>JAKVDI010000006.1:0-1215896 GCA_022836835.1 Pythium insidiosum
CGGATCGAATCCAGAGAGAGTGAGCGAGATCCGGGGGTGATTTGTGTTTCTAGTTCAGTCTATCCAGTCGCTACTAAAGTCTAAAGTGAAATATACATCTGAAGATTATCTAGCCGATGTACTTCTCGCAGTCTGAGCACCTGGATATGGCGACTGTAACACTTGATCTTTAAATCGCAAACAAATGCCAAATGATGTTTGTGAAGCTATCGTATCTATACTCAACGACCGGATCCGCTGCTACCCTTCGAATGGTGTTGATAGTTCCCATTTCCCGACTTTTGCTTTTTCTTCTTCTTTTGTTGCGGTCGATGAGGGGCCTGCGGAGCCTTTTTCGATGGTGGTGGCACAGAAGTTCCCTTTCCTTCTTGCTCAGCATCATTTGAAGTGGACGTTAACGGTTCCGTCGCGGCGTCTGCTTCTGTTGCGGCGTCTTCATTCTTTTCTACCGAGCCGTTCTCCTCTCCTGCTTCAGAAGCCTCGCTTGCCTTCGCACGCTTTGCCACGCGCCCATTGTATCGCTCCGCAGCTGCGCGTTTCCGCTGATCTCTTCGCTGTGCCTTAGCTTCCTCTCTCCACTTGAGTAATGCCTTCGAACGGGGGGTCGACTGCGCGTCGTCGAGCCAAGCCTTCTCGCATCCCCACTCGCTCACCATCATTTTCTCCAGCAGAGCCGCGTTCTGTAAAGACCTTGCATTAACGCCTGCACTCGGACAGCTATACGATCGCTTGTTGACGACGTACCAGCAGGTTGATCTCTAGAAATCCCTTGAACGCCTCGGTCTCAATTGGCTGACGCGCGACGATATCAATAAAGCGGTCGATACACGGCTACGATAACAAAGAGTGCGCAAAGCGTATAAGCGAAGAATTGAATACATGGTCAACTCTCTTCATTCAGTCGCCCTCACCTCGTCTCGGTTGTTGAGGTCGATCGTTTTCGTGCGGTAAAACTCCAGCAGCTCAGAGTTCTGCTTGGCCGTCGCGTGCACCAGCAAGAGATGGATCTCGCCCATGGTCACCAGCCGCCCATGCTCGATGCCGATCTCTGTGATCCATGCGCGCAGCGTGTCCACATACTGCTTGCGATCGCGGAAGTGGTCGATGCGCACGAGTAGCGCCTCCATCTTCAGCAAAGGTGCTCGATATATTCGTCCAGCGTGGGAACCACCAAACGACACAGACCCAAAACAACATCTAGCACGGTACGTATATATGTTGGCACATGTCACATCTACTAATTGCAAAACCGGTATTCTAAAGGTAAACCCACAACGACACCAACATCCCATCGGCAATCGAGCTTGAGAGAGGCCGGCGCGCGCGATGGATCTCCACCTGAATGACGACGTCCAGGAGGACGAGCGCATGGAGATGCCACCACCGTTTACACTTCCGTCGTCGCGCGGAAGCGGAGTGTCCATGCGATCATTGCTGTCCTCAGACTCGCCCCGAACGCCGCAGACGAACGTCACATCGACGGTCGCTCCGATCACGCAGCCTCCGTTCACCGCGCCGCGGCCTGGCGGTCTCTCTTCTCTCATGAACTCGCCGATGCAAGACGACGCGCAGCTACACGTCACGCAGACTACGGGAACTATGGCGACGCCTACGACCGAGTACCAGTCCACTCAACCGATCCAGCAGCAGCGTCCGGAAGTTGTTCCGGACGATCCGGATGTCGACATGAACGATGCTGACAACACCACTAACAAGCACCGCCGTCGACTATCCTCGGTGGCGTCGAACGAATCCGGAGCGAGTGCATCGCTGGACGCAGTCGTGTCTCCTCGGTCTCCGTCCGCCGCTGCGGTCCACATCGTGGACAGTCTGGACTTTGAGGATCCGGAACTGTCGATCCTGCAAAAAGAGCTCCAGGACAGCGTGCAAGCGTACCTCGCAGCAGTCTCCAAGAGCGCTGCAGGCTCTGCGCCTCCCACGAAGCGTGCGCGAAAGGGGCGGCAGCAGAAGAAGCGATCACAGCCACAGCAGCCCGACGCGGCCGCTGCAGCTGAAGTCGCTGCTCAGCTTCAGAATGTCCAGCGCTCCATCCGACAACTGCAGTCCAAGATTCTTTCGGACGGTGTCTGCCATCCGAATCCAGAAGACGCCATGCAGGACATCATCCGGCTTTGTCTCGCGTTTCTCCGGATCGTCCCGGACCCGAACCGATCGTCCGGTGAACCGACGACTCGCCAGGCGTATCAATCACTCCAAGACGCTCTCATCGCAGCCCTCGTGCGCGCCGTGTTCAGCACGAATGACGCGGCAACGACCTACCGCTTGCTTCAAGCCGTGTACGTCTGGTGGACGCAGCAGCAGCAGCAGCCGCCACAAAACGAAACGCCGCCAATGTACACATGGCTGTGGCTTCAGCTCGCTCGTCCCGACATCTGGACAGTGTTTACGTTCCTGCTCGTCCGCGCATCCCATCCAGACACTGACCGTCCGAAGAACAGCGCCGCCGTGTCGTGGTGGTGGTGGACGCTCTGGTTCCGGAACTCGGCGACGCGTCCGTCGCCCACATCGTCCACACCCTATTCCAGCGATTGGCGTCGTCCAGTGCCACCTCCAATAGCTCCTCGTCCCCAGCAGCTCCGCTTTCGCGCGACGATGACTGGATCTCGTCCTCAATGTCGACGCTGCTGCCGTCCACAGACGTCCACCAGTCGATCGCTGGTCTTCTCGCGGTCGCCACCGAGTCCTCGACGCTCGTGCGGACGCTTGACGCCTCGCTCTCGATGCTGCTCGACCGTCCGCTCGTCGTAGCGCTGTGGCGCCGCATCGAGTTAGCGCCGACGCACGCGAACGCTCTTCGAGATCCGCTGCTGGCGCTGCTGCGGACGCGCATGAGCGACACGCGACACGGCGGAGCCGACGTGCTGCGGCTGCTTCACGCGCTCATGGACGACAGCAGCGGCGACGATAGCAGCGACGTCGCTGTGCCACCGTCGCTCAGAGCACAAGCGAGCGCGTTCCACGACGCGCTGCTGCGGTTCGTGACGACTGCGGACACCAGCGCCCAGCGTCTCCTGCAGCAGCTCACGGAGCGACTGCCGTCCATCGCGCAGCGCACGGTCGAGCGTCGCGCCGCCGCCGAGCGATGGGCGCCGTGGCTCACGTTGCTCGCGCGCCAGACGTCGCGGCGGGACGTGTTCGCTCGACTGGTGGACGCCGACCTCGTGCTCGCCGAGACCTCGAGTCGCCGCCGCGGCGCATCGAACGACACGTCCGCGTTGTGTACGCTGCTGGTCTCGCTCGCAGGCGACGACGCCGGTGCGAGCCGCAGCACCAGCGCGTCGCGGCTCTCGGAGCTGCTGCACCACCTCGTCGCGTGCTGCCAGCGAATGACGTCGCGCCGCAGTCGGTCGCGCTTGCTGGCGGTGATTCGTGACGTGTTGGTGCGCGCCAACGCGCTGGCGTCGGCTTCCAACGCGAGCCACACAGTTGTCGTTCCAGCGACCGCACTCGCGTCTCCGCGGGATCTCGTCGCGGCGTTCACGACGCCTCGCGCCTGGCGCGAGAGCTGGCGCGACCTCGAGCGCCAACGAGGCGCTAGTGGCGCGTCGACCTGCTGGTCCTTCGCGCTGCAGCTGCTCACGCAGCGCGACGTGTCGCCCAGTGTCTCGCGGCGCGCGCTCGAGATCCTGCGGCTCACGCCGATGCCGACGCTGGAGGATCCGACGTGGCAGTTCCAGTGCGTGCGCCAGCTCACGACCGCGTTCTTCCTGGTGCTGCGCCGCTTCCGCGTCGCGCTCGTGTACAGCGACCAGTCGGCATCGGTGTCGGCGTCTGCGCCGCTCGCGTCGCAGTTGGACGCACTGCGCGTGATCCTCGTGCGTCTGCTCGCGACGGACGGCGGCATCGCGCGCTACGCGGCGTCGCTGTGGACGCAGTTGGTTGTGCTGTGGATGGACGAAATGTGGAGCTCGTCGTCGGCTACGAGCGTCCCGACGCACTTTCCGAATCCGCTGCAGCACCAGCAGACAGCGCCGCGAGACGAAGAGGAGGAGGACGAAGAGGAGGAGAGAAGACGAATGCAGTGAAGCAGCGCGTGGACGAGCGCGACGACGTGGTCACGATCCGCTCGGAGCGAACGATCAGCTCCAAGTGCACGAACCTGCAGTCGTCGCAGGTGATCACCAAGCGCACGAGCGACCTGCTCGTGTACCGCAAGGCGCTCGACGAGACGTGGGCGCGAGAGCTCCATGCCGCACGCCGCTGCAGCTCGCTCGCGTTGGACGTGCTCGCGTCGCTGGTCGATACAACTCCTGGCATGACACCAGCGGTCTCTCGCACGCCGACGTGGATGACCACAACACCAACGGCAGCAGCATCAGCAGTGACGATGGCGCACAGCGCGAGCGGCGACTCCGTGGTCTCGTGGACGTGCTACTGGAGCGCGCGCTGCCGTGCTGCGGCATCCCGAGCGATGATGTGTACAAGGAGACGCTGCCGAACCGCTCCAGCGTGGACATGGATCTGCGCATCGAGCAGTGGCTGAACCACTTCCCGGCGTTTCTGCCGCTGCTGCGACTCGTGCTCAAGACGTCGCTCGCCTCGGGCACCGCAAGTGCGCAGGCGCAAGCGCTGCGCGTGCTGCCGCTGCTCAAGTCGGCGCTCGTCGTGCTGCTCGGGCACTGGAACAGCGTCAAGGGCGAGCTGGACGTCGAGAACATGGACGTGCCGCCGTACATGCGCAACCAGAACCAGCTCGCGCTCTCGTGTGAGCTGCTCGAGATCCTGCGGCTCAGCGGATGGCTGCCGCCGCCGCTCGCGCGCACCGCGGAGCTGCTGCCGCTCACGACGCCGAGCGACATCCGCGCGATCCTCTTCAGCTGCTGGTTCTTCCTCGCGGACCACCCGCCGACCGCTGCCGAGCCGCTGGCGCCGTCCGCTGGCAACAGCAAGATGCCCATCGAGTTCTACGTGCTGCCCGTGCGCCGCGCCTTGCACCACAACATTCACAAGATCGGCGCCAAGTACCCATTGTTCATGTGCTAGTATCACGAGCTAAGCTAAGCAAAAACGCGACTTGGTCGGCATTGCTTTCGTTTTTATAGGACGCGGGCTTAGCTCTAGGTTGACTCGAGGTCGTTGCGGTTGGTGGATTTGTTCCCTCCAACAAGAGGCAAACGTTTTTGGCGCGCTCCCGACCGACAGACACTGCAAAGAGGCACACACTCCCTCCATCAGCATCAGCATCACCCACCTCGTCGCCATCCCGAGCGAGTCTCTGGAAAACCAACTCTGGACGCGTGGGCGTGGTCTATCCAGTGACGCCGTGAGACAAGCAAGTCGAGCTGGTGGCGCATCGTTTCGTGGTCGCTGCTTAGTCCATCGCTCCCAGGGTGTTCCAACGTTGGAGCGGTAATTTACCACGCAGTGGGGCGGCAACCAATCTTCGCCAACGGAAACCACCGCCATGTCGTCTATCACCGCCATCACCGCCACCATGATCGACATGGCGCTCGCTCTTCGCCGTCGCCATCGCCGCCTTTCTCCGCCTCTGACGATGAGCAGGAGCATGGAGAGCGATCGCCTCGTCCGCGCCGCCGTCGACTCCAGCGGTCGCATGCTCGTGCTCGAGACGACGACGACGGCGGCGGCGACGCCAGCGACATGGACGAAAGAGACGACCGTGATACTGCCATTGCGACGCCCGCGACCACCGACACGCTGAGCTTTGAGCACCTCGAGGCCGTGCGCAACATCACGCTGCTCACGCGGAACGAGTATCCGCTGGCGCATCTGCCGCGCGAGAAGCTCTTCAAGCCCGACGACGCGCATGCCGTTTGCTTTTGTACGTTTCCTCGACCGGAAGAACCGGAACCGATCGCGCGCTGCGATGACGTCTCCTGCATCAACTTCGCGACGTACATTGAGTGCAGTCCGTCGCGCTGCGACGCCGGAAAGTACTGTCAGAACCAGCGACTGCAACACCCCGAGCGGTTCCCTCGACTGGAGGCGTTCAAGGTGAGAGAAGACTCTGCTTTGGGTTTTATCTTGACGTGTGCTGACAATGAAACCGTGATGGCTACACCAGACACAGCACAAGGGATACGGCGTCCGAGCACGTGATGCTATCGCGCAGGGAACCGTCATCGGCGAATACGTCGGAGAGATCATTGACCAAAGAGAGCTGACACGTCGCCTGAATACCGTCCCACGAGTAAGTTATTGTCGCCAGTTTTCGTTCACACAACATCGCCATCGAACTAAAACTCTATGCACACTTTCAGAATGAACTGAATTTCTACTATCTCGCACTGGAGCCCGGAGTCTACATCGATGCACGCAACAAGGGAAGTTTCACGCGGTTTATGAATCACAGCTGTGAACCAAACTGCAAAACGGAGAAGTGGACGGTGGAAGGAGAGACGCGCATTGCGGTGCTGGCGGTGCGGGATATCGGTGCGGGAAGAGCTGACGTTTGACTACCAATGGAAGGCATTGGGATCCAAGTCATCAAGTGTTTCTGCGAGTCAGCAAATTGCAAAGGTGTCATTGGTGCTGAGGCCACAAACAATGCGCTTGATTGTGAAGATGAGGCTCAGGGCTTCTTCCGTGAGCCAACGAAAGAGGAAATTGGATCTGCGATTGTTGGACGACGTATTCGCTTGTTCTGGTCACCAGAGGATACATCGTTGTACAGCTGCGCAACCGTTCGAAGGTAAGATACATTTGCTCTGTACGAACCTGAAATGATTCTAACGATTATGCTGAATGTTCTTGTGATAGATTTGTCGAAGAAGACAACACGTACGAGCTGGAGTACGAGGACGGATCTGCTACACCGGAAGATATGCTTGACTCGCCTCAGTCGGCGGAGAACAACTCTCACGCCCTGCAGCCGTTTGTGAAACTTAGCGAATGCACGTGGCACTTATACGTGGACCTCACGGGTCTCTCCGAGGAGCAGCTTGAGAAAGCTGTTTTTTCAATCCCCAAACGGCGACAACTGGATGGTCAAGTTACGCCATCGATATCCCCAGTCAAGACAGAGCATGAGACGACATCTCCATCAACGTCAACACACCGTCGTCTGTGGGTACACCCAGTTTATCGGGAGTTGTTAGACACGTGGGAGAACGGCGTGACCATGATGGTGAGTTGCTTGATGCAGATGGTGAGATTGTGACAAACAAGATCTTGGTGAAAGGAATCCCACCAAAGTGTGATGAAGCGTTGCTGCGCCGTTTGTTTGTTCACAAACGAGGAGAACTCGCGCAGCGTCCGTCCACGATGCTGCAACATCTCCATGCGATGTCAAGCCAGCCGAAGCAACCAACGCACGGAGACATTGTTGTGAATCTTGATATGTTCTTTTTTGACGACGATTCAGGGTGGGCGCTTGTTGAGTTCTCCGACTCCAGCTATCCATCCATGTTCAAGCGTAATCTTAACACCCGTCAACTGCTGGGAAGGTCTCTCCGCGTCTTTCATGCAGGGCGCAAGGAAGTGGATAATTTCTATCGTTGGAAGAGGAACCTTGCGGAGCGATCAGTCAAACCTCAAGAAACCGATGGCGATGTGCCAATTGATGTAAGCCGGAGCCGTATTGCTATGGACGTGCTCTCAACTGGTTGGTTAGTGTAGAGCAAGTCGAGAACTCTCCAAGCCGTCGCTCCGGTATGTCCGCATCACTGGAGGACAGTCTTCGAGCAAGATACGTTAAGACAATCACGCGGGTCTCGTCCAACCTTCATCTCCCTCGTGAAGATGCGACAAGTGCAATCATTGCGCTTCACCGCTCATTCACATTCAGACCGATCAAATCGAATGCCGACATTCTTGGCGCTGGAATGCTCCATCTGTTCCTCAAGGCAAATGCCCGCAAGTTTTCGTGGACCCAATTTGTTTCGGAAGTCTACGATGCTCGCAACGCGGTTTCTTCGCACAAGTCGTCAGCCACGAACCAGAAGCCCCTGCACCTCAACTTGACCCAGCATCAGATGTATTCAAGCATACAGAGCGGCAAATCATTGAAACTGAAGTCGGCTTGCTGGATGGTCTGCTTTTCGATCTTTCGACGGATGATCTATACGCGCTTCTTGACGCTTTTACACTAAGTCGTCGTCGAAGGCACTCAATGGGTGACGAATCGGTTGACCGTCACAGCGTCGTCTCTGCTGAAGTTCAAAAGGAAGCGAAGCGAATCATGTCGGAGACACTCCGCCTCACGGTCTGGGCGCACACACCGACACACTGTGTCGTTTTGAGTGTTGTTTATGTGAGTTGTGCAGTTATCGAGGTGATGAATGCAGTGTCTAGCGGTGATGAAGATGACACAGCTACGTTGCTCGCGAAACCGGCTCCCGGCTTCTTGTCGCAAGTGGCGACGATGAAACACGAAAAGGAGATGTTTGCACTTCTGGATTGCTGTTTGGCTCTCGTTGACCGATTGAAGGATCGCTGGTTGCGTCTTGAGCGACAAGCCAAACTTTCTCGAGAGAGCCGCCGTCGAGCTGAGCGTGCAGAAGATTTCGACACAGAGATGTTCGCAGTTCGAAAGGGCAAGCCTATGGAGATCACGCAGCGCATTACTGAACTATTGAAAAAATGGATATCCGGCGGCCATCGTCGAGAGTCCGATGAGACGAAGGAAAGCGTGGACTCATCGGGGAGCACTCAAGTTTTGATGGTTTCAAAGAAAGAGCCAGAGATCCGAGTTATCGATGTCATGCAGCGTCTGATATCAGCAAAGGTTGTAAGTGCATCTACACTGTCGTCGAAGAGTCACGATGGACATATTCCGAGCCGGTTACGGGTGGCAAACATCACAAACGTGATGCAGATTCGCAAGCGCTCCTACTTGGGTGTCATTGCAAGCGACGTCACCGTTGACCAGGCTGGAGAAGCGGTGTACCTCCAGCCTTGGCCATATCGAGATGAAGAGCCATTTTTTGGGGAACACGGTGTTTCAAAGATGTGCGTTCGCGAGTTGTGCGTTGCAACGAAGCTAACCAGTGCAGCTCCTGCGTGTTTCCTGCCCCTCGTGGGAGTGGTTTTTCCGGATGACGCAAAACAGAATCAAGATAATGAAGGCGATACGTCATCATTGGAACTGGAAGTTACTTCCCACGAGAAATCAGTTTCCAGCCGGCTGAACGGAGCGATCCATTACCTCGCCTTCAAACAGCCACGCCACATGTTATCTGGGTTGACGGAAGCTCGTACTCAACTTACACCACGCATGCGCAAGCAAGTTATCTTCGATGTGCTGAGGAGCCTTGAGGCTTGCCACGCGTTGGGTTATGTGCATCGGTATGTGGCTCCGTGCCATGTCGCAGTTCTCGACAACAGCGCAGTGTTGACTGGTTGCCACACGCTTCGTCGAATGAACAGCAAGGCTGCTATACGTGATTCGTACGAGATGAGCGAGAGTGAGCGAAGAGAGCTGACGGCGGGGTCTTGCTTACAAGTGACAGCACCCGAGATTCTTCTTGGGGACTGTGTGTACACGACGCGATGCGATATCTGGTCTGCCGGATGTATTGCATTGAGCTTGCTCTTTGAGAGAATACCTTTGCTTCAGGCTCAAGATTTGAGATCGCAGATTTACCACATTTACAGACAGTGTGGTACCCCAGTGACATCATGGGAAGCAGGCGAAAAGCTGCCGCTCTTTTCTCACTACAAGCCAAAGAAGGAGTACAGGTATCGACTACAAAAGACACTGCACGAGCTGAACGCCGAGAAAAAGCTTGGTGTGCCGGATGAAGCCATTGATGTGCTGGACAAGATGCTTCGTCTTGATCCTTCACTTCGATCCAGTGCGAAAGAGCTGCTGGAGATGCCCTTCTTTGACGAGTGCCGAGATCTGGTGTCATCCGCAGCAGTGGACTTTGCTTCACTTCCAGAGACATTCACACTTCAGCGTCGCAAGATGCAGCAGCAGCAGTCCATGAAGACCGGAAGCTCGTCACTGAAGCGTCACAGTTCAGCCGACCGCGTCAGCGACAGCCACCACTCGCACCGCCATGGAGGCAGTAGCCAGTTGAGTGATCGACGCCATCGACGGTCTGACTCGGCGTCGACTGTGGAAAGCAAGCGCCAACGTCGAAGCTCGTCCAAGCGTCGCAGTGACAGCTTCTTGGATGCCGAGTCGGAAGACGTGCCGCTTCCAGCGTCGCTGCTCGATGTCTCGAAACTTTCGCAGGGCAACGACGGCGACGACAGTGGATCTCACGACCCGACGTCTGCATTCAGTTCCCACAAACGGGTCAAGTTGGATTGGGGCATGGGTCTGAACTCTCAGTCGTGAACGCCCGATAGAGCATGTATGTAGTATATTCATCGCGATGGAATGTATCTAATCGTTGCAAATGACGCACAGAAGGAGGAAGAGACGCTCACGCGACTGCTGCAGTGGCCTCTTCCGTCTGCTTCTCCGCTTCCGCCTTCTTCTCTTGCTGCACTTTTTCCTGCCCCTTGCGGTGGCGACGGTACCAGCTCGTCTCCGCGCTGTAGACGACCGGCGGGAACGCATCGCTCGACAGCCGCGCGTCCAGCTCTGCGACAATGCGCGCCATGTCGTCTCGGTTCGGCGACTTGGCGAGCTCGGTGCGCAGGTCCGTGTGCACGCGCAGATCCTGGAAGAGGATCTTGAAGAGGTGCGCCTTGATGATCTTCTCGCTCGCCGGCGGGTACTCCCGCGCAAAGTCGAGGTACTGCTTGGCCATCTCCATGAAGGACGGTCGCTCCGAGCCAAAGAGCGCGGGGTTCTCCAAGATCGCCTCGGACGACATGACGCCGTCGCAGCCCGTGGCCTCGAGGCAGCGATCGACGTCTTCGGGCACCTCGATGCCGCCGTTGGCGAGCACGGGGATCGTCAGGCGCTGCTTGATCTCGCGGATGATGTCCCAGTCGACCTCGCGCACCGCCGTCTTGTTCATCTCCTTGGTGCGACCGTGCACGACGAGCAGGTCGCAGCCCGCGCTCTGCAGCATGTCGCAGAACTCGAGCGTCTCCTGGCGGTCGGGAAACACGCGGATCTTGACGGTCACGGGGATCGACAGGTTCTCGCTCAGCGTCGACACGATGCTGCGCACCACGTCCTTCTCCTTCATGAGGAAGGACCCGTAGCGGCCCTTGCGCGCGATGCCCTGCGGGCAGCCGAGGTTGAGGTCCACGGCGTCGCAATGCGCCTCCACGTGGCGCGCGGCGGCCAGCACAGTCTGCGGGTCGTTGCCGCAGAACTGCATGAAGCCAGCGAACAGGTGCACGGTCAGAACGCAAACGGCAGAACGACGGACCCGGACGGACGCACCTGCACGACGAGCGGCCGGTCGTTGATGTGCTTCTCAAACATCTTGGCGCGGTACTCGGCGCTCTCGGAGAAGAGGCGGCTGTGGAACATGGGCGTGTAGCAGAGCTCGGCGCCGTGGTGGCGCGTGAGCATGCGGAACGCGAGCTCGCTCTGGTCGACCATGGGCGCCACGACGCGCTTGGGCGACCCGATCGCGCGGAAGAAGTCGAAGCCGCGGAGCTTGGACATCTTGACGCGCTTGCTCTCGCGTGGGGACTCGTCGCGGCTGCGCTCGTGCTGCTGCTGCTCCTGCTGCTGCTGCGGTGGCGGGTGCTCGATGGAGATGGCGTTCTCCATGTCAATCCGTCCGTCGGTCAGTGCGTGCTGTGCTCCGTCAGTCGTTCGCTCGGCCAGTCAGCGGAGTGGAAGAGCTGCTCAGATGAGAGTTTGAACGGCATTTCAGCCAATGACGGCGATGCAAAATGTACCCATCGAATGTCACTCGAGAATCTCCCCCGGATGAGTGACTGGTGGCCGTGGTGGGACATGCCACTGACACCACTCTGTCCGTCGTCAAACCAGTGAATGACCGACTGACGCACTCACTCTCCGTCCATTCGCCATCATGATGATGCTACCTCCGCTTCCGCACAAGCTGCTGACGCTCGCGTTCGTCGTGCGTCGCCCATCGGTGCTCAAGAGCACGGCCGCCACCGCTGCTGCGTCAGCTTCAGCTTCAGCGTCCGCACCTGCACCTGCACCTGCGGTGCCATCGATGGACGTGTTGCTGGGGCTCAAGAAGCGCGGCTTTGGACAGGGAAAATGGAACGGATTCGGCGGCAAGGTCGATCCCACCGACGCCAGCGTCGTCGCGGCGGCGGCGCGCGAAGTGCGGGAAGAGGCGAACATCGACGTGCAGGAAAGCGATCTGCAGGAGCGCGGCATCATCATGTTCACGTTTGAAGGCGGCAAAGAGATTCTCGTACGTCTCCGTTCCGAGTAGAGTGCACAAGAGCGTGTGAGCCATTCATGCACTGACGATGACCGTGGGGGTATGTGGACAACAGGAGGTGCACGTGTACATGACCGACAAGTTCACGGGCGAACCGTCCGAGAGCGACGAGATGCGCCCCCAGTGGTACGACGCCGCGTCGCTGCCGTTCGACGACATGTGGAGCGACGACCGCATCTGGCTGCCGCACGTGCTCGCAGGCAAAGCTGTGTACGGTCATTTCCACTTTGACAGCGACGAGGACACGCTTGTGCACCACGAGATGGACATCATGGAACCGTCCACGAGTTCGGCGTAGACAAAGGAAACAGCCAAATAGAAAGTGTATTAGAGTTTGTCAGAACGCATCGCTGGCATCCCCAAACACTAGAGTCAAAACAAGTCTCAGTCTCGCAAACGGCATGCATGACCGAGCCGACGCAAAAAATGAAAAGCGCATCAGTGCGCCAACAAACCGAGTATCGCGACTACGAGAACTCACACGTGACACGAATCTTGCCAGCCTTCAGGTTGCCAGTCACCGAGGAGGCCTTGTTGAGTGTCGCAGTCGGGGTGGCGACGCCGTCACTGCGCGGAGTCAAATTGACGTCAGTGGAGTCTGTCGCTTGGATGGTTTCGATCTTTACGGTGATGAAGCCGATCAACTCGCCGCCTCCACCCTTTTGGGAGTGGAACTCGAGCTCCTGTTCGATTGGGCTTGAGGTGGGCTGCAGCACCACAGGGATCTGCGTGTACCCGAGCGTCTCGTCGTGCAGCATGCTCTTGTCCTTCAAAGAGAGCAGCAAAGGCACCGATTACTCGCACCGATATCCTTCTTCTTCAACGGCAGCGTGAACGTCTCATTCCACGCAGCGCTTCCTTTGAGTGGATCGCGGCTGGAGCCAGTGCCGGTAAATGCAATCTTCGCGACGTTTGTTCGCACCGCCTCCTTTGCCACATGAATGGAAACGTATGGCGACACATTCGGCGTGCTGCTGACAAGGTTTCCCAATCCCAAGACACCACCGCCGGTGGAGCTTGTCACGCGCATATCACGCAGACCACCAATGGTCAAGAGAAGCTGGAAATCGTCGTCAGAAGCGCGGAGCTTGCTTGAGCCTCCGAGTCCCAGCAGAGCCGAAGCACCGCCAGACTTGTCGTTACGTGTAAACAACGTGTACTCCTTCTCCTTCACCTGGTTGCTCACATTCTTCTTCGTTTCCTCTGGGCGCTGGCCAGTCTTGACCCACTGAGCCAGAGTCGAAGAGTACTCTGGAGGTCGGAAATCTTGCTGAATTTGGTCCATCGGCAGAACGCACTTGCCGATCGTCTTGTCGATTGCTCCACCGTACGAATCCTTGACAACGAACTGAATCTCTTGCTCATTTCCAGCGAGCTCCAGTTGTGCCCTCTCCTGCCAAACAGGATTGAGCGTGTTGTACAGAACACGCGTCTTTAAAATCGTGTTCTCGTCAACTCGAACAACGCACATGGGATCGCACGAATCATCAGATAAGAGACCTTGAGCACTAATGACCTCGACGGTCAGGCGAGTTGGTCGATAGTGTTGCTGATCTAAGTCGGCAATCACCTTACCACCTTCAACAATCTTCTGTTGACGACGGCGTCCACCGAATGGAGAACGATCAACAACCGTCGACTGAACGCCCATTGCAATGCTATGTGACGTCGACGTGATTTGCTTGAGGAGAACCACACCAGGACCAGCAATGCCTTGCACCGTTCCCTGAACAAGGCCTGTGACGCCACCCTTCATCGCACCCTCGACAGGCTTCGTGAAGATACCTGTGAGCCCCTTTCCAAAGTCCTTCGCAAACTTCAAGCCCCCATCGATAGGAGCAAGTCCAGTGACACCTTCAGTAGGCTTGGAGGCCGAAGAGGCCGATGAATCTGTGGACTCGTCTTCATCTGCAAACTCACCAACAAACTTATCGAGAGATCCAGTGATCTTGGCAACTGTACCGACACCCGTTCGAACGATGGTCTTTCCCAGCAACTTCACACCTTCACCTCGCGTCTGAGAGTCTCCCAAAACCTCATCCTTCGTAATCTTGAGGAACTCGATCACTCCCGATCCGAGGTCCTCTACCAAACCGATGGGGTCGCCGATGATATCGACGCTACCAACAAATCGATACGCCTGGAGCACTGCTTGGCGAATGAAGTTCTGGATCAGTTGGCTTTGAAGACGCTCTTTCGTGGAGAAACAACGGGCGATCACAATTTCGCTGAACGAAAGCGTCGGTGATCCACTCAAGTTGGATCCGATGAGACCAATCACTTGAGTGATGACACCGAAGATGATCGAGTTGCCTCCACCAGCAGAGGACACGATCTCCTTACGTGAGATCGAATACTCAAGATCCACACTGAGAGCGGAAATCCGGAACACGTCGAAGTACACCATGTCACGGCGAATGTTTCCATCCGGGGTCAACTGGGCAACGGGAGCGGGGGGCATACGGCGACGCAAAACCTGATCTAGCGTTCGCATTGCGGCATGCTGGACTGCAGCATCCGACGCCATAAATGGGTCAAGTAGCTTGATGAGGTTCAGAAGGAAATCAAGGTCCGTCTTGAGCGCTACGTTACTCAGCTGGAATTCAAGCAGCTTGTAGATCCCAACCTTGGCCGCCAAATCAGCATCGACAACAAGATTGAGGAGGGGTTTTGGAGGCTTTCCGATCGTCTTGTCGCTGAAACCAGAATTCGTCGGGTTCAAGATGACCGGAAATTTCGCCGACGGTAACATGTTATCGACTTGACTGTGGAAAACCGAGAATGACCACTGAAGCGATGAAGGGGCCTTTTGAACTTGAATAACATCAACTGAGACGAACAGAACTTCTTGTGGCATGCCATCAAACAACGATAAGCCAAACCCAGCGATTCTGAAGTCAAACGAAGATGCAAAGAGAATCTTTCGCTGCTCGAACTCCTTCTCGAACTGAGCTTCCTGGTTTTCCAGACGCTGCATCTCGATATCCTTCTCAAGGAATTTAAGGACGCGAGTACCCTCATCGACAACTGTCTGGACAATAATCTCCACTCCCTCGTGCGTGATGCCGTCGTCATCAGTGTAAGCATTGAGCAAAATGGGTTCATGGTAGCCCACAACATCCACGTCCACCGTCAATTCCTTCTTGCGTCCATCCGGATGCGCCATCTGCACGCTGATGTTATGTTCGGAAGAGTGCACATTCTGCCATGCGAACGAATACCATTCTCCACCACTCACAACACTGCGCAGCTCTTTCTCGGCAGACTTGAAGAGAGACCCAGAGGTTCCGAGCTGGCTGATGTCGAGCGGGTATGGCGTGAAATTCTCGATACGGTATGGCGGTGATCCAGACGAGTCGCTTAGGATGACGTAGACGTACATGTCAATGACTTGAACACTCACAAGACAAATAATGCTTCGCTCTCGGAGTGGTGAGTACAACTGAACGAACGTATCACCGGCCGTACTCACATCCAACGCATTCGACCACGAGCCATCGACCCACTTATCCCCAAACGACATGGAAACGAATTTGCGGCATTTGCTCAGCGGGTCACCTTTTTTCGGGGGGACGAAGTGGTACAGTGGAGTCGATTCACCGCTCTCGAGCGACATTTGCACAGATTTGACTTCTTCATAGCTTCGCTTGCGGAATGCTTGATCAGCGTCAGCAGCACTGTCTGTGCTTCCAAATGGAAGAACGAAGACTTTCTCTCGCAAGCGATTCTGAATGTAGAAGCGTGGGCTCACTGTAAGGGCGATACTCTGTTCGAATGCACCATAGAGACCCTCGATCTTGACACCGACGACTGTTGAGCCGCATGCACACTCACCGACTGTGTTGATAGTAGTCGTGTTGATGGGCTCAGACCAAGTCGCACACTTCATCGCCTCCTCACTGAAGCTGGTAGTCGCATACGCCGACAGTGGCACCTTGCCGAGCGCCTCCCACGCGGGAGGACGTTCCTCTACCATTGTCGTTGGTTTCAGACTCAATCGGTCACTTGGCAAAAACGCTAGCTGGGGGTGCTCAAATCCCTTTGTCGTCGACATCGCCACAAATTGATTGGTCTTAGCGCCTGGGGCGGCGGATGCGAAGTTAAGTGCCAGAGAAGAATTGTTAACAATCCAGTATGGGCACGAAAGACGAACAATTCGAGGAAGATTCTGGAGCGACAATCGATCCAAAGAAAAACGAATGCCTGGGCCAAGATCGATCACCTCACGAGCAGTGCCGAACTGTTCCACTGATCCGTGGACTGCCATCAGAAGGGGCTTTGACCAGCTTGTCTGTGATCGCGCGCCTTCCTTGTCTCGACGACTGACCACTCGAATGCTCAAGTATCCCGGACATTGCGAAGAAATTCCAGCAATTTCAGCGTCTTGACCTGATCCGACAATGCCTGACACCACGGTTGGTGGCACTTGTCCGTCGGGTGATTGGAGAGCAGTCTCAATCGCAACGAAATCTGCGTTGACATTCTTGGATCCCTTGATTGTGTACTCAATGAACCGATACTCAACACGGTATGGCAGGGAGTTTCGAACAACAAACGGGGGAAGCAGGGAGAATTCCCACTCACAATGTGTCCGCAAGTGCCAACGACGAATGAGGACGCTGGATGTGACCTGTTTGACAACCTTCGAGCACGTTTCTTGACTGTCAGCAAACACAATCGCTCCTCGTTTCTGTTGCTGTCTGGCCTTCTTCGCCTCTTCAAACGCGTCAAGATCTTGGATAGCCTCGACGCTTGTCAGCAAATCGTTATTAATCGTCGCTTTCACAGTCCATTCGTTGTTGATCGACGGTCGGGCATAAACCTCAGTAATTCCCATGAGAACTGATGCTGGAAGGGCGAGGCGTTCACGAGGACGTAGTGTAAGCACCTCCGACGTCACAGACGATCGCTCTTCACTGCCAATTGTCAGGTATTTGATGTGATAGTCTTGCGCTGTATGGTTGCACACATACAAATTCGACTTCAGCACAATGCGCTGTCGAAGTGGATCTTCAAGGCGACAATATGCAGTGACAAAAAGTGTCGCAGTCTGAGGACCTGGAGTCTTCACACGTATGTTTTGAGCACCAAAGCTGGGAAGAGCGTGCGATTCGTCACTTTGACCCCACGTGTCGACATCCAAACCATCGAGATGAATTTTGCCGTCTTCTGCTTTGGAAATCTTGGCGTGAACGCGCTCGTTTGCCTTGATTTCGAGAAGCTCAGATGACCCACTCAAACGCACTCGGATGGTGCACCCCGTGTTGTTTTGAACGATACACTCGGATCCAAATCGGCTGCTTCTCGATGTCAAGCCGCTGCGAAACGCTTCCTGATGTTGTCGCCAAGATGACGCATTTGGATCACCTGCAAGAACGTCATTGAGAGCTCGATACATCTTCAACAGCCCCGCAGTCACATTGATTTGGAATCGCTTCTCAGCTTCAAGGAGGGCGGAAACGCCAGTTTCCTTTTCAGCGGACGACAACGCCATCACCATTTCCCATGGCTCGATAACATGCTCCATTTGGTTCGCGATATCATTGAAGCACATCGCTGACAATCGGAATCCAACAAGAGCTGTCCACTCGCAGAACTCAGACGTCAAGGTTGCGACCCAGTCCACAGGGCTACTTGCATCGATATCCCCAGCACTGAGATTGAACGAACACGTCACGTCTTGGATCGAGAAATCACCTCGAGAGTACTGGACTGGCAGCTCGACGTCCGTCAACACGAACTTCAAGTTACCAACCTTGATATCTGACACCACACGAAGTTCCTTCTTGTCGGTTGAAGAGGTGTCAATCATGAGCTTTTCTTCCGCTTCACGCAACACAACAGAGAAAATACTGTCCTTCTTCTGCTGTGCAATAACCTTGGCAGGGCTCTGGTATTCACTGACACCACCACAGTAGATGGAGGGTTGCAGCACCCATTCGATTGCTTCGTCTGGGTTAAGCTCCGGAACGATGATTTTCGTCCAACACAGCTCAGCGCAATGATAATGCTTCAGCAATCGAACAAGCTTCTTCTGCACATCCAGCGGATGTTGGCCATTCAAAGATTGACGAGATGCACGCGTCTCGCGCTCATACAAATCCCAGAAACGCCCCTTGAAGTGCGTCTTGGTGACAAGCTCCTCCAACTGAGCATTATCGCTCGGTTTAGTACCAGCAAGTTTCTCAACCTGATCCAGTGCATGGTATTCACCACCACGAAGATTGAGAAAACCTTGCAGCTCGCCACTACCAGCAACTTCACAAGCTGAGCCAGTATCGTTACTCAGCAAGTCGCCTGCAAATAAGCTCGGAGCTCGTCAAACTCCACAAAACCGTTTCCGTCTTGATCAATATCCTTGAACAAAATGCGAACAAAGTACTCCAACTCGCTTTCCAGAAGCGTGTCGGCAACCTTAACCCGACGAAGAAGCATCAACAACTCACTCATTTCGATGTGACCGTTACCATCGGCGTCGATATCGTCGAACATGCGACGAATGCGATCCAACACTGCGTCAACTTCTGCTCGCTTTCGGAGCTCTTCTTGACGTTGCTGATTCTCCAGACGAAGTTGTGCTTGCTCGGGAGTTGTCATCTTCATGTTACCTAAAGCTTGTAAGCAAGAAGAGACCAAAGCCAAGCTCAAATCCGAGAACGCAAACGCAAAATCAGGCATCTTCACCGCAATAGTCTGCTCACACAAACTGGATTTCGACTGGTTGACTTCGAGAGAATAGGTGAATGCCAATGCCGCAGGGGCCAGAAGGAATTCCAAATCATCGTCAGAGGAAACAACGTTCATGTGGCGCGCGATGATAGCAAACTCGTTGCCCTCCAGCCGGACGCTCTCCTCACCATCGAGCTACGCACTTCAACAATTAAATCAAGAGGAATATCCACCTGACTCTTGGCGCTTCGTTTTCCTTCCACCGGAAGGTCCGCGTCGACGAAGATATTGTCTGCGAACGACTCACTGGGCAGCAATGCCATCCGGCACCCGTTCATTGTGGCGTCAAGATCCAGAAGCATGCCACCGAGCTTCGAAAATGGCGCCATGTTGGGTTTGTCATTGTTCGAAAGGGGGGAGGTAACTTCGACCGGCAAACTTGCTCCCTCAGCTGTGACGGGACTCTGAGTGACAGGGGGTCGCGCGGTCGCCAACACACCTCCAACATCCGTGTTCAACCGATCCACGAACAGCAAGAAGTACTCAAGCTCTCGCGCTGCAACAACAAGCTGAAGGCCGTTCATTCGCGAGTCGATTGATTGTTTTCCAGTTTCGTACTGAGCGTATTTCAGCTGGATTTGCTGCGGCCGTGTGACTGCTTCATCCAATGGTTCTCGCACACGTGTGAAGTCTGCATAAAGCAATTTTGAAGACGGGGATTCGGCCGGCCCGACAGTCGATATTGGAGAGGAGACGGAGAAAATTGTTTGCTCGAGTGTCATATCCAAACGCTTGAGAAGCTTGTCGTCGTCCTTCGCAATCGGATACATATCTAAGTTGAGACCCATCTCGCTCACATTCAACTCGGCAATCTGACGCTTGCTCTCTTCAAAGTTGATGCTGAAGCTCTCGAGGCGTAGCGCAACTGCCATGACACTGAACATAACATTGACTGGCTCTGCACCAATCTTGTTGGCAAGCGCAATGCATGCCGCCATCTCGAAAGATGACGGCTCAACATTGAAATGCTTCGGGAGCCCGTATCCGAGGGCCCTCTGGACAAGTACGTCATCCAATGTCATTCGCTCATCCAGACTCGCAATTTTTTCGAGGAGTGTAGCCTTCTCGGCCGCCGGCAACTTCGCATCAGTCTCCACACGACGGAAGCTTTCTACATAGAAGGCCTTTTCTTCATCAGTGAGTGGGTTCTTGGTCGCTTCTTCGACCTGAATCATTCGGATCGTTTGGACGGCGACTTGGTAATCAGCGTATCGAAGGTACACATCGCGCAGCGTCCAGACGAGGTGATCTCTATCAATCGTGATGCGAGAATTTGTAGGCAGCAAGAGCTGAACTCGACAGGTTCGCTGATCCAGCGGAACTGGAGCATAATACGGCACAAGGCACAACACACGTGCCATTGGTGGTAACTCGAGCTTCAGCTCCATAGACGGCAATCCGAGTAGAGTAATGCTGTCGCTGTCACGTTCTGGAGAGTCCACGGCCTTGGAAACATCGATTCGAAAGTCTTCGATGTAAATCGAATGCGAGACCTTGATATTCGGGTCCGTTGGAAGCAGTTCAATTGCTTTCTCTGCGTCGTCGTGAATGATGTCGCTGAGCAGCTCGACCTCCTTCGCTGCGATCGTGAGACGCGTTTTGTCACCACTGGGAAGCGCCGCATTCGATCCGTCCAAAGCGACCTCGAGCCCATCGACCCGCACGTCGATCTGTGCCATCACAAGCTGCATGACGCGATCCTTGAACGAGAACTGGCGCTGCTCTGCAGTCATGCGCTCGGCCTCAGCAATCTGTTCATCCTTGGACTTTTGCGCCGTGAAGCGATAGAGCCAGACCATCGCTTCTCCGACCTTCGCACCGACCGCATCTTTTAAATCCATCAGCGGCACCTCTCCATTCGGATCGAGCACGTCACCTCGCACAGCAACGCGCTTGATATCGACAATTACCCGCCACGTCGTGGAGATATGCAGTGTTAGCTCTTTGATGCCGACAGCGGTCAGCAAAATTGGCGCGATCGCTTTCTTCTCGAGCGCGAGCGACTTTAGAAACTCGGGTTGCACTTGAATTTGAAACAGCGACAGCGTGAATCCGCGCAGCGTCTGCCCTTCCCGTCGATTGCCGCGCCCCGCCGGCACGTCAAACGACCCGAACGAGTACTCGACCTGCAGACACGGCAGCAGGTACGCGACCGTGAATCGGTGCACGAGGCTCGATAGTAGCGGGAACACGGTGAACCGCGCGAGCGACGGCACGCAGCAGAGCGTGAGCGGGACCAGCATGGACACCGCGCCTGCCAGCAGCAGCATGATCATCTTGTCCTTGGCTCGATACAGTGCGCTCGCTATCGTGGTCTCTCTCCTTCTCTTTCTCTTTCTTCTTCCGTCGTTCTTCCTTCCTTCGCGCTTCCTCCGCTGATGATGCGAATGTGCCGTGGACCTTGCGGAAGTGAGTGAGACGTGTGGAGGGAGGGAGCGAGAAAGTGATGAGCAGGAGTGATGGTCAGGATCGACGAAGGTCGCGCGAAGGTCGTCTGAATCAGGATGACTTCAACTGGCGCGCGTTTGGCGATGCAACCGAGTGTTCCATTTCCGATCAACGTGGTACAGTGTACCGAAAATAGACACAGAACGGTTACGCAGCTGTCGTAACCTCAAGTTCAAAACAAGGTGGGAATGCCTCGATTAGTTAGTCCAGATGGCTACATTTGTGCAAATTCCCATCATGCCAATTTCGTGGTGCCGTAGCTCGTCGTTGCGGTGGCGCCATTGCGAGCCGTCGGCGACTGCTGATAGCGCTTCCACACGAGATACAACAGCGCGACAATCACATTGAACGAGCCGCAGAAGAGCCAGACGTTGGCACTTTGCGCGAGCAGCACCCCCGAGAGCACGAGGATCTTGGGAAGCGTGATCGCCCATGCGCCTGTGTTTCCGAACGGCACTTCGAATGGCCGCTCCGTGTCCTTCTCGATGTACTTGAGCCGCAAGAACGCAAAGAACTCGAGTAGAAGAGAGGTGCTAGATTCACCCAACAACGCATTGTCAACAACAGGACGCTCAAGAACGAGCCATCAGCGAATATAGTCACGTACTTGTTGAAAAAGGTGTCGAGCACGACGAGAAACTCGAACGAGAAGCTCATGAGCACCGCGGTCGTGCAAGTCTGGAAGATCACGGCCGCGATTGGCGTCCCATAGCGGTCCCACTCGGTCGCCAACACGCGCGGCATCATGCGATAGTCAGCTGTCGCCCACAGCGCGCGGGAGCTGCACGCCATGACAACGTTGAACTCGCCGAGCGTCGCGATGACGGCCGCGGCGCCAACCCAGACGCCAAGCCAGTGACCGACGCGCATGGCGACTGTCTCGAGCATGCCTTCCTTCCAGATCGCAAAGTCCGGCTCGACCATGATTCCTGCGGCCACTGGGAACGCGTAGTTGATCGTGATGAGCACCATCGCGATGACGATCGCGATCGGATACGTGCGTCCACCGTCCTTGACCTCGCCCGCCACGCACCCGAGCGAGTCCCACCCCTGGTAGTTCCATAGGATCGTCGAGAGGAACAGCGACCAGTCGATCTTCGGCGCGACCTGGCCCCACGTCGCGACGTTGAACGCCTCGACCGACAGCGGCTCGAGCACGAACGGTGCTAGAACGAAGAGCGACATCGCAACGGACGCGAGCGCGACCGCGCGCATGCCGACGGCATTCGCGGTGAATACGATGAGCAGCGCAGTGCCCTTGACTAGCCAGCGCTCGGCGTTGGTCATCGCGTACCCAAAGCCCGACGCCAGGAACGCCTCGACGTAGCTGCAGAATAGCACAGGGTACGTCGGCAGGTCGCAGACGTTGCTCGCGATCGAGTTGAAGGCGTTCATCCAGCCAGCGAACTCTCCGAGACCGCGACGCACCCAGAGAATGTACCCGCCATTCTCGTCGATCATCGTGCTGAGCTCGGCGGTCTACAGTCACAGCATCCATGAGACCTCGGACGTCAACACAACGAGATGATACGCAAGGGACGCACCATGAGCGCTTGCGGGAGCCCCCACGTGAACGGCAGAAACACGACTGCCAGTAGGACGGGATACGGTCCGGCGGCGCGCACCGCGTCCTCCACACCGAACGGCCCCGCAGCCACAGCGAAGTACGCGATAAAGCCGAGGGTGAGGTAGTTGATCGTTCGTGCCTTGCGACGATGCGAACCGCTGTCTTGGCGCGAGAGCGCACCGTGTTCGCCGTCCGTGTGCTCGTATTCGCTCTCGAGCAGCGTGTGGTAGTCCCTCGCATCGTGCGCGGGCGACGGCAGGTTTCGCCACGACATGAGCGGCGAGCGATCCGCAGACGACGGCGGCACGAGGTGCATCACGCAGGCCTCATCTTTGGAGTCGAAGCGCGTGCGGATCTCGGGCTTGCTCACGGACAAGCGCTCCTTGGCAGCCGCCGAGGCTTTCGCACCGGAGCGAGGCATGGATGATGACGGAGATGGCTGATCAGCGGACGGCAGTGTCGCTCATGCAGCGACGCGAAGGAGACGGAGCTGTGTGAGACGGGAGCGTCGTGTTGCTCGGGAGACAGAGAGACAGAGAGAGAGAAAGAGTGCAACGCGATTCCGATTTTTTCGTGTCACGCTCGCCGTGTTCGTACGTTGGGTGTGCCCCTCCACCCAAAAGGATACGAAACCCACCAGCTTCAGTTCCTCAGATCTGAGTAACAGTCTAACTGATGATATAACCACAACAGACAAGGCGTTTTAGTCAACTGCATATATAGCACCATGGCGTAATTACGAGCGACCAAAAATGGAGCTCCCCACCAGTCGTTGTGTTGGAGCGGTGGAGAGCTCCAAGGCAACGGTACGGTAGTGCCTTCGATCAATGGCACTTTGTCTTCGTGTATCTCTTCGCCATCGCGGCGTCTCCCCGCTCATCCAACAGCCCGCCCGCACACCTTCTCCTCTGTGTGGATGGGTATAGTATGCAGCGAAGAGCGAGTGAAGACGTGCGCGCTTTCGTTCTCTCATGAGGGGACGAACCTGGTGACGTTGCAGGCTCAAGAGCGTGGCGAGTTCTTTTTCGCTGCGTCCCTTGCATGCTGCAATGTCCGAGTCGCACTGTCGGCCATGACCAACCACCACTTGATTCTGTTTGCGTCGCAAGATACACTCTGTGCTTGGCCTCCTTCCAATGGTCGATGTCCAATTTTTCATCTTGCTAGAGCGATCTACCCACTAACTCACCGGCGCGACTCTCCATCAGTGGGCGCGCTGGTCTTTCGTGCGGTGACATCATCCACACCTCCACTAGAAACTGATTTCAGATAGCATGCATTGATCGAATTGAGGAAGAAACCTCTTGGGGAGAGTCTCAATGACGTATCCAAATGACTACAATTCTCTGATCGATCACACTCACAGTCACACAAATGCATGATGTAATCCTCCCAACGTACTGGCGTTCGCATGTGAATCCATGGGACAATCAGTTCTCTCGTCATCCGCGCGAGCGTGAGGCAACCGCCTAACCACGATCACGTTGCATGCTGGGACACATGATGCGCCATCACCAGACGAGATTACGTGGTCTCTTGAAGTCTGAGGCAATTGGCCCGGCGACCGCCCAATCGGACGGTTCGGATACACCACCAAAAGATACCTTCTGTCAGTCTAGACACGCTGTGGAATCCGGCGCACGGCACACAGTGAAGCGCGCCTCTGCGCGACTGGATACACGGCTTCTCACAAATCAATTTACCTCCTCAAGACGCTCAGCTACTTCCAGCAACGATGGTCGCCATTCCGTCCACCTACAAGGCCTACGTCTACGCGCAGTACGGCGCGCCCGCAGACGTGCTCCAGATCAAGAACAACGTCCCGCAGCGTGCGCTGCAGCCCAGCGAGGTGCGTGTGCGCATTGTGCGCGCCGCTGTGAACCCGATCGACGGCATCCTCGTGTCGCCCGTCGGCGCCCACTTCCTGGGCGGCGCACCGACTGCCGACGCGCCGTTCCGCGTGGGCTTTGACGCGTCCGGAGTTGTGGTTGAAAAGGGCGCGGACGTCACGGACGACAAGCTCAAGGTCGGCGACCACGTGTACGCGATGACGCCGTTTTCGGCTGTCGGCACGTTCGCCGAGTACCACGTGATCGACGCGCAGAACGTGGCGCGCAAGCCGAGCAACTTGGATTGGGATCACGCCGCGAGCGTGCCGCTGGTGTCACTGACGAGCTATCAGGCGCTCGTGAAGCATGCCAAGCTGCAGAGCGGCCAGCGCGTGCTCATCCTCGGCGGCAGCAGCGCTACCGGTATCTTCGCCGTGCAGCTCGCCAAGGCGCTCGGTGCTTTCGTGTACACGACGACGAGCTCGCGCAACACCGCGTTTGTCAAGTCGCTGGGCGCCGACGTGGTGATCGATTACACATCGCAGCGGTGGCGCGACGCCGTGGGCGAGGCGCACTCGCTGGACGTGATCTACGACTGCGGCATGGAGCCTGGCGCGTGGAACACGGACGACGCGCAGACGGCGCTCAAGCGCGAGACGGGCCAGTTTGTGACGCTGCTGCCGCCGCCGGAGCCGGCGATCGCGGCTCGTTTCGGCGCCAAGACGCACGGACAGATCATCGTGACGCCGTCGGCGGACGACCTGAACGAGATCACGAAGCTCATCGAGGGCGGCAAGGTCAAGACGTTCGTGGACACGGTCTTTGCGTTTGAGCAGGTGGCGGAGGCGATCGCGAAGCAGCAGCAGCGACGCTCGGTCGGTAAACTGATTATCAAGGTGGCCAACGAGTGAGAACGAGAGAGGAAGGAGTCGGCGAATTGTGCTACACGCTCGCTACACACAGTGAATACATGTACACGCATACCGGTCTAAACTAAACTGTAGTAGCGATAGACGACGACAGACTGGCGGTTTGTGCGGGTTAGACCGCGATGGGGGAGCGTCTAAATGGAAAGACCTGTGTATTCGGAACTCGCACACAATGGCCAAGTGTACGCAATGGCCAAGTGAAGTCTGGAAGGGATCGAGCTCAGTTCCCTGCGGTACCGCATCAACGGACAGGACAATCTTGACGCGTGCGTGATACGGTACACCAGTCGCTCTCTCTCTCTCTCTCCTTCTCTCTCTCTCTGCCATTGTCAGCATCGTGCGTGTTGTGGTGCTGCGCCTCGTTGTGACCGAATGGGTCCATCGTCGGTTAGTCGCTGGCCTTTG
This sequence comes from Pythium insidiosum, assembly GCA_022836835.1. Lineage (NCBI taxonomy): Eukaryota > Oomycota > Peronosporomycetes > Pythiales > Pythiaceae > Pythium > Pythium insidiosum. The sequence goes on from JAKVDI010000006.1 coordinate 26,171, forward strand.
TTGGGTCGAGCGTCTTCCTCTCCAACCAAATTGTCTACTCGTCACTTGCGCGCATTGTTCGAACTCGCGTTCAAGTGGATTTATTGAGGCAGAGTGCGGTCTGAGCTCCGAGCTCTGGCCGCTGGCACTAGATTCTCCCGCTGGTTCAAGTGCCGTCGGTGCATCCATCGCTGTGAAAGGTTGATAGAGTGGTGTAGAGGTCGCAGGCTGGCTCTGTCATTGACAGTGTCAGGGCGATCGCTCGTCACGCGTTCGTTGCAGGTGGTTGAGCTAAACATGCTGCACGTCAACACTGCAGTCGCGTGCCGTTTCGCCCTGGTGGATTGATTGGCGGCAGCGACGAGGCAGCGGCAGTGATGGTCCTTGGTTTTGTGTCTGGCAAATTGGATTTATATGCTGTACAACAACGCAGTCATCCTGATAGAGGTCACTAAAGCGGTGGCTTGAAGCTGCTGTCTGTCGTTGCTTGGTCTTTCGCACCAAGCACCGCACTACTACCTCTGGAGCCCGATACTCTACGTGACGACGCCAGCCATCATTGGTCCAATCACTGTCTATCACGACCTCTGACACATGATACTTCAGCCTCGATTCAGTCGAGCCGAGTTGACCCCACTGCCATCTTGAACCTGCCACCTGTCGACGCTACGCCGCCCACGCCACGCCACACACGCGAGCCAGCCAGCACCAGAGCCAGGCAATCAACACGGCGGCTTGCTCGATCGATCGCTCTCTCTATGTCTGTGTCTCTGTGTCTTTGGATCCTCTGGCTACGTAGCTGCTCTTCCTCCTCCTCATCGCCACCATCAGCACCAGCGGATGCCCACCCCACCAGCAGCTCATTCCCCATTCTTCACGGCAACGTGCAAGCAAGCAAGCAAGCAACCAAACCAAACCAAACCGAACCAACCAAGCAGCCAACTCCCCAAAAGTCACCATGGCTGGCGGCGTCGCGATCAATGTGCAAGGCCACCACGGCGACGACGCACCGACTGAGGGCACGCGCACGTACGCCATCATCGTGTGTCTCTTCGCGTCGCTGGGCGGTCTCTTCTTCGGCTACGACCAGGGCGTCACGGGTGGCGTGCTGGTCATGGACTCGTTCCTGAACGACTACTGCGTCGGCTGGAAGAACCTGACGTACGACGACTGCACGCAGGACTCGAACGACCTGCCGTCGCGCTGGCTCGACTTCACACTCTGGTACAACATGATGTACAACATCGGCTGCATCTTCGGCGCGCTGCTCGGCGGCTACGTGGCCGACCGCTTCGGCCGCCGCGTGACCATCTTCAACGCGGGTCTGCTGTTCTGTATCGGCACGTCGTGGGTGTGCTTCAACAAGGCGCAGGAGCACAGTCTGCTGCTGGTGGCGCGTGTGATCCAGGGCATGGGCGTCGGCAACTCGTCGTTCTCGCTGCCCATCTTCGGCGCCGAGATGGCGCCCAAGGAGCTGCGCGGCTTCCTCTCGGGCTTCATGCAGATGACGATCGTCACGGGTCTGCTGCTGGCCAACGTCGTCAACCTGATCGTCGAGGACCACGCGAGCGGCTGGCGCATCACGAACGGCGTGGCCATGGCGGCGCCGATCGTCGTGATGCTCGGCATCTTCTGCGTGCCCGAGTCGCCGCGATGGACGTACGTGCACAAGGGCAAGGACGCCGCCGAGGACGCGCTCAAGCGCCTGCGCCAGACCGAGAACGTGGGTCGCGAGCTGCAGGCGATCGGCGACCAGATCGCGGCCGAGGGCGAGCAGGCCGAGTGGAAGGACCTGTTGCAGCCGCTCGTGCTCAAGCGCGTGCTGATCGCCATGTTTCTGCAGATCCTGCAGCAGGCGACGGGCATCAACCCCATGTTTACGTACGGCGGCATGATCTTCAAGGACGTGGCGGGCGACGGCATCATCTCCATCTTCCTGCTGTCGGTCGTCAACTTTCTGTCGACGATCCCGGCCATGCGCTGGGTCGACACGTTCGGCCGCCGGCAGCTGCTGCTCATCGGCGCCGTCGGCATGGTGGTCGGCCACCTGCTCGCGGGCATCACGTTCACGGCGGGCTGCAGCGGCGACACGGACGACTCGGGCTGCAGCAAGGTGTCGGGCTACGTCATCGTCGTGGGCACGTCGTTCTTCATCTTCAACTTTGCGATCTCGTGGGGTCCCGTGTGCTGGATCTACCCGGCCGAGATCTTCCCGCTCAAGGTGCGCGCCAAGGCCGTGTCGCTCTCGACCATGGCCAACTGGATCGCGGGCACCATGATGACGTGGGTCGTCAAGCTCTTCCCGGCGCTCAACATCAACGGCGTCTTCTTCCTGTTCGCGGCCACGTGCACGGGCGCCGGCGTGTTCGTCTACTACTTCTGTCCCGAGACCAAGGGCATCCTGCTCGAGGACATCGAGGAGCTCTTTGTGAGTGGCGGCGTCGGCTCGGCGACGACGGCGCGGCGCGTGGCGGACAAGGCGTCGCCCAAGTACGAGGAGGTGGTCACGCCCGTGTAGTCTGTAGCAGGTTAGACGCTGGTGTGTGGGTGTGGGTGTGTGAGTGAAGCTGTTTAGATAGACCCGACACGAATTCTTTTGTTGACGCGTGAGGTGAATGCAACAGAGACTTACTTCCGAGTCACTGCATCTCTCTCTTTGTTCTCTTTTTTTTTACTTGAATGATTGCTTCTTGCGTGTGTTCGTTGATTTGTTTTGGTGTCGATGTCTGGGTATGTGCACTGTGTTATTGGTGCTCTCAAGATTTTCACTGAAGCTCCGTAGGAATGGTGTTCGGCCATTCCGCACTGCACATTGACGGTTTGTTAGCCAGATTGTGACAGGAAGATTCGCCTGGAAACTTTCACGGTAAAATTCGACCTTCAAATCAATCTTTCAAGTTGAGGGATTCTCAACACATCTGGCTGTCCACGTCAGACCCGAAAGATCGTCGAGCCTGTATTTCTACTGTACTGTCGTGTTTTCCTTGCATACAGCACCACAATCACGATCAGTGCACATGAAGCAGCTGCCGCCGCGATCTCTCTCTCCAGGACCTCGAGGATTACACTCATTCGTTGGCAACCTTAATGACCAACTTGCCAACCGAGCGGCGCTCCTTTTGGCGCTTGATGGCTTCCACGACCTGCTCGAAGTCGAAGACCGTGTCCACGAACGTCTTGGTCTGACCGCTCTCGATGAGCTTCGTGATCTCGTTCAGGTCCTCTCCCGATGGCTTCACATTGATGTAACCGAGGTTTTTGGCCCCAAATCGAGCATCAATCGGCGGCTCCGGCGTCCATCCCAGAGTTAGGAAGCAACCAGTGTCACGCTTGAGCGCCGTCTGCGCGTCGTCCGTGTTCCACGCGCCAGGCTCCATGCCGCAGTCGTAGATCACGTCCAGCGAGTGCGCCTCGCCCACGGCGTCGCGCCACCGCTGCGACGTGTAGTCGATCACGACGTCGGCGCCCAGCGACTTGACAAACGCGGCGTTGCGCGAGCTCGTCGTCGTGTACACGAAAGCACCGAGCGCCTTGGCGAGCTGCACGGCGAAAATGCCGGTAGCGCTGCTGCCGCCAAGGATGAGCACGCGCTGGCCGCTCTGCAGCTTGGCATGCTTCACGAGCGCCTGGTAACTTGTGAGGGACACCACAGCTGCACTACCCGCATGATCCCAGTTCAAACTGCTTGGCTTGCGAGCGACATACTGAGCATCAATCACGTGGTACTCGGCGAAGGAACCAATGCTCGAAAATGGCGTCATTGCGTACACGTGGTCGCCGACCTTGAGCTTGTCGTCGGCGACGTCAGCGCCTTTCTCGACCACAACACCTGCGAGGTCGAAACCCAGGCCGAACGGTTGCTCGGTTGTCGGAGCACTACCACCAAGGAAGCTCGATCCGTGTGGTGACACGAGAATGGCGTCAATGGGGTTCACAGCGGCGCGCACGATCCGCACTCGCACATCGTTGGGCAGCAGCGTGCGCTGCGGCACATTGGCGTCAAGCTTGAGCACGTCGCCAAAAGCGCCGTACTGCGTATAAACGTAGGCCTTGTAGGTCGGAGGGATGTTCGCCATGGCAGATTGCGTGGATCGAAGTGAATTGCGTTGTGAGCTCGTTAAACAGGAAGACGATCTTTGTCGTGAACCCAAAAACTTGCGTGCGATCCCTTTCTTCGATTTATGTCACTCACTTCAGCTTGTTCGCGAACTGGATGGTCTCACGAGATGAGTTGCAAGCGAAGGCCGCGCCCAATTGGAGCGAACACGTGTGCGGATTCGGATGATCGTGCGCTGCAATTGGTCGTGAGATCTCTCGCTGCAGCTGTGTCTTGGAAGTGCAACGGCGAAAGTGACGAGCCGTGAGTTGACACGAGAAACCTGACACAGACGACCTTCAAGACACCATTCAGTTTGCGACCATCACTCGCACATGCACTTTCTAGGGCGGTAATTTTCATGAAAGTAACAAAAAATGCTTCGAAATATTTCAACGCAATTTTTCAAGCGAACAAAACGAAAACTTCCGTCTGTTCGATTGCTCAATCGAACAGACGGAAGTTTTCGTTTTGTTCGCTTGAAAAAATGAATGCTCATTCATCCCACAGTTATGCATCCACAACAATGTGTTGAAGCAATGTCATGCACGAGGCGTTGTGCTGACATCGCTAAAAGCCAGAAAGATTAAGCAAGACACAAAAGCACCAACGACACACTCAAGCGACCTTTATGCCGCCCCCAGCACAAACACGTGCAGGAACCAACAACTCAAGTCGAAAAGAGAACAAAGAGAGAGATGCAGTGACTCGGAAGTAAGTCTCTGTTGCATTCACCTCACGCGTCAACAAAAGAATTCGTGTCGGGTCTATCTAAACAGCTTCACTCACACACCCACACCCACACACCAGCGTCTAACCTGCTACAGACTACACGGGCGTGACCACCTCCTCGTACTTGGGCGACGCCTTGTCCGCCACGCGCCGCGCCGTCGTCGCCGAGCCGACGCCGCCACTCACAAAGAGCTCCTCGATGTCCTCGAGCAGGATGCCCTTGGTCTCGGGACAGAAGTAGTAGACGAACACGCCGGCGCCCGTGCACGTGGCCGCGAACAGGAAGAAGACGCCGTTGATGTTGAGCGCCGGGAAGAGCTTGACGACCCACGTCATCATGGTGCCCGCGATCCAGTTGGCCATGGTCGAGAGCGACACGGCCTTGGCGCGCACCTTGAGCGGGAAGATCTCGGCCGGGTAGATCCAGCACACGGGCCCCACGAGATCGCAAAGTTGAAGATGAAGAACGACGTGCCCACGACGATGACGTAGCCCGACACCTTGCTGCAGCCCGAGTCGTCCGTGTCGCCGCTGCAGCCCGCCGTGAACGTGATGCCCGCGAGCAGGTGGCCGACCACCATGCCGACAGCGCCGATGAGCAGCAGCTGCCGGCGGCCGAACGTGTCGACCCAGCGCATGGCCGGGATCGTCGACAGAAAGTTGACGACCGACAGCAGGAAGATGGAGATGATGCCGTCGCCCGCCACGTCCTTGAAGATCATGCCGCCGTACGTAAACATGGGGTTGATGCCCGTCGCCTGCTGCAGGATCTGCAGAAACATGGCGATCAGCACGCGCTTGAGCACGAGCGGCTGCAACAGGTCCTTCCACTCGGCCTGCTCGCCCTCGGCCGCGATCTGGTCGCCGATCGCCTGCAGCTCGCGACCCACGTTCTCGGTCTGGCGCAGGCGCTTGAGCGCGTCCTCGGCGGCGTCCTTGCCCTTGTGCACGTACGTCCATCGCGGTGACTCGGGCACGCAGAAGATGCCGAGCATCACGACGATCGGCGCCGCCATGGCCACGCCGTTCGTGATGCGCCAGCCGTTCGAGTGGTCCTCGACGATCAGGTTGACGACGTTGGCCAGCAGCAGACCCGTGACGATCGTCATCTGCATGAAGCCCGAGAGGAAGCCGCGCAGCTCCTTGGGCGCCATCTCGGCGCCGAAGATGGGCAGCGAGAACGACGAGTTGCCGACGCCCATGCCCTGGATCACACGCGCCACCAGCAGCAGACCGTGCTCCTGCGCCTTGTTGAAGCACACCCACGACGTGCCGATACAGAACAGCAGACCCGCGTTGAAGATGGTCACGCGGCGGCCGAAGCGGTCGGCCACGTAGCCGCCGAGCAGCGCGCCGAAGATGCAGCCGATGTTGTACATCATGTTGTACCAGAGCGTGAAGTCGAGCCAGCGCGACGGCAGGTCGTTCGAGTCCTGCGTGCAGTCGTCGTACGTCAGGTTCTTCCAGCCGACGCAGTAGTCGTTCAGGAACGAGTCCATGACCAGCACGCCGCCCGTGACGCCCTGGTCGTAGCCGAAGAAGAGACCGCCCAGTGACGCGAAGAGACACACGATGATGGCGTACGTGCGCGTGCCCTCAGTCGGTGCGTCGTCGCCGTGGTGGCCCTGCACATTGATCGCGACGCCGCCAGCCATGGTGACTTTTGGGGAGTTGGCTGCTTGGTTGGTTTGGTTGCTTGGTTGATTTGGTTGCTTGCACGTTGCCGTGAAGAATGGGGAATGAGCTGCTGGTGGGGTGGGCATCCGCTGGTGCTGATGGTGGCGATGAGGAGGAGGAAGAGCAGCTACGTAGCCAGAGGATCCAAAGACACAGAGACACAGACATAGAGAGAGCGATCGATCGAGCAAGCCGCCGTGTTGATTGCCTGGCTCTGGTGCTGGCTGGCTCGCGTGTGTGGCGTGGCGTGGGCGGCGTAGCGTCGACAGGTGGCAGGTTCAAGATGGCAGTGGGGTCGACTCGACTCGACTGAATCGAGGCTGAAGTATCATGTGTCAGAGGTCGTGATAGACAGTGATTGCACCAATGATGGCTGGCGTCGTCACGCAGAGTATCGGGCTCCAGAGGTAGTAGTGCGGTGCTTGGTGCGAAAGACCAAGCAACGACAGACAGCAGCTTCAAGCCACCGCTTTAGTGACCTCTATCAGGATGACTGCGTGGTTGTACAGCATATAAATCCAACACACAAAACCAAGGACCATCACTGCCGCTGCCTCGTCGCTGCCGCCAATCAATCCACCAGGGCGAAACGGCACGCGACTGCAGTGTTGACGTGCAGCATGTTTAGCTCAACCACCTGCAACGAACGCGTGACGAGCGATCGCCCTGACACTGTCAATGACAGAGCCAGCCTGCGACCTCTACACCACTCTATCAACCTTTCACAGCGATGGATGCACCGACGGCACTTGAACCAGCGGGAGAATCTAGTGCCAGCGGCCAGAGCTCGGAGCTCAGACCGCACTCTGCCTCAATAAATCCACTTGAACGCGAGTTCGAACAATGCGCGCAAGTGACGAGTAGACAATTTGGTTGGAGAGGAAGACCCTCGACCCAACAAAGGCCAGCGACTAACCGACGATGGACCCATTCGGTCACAACGAGGCGCAGCACCACAACACGCACGATGCTGACAATGGCAGAGAGAGAGAGAGTTAGAGAGAGAGAGAGAGAGCGACTGATGTACCGTATCACGCACGCGTCAAGATTGTCCTGTCCGTTGATGCGGTACCGCAGGGAACTGAGCTCGATCCCTTCCAGACTTCACTTGGTCAGGGAACTGAGCTCGATCCCTTCCAGACTTCACTTGGCCATTGTGTACATTTGGTCATTGTGTGCGAGTTCCGAATACACAGGTCTTTCCATTTAGACACTCCCCCATCGCGGTCTAACCCGCATAAACCGCCAGTCTGTCGTCGTCTATCGCTACTATAGTTTAGTTTAGACCGGTATGCGTGTACATGTATTCACTGTGTGTAGCGAGCGACACAATTCGCCGACTCCTTCCTCTCTCGGTCTCACTCGTTGGCCACCTTGATAATCAGTTTACCCACCGAGCGTCGCTGCTGCTGCTTCGCGATCGCCTCCGCCACCTGCTCGAACGCAAAGACCGTGTCCACAAACGTCTTGACCTTGCCTCCCTCGATGAGCTTCGTGATCTCGTTCAGGTCGTCCGCCGACGGCGTCACGATGATCTGTCCGTGCGTCTTGGCGCCGAAACGAGCCGCGATCGCCGGCTCCGGCGGCGGCAGCAGCGTCACAAACTGACCCGTCTCGCGCTTGAGCGCCGTCTGCGCGTCGTCCGTGTTCCACGCGCCAGGCTCCATGCCACAGTCGTAGATCACGTCCAGCGAGTGCGCCTCGCCCACGGCGTCGCGCCATCGCTGCGACGTGTAGTCGATCACCACGTCGGCGCCCAGCGACTTGACAAACGCGGTGTTGCGCGAGCTCGTCGTCGTGTACACGAAAGCACCGAGCGCCTTGGCGAGCTGCACGGCGAAGATACCGGTAGCGCTGCTGCCGCCGAGGATGAGCACGCGCTGGCCGCTCTGCAGCTTGGCATGCTTCACGAGCGCCTGATAGCTCGTCAGTGACACCAGCGGCACGCTCGCGGCGTGATCCCAGTCCAAGTTGCTCGGCTTGCGCGCCACGTTCTGCGCGTCGATCACGTGGTACTCGGCGAACGTGCCGACAGCCGAAAACGGCGTCATCGAGTACACGTGGTCGCCGACCTTGAGCTTGTCGTCCGTGACATCCGCGCCCTTTTCAACCACGACGCCCGACGCGTCAAAGCCCACGCGGAACGGCGCGTCGGCAGTCGGCGCGCCGCCCAGGAAGTGGGCGCCGACGGGCGACACGAGGATGCCGTCGATCGGGTTCACGGCGGCGCGCACAATGCGCACACGCACCTCGTTGGGCTGCAGCGCACGCTGCGGGACGTCGTTCTTGATCTGGAGCACGTCTGCGGGCGCGCCGTACTGCGCGTAGACGTAGGCCTTGTAGGTGGACGGAATGGCGACCATCGTTGCTGGAAGTAGCTGAGCGTCTTGAGGAGGTAAATTGAGTTGTGAGAAGCCGTGGAGAGGTCGAGATTGAGATCGACGGTGGCGATTGAGGCGGTCAAGTTGGTTCTCGAAGAGCTCTTTGTGACGCTGACGCAATCGACAGTTAGAATCTGCTATTGGTTGACGTCGTTTCGAAATGAGCCAATCGCAGGCAGTGATGAAGCCGACCGCAATCCAAAGTGTAGCCATGTTGCTGTTGACCAAACGGTGGCGCTCACGCACACGCGGATGACGGTGCTGCATGCAGCTGTGGATTCATGTTGGGGAGATATTACTGTAGTTACCCTGTGACCGCGATCTCTCTCTCTCTCTCTCTTGAGCAACTACACGTGATAGAACGCAAGGCAAGTGCTCGAATAGGCTGAAAACACTAGCATTCGTATAAACAGCGACTCCATGCTGTCGATCTCACAAAGCTCGGCTGACCATACATGTTGAACACCACGACAAGCGATTCCTTTTCCAACTTTGTCATGTCCTCTGACGTCCTGACAAACCGTCCCTCACAGCCGTGAGCTAGTGAGCGCCGAGTGAAAGTTGTCGGTCGTCAGTCGCTCGTACGCGTCGTTCTTCTTGTTGTAGAACCAGAGTTTGTCGGGAACGGCCGACGGATCAATGCCTTCTTTGCGGAGCTTCGCCTTCTCGTACTTCATCGTGCCGGTCACCGACATCTGCCCGAGCTGCCGCAAGAACAGCGGCATTGCGTACGACGGCAGTCGCTGCTTGACGTGCTGCAAGAACGCTACGAGGTCGAACGTCGCGTCGTCAAACACCATCGCCGCGAGACACGCGCGGCCTTCGTTGCCTGGGACCTCGACGCCGTAGACGCAAATGTCGCTGAGTCCTGGGAACTTGGAGATCGCCTGCGCGACCTCGTTGGTCGCCACGTTCTCGCCCTTCCAGCGAAACGTGTCACCGATGCGGTCGACAAAGTGCCAGCAGCCCTTCTCGTCTACTTTGAAGAGATCGCCCGTGCGGAAGAACACGTCGCCCTTCGTGAAGACGTCGCGTAGCACCTTCTTGTTGGACTCGCGCTCGTTGTTGTAGTACCCGTTGAACGTCTTGGCGGGGTCTCGTTCCGAGATCGCGCACAGCAGCTCACCTGGCTCGTTCACGCCACACTCGATGAAGAAACCGTTGCGGTCGCGCACGTGCTGCTCGTTTTCGACGTCAAACTTGGCGATACGCAACCCGCTGAGCTTGCGAACGAGGTAGCCTGGACGCCCGAGATGACCCTGATCTTCGGGCGATGTGCATGCGTTGAACATGCCCGAGATACCTTCCGTGGATCCATAAAACTCGTACACGGTAGGGATCTTGAAGCGGCGCTGGAATTCGGCCCAGACGTCCGGTCGCAGCCCGTTACCAAACGCGGCGCGCACTCGGTTTTCCTTGTCGTTGCTGCGCGCTGGCGCGTTCACGAGGTACCGCGCCATCTCGCCAATGTACTGCACGATGGTGCAGTTGTACTGGCGGACTTCATCCCAGAAACGCGACGTCGAGAAGCGGCGCGAGATGCAGAGTGTCGCGCCCGAGCAGATCATCATGCCGACCGCCAGGTTGCCGCCGGACGTGTGGTACAGCGGCAGCGCGCAGTAGATGCGATCGTAGACCGTCGCCTTCATCGTGAGTGCGAACGACAGAGAGCGAAAGATAATGCTGTGGTGCGTCACCTTGGCTGCCTTCGGGAGTCCCGTCGTGCCGCTCGTGTAGATGAGCAGTGCGAGGTCCGTCGTCTTGATCTGCGCGCCACGACGGATCTCTACTGGCGGCGCAGTGGCGCTGACCTCCGAGAGCTCGACGTCGAGCGAGCTCGCGAACGGGTACTGCGACGTCATGGCCCACGGCGTGACGCCGTCGCCGTAGCAGTGGAACGAAAGCCCAAAGAGCTGCTGCTCGATCGCCGCCACCTTGTCGAGCATCTCGTTGCCGAGAATCACGGCCTTGGGCTCCGCGATCTTGATGCAGTGCACGAGACCGTCGGCGAGCAGATGCGTGTTGATGAGCGCCGTGACGACGCCGACCTTGAGCAGTCCGAGCCAGACGATGACAAACTCGGGGCGGTTCTCCATGACGAGTGCGACCTTGTCGCCGGGCCGCAGCGCCTGGCGCAGCGCCCAGTGCGCGACGCGGTTCGTGACCTCGTCGACCTCCTGGAACGAGAGCGCGCGGCCGTCAAACATCATGCTCGTCTTGTGCGGCCACTTGCGCACCGCGTCGGCAAAGAGATCGGGCACGAGCACGCTGCGCCGCGTGTAGTGGCGGCTCAGCAGCATCGCGATGCCGACGTTGCCGTTCTTCTGCAGGTCGTGCGAGAGCCCGAGCCGCTGGTCCACGACGTAGCCGACGGACGCCGCGCCCGCGACCGCCAGCAGCTTGGGCGGCACCTTGTTCAGCAGCTCGGGGACTTGCGCCAGCAGCTCCATCTCGCCTGGGAACACACAGAGAGAGAGAGAGAGAGAGAGAGAGAGAGAGAGAGAGAGAGAGAGAGAGAGAGAGAGAGAGAGAGAGAGAGAGAGAGAGAGAGAGAGAGAGAGAAAGGAGAAGTGATCGATGGCGGATGGCGCTTGCTTGTTGGATTGCCGTTCCCGTGGAATGCTCGGGATGCCACACCACGTCACGAAAGCATACTCAAAACAAGGTGAGAAACGAAGGATGATGTAGGAGACAAGGGAAGGAATGTCGACATGTTGACGTCGTATGGAGACGGGAGTGATAAAACACGGTGGGTAATCATGTCGACGTCCCACCGTGTTTGGGAAACGCCATAGCGTGGGATTGCTCGGCACCTGATCGCCCGATCTGATCATTTGCCACCATCCATTACTTTATAGAGTATATTGGCATCAGCAAATCATGAATTCAAGTATCAAATACAAAAGAATATCCTGCTTAACAATAACCTGCGGGCAACCTTCAACTACCGTGTGGTCCACTCCACATCATCTCGGGCGCTGCTCGCTTTGCTTATCCCTTCAAGCGCCACATCCCGCGTCCGGTGCGTCGTCATCATGGGCGTCATCTTTCCACGCTTCTCACGTGCATGATGACAGAGAGACAGCGCCAGCGAGATGGAGCCTGCGGCGTGGACGTCCACCGTCGCGACCATCCGGCACCTCGACCGCGTGCGCCGTCTGACGGAGCGATGCGGGCGCGCAGAGAACCTCATGGCGCTGCTCGCGCTGCTCTCGGTGGCCGTCGTCATGGTCGAGAGCGAGCTCCTGTGGAGCGAAGTGTACGCGTCATCGACGACCGCTCGGCTCGTGCTCAAGACGGTGCTGTCGGTTGTCACTGCTGCGCTGTTGCTCGCGCTGCTCGTTCGATACAGTACGTGGATCTCTCTATTATAGTTGTTGTTTACACGCAAAGCATGTCTTTCTCACACAGAGAGCTCCGCGTTCAGTACTGCTGTGTGAGCTCCATGTCGAGACGTCGCGACTACCGCCACACACCAAGTTCTTTCAGCGCTCCTCTCGCTTGCTTGGGTACGTCCTTCTCTTCGTTGTGACCACGACAGGAGGCACATACTGAAGCTCTATGAGGCAGGTGGTTTCTGCTCGAGACCGTCGTCTGTGCGTTCCATATCCCAGCGTTTGTGCCACGCAGCATCCGTCTCATCGCTCACTCCCACGTCGATCAACTCGGTGTGTGCCTTCTCTTCAATGTGATCAAACTGGACAACCTCTTTGGTTCTAATGAGCTGTTGTTTTGTTCTGCTCCACAGACGCACTCGTGCTGCTTCGCGTCTACCTGCTTTCGCGACTTCTGCGCAACGTCGCAGGCGTTCAGTCCTTCTCGCAGCATGTGCATGTCGTTCGTACGTAACGCACGATCATGTTGTCTCCCATGGAGACAGCTCTCTCGATCAGCTCTCTAAGCTGCCGTGCTGCTTGATAGACTCGTTTCATCGCGTGGACGTCGCGTCCGTTTGGTTCACGATCAAGTTTCTCTTCCAGCGGCGACCGCTGCTCTTCACGTGCGTTGCATTGGGGCTCGACTGGTTGTTGACCTCCATCGCTCTCAACTTCCTCGAACGTGGCGTGAACGACCGACTAATGAACGCCAACGACGCCGTGTGGCTCACGATCGTCACGATGACGAGCGTCGGCTACGGAGAGATCGCGCCAGAGACGCTCGGCGGCAAGCTCGCAATCTCGCTTGGCGCGATCGCTGGCGGCACGATCCTCTTGTGTCTGTTGCGCGTCGTGCTCATCAACGCGCTGCTCATCTCGCCGCAAGAGACGCTCGTGCTCGACGTCGTGCGCTTCCACGAGTACATGCGCCAGCGCAAGCAGCTCGCTGCTGTGCTGGTGCAGCGCAGCGTGCGACTATGGCGACTGCGACGAAGCGATGCGCCGGCAGGAAACATCAAGCGCGCGCGTGTCGGTGTCTACGAGACTGCTGAAGCCTTTCGCTTGCTGCGGTTCGCACAGCCGCCGCCCACGAGAGACGCCAACAGCTCAGCGCTCGCGGGCTTCTCAGTGGCACCAGTGGCAACGTCTGCAGCGACGACGTCGCAGTCGTGGGAGACTCTGCTCGAGACGTTTGAACACGACCTCGCAGAGCGCCAGGAGCTCATGCTGCTCCGCGTGCACGAGGTGTCGCAAGTCATGAAAGACGTCGCATTGTCGACGACTTGAGAGCGGCTGTTTGAGTGCGACGTCATCAACACATGCAGAGCGACGAGCTCTGTAGCACTAGGAATACACGTAGTCGTTTGTCTCGCATTAAGGCAGGATCATCAGGTGCACATCGTCCCCACCACACACGGCTCTTGCACAAGTCACAGAAATCGGCTGAGTGGCTACGCAAAAAACCGGTTCTCAACCGATAGATGTGGCGTGACTGACGCGCACATCATCGCCCTGCCATCATCCCACTGTGGCGTGACATCTGTCCCGGCGCTGTGACTGCGGTGCTGCACGCCGTCACCAACGGCTCCGTGGCTCGCTCGCTCGCTCGCTTGCCTTCTCTCTCTCTCGCTCGCTCTTGTCCAACGTGGGGCGATGTCTGCTCTCAAGGCGGCAACGAGTGGCTACGGAGGCGTCGGCGTTGGCTCCACACGATGCGGCGGTGGTTCTTGGAACGAGCGGCTACGAATCGCTGCGCAACGAATGGGGGAGCGAGCGAGAGCTTGAACGAGCGGTGCTGAGCTGACACGAGGGAGGGAACATGGGGAGGGACCTCTCTCTCTCTCTCTTCACGGGTTAATGGTTTCACAATGCAAATACAGTATGGAGAACGCGGCGGCGGCTGTGGCTGCTGGTAGTGTTGCGGTCGACGGACGTCACGCTGCGCGGGGACGATACGGCACACACCACTCACGTTTACGGCTCGTCGAGGATCGTGGTCTTGACGATGCGCGCCGTCACGACGTACGGATCCATGTTGGACGCCGGGCGACGGTCCTCGAAGTAGCCCTTGCCGTCCGCCTCGGCCGAGCGCGGGATGCGGATCGACGCGCCACGGTTGGCAACACCGTACGAGAACGTGTCAATGCTGGCCGTCTCATGTCGGCCCGTCAGACGACGCTCGTTGCCCTGGCCGTAGGCCGCAATGTGCACCTTGTGCTTGAGCTTCATCTTCTCGATGGCCTCGATGATCACGGCCATGCCGCCATCCTCGCGCATCGCCTGCGTCGAGTAGTTGGTGTGGCAGCCCGCGCCGTTCCAGTCACCCGGGATCGGCTTCGGGTCCCACGACACGTTCACGCCAAAGTCTTCGCAGACGCGGAGCAGGATGTAGCGCGAGATCCACAGGTGGTCGCCGGCCTCCATGCCCTCGCACGGACCGACCTGGTACTCCCACTGGCCAGGCATGACCTCGGCGTTGATGCCCGACACCTTGACGCCAGCGTAGAGGCACGCGCGGTAGTGCGCGTCGACGATGAGGCGGCCGAACGCCGAGTGCGCGCCGGCGCCGCAGTAGTACGGACCCTGCGGACCAGGGTAGCCACCCTTGGGCCAGCCATACGGGGTCGTCTTGTCAGCCTCGAAGAGCGTGTACTCCTGCTCAATCCCGAACCACGGCTTGTGCGAGGCAGCGGCGGCCATGACGCGCGCGCAGTCGACGCGCGTGTTGTTGGCGATGGGCGTCATGTCGGGCTTGAGGCAGTCGCAGAGCACGAGGATGTTCTTGCCGCCGCGGAACGGGTCCTTGAAGATGGCGGCCGGGCGCAGCAGCACCTCCGAGTCCTCGCCGGGCGCCTGGCCGGTCGACGAGCCGTCAAAGTTCCAGATCGGGAGCTCCGAGACGGACGTCGGGACCTTGGTGAGCGTGCGGGTCTTGCAGCGCAGGTCCTCGCCCGAGCCGCCGATCCAGACGTACTCGGCGAGGATGGCGTCGTCCGGCTGGGGGATGGCCATGTAGCGGTCGTAGACGGCGCGGTCGAGCTTGCTCATGGTGGTCGCTGGGAGTCGGTTGCTTGTGGTGGGGAGGCTTCAAATTCCGCAATGGCGCAAATGATCGCCGCCGCCCCCACGCAAAACCAACAGACCAACACACGACCAACAGACAAACACCAACGACGCTGCCGACGCATGCCGGCCGAGAGAAAAAGATCGAGCGCTGTGCCACACCAGCGCTACATAATCCCAACGCGGAGGGTGATGTGCGACGAGTGGGAGGGGCTTCCCCGACCCCTGCGGACTCAAGCACCACAGCAGGGCTGCGGCGTGGGGGAGGAATGACATGCGCGACAGTCTGTTTTATTCAGGTCGCATTGATTTTTTGAAGTTCCTCGATTCATGAAAGTGAGGAAGAGTTGTTTTATACATCAAGGAAACAGCTGCGTGCGCTGGATGCCGCCCTGCCGTGTCGCGCAGAAAGCTCGTTTGCGTGTGTGTTGGAGTTGGATCGTTGGATTTTGGCGTGGAAAATGGAGATGGGGAAAGTGTAACAAGCCTGAGTCAGGGGAGCGGGTTCTGGTTCTCGCTTGCTTCATGTTCGATGCCACTTTACCGACTTTAGACTCGGCTTGGACACCGACCGCAGTCTGCATTGCAATCGATACTCTTTGGGCCTTGACGTGGAGCGAGAGCGTGACGCTGTCGTGCGGACCGCAGTTAGCAGACGGCATGAGGCTTTACACGTTGTCCAACGCCAAGGTCATTCGAATTGCTGGCCTCACTGTTCCGCCGAAAGAGCTTCGCCACTGGCGAAGCTCTTCGCCAGACACTTCGACAGAACCCACATCTTGACAACTTCAGAAATCTGATGTCAAGACGTTTTAAATGCATACGCACTATGATATAATAGACTTTATTACAGCATCATCCTATAAATGTAAGACTAAGCCTTTCAGAACTGATTACCTTTGTTACCAGCTGATTGTTGCCATCTTTGCAACACTGGAATCGCCCAACGCCATTGGAGGTGACGCGCCACTCGTCAGCCCCAGTCAGCAGCACCGTCCGTTTGGCCAATCAGCACGAAGAAAAGCATCCAAGAACCGGCGCCAACATCCGACTGCACACGTCAAGCGAGCGCTGGATGCGGACGCGGAGCAAAGTTCAGCATGCGCACTCAGTCTATCTTCGTTAGACTCCCATCCTCAAGCCTCGCGTCGTGACCTGTGAGAGTTTTAGACTGGAACGCGCCGATTCGGAGTCGATTGACGTGGTCAAAACACCGGTGTGCGTTGATTGATTAGCGTATCGTCTCAGTTCCGCTGAGTCAATCCATCATGCGATGTGTATCAATCGACGTCGCGTCAGTCGAGAGGTCCATAGCAGAAACGACAGAGCTTGGTTTTTGATTGGGATCTGCAGTCGTTGGCTGCGATGGCTACATTTCCCCATTTGTGTATCCATTTGAGCTCCAAGCAGACCAAAACGGCACCTGATTGGATAAATATACGCTATTCTGACCAATTGCCAGCGAAAAACGGGTTCAGAAGAAATGCCAAACAAATCCGATTTTGGTCACCGCCCGTCGGTCCGCTCTGGGAGCTCCGACTTGCACGAGCGGCACTTGGGCGCGAAGAAATCGTTGGACGTGAAGCAGCTACAAGACAGAGACAGAGAGAGAGAGAGTTGCTCAGTCGTTTGGGCACCAAGCAGAGACGATAGCGATTGTGTAGGGCGTAGGCTGTAGACGTACATGGAGCAAAGCCAGTCATTGTCGTTGCGAACGACCGCGCCTCCCTCTGGGAACACGCGATGCCGATAGCACGAGCTGCACCGCGTGGTCCAAATGCTCAGCTTGGCGCGGCACTGCACGTTCGCGCACGTCCACGTGTCGCGATAGGTGTCGTGCTGCAGCGTGAGAATGCGCATTGTGTTCGCGTCCATGAGGCGGACGTTGATGCGAGAGGTCTTGAAGATCATCGCTACACATGCCACTCTCCCTATCAGCACCGCAATTCCGAACGCATACAAGTCTCGCACGAAAACAACGCACCATTGAGCTCCTTCACAGCGGTCTCGGCGGCCTCGCGGTGCTTGAGCGTCACTCGGGCGTCGCCGCGATTGCGAAGGTTGCGCTGGCAGAGAAAGACATCGACCGCAGGGTACCCCGTCGACGGATTGCGCGCCAATCCAAACGGCGAGAAGAGCTCGGCGAGCTGTGGCTCGTCCATCATGGGCGTTAGATTCGTCACGTACACCGTCCGTCGCAGCGCGTCCCAGTCCACCGCCACGTCGTCCAGGCGATATCGAATATCGCTCGTTCGAGTTCGTGCCTTGCTGCCATCCTCGTCGTCGTCGTCCAGCACCACAAAACCATCATCCGAGTCGGAGATATACCCTTCTTCTTGCTCTTCAGGCTTGCCTGCGTCTGGGATTTTGTTGTTTGCGACAGCAGTCATCGGTTTAAAGCCACGATCGTCTTGGGTGGCACTTCCATTCAACTCGTGGTGCGTTGGTGGAGCTGTGTTCGGCTTCGGCAGGTGACGGCGTTCAGGTTCCACTGCGCTCGACGTTGACGACAGGCGTTCGAGTTGTCGTTCAGGTGACGAAACCGCATCCACTGGCATCGCCTCAAAGCCAAACTCTGGTTCAGGCTCGGCTTCCTCATACACGACGACCTTGTGCTGTCGAGGATCGTGCTCCACTCGTCGATCATTTCGATCCATACTTCCCCCGTCAACGCGTGAGCCAGAGCCAGAGCCAGAGCGTGAGTGAGACCTTGAGTATCGAGTGCTATCCTCTTCCCGTCGGCGACGCTCATCGCCTCGTCCCGAGCGGGATGTAGATCTCGATCTCGATCTCGGTCTCGAATCCGGCGAGCGAGAGCGAGAGTGAGAGTCGCGTCGGTAGCGCTGCTCATCACGGTGACTGCGTTTGTGATTGTGACTGTGACTGTGGCGGCGATCGCTGCGGGATGGCGAGCGAGAGCGGGAGCGAGATGAATCTCTCGACCGTCGCGTCTTGGACGAATGATACGAGCTGTCCGACGACCGCCGTGGGGACAAACTCTCACGCTTACGAGAGTTCCGGCCGCCGTTTCGATCCTTCTCCTGCTCTCGCGCTCGCTCTCGCTCTCGTCCTCGCTTTGGATCATTGTGTGTTGAGCTCTGTGGTCCGTAGTACGACGACTTGCCATTGTCACTGAGGGCCGGCTTCTTGGGCTTCTTCTGAGGCGGTTCGCCCGACTCGACGCGGCGCCGATTGAGGTCAAGACTGCTTTCTGCGTCCTTGCCAGGCTTCCGCTTGACGTTGTTCTTGGTTTTTCTATCGTTCTTCAGCGACTCTTCTTCTTGCTGCCGCTGTGCGAGACGCTTCGCGTTCGCCACTGCAGCTGCTGACGGCGGTGGTGGCTTGGCTTTCTTCGGGATCGGCGCCTTCTCGTCAAGCTCAACGGGAATTCCAAACCGCACGAGCTCTTTTCCCTGTCGTTTGGCTTCCTCGATCTGCCTCGACAGTGTCACGGGGCGCTTGTGCTGCAACTGGAACTGCGACGACGGGAGATCAATCTGCGACTGCGCACCGGTCGCCTGGTACACGTCCAGTTGTGGCTGTCGCGGCGGCACGTACACTGCGGCTTTCGACAGCGATTTGGACAGCGGCATATCATCATCGTCGTCGTCCGTCGTACGAAACACAGGACGCGATAGTGTCTTCGCCGCCTCCAATGGTGTTGAGACCCCGTGCGCTTTGTCGCGACGCTCCATTCGCTCGCGTATCAATTTGGCGGACGCTCGAAAGAGCTCCTTCTGCGTCGGTGCTGGTGGTGCCCGCTGCCGTGGACCACCTGCTCGCTTGTCGTCGTCCACCATCGGTCGAGCGTACCCAAGGTAGCGTCCACTGGCGTCCGCTGCTGTTCCTTCGGGCGCTGCCATCATGTCACTCGGTCTCAGGCGACTGCGCTGCATTTGCGCCTGCTTGGGGTCGAGCTCTGCTGTCGGCAGCTCGAGACCGTGCTCGTCCAGCAAGCGTACTGCTCGTCGTGTGTGCTGGTAGCGACCTTTAGGAACCGTGGTCGTGTTGAGGTTGCGAACCGTTCTCAGTCCGTTCGAGCCTGTAGACGGCGTTGTCTGTGGTGATTGCAGCTTCTTCATCTTCGCCTTCTCTGCTGCTGGTGGTGGTGGCGGTATTGCTGGCTGCTTCTCTTCCGTCCCCTCGGGCGTCTTGCGGATGAGCGGCTTTGTGGGTGCATTGACAGTTTCCTTCTTCGTCGCTGTGGACTTCTTTGGTGGCTTCTTTGCCGAGAAAAACTGGTCAAACTCCGCCTCTTCATCGTCGTCATCGGCAGTGTCCGCTTTCGATTCCGCTCGTGGTACAGCTGTCACCTTTGCGTCGTCGCCGTCGTTGCCCAAAATGACCACGTCGCCATCGTAATCTGCTTCGGAGGCGCTCGATCCAAAGTCGATTTCCGAGACGTCTTCAAAGTTGACGGTCTCTGCATCCGACACTTCATTCTCTGCTGCCGGCACCGACGCAGCAGCCGCCGTCTTCGATGGCGAGAGCGAGAGCTTTTCGTCCGGCGCCACGGGCTGCAGCGTGCTGGAGCTGCTGGGACTCGACCGCGACGGCGGCGTGCGCTCTCCCTCACGATGCTTTGACGTGATCTCGGGCTCTGCGTCATCTTCGCTCAGATCCAACGTACCTGTGTCGGACACGTCGCCGTCGTTCTCATTTGCATCGCCCTTCATCATGAGATCGTTGTCGGTAGGTAGCAGGTCAGGCTCTACCTCCATGCCAAGGTCGTCCGTGTCGTAACCTCCGTCCTCTTCCTCCGCATGCGATGCTGCTGCTTCTTCCGTCGCTTTTGTCTCTGTCGATGTTGTCGAGCGATTCGCTGCTGTTGATGCCTCGTTATCGTCGGTGGCACTCTTTTCTTCGCTCTCTCTCGACAACGACGCACGAAGGGACGGCGACATCTTGAACCGCAGCACCATCGAATTGGATGTTTCCTTCTCTGCCTGTTGCATCGATGCGACTTCTGTGCCATCGTCATCTTCATCATCATCAGACCGTAAATCGATCGCTGTGGAGCCACTCGCAGCAGCCGCTGACGGCGCCTCGTCGCTAGAGCTGCTCTCGTCCACAACAAGACGCCGCGCTGCCGTCGTCGTTGCTGTCGGTGCTTCTGCTGCTGTTGTCGCTGTCGCTGTCGTCACGGGTACTGACAATTTCTCATTCTCCTCGCGCTGGTCCTGGTGCTGGTGGTGGCTGGTATCTCGCTTCGGCGGCGTCTTCTTCTGTCGCTCTGCACGCTGCTTGAGCCGTCGCCGCCGTCGCCGTGGCTGTGGCGCCATTCGGTCGTCCAAGTAGTCGTCTGGCAGCAGCTCCTCCGCGGCGTGAAGCCGCTCCTCCAGCTCCTCCTCGGGCTCCTCGGTCGGCGAGAAGTCGCTGTCGTTTGGAGACTGCGAGTCGTCGCTGCTGTCCACGTAGCTCGTGACGCCCAAGCGTGTCACCTGTCGGCGGTTTGGTCGCAGCGTCTCCTTGCGCTTCACGACGTCTGGATCACGCATACCGCTCACCCAACTGAGCATCTCGGCCGCCACCGCGTCCTGGTCTACGAGCCCTGCGACCAGCGTCTTGCGCGTCTGTGGGGGCGGCTGTTCTGCCACAAGTCCTCGCTGCACATGCGCAGGCGGCGTGCTCTCCTCCGTCTTGTGCTCTTCTTCCGCAGGCGTCAACGTCGCCTTCGCCTTTGGCGGCGACGCGAACGCGGTGGGGTCCAGCTGCAGCTCGTCCATGAGCGCAGCGACGCCGGCGTCCGCGCCGAGAACGTCCGGAGGAGGCGCCAGCGCCAGCGACGGGTTCAACGGGCTCTGCAGGTGCAGCGGCATCTGCAACGGCGCTTCCGTCGTGGTCGTTGTGATGGCGCTGGACGAGGAGACCGGAGCGGAGCTGCTCGCGGGCACGGCGTCCAGCAGCGTCTTCATGTCCTGCTCGTCGACGCCGCTGAGAAACTCGAGCGCGAGCTCCACCGTGTCATCCGGCGGCTCGTCGCCATGCGATTCCGCGTCCGTGTCGGCTGCGAGCTGCGCGTCGGCGGCCTTGAGCTCGTGGTCGCGCCAGTGCACGTGCGCCCGGATCCGCGCGAAGACGCTCGCGTTCAGCGCCTCTCGCTCGCGCTCGCGCTGCGCCAGGAACGCGTTGGCTCGCAGCGCCTCACTGCGCCAGAGCTCTGCCGCCATCGCCTCTGTATAGAGAGACAATGATACAGAGAGAGAGAGAGAGAGATGACGGATCTCGATATCGCTCGCGAATGCTTGGGGCAAGTGATGGAGCTCAACGGCAGGAACCCGGGGGCGGCATTCCATGACTTGAAGTCGAACCGGTACGATACCGGTTTCTTCGAAAGCGTAACCCGTTACGATCGGAATTGTGCCCCTCCTCTTTCCCGACGGTATGTGAGCAGCGAGTGCATTCGCCATCGCCATCGTCATCACACAGTGTGTCTGCGGGTCTGTGAATGGGCAGTTGTCTCGGAGCGCCACGCGAGAGTTCGACGATGATGGGGAACGGCAGTCGCATCACCATGCAGCGCAACCGGAAGGTTACGCTGCCGCCAGGTTACAGCCAACTGGTACGCGTCCGCTGCTGCTGTGTCGTGATCGGCCATCGGTTGTTTGTTCTCTGCGTTCGATCTGCTCATTCTCTCTGTCATGCGCAGCACTGGATGCGCTTGACGCAGTCGGGACAGGACCTCTCGGGGCTCCGCGGCGCGCCCAAGCGGCGGCTCATCCCGATGGACGAGGTCGCGCGGCACAACACGGAGGACGACTGCTGGAGCGTGCTCGACGGCCGCGTGTACAACCTCACGGCGTACCTCAAGTTCCATCCTGGCGGCGTCGCGACGGTCATGATGAGCGCCGGCGCCGACTGCACGGCGCTGTTCAACGAGAACCACGCGTGGGTCAACGGCCACAGCATGCTCGAGGTGTGTGCTGCTGCTATCGGTGGTGGTCTCTGTTTTGCTTGTGAGCTCCATCGACTGAGCTGTTCACGTGTAGAAATGCTACATTGGCGATCTTGATCCCGATTCGGTAGACAACGGCGACGCTGCTGCTGCTGCTGCGTCACCGTTCGCGCTGGATGCGACGCACTGGCGTCCGTTCAAGCTGCTCAGCAAGCAGCGCGTGTGCGAGATGACGTACAAGTTTACGTTTGAGCTGCCCGCTGGCAAGAAACTGGTGCGTGCTCCGTAGCATGTTGATGGAGGAACAATGAAACCCAGTGACTCTCTCTCTCTCTCTCTTTAGGGCCTCGAGATCCCTGGGCAGCACCTCAAGCTACGCGCGACGATCGACGACCGCGTCATCGAGCGCGCGTACACGCCGACGTCCAAGTTCTCGCAGCTCGGCTCCTTCGACCTCGTGATCAAACTGTATCCCGACGGCGCCATGTCGCGCTTCCTCGAGACGCTCGCCGTCGGTGCGACCATCGAGATGCTCGGACCACACGGCGCAATCGGGTACCCAGCGCCGCGCACGATCACGCGCGGCAGCAAGACGGTGCAGCAGAACGCGACGCATCTCGTGCTGCTCGCTGGCGGCACGGGCATCACGCCCATGCTGCAGCTCGTGCGTGCCGTGTTTGAGCGCGCAGAGGACACGACGACGCGCGTCACGCTGCTGTACGCGAGCCGCTCGCTCGCGTTTGCGATCGCGCTGGAGCAGCTCGAGCCGCTCGCCAACATGTTCCCGTCGCGCTTCACGCTGCACCACTTTCTCTCGCAGGCGTCGCCCGACGACGCGAAGGAGCTTGGCGCGTTCACGATCGGACGCCTCGATCGCGCGGCGCTCGAGCGGCTCGTGCCGCCCGCGACCGACGCTGACGCCGCGTTCCTCTGCGGTCCGCCCGACTTTGAGGATGCAGTGCGGCAGGCGCTGGCCGAGTCGCTGGGCTTCGGCGACCATCAGATCCATCAGTTCTAACGCGGCGAGCGACCGCATATATTCATGCATCATAGACGACCAACGACGAGATAAAGGCTTTACTAGCGCCTGCGGAACACGGCGGCCATCTCGTCCGCGTAAAAGTGCTTCTTCCTCTTCTTCGTCTGCGTCTCGGTCGTTCGCGGCGCCTGCTTGACGCTTCGTCTCGCGCGGTGATGCAGCGCCGCCTCGAGCTCCTGCGTGTGCTCGAAGAGCGCGTCCACGAGCGCACCGGTCTCCATGTCGGCGGGAATCGCGATGGCCATGCCTTCCTCCGGTCGATGGGGCGTCCACAGCACCTCGACGCCGTCGCTGGTCGACTCGGATGGCGCTTTGGTGACCAGCAGCACGACCTTGTTCCACACGAGCGCGTGCAGGCGAAGCTCCATAAAGTTGGTGAGCAGCAAGTTCGCGAGCCAGAAGAACACGCGCCGCTTTTCCTCGCGGTCCGAGATGCGCTCGAGAAACAGTCGCTGCGCCACGAGTCGCGTGAGCACTGCGTGCTGTGTCGCTGCAGGAAGGACATATAGCGCTTTCGTCAGAAAACCACGACACAGAGACAGGCAGACAAAGTGAAGTGGGCAAGAGACGTACTGGGTCCGTCTTCGAGGCCCGTGGTGACGGGGTGCACAATGTTCTTCTCGCGCGCGAGCATCTTCTCGTACAGCTCGTTAAAGCTCTCGTGCATGCGACGCATCGCTGCGTTGTGCGCGCCAACGCTGCGCTCGTGGCGTAGACCGTCGTCGTTCTCATCCTCCTCGATCCACTGCGCCAGCAGCGTCGGCGACGCATCCTCGCGGTGCAACGGGATCTCGGCCACCGCGAAGAGCTGTTGCAGCGCGCGCTTGGTCGTGCGTTGCCACTCGCGCGCGAACGGCGTCGCGACGGCGTCCGAGAGATTGCCCGACGCCGTACGTGCACCCTGCAGCAGCGTGCGTCGCACGAGTGTCGACGGCACCTCGAGCACGTGCTCCACGGGTGTTAGTGTGACTGGAGCGTGCTCGGTTGCGGTGGAGGAGCTCTCGATATGGAACTTGAGCGGCATGCGGATCGGGGCGTCCGGGTCATCGTGGTGCGACGCAGCGAGCGACAACACGAGCTTGCGCGCACGGTAGCCGTCGTTGTTGCAGCCGTAGGACGCGATCTCGAGGAACGCGTTGAGCTGCTTGAGCGCGTCCTCGTTGTCGGCTGCCAGCGCTGGCGAGTGGCGCTGCATGCGATCGGGATGCAGCCGCAGCAGCAGCGGAGACACGATCGGCGTGAGGTTGATGGCCGAGCGGCGGCGCGCATTTGAGGCGCTCGCGCTACTACTGATCCATCGCCGGGAGCAAGACAGAGCGACAGAGTGTCGAAGCAGCGGTGCGCGCATTCGCCATGCCGTCGCCATCGCTGCGTTGCCTCTGGTGATGATGAATGGAGTGAGCAGGTCATTGGGTGCTAAGGCCAATTGGCACGGTAGACTAAGCCACGTTTTCTTTGAACACGTTGTTAGCTCTGTCAGTCTCTTCAGGTGGACCACACTATCCACCACAGGTTGCAGTGACTATCATTCTGAGGGCTTTGATTGATGTTCCACGGGTGAATCAAGGCAGTCGTCGAAGTGAAGAAGCAAGCCAAGAACGGAAGGGAGGGCGAGCAGCACAGGAATGAGCGCGAGCAACGTGACACCGCCACCGACACAAACCACATCTAGCGGTCAAGCTCCGCAGCATCGCGCGATCACAGTCGCTGACCACGATGTCCAAGTGTGGCTTCGAGACGTGAATGGATTGATGCACGGCGTCACACTGCCGGTTTCTTCGACCTTCGACGACGTACTCAATGAGCTTCACAAAAAACGTCCGATTCCAGGCGATATCGTCGGCTTCAAAAACGGAATGAGTGTATACTCGACCATCGCAGAGATACTGCCGAGCAACCCGCCACCCGATTTTGATGAAGCCGCGTACCTGCGTCAGCATCCAATTCAACCCAAGTTCAAGGTAAGACGACACCTCCTTCATTCGATAATCACGAACGACTGCACGAGTGTGCATGTTTCTTCGGTTTGCTGTTGCAGAGAGAATGTCTCATCCTGTAGCGGCGTAGGAGTCATTTCAGTTCAAGCTGTGGAGATGGATCGCCGCCAACAGCGTTGGTTTGCTGGCTCTGGTGGTTGCTACTATCAGCTTGATCATGTCTAGAAGCGGTGGCAAAAGAGCCGAATGAGTAGACCGAATACTTCGTCCAATACAGGCATTTGCAGCGCTTCAAGAAAGGCCCTTAGTAGCGGTTTCCAGAGGTTTCCCTTGAGACCACCATCCCTCTAACTGTGCCTGCGTCTGCGAGTCATCCAACGCAACGCATACAGTCGAGATGACTCACATCATGACCATCAAGTAGTGACGATGCCACATGCAGGCGAGGGACCCTGACGACCCACGCGGTGTTCAGCATCGAGTACCCAAACATGGAGAGATCCGCGTGAAACGCTGCGATCAGACGAACGACCGACGCCGTTGGATTGCCTGCAGTGACGACATGTTCAGCGTCCTCAGGAGCTCCACACAAATCAATTTACCTCAAGACGCTCAGCTACTTCCAGCAACGATGGTCGCCATTCCGTCCACCTAGGTGGCCAATGACGTTCAACAATGGGGAGCCAACCGCTCAGCGCCACACTCCGTGTCTACGCCGAGCCGTCGGTCACCGACCACTGCCAGATGCAACCTCTAGTGTGACACACTAGACGTAGGCGTCCGGTCCTGGTCAACCGATCCCGCGCAGCTCCGCGCCGCCGGAATCGTAGGGTTATCCTTGTTCAGGCCCCAGGCTGGTAGCTTAATACACCTCACCTCACCTCATTCCGTCCACCTACAAGGCCAACGTCTACGCGCAGTATGGCGCGCGGGCAGACGTGCTCCAGATCAAGAACGATGTCCCGTAGAGAGAGAGAGAGAGAGAGAGAGAGACAGACAGACAGACAGACAGACAGACAGAAAGAGTGGGCAAGTGACGTACTGGGTCCGCCTTCGAGGCCCGTGGTGACAGGGCGCACAATGTTCTTCTCGCGCGCGAGCATCTTCTCGTACAGCTCGTCAAAACTCTCGTGCATGCGACGCATCGCTGCATTGTGCGCGCCAACCCTGCGCTCGTGGCGCAGACCGTCGTCGTTCTCGTCCTCCTCGATCCAGTCGCTTCAAGTGGACCACACTATCCACCACAGGTTGCAGTGACTATCATTCTGAGGGCTTTGATTGATGTTCCACGGGTGAATCACTGCAGTCTTCGAAGTGAAGAAGCAAGCCAAGAACGGAAGGGAGGGCGAGCAGCACAGGAATGAGCGCGAGCAACGTGACACCGCCACCGACACAAACCACATCTAGCGGTCAAGCTCCGCAGCATCGCGCGATCACAGTCGCTGACCACGATGTCCAAGTGTGGCTTCGAGACGTGAATGGATTGATGCACGGCGTCACACTGCCGGTTTCTTCGACCTTCAATGACGTGATTCGGCAGGTTCATCAGGATTTTGGTTCGATTCCAGGCGACATCGTCGGCTTCAAAAACGGAATGAGTGTGCACACGACCATCGCAGAGATACTGCCGAGCAACCCGCCACCCGATTTTGATGAAGCCGCGTACCTGCGTCAGCATCCAATTCAACCCAAGTTCAAGGTAAGACGACACCTCCTTCATTCGATAATCACGAACGACTGCACGAGTGTGCATGTTTCTTCGGTTTGCTGTTGCAGAGAGAATGTCTCATCCTGTAGCGGCGTAGGAGTCATTTCAGTTCAAGCTGTGGAGATGGATCGCCGCCAACAGCGTTGGTTTGCTGGCTCTGGTGGTTGCTACTATCAGCTTGATCATGTCTAGAAGCGGTGGCAAAAGAGCCGAATGAGTAGACCGAATACTTCGTCCAATACATGCATTTGCAGCGCTTCAAGAAAGACCTCCATCACGAGACAGTTTTGTCGAACGTTGACACTTGGATTGGCACAGTTGACTGGTGCGAAGTTCAATTGGCATCGTGGGTTTTCTGTGTGCGGCAATTTTGAAGTGGACCACACTTCACCAGAAAGGTTGCAGTGACCGTCATTCAGCAGTTGTTGCGGCGACACACTCCCCACAACAACGGATCAAGCAGCATGGACGAAGGAGGCGACGGAATGAGTGCCGGCGACGCGAAGCCGCCGTCTACACAAGCAGCGCCCGACGGTGAGAGCCTCCAGGAGAGCGACTACTCAGTGGATGATCGAGACGTTCAAGTCTGGGTCCGAGACGTGAACGGAATGGTGTACGGAGTGACGCTGCCGATTTCTTCGACCTTTGACGACGTTCTCAAGGAGGTACATCAGCAACACGGCCCGATTCCAGGTGTGGTCGTCGGCTTTGAAGGCGGGAAGAATGTCCACACGACCATCTCTGAGGTGCTGCCGAGCAATCCGCCGGCCGATTTCGACGAAGCCCTGTACCTGTTTCAACATCCAATTCAGCCGAAATTCAAGGCAAGTGAACGTGGTAGGAATTCACGACGGACTGCTTCAACACCAATAATTGTGTGTGCTTGGCTATCACAGAGAGAATGCGTCATTCTGTAACCCATGTGGGTTCCTTTCGAATTGGGGAGATCAATCACCCTTAACGTCGAGGACGTCTTGAGCCTACAGAGCTTGCAGGGCTTTGTCCCACATGATGAAGCATGAGAAGATTGGCACAACATATTGATAGGTGCTTACGGACATTTATTCACTGTGACATTGTGTACTAATACGTGAATGCAAACGAAAGCAGACTCCAGTTGAGTAACACGTCAGCAGCAACGCGGTCACACTTTATACCAATGTCAAAGCGAACACGAGTGACGACACCGCGGCAGCGCTGGCGACAAAACCGTTCGTAGACGCCACACTGGTTGAATTGCTGGACGACTGCTTGCCATCGCTTGGCTTGACTTTACCAGGTCCAGACTCCGACAGTGGCTTGGGTGTCCCCTTCTTGCCTGCGTTGGACTTCTTTCCTCCACATACAGGTTGCGCAGCGGAGCATGAGAGCACTGGCACTGGAAGAGAAAACCAAATCTTCAGCCACAATGCTCTAAATCATAGAACATAGAACGCGATGATCGTACCGTTGGGGCGTTGGGGAAGCGTCGTAGCAATCTTGGCAGGACACGACAGCGCTTTCGTGCGCGATGGCGTAAACGCGTCCATCGTGAGCGTCGAGTTCTTGGTTGAGCGGTAAGCTTTCTTCAGGTTGTCGAACTCGGGATACGGCTTAAACTCGCACGGCACCGAGCTGTGGTCGCACGTGAGGGGGTCAAAGTATCCGATGCCGAACTTGCCAGGGTCCGCCTTCTTAGTGATAGCTGCACAGGGAAGAAGGCCGTGAGGGAAAGGATGACCGCGTCAGCAAATTGTTAGAACGTACTCTTCTCCTTCATGAGGTTTGCGATCTCGGTGGAGAACTCGAACACGTTGCCGCCGACAATCTCCTCCGTCATCTCGGGCTCCTCGTTCATCCATTTCGCCTACCACACGCGATGTCAAGATCATTTAATACTCCGTCGCAACAACGATCTTACATCGTAGAAGCCACGCTGCTTTTCCCAGCCGTCGATCGTGTTTTCGCCTTCGTTGCAGCCGTACTCGCCGAACATGATCGGACGCGAGTACCCGATCTGCTTGTACTCGGACATGAGCTTGATCAGTCCCTCCGAATCCGAGTACTTGAGGTTGTCGACGGGATCGCACTCGACGTATGGGTTGAAGCCGATCCTATTGAGGCAATGCATCGTAAGTGCGGACATATGAAGACGGTCTCTCGTCCTCACTCGGTCGGACGTACCAGTCGGCACGCGTGTTCTCATCGTCATCAATGAGGCAGTCGTAGTACTGCAGCCAGATCTCTCGCGGTGGGATGTCAGCGATATCGAGACCGATCGGTACTTGACGCAGAGCGCCGGCGCAGTGGCCAGCGTACGCCCTCGTGTCACGCAGCAGCGCCTTGACACACGGCGCCGTCGCGGTGCCTTCCTTGCCGTGCTTGGTCTGCAGGTTGTTCTCGTTACCGACGCTGAAGGCGAGTGTGTTGTCGTAAACCGCCATCGCGTTGTAGACCATCTGCATGCGCGTGAAGAGCGAATCGCTGTAGCACTTGGGCGGGAGCTCGTCGATCACTGAGCAGTTCTCGCAGCTGCACAGAAATCCACGATACGTCAGTGAAAGGGAACGAGCGAGAAAACCTCGTCACACACAGGGACAACACGTACGGCGCCGTCATTCCAACAATGACGTAGATCCCGAGCTCCGCACACGCGCACATAAACTTGTCATGCGAGCGTGTCGGGTCGACCGAATAGAGCCGAATGGTGTTCACGCCGAGCTCGTTCATGATCTTGAGGTGCGGGCGCCAGACCGTCTCGTAGTCATCAGCGGCCCAGTCGTAGTTCCCCACGCTCGCGAACTCTCCAGCGTTTGGGCGCGGATAGTACGCCATTCCCTTGATGCGGAACTCTTGGCCGGTCGCCGAGTTGAAGAGCTTGTTGCCCTTGGCGACGATCGGCGGTGCCCACGCATCAACCGTGGCGCACGCGAACGCGAGTCCCGTCGTCAAGAGCTGAAGGAACGAGAGCACCATCCAGGAATCGAAGGGAGGCGACGGAGAAGAGGGAGACGTCTGCTGCTTGAGGGCTGCGAGAAGAATTGGTGAATGTAGGCAAGAGAGGAAGGAAGACGCGGGGAAGTGAGCAGCGGAACGGCGACACTCGACGACCCGAACACAAAGGAACGATTAACGCCATCTGGCGAACTGAACCGCTCCTCCTTCGAGGCCTCGATTGGATAATCGAATAGCTACACTGCTGGAAATTAACCAATGGGCGATGAACGTTAGTCGACCAGATCCCTCGCGCTGGCAGAGAGCTCAACTGACCGGCAACTGACGGAGCCCGTTGGCACTTCAGCTGACTGTGATTCACAGTCTGTGAACTGACGACAGCGAGTAATGCGTTCGGTTTGTCGTTTGTTCGTCTTCACATCGCGTCTGAGATCGTGATTGGAGTGGAGCGTTCGTTTTGAAGGATGTTAAAAACACGAAATCCATTCAGGTCGCTTGATGCTGTTGTGTCTCGATTTCGACAAGAAGAAAAAAAAAGAAACTCCTCGTAAAAAGGCTCTTGACAAAACCAAACGCAGCGAGACTTTCAACTCAAAAAGCCGCTTTCTCCCCTTTTTCACGCGGTTACTGGCGCTGCGGCTGGCGATTGCTGTTGCTGCATCGCGATCCAGTAGAGCGCGCTCGTGCGGGAGCTGCCATCGTCAAAGAACGTCTGGTTTTGCACCAGTCGCCACGCCTCCGCGGGCTTCAACATGGCCAGCGCCAGGTACGAGTAGCCCTGCCAGCGCGGCTCCACGGGCGGGTCCTTGCGCTGCAGCGCGTCATGGTCGAGCACCGCGTACTCCTCCGCCATGTACTCGCGGGAGAGATATGTTGGCGTGATCGCCGTGAACGGCATCATGTTGATCAGGTGCATGTGCTCGACCTCGGGGCCGAACCACGTCGCGTACGACACCTTGGTGCACGCGACCTGCCCCGTCATGCGGTGCTGCGCGTACACCGGCTCGTACACGTCGCTGCCCGATGGCATCTGCCAGTAGAGCTTGGCGGCGCGCGTCTCCATGGCCGTGAGCACGTGGCCCATGGTCGCGAGCTGCTCGAGGCCAAGCGCGCGACCGAGCAGGTACACGCCATAGTACGCGTTGATGGCCTCGCTCACCGACTCCTGCGACTTGCCACCGTCCAACGTGTACACGCCGCTGGCGAACGAGTGGCTGTCGAACCACGAAAAGTGCCGCGTGAATGGAAAGTGGGTGCTGTAGAACACTCGTGACGTGAGTGCCTGCGTCCTTTTTCCAACAAATAGCATGCATGAGAGGCGACTCACTCGTTGGGATCGTAGCTCGCAATGTCGCGAGCGATGGAGACGATCGCTGCCTTGTGCGTCGCGGCGAAACTGGGACGGAACTTGGCGACGACCGCGAGCGCGTACACAAAGTAGCCATAGTGAAAGTGCTGCCACACCACGACAGACACAGCGTGAGTCCGTGCGTCACATCAGAGAAAATCCTCACTACCCTCATAAACAGAGAGACGTACGTGGTCGTTGTACCATCCGTTGCCAAAGTCGGTCATCCAGAAGACACCGGCGAGTCCGTTGCGCGAGCAGAGTCCGCCCCACGATCGTCGTCGTACAGAACGGGTCCTCGTTCTCACCCCACGAGCCACGGCTCCGTCCACTTCTGCAGGCGGTCAAGCACGCGCTCGCGCACGTCGTGCTCGTCCAGCGCGTCCGCGATGAGCACGAGTCGCGCCTGCCGCGCGATCTCTTTGCCAAAGAAGTACGGGTCCTCGGCCTCGGGTTTGTACGTCGAGTCGTTCTGCAGCGCGACGCGAATCGCCGCCGCCTGCTCGGGCGCCAGCGGCGCGTGCGCCTCAAAGCCGACAGCCGGCAGCGTCTCGCGCAGCGTCCACGCGTCGCCGACCACAGGCGTCATGAACGACTTGAGCGTGCGGTGCCCCATGGCGTCCAGCAGCGTCACGCCCGCGGCGTCGTGGCGCAGCGTCGCGACGTGGTGCGGGTGCGCGAGCATCAGCAGCTGACTCGCGTTCTTGGCATCCGACGCTCGCATCCGACGCGTGCGCCAGTGGAATGTCACGAGCGCCGCCGTCTCATTCTCCGCCGCCGAGACCTCGACGCTGCCGCCCACAGGGTACACGTCCGCGTGCTTGTCCAGCGTCGCGGCGGCGTCCGTCGTCGGGACGATCGCGAGCCGCGCGGCGCCCGAGTACCTCGCGCTGTCGACGAGCCGCACGTTCGTCGGCGTCGTGAGCTCGCCGCGCAGGTTGTACGACCGGTAGTCCTTCTCGTTGGCAAACTGCAGCCGCAGCGTGCGCGGCTCCGCGAAGACCAGCAGCCACGTCTGGCGCGCGAGCGAGCCGTCGCCCTTGGCGGCGTCGACGCCAATGTCGAGCTCAAAGCGCTGCGCGGTCCACTGTTGCGGCGCGCCGGTCGGCGTCTCCTCCGCGGCCGCCGTGCGCGCCACGGGCACGCGGTTGATCGCGTACACGGTCGCGTTCAGCTCCACGACCGGCACGAGGTCGTGGTACTCGACCGTCACGAACGGCGCGCCTCGCACGAGCGGCACGTCCATAAACTGCGAGCTCGTGTTGGGCCACGCGTACCGCACGGTGACCGCGAGCGGATCGAACGCGACGACCTCGCGCGCCGAGCTGTTGCCGTCGCCGAGCAGCGCGGTCGGGACGTCGTCGCGCGTCACGTCAGCGTACGCCGTGAGACTCACGTCCACGTTGAAGAACTCGGTGACGCTCGCGGTGGTCGCCACGCGGCGCACGTCGCCGTACGAGACCTCGAGCCGCTTCGGGTGCGCGCGCACCGTGTACGGGCTCAGCGTCACCTGCCCCGAGCCGACGTTGAGCCCGTGGTCGTCGCCGACCAGCAGGTTCGTCCAGAACGCGTTCGTCGGGATCGCGCCTGCGAACGCCGAGCGGTTGAGCTGTCGCGGCGGCAGCGGGTGCAGCTTGCGGTCGAACGGCGGCAGCAGCGTGAGCAGCTCCGCGTCGCTGAGGTTCAGCGCTGGCGCGCGCGCGCGCGTCGACGCGTCGTGCGCTGCACGACCGTGGCGCGGCGGCGCCGAGAACACGTAGAGCAGACCGACGATCGCGACGATGAGCAGCGGCACGAGCGCGTAGCGCGCGCGGCGCAGCCGCGCGAGCGGCGAGTCGCTCCACGGCGACGCCGCCGCAGACGACGACGCGGTCGGCAGCAGCGGAGAGCGCTCGTTCGGTCGGCGCTGCGTCATGAGAGAGAGAGAGAGGAATGGAGAGAGAATGGAGAGAGGGGCGAGAGATCTCTTGGTGGTGCGACTCAGATCCCGCAGTGGCTTTGTCGCACGTTCGAGAGCCCCAAGCAGCCCGGCCACCATGCACTGTAGCAGACAGAATAAAAAAACGAGAGCCAGTTGTATGGTACTGTACCCTCTGTACCGTTGAATCGGTACACGTATCTTGCCGTGTTGTCCCTCAGTCATGTTGGCTCCCATCTTTCCCCCAACGTCCCAGCACCAGCACCAGCACCAGCATGGCGGCGCCCGACTCGACGCCGCTGGATGCCGCCGTCGACGCCGCCGTCGCGCTGTTCTACGCGTCGTTTCCGTCGCTGTCGTCGCTCTCTCGCGACGCGCTCACGGTCGCCGCGGCGCCTGGTCGCGTGAATCTCATCGGCGAGCACACCGACTACAACGACGGCTTTGTGCTGCCGCTCGCGCTCGACAAGTACACGGTCGTGGTCGGCGTCGCGGCGCCGACAGGCGAGACGCAGTCGCGCGTGGCGTCGACCAAGTTTGACGGCGTGCTCTCGTTCCCGGCAGACGCGACGCCGCTGCAGCCCAACGCCGCGCGCTCCTGGCGCAACTACGTGCAGGGCGTCACCGCCATGTACGCGCCGTTGCGGTCGTCGCCGCTCGCAGTCTACGCCGCCGTCGCGAGCGACGTGCCGCTCGGCAGCGGCCTGAGCAGCTCGGCGGCGCTCGAGGTCGCGTTCGCGACGTTCCTCGAGTCGGTGTTCTCGCTGGCGGTGGCGCCGCAGCAGAAGGCGCTGCTGTGCCAACGCGCCGAGCACGAGTTCTGCGGCGTGCCGTGCGGCATCATGGACCAGTTCATCTCGACGTTCGGACAGCGCGGCGCCGCGCTGCTGCTCGACTGCCGCTCGCAGCAGGCGACGCCCGTGCCGTTCGCCGACCCGGACGTCGTCGTCGTCGTCTGCAACTCGAACGTGCAGCACGAGCTCAGCGGCTCCGAGTACCGCGACCGCGTGCAGCAGTGCCGCACCGCCGTCGCCGCGCTGCAGACGCGCTTCCCGGGCGTGACGCACCTGCGCGACGCGACGCTCGAGCAGCTCGACAGCGTCGCCGACGCCCTCGAGAGCGTCGTGTTCCGCCGCGCGCGCCACGTCATCTCGGAGAACGCGCGCACGACGCAGGCGATGGCGCTCATCACCGCGCACCAGTACGAGAAAGCTGGCGCGCTCATGTACGCGAGCCACGCGTCGCTGCGCGACGACTACGAGGTCAGCACGCCGCAGTTGGATGAGCTCGTCGAGCGCGCGCGCGCGGTGCCGGGCGTCTTTGGCGCGCGCATGACCGGCGGCGGCTTTGGCGGCTGCATCGTCGCGCTCGTGCCGCGAGCGGTCGCGCCCGCGCTGCTGCAGGCGCTGGACGCCGCGTACCCGTCGGGCGTCGCGCCGCCAGGTCGCGAGCACCTTCGACCGTCGAGCTTCATCACGCAGCTCGGCGCCGGTGCGCACGTCGTGCAGTCGGGAGCGACGACCAAAGCATAAAACGCCATAAACGTTTTTGTTGTATTCACAGCTCCTGGATCCGCTGGTGGTGAGGAGGCGGACGGCGATCGTCCTCCTCGTTGGCGGAGGCTGTCGCCGCCTCTGTCGTTGTCTCTGCCTGTGTCTCGGGCGCCCGCAGCTCGAGCGCGATGACGTCGCGCAGCTCGTGCAGCGCCTGCGTCGCCGTCGGGCGGTCGTCCGGATTCAGCGACGCGCAGCGCAGCGCCAGCGCCTTGAGTTTCGGCGGACAGTCGTCGCGGAACTGCAGCGAGATCTCGCGGCGCCGCACTTTTTCGACCAGCTGCATGCCCGGCAGGCGCTGCCCGGTCTCGTCGCTTGTGACGTGCGCGAACGGCTCCAGCTCGGTGTCGAGCTCCGAGAGCACGACGCCGAACGAGTACATGTCGGCCATCTCCGAGTAGCGGTCACCGCGGATGATCTCGGGCGCGGTCCAGAGCAGCGTGCCGACGCCGCTGGTCATGGTCTCGCTGTTGGACGTCTTGCGGCTCACGCCAAAGTCCGAGAGCTTGGCGTCGCCGCGGCGGTTGAGCAGCACGTTCTTGCTTTTGACGTCGCGGTGCACGACCACGGGCTGCTGCGTGTGCAGGTACGCGATGGCGTCGGCGACGTCGACCGCGATCGAGATCTTCTGCCGCGGCCACGAGAGCTTGTCCTTGCCGCGCGCGCGCGCGAGCACGACGCTCAGGTCGCCGCAGTCCATGTACTCGACGACGGCGCAGAGGTTCGGGAGGTAGCCGTCGAGCAGACTGACGCCGACAAACGACACGATGCTGCGGTGCTCGAGCACGCACATGAGCTGGATCTCGGCGCAGAACTGCTCGAGGCACTTGAGCTGGTGCTTCTTCTCCTCGAGCAGCCGCTTGATCGCCACGTGCCGCGTCTCGAGCTGCCCGAGAAACACCTCGCCGAACGCGCCCTTGCTCAGCACGCGCAGCGTCGTGAGCTCGTCGGCGTCGATAAACTTGTGCTGCAGCGCCGGCTCGTCCAGGAACGCGCGGATCGCCTCCGACTCGCGGCAATAGTCCTCGACGCTTTGCCCGCCCTGCGTCAGCATCGTGTCGCGGAATGACATCATGCCAAACGTGTTGTTGGACGCGAACGTGTCGTGGCGACCGCCACTGCTGGTGCTTGTGGTCGCAGTGCTCGCCGTCGTGTTGGTCGCAAACGTCGACGACTCGTGGAACGGCTTCTTGCGCGGATCAAAGACGTCGCGGCCGCCGTCATCGCGGCCGCTGCTGACATACGGCGTCTGGCTCGCGTCGTCCTTCTTGGACCGACCGCTTCGCCGACGCAGGTACCAGAACAGCAACGCGCCCAGCACAACGACGGCACCTGCGACGATCGCGATGATCACGCCCGTCGAGACGCCGCCACCACCGCTGTTGCTTCCAGTGCTGGAGCCTGCGCGGACCACCGTGGGACGATCCGTTGGCCCGGACGCCGTCTCTTTGGCGCGCATCGCCTTTGCGATAGCGTCGTAGAATGACGCGAGCTCGGTGCTGGCGACTGCGGGACGACAAAACTTGCGGCTGCCGACGGCGTCCAGCGAGAGACACGGCAGCACGGCGTCGCTGCCCGCAGGCAGACACGACCCCGCGGCGGTCGCGGACGCCGACGACAGATGAATGCTGACCAGCGAGACGGCGCCTGTTGTGCCGTTGTTGAGCTGGTGGCGGAACGTCTGCGGCAATGGCAGTGCTTGTGCGCCCGCGCCAGCGGTCGACCAGAACGGACCGCTCACCGCCCGATGCGACGGTGCGCTTGAGACGTCGACGGCGCACTTGATGGCAGTGCTGAGCGACGGCTGACAGCCTGTCGACGCCTGCGTGAAGTCTCCGCACACCGTACTCGCACACTTGGCGGCGCCGACGTCAGCGCTGGCAAGAGCGATGGCGGACATTGGGCGCCCCTGCGCGCCGTCACACTCGGTGAACACCGGTAGCAGCGGACCGACGGCCGGCGTCTTGGCGTCCACAGCGCCAGGGACGACGTAGCCGTGCGCCCACAGCACACCGACGCGCATGGCGTCAGAGAGCTGGCGCCACTGCAGGCTCTGCGTCGCGAGCGAAGCGGTCACGGCGTCGGGCAGCGCCGTCACGGGGACGTCGAGCAGCCGGCGGTCGGGCGCGTCCGCGTCATCGACGCCCGCGAGCACGAGTTGGCGGCATCGCGCCAACACGTCGGCCGGCGGCGGCGTCGAGGACGTCGAGGGCATCGCTGGGGCAGAAGGAAGAGCTCTGGACCGAAGCGGAAGAAATGGTCGACGTCGAGGGACGTCGGAGCTGCCTGCCACTTGGGTGAGGAGTGAACAGGTTACGCGGCGGGTTACACTACGTCACGCGAGCCATGGCCAGGGGGATCACGCAAACGAGACAAGAAGCAGCCAACTCATACCTCTTTAATTGGATGCACGTGGTGAAAACGATCAATGTACTTGACGAGATTGGTATCGATAATACTTCAAAACTAAATAAGAGATATGCAGCCAGATTGACGTGTCCCCGTGCCCTAGCAGTCACCCCAGCTGTCGTCCACTCGTCTTGTCGACGCGGCCACAACAGCAAATCATTTTAGGCTGCAGAAACAGGTACGTCGAACATCCAAAACACAAAACAAGGTGAGCTCTAATTCGTACCCATCTAACGGACGCTCAGTCGCGATCTCTGTCTCGAGGTCGTCGCCGCTTGGATGAGGAGCTTCGACGGTCGTCACGAGAACGTGAGCGTGAGCGAGAACGGGAGCGATCTCTTCTCGAATGCTTTCGTTTGCGACGTTCAGGCGACCGGGATGATCGCGACGAGCGACTGCTAACGCTGCCGTCAGAATCGCTGGCGTATCGATCGCTTTCGCTGTCTTCACTGTCGCTGTCACGGCGACTATCGTGCTTGCGGCGGTGCCGCGACTTGCGCTCCTTGCGCGACGACTCCCGGCTGCGCTTCTTCTTGGACTTCTTGCTTTTCTTGTGCTTCTTTGGACTGTCCGAGTCGCTGTCGCTGTCCGAGTCATCATTGTTGATCGCAGCCAACGCCTGCGGATTCAGACCACTTGAAGCCCCATCAATGGTGCGTTTAGAGCGCTTCTTCGACGATTTCTTGATGTTCTCGTCGCGCTTCGCATCCAGTTCACGGCGAAACTTCTCACTCTTGGCGGCGGACATGTCCATCGCCGCCTCCGCCTGCAGTTT
Source organism: Pythium insidiosum (assembly GCA_022836835.1). Lineage (NCBI taxonomy): Eukaryota > Oomycota > Peronosporomycetes > Pythiales > Pythiaceae > Pythium > Pythium insidiosum. The sequence goes on from JAKVDI010000006.1 coordinate 63,992, forward strand.
CTGCAGCTTGGAGCCGACCATCAGGTCGTACATCTTCTTCAGCGTTTCCTCCTTATTGCTGGGCTGCGCCATCGAGCGCCCGTGGTCCTGCCGCGGATGGCGCTTGCAGATGCCAGTGTAGCATTGCGGACACTGTGACATTGCAACAGCAAACAGACACAGACAAGCGAAGCGCAAACAACACAGAGACCGACACGTCAGGAACACTCTGTCACACAGCAAGCGCGTTGTTGCTGTCGCTTCCCACGTTCCTCAACGACGACAGCCAGCACCAGCACCAGCAGCTACAGAGAGAGAGAGACAGCGCGGTGTTCGCTGCCTCTTGCAGTCAGCGTCCTCGACCTTGGTGCGCGTTGGCCACCAAAAGCCCAGGCAATAACACTCATGTACCATCAACCCTCTATTATACGATGCCACACAACAAAGGATGAAACCACCAGAGTGATAGTCACTTCAACTCGATGATGACGGCGCGCAAGAATAGGCACATGGAGGCGATTCGCGATCCTCCCGTCGGTCGTTTCTCTCGGTCTCCGCGTCTGCTGCATCTCGTGCAACGATCTCTCTCTCTCTCTCTCTCTCTCTCTCTCTCTGTGTGTGTTTCTGACGGGTGCCAGTGCGTTCTCCAACTCCCGATTACTTCAGCAACGCACGCGCCATCGACGTCGACACAGAAGCAAGCGACAGCTAAACGCACATGTCGTGGCAAAACACGTGGGGAACGGTCAAAGCGACCAACGCGAAAGCGTGCGCGTTGTATCACGAGGTCTCGAATGTCGGCAAGACCATCGAGAGCTCCAAGAAGCGCGTGACGTGGCGGCTCAAGGTCGAGGAGGGAAAGGAGTTCGAGATCTCGCTTACCCACTCGCTGGCATCGGGCAAGAAAGTGCTGCGGGTCGATGGAATCGTTCGATACACTGCAAAGGCGGTACGTTCAGTGGTACGCGAAGCCACGGTGTATGCATCAGCTGACTGGACCCTGAGGGTCATCGCTGTAGATGTCATTTGGAGACTGGGACTATGTGTTCAACCTGCCCGGCGGGCACGTCGTGCATGTAATCATCAAGCCATCGGTGGACCTCAACGATATGTATGGTAAGTCAGCGAGGCCAAACTGTGACATCTCCAACCTGATTGATAAACTGAATCGACTCGATTCAGACTTGATCATTGATGGTGTCTCATTTCGACGACTACCTGATCGCCTCGATGCAAACAAGAACAAGGCTCAATCGAACGCGACGTACAACTACTCAAGTGGTGCCAACAGCAACGGCGGATCGCGTAATAGCTCATTCACGCCGTGGGAATGCCCTCGATGCACACTTGTGAATGAGAAGCCGCTTGCACCTGTCTGTGAAGCGTGTGGAGACCCAAAGCCAGCTTACATATGTAAGCTTCTCGATACTTTACGATTGACCACGACGCTGATTTCATTCCAATGTGCACACAGCACCTGCAGCGTCTGCGCGAGCGAAGGCTGCAGTGGAACAGCGTTCGCCAGCGCCAGTCGCGACTCGAAAGCCAACAGCCACTAATGATACCGACTTCTTCGGCAACTCGTCCAAGGCGAGCGACAGCGACGCGTCATTCGATGCATTTGCTGCAACGCGAGCAAGCACTTCGGCCACCAAGACAGACGACATAACGTCCATGCTATGTGGGCTTGACTTCACGGCTCCAACACCACCATCTTTCCCCACAAGCAATACTTTGCCAGATTACACCAAACCTCCCGTGTCGCCAAATCCGGCAGAAGAAGCGAAGAATGAGAGGGTGCGTAGAGTGCGAGGTATGCAATTTGTTGGTGTGTCCTCGTTATTGACAGGCTTTGTTCCCAGACCGCTAGTGGTGATCTGTGGGATTCCAAGATGGTTGATCTCAATCTCAATCCAACCCAGAAGCCCAAGACGTCATCTTTCAAGAACCATCAAACACTTGAGCAAGCACGACAGTCGTCTTTCAAAGAGAAGGTTCCTGTGATGCCGTTGCCAACGGCAACTCCAGTGGCAATGACTCCAGCTCCAATTGTGCCGGCTCTTTATGGGGCAACGACGATGGGGGCTGGGGCGTATTTCCCTCAGCAACAAGGCATGGTCTCAATGACACCAACACATCCGGGGCAGTACAACACTGTCGGAGGGTATGGCTATAATATGGGAGGCCCACCGAGCACTGTGAACAGTGCAATGGCCGCTTACGCAGGAGCAGCACCGATAGGAACGATGTACGCGAAGCCCCAGCAACCGTATATGACAACGGTGGCGCCGCAACAGAGTGCGTACATGAACTCGGACCCATTTGCTACGTTGTCGTAGGCTCAAGCTTCAGCCAATAAGCTCTGTATCACCGATCTATAACACGAAGGAGTGTGATCACTTTAATTGGGTCCGCAGAGGCACTTGAACGATGACTTCTGGTACAGGCAATTCCGGTTTACAGGGTGCTGCGAGTCCAAGTCCCAGCCATCGGTGGGTTTGCCCTGGAAGTAACAGTTGGGGCCACGGCAGTAGCACCGAAAGTTGCGGAAGCGGCAGTCGTCGTCGGTGGAGCAGCCGTCGAGATGCACCGTGTTGGGATCGTTGTCGCGGCCTGGAGAGCTGTCAACCGCAAACTCGAACGCGCTGAGCACGGGATAGTGATCTGAGATATCGACTAGCTGCATCCGCATCTTGTCTTTCGGCGCCGACCAGTCCACGATGAAAGGGGCGACGCGGTTCACGTGGCTCTCGAGCGTCGGCGTGTTGAGTGGCTGCTGGTACGGACTCTTCGCCCACAGCACGTAGTCGAGCCACTCCTTCGGACAGCACGGGCAGTAGCACATGGTTGTCGCCGGGAGAAACACTCGGCTGCGCGCATATTGAGGCGGCGGCACAACGCCACACTGCACTCGAGTCAACGCGCTCGGGAAATACGTGTCATTCTGCGCAGGTACAGTGAGCCCAAGTGGTCGGAGCGAGAGAGCGATACGAAAGGAACCACACGTGCCTGACTTGGCCCCCAACTGGCGACGTATTCTGCTGAGCACTTGTTACTGTTGGCCGCTCCATCGCGACCGACCAACAGATTGGAGCGAGGACTGTTTGATTATCGTTAGTTCCATCCAGCGGGGGTCATCATTTGTCTGGTGACGTACTCGCTCGTGTAGAGCTGGTCGCCGACGCGCGTGGGTATGTGGGCGCCCAGAAGCTCCACGAGGTGCTGCACCTCCTCCTTGTACGTCGTGTTGTCCACGTTGAAGTCGCCGGCAAGAATCAGCGGCTAGCACAATATGCCACTCTCCACGTCAGTGCGTCACTCCGCGTGTGCGTCGATCATCAAGGCAGCGTCCTCCTCGAACCTCGTGGTGCGGGATGCGCATGGCGTCCACAAACGCGCGCATCTGCTGCGCCTGCAGCACGCGGTCGCCTCGTCCCTGCGGCGTCGACCACGCCTGCATGTGCGTCGCGAAGACGTTGAAGACCTTGATCGTGCCGTTCACCGTCTTGACGACGCGAGCGTACTTGACGCCTTTGGCTGCGAGGCAGTCCGAGTAGTGGCACGCGTGGCGGTAGACGTGCTGCGCCTCGCGGACGATCGGCCACTTGGAGACGACGAGCACGCCTCCGTTGATGAGGCTGCACAGCCATCACAGAACACGTTTGCTTCTCTGCTGCCATCCCTTCACATTCGTCGTTCGACGCACCTGGTGAATGGATTCGGGTCGTGCAGAATGGATGTGGCGTACGGGAACCCGAGGCGCTGGAACGCCGCGAGCATGGCGTCTCGCTCGCTCTGCACGTCGGCCTCCGCGAACGTGATGACGTCAATGTCCTTGGAGATCGCGAGAAGCGACGCCGGCACGCGCGCGAGCCGCTCTGCTTGTCCGTCCTTCGAGACCTCGTTCGGGCGCCCAAAGACGTTGTACTGCAGCACGTGGAACGTCATGGTCGCGACGTTTGACGGAGTCGCATGGCGATTCAGCGCGTGATGATGGCGGTGGCGGAGGCTGATGGCGGCATCAACAGGAAGAAGAAGAAGAAGCAACTGCACAAGCAGCGACCGCATCCTCGATGGCGTCGTGCTGTCGCTCGATTCGATCCTTCGTGCGGCTTGCGAGAGTCGGAATGATGGTCGCTATTGATTAAAATCAAAAGCGATGTTAAAACAGAGGGATACTGGAAGCGCGCGCATTGCATGCGAATAACGTATAGTAGTACAAGGCAGCTTGCCCGGGCTCCGCCCCGGATTGGGCAAGCCAAAAGTCGATACGTTTTTGACTATAAAATGTGAAGGTGTTTTTTTCAATGGCGCCCTGCTAGTGCAGCCATGTTGACAGTCCAAAGATGTGAATTCGGTGTACCCCTGGAACATGCAAATCGTTACCCCGAAGCCTCACACGACGTTGCCTCTCACACTACTGCCCGTTTTCCGGTCCGCTGCTTCCCGCCACGCCCTGGCTTTCTCCATCATGCCCTGCCCTTCCTCGGCTGTGCAGGTTGCACACTGCCGTCAACAACGCTACCGTCCACGCATTTGCTCGTCACATCTTGCTGGCGGGATCACTGTCTGCCAACCACAGCAGCCTCCCACGCCTCAACGGTAATGTCGTCACAATCTCTCCCGTACCCGCTGTAGCCGCCAGGATCGCGTTCCGTCCACACCGCAGCAGTCGTCGCAGCCCTCGTGCACATCGCCTACCGTCCCCGCCGCTCCCGGCCACACCTTTCTCGCCCCCGCCACTCTTGCTACAACGCTATCGTCCACAGTGCACCAACCCACAGCGCACTTGCCACGCCACTCGCGTCGACACCACACTCATCATACGGCTCCCGTCCACAGCGCACTCGTCAACACCACTGTCGTCACGTCCCTCTCGTCTCCAGCGCGCACACTCGTTATGCACTCCCATCCACAGTGCATTTGTCGACATCGCACCCGTCCATCCCACACTTGCCACGCCACACCCGTCCACAGCGCACCCGTTCACGCAGCTCTTGTCGACGGTGCACCCGTCCACAGTGTACTCGCCCACGCCGCTCTCGTCTATGTTGCCCTCATTGATGCCGCTTACTTTTCCACAGCACGGACCGACTACACCGCTCCCGTGTTCCCTGCACGTGCGTGCAGGCGTTCCGAACGATCGTGCCTTCGATGGCACTTGCTCCGAAGTCTCTCAAGGCGTTGCCTCTCACGCCCAAGTCGCTCTTGTGCACGTTGCTTCCCATCCGCAATGCAGCTGTCTTCATCGCGCTCGTGCACATCGCTTGCCGTCCGCGCCGCTTTTGTCCACACGTTTATCGACCATACCACCCTCGTCACACCTCTCTCGTCATGTCGCTCTCGTCCACGCCACTCACGCGACGTTTCTCTCGTTAAGCCGCTCTAGTCCATGCGGCCCTCACCCACACCACCCTCACCCACACCACCCTCGCCCACGCAGCTCTCGTCACGCCGCTCACGTACACACCGCAACCGTCCACACGGTAGCCGTCCACGCCACTCACATCAACGCCGGTAACGTCCGTGCAACTTTCGTCCATGTCCCTCACGTCCGCACCGCAGCCGTTCGACACCCTTAGTATAACCTTGCCAGCCTTCGACCCAGTTAGGATGGTAGCTAAGATGCAGTTCGGTCGAATCTCCTTCACACGAAGCCGAGTTCCATTCCACATGCCTTCGTCGCTGTCGATGTTGCGCAGAAGAATAATAGGAGCCCCAATCTTTGGTCGGAGCTTGTGTGGAGGCATACCTGAAACTCCGACAGAGTTAAGAAATTCAACTGGGAAAAGGGAAGCATCAAGACCCTCTTCTTCTTCGATGGTGTCGATCGAAAGAAACTTGTGTGTCTCTCCGGGTAGTTTCGACAAAACTTCATCGTTGACATTTCTATCAGGGATCCGACGCAGTGTGCACCGAGCGCCAGCCCGCCACCGTGTCGCTGCCGCTAGCTCAGCGCTTGTACCAGCGCTGCCGACTCGGTCTCGGGCGCGGATGCCGAGCTGCCTCGCCGTGAACCACTTGAGCCGAAGTGCCACGCGGGGTTTCACGGTGCGCTGCAACGAAGCTCCGTGCTGGTGTTGCGCGGCCACAAGACATGGGGCCTCGGTGGTGCCCGTAGTCCTCGAGCAAGCGCGGCATTCATGACACACTCGAGGCGCCGCCGCCATGGGAGCTCTGGCACCACAGCAATCCCGCCTGCACCAATGCCGACGTGAGCCACGAGAGCCAGCTGATGGACTGCAGCGCTCCGCGCTCGGTGCCCACCCACGTTCGTGCGCAGCAGAGCGGCGATCTAGTCGTCGACCGCCGTGTTCTACACGGCCGAGCGGATCGAGCTCTCGAGCGTTTTTAGCAACGTGACGCTGAGTGTGTCGAGTCCAACCTGCAGGTGCTGGCCCATGGTAAAGCAGCCCTCGCCGAGCACATGGTTCCTGGGAAACATGACGACGTGGCTGAGTGCGGCGCACTCGTCGGCACTGTGCATCTTCGAAGGCGTGCTCGGTTGGAACAAGACGACGCCATGCTGCGGGTTCGCGTAACGCAGCGGCGTCTGCTTGATCAGCGAGTGATCGTGCCACTAAACCAGCGACATGACCAGCCAGAAGAAACGGCGCCGAAAGCCGCTGACAAGCACCTGGCGGTGCTTCAGCGCTGTGATGGACGCGTAGAAGCCGACAGCCAACTCTGGAAGCAGCATCGACGGCTCCTCGCTAGTGCTTGGCTGGCTAACGATGGTTTGTCCCGTGAGGCCGGCGTGCAGCGCTGATCCTCGGAGGAACTCACTGATCGCGTGAGGGAGCTGCTCGCGAGGGGAGGACGAAAGGTCGAGAAAGTTGGTTTGAGGGTGCGCGAACTGCTGGAACGACTTGTCGGACGGTGGGGGAAACCACAACAGATTCACCGGATCCAGCCCTCGACTGCCCTGACCGCGCCATCGCAATGACCGCAACGATGCTCATAACAGCAGTGCGCGCAGGTGTGGACGCCAGCGCAGCCTGTGTGGACGCCAGCGCAGCCTGCTGTCGATCTTTGCTCTTGGAATAATGCGTAACATGCAAGGACTGCGACACCAACGGCCATTGAAACCTCTTCTAATTAGATTGAGCTTCGACAGCTTGGAGGTGGAGATTCCGAGCCGGACGTACTAGATTGTAGCTTGCTATATGTTGAACAACAACTTCTCGGGCGATCTTGCCAAATGAATCACTGAGTTCCACGTTGCCAAATTGTGTGTCGTCGCTCTCCACTGACGGACTGTAGAAGCTGACGTCGGTCTGAAAACGTTTTCTTGGCTTTTTGGGTTGCCGCTCTAGACGCTCGTTGATGTAGAAATTGTGAAGACGTATACAAGCTGAAATCACCGCTGAACATCGTCGCAGATCAACACACAGAGGCGACTTCAGCAAACCCAACGTTGATACGACCATCCCAAAAGCCATCTCAACCCGGATGCGCAATTGACTTCAGTAGAAATTGTAGCTGTCCCTTTGAACATCCCCAGCAACCTGTGACTTGTTGAAATGCGTCATGAGAAAAGGACACTGACAATACGCGATGTAACCGACGACAAAATATGGACTCTTCATTCTTGACACGACATGGCTTCGATTCCACTGCTTAAAAGCAAGTGAATCATTCATACCTCCGGCTGCGCGAACACAGAAAGCCGTAATTCGACATTCATGATCAGGGCAAGACTGGACGTTCAAGCCATACCGCTGATAATGGCCAGAGAAAAACGCAACTACCCTTCCACATGCGTCCTTTCTTGGAACCTTGATGGGGCACAACCATCCATCGATCGCGCCAATACAATGTCGGATGACACCTCTTTCGCTAATACCAGCGAAGCCAGCCGCTGCATCTCGGAGTTCAGTGTCACTTGTTGAAAATCGTGGTCGCAGCGCTGAAGCATCATTCAGTGCATCGATGACACGAGGGAAAACCCTGAAAAACGAAGAAGGACCGATGCCAATGACATCACAAATATCGTGACATCTGCCTCCGGCTAACCACTGTAGATAGCATTGCAACATGAGAGCTGGGGTGATAAGCAAGCGACTGCGATGAGTTGCTTAGATCGGGTCTTTATACAGCGCTGGATGAATGAGTTCCAACAACCTCTTGAAGCTAGAAAGTCGACGTGTTATTTGCTCCTGAAGAGCCGCACGATCTTGCGCTGCTTCGTCTTATCCACGCACTGCTTCGCATTTACGGTTTCTGGTGTTGACGTTAATGCCGCAATTGCCTACGATCGGTAGCAGCACACAGAGGCGATCTCGCTCGGCCGCTCTCCTCATCGTCACTCTCTTCGTCATCACAGAAGCTTAACAGTTGAAATGTGGCGTCGTGAACCTGTCTTCGTTAGGCGTTTAATTGGCCAAAAATACGCTGACCTCGTGCATGCACCATGGCTGTCGTAGCGTTGTGACAGTTACCTCTGCTGACCTATTCATCCAATTGGAGATGCGTGTTTGATTGCGTGCACCTGTGCATGCATGCATGCATGCATGTACAGGTGGTTAGGAGCGGGCCTTAGTCGTGAAGAACCTGCGAACTTTGGGGCGCGACCAACATTGTCGTTGCAATTTTGACTTTGCCCGTGTTCTGGAAAGGTCAGCCAACCTGCAGTTCACAACTCTGCGAATGGCATGATCTCCATGTCAAGACCGTCAGGAAGCTAAAGGAGCAGGCTCCTCTCATGACGCTGAGCGATCTGACGGCAATTTCGCAGATTTTGTTGCTTCTCAATGACCTACGATCACTAATGGATAGAACACTGATTTACAAACAATGGATGGTTGTGGGAAGAAGTTCTGACATTGGGATACTGTCTTTCAACGATCTTCAATGGGTCGATCACTACATCCTTGTCGGCGTCACACGGTACGCCTTTGTTGTTGAAAGAATACTCGTCGTGAACGAACTTGTACTGATGTCATGCATAGGGTTCTCAGCCTGAACACAAGTGACGTCAATCAGCAGAGAGATGGCCGTGGCGGCGGCAGTTGCCGGAGCGCAGTACTCGCTCCACCGACACATCGCGGTCTTGACCGGGGCGTCGAGGCGGATAGGGTCCTACGTCGCGATGACTCGACGTCGAACCCTGTCTGTCGTTGCTCAGTCTTGGTGGGCGATCATGCACAAGAGTGTGATGAAGTGGTCGGCGAAGTCGCACGTACGCGGATAGCGTGGCTTGCAGGTTGCGCACCGATGAAGGGGTAGCCCCGTTGGCAACTCAATATACACGCGAGCTCGGACCGGTGCTCGGGCTCAGCTTTGTGAGGGGACCGGTCACTCGAGCTCTGGCTCAGTAGTCTCACGTTGTGTACCCTTTGTAGCGGCTCGTTTGAATCCGGATTATTGAGGAAATGCACTTGCCAATGGACAAATACCCCGCTCAGCCACAGCAACGAATCCACACGAAGGAACTATTCGTTCGTTTATCAATATTATTCGGTCTAGGACGGAGCACTTGCTCGATTCGCGAGACGAATGGGCTTAAAGCTCTTCTCAATATGCAGAGATGGAATGCGGACCGGTCCACCCACGATGGGAGTCGGTACTCGTAAATAGGGCGTGACGAGCCGAGGCGCTTGGGGCTAGCCAGGGCCTCAGCAATCACAGTGAGGAGGGTTGGCTCCCTTCTTCACAGTCGCACGACCGATGCGCACCAGATACGACACTTGTCAGGCTGGTCCACGCAACTCGGAGACGATGCACACACACGAGATATAGACTCCCACAGACCGTGTCTGTACTGTACTAGTATCTGCAAAAACTGCGATGGGAAATGAAACCTGGAAGATATTAGTTATTTGTTTTTATCTGTTGGAAGACAAACATCACTGCAAGGATGGATGTCCACCCTTCTGGCGGTCAACACGCATCTTCTTCGGTATGTCGGTGGCACACAGATTGCGTCCGTACACGTTGTAGATCTGATCGATAGCTGAGTCGCTGGTATGGCCCCGACTCACCATTGTCAGCACCTTGTCCCAGAATATTTTGCGTCTTGAATACGCTGACTTGTTTGCACCCCTCTCGGCTGCGGTCATAAATACTTGGGGAAATCCCTTTTCGGGGCCGTAATTTTGAAATAATCCCGGATCGGGGCCGTTTTCACCCTCATCTGGAAACCGCTTGCGACAGACAGAACTGTTCACCTTAAATCATTAACGAAGCGCGTGAGCAGTTTTCAAAGTTTGATGATGAACTCACTGTAGCGTGTAGCTCTTTCGTATCCAATACCCATATTAATGCAAGGCACCAACTCGTAGCTTGTGAACAAGAAGCACTCTGTTCTCATACTGTATCCAAATTTAGACCGAGTTCGAGCTAGCCTCCCGACGAGAAAAACTTGAACGACGAGCGCAAGTGCGCTTGTTGTGTCCGGCCTCATGACACATGCTGCAATGAACTGGCGAGTCTCCATCGAGGTATTCGGATCGATTGCGAAGTCGAATTCTACGTGGACGACCACGCTTCGTCTTGACAACTGGAGGCAACGTCCCATCGCTTGAGAGATTGCCACAGTCGACAGAATGGACGGCACCATTGTAAATTTCTCGTAGCCGATCTAGTCGATATCGATCGTTGATATACTCGAGCGGGTCCTTCCGATAGAAAAGGAGAGCGGCGCAGCCGTGGACACAAGGGTATCCGAGTTCCGTCCACAGTCCACAAGAACACACACCCAAGCAGATGTCAACAGTTCGGAAAAAGAGACCTGATCGGCACATCACCTCAGCTTCACAATCCGTCACAGGGGAAACCATTCGTTTCCTTCCCTTCTTGATAGTTTCCTTCACATTCGTGACGACCCATGCTACGAACGTACCACTAGCTGCTGCGTAATCGCTTCGCTTTGTGTACGTTCGCTCTTGACATTTTCGAACTAGCGAGGTAAGACAGTCGAACCAACTCTCAGATCGCTCTTGTAGTAGCCAGCTGTTACTAGATTCTGCGATGTTCGTCGTCACTTGGCCGTATCGTTTTCTCGGGAAGAAGACTGTCACCCAGTTCTCAACAGGTATGCCTACAGGATACAAAACCAATACAGGTAGCAGCGAGAATATACGACATTGTTTGGTTGCAAGCAATGAGACGTGAACAGGATACACGATGGTTAATGCATACGCAATGTTTATACCTTGAAGAAAACTTGTTGCAGGCACACTGATGGTCTTGCACTCCGCTATAAGATCATCGTACGCTGTTGTTGTTGTGCACGTGGCAAGTTTATGGACGTTCTTGTTGAGATCTGTACGGAACCCAGCGACGACATTCTTCTTGATGTGGAAGGAACAGTAGCTGTGCGGGATGTCTGGAAATACGTCTTCGAGAGCTTTCCCAAGTCCTTTCTCACGATCACTCATAATCACTACTTCGGGATGTCCCCAATCGCAGCTTCCATGCTTGAGACACTTGAGGAACCACGTCCAACTTGCACCATCTTCAATGTGTGTAATCCCCGCAGCGATAATAACAATATCCCGATTAGGGCTCAATGCACTCGCGAGGAAAAGCGTGCCAACTTCTTGACTCTTCAAGTGAGCAGCATCGATCGACAAAACGGGGAGACAAAATTGGAAGCCTCTTTGCCATGCTTTAGGCGAGATGAATGCGCGAAGGATATGACCCGACTCGACATTGCGAACGCCACCGCGTCGCAGCGCGCGAACGAGTCGCGAGAAACGTCTGGCGCGAGAGATTCGCCGACTCGAGACGTAAGCTACGGTCTGTGTATTGGCTACGCAAAGGCTACACGATACGTCACGTGTGTAAGCTCCGGGTTGTTCACACAATAGGACACAGCTGTTGGTAACGCAACGTTGATGATTTGAAAACAACTGTTTGTTTCTCTTGATGTACTTTTTTAGGCACATTTTCCCACCTGCTGACATCGGTTGTTGCTGGGGGAAAAAAACGGCCCCGATCCGGGATTATTTCAAAATTACGGCCCCGAAAAGGGATTTCCCCTAAATTTTGCTGCTTTGATTCCTTCACACCCGAACTCAAACTCCTGCCACCGCACGTACAGATCCCTGAGACACTTGGACGACTGGCTGCACTACAATACGTTTGATGCTGCGTGCTAAGACATCGAATTCTTGTTTCAAATTCGAACGCAGGCGTGCTGCGTCATTATTCCGGACTGTTTCCAGTTTATCGATACGGCGTTTCAGAGCTTGAACACTTGAGTGCAGCGCATGGATCTCGCTTATGTTCGCAGCAGCTCCCACACCATTCGGGCCTACATGGGTTGCCGACGCTTTCTTTGGAGGTTGACTCGGAGCCAATTCCGTAAACGTCACCAATCCACCACCACCACCGACATAGATCGGAATGCGGGTGACTGGACAGACATTAGGATCGCCCCCAGCTGCAGTCACTGCATGCAGACTAGAATTCGAGACTACAGCTCGACGGACTCATCTCTTGCTTCAAGCTGGGTGTCATCACGGACCACAGTAACCGGCGAGCAAAGCCAGCAGCAAACTGGCGCCCCAGTATGCGTGGAATTCCCGGCACCACATTCTCACAAAGGAATGAATCTGTCACGAACGCGCAGTTTGGTTTCCGAATGTAACTTGCCGAGGCTGTCGGTCCTGCTACATGGTCTGGTCGCAGCGCGATTGTCGTGCCGGGGCTGCGTCTGGCTCATCTTCAGACACAGGTGCATTATGGGGGCGAGCGCGTTCGCGTCGAGAGTCGTTCGACTCCATCCACGCGCCTGCGCCACCGGGGCGCGTCGTCAACGATCGAAGTGGAGCTTGATGACGGCGGCGTGTGGTCGGGTACGTCGGAAGATTTCGCGTCGCTGCTCCTGCATGTCGACAGTCAAGCGGAGACGATCAGCGACTTGCGCACCAAGCAGCTACCTGCGGAGACAGCAATCGACGAGGAGACAGCGGAGAAGCGGGTTCTGGTGGGAGGAGGGCGCCGGCACGGGATCAGTTGAAGTGCTTATTGGTCTGGTCAAGGCGTTCGCGACGAACGACCCGAGCTACATCCTCGCGGGCATGCGTATCGTCGCACTTGCGCCTGGTTCAGCTCCACCGGGCAAGACGTCGAAGGGCCGATTGACCAGTGGGTTCGATTTCAGGCGCGACTTGGAGCCAAGTGAGACGTGGACAGGGTCCGAACACCCGCAGCAGTTGGTTCCATGGCGGCGATTGAATTGCTTGACTCGTCCGCGGACGAGGACGTCGAGTTCAAGCTGACCGCGCAATCAGGCCGCGCAAGCGTGCTCGCGCTGCCTCGACCGCGGCGCGCATGGTGGAGGTGATGTCGGACGTCTGTACACTGGCTGCAGATGCGGCTGTCGTGTCGGTTCCCTTGAAACGGCGCAAAATGAGCTCGGCCGCGTCCGAGTGTCGGCGTGTCGGTCGGCGTTGTGCTCGCGGGTCGCTGCTCGCCAGCGACGACGAGGCTCCTGTGTCACCAGAGCCGAGTGTGGCGTCGGACCCGGAGCCTGATCCCGTGACTGACGAGGAGGCTGATGCGCGCGACAGTGTAACTCAGTCCACACCGCGCACTACAAGTCTAGCCGCTCCGCCACTACATCTTCGTCCTAGCGACCGCCGACGGCCAGCATCAAGCGGAACCGGTTTCGGGTGCTGAAGCACACCAGTACGCGATGCTCGGGCTCGCGGAGGGACTGGAAGATGTGACATGGTCGCCGAACAAGCTGAGGCGCGTGCGTGATATCCCGAAGGCGGTCGTGCACAAGTTTGGCCCCTTCGACTTGGCGCGCTACACGGGAATCCCGGTCTGTCCGCAACAGACTACGGGTACGGCGCCGTCTTCCGAGCTGTTCACCACCCGTTCGAACTGGGGAAGGTCTGCTGTCGGAGCACGACCGTCCAATATCGGTCGATGAAGGCTCGCCAGCGCACCGAGGTGTCCGGCTTCCGCACACAGTGCGTCGGCAACCAGACGTTGTTCTTTCCAAACTACGAGGTGGTGGGGCCGACGGGAGGCGGTTTCGTCGATGACGTGTACGGGTCCAGCGGTGTTCAGGATCTGCTCAAGATGCTTGAAGTGCGACCGTAGGGTTTGATGTGGTCGGATCGCGTCCGCATTTCTTCTCGGTTGTAATGGGGCCAACTCCAAATGGGTCCCCATGACATAGTGTGACCACATAACTTGGTGTATTTCTAGGTCACGTCCGGATGTCACCGGACGTGCCCTTTGGCAGTGTCTCATTGGCTATAAATATCTGGGATTACGCCCTACCGGATGATTGCGCAAATAACCGGTTTTATATTTGTTTCTAGAGCTAAAGGAATGCGTGGTCACGGTGACAGTAAATAACACAGATGATTTTACGTTCTAGCCCACACGTCTCCGAGTCCAAGGACACCACGCGTGTCCGCGTGGTGTCCTTCCTTCCTCTGCGTTCTGTAACAGTTGGGACCGTTACACCTGGTAGCACATCGTCGTCCGTCCACACGGCCGAATGAAAGACCTCGGATTCGACGTCCGCCCTCGACAGGACCGAGCATTTTCCTCATCTGACACAGCATGAGTGGGAAGCTCTCGGACGTCTCGCATCCGTCGCAGGAGACGTGGTTGTGAAGTCGTTACTTCGCAACGGCGATGTTGATGCGCAGCGTCTCTTGCTGGGGCGCGTGCGCGTGCGTATTCAACACCCGCGCCTCAAGGTTCATCACAGCCTCAGATCAAGATTGATTCTCCCGATACTCGGGAGACTTGGCGCTTGTTGCCCCCTCTTCTGGTGGGAATCGAAGTCCCCACGCCGATCTCGATCCAGACAAAGAGAAGATATGGCCGTGGTCGAGTTGGTGCCGTTCAAGTCTTTCATGCAACTGTGGAAGGAACTACGGAAGCTCGGGTGGACAGCCGAGAAGCCGTCTGGACTCGGTGTTTCGTACCGCTACATTCCACCAAATGGCTCGTCGGATGGAGAGGAAGAGCGCGACTTCTTCACAGGTACGAGGCTGGTAAACGTGGGCATGGTTGCAAGCGTCTAAACACAACTGTGAGCAGGGGAAGATACGTTGATGACGTTTGCTCGTCGACGCCGTTTGCTACTTCTTGGTGCAGAGCTAACCCGTGCCCAGGTCGACGCCGCACTCGCAGATCCTTTCACGGTCTTGCGGTACGATACCCGAGTGCCTCCAGATGTAGCATCAACGTCTATCGCAGCGCCGGTGACTAGCCCACCACCACCAGTCGCAACACCAGCGCCGCGCTCGCCACCGCCGGCCGCAACACATGCGCTAAGTTCCCCGTCACCAATCACAACATCAGCGCCGAGTTCAACGCTGCCAGTCGCAGCGCCGAGGAGACCCTCACAGGCAACCGAACCGCCTTCCGCGCAGGATGCTGGTCCACAGCGCAGATGTCGAAAGACGACGTTGCGATTGCTCGACCGCCGAAAATAGCGAGCTACTTGCTGTCAACCAGGCAACAGCTTCGTCGGGAAGAACAGCAGTGCCTGCTACAGCACAGACGCCTACATCACAAGTGTCTGCTACACCACAAGCACCAGATACAGCAACACCTGCAGCACAAGAATGTGAAACTGAACTGGACGATATGGTATTCGACCCGAATAGAGCACAGGATACAGCAGGCAACGACTTGCAGCTCAACGACAGCCCAAACTTTCTCCAGGCAATGCAGAATGAGGATTACTTTGGCATAGTCGACAGAAGCGATGTGAATGATGAAGACGACGACTCTGAAGTCGAGGAAGATTGCGTCGTTGACATGCTTTTTGATGCATACTCTGAAGACGAGGCAGGTAGCGAGATTGAAGGGCATGATGCTGACACCTGCGACATCGACGACGACAAGGACGTACTCCGTACCATGTCTGCCACCGGTTGGGCAATCTTCAACGAGGACGTGAGTAGCTCGTGTCGCCTTGACAAGACCAGCGACTACTACGATGGCGAGCCTCGACCCACGAAGTCAGCTCGTGCGTTTGCTGAAAGCCCGCTCGGCCTTTTCTTTCATTTCCTGCCGAAGCTTTTGTGAAAAAGGATTGCCGGGAAGACGAATCGTTTTCGCGAAGACTCAATAGATGCCATGGCCGCTATGCGCCGGCGCCAGCAACAAGCACGACGAGAGAGATCCAAACGTTTGTGTACAGGCTCTCCAAGAAATCAAAGATGAACTCAGAAAGTGGAAGCCCGTTCAGCCACACGAGCTCGTTCACTTCGTCGCGCTTTTGCTTGCACGGACATTGGCTACGATGCGGATGTCACTCTCTTAGCATTGTGCCGTTCAGGAAGTTGGAGTGTGGTGTAGTGGCCGGCGAAAAGAGCTCAGCGAAGCTCGGCTCGCGCGGTCGCCAACGCACAGACCTTGGGTTCTTGGATCTTGAGCTAGCTGCCAGCGCAGCGGTCCCCTATAAGTCGCTGAGGGAACCGAAGGCGGCCTTCTGACAAGAAGTCTGGGGTTGGGGGAGGGGTCGTGAATCCCTCGCTGCCCTGGCGCAGAGTCCGCAGGTAAGATTCGGTACCCGCGAGACGGCCGGTGTCTTGACGCAACGCCCGCCAGCAACCGAGGCGTAATCGGTTGCGCGAGGTGCGTGGGCGGCAGCACGACGGTGCTCGCCTTAGGAGTTCCTTGAGAAGGAGGGTCTCCTGCCTTGAGAAGCCGCTTGCCTCGTCGACTTCCTTTCCTTGCCGTCCGTGGCCAAAACTCCACGGGACGGGGTTCGTGGTGTCGGGGGAGATACCCGCGCGACGACGACCACGTGCCTTCTTGTCGCACTGACTTGGCCAAAACTCCAAGCCAGATGCGACGCCTCTACTGTCTTCGGGGCAGCACCACGCGATAATTCGAGCGTGTGCCGACTTCCCGGGATGGTTTAACGTCGCGCGCCGAATGCGCGACGGAGTCTTCGGCTCTCCGCCTCGGAGGCACTTGTGTACTTGAGGGCAAAATGAAGAGTCTATTCACCATTTAGCAGTTCCCTGTCCAAAAGCCCTAGATGTCGCCTATCCTCGATTTCTACCAGAAGTCCTGTTGTCAGCTGACGGGTCAGTCTCCTGGACCTCCTCAGAAGTCCTTTTGGACCTAATCAGAAGTCCGACGTCCAACTCTCCGTCTTCTTCAACCGATGTGGATACACTTGTGCCAGCGAGTTGGTACCTTGTGCCTGACGGCTGGTCGGCCTGTCTTCTGGTTCGGCTGTTCTCGAGGTTGAGAAAGGAGAGCGTCTTGGGTGACTGGATTTTCTCCCAATCACTTCACCACAGCGCCCCTTTCAACGGTGTGGTCGTGGAGACGACTTCACCGTTGAAACCATTTGTGAAGTGGCCTTGTCGAAGATGTCTTCTGTCGACACGCCTGTCACGTCGGCTCCTGCGAATGCGCCCGCGCCTCAACGCGCTGTTCCAGAGGCGACGGACCCTCCGCCCTTGGCGTCGTCGTCGTCCGTGTCTTCTTCGGTGGATGCGCGTGCTTCTGCGTCGTCTGCAACTCCCGGTGTGTCGTCGGCGTCGACGTCGTCGGTGCCACCTGCTGAGGTGGTATCGGTCCAGGCGCCGGGACCGGACGTTGTTGCTGTGGCCGCTACGCTCTCGCAGGAGTCCTCTCCGCCTTCGGTCGTCGTTGATGCGTCGTCTGTCGACACGCCGACCGCCAGTGTGTCGGCCGTCAGCGCGTCGACCGTCAGCGCGTCGACCGTCAGCGCGTCGACCGTCAGCGCATCCACTGCCAGCGTATCGGGCTCCACACCCGCTCAGACGACCGCGCGTGTTCCCGATAAGGCGCGTCCTTCGGCGACCATTATCTCCTCGGCTGCCGCCGTTCCGGTCGACTCGGCGTCTTCTGTGCCTGCTGGTCTCGACGCGACGCAGCGGGTTGTCGACCAACGTCGGGATTCTGTCAAGAAGCAGGCCGCGGCCCTGCCGCGTGCTTCCCCGTCCGCCGCCGTCAACACGGCTCAGCTGCTTGGCCCGCGCGCGTGGGCGACCGAGCCCGATCGATTGCGCAGCGATTTGGCTACCCTGGCCAACAAGGTGGCCGATCGGATTCGCTTCATGCCTCGGGACCTCGGCTTCCACCCATGCCACCACGGGCTGGTGATGGAGCAGGTGCTCAAGAGGTTGAAGAAGTCGACCGAGTCGCCGCCGATGCTAGAGCCGTTCGCCTTCCTCGTTCCGGGCCTGGATCCTTCGCGCTCCGGCTCCGGTGCGCGCGTTCGTACGGAGCGCGAAGCCGAACTCGAAGCGCGCCTGGGGGTAAGTGACCGTCGGGGGCTTGCGCCATTGTTGCGTCCGTCTCATCTCGTGGCCTTCTGCAGAGCTCTCAGGCGCTTCTTACTGCGACTCAGGAGTCACGCGACGCTGTCTCGAAATCTCTTGAGTCGTCGCGCAGTCGCGTTCGTCTCCTGGAGCAGGAGATTGCCATTCTCAAGGCCGCTCCTCCCGCTTCGGCCCGGGCGACTTCTCCAGATTCGTCTGCCGCGAGCATCGCCAAAGTCGACACGATGCGCGAGCGCAACCAGCGGCTCGAGTCCGAGAACAAGACACTTCGCGTTGACCGCGACAAGCACGAGGCGAGTGCCTTGGGGCTCAAGGAGGAGCTTCGTGACCTTAAGAAACAGCTCGACGACAAGTCCGTTGCCCTCATCAACGCGTCAAAACAGCTCACACAGCTGCAAGAAGTCCGCGATCGAGAGACGAAAGAGGCCGCCGAGACTGTCAAGTCTCTCCGCGACAGATTGGCTGGCTTCGAGTCGCTCGGTGCGCCGGGCGACATTCGTGGTCGCGAGGAGCGTCTGCTCGCGCTGATGGGCTTCGCCGTCACCGTCGCTCAAGTATACGAGCGTTCTTGCCGCGAGTACGAGGCTGTGTTCGGCAGTGTTCTCCTCAGCTACGACCGTCGTGGGCGTGTGATCGAGTCGCTCTTTCAGCTGGCGAAAGGGGAGACGCCCGATCTCGACAGCCGTCTCCCTCGTGCCTTGGGTGCCGTCTTTCCCGACTTGAAGACCGAGTTGAGTCGAGGCATCAGCGGAGACGACGCCCTTCGCGGCCTGATCTCTGCGCTTGAGGCCGCGGAGGCGTCTGACGGGTCGTCTGCTGGTGTGTCTCCTCGCTTGTTCGGGTTGGATCAGCTGCCGTCGTCGACTGAGGTCCGCCGCCTTCTGGAGGATCGTTCTGCGCGACTACCTGTCGACTTAGCGACTTGTCCGCTGTTCGACATCCCGACAAGAGCACGGTGCTGGAAGGTCTCCTGCGCGGCAACTGGAAGAAGCTCCGTAAGGGCTCCGTCGACAAGAAGACCAAGAAGGTTGCCAAGGCGGAAGCCGTCGGTTCAGGAGTCCCTCTCGCAGCTGCGGTGTCGACCACTGCCCGCGGCGCACCACCATCGTCTGCTGCGTCCGGTGCGTCTCCCGACGCCGACCCCTGTGCGATGGATATCGATTCTTCGAATCAGGTGGAGTCGGGTGAGGTTGACAATTCCCGGGTGGGAGCGACGACGAGTACGTCGTCAGCAGCGGCGACGACCGTGGTGGTGGCGACCAGGATGACGCAGAGGACGAGGTGTCGGACGCAGAGGCTGGCGTAGCTGATGGCGACGACGACGACCAAGTCGCGTCAGATGAAGAGATCGTGCTCGCCCCTGTGGCTTCGAAGAAGAAGGCCATCTCCGACGGTGAGGACAACGACTCTGACGTTGTTGAGGTGTTTCCGTCAAAGACTCGTGCGCGCCCGTCGACCTCGCATCTCCTCAAGTCGAAGACCCGAACGACCAAGATGTCCAAGAAAGGGTTCTTGGAGGCACGCGAGTCGTTCAGTCGCTTCCTGGAGCGCGTGGTTGCCAAGCGTCAGAAGTTGCCGATTCCCAAGGACGCGCTGTGGCCGGTCGGCCCTGCCATTGGCGACGAGAGGACCCGGATGGTCACCCATACGCGCGAGTTTCCTTGGTTTCTCGGCTTCTTCGAGGGCGAGCGCAACACGCCGACAGTCCAGGAGTATGCGATGCTCACCAACGAAGCTGACGCGCGTCAAGTCACCATTTGCGAGGTCGAAGACTTCTACGCAACCGAGCCGTGGCGCGTCTTGTACCGCCTCCTGAACCAAGGTCTTTCAACAAGCGCGATCGACGGTTCGAGGTGTTGTACAACAACACACGCTTGCTGTATAAACGCCACGGGCAGGTGTTCTGGGAGCGGACCCATTACATCATGCCTGTCGACGCGCAGCTCACTAACCCCAAGACTGGCAAGCTTGAGGAGTACTCGCGGGAGGCCTTTCTCGACGAGCGACGTCGGCGAAACGGCACTTTGACGCCCCACTGGGTGGCTCACCTTGAGCTGATCTCCGACTTGATCGGCTCGGGAGTGTCTCCGGACATCTTCTTGGACCCCTTCTTCTATTGGCCTCCGGCCTACGGCGTGATGACTATCACGCCAGACGAAGGTACCAGTTTGGAGACTCACTGTCGTTTTGTCGATGACCAGCAGCCGGAGCGTCTCTTCTTCCGGGGCAAAGATGGCCGTGACGTCATGCTCCACCCGGCGTTCCCGCTCCGTCGTCTTCCGTTCGACATCATCGTGCCAAGCCGTGGCCACTTGCCTGCAGTGAGCGGGGCTCATTCGTCGTCTGGCGGGACCAAGGCCAAGCCAAGGCCAAGGTTCCGTCTTCTGCTTCCGCTTCGACCCCCACACCCACAGCCGACGACGAAGTTCGTCAAGCCGGCTACTACACCGTCTCGTCCGTCTAAGTCGCAGGCGTCTTCTCGTGAGTCTCCCCACGGTAAGTCGTCTGTTGCTTCCGGGGCGATGGAAGTGACGTTGACTAGGAATCGGCTTTCAGTTTCGGAAGGTGGCGCGTCGCGGCTGGTCAGAAGCGAGACGCGTCTGCTTCGGTCGCTGGTTCCGGCGCTTCGCGTGTCGACAAGCGTGCTCGTTCGTCGAGTGATGCGTCCCAGCCCCGCTCGTCGAAAGACGGCGAGCAGGAGTGACTTCATCGGTGACCTGATTTCTCGTGATTCGTTCTCTGTCTCCCGTCACCTTCTAGTCATTCGTCGTTCACCCTTTGAATCCACTTCTGTCTTCTTGTGCTAAGGTCGTCTTCTGGTCTTCTGATTGTCGACTCCTTCTTTGACCTTATATCAGTGTCCCGTTAAGTTTCGACGTTGACCTCCCGCACTTTGGCGTTCTTCCGGCAGTTGGGTGGTGGCTCGGGTTCCCCCTCTTTCGCTTGGCGCTTTCTCCCTCGATCCCTCTCTCATGCGCGACGCGCTCCACGCTCTCGCCCGCGCACCAAACGGCGGGTCCCACGTTCCTCGCCCACAGGGTTGCCCTTTCGTGGCCTCTCGGTCACGCGCTGGCATGTGTGGCGTCGCCTCCGCACTGTCGCCCCTTCTCGTTCGCGCAGCTTCCGCGCACGACGTACGCGCGCGGAGAGACCGCTGGGTGCAGCGTGCATGGCGGTATCGTGTGGCTTCCGGGCGTTAGATGCGTGGGGGAGGCTGTGTCACCGTCTTCCCGTCTTCAACCTTGCGGCCTTCTTCCGTCTTCAACGCTTCCTGCTGACTCTTCCCTCGTTTTCTGGTAAACGCTACTGACACGTAAGTGCTCTCTCTGTGGAGACTCAGAGTGAATTGACTCTGACTCTGTCCAGCAGTTTCGAGCCTGGTGAACCTCCGAGTGTCACCCTACTCCTCTTCGACCTCCATCACCGAGAACCTGGCGCGCGCGCGCGTCTGCTTCTCGTACTCCTCCAGGAGACTGGGTGCCCGCAAGTCTGCCTCGGCTACCCAGGTGGGTTCCTCATACCCTTTCCATCGCACCAAGTACTCTCGAATAACTCGCCCTTGTCGTGCAGCTCGGCGCTCTCGGTGACTAAGGATCCGCTCGACTTCGTAGTCACCTGCCTCGTGGTCGGGTTCGAAGGAGTCCTCGGGCAAGATCGCCTCGTCGAAGTCGAATCGGTCTTCTGGCGTCACCTCGAGGTCTTCTGGCGGTCTCACCGGGAACTCTCGCCGGAGTTTGAGTCTTGATACGTGGACGAGAGGGAAGAATCTGTAGTCCGTGTGTTCCGTCTCCAGTCTGGCTAGGTACGTCTCTGGTTTCTCGAGGACGCGGAAAGGGCCATGCCACATGTGCGCTAACTTCCTCGCGTAACCAGGCTTGACCTGATTGATGTAGAGCCAAACGTGGTCTCCTGGCTGGACTTCTTCTGCGCTTCCTTTCTCGTTCGCATTCGCACGGGTTCTTCGGTCCTCGACGGCTTCTTCCAGAAGACGGGTCGCGTCTTCCCTGGCCTTCCGGTAGTGGATTTGGAGTTCCGCTCGCCATCTCGTCGCTCGGGAGGTCTTCCGACCGCCGTCTTCTTCAGGTAAGCCGACTTCTAGCGTCGTCTTTGGTTCCCAACCATACAGCAGGTAGAACGGCGTTTCCTGACGCGTTCTGTCGAATGACAGGTTGAGTGCGAAGACCAGTCGTTCGGCGTAGTCATCCCAGTCTCGCTGATTTGGGTCGGAGACGTACAGCTTCACTGCTCGCATGACCGTCTGCACCATTCGTTCCGTCGTTCCATTCGCTTGAGGTCTGTAAGCTAGCGTTGCTTTGCTGCGCTGTCCTATCAGTCGGTTGAACTCTCGGAAGACTTCTGACATGAAGGCAGGTTCCCTGTCGTGCCTGATGATCTCACTCGCACCGTAATGCCTGTAGACACACCGCTCGTAAGACTCGGCGACTACTTGTGCCTCTCGCGATGGGTTGGCGGAGACAATCACGAAACCCGTGTGATGGTCAACCCAGACTAGCAGCTCTGTGTTGCCCCGATGCGTCTTCGGCAGGGACGGTACGTGATCCATTCCAACGATTTGGAATGGTCTTCTGGCCACCAGGTTGCCGGGAGACGTTCCAGTCATCCGCGGGTCTCCTTTGCCTGACTGGCAGTCCGTGCAGGCCAGGACGAAGTCTCTGACATCTTGATACTGTCTTCGCCAGTAGAGGAACTTCTTCACTCGTGCATAAGTTCTCGTCACCCCTTGGTGCCCACCGGTAAGACTCGCATGGTAATGATGGAGGACTTCTTGGACTAACGTTGTCGGCAGTACTAGTCGCAGCAGTCTTGTAGTATCACCTCGCTTTCGCTCATACCGTGGTCCGACGTAATACAAGAGGTCGTCTACCAGCTCAAAGTTGTCGGCGAGTCTTGCAGACGTTCCAGCCTGCTCAGCGGTCAGCTGTTCAACTTCTCCTTCCAGATACTTCCTTAGGTCGACGATCCATGTTTCTTCCTTCTGCGCTATGCGAATCCGATCCGACCTCAGGCGTTGGAGAAGTTCCCCGGCTTCCTGCGCTTCTGGCGTCCGTTCGTCGCGCCGCGGGCGTCATCTTGGTTGTTTCGACGGTATGTCGTTCATCCGACGCTTGTCGCCGTTGACGCCTAGTCATCACCTGGACTTGTGCTGGTAGGTCTTCTTCACGCGTCAACACCTCCTTGAGACGGCTGAGGGTCTCCAGGTCCGCGAAGTCTTCTTCTGGGATATCACGGTCTGTACCTCGCTGGAGCGCGTTTCCGGTGATCATGTCTGCTGCCGCATTGTAGCATCGGATGACGTGTACCAAGTCTACTCGTTCGAACGTCGCGAGTTCGTTGCGGCCTTTGCCTGCAACACCTGCAGTCCGGGCGACCGGCACTCGATCTCTCCTCGAAGCTGTTGGATCACCAGCCGTGAGTCTCCACACACGATGAGCTTCCTAACGTCGTGCCTTCTGGCTAGCTCGAGTCCGAGGAGAAGGCCACGATACTCGGCTTCGTTGACAGTTCCCTCTTCGAAACACCGGGCTTGCGCAGCGACGACTCTCCATTCTGGTGCAGTCCAGAGGATCGCACCGCAGCTACCCAGACCTCGTCTCGGCTTCGCTGAGCCATCGAACGAGACGACCCAACTTTCTTCGCCCGGCGTCAGAGTCCTCGGCAGCCCGCCGAACTTCGCTCGGCCTGTCACCTTCCGTGGTCTGATCGATTCCAGCATCTCGTCGACTCGATCAGCTGGGCCGACCGCTGCTGCTAGAAGTCCAGTCAGGTGATCTTCGTCTTTCGCGATCTTCTGTATCGTGAGCGACCATGGGCTCAGCATCACGCCCCACTTCTCCAGGCGACCACAGAGTCCCTTGGCGGTGAGAAGCCACGCCAGGGTCGAGTGTCTCGTGAGTACGCGGATCTGTCGCCCCAGCAGTAGGTTCGACTGCTGCGAGAGGATCTGAAGGAGTGCTAACGCCTCTTTCTCGGCAGGCGCAAACTTCAGCTCGTGCGGCTTTAGCACCCGGCTGCAGAAGGTTACCGGCTCGACTCCGTCACTTGCTCCTGTAGGAGCGAGCTGGCAATCGCCCACTCGTTGGCGTATACGACGACGACAGGCTCCTTGTTCGGCTGGAAGTGACGCAGGATCGGTGTCTCCCCGAGCTTCTTCTTCAGCAAGTCAAACGCTGCTCGGGCGGCCGTCAGCCGGCCGGGATCCGTCTTCTCCAGCACGAAGTCTTCTGGCGTGACCTCATACAGCGCGGCTGCGAACACGGCGAAGTGCTCTACGAAGCGGTGGTAGTAGTTGAGGGATCCGAGGAACGACTGAATTCCTTTCAGCGTCTTTGGAAACGTCAGCTGGGTCAACTCCTCCAAGTTCTTTGGCTTGGCAGAGATTCCTTCAGGTGAGACGACGTGTCCGAGATAGTCCACCTTCTTCATACCAACTGACTTTTGGATGCTGATGCCAGGCTCCACTCCTCGCATACGGCCATCAGCGCTCGAGTCGCTCACACATCTGGTCCCAGGTCTCTCCCCGAACAAGATGTCGTCGATATAGGAGCGTCTTCCATGGCCGGCTAACTGAGGAGTCCGTCGGCTCTCCGATTGGAAGACGTCTCCGCCTTGTCGGGGTTGACCGCTTGATCTTCAGATAACCGTAAGCGCGTTGTCGAGAGTCGCTGGTATATCTGTGGGGCATTCTTTAACCCAAACGGCATGCGTGTCCACTCGTAGAGCCAAAAGGCGTCACGAAGCTGACACAGCTCGTGCTCGTTCGGTCATCGGTACGACCCAGAATCCTGATGCCATGTCGAGCGAGCAAAACCACCGCAGCGACGTCAAGTCTTCTAACAGATCTTGTACAACCGGCATCGGATACACCATCAGTCGAGTAAGTGAGTTGACGACTCGATAGTCTACACATAGACGGATATCAACCCCATTCTTCTTGATGACGATCACGATAGGTGACGCCCACGAGGAAGTCGACGGTCTCACGAATCCTGCTTCCAAGAGACCCTTCACTAGGTCTGACAGCTGCTGAAGATATTGCGGTGGCACCCGGCGACACCTCTGCGCGACCGGCTTGGCATCGCCGACGTCTATGTCGCAGACGACACCTTTGGCGGCCGGTGGGCGGGCATTCCCTTTCCCCATGAGAAGGTGTCGTCGCCGCCAGAGGATTTCTCGCACTCGATCGACCTCCTCTTCGGTTACTCCTCCTGTCAGCGCGACCTGGATGTCTTCTCGTTTGACACTCTCATCGTCTCTTGGCACCTCGGGAATCACGGCCATCTGTCCTTCGATCTCCTCGGCGCTGAGGTCGCCCCCTTCGTGGATGAAGACTGTCGGATCCATCTCGCGTTTTACGCGGTCGTCGGTAAGTGCCGACACTCCGCCGTTCGCCGAGGTTTCCTGTTCCACCGAGCGTGTTAACGACCCGACCTTCACTTCCGTCTTCTTCAGGATCCTTGTCGGCGTCGTGTACTTCGGCCTTTCGACCGGTGGTGGCAACGCTGCCTCGTAGGCCTCATCTGCTGCACGTCGTCTGGCCTCCAGACACGGTTCCGGCTCCGTCTCGTAGACCAGCGTGACCCACTCGTTGTATCTGCGCGAGCCGATCGAAACGAAGCCTGGCGCCCGAGGTACGCCCTCCTTGTGCATCCATACACCGATAACTGTCTGCGCGGCGATGCTGACAGGACTCTTGCTGAGGTTAGTCACCTTCAGCGCCCGAAGGTGTCCTTCGTCGTCGAAGATGCCGGTCGTAACCCAGGACTCCCGCCTCTTGACCCAGAGCTTCTTCCGCGGTTGGTTCCGAACGCGTATGTTCATCGACTCCCCTGGAGGCAACGACGTGAACTCACGGACTCTCACCGTTTCTGCTTTGTCGCTGTAGAGAGGTCTTCTACCCTCGAAGCTGACGCGAACCTCGTCCGGCATCAGGGCGACTCCTTCAGCGAGGTCGAGTCGGATGCCCGCAGGAGTCATGAAGTCCGTTCCGAGGATTGCATTCGTCGAGCCTCCGCCAAGTCTTCCAACCCACAGCTCAAACTCGTAAGCCAATTCACCTGCTAACGTTATCTTCACCTTCGCTTTCCCTTCGGTCGCAAAACTTGCCCCGCCGACTCCGACACAGCTCAAGTGCCGCGAGGAGTCGACCTCGATATCATTCTCACGCGCAAAGTCCGAATCGAGGATCGACACCTCGGCGCCCGAGTCCAGTAGGACTCGTGCGCGTCGGTCGTTGAGGTAGGCGGGATCACAGTTTGCCGGTACCCTTCTGAGTGTGGAAACGCCAGTAGCCTCTGCGTTCACCGTCGTGCAGGTTCAGACGTTGGACCACAGGTCTTCTACCGAACTCATCGACATCTTGAGTAAGTGGCTCTGAACATGAAACGCGATGTATTAAGCGATTAACGGGCTGTCGTTCGCCTACATACGCGTACACGCAGATCCTTGGACACCGCCCGGCGCGTACCAGCTGTCCAGCTGGCGGGCGTGTCAGTTTAACCACTTCTCGACCTTCTGCGGGAGAAGGCCGGCGTGCTTCGACGGATCGTACCACGACCGAAGTCCGTTCGCGATCTCTTCAAGCTGGCAGGCGCCCCTGTCGTGGAGCTTCCCACACCCTTTACAGAGCTGGTAGCAGTGCTCCGATGGGTGGCCTTGTCGACCGCAGGTATCGCAGGTGAGTCGACGCCAGCAGTCGCGGTCTTGATGACGCTGCGAGCCGCAGTGTGTGCAGCGGGTATCTTGGCGTGGTCTGCTGTTCGCCGGTGACTTCTCCCGGTTCTTGGTGGTCGACTTGCCTTCCTTCCCTTGGCTGATCGCGAGGACTTGTGTGAACAGGTTCACCAAGTCCAGCGCGTCAGGCGACGCCTTCTGCGGGACAGGCTCCTCGGCGTCCCCCTCGGAAGACTCATCCGAGGCAGAGTCTCCTCCGCAGGAGTCCTCGGAGTCGCTTCCGGCCGTCGTCTCCTGCACTTGCGGCGTCGACGCCTGCAGCTGGAAGACGGGAGTCTTCGCGCGGACACCTGCTTTCGCTTCTCTGGTGTCGCGCTTGAAGAACTTCGCCTTGGGCTCGTCTTCTGCCTTCAGACGCTGACGCTGGCGCAGGAGTTCCTTGAGGACGTCTCGGAGCTCCGCTTCGCTTGAGAGACGCAGACCACCCAGTTGCCGTGCCAAGTCGACATCTTCACACGTGTTGATGAAGTGTCGAACGTGCAGGCGTCCGTCTTCCGGCCGGGCGTAGTCGATCTGCGCCTCCATCGCTTGGACGTTCAGGCGGTATAGGTAATCCAACGGTTCTTCCGACTGCTTGCGCCTGAGCTCATAGTATTTCTGTTGTGCCGTGACAGACACACCGCAATACTCCTGCTCAAAGGCCTTCTGCAGTGCCGGCCAGCTTGATCGCGTCGCGCGGTCGAGCTGACGGTACCAGAACACCGCCTTGTCCGAGAGCAGCACCGGGAACTGGAGGCAGGCCTCGCCGTCGGTCATCTGATCCCGACGGAAGGCCGCTCGTAACGAGCTCAGCCATCCTCTCCCCCGGTGCTCGCTCCGGCTACGACCGTCGAAGACCTTCAAGTCCGCGATCGCTGCCTGACGCAAGCGTGTCGTCGCGTGTTGACGCCTTGCATCTGGGCGACGCAGTCCTCGTAGATGTCGGCGAGGTAATCCGTCGTTGTCGTCTCCTCCTTGACCGATGTCGTCGAGAACTTGACTCACTCGCCATCTTCTGCGCAGGGAAGAAGGTCTTCTGTGAAGACTCTGTCTTCGGCTTCCTCCTCAGCCTTGCGCGACGTCTTCTCACGCCGACTGCCGAGGTCTTCTGCCGGGACGTTCGACGTTTGTCCGGACTTCGCCTTCAACTCTTCGACCTCCTTGTTGCTCCGCTCGAGCGACGTCTGAAGACGCGTCTGCTGATCGGCCATGTCTTGTAAGTAACCTTCAGCGAAAGAATCATGGCCTTCTGCCGAGCGACTTCTTCTCGCATCTCGATGACTTCTTCCTTCGAGTGACCCATGTACTTCTCTGCCAACTTCTGCAGGTCGGAGCCGTCGACTAGCCCATGAAGGCTCGACTTCGCGGCGGCCGTGATCAGCTTCCACGCCTGATGGCGGAGGAACAGATCGTACGTCGCCTGGCCTGCCGCGCGAAGTGTCTCCACCGGGAAACGCAGGATGCGCTCGTAGTCGTCTACTACGACGCTGCATCCCCCGGTGTTGAAGACACCGATGATCGCCGCCACTAGCTGGTGGCGGTCGTTCATCAGTGCGAAGCCCGGGTCGCGGATTTCTCCCGACGGGGAGACCTTCGTGACCTTGAGGCACTTCAGCACGTCGTTCTTCGCCGTCAGCAGTTCCAACGCCCTCGCGGGGATCCAGTCGGGCGGGAACTGCGGCGGGAAGACGTTCATGGCCCGCGTCGCCGGCGTCTCCGGTATACGCGGCTCCGCACGCTCGCGCCGGTCAAGTCGATGACCAAGGGCGGTGCGTCGACCATCGGTGAGCCGGCAGGAGTCTCTGCTCGGCTGCCGGTGAGGCGACTCTCCTTCGCCTCTTCTTCAATCTCCGGGAGGAGATTGCGGGCGACACCATCGTCGGTGTCGCCCCTGACCATGCTCACGCGTGCGCGCGCGGATCCAGCACGGTCTTCTTCTTGAGCCGCGGGTCTGGACGGGGATCGTCCATCAGCAGACCCACGGGGAGACTTGTCTTCTTTAGAGTCATAACTAACCATGGTCTCCTTCATGGTTTGTCCCGACTTGAATCTTCTAGACTTCTTTGTCATGCGATAGCCAGATCCTGGCATACGCACCACTGTGGTGTAGTGGCCGGCGAAAAGAGCTCAGCGAAGCTCGGCTCGCGCGGTCGCCAACGCACAGACCTTGGGTTCTTGGATCTTGAGCTAGCTGCCAGCGCAGCGGTCCCCTATAAGTCGCTGAGGGAACCGAGGGCGGCCTTCTGACAAGAAGTCTGAGGTTGGGGGAGGGGTCGTGAATCCCTCGCTGCCCTGGCGCAGAGTCCGCGGGTAAGATTCGGTACCCGCGAGACGGCCGGTGTCTTGACGCAACGCCCGCCAGCAACCGAGGCGTAATCGGTTGCGCGAGGTGCGTGGGCGGCAGCACAACGGTGCTCGCCTTAGGAGTTCCTTGAGAAGGAGGTCTCCTGCCTTGAGAAGCCGCTTGCTCGTCGACTTCCTTTCCTTGCCGTCCGTGGCCAAAACTCCACGGGACGGGGTTCGTGGTGTCGGGGGGAGATGCCCGCGCGACGACGACCACGTGCCTTCTTGTCGCACTGACTTGGCCAAAACTCCAAGCCAGATGCGACGCCTCTACTGTCTTCGGGGCAGCACCACGCGATAATTCGAGCGTGTGCCGACTTCCCGGGATGGTTTAACGTCGCGCGCCGAATGCGCGACGGAGTCTTCGGCTCTCCGCCTCGGAGGCACTTGTGTACTTGAGGGCAAAATGAAGAGTCTATTCACCATTTAGCAGTTCCCTGTCCAAAAACCCTAGATGTCGCCTACCCTTCTACCAGAAGTCCTGTAGTTAGCTGACGGGTCAGTCTCCTGGACCTCCTCAGAAGTCCTTTGGACCTAATCAGAAGTCCGGTCCAACTCTCCGACTTCTTCAACCGATGTGGATACACTTGTGCCAGCGAGTTGGTACCTTGTGCCTGACGGCTGGTCGGCCTGTCTTCTGGTTCGGCTGTTCTCGAGGTTGAGAAAGGAGAGCGTCTTGGGTGACTGGATTTTCTCCCAATCACTTCACCACAGGAGCAGTGCCACGTGGAACTTTCGGTCGCTTTATGAGTGTAGACAATGAGTGCAGACAACACCCGCTTCCGTGACCGTGCGTGGAAACTGCGCCCAGTGCTGCACGTTGTTGAGAAGACGATTCGCAGGGGTTTTCTTCTGGGCAAGACCATATCTTTTGACGAAGGCATGGTTGGGTTCCGCCACAGAATGAACCCGATGAGGGTCTACATGTCAGACAAGCCGACCAAATGGGGCACCAAGTTTTACATGACGTGCTGCGCGGAGACGTCCTGCTGTGCTCGGTAAAACGTCTGTGACTGTCTACCGCACAAGTTTACATTATAATAGTATCCTAACTTGTGCTGTGCTGTATCATACAGAATTGAGATATGCTGTCGAGGAGAAGAAACGGACAACACCATAACGAGGGCAGTTTTGCGAAACGTGAAGAAGGCACTGCAAGGGCTACCTGTTTAGAGGTTGATTGTGACGGACTACTATTCGTCGGTCACGCTGTCACGGCAGTTGTTGAACCAAACTACTACCACGTTGGCACATATCGGACTAATCGCCTCGGGTGGCCCAAGGATTTCTCGTACAATTTCACAACACGACTCAAGAGAATTACAAGAGGAACATATCGTATCGCTGTGAACAAGACGACGCCGGAAATGGTAGCCGTCTCGTGGTGTGACTCCCGCAGTGTTAAAATAAATGCCACTGGTTGCAGTACGAAGCCGACTACCGTCAGACGTCGGGAGAAGAACGGATCGGTCTCCAACGTTGTCTGCCCACAACTCGGGAGAAGAACGGATCGGTCTCCAACGTTGTCTGCCCACAACTCGTTGTTGATTACCAGCGCGGTATAGGTGAGGTTGCTCAGGTGAGTTTATTCAGGATATCGCACAATGATACAGCGAAAGCCGTGTCTGACGTAAGCTGTGTTGTATGCTACAGCATGACCAACTTCGTCTCCAGCGCTACTCGATCCAGAACTCGGTGAGGATGCTCAAGTACAACAAGTCCATTGTTCTCGGCATCGTGGACATGGCGATCGTGAACCGGTACGTCGTTTATCGCTACGAGAACACAGCTCGGGGAATGCCGGTACCAACGCATGAGGAGTCCATCCTGCGCTTACACCAAGAGTTGCTTGCCATGACCAAGCTTGACATGTTTCACATCCTGTCGCGGAGAAGCTTGTTTCGGCGCCGGCACTAGCAAGCGACCACACACTGACGCAAACGACCGAGATCTACAAGGGGGAGCTGCGTCAGTGCTCCGCGCAGTCAGACAAGAAGCAGAGAAGCTCCGAGACGCCATTCTACTGCAAGGCGTGCGGTCGCGATCGAAGCGGGAGCGTGTGGTTGTGCAACAAGGTGCGGTCGGGTCAGACACTAACGTGCAGCCAAATTTGGCACCCGAACTGAAAGAACGGTACGCTGATCCCTGCAGAGCTACGTGGCAAAATTCGCTTCTTCAAGCGCAAGCGTGTGAGAGCGATTGAGAAACAAGAAGGTAGCACAGAGAATGGCTCAAGCATGAACGAGTAAATCTTCACATATACGTACGCTCACGGACATTGCTTGCCGAAGAAAAATTGGCCATTTGCTTTCATGAAACCAGCCCATTCTGACAAATGGGCAAACAGTTTCTCCGCATCCGTGCACTGCTGCGTATCTGCAGTTTTCGCGCGCTTTCATTCTTGCCATTCGTTTTCCCGCGGACGTGGGGTCGGGTCTAGATCTGATGAGTTTGAGAGAGTTGTAAGCGTGAGAGGGAGAGCTTCTTGTTTAGACTTCCCCGGCGCGTGACACCAGTCAATCACGCACGAGGCGCAGCATATGTTTTGTGATATCGCACCGGGTCATTGCGTCAAATAGATAAAGTTTGCCGGATTTCCGCAGATACTAGAATCAAGTCAAAAGCTTTGCTCTATTATGCAGCACAAGAATCGGGAGTAGTAGGGTTAATAGAGCCGGCCCTCCGGTTATTCAATTAACAATCGCAACCTTGGAAGCCCTTGCCTCTCTTTTCCAAAAATGAAATACGTACGCCACTGCTGGCGACCGTAAGGTGACTACTGAATATGAAGTGCAGGGCAGGTATGGGA
This sequence comes from Pythium insidiosum, assembly GCA_022836835.1. Lineage (NCBI taxonomy): Eukaryota > Oomycota > Peronosporomycetes > Pythiales > Pythiaceae > Pythium > Pythium insidiosum. Next base: position 96,107 of record JAKVDI010000006.1, read on the forward strand.
CTTAGCCAATACCTTTCCCACAGAGATGGAGGCGCTTTGGCTGGCCAGCCAACCCGAAAGCTGGCACATCAATCAACCTTCTCATTCGAAGATTATCCACTCTGACGCCAGCGTCCACGTGCGCTATGCAACAGAAGACCCAGCTTTTCCGCGAGTACCCCGAAACACTCGAGGTTGCGTTCGCGGTAGCACTCCGCGAAGACTCATCGCGTAGTTGCACCGCCGATCACGGCGGTTCTGAGCCGATGGACCTCTCAGTCGCTCAATCAAGTCGATCCTCGTGGCCTCGAGCGGCTCTCGCTCGAGCGGACCGCATGCTCAAGGCTCCACTGCGTCGCAGCAGCGGAAGTGTTATCGCTGTCTGTAGAGCAGTTCGTTCGTTTGTGCAAGCTGCTTGGAAGGACGTCCAAGCATCAAGACTGAAGATTGTGGTGAGAAGTTGACCCTCCGCCTCGCGGACTCCCGAGGCGGTTTGCTCGGTTGAAATATACTCTCGGTGATCTCCAGAGTGAAGATGTGTCTCTGGTAATCGAGATGGACACAACGTTCGATTGCATCCTGGCTATGCGTTGGCTACAGCGCCACAGGCCTCTCATCGACTGGGAACGTCGATCGATCGACGGGTTCAAGACCGTCGAGGACGAGATTAGGCATCTCGACTCTACCAGTGCCTGGTGGATGTCGGAAGGCAAGGGAAGTGAGCGACGGTCCTCCTTGTTCTTCTGGCCGTCAAGAGATGGGCCGTCAGACGTCTACGAAGCCCGAGCTAACGACTCTGCAGGTTGCAGCACTCCTCGCACCGCTGTGGTGGAGTGGATCAAGTATTGTCGAAGTCGCATTTGGTACTTGAGCGTTGTCAAGTTTTCATTTGGCGTCAACCACTCAGAGCCCGGAGTCAGATTGATTTGGTACTTAACCCTTTCGTTGCCACTGTTTTGTCTTGATTCTACTATACAGCAATTTCCATAGTTAAGGGCTTAAATGACGATAAAGTGGTCATTTAAGGCCGTTTTCCGATCGTCCTTTCTGCTTTTTTGCCTCGGATTTTTTGGGGATATTTGGATAATGACCGGATTGTGGTCATTTTAGGCCGTTTCCGAACATACGTTTTTGTATGGGTTTTTACTGGTGAATAAGAGTATAAAGGGAATGGGGCCTGTGTTTATTGATAAAAGCCTCTATAAACGAAATTTCTTTATCTTGTAGAGGTTTGTATACGTTTTCAGTAGACAAATTACCCAAACCCGTGACCTAAACACCCCATATGGCACCCATACATAAGCGTAAAATGACGATAAAGTGGTCATTATACTACCTCTCGGCAACGAAAGGGTTAAGCGTTGTCAAGTTTCTATTTGGCTTCCGCTGCACGCAACCCAAGCATTTGGTACTTGAGCATTGTCGAGTTTCGGTTTGGTTTCAGCCCAACACAACTCCAGCAATTGGTACTTGAGCGTTGTCAAGTCTCGGGTGCGATGTCGTGGAGCAACTCAAAATCGCTGGCTGGCGTATGGGAAAGCCAGGACTTTGGGCGCTACCGACAACAAGAGAGCTGTCGCTCCCTAGACAATCGGATGCACGGCTTACACGAGGTCCTCGGTCGGCTCGTCAGCACGCGCGTATAGCAACACTTGTAATATCTTCAGACGTTGAATCGGAGGCCCGAAACTTCGACACGCCTGGTACGGCCTTGCGCCCTCACAAACGCTCGGCTGATATCGAAGAGCTAGCCTCGTTCGCTTCCCCGCGCTTCCCTTGCGCTTCTTTCCCTTCCTCTCTCCTTCGCTCGGATGTGTCTAACTTAGTGATCAACCAAGGGCGAAAACTCTGATAGAAGGTACCAAACAACGGAGGGAGACTTGTGTAGTTGGGGGGAAATTGGGAAGTTTTTATTCTGTTAGATGAGGGACCAGCCACGTGGCGACCCTCTCATTTTTGATGGGTGAAATCAGACTTCACACCAAAGACACACTAAGTGGAGTGGAGCCCTTGACTAGGGTAGACCACACCACTCCTATCCTACTCATGTATTGGAAAAAACACTTAACTGTCGCTCCTCTCTTCTCCACACGCGCTACGCTTGCTCATGAGAGTCGACTTCTTCGCTTCGTCACCGCCTTGCGCTAGCGAGGGACCGCTTCACCACAGCCGCCCCTTGCGAAGCTTCAGCGCAGCGGGATAAGCAAGCACATGTCGGTCTCCGAGTTTCAATCCTGCGCTTCATCATGGTGCATGCGCCCGTCCGCCGTGTGTAACGCGTCCATCGGCGCATGCTCGTCGTTCTTCATGGTGCACGCAGCCGGTCGTTGTCGTGTGCATCTCCGTCGTCATCCGCGCGTACTTCATCCTGGAGTCTCAACGTTCGCATCGCGTCTTCAAGGTACCTGTCCGCCACCTCTGTGCCCCAATCCAGCTCGTAACAACGCAGATACATCTCATCGGCGTTGATCAGGAGTTTCTTCCACGTTTCATCTTGTCCATACAGAGTATGGCATCCGAAGATGAACAGGTAGTCTCTTGTACGGCTCAGGGACACAAGTGAGCGTGCTGGGTATCCTCTCATGAATCCAAGATTGACATAACGCACGAGCGAGATGAACGAGATGTCGGCTTCTCGGCCTTGACTTGAATCCGTAGTGTGCACTCGAATATCCATCCATCGCGAGAACCGAGCTCGAAACGGGGCCATCAGCTTAGTGATCAATGTCACTTGCTTCTTGTACGGGGAGATGATCAACACCTTCTTCTTGTCCCGGTTGCTGAGTCTCCCTCGACAGTACGTACAGATTGCCTTCAGCACTAGGATAATACATGTTGCTTCGACTGAGTTCTCGAGCCCACTGTCGCTTGGCCGAATGCAATCTGCATCTTCTTCATACCAGATGTAGTTCTTTGGGCTGATCCAGATCACACGCTCGTTCTCGCAGATCTTCGGCGTGACTCGAAGGGCATCTCTTGATATCATCTTCGCCTTGTTTGACGACTCAGCCCAACTGTCACGGAGAACAACCTCTGGTACCGGCATGTCATCTAGGTATGCTTCCGATTGCTTCGCTCTGTCTCTCAAGGGGTAGTCGTAGAACGGTTGCAAGAATGCTGTGATCCTTGGATGACTTCGAAACTGCGCGGTCATAGTGACTCCTGGGAACTGCACCTCACCTGTCCTTTGACTCGTTGCGTGTGTCATAGAGTGAATCAACGACCATGCGAGCTTATGACGTCGCGTGCCACCTGGAAAATAATCTCGTTCATACTCCTGTAACGGAGTGTACGGTAGCAACTGCGCTGGATCTCCGATCACCATAAGCGTTTGAACGTCTTTGCGAATCGCCTGTAGTAGGGCAGCTTCCATCGTTTGTGCGCCCTCATCGTTGATAACTAGGTCGAACTTCTGATCAGCATACTGTGGCTTTCCCATCTGTGATAACGTGGCGATTACAACCTTGGCCTTCGACAGGATCAGCTTCTCTCGATCTTGCAGTAGTCGGCGAATGTCATGCTTGTTCTTGCCTTCCTTGATCAGATCTTTTCGATAGGCTTCAAGTTGGTAGCGCATATAGCATGTGCGCACTCGACTCACTGGTTCGTTCCCGCTGTCTCCGTCGTCTTGCTCTCCTTGTTGTTCACCCAAACGTACAACATGGGATATCGGGATCATTCGCTTGTCAATGAGTCTCGATAAGTCCTCGTTAATGGCGGCGTTCGTCTCTGATACGATTGCTACTCGGGCTTGAGGGAAGATCTCGGTGTAGACTTGGACCAACTTAGTAATCAACGTCGTCTTGCCACAGCCGTAAGGGCCGCGAGCCAACACAATGCCTGTGTGAGTGAGCGCCTGCTTTACCACCGACGCTTGATCTACGTCCAGCTCCTTCATCATCGCCTGAAATGCTCTATGGCCAACCACTTTCTGTCGCTCAACGACATGCTTCTGTACCAAGTCTGTCTCGCGTTTACTAATGAGATCCAGAATCATAGTTGTCCTTCCCTCTCGTATCTCGTGATGTCGTGTCACTGCAAGGTGCTCGATGCTTCGGAAACGCCTCATATAGTTCTGTACGTTTCCTCTCGAACTCCACAATAGATTGTCACGATGATCACTTAGATCTTCACACGCCGTTGTTGTCAGTATCCACCAAGTGTAGCCCACTCGTACGACGAAACCCCAACCGAGTCGCACACGTTGACCTTTTTCGCGATAGTACAGGCGTCCATGGTCCCACAATCGTACTCCTCGCAGAGGTCCGTCTTCTCGAAACTGTCGGTCCGCCAGACTTATCACACTAAGTCTTCCCAGCAGAGGTCGTCCATGAATCCATACATTGGGGTGATTACGCGCCCATTCCTTTGCAGCGTAGTCAGCCATGCCAAATCCACAGATATCCAGACTCACACAATTCCATCCAGCTGCTGGTTCCTTGTAGGGTCCTTCCGTGCTCAGCATTGCATCTCGATGTACAGACAGTGCCATGGCTAAAAGGTAATCTTGTGTTCCCATGAATCGGTCAAGGTAGACTTGTCGCTTGTGTACATACAACCAGTGGCGGCATGGTCCTCGATGCTTGAACTCTGGGTGCGTAGCTTCAAAGATGAGGCAGCAGACTAACCCCTTACACGCACCATAGTAGTTTCCCCACATCTCTCTCAACCATACCGATAGCGTAGTTGTATCGCGATGCAACAGGGTCGCTGCGAAGAGTAGGTCTCGTAGTTCTGCCACACTGACTATTGGCAACCTTCGTGAGCCAGTTAGAAACTTGTACGTCAGATCCACCTTCTCGAGCCGTTTTTCTCGATCAATGTACTCCATCACCAGCTTTCGTAGCGGCGAGTCATCTCGTAGAATACCAACCCATATCTTCTCGCGAGTTGCCACAGAGATTCGGATGACTCGTTGCTGCCCGTGGATTCTCTCAGAATAACCCAGATTGAACTGCTTCATATCGATACGCAGTTGTTCACCGCTAGCATTCGTGTTGTCCTCATCACTCTCGACTGGAGTCATCTCAGCAACTTCGATTTCTTCTTCGAGTTCCGGATCTGCTGGCTGGTGTTTGCTAACCTCACTCTGGCGCTGCTTCGTCGTCACTGGACTGGATGTCCTGCGCTCATGTTGATCGTTCTTCGATAGACTGGGAGTGGGCGCAACTTCGTTCTGCTCTTGCGATGGTGTCTCGTCTTCACTTTCTTCTGCTGTAAGGTCAACCACGCCAAATCTGAGATTGAGCTGCTCTATCTGTTGCTGTCGGGATCGCTCTGTCGCGTCCTGATTCATATCCACGAGCTCATCCTTTCTTCGGTCTGCCAAAACGGCCTGAGTGATCACCTCACGCCCACCATCAATCACTTCGCTTTCTTCGATTCCCGTGTCGGCCTGCTCAGTCACGACAGACTTTGGCTCGGTCTCTTGAGTGATCGTTCTCACTTCAGCAGGGACCTCCACTCTGTCGTGATCTGGCGTCTTCGGCTCTGCAGGGTGTTGATGATGCTCAGCTGTTGGGATACTTCGTGGCTCATCCTCTTTTTGTTCGTCTTGATGCAGCTCACCCTTGTCAGCCACATCTTCACTGCTGATAGCGATCTCTTCCGATGGTCCTTCTGTCGACGCCTGCAATCCAGCTTCTTGATTTGACTGTTCCATGAGCACGACGTCTGAAGATTCATCCACACCAGGCTCGACACCCTGCTCAACATCCTCGTCCTCAAAGTCCATCGCATGAATGAGCATTGAAATCGGAATTCGTGCACCTTCTCGGACGATGATGGCTTCCGCTTGCTCCAACCACGCGCGCTCGGTTGTTGTTGATTGATCTTCAACCGCCGCGTCAACCCGTGACTCTTCCAATGCTTCGAGAGAAACCAATGATGACTGGCCTGAGTCGCTCTTTCTACGATCGTCTTCAACGTCATTTGCGTCAACATCGTTGCCGTCTTCACTACTCGGGCAAGTGGTATAGTGCTCTCGATCATTCCAGGCGTCCGGTTGATTTGGCTGCAGATCCGCACTCTCTTGCTGGTTTGCCTCTGTCACTGCTTCTTCTACCTCGCCATCGTCCGCTGCATCTTGCTCTCTCGATCGAGTAGTCGTGCGCTTCCGTCGTTCTACTTCGGCCATCCATCGGCGAGAGATGAAACTGACTGGAGCCTTCGTCGCAGCATAGATGGATTCAATAGCTCTGAAACGAGATATGTTGCGGTCCAGAGCATCTCGTACAAGCTTCTTATGCTCGTTAGTCCATAACGTGCGGACTCGTCGTTTACGAGCCATCGGTGTCTGACGCAACACTTGTAGTCGCCCCTTGATAGCAGCGACCGATCGGCGATGTGGCTGCGCCTTCACCTTCGTGACTAGCTCTCGATGCATCCCGGAGTAATCTGTGCTGGCTTCCGACACGTATTTGCTAAGGATCTCATCCTCCAGTTCTGTCCAATACGGCTTCGATGTCGTTGGAGTGAGGCCTTTCTCTTCCATTTGATCACTCAGTGTGGAGTCTGGTCGAGCTGGCTGAGTCTTCTTTTGTTGTGCCAGCACGCGTTCTGCTTCTTTTTCTTCTTGCAGAGCTGCTATCTTCTCTCGAATGGCTCGTGCCGTTCTCGACCGCCCTTCTGCTCTGAACTTATTGGCGTGTGCTTGGGCAATGGTGTTTGGATTGTGTCCACTGAGATGCATATCCCAAACATACGTTGTCTCGTCATCGGTCCACTTGAACACCTTGCTCCCTCCTCCACGCAATCGAGCCAATTGCGAACGAATGCCATTCTGTCTCCGTTCTGGCCAACCATTCTTCTTGCACATGTTGTTATACTCGGCATGGATCTGTACGTCGGTCATTCCTTCCTTGCATGCTCGATCATAGATCTTCTTGATCGCTTTCTTCTCAGCATCCGACCATTTGGGTTGTTTCAGTCCTTGATTCTTCACTTGATACCTTCACTCCAGATCTCTGAGTCGTCTTCTGACGATGATGCTTTGTGGATCCTTCCTGCTGTCCTCGGCGACGACGTCGTTGTTTCGGAGTCGTTGCTCCTGACTGGTCTTGGCTTGTGCTTTGCTTCTCTTGCCCGTCCCGACGCCTCACTGGCTTGCTGCTATTTGGAATCGCAACCTTCTCTTCACTGGACAGTGCAGTCTCCTTCGCAGCTCGCTTCTTCGTTGGAGCTCTCCGTGGTGGGCTTGTGGCCGCTGCATCGTCTTGCTTGGCTTCCGCTCGTAAACGCAGCAACTGCTTCGCTGGACTCATCATCGCGTCATCTCTTGGTGGAAACTCTTCTTCAGGCAACGGGATCTCCATAGCTTCATCGTCTTCATCGTCTTCATCGTCGACCGTCACACCGGTGCTGCTCCATCGCATCCCCATCAGTGAATCCGTTGCTCGCGTTGCATTTCGTGTTGATTCGCGTGCACTCCTGCGCGGTGGTGCGGTTGGCTTGCCCCGCGGTGTCGTTGGCTTGCTTCGCCGTGGCATCTTGACCCTTGATGTTCACAACTGTAGGCGGGACGTCGATAGCTTTCATCTTGTTGTCTCCTGCCGTTTACTGTGGGCTCCTTCCATCACTTCATAGATCCGCGTGCTCACCAACCGTACTTTCTGATGTCTTATACGCTGATCCACGCGCGTCACCAGTCACTCCTGCCGTCTGTTGCCCTTCAACGACTGAATAGTTGTCAGTGGGGGGAGTTTGATACCCCTATCTTGCAACCTTGCGGCACTTGGTAGGCTCGAGGTGTCTCATTCAGGAACTCATCGGTCTGGTTCGGGCCCAACCCAACTGCCACTTCTTCGGTCGTAGCTTGCTGCCTGAATGATCAATCCACTGCGAAACGAGGTCAACACTTTCTCAAACGCGCACCTTCTCCGCACCCTCATTCAGCAATTTCCACGAAAAACCTTCGGGACTTCGTCAGTATATGTTGCAACCTGGGGCAGCAGAACATTCTTCGATGTTCTCACACGTCCACGAACGTATAGCAGCTCTGGATGGGACAACTGTCACTTCGCATCGATCGAGGCATTCCGCCACAGCAATCTGGATCGTGAAGACATGATCGTCCTCATCCATTCTCGGGAACTCCATGCAGACGACAGCCATTGCGCTTGATGCTCCACTGAGCATGGTGACTCGCACAGCAGCTCCGCGCCTCGAACATCAGCTTGCAGGTGCATCATCAACGTCAGCAGTACATGAACAGCGTCTTGGTCCACAGAATGACGGGCGATTGTCTGCGAGGCAACGCATTTACGGCGAATCGGTCTGCATCACGTGGAAGGATATCGGGTTGCTTGACACCGCACTGGCATCTAGCGTATGCATCACTTGCGCCTCACCTCCACCACATGCTCGTCACGATTGCCGTCATTCTTGCCGCCTTCGTCATGATTACCACCCGCGTTCTGTTCGCTCGACTCGTTCCTCTGCTGCTCTCGCCATCGACGATCTCCGACACTCGTTTTGCTGCTTCTCACTGGGCGATTGCCATCTCTCCTGAATCAGGGATCACACTTCAATACTTGCTGCCATCTTGCGCCACCACGTCATCGTAGCTCCAATGTGTCACTTGCAACTGAAACAACTTGACGTTGACTTGATACTGCCCCAGCGCTTCTTCCTTCTTTTGTGCGTTATCCTCGCACTCCGTTATGCACCTTAATAGATGCTCCTTCGTCTCAACATCCCCATCTCGTGTTCAGGAGACGTGAGGCTTTGCTTCACTTGATATCTCTCAGCATCTTCATTGTCGTGAAACCAACTAGGGTCCTCACGCTTCACTCCTCACAACCGACTCGGGTCCGTGGGGTGGTTTGTCATTCTTGCTTGATACCATTGTGTCTTCTTCTTGTTAGGTCGCCCGGCCTTCCACCTGCTTCATTCATGATCGTGTCGCATCCGTGCGCAAACCGACTCACGATGTACAGTCTTCCATCCTGGTGCAACTAAAGACGTTCTTTTCTCTGCCCGGCCTTCCACCTGCTTCATCGCATAGCCATGTACAGTCTTCCATCCTGGTGCAGTGATTGTGTTCGTCGTCCGGCCTTCCACCTGCTCCTCCAAAGCGTGAATCTCAGAGAGCTGCTTTGAAGCACAGTCTTCCATCCTGGTCCGACTCATTTGCCTTCATTCTTCAGTTGATCGTCCGGCCTTCCACCCGCTCCAACACCGTGGAGGCAGCCACTTCTTATAATCATGTCGCTGCTCTCAGGTGAAGTTCGGTCTTCCATCCTGGTCCGATCTCATCTCTTGTTGTTGGTTTTGGTCGTATTGGTCGATCGTCCGGCCTTCCACCCGCTCCAACACCATGAAGGCATCAACTTCAAATAACCACGTTGCTCTTCAGGTGAAGTTCGGTCTTCCATCCTGGTCCGATTTCCTTCCAAATCGTTCTCGTCTCCCTCTCAGTTACTCATCACCTACGTCTCAGTCAGCTCGCGTTCCTTCTTTGAGGCAATCGCGACTGCTGTCTTGCTTGATGAATGAGCTCTTACTGAGAGGTGACATCTTCTGCCGCATCTGCACTGTTCGCCTCTTGATCGCTCCGCGCATCACTCAGATCATCGTCGGCGTCTTCTTCTGCTGTCTGTGCAGCTTCGCGTCGATTCTCCCAGGCACGTCTGGCATCAAACTCGTACAACAGGGCTGTACAATTTAAGTTTTCTTCTGGTTCCCAGCTCGGCTCTTCATATCCTGTCCACTTGACGAGATATTCACGCTGGCGTCGACCATTCCTTGTTCGCTGTTTGTACCGGCAATCCAACACCGATTCTACTTCATATTCATCATCTTCTCCGGCTTCATACCACGAGTCCTCAGGCAACAGGGCTTCGTCCAACTCGAATGCGTCAGTTGTTGTGATTCGTTCTCTCGGCCTTCGCATCCTTGACACAAACGGCTTCAACCGGGAAATGTGTACCAGTGGGAATACTTTGCTCTCAGCCTTGTCGATCTTCAGGCGATACACGATGTCGCTCACTCGTTCCTCTATCTGATATGGTCCATGCCATAGATGAGCGAACTTGCGCACGAGGCCCTCTTTGACTAGTTCGTGATACAACCACACGAGTTCACCAGCGCGATATGATGTTCGGACAGTTAGAGCAGTAGCGTTGTCGACTCTCTGGTTGTGCTTGTGCGCTCTTGTCTCCATGAGTTTCTGCTGAATGAACTCCGCATGTGCTCGTGCACGTTCATGTCGTTCTTTGACCTTCTCGCGCCATTCGAGCGCATCTCTTTCCTTGACACTACCGTCCTTAGGCGGAATCGCTGCTTCGATAGGTGTTCTTGCATTCCAGCCATGAACTAGGTAGAAACTTGTTTGGTTGTGCTGGAGACTAACCGACGTATTCAGCGCGAGCTCGAGTTGTTGGACATACTCATCCCAGTCGCGTTGCTGAGCGTCTGAGATGTAGCATTTGATTGCTCGGATGACTGTCTGAATCGATCGTTCTTGTTTTCCATTTGCCTGCGGCCGATAAGCAAGCGTTGGCCGCTGCTTCTGTTGCATCATCCGATTGAACCGACGAAAGACCGAACTCATGAATCGGGGGTCTCTGTCATGCCGAATCACTTCTTGGCTCCCGAACCGCTTGTACACTCCTGCCAGATACGCTTCAGCCACCGATTGTGCAGACGTATCACTCATAGGAATGAGGACGACATATCCGGAGAACAAGCAAATGAAGCATAACAACGCTTCGTTTCCTCCATACGTCTTGGGCAGCGGGATCGCGAAGTCCATTGCTAATACCTGAAAAGGCCTGGTCGCGACAATGTTACCGTGTGTTCGCCCCTTGTATCTTGGTTTCCCTTTCGCTGTGGCGCAATCTTCGCATGAGGCGATGAACCATTCGACATCGGCATACATCCCTCGCCAGTAGTAGAGCTTCCGTAGACGCGTGAAGACTCGCCCAACACCTTGATGCGCACCTCCGGTCAGCTCAGTGTGATACGCTCGAAGGAAGTCTTCTTGTAGCGCGTCGGGTATCACAAGGCGCATAGGTACCTCATCGTGTCCAACACTCACACAATAGTAGAGAACACCTTCACCGTCAACCTCGTAGAGCGCGGCAGCTTTTGCGATCTTCTTCAATGCGCTTGCTGATTCGAACCTCTCATACTCGCCTTGTAGATATGCCAAGATCTTCGAGCACCATGCATCCTTCTTTTGTGCATGCGCAATCCTCTTGAATCTCTCGGCTTGTGCTTGCGCCAGAGTCTCATCGTCAACCCTAAGCCCTTCCGGGACCTCTGCTTCATCCTCAGCCGCACATTCTTCGGCACTGGCCCTTGGTCTCGCTGCATGTTCTTCCACGGAAGGTGACCGCCCCTTGGCTTCCTGCCGCGCACCCCGGCGCTGCGCTTCTGCCGCACGTCGCGTGGTGACCACATACACCTCGTTCCGCACCCGCGCGTCCGATAGCAGTTCGCTGGCACCGTTTTTGGCTTGTTCTTCGGCTAACTGAGTGATCAAACCAGCGTTCGAGCTCACTTCCGCTACCGCCCCTTGCTTCGCATCGTGATCTTGCGACTCATCTTCGACTGCTTCGGCCTCGACATCGTCCGCTGTCCGATACAGAAGCTCAGGGAGCGTGTTCAACAACTTCAGGTCATTATACTCGACATCCGTCATGATATGACCCTCCTGACGACAATCCATTGCCTTTCTCGTCAGTAAGTCTGCTGCTTGATTGTACTTCCTGGCGATGTGAATGAAGCTGAGGCTCTCGAACCCTTCAAGCAGCGTACGCACTCGATTGAGCCACACCTGGAGAGACGGTTGGTTACAGCGTAAATCGCCATTTACTTGCCCGATCACGATTCGCGAATCACCGCACACCAATGCTCGCGTCACACCGTGCGTCTTCGCTAGCTCCAAGGCGCCGATCAGTCCATTGTACTCACTATCATTGACGGTCAGTGACGGCTTGCACCCAAAACCCGCATCGACGACATTCCACTCGGGTAATCGCCACAGGATCATACCAAACGATCCCAGAGGTTCCCCTTTCAACTTGACAGCGCCATCGAAGGTAAGAACAAAACCATCACTGTTCCTTCGTAACGCTGGTACCGGGCGAATCACGGGAGTGTTTGGCAGCGCCTTCATGGGTGCTATGTCCTCGAGTGCTGCGTCAAGCCGATTGCGAGGGACGATAGAGGCAGCCAGCAGCCCTGATAACCCTTCGGGTATATCATCGGTTCGCACAATCTTCAACGTCCATGGGGACAACATCGCTGCCCATTGGATCGTTCTTCCACTCAAGCTCCGCGAGGTAAACAACCACTTCATCGTTGAATACCGCGTATGCACCGTGACTGACTGACCATACATGAAATGCGATGTGTCTTGCAGTGTCTTCAGCAACGCCAGAACCTCCTGTTCAGCCTTCGTGTATCGCGTTCGGCATCCTTGAACACCTTACTGACAAACCTCACCGGATGTAAGGTTCCTTCATGCTCTTGACACACTGTGGCTCCGAATGCCCAGGGGTTGACATAGATGATGACCACTAACTCTCGATCCCGGCGTAGGTGTTTGAGGATTGGAGCTTCGCTCAATCGCTTCTTCAAGGCCTCGAATGCATTCTTGCATGTTCTAACTGCGTGCCATCGCGGAGGCTCAAGTTCAGTTCGTAGAGCGCAGCAGCGTACGTCGCGAAGTTGTCAATGAATCGGTGATAGTAGATGAGACTTCCAACGAATCGCTGAACCCCTTTGATTGTAGACGGGAAAGGCATTTCGAGAATCGACTGCAGATTGCGTGGCATCGCTCTCACTCCATCTCGCGACACCTCATGACTCAAAAACTCGACGGACCGCTTCCCAAACGCGCTCTTTGGTAGACTGACGGTAATACCCCAGTACTCGAATGAACTCAACAAGCATTCGAGCATGACGCAGAGATCATTCCAATTCTCAGCCCCGAAGGTAACATCATCAATGTATGATCTCCTTCCAATGACTGGCTTCTTATCATGTTGTTCTGCTTCACCAACATGGAACACATCGTCCACCAGCTTCCTGTCTGTGGGGAGCAGATCAAGCTTCTCGTCCTTCTCGAGCGCATCCACTTCTTCAGCGTCGAAACCCACAACACGACACGACTCGCCTCTATCACTTAGCATCCTGACCATCGTCCACAAGGCATTGTCGATGATCCGCTGGTAAATCTGAGGTGCGTTTTTCAATCCTTGGGGCATGCGAAGCCATTCGAAGTGTCCTAATGGGCAGATGAAAGCCGTGATCTCTCTTGCTCTTGCTGTCAGCGGAATTGCCCAGTACCCACTCGCGTTATCCATGGAGCACAGCCACATCACGTGTGCAAAGTTATCAAGGAGATCATCAATCAGCGGCATCGCATAAACCATCAACTTGGTAAGCCCGTTCACCAGACGATAGTCGATACACAATCTGATGTCTTTCTTGTTCTTCTTCAAGACAATGACAATGGGTGAGGCCCATGACGAACTTGAATACCGGATCAAACCAGAACCCAGCAATCCTCGTAGTAACTCGTACAGCTTCTCAAGCAATTCCGGCGGGACTCTTCTGGCCCTCTGTGCAACCGGTTTTGCATCTCCGACATCAACATCGCACACCACTCCTTTGGCCGGCGGCGGTAGTGCGTTTCCAGAGCTGATGAAGCTGGCTTTTTTCTTCTCGAGGATCGCACGTAGCTGCTCTACCTGAGCTGGCGTCGTCTCACCTTCCTCACCAATGTCGGCTTTCGTCATGTCGACTGGTTTCTGTGGTTCATCATCCACTTCAGGTATGAGAGCAAGCTGTTCCTTCATATCTTCAGCTGACATCTCAACACCTTCATGAACATACACTTCAGCGTCCAAGCCCGACTGATCAAGTTCCTTCGGAGAGACTGCGTCAATGGAGAAACATGCCGGTGGTACGTCTTCGATCATTGCGACCACTTTTCGGCTCAACCATCTTAACTTCCTTGACTGCGCTCTCTTGACTTGTTCATAGACTTTCACATACTTCGGCTGTCGCAACTCCTTGTGTGACAACAACTTCACCGCCTCTGCGTTGGGAATCCGGCACATCCTGTCCTTCAGATCAATCGAGACTCCGCTCGGATCATGAAGTCAGTGCCAAGGATCACAAACGATTGTGACTCGAAGTCGGCGACCCAGAAGTCCATCTCGAAGACGACTGACGGTCCCAAGCGAACTTTTACCTTCACCATGCCATGAGCGCCCAGTGGATTCTCGGATACGCCGTAAAACTTGGTCGGCTTGGAGAACATTCGCACTCCTGCACCCAGCCTACGTGCAAGGTTGGTGTGCAGGATGGAGATGTTCGCGCCTGTATCCAGCATCAATGGCACCTCGAGATCATTGACGGCACCATGTGCGAATGCTTGAACAACTTCATCCTTGGGGATATTCTGCGAGCTCCACTGACCGCGACGCTCCCCTTCCTTCAAGCGAATGATCATGACTCGAGATTTCTTCATCAACCTCGGTTCGTTTTGTATTTCTTCTTTGACATCGAATGTTTTCTTTTCTGACTCGACTCGTTGGTCTTTCTCAGCTTGCACTTGGTCTTGTTGTTTGACCTCTTCGGTGATCTTGTTTTCTTTTTCTTGGTTGACGTTCTTGGTTTCTTCACGCACTCCCGCTCGCTTCTTTTTCTTGGTTTGATGAGTTCTCGGCGGGAGATCTTGACACTGGGTTGCGACTTCCCCGACACGTACAGCGCTCGCATCACGCTGCGGGGTTATTCGTTTGACGACGACTCGTTCTTCTTCTCCAAGTGCACTGCTGCCATCTGCTCAATGAAGTCGCGGCACATCCTGATCGGATGTCCACGTGCTCCGCAGAACTCGCAGTTGTGGAGCTGCCAACACTTGTCTCGAGAGTGACCGGGCTTGCCGCAATGCTCGCACTTCGGACGCTGCTGCTGGTTGGACACATGCGGTGTTGCTTGCGCTTGGGCACTTGGACGAGCGGGTTGATACGGATCCGTGCTTGAAGTCGACGGTTCTTCACGCGGCTCAGGCACTCGATGGTCCTGACGACTGCGCTGGCTTTGGTCGATCTTGTTCACGGCCGGGTGTACCTCGTCGTCCGTTGCTTTCTTCGCTGGTGTCTTCCGCGTCGGTCGTCCTTGCGTCGACTCGTACATGCTCAGCTTGCGCTCAAGCTCCTCGATGGTGTCGAACACCGTGAAGCGGAACTGTGCTTGAAGTGCCTTGTCGTGCAGCGTGTCGAAGAACTGCTGAATGTGATCATCAAGGTACTCCGGGTTGTACTTGTCACGGAAGTTGATCCCTGCACGGAGAGCAGCCGCGTTGAGGCGATACAAGTAGTTCGACGCAAGCTCATCATTCTTCTGCGTCAACTTGTAGTACATCAAGCGTGGCGGTACTGTGTCCGTGCAATACTTCCGATGAAACACTCGCTGCAAAGCAGTCCAATCTCGCTTCACGTCCTCGGGCAGTTGCTTGTACCAGTACTTCGCTGGATTAGCCAAGCTGTCCACGAACATCTCGAGGCGTTGACTACCATTCCAACGCGACAAGTTGGCGATGTGAAGAAACTTCGACAACCAGGCTCGCGCTTCTTCTGGGCTTCCCTTTCCACCATCGAACGTTCGAATGGTCAAGTTCTGCAGCACCGTAGTCATCGGCTGTCCACCCTGTCCCCAAGAGAAGTCATCTTGCGCCGTCATTTCCACGTCGTCCTCGATGTCGATCTCACCTCGCCGATTCCAAACACGACGAGCAGGTGACACCGAAGCAGGGACTTGGTGTGGCAGCTCTTGACGAGTCTCCCGACCTTGGGATGTTAGCGCGTTCGACACTCGGGCCAATTCCTCAGTGGTCATGTGGCCTTGCTGCATCAATTCAGCCAGTGCTCCGACAATCGGATCCACATTTGCACGTCGCCCCTGGACGTTCCGCACTGGTACGTGTTGCGATTGCACTTGTGGTTTCACTTGAACTGGTCTGAATACTGGCGTTTGCTTCACTTCAGGTCGAATCCAATTCGTCTCTTCCTCATACAGGTCTTCATCATCCACGAGCTGTTGCATTGCCTTGGGAGATGGCGAGCTTGCTTGCGGAGTATGCATCGGATCAGCGACCACAAGATACTTCGGCTTTCCAAACGAGTGATCTTGTCGGCGGTACGCCATGATCGACGTCTCCCAATCATTCTCTGCAACCAGCAGCGAGATCATCAGACCAACATCTTCAGCAGTTTTGTCGAGGTTTAACCCGACAGCATCCATGAAGTTGCTACGACGATGCGCATCATAACCACACACGCGTAGCATCTTCTCCAACACATCCACCGTTTCTTCAAGATCCCCCAGCGTTGTACGCGAGACATCCATCTTGAAATGGGGTTCGGCTTGACGGACCTTCTGCAACTCGTACAGCGAAAACCAATTCGAGGTATCGCCTGGTAGCTGTAGAATCATCCGTTGATACTTCATCATATTTGCGCATGCTTCAGAGAAAACGTATGCCCGCTTCTCATCATGATCCGCAAATTGTAACTTGAATCGCAGCGGAGGTCCTCTTGCTCTTGCATCAGTCGCACTTGATTCTTGTGACGACACTCGCGCTTCATCCACCTCTCGCTCGATCTTCTGCTCTTCGATATCACCAGTCATGTTGACTAGCGGCTCCGATCCTGGCATACGCACCAGTTGTCGTGGAGCAACTCAAAATCGCTGGCTGGCGTATGGGAAAGCCAGGACCTTGGGCGCTACCGACAACAAGAGAGCTGTCGCTCCCTAGACAATCGGATGCACGGCTTACACGAGGTCCTCGGTCGGCTCGTCAGCACGCGCGTTTAGCAACACTTGTAATATCTTCAGACGTTGAATCGGAGGCCCGAAACTTCGACACGCCTGGTACGGCCTTGCGCCCTCACAAACGCTCGGCTGATATCGAAGAGCTAGCGTCGTTCGCTTCCCCGCGCTTCCCTTGCGCTTCTTTCCCTTCCTCTCTCCTTCGCTCGGATGTGTCTAACTTAGTGATCAACCAAGGGCGAAAACTCTGATAGAAGGTACCAAACAACGGAGGGAGACTTGTGTAGTTGGGGGGAAATTGGGAAGTTTTTATTCTGTTAGATGAGGGACCAGCCACGTGGCGACCCTCTCATTTTTGATGGGTGAAATCAGACTTCACACCAAAGACACACTAAGTGGTGTGGAGCCCTTGACTAGGGTAGACCACACCACTCCTATCCTACTCATGTATTGGAAAAAACACTTAACTGTCGCTCCTCTCTTCTCCACACGCGCTACGCTTGCTCATGAGAGTCGACTTCTTCGCTTCGTCACCGCCTTGCGCAGCGAGGGACCGCTTCACACAAAGTAGTATGGCCGAATGTCGCAAGCACTGTCGGCGTCGTCTGCAGGAAGAGTCGGATCGTGTCTTCGTACATGTCTGGCGTACAGCGTACGTACATACTGTACGCTAGGATACAAGACGCAAGACGCAAGGGCAACAGGCAGAATGGGCGACAGTGGAGCTCGTGCAATGCAAACCAACAAAAATCCGAGCATGATCCGAGCATGATCCGAACATGATGAATCAATCGTAGCGCAGTCGTTTGTATTGCGAGATGGCCTGTTTGTAGCTGTTATGTAGCTGTTGACGTGGTATTACACGTTGTTGGTCATGCGTTGTGCGTTGTGCGTTGTGCGTTGTGCGTTGTGCGTTGTAAGTTGTGTATTGCGCGCTGTGGTGTGGGCGAGTGACCGTTGTGGCGACGTAAGCGTCGACGTGTTGTGTGGAAGCATGGGATGGGATAACATCGAAAGGAGCGAGTAGTAGTTAGTACAATGGAGAAGAAGAAGGAAACGTAGAAGTAGGAGGACAAGGTGGAGGTGAAGGATGTGAATAGCAAGCAATACGGAAGAGGCAGTGACGTGGAGTATAGTGTCGTGTAGTGGGTGTGGGTGTGGGAGGTGTAGATGGAAGTCGTCGTTGTTTTTCTGTGTTTGGTATGTTGAAAACGGTCGAAAGGTGTCTAAATGACCGTGTCAGTTTGCCCGAGTGGTCTAAGGGTTACGTTCAGGTCGTAATGTATTCGTACTCGTGGGTTCAAATCCCACAGCTGACATTTTCCCCGCGCAAACTTTCTTTCATCCACACCCCAGCAACGAGGATCATGATGATGATGCTTGCGCCCGCCCTCGTGCTTTTTGCCGCATCCGACGTGCATGCTTTTGGGTTTTGCTCCACATCATCACCAGCCTCCTTCTCCTTCCTCATGCTCGGTATCGTCGTTCCTCGTCGTCCTCGTCCTCGTCCTCGTCGACGCCGTGCGCCGTGCGCGGTGTCGGTGTCGGTGTCGGTGTCGTCGTTGGAGCTGTCGCGATCACTCGTCCTTTTGCAGGGTGTACCTAATCCATTCGTGCTGTGGCAGCCTTTTTTTTTGTCATTTATAAGCCTACATGAGGAGTTGCTACGAATGTTTTTTTTTTTTTGAAAAACCGTCTCATTTGCAAAAAGTTCCTGTCTGCGGTCGCATTTTTCACGACGTGTTCGTTAGCCCACATTGGAGTGGCACACATCAAAATGGTCAGTGTGATGTGGTCCGTCCATCCACCACACCACTTGGCTCCATCCTATTTCGGACAATAGGCAGAGTGAAGCCATTATCATGTTCACGGCGCAGCATGCGTTCGTCCGCTCGTCCCTTGCGCTGCGCCCCGTGGCCAGCGCTGGCGCCGGTGGAGCTCTCCGACTCGGTGCCGTGGCTGCTGCTGCAGCGCGGTCCCCACGACGACCACTCGCTTGGCCAGCACGCCCCCAGTCACGTCCACGGTCAGCAGGAAGAGGATGAGAACCCATCGACATCGCCATACGCAGCAAGACGGCCATCTCCAGCCAAACAGACGCCACTATCGCCTGCGCAACGAGCCGCCAAGCGCATCCTCAAGCTACGAGAAGAGATGGAGCTGCTGCAGTCGGAGGACGACGCGACGGCCACAACACACCCACACCCAACGTCTAGGGCTCATCATCCACAGCCACGGCTACGGCCACATCCACGGCCACACGCACAGCCACGGACGTCTGACAAGTCCCCGACGCGTCGCGTGAGATCCAAGCGGGATAGCGATGAAGTCCGCGAATGCCTGCGATTGCAACGATGGCTCGAAAAGGCGGTGGACGACGAGCGCCCAGCTGCGGACGAGGAGCAAGAGGTCTCGTTCTCTCGCGAGATGTGGATGCGCGTGGACAACGCCATGCACGCGACGCTCGGGAGCGGTCTCTGGCGCGATGTCGTGGCCTCGCGCATCGCTGCTGAGATGACGAGCGAGACGGTGTTTGGCGGTGCCGTCTCGACGCGCAGACCCGAGTGTCCGATCGATCCAGCGCCGCAATGGACAGCACCAGAGTCCAAGTCCACGTCCACAGCCACAGCCACAGCCACAGCCACCCCCGCATCCACATCCACATCCACATTCCCACATCCGTCCGAGTCAGCACCGAGAGACGTGTCGGCGCCTTCACAGTACGTCATCCAAGCGACCGCCGCTGTGGTCGCGTTGGCCACCGAGATCCGCGAGGACGCCGCGCACTGTGTGGCCGTCGGCCGTGTGGCGGACGCGATCCAGACGCTGCAGCGCGGTATCGACACTCTGCTCTACGACGCCACCGTCGCCGTCCACGTTGAGGACGCCGCCGTCCGCACGTTCGACTACTCAGCAACAGCGCACGCGCTCGCGATCCGCATCCAGAAACGATATCGAGCGCGCCATCACACGCGCGTGCGAGACGCAGCGACGATCCAGCGCGCATGGCGTCGCGTGTGGCGCCACCGCGGAGCGCAGCGCCAGCACGCGCAACGAACGGCGTCTGCGCTTCGCGTGCAGCGGTTCTACCGACACGCGCGACTCGACCGCAGCGCGCGTATCGTCCAGCGCTGTCTGCGGCTCTTTCGGCGGTTCAAGGCGTTCTTCCGGCTGCGCTACGCCGTCGTGCTCGTGATGCAGCGCGAGCGACGGCGGCAGGCGGCCGTCGCCCGCCGGCAGCAGATCCGGAGACGCGCCAAACGCAAGCTGCAGGCGCTGCTGGCGTTCACGACGATCGCGCGGTGTCGACGACTCGCGACCACGCGGCTGCAGGCGACGTGGCGCGGGTGGCGCGCGAGACGCACGTACGCGGTCGCGCTGGACGCGGTCGCGCGGCAGGAAAGCGCGCGACGACACGGTGAGGACGCGTTTGTGGACGCGCGACTGGCGGCGGCCACACCGTGGATCACGGCGTTTGTCCACGAGACAGCTACCGGCGACACGCTCGTGCGCTGGCGCGTGGCGGCGCCGTGGATCCGCTGGCGACGACTGCGAAGGCGCTGGCGCGACGTGGATCGACCGCGACGAGTGGCTGCGATGTGCGCGTTGCTCCCAGAGGACGAGAGCGTGTGGACAGCAAGTTGGACGTGGCTCGTGGTCGTGGCGGTGCTACTGTCGGGGACGCCCAACGCCAAAGCGCTCGTGGGTCTCGCGCGCCGGCAACGGCGCCAACAAGCGAATGTGCGATTGGTGCCGAGCGCTGAGGTCGTCACGACTCGACTCGTGCAACTGGAGACAGCGCTCGCTGCAGTCAATGCGCGGGAGAGGACGCCTGTTGGCGGACGGTGGCAGCAACTGAGGACGCGACTGCGGATGAACGCTGCAGACATTGTGGATCTAGTGCTGTACGCGGTGCTGTTGGTGCTGTGGACGTGTGTGTGGGCTCCGTGGCTGTACGTGTCCACGTGCGTGTGGACGCGGTCCGTACGCTGTCAGCGATCCCGCAGTCGCGTGGCTGCTGCGGTCGTCCACGACCTGCGACGACAGCTCCAGAGTTTTCTTCGCCACCTCTTTCGTCGACTGGAAGGCGGCAACGATCCCCGCTTCGTCTGCGACTGGTGCGGTGGTACAACGGCGTTGGCACTGGAGGCGCTGGCGCATCGGCAACACTGCGACGTCCACCGACAAGCGCTGTCCACCGAGTGGACCGAGCGAGAGCGAGACGTTGTGGACGTCTGGCGGCACCAGTGGCAGTGGTTGCTGCGTCCATACAAGCGCCACTCTACCGTCGTCAGCCCCGAGTCTCTCGAGCGTCGCCGCTTCACTCGCGTCCAGACTCTGAATCGAGTCCCAGCGCGACATCGCAGAGCGTTGGAGCTGCTGGTCAACGCAGCGCTTTGCTGTGGACCTGAGTCGTCCACGGCATCCACACGACTCGCGACTGAGCTGCTCGCGCTGCTGACGGCGTCGACAGCGACGGCGGAAGTCAAGATTCACCCGCTGCTGCGCGATCTGGAGCTACAGGTGCTGCCAATTTGGACGGTGGACGCACCGCCGGCGCCTGGGTGGCAGTCGCATCAGACCGCTGGGGAGTTGCTCCTGGCTGAGACGGAAGCCAGCCGATTGTCGAGATGCAGAGCCTCGAGTGTGGATTGCGTGCGTCGTGTAGCAGCGCGGGTCGCTCGGTGGAGACGTAAGCCTGCGTCATCGTACGTCGTGCCAGGCGGATAGCAAATTCCTTCCTATCGAACTGGGTAGACTCGAAGTTGAAGTTCAAACGGAAGAGTTGAATTCAAAGTTCAGTCTCCTATGGGAATGTAACGAGCGTGCAGATGCATTGGTCGATGTGACTGCGCAAATGAGCCTCCGCTCCTCAGATTCGAGAGTCTACTACGACGGACCTGTAGAATCGCAGGGTGAGGCTCGGCAAGGGGAACTCATGTTCATTCACGCGCGCGATGGATTCCAGGTTGAGAACCACAAATTCGGCTGCTTACGTCCTACGAACGAGAGGCACATTGCATCGACTCCATCGGCTGTTGCTGAAGCGCTGGAAGTAGCAGGAGAGAGGTGCAATAAAATAACACAAGTTCAGACGACGTCAACTCAACATGATCTGTTTGAAATGTTCGGGGTGGATTGAATTGGAGGACCAACGAATTCAAGTCGCCTACGCACAAGCCCGTCGTTGAACCTCATCACTAAAGCAGACGAAGGGGAATCCATTACCAATCGAGTCGAACCAGTTGAACCTTTCTCTCAGTCAGACAAGCTGTTCGAGTGCTCTCAGCACACGCAGCAGAGACGCACGTCTCGCGGGGTCCACCTGCAGCATGCTCTCCAGCACACGCAGTGTCGAGCTCGAGTGGCCTTGTGCCACGCCCCACGCTGACAGCAGCGCCGTCGCGCCATGCGCCCGCACAAACAGGAATATTCTGTCCTGTGGCGACGCCAGAGGCACCAGACGGGACCCCGTGAGCATGACAAACAGCATCACGCCCATCGACCACACGTCCGCTTTCGATGGGTCGTAACCGTCGAGGATTTGCAGTCCGATGTCTCCACCTTTGTCTCCCATGGCCACGACCTCGGGTGCCATGTACAGATCCTTGCCCACACACTCGACGCTGCGCTCGTCCACGCGACACGCCAGCGCAAAGTCCGTGATCTTGCACACGCCGTTCCGCAGGAGCACGTTCTCGAGCGACAGATCGCGGTGCGCGAACCCGAGACCGTGGAGAAACTGCACGCCGCCCGCGATCTGCAGCATGAACTGCAGCGCCTGTCGCTCGCCCATGCGGCCGTCGGGCGACGCCTCGAGCAGCGCGTGCAGGTCACCGCCGCGGCAGAACTCGCTGATGAGGACAGTCATCGAGTCGCAGTCACAGTCGCTCACACTGTCCGCGCTCTCCTCGCTGCGCTCGCTGGTGGTCATTCGAGTTTGGCTTTCAGTTTGAGGTTGACTGAGAGTGTGAGGTTGAGGTTGAGTCTGATCACGAGACTGAACGTGTCCTTGTCCCAGCTGGCCAGATCCATTTGCTTCCTCTTGCTGGTCATTTGCGCTTGGTAGCCGTCCGCTGATGTTGAGACTTGACACGAACTGGTCGTAGCACTGGACGACGTGGCGGTGGCCGCCGGACGCGATGAGCTGCTCGACAACCGCCCACTCCCTCTGCGGATCGTCGACGCGGCGCTTCTGCGTGCCCGCGCGCAGTTCATCCGCGATCGCGAGCGAGCTGCACTTGAGAGCGACGGACGAGTGGCGCTGCGAGTGACGCAGCTGCCCTTCGTACACGGCGCCAAGCATCGTGTCGCTAATCTTGCGTTGAATGATGTACCGCTCCATCTGGTACGTACGGAGTGCGCTGTTGCTGCGTTCTACGAACGGAATGCAGAACTGAACGAACAGGATGCGGGCTCCACGTGCAGATTCTCCATTCTCGCTGTTTCGAACAAATGACTGTTGAGTTTGCAAGAGTTTGTACAGTAGGAGTTGGGTCCGGTCGGGTTTTTAGTTGGTTACCCTACGCCTACAACGGTCGATCACACTCGTTGTGGTCGAAACTGAAAAGTTTCGACCACAACGAGTGAACACATTGGAAATGGCTTGGAGAGGTTCTGCATTCAGTGTGGCGCTATGTAATGTTCGGAGCGAGTGGGCGCCGATGCGAGTAGGTGCCGTGCGGAAGCAGCAATCGTTCACGGAGCGCGCATTCCATGGAGCGCGAGCCAGTGGCGCGATCTTTTTACACAACTGGTCCGTGGCTGTGGCACTCCCGTCCAGTCACGCGAGTCTCGACTCCAGCGATGGCGGCCGCGCAGCTGTCCCGACGACCACGCTTGAGTCAGCAAGCGGCGCGTAAAATGGAAGTTTTATGCTGCGAAGTGACCGATCGACAGAAACGGCGGCATCGTGGAATGCTGCCTAGTCTGATGAATCCGTTGGATACGAAGATCCGAAGCTGCTGGATGGGGAAGATATATATTTATGTAGTCTCAGCTGTACATGTAGATGATGACGGATCGCAAATATCCTGTTGTCCATAGCCACGAGATTAGATGTATTGGATGTTTCGTTTCTCGGCTCAATGCACACACAGACACGCGCTGGAGTCTATCGTTCCACATGACTCAACTTCAGTGGAAGTGGTGCGTCTAAATGCCTCAACATTTTGGGAATCAACTACAAAATGCAGACACTCGGCACAAGTTCCAGAGTGTGCCGTGGCGAATCTCTGAAAGATCGTGGCCCCATCGCCAGCGATCGTGTCTTCCCGTTCTCTCCGCGTGCGGCGGTTCTCGAGTTGCAGGGGGATGAACCAGCTCAAGAAGAACGCGCAGAGAAGTCGTCTCGAGACGCTGGTGTTGTTCTCTGTTGTTTGCCTCCCTTAAGAGATAGAACACAAGCGGCGACGACTTACATGCACAGCCAAAACCACAGCCACAGGCATTTTCTTTCGTCGTCAGCAGGTACGCTTGAGACGAGCCCACAGCAACACAGATGGGTCGTGTTCGTGGCTCTACTTACTTACACACTTCCATTCGTCACAAAGCGTTGAGTGGATGCATGGCTTGGCTTGGCTCTCATTGTGGTGAAGCACTCGCAAGGTTCGTTTTCTTTCTTTGTCAAAGGCACCTTGAGCAGTTATACCCTTGCTGCGATTCGGGAGGTTGCGTGCAACCGTCGTCTCCGCCACCTTTCGCTCCTGTGAGCACCTGTGAAAGGAACAATAGATCGTGCACAGGTGGTTTGTGCCGTATCGACACTGACTGTACAGTACATATTCAGAGGCAATGACTGCGTGGCGCCATGTTGTCGGCTGCCCAAGCATGAAGCTGACACGAGAGATGGATCGAGTGCGCACTCGAGAGGAGACACCGTCATGAGGGTACGCACTGAGCACACAACAACGACGAGGCATGGATCGTCTTCAGTATCCTACCAATTTTCCAAGCAACGCCATGAGGAAAAGGAATATCAAACACAACGACATGGACTTGTGTGCCACACTACACTCACTAAAGCAGCCACTACTGTGGTAAGAGCTCTCTCTCTCTCTCTCTCTCTCTCTCTACGCGATCTGCTCGAGAGCGCGTAGCACCCCCAACAGAGACGCACGTCTTGCGGGGTCCACCTGCAGCATGCTCTCCAGCAAACGCAGCGTCGAGCTCGAGAGACCTTGCGCCATGCCCCACGCTGACAGCAGCGCCGTTGCGCCATGCGTCCGCACCACCACAAAGCTCTTGTCCTGTGGCGACGCCAGCAGCACCAGACGGGACCCCGTGAGCATGACAAACAGCATCACGCCCATCGACCACACGTCCGCCTTTGCTGGGTCGTATCCGGCAATCGCTCCGACACCAGCTTCGTCGTCGTCGTCATCGGCATTGGCATCATCAGGATCATTGGAGGCAATCGCACTGTGGCCGCCGTCTTCTTCTTCGTCTCCGTGTTCTTCTTTTTCTTTTTCTTCTTCGTCTTCCCTTTCCTCGCCCATGGCCACGACCTCGGGCGCCATGTACAGGTCCTTGCCCACACAGTCGACGCTGCGCTCGTCCACGCGACACGCCAGCGCAAAGTCCGTGATCTTGCACACGCCGTTCCGCAGGAGCACGTTCTCGAGCGACAGATCGCGGTGCGCGAACCCGAGACCGTGGAGAAACTGCACGCCGCGCGCGATCTGCAGCATGAACTGCAGCGCCTGTCGCTCGCTCATGCGGCCGTCGGGCGACGCCTCGAGCAGCGCGTGCAGGTCACCGCCGCGGCAGAACTCGCTGATGAGGACAGTCATCGAGTCGCAGTCACAGTCGCTCGCACTGTCCGCACTGCCCTCGCTGCCCTCGCTGGTGGTCACTTGAGTTTCGCTTTCAGTTTGAGGTTGACCCAGAGTGTGAGGTTGAGGTTGAGTCTGATCACGAGACTGAACGTGTCCTTGTCCCAGCTGGCCAGATCCATTTGCTTCCTCTTGGTGGTCATTTGCGCTTGGTAGCCGTCCGCTGCCGTTGACACGGGACACGAACTGGTCGTAGCACTGGACGACGTGGCGGTGGCCGCCGGACGCGATGAGCTGCTCGACGACCGCCCACTCCCTCTGCGGATCGTCGACGCGGCGCTTCTGCGTGCCCGCGCGCAGTTTGTTGGCGACCGCGAGCGAGCTGCACTTGAGCGCGACAGACGAGCGGCGCTGCGCGTGACGCAGCTGCCCTTCGTACACGGCACCTAGCATCGTGTCGCTGATCTTGCGTCGAATCAGGTAGCGCTCCATGTGGGAGCAGAGAGTGCTGGTGCTGCGTTCTACGAACGGAAAGCAGGACTGGAGGAACAGGACGCGGTCTCCATGGACAACAGATTTTGCCTTCTTCTTCGTCGCGGGCGGTGCGCTTCAACCTGTTGGTACAGTAGTCCGAGTCCGACGGACCTTCCATCGTCATTACCCCTACACCTACATGCCATGATACTGTAGTTGACTGCTGGTTGTGGTTGCGAAACCCCAGGTCCATCCTATTTCTGAGTCTGAGTCAACGTTGGTCCGACCCGACGTGGTGGATGCAGTCCAGGCGAAACACAACCGCCAGCTGGCGTGTTGTTGCTCTGTGGAGAAGTGTGTGTCTGTTCGCAATGTACTCTAGCCTTTTTCCATTCCAGCACCCTCGAGTCGAGAGTCTCGACGCCGCCTTGTTCTTGGAGGCGAGCTGCTTCCGCGTTCTGTGTGGCGCTGTGTATTGTTCGAAGCGAGTGGACGGCGATGCGAGTCGGCAGCGCGTTGAAGCACCAATCGTTGATGAAGCACGCATCCCATGGAACTTTAGCCAGTGGCACCAACTTTTTACCACAGCAACAGTCGATGACCCACTGGCTGTCGCGGGCTCTCACGTCCATCGCGCAGTTGCGTCGTCGTAGAAGTGAAAGGCCGTGCTTGGCTGAGCAAGGGGCGCGTAACGTGGAAGATTTATGCTGCGAAGGGACCGATCAAATGAACTTCACGAGTGAAACGGCGACACCAATCGCATCTCGCATAGTCTATCGGTCGGTATGCACAATATAAATGAATCCGTTGGATCCAAAGGTCCAAAGTTGCTCGTTGGGGGAGACACTGTACAATGATGATGGGCCGCAACAATTCTGTTGGACTCGGTTTCGTTTCTCGGTTCAACGTACACACAGACACGCGCTACAATCTATCGTTCCAACCGACCTAAGTTCAGCACAAGTGTTGCGTCAAAATGCCTAAACATTGTGGGAATCAACTACAAACTGGAGACTCTTGGCACAAGTTTCAAAGTGTGCCGTGGCGAATCTCTGAAAGATCGTGCCCCATAGCCACAGATCGCGTCTTCCCGTTCTCGTCGCGTGCGGCGGTTCTCGAGTTGCACGGGGATGAACCAGCTCAAGAAGAACGCGCAGAGAAGTCGTCTCGAGACGCTGGTGTTGTTCTCTGTTGTTTCCCCCCTTAAGAGATGGAGCACAAGTGGCGGCGACTTACATGCACAGCCCAAGCCGCGGCCACAGGCGTTTTCTTCCGTCGGCAGCAGGCACGCTTGAGACGAGCCCACAGCAACACAGATGCGTCGTGTTCGTGGCTCTGCCCGAGGTGGGAAGTGTGCGATGTACTAGCTGTGCAAATGGTGCGAGTTCCGAGACGCCGCGGTCGGCGCCTGGTGCGGCGACGCTTCATGAACCGTCAAAACATTGCTGGAACACACTGTTGAGGAGGTCTGCTAGACGGCGGGCTTCAGCGTAGAGCACCAACCTTGAGTAGTTGTGCCCCCGTTGTGATTCGGGCGGTTGCGCGCAACCGTCGCCCTCCGCCACCTTTCGCTCCTGTGAGCACCTGTGAAAGGAACAATAGATCGTGCACAGGTGGTTTGTGCCGTATCGACACTGACTGTACAGTACATATTCAGAGGCAATGACTGCGTGGCGCCATGTTGTCGGCTGCCCAAGCATGAAGCTGACACGAGAGATGGATCGAGTGCGCACTCGAGAGGAGACACCGTCATGAGGGTACGCACTGAGCACACAACAACGACGAGGCATGGATCGTCTTTAGTATCCTACCAATTGTGCAAGCAAGCGCCGTGAGTAGAATATCCAACACAACGACACGGACTTCTGTGCCACGCTACACTCACTAAAGCAGCCACTACTGTAGCAAGAGCTCTCTCTCTCTCTCTCTCTCTCTCCCTCCCTCTCTCTACGCGATCTGCTCGAGGGCTCGTAGCACCCCCAGCAGAGACGCACGTCTCGCGGGATCCACCTGCAGCATGCTCTCCAGCACACGAAGCGTCGAGCTCGACAGACCTTGTGCCACGCCCCACGCTGACAGCAGCGCCGTCGCGCCATGCGCCCGCACCACCACAAAGCTCTTGTCCTGTGGCGACGCCAGCAGCACCAGACGGGACCCCGTGAGCATGACAAACAGCATCACGCCCATCGACCACACGTCCGCCTTTGCTGGGTCGTATCCGGCAATCGCTCCGACACCAGCTTCGTCGTCGTCGTCATCGGCATTGGCATCATCAGGATCATTGGAGGCAATCGCACTGTGGCCGCCGTCTTCTTCTTCGTCTCCGTGTTCTTCTTTTTCTTTTTCTTCTTCGTCTTCCCTTTCCTCGCCCATGGCCACGACCTCGGGCGCCATGTACAGGTCCTTGCCCACACAGTCGACGCTGCGCTCGTCCACGCGACACGCCAGCGCAAAGTCCGTGATCTTGCACACGCCGTTCCGCAGGAGCACGTTCTCGAGCGACAGATCGCGGTGCGCGAACCCGAGACCGTGGAGAAACTGCACGCCGCGCGCGATCTGCAGCATGAACTGCAGCGCCTGTCGCTCGCTCATGCGGCCGTCGGGCGACGCCTCGAGCAGCGCGTGCAGGTCACCGCCGCGGCAGAACTCGCTGATGAGGACAGTCATCGAGTCGCAGTCACAGTCGCTCGCACTGTCCGCACTGCCCTCGCTGCCCTCGCTGGTGGTCACTTGAGTTTCGCTTTCAGTTTGAGGTTGACCCAGAGTGTGAGGTTGCAGTTGAGTTTCACCACGAGACTGAACGTGTCCTTGTACCGGTACATGTAGCTGCCGGTCGAAGCCATTCGTTCCTTCTCGCTGGCCATCAGTTTGACTCGCGTTTGGTGGCGGTGCGCTCGAGTTGACACGGGACACGAACTGGTCGTAGCACTGGACGACGTGGCGGTGGCCGCCGGACGCGATGAGCTGCTCGACGACCGCCCACTCGCGCTGCGGATCGTCGACGCGGCGCTTCTGCGTGCCCGCGCGCAGTTTGTTGGCGACCGCGAGCGAGCTGCACTTGAGCGCGACGGACGAGCGGCGCTGCGAGTGACGCAGCTGCCCTTCGTACACGGCGCCAAGCATTGTGTCGCTGATCTTGCGGCGGATCTGGAAGCGCTCCATGGCGTTCTGGTTGGTCGCCGGCGGATGATGATGGCGACCGGGGTGGTGGGCAGCTGCTGCTTGGACGCCTGGCGATCTGTCGGTGAGTCTGTTCGCGATGTTGTCTCGTCCGTCACAACGACAGTGAGAGGGGCAAGAGGAACAGAGAGCAGAGACCGTGAAGCCGTCAGCGTCGCGGAAGTAAAGCTGTGGGCTGCGGGAACACGCTGTCGCGCGCTCGCTCGTTGAACCCGGAGAAAAGGTGGAGTGAGTGGAAGCCGCGACAAACGAAGGTGCACAGGAGAGCGTCCACTGTGACCTCCTTAACAGAGCGCGCATGAAACAGCGCGCGTGATTGGCGACCGCGATCGAGCTTTATGAACACCGAACCCTGTGGGCGACGATTCGTTGCTGAGCGGAGCGGTCGTTTCGGATCTCGTTTCGGGTTCGACGGACGCCTGTCTAACACACGAGTGGTCGTGACAAAAGAAACAGCAAGCGCTGTCAAGGTTAAATGGCCGGTGAATCCCGAGGTTGTCCAAAGCACATGGGGCTGAATGCACCCAGCGCTGCTGCCAACTAAAGGCACGACCCAACAGCCTCGGAATCCGAGGCTGTAGCACGGACGAGTCTGCCGCCGGTACATATGTACTGTACATAGCACCTCCAACAAGTCGCCGTGTGAAGCGGTATCTCGTCTCGTTTGTGCGCCGAAGAACACGCACCTGGCTGCACGACACGAGCTTGTTCGAATTTTGTGTCTGAAGGGTCGCGCAGCCAGCTGTCGCACGCACGCAGCGCAACGCGGCGCTTGTGAAACTGTTTCACTGAAACTTGGCGCGGCTGGCTGCTGCTGCTGCTGCGAATTGTAGCCTCTGCCTGCAATCGAATCCGTAGAAAATCTTTGGCCGAAAAGCCAACCGTTGGGTGCGCTCTCGCCCCGGCAGCGGCACTAGGCGCACTCAATTGATTTGACGTCACGATTTTCAGCCTCGATTTTTTATTCTTGTTGAGGTTTCACGTTCAGTCTCGGGAAAACGCTCGGGCCGCTGGCCGTTGGTGAGACGGGGTACATAGAGACAGCGAGAGCGAGAGTGAGAGAGAGAGAGAGAGAGCCCCGCACGATTTTTTTTTTTGTGAGTGAACGTCACTGGTGTGTTTAGTGTTTTGTATCAGCTGCTGGAAGGAAGCTCAGCACAAGCTACACTGGTCGTTCAGAGCTGAAAATTCATCTGTGATGTCGTGTTCTGATAGTCCCGACTGACTAGAGGTCTCCCATCGTGAGCTGCTCCAGGGCGCGACGCACGGCGAGAACACTGACCCGTTCTGTCGCGTCCACCCGCAACATGGCTGAAAGAACACGCCGCGTGGAGCTTGAGACGAGGTGCGACAGCTTCCGCACCTCCAGCAGCGTCTCCACCGAATGATCCGCTAGAAATTGAAATCCGCGGTCTTTTTGACTTGCTAGCTTGACCAGCGGTGACCCCGTAAGCATCACAAACAGCATCACGCCCATCGACCACACGTCCGCCTTCGCTGGATCGTATCCGGCGATGGCTCTGGCAGCAGCTTCGCCGTTGTCGTCGTCGGCATGGTTGTTGGCATCATCATGATCATTGGAGGCAGTCGCACTGCTGCCGCCGTCTTCTCCTTCTCCATGTTCTTCTTCATATTCTTCGTCCTTTTCTTCTTCCCCTCCCTCGCCCATGGCCACGACCTCGGGCGCCATGTACAGATCCTTGCCCACACAGTCGACGCTGCGCTCGTCCACGCGACACGCCAGCGCAAAGTCCGTGATCTTGCACACGCCGTTCCGCAGGAGCACGTTCTCGAGCGACAGATCGCGGTGCGCGAACCCGAGACCGTGGAGAAACTGCACGCCGCGCGCGATCTGCAGCATGAACTGCAGCGCCTGTCGCTCGCTCATGCGGCCGTCGGGCGACGCCTCGAGCAGCGCGTGCAGGTCACCGCCGCGGCAGAACTCGCTGATGAGCACCATGATCTGCGGTTTAGGCGCGTTAGACTCGGATGCCATGATGGCATCTTGCGTGACGAACTGGTCGAAGCAGTGGACGACGTGACGGTGGCCGCTACTCGCCAGCAGTCGCTCGACTACTTGCCACTCCCGCATCGGATCGTCGATGCCTCGATGCCGCGTCGCGTGAGCTTGTAGTTCGGTCGGCAGCGTCAGGAAACTGCACTTGGCCGCGACTGACGAGCGCCGCGAGGACGGATGCGCGCACCGCAGCTCACACTCGAACACGGCGCCGAGCAGCGTGTGACTGATGCAGCGGCGCAGCCGATAGCGGTCGAGGAAGGAGGCGCACGTAGGATGGCGGGCCGACATCGTATCGACGGGTGGCACTGGCTGCAAAGCCACGGTCATCGTGTCAGTTGGTTAGACCCGACGTCGGGTCCGCGTCGGTCCGCGGGTCGACTTTGGTGAGGAAAAGAGAATGACATGACATGAAGTTGAAGTCTATTAGGCTCGACGGGCGTGCCTTATAGCTGGTGGAGAGTAGGCTACTCTGCTTATGTCTCAACCTGGCCGGCCGCGGTAGCGACGAGCCAGGGATCTAGGTCGTTGCGGAGGTAGGAGCCGATGACGACGTGACCAGCGCGTGTGGTCGGGTGGGGAACTTGGGAGCTGGCCGCAGTGTCCATCGCAAGGTTGGCTAAGGTGTCAGCCATCTTGTTCTGCGCGCGTGGGTGGTGAAACCAACGAGCGACGTTGAGTTGGTCAGCCGCTTGGCGGGCGAGACGATAGAGGGCTAGCAGCCGTCTGTTCCGGGGGGGGCGATTGCGACGGAGCTGGTTGATAATGAGTGCGCTGTCTCCAACCACGTGAAGGGCACGGAGGTTTCGCGACAGCGCTTCTTTCAGACCAGTGACCAGGCCGAAGTACTCCGCGAGGTTGTTGGTTGTGGATGTGTTCGAGAGACTCATAGCCGCACTCCACACGACTGTAGCCTCGGCTGAGGCTATGTCGTAGCGGACGAGGCAGGCCCCAGAGCCTCCAGGGCCCGTGTTGCCGCGGGAGCCGCCGTCGAAGAAGAGGACGTGGTGCTGGCGTCGGCCGGCTGAGGTGGACGATGGAACGGAAGGCGGGGCGTCCGTCTGGAAGATGGTGCGCACGTCGGTGACGAGCGCGGAAGCTGGCGAGGGGCTTGGGAGGTGAGCCGAGAGCCGATGGGAGAGCGTTAGCATGACTTGCTGGCAGCTGGCAGCGTGGAAGGCGAGCGCCTGCCGAGCGCTCCACTGGTGATCGGGGTCGTCCGTCGCTCGTCGCCAGGCGAGGATGACGACAAACGTTTCCAAAACGAGTTGCTCCCACACCGCCTGCATAGTCTGGTAGGGGTCCTCCAGAGTGGCCGTGCCTCTTGGCCGCTGGGAGAGAGGAGACATGAACCAGACTCGAGGTGGTGTGCGCGGGAGTCGGAGGCCGAAGACGGCTGCCCGGAAAGAGGCGATGGAGTCCTCGGTCTCTGGGGCCCAAATGCCTAGTCGTCGCCACCAGGAGCGAAGCTGGGACCAGAGAAGTTGGGCGTTGGAGCAGTCCCACACGACGTGTGACGTGTGGCCTCCAATAGAACCGCTGTGGGGGCAGCTGGGACATCCGCGGCGCTCGAGTGCGCGCGACCAGCCAGTTAACGCGCCCAGTTTGATCCTGTAAAAGGCCAAGCGGGAAAAGAGAATGTGGAAGATCGCAGTCCAAGTCGGATGAGAGGAAGCGGGGGAGAAGAAGGGGAGTGAGCACGAAAGGGCATCGCATTTCTGCGTTCGGTTCTTGCCAGCCACGGACTGACGGGGGTGCCCCCACCACCACTACTGCGACGCCCACGGTGGGAGTGGGTTCGTGCTGGCGGTTTTCTTGCTTGGTTTTCTCTCTTGGTGTTGCCTGAGCAAGGAGAGTAATGACGACATGCACGCTCCAAAATAGTTTTTTCCATGGACGAGCCAACGGACTAAATCGGCTGCGCAAGATCTAGGCAGTGAAAGAGAGGGCGACGCGAAACCCGTATCTTCTGGATATGGACCGTTTCTACCCGTTTATGGTTCCAAACTCGAATCCAAACTAAACGCCGTATCCTGAAAGACTCCAGAGCCACGAACCGTCGCCTTCCAACCGTCGCCATGTTTGCCAACGCCCCCTCATGGCCAAGCGCCTCCATACACACCAGTTCTCTCCCTCTCTCTCTCCCGCTCCAAGTCCATGCAGCCAGCTGAAGCTAATGCCGACGCTGCGACGCCGGCAGCGCGCCGTCCCTCGTCACGACCGAGTCTCGCCACTTCCACGAGCTGCTCGCGAGCGCAGCGCGTGGAGGAGCTCGGACTCTTCCTGCGTCACGCGCTCAGCGACGTCCGGACGCGTCTTCCAAGTGAGCTGCTGGACGCTGTCGACGCCATGGCGGACCGCGGCGACGAGCCCACAAGCCACGTTGTGGACGCGTTGCGGACGCCAGCGGCGCACGACGCCACCTCCACCAAGCAGCCGCTCGCGCAGTTTCTCCTTGCGGCGTGTTCACCTGAGGAGCTCTGCGTGTGTCTTGACACGCTAAAGCAGCTCAGTGAACCGGCCGCTGCGGTTCGTCTTCGTCCGATCAAGGTAGACGCTGTCGCTGCTGCTGTGGATGCGACCTCCGACGTGACGGCGCCGTCCTCCTCCTCCTCCACAACCAGCAGCACCACCACCAACAACAACAACGCGTGGCTCGCGCTGTACGAGCAGCTTCGAGCGGCAGTACAGGACGCAGTGTCCGCCGCAGCGACCGACAGTCGCGACCTCGCGCTCGCACTCCACGGCCACGCGGCGACGCTGCGGCCCGCGGTGCTCGCACGCCTCGCGTCCAAGCGCCACAACCAGCGGATCGCGGAGCTGCTGCTCGCAGCGCTGCACACGGCGGACGCGCTCTCGTGTCTGAGCGTCTTGGCTCGGGACGCGCTCCACGAGATGCTCCACAGCGGACGTCCACTGCCGATGGCCGTGCTCCGGCATCTCAGTGTGGACGCGCGGGCATCTCCGGACTCCGGCGACCGCACGCCAGTGGACGACGACCACGCGGCGCTCGCCCGCTGCGTCGCCGAGCTGTCGAACGCCG
Organism: Pythium insidiosum; assembly: GCA_022836835.1. Classification (NCBI taxonomy): domain Eukaryota; phylum Oomycota; class Peronosporomycetes; order Pythiales; family Pythiaceae; genus Pythium; species Pythium insidiosum. The sequence continues at coordinate 130,365 of JAKVDI010000006.1, forward strand.
AGCTCCGCGAGCTCAGTCGTGCGTTGAGCGCGTCGACGACAGCGAGTCTCGACACGGACGTGCTCGTGCTGTGGACGGTGCTGCACGCGGCGGTGGCCCGCACGGGACGCTCGCTGGAGGACGCTGTGGACACGCGGACGGCGGAGCAGGAGCAGGAGCTGATCGAGCAGCAGCGCGAGATGATGGAGGAGCGCGTGGACGCCAAGGAGGTCGACGTGGACGTCACGAGCGACCTCACCAAGCAGCCGCAAAGCGTCAGCAGCGGACAGCTCTCACAGGAGGAGGCGCGCGCGTTGGGCCGCTCGCTGCAGCGCGCGCTGGCGTCTGGAGCGCTCACGAGCGCGGCGCTGAGTCAGGATCTTCGCGACGGCATCCGTCGGCTCGCGGACGACGGCGTCGCGCTGTCAGCGGCCGCCGCACGCGAGCTGCACGCGCTTTGGGACCGCGTGCTGCTGGCGCTGCCGGGTCGCGAGCTGCGGTCGCTGTGCGACGCGCTGGCACGCGACGCTGGACGACTGCTGGATGTGGATACGGACGCCGCCCAGGCGCTGGTCGCGCGCGCGGAACGCGTCGTCCACCGTGCGGGCGAGACGCAGCGAGCGCTGGAGACGGCGGCGCGGCAGCACGCGCTGGCGGTCAAGCGCCGCGCCGAAAGCATCTACCGCTCGGGCGTCGCGACGGCGCTGCACGCGCAGCATGAGGCGCTGGCGTCGTGGCTCAAGCAGAGCCGACAGAGCATCGACGCTGCATTCACGGCGACTGCCGGCAGCATGGCGCCGCTGCTGTCGCTGCATCGCTGCTGCGGCTCGGAGCGACTCGGCGCGTGGCTGCACGCGGCGTTGGCGCACGTCTCGCGGCTCATGCCGCCGCTGCTGAGCGTCGAGATCGTGCGCGACTTTGTGCAGACCATCGGCCTCGTGTTCCAGAACCTTTACACCGTCATGCTGCAGCAGGCGCGCCAGGTCTCGGCGCTCGAGCGCGCGCTGGAGCGCATCCAGGTCGCGTACCGAGGCATTTATAACCTCGCTGCCATCGATTTCCCAGCGCTGTACCTGCGCGCGGACCGCTACGCGCTCGTGGACGTCGGTCTCGTTGCGCTGCTCGTGCTGATCGCGTGCGCGTACGTGCTGTACGTCGTGTTTGCGGTGCTCGCGTTCCGATACCGCCACGTGGATCCCGTCGCGATGTCCACCGCGGCGGCGATCGACCGTCAGGAGCAGCAGCGCAAGAAGAAGATCAAGCGCATGATGCGGCAGCAGCAAAAGTCCAAGGTGTGGACGTCGCTTCGGGATCTCAAGCGTGCGCCTGTGGATGTACGTGCTGTGGAGGCGGACGCGGTGGATGTGGATGTGATTATGGACGCGTCGCCCGAGGCGCTGCTGGCCGAGGCCAAGCGGCGCATCCGCCAGCGCCAGCGGCAGATCAAGCTCGTGACGTACGTGCTGACGGTGCTGCTGAGCATCTACCTGCCGGTCACGCGGCTGGCGATCGACGTGCTCGCGGGCTCGCGCGACGTGAGCTTCGTGCGGCGCCGCTACGAGTCGCGCGCCGTGTGGCCGTGGCTCGAGGGCGCCGCGTGGTGGCTGCTCGCGACCTTCAGCGCGCCGCTGCCGCTCTTGCTCGCGCGGCTCGTGTACAAGTACAAGCCGCAGACGCTGCCGGCGACGGCGCCGCCGCTGACGTTCAACCTCGACGGCGAGCGCGTCGTCATGGACGACAACGTGTACGCGCAGAAGATCGCGCAGGACCCCGCGCAGCTGCAGTGCCCGTACCGCTCGCTGTACGCGGGGCTCGAGATGCGCTGGTGCTACTACAAGGTCTACCAGCTCGTGTTCAAGGTCGCGCTCATCGTGCCGCTCGTGCTGCTGCAGGACGCCGCGGCGCGCGCGTACGCCACCGTCGCGGTCTACGCCGTGATCTTTGGCGTGACGTTTTACTCGGCGCCGTTCGCGGATCCTCTGAACGACGTGATGGAGATCAGCGGCAAGCTCACGGCGCTCGTGACGACCGTCGGCGGCCTCGTGCTCGCGTACCTCGAGGCCGACGACACGGCGCGCACGGTCGTCGGACTGGTCGTCAGCATCGCGAACCTCGGCAATACGGCGCTCATGGGCGGCATCCTGCTGTTCGGCATGCAGCCGACGCGGCTCTACGTCAAGAACGCGCTCGGGACGCTCACGTTCAGCGACACGGTGCGGTACCTGGAGGACCTGCCGTCCGCCAAGATCCTGCCGTTCTGGGACGTCGAGCGCGAGATCAAGCACCGCGTGTGGCAGAGCTTCTGGAAGGCGCTGCTGCTCTCGCTTGGCGACGAGCTCGCGATCCAGCGCCTCGCGTTCAGCGAGAGTGAGATGGCCTCCGCCACCGAGACATCGGCCAAGACGTCCTCAAGTCTACACGGCGATACTCACGTCCACCACGAGCAGCTACAACAACAGCAGCGTCGCCACTGGGCAGGCGAAGCGGACACGTGCGTCGCCGCGATGCGCGTCGTCATGCGCAACGTGCTCGAGGGCGCCGACGTGCGGTTCGACGGCGCGTTCGGGCGGCTGCGCGTCGTCTCGTTCCCGTTCCACTGCGCGTTTACACGCGACGGCGACACAACGGAGCAGCTCATTGTGGACGATGGCGACCTCGCGCGGCTCTTCTTCGACAACTTTACGCCGGCGGCCGTCGCGACGCGCGTCCGGCGTCGGCAATTGCGCGCACTCGCGCGCTGGGGCGGCACCGTCGAGCTGCCCGTCGCGAGAGACGAGATAGATCCCGAGACGACGCGCACGTTCCACTGCCAGTACACAAAGGGGACGGTCGTGGTGGACGACGCCGACGGTGGCTTCCGCGTGGTCTATCGCGACGGCGCAGGCGACGTTGTGGACGCCGAGTCTGGCGCTGTCGTCCGTCACGTGACAGCGTTCCACGCCTCCATCCGTGCTGCAGACGCGTTCGGGATGGTGGACGACGCGCTGGAGGAGGAGACGGCCGCGCTGCGCAGCGTCTTGGCGCAGACCGCGCGCGTGCTGGACGAGTTTCTGCCGCGCATCGAGGCTGAGGACGCGTCCACAGCCGGCCACAGACGCAGTCCGCAGCCGCGCGTGTGGCACGGTGGACGACAGCGTCCACACGCGACGCGGCAGCTCACGGGGCTCTCGAGCGACGCCGTGCTGAGCGCGGGCTTCCGCTACGTCGTGTACAACAACCCGTACCTCTCGCGCGCCGCTCTGGAGACGTACCTGACGCAGCAGGAGACGAACGCCGCGCTGCAGAAGGTGCCGGTCACGCACCGCGCGGCGCTCGACACGCTGTACACCAAGATGACGTACCTGCAGTCAGACCCCGCGGCCAAGTACTGGTACCTCTTCTGGGACGACGTGTTCGCGCAGAACAGCGCGATGACGGCGCTGCGGCCGTACCGCCACCACTTCGACCCGCAGCAGCCGACGAGTCTCTGCTACGAGCTCATGCCGAGGGACGCCCTCGAGCGCTGGTTGCGCAAGCGGCGGCTCTGGGGCGAGCGGCTCTCGCTGTGGTCGCTGCTGCGCTGCCGCAAGAGTCTCTTTCATCGGCGGCTCATCGATCTACTCTACACGCAGTTGGATCGACAGCGCCCAGTTGGGAAGGGAGTTTAATCGGTTTAGACAGGCAACGTCGGATGAGACTGTGACACGGAAGGAAACACACATCCTACTTTGTTCTACGAAACGCCCTCGAAACAAAACAGCCGATGCTGAACAGTGATGTGCGTGTGACACATGAGGCCAGACGGGACTGGGAGGCACCGAGAGAAAACAGTTCACCATGTTCGATCCGAACAAAGCACGGAGCCAGCTACATGTACACTCGCGAGGCGCATCCAGTGTTGTGGCCCATCGAAGGCACGAGGAACGATGCTGTGGAGGTGGTGTCTCTGTTGAATCGCCGAGCTGCAGGTCGACTGCGACTTGAGACAGCGTCTCATGTCCGACTTATCTCGCTGGATTCGATTGCGCTTGAAGCGGTGCGTCGTCTCGACCGACAACGGACGCACCCCTCGACGGAACGGGACAGGCCACTGCAGACGGGAAGACAAGCACCCAACTCCGAAACGTCGTCTGGGCAGCGCCTTGTCGGAGGATGTTCTCCATGGGATCGAGTCAGGACGCGGCGAAACGAACAAAGAGATAGAATGCTCCCACACCTGATTGATGTTCCATGATCTGAAACAGGTCTCGAAACAAAGAACATTTGGTCTTCAGGCCAGTCTCTTGAATATGAAGTCTATTAGGCTCGACGAGCGTGCCTAATTGTCTTCAGGCTAGTTGTATGTACAGTGTGCATTATTCAGTGCATGGGGGTTATACTCAAGGGCTCAATTGTGGACTGTGCAAGCTATGGATCTTGCACGAGACGGTGTGTTGATACTCGAACATAACAACGCACACTTCCTTGGCCAGGCATTGACGCTAGTGCACGTGTGTTTTGCTGGATCTTCACCATCGTTGGAGTACATATATGTATTTTGCAGTGTGGATCTATCAATGCGTTCGCCTCGTCTTGTTTGCAGGAACGAGATGCTGGCAAAATGAAATCAACAGTGGGTCCCACCGCAATCCATGATGGATTCCATCGCATGTTGAACAACGCAAGGCGTCACTCTTCCTCCCTAATTCACCTCAGCCTCATCCTCGTGTGCGTTAAATCGCCACGTCTGTGATGTGGGCGTCTCCGGATCAACGAGGGTGGTTTAACTTCGTCTCCAGAACAATGGTTTTGCAGACAGGGGCCACAACTTCGTCAGGCGCCCATACCAGGAGTCGCATGGACGCACCTGCACCACTCGTTCCGAGTGCGTGCAGCACTGACCCCCACAGCCATCAACGTTCTTGTGCGCCGTTGCAGAACATGATTCGTCGTGTTCGTATCAAGTTACCACCAACGAGTGACGGAGCTTCCGTCACTGAACCCTTACCCTCGATGGTGGTTATGGCGTGTTTGCCCGGAAGACAACATGGCCCCAGTGCTGTTGAGTCGTTTTCGGTTTGGCAATGGTGTAAAAAATGCTCTGCACTGCAGCCACCGACGCATCAACGAGATTCTGTTGTTTAAACTGCAATTTGAGGTTGTTGCTGGTGTCGTTCCGCTTGAACTGAGTGACTGCTCTCACCATCCAGATCTTCTGATCCCGATCGCGAGGGACAGCTAGGGCGAAGCAAAATGGCTGGACATTGCAGCCCCCATCCAGCAACCGAAACCGTCGACGCATCCATTGACGGGTTAGGGTAACTGGTGCTGTATCATTCGGAGGCTGGGCATTGGGCCTGAGAGGTGGCTTCGGTTCAATTGTTCTGTCGACAGCGACTGTTCACGAGGCTGGAAAAACAAACACTGGCGAACATGTCTTTGCACTGACCTTCTTCCCACACGCGCTCGCAGGAGGGGAGATCATCTCTCCTCCGCTCCTCCTCCTCCTCCTCCTCTTCCTCCTCCTCCTCCGCGACCTCCGTCCTTGGCGCTACGGCCGAACGTTCGCGACGCCACCAGCCATGCTCCTCCTCACTTTTTATCTTCGCCTCCACCACCCAAGCGACCCAGCATGAGCAGCATCAACATGAGGGGCTTCCGCGTGCGAAGGAAGATCTGCAACGCGCTCTACGGCCCGATCCTCGAGTGCGAGCGCGCGCCGACGCCGCAGAACCCAACGACCGGCACGCCTGTCGTCGTCAAGTGCATCTCGCTCGACTCCGCAGCGCAGGCGGCGACTGTCGCGGAGCGCAGGATGGACGACCCGCTGCAGGAGCAGCGCGTCGCAGCGGCGCTCATCGCGAGCGGTGGCCACCGCCACGTGCTCCAGTTCTTCGACCACTTCCTCGACGACGGCACGCTGTACATTGTGACCGAGTACTGTCGCGATGGCGACCTGTTCGAGCTCACGTCGACGTCGCCGAACGGTATGCTGCCCGAGCGCCAGGCGCTCGAGTGCATGCGGCAGGTTGCACGCGGCGTGCGCTTCCTGCACGAGCACAACATCGCGCACCGCGATTTGTCACTCGAGAACGTGCTGCTGCGCAACGGCGTCTGCAAGATCTCCGACTTCGGGCTGTCTATGCCAGCGGATCAAGCGAGCGACGAGCGCGCAGGCAAGGAGTACTACATGGCGCCAGAGGTCGTCGCAGGCGACAAGTACGACCCGCGACTGGCTGACGTCTGGTCCATGGGCATCATGCTCTTCATCATGCTCACCGGGTCGCCGCTGCTGCCCGTGGCGTCGCCGTCGGAGCGCGGCTTCGCGGCTCTCGAGGCTGCGGGTGTCGCCGCCGTGTTGAGCGCGTGGGGCGTGCGCGACCAGTTCTCGGACGCGCTGGTGGATCTGCTGGTGCGCATGCTGCAGATAGACCCGAGCAAGCGGATAGACGCTGCCGATGTGCTAGCGCACCCCGCGATGCTCGGGTTTTAAGTGTTTGGTTGATGTCGGAATTGTAATGAATATGAATTCAGTACGTTATAGTCTCAGCGTGGAGTTGTGCGCACGGAGAGGCATCATTGAGGTTGAGTCAGACAGAATGAATGGGTTCATCTCGATTAGACCGCCGATGGCATGCATGGTGGGACGGGAGAATTGGCGGCGACAGCCGTGGCGTATGTTAAACCAGGACGGGCGAGTCAGCACCAGACGCATCTCTGAAGCGGGCTCTCTCGCGCGCGCTCGTCGCTCGCTAGTTTGAGGTTAAGCATGAGAGCGGCCTCCCCTCTCGCTCGCACATCGAGATTCTTGAGCTGACGATTTGCGAAAGCTGTTAGACGAGGTCATTTCGTTGTGCGAGCCCAAGACACACAACAGAGGGGGAATCAAGGAAAGGGGCCACGTCACCACCAGAGGCAACCAGCACAAAACCTAACAAGCGACGTGGCGCAGCTCCATCTGCGTTTTCAGAGGCGACCACGACTTGCGGTCGCGGCTCAGCGAAGCAGATGCCTCAGCTAAAGCCACAATCATCCCAACCAGTGACTCACAACACCCCAAGTGTACTGCTGGTGTATAGAGTTTGGACTTTAGACCCGCCACAGTCAGTCGAATCAGGCGGGTGGGTAAAGTAGTCTTTGCTCGGGTCTTCTCGAGTGCGACAAACCTGGAGCCATGACACAACCAAGTGCATCAATGTCTCCACAGTGTATCTGTGTTTGTTCGCCTCTGTATCATGCATTGTGGATGCCCAGCAAGTGTTCGTGGCTCAGCGTCTCGTGTGAGAGAGAGCCCATGCCTCAGGGCCTTGGACGTGGGCGCCGCAAACAACCACGGCACGATCGTCATCCAGCCCGGTTGAGCATCGTCAGAAAAGACCTGATACAATGGGCTAGGGTTTCTTCGCGCATCCGTGGATGACCCACGGATCGCAATCGTGGCGGTTTCGTCAGGATGGACGTTCGATTTTTCTCCTCGCCGAGTCAACTGCGTGTCTAACTCGCCTGACAATGAATGGATACTGTAGCAACTTGACGATTATCGTCAACGCAATTCCATCGTCCCGAGGAATTTACCTGATCCAAGACTCCCAACTCTCTCCTCAAATGACACCGATTTCCTAGACTTGAAACGATTAGTTCTCCAGCCATGGTCGGTGAACAGAGGCGTGCAAGACCCAATGTAGGGATGCGCCATACCTGACGAATGCTGCACGGTATTAATACATACCACCCGTTGTTCGCCAACTGACTTGCAGCCCACAACTTTGCAACCACGCGCCGTTCGCCAACTGCGCTTGGGATCCTTCGCGTCGGCGGTTGTGGCTCAGCTTAAAATCTACCCAATCATCACGATCCCCACCACGAACCACGACGACGTCCGCGATTGTCTTTTCCGCAGTCGTTGCTAGATGGGGGACACCCAATCAGAGCGAGGATAGCTGCGAGTCAGGTTCACGCGGAATCTTCTGCTGCACAACCGCTGTCAGTACAATCGCACTCGATAATTCCTCCACTTCGAGATCCTTCGAGGAGGTTGAAGCGAAGCCATTCTCCGAGAACGACGCGGACAGCAATGAATCGGTCATGTGGAAACGAAAATGGTTGGTTGCCTTGTTTCAAATCGTTCAGCTCGATGAGAAGCGAGACCACTGTATTGAGTTTGATTTGATCCTCGCCGATTATAGTCTCAGGCGCACAGTCTTCTGCACCAGGTTGCGTCTCGGTTTCTTGGTCATCGCGACGTGAATGTGCTGCTGCTGCGCGTTCGTCGACTTGGACGCATCGGTCGACACCATCTTCGCGCGCAGCTGCTGAGCGCCTGCGGACGCGTCGTTGGCGCAATCGACACAGCGACAATGCGGTGAGCACCCGAGTCCGTTCTGGAAACACTCGCAGTACTTCTTGAGGCATCTCGACTTCTTGCAGCGGCACCCGCGGAGCACGACCGTGCTGGATTTCTGTCGCACATATTGCATATTCAATCAGTCGTGAGGTCTCATGGCGACACTCCACGCAGCGTGATAGATACCTCTGGCAGAAGCTGTTGGAATCCGGCAGTCGACTGCTGAGACGCGAACGAGAAGGCGCGCGGGTCGTTGGCCAGGTAGCTCTGAATGGCATCGACGCGCTGGTCTCTGTTTTCGAGGTTGTTCTTGCAGTTGTCGCAGCCGCAGCCTGCGTGGCAGTAGCCGCGATTGCTGAAGCACACGCAGTACCTGAACCATCCAGGACACGGTTTAGTCCACGCATCCAGTCAGCATCATCCCACACACTAAATGTTGGATGGATCACGTACATCTTGAGGCATCCCGTCTTGCAGCCACAGCCCGTCGTAGACGCGACGCTCGTGTCGGCGATCTGCTGCGCGTGCCGCCGCAGCATCTGCACACGTCGCTCCTCGGGATCCTGCTCGCTTGTCTCGGTCGAATGCAGGTCGTCGCTCGCGGCCTGTAGTGTGTGGGAGAGGCGTCTCGCCTTGCTGCTGGTGGTGGTGGTGGTGGTGGTGTGAGTGGAGGCGTACGACGGGTCGCTGCACCATCGCCAGTGGCGCTGTAATCGCTGCGCCGTCTCCAGCTCCTGAACGCAGATCGTCGGCGCGCAGTATCCTTGATATTTGCGCTCCATCAGCGCGAGCAGCATGTCGAGCCACGCGACGTTCTCGCGCTGCTGCTGCTGTTCGTGGTCCAGCGGCGACGGCGGGACCTCGCTCTCGCGTGGGCGCTGCTTGCGCTTCAAGCCACTCAGTGGTGCTGGCACTACAGCGCGCGGCAGCAGCGCAGTCGGCGTCGAGAGGCGGTTGCTGTCGATAGTTGCGAGCGGCGCGCGGCCTTCGACGCGCAGCGCGTCCGCCTTGGAGGGAGGCGCCGATGCCGCCATCTTGGTCGGCGTTGGCGTCGGAGGCTTCGGCACTGGCGCTGTTCGGGCAAGTGTTGGCGTCTGCATTTCCAACGTTGGATGACGTGTGTTGGATTCGCTCCTAATTCCGCAGTGGCCCAAACGTTGGCGCTGCGTTGGCGTTGTGTTGGTGTTGTGTTGGCGGTCGACAATGGAATTTGAACTTCGACTTGGCGCGCGCCTTTTGCCTCTGGGTTTTTTCCTCTGACGTCTTCGATTCAAACGAGCGCCACGCTAAGTGCGATTCAGTTTAGTGACGCACGCCCATTGTGACATCTTATGCAGGGAGAGAAGAAACGACCCCAGCAGCTCCGAAGCGTCGCCATGCCATGGGACTTTGCTCCTGCGCCACCGCTGCGCCACTGCCGCTCGTGGCCACCGCGTAGTCATGGGGACGAGTGAAGATCCAGCGACGTCCGAACGACTTCCCGCTGACGCCGTGAAGCTCTCGGAGCTTCGCGTCGCGACGGTGCAGCCCAACGACCATCACCGCGTCTCGACCGACGACGACCCGCTTCTCCTCGGCAGTGACGAGCAACCGCAAGGCGGTGAGGATGACGACCAGCACGAGATCGACTTTGGCGTGCCACCTGGGACGCTCTACGTCGCGCGCGCTCCCTTACGCTCATGGCGGCGTCCGCAGCGACCGCCGCTGCCGCCGTCTCCTGCGGACGAGTCGGCTCCCATTCTGCATGAGCTCTCTCGTCCGTGGCACGCGCTGCGCATGCGATGCGTGACAGCAAACGACGACGGTCAACGACGCCAGGAATGGCCATCAGGTCAGTGTGTGGCTCGACTGGAGGACAGGCAGCGCTGCCGGACTAACCGGTCCACTCCCTGCGGTAGACCAATCGCTGCTCAAGAACTACGAGCCTCGTTTCTCCGGTGGAGACGCCACCTTTCCGACCGAGATTGAGGTCCCTTCGTATCTCACGCCCCGTACGGCAGTCGACGACGCGCTCGTGTTTCTGGTCTCCGTCAAGCTGCGATTCACGCTCGGAATGGTGCGTCCGTCCGCCGCCGTCTGTGACGTGTGACGGATTTGTGTGCAAAGGGTCTAACCCGAGGAGCTACGCGACACAGGTGGAGCCACTGAGCTGTCGCCTCGTGCTCTATGACCTGCAGCTCGGCTGCCGTGTCAGCGAGGAGTTTTCGTTCTCCATTGACGACACACACAGTCAGTCGCCGCCCGCCGTGTTCTACGTGCTCCCTCGACACCAGCTCGTGCAGCTCGTCGTCGTCCTCAAGGTGGCCAAGACGTTGGTCGGCGATCCCGACGCCGCGACGGCGCCATACTGTCAACCCGAGCGCTACGCGTCCGAGGCCGAGCAGCTCCGACTGCACGAGAAGAGTCTGGACGTCCAACGGCGGCTCGGACGCTACCGCCAGACGCTCGCGTGGGGCGTGCTACCTCTCGCGGAGGGACCGCACCGCTCCTTGCAACTGTATCGCCAGCGTGCGACCATGAGCGATGACCAGCGCCTCACGTGCATCGCCGATGCACTCAAGGGCACGCACCGAGAGAAGCTCATGCCCGCCGTGTGTGAGCTGAGCGTCGAGCGGCTCGACGATCGCCGCGTGGAGGACGCCAAGTTTGCTTCAACTGGGACGGCGCCAGGGCCACTGGAGTTGGACGATCCGTTTTCCATTTGTCCCACATCGGAGGACAACAACGACACCGCCGACGCACCCGTGCTGCGCTGTCGCGAGGTGCAGCCGCTGTGTCCGCCATCGCTCGTGCCGCTCTTCGGGCTCTTGGGGAACGGCCCCGTGGCGCTCGGCTTCGTGCACGCGCTGTACGTGTACCCGCTGCATTTAGACCGCCTGCCGTTCCGCAACATCGCCGTGCGGGTCCACCTGCTGGCGCGCGAGCTCGACTTCCTCAGCGGCGCGGACGAGTGGTGGGCGACGCAGGACGCCGTCGTGCGCGGCGCCTTCTTCGACTCTGCGTCTTGCAGGATGGCGAGCGACGCCACGACGCTCGTCAACTACCACCAGAAGAGTCCGCAGTTCGAGTCCGAGCTCAAGCTCGCGCTGCCCGAGCGCCTCACGCGGCAGCACCACCTGCTCTTCACGCTCTTCCACGTGCACTGCAAGAAGATCGCGCCACACCAGCCGCAGCAGGAGCTCGTGGGCTGCGCCGTGCTGCCGCTGCTGCAGCGCGACGGAGCGTTGCTCGGCGACCGCGACCACACGCTCGCGATCCTGCAGCCGCCGCCGACCGCCAGGCACTCGTCCAGCGGCGGCGTCATCCCGCTGGCGCCAGGGTACGTGGACGCCGCACGCGTCGAGCTGCTCGAGCCCCCGCGGACGACGCTCGTGGTTCGCACGCGCGCGCTGTCGTCCGTGCGGTCGCAGGACAGCGCCGTGGCCGCCGTGCTCGAGCCGTTCCAGTCGCTGCCTGCAGTGGACGACCACGACTGGGTGGACGCCGTGCTGCAGCGCCGACTGCTGGCGCTCTCGCAGGCTGCACCAACCGCTGTGCGGCACCTGCTGCTGCCGCTGTTGCGCGTCGTGCTCGCGTACCTGAGGGGCGCTCCCTCGCTGGCGCCCGCGGCGTTCCGTGCGCTGCTCGTCGTGATGGAGAAGGCGAGTTGGTCGCCGCCTGGACGCTCCACCGGCGGCAGCGGGGGCGTGGACGGGCTGCAGCTGCTGCACCACGTCGTGGACCTCGTGGTGGACGAGCGAGCAGTCGAGAGCTCTGCGCGTCGTGTGACTCGCGGGCAGACGCCGCTGCGGTCCACTGTGCAGGCGCTGGCCACCGAGTGGCTCGCGCTGCTGCGCGCAGGTCCTGAGGACGCGGACGCACTGCGGCTCTCGTTGTCGTTCTCGTCGGTGCTGCTGCCGATGCTGATCAAGGCGCTCGCCACGGAGACATCGTCGTCGACGTCCACGTTGTGGACGCTACCTCGCGCGCTCCCGCGATCGGACAGCGCGCTGCTGGAGGAGCTGCTGCTCGAGCTCGTGTGCCACACGACGCAGCCGCAGCACGGACTGCTCTTGCAGAAAGAGGTGAACCTCGCGGTCGCGCGCTGTTGCCGCGCGCTGCTGCTGGTGACGACGGCGCCGCTGCCCGCGCGCGTCGTGCGCTTCGTAGTTTCGCGCACACGGCAGCTCGAGTGCGACGCCAACGTGACGATCCACTTGGCGTTCCCGTTTCTGCAGGCGCTCGTCGACTTTGAGCTCTTCGCGGTCGTCAACGGACTCGGGCGCAGTGTGAGTGGACGCGACTGTGGACGCGTGGTGGACCTCGACCTCGGACGCGACGCGTGGCTCGCGCGACTCGTGTTCGAGCGGCTGCTGGAGCTCATCGAGCGGCAGACGGAGGAGCGCGTGCGTGCGGACGCGCTGCGACTCGTGCGGCGCATGTTTGTGGCGCAGGCGTACAACCCGCGGCACCAGTCGAGCGAGGACCAGGAGCTCATCTCGCTGCTCTTCTTCCCGATGGTCGCGACCGTCGCGCGCTTCACGACCGACGGCCACCTGCTGGCGGACAGTGTGGACGACGGTGACGACGACGGCGTCCACAGTGGCCATCCACCGCCACTACCGCAGCCACTGCTGGCGCACGAGGCCCGAAAGGAGCTGCTCGTGTGCGTCGCGCACCTGCTGAGCACCGTGTCACTGCCGTATCTCTCGTGGTACTTTCACGAGCCACGCTCGGGTCGCCCATCCGCATCCACGTCCACATCCAAACGCAAAGAGATACCGCAAGAGCTGCCGCTGAGTCCGACCGCAGCGCTGACGCACTACCGCCGTCTCGTCGAGGAGACCAAGCGGTCCACAGCCGCGTCCACCAGCGATGGTCGTCGCCAAAGCGTCGTCGTGCAGCGCCGTGTGCTGGCCGCGGAAGCACAGTCGCGCGGGCCGCCGCTGTCACGATTCGACGAGGTCCGCGTCCACGCGTGTCTCTCGCTCGTGCGGCAGATCGTGCAGCTCTTCCTTGTGGACGCTGCGGACGCGTGGCAGCGCCTGCTGTCGCCGGAGCTTTCGCAGTCACAGGCACGTGGCGCGTTGCTGGAGCTCGAGCGGTACCGCAAGCAGCAGCGCCGCAGCCGCCAGCGCCAGGGCAGCGTCGGCTCGCTGGAGCTGCTGCAGCTGCCGCTGCCGCGTGCGTCGCTCAGCAACAATGGCAGCAGCAGCATCACGAGCAGCGGCAGCAGTAGAAGTCCGACCAAGGCCATGCTCGTGGGGCCCACGTCCACATCCACCACGTCGTCCACAGTGGGGACTCGCTTGACGACGCAAAAGTCGCTTCCGCGCGGCTTCCACTGGAGCAAAGCGGCGTCGGCCAACGCTCTGGGACGTCGTGGCTCGGTGGGCGACGCCGAGGACGACGTCGCCGCGCTCGGACTGGACGCCAACGTCCGCCAGGTGTGGCGCATCGTGGCCGAAACCGCGCTGCGGGCGCTGCGGACGGCTGTGGACCAGTTCGAGTGGGTGCTGCAGCGCATCGAGGCGCCGCTCGACTACCGCAGCGTCGCGGCGGCCGCAGCAGACGCGTCCGTGACGCAGGACGAGGCGTTTGCGCTGCTGGGGGCCATCGTGGACGCGCTGTTTCTGCTGCTGCGACGTGCGAGCGCGCTCGACTGCCTCTGCTCCTCCGGTCGAGGGCCAGGGAACGGTGCTGGCTCCAGTGTGGACGATGCGGACGATGAAGACCACAAGACCAGTTTTCTCGCCCAGCTCTTTGGGTTTCTCGACAGCTTCCTCACCCGTTTCCGCCGCGCGCTCTTTGCCACGCGCATCACGGGGCTGCCGCTGATCCACGACCAGCGCCGCATCGCGCTGCTCGTCGCGCTGTCCACGAGCGACCTCAGCTGTCGCAGACGGCGTGTGGACGATGAGGCCGAAGGAGGAGACGAAGAAGAAGAAGAAGACAGCAGCGTCCACCGTTGTGGACGCGTCGTTGGCCGCAGCCACGTCGCGGCGCTCGCGACCGCGTTCCTCTGCCGCCTCGCGCTCGTGAGCTTCGAGCAGACGGGCAGTCTGCTGCTCGTGCGACGGCCGCTGGTGCGGGTCTTCAGCTCGGCGTGTTTCTCGTCGTCGCTGGCGACGACGGCGTCCGCTGTTCCGCTGGCGGCGCTGGCAACTGCAGTGGACCGCTGGCGGAGCTTTGCGCCGAGCGCGGACGCTGACGCTGACGCCGACGGTGATGCGGACGGACTGGTGCAGGCGTTTACGCCGCAGTTTACGCGGCTGCTGGACGCACTCGCGCTGCAGCTCGACGTGTTCTCGCGGTGGCGTGACGCGCTCACTCGCGACGACGCGGTGGCGGACGTCGACCGCCTGGAGGACGACCTCGTGGCCGTCGTGCAAAGCGTGTCGGCGCACTGGCTGGGCGACGTCAAGGCGCAGTGGCTCGACGCGCTCGTACAGCTGCACGTGCACCGGCGGCAGTTTGCCGAAGCCGCGTGCTGCAAGCTCGAGCTCGTCGCGTTCACAGTGGACGCGGACGTCGACTGGCAGCTGCGTGAGCTGCGCGGCGCCCGCGAGCTCGCGACGCAGGCGCAGTGGACGGACTGCGTACTCGAGATCAGCGAGCGGCTGCTCGCGCTCACGCGGCGTCACGCGCGATGGACCGAGTACCAGGAGACGCTGCGCGAGCTCAGCACTACCGCGTCCACTATGGCGTCCACCATGGGATCCGCATCGGCGGCGGCGCTGCCGATGGACGCGTTCTACCGCGTGGCGATCGGTGGCCAGCTCTGTGGCGACGGCGTCCGCGAGTTTGTCTATCGCCGCAGCCGCTTCCTGTCGCTCGGCGAGTTTGTGGGCGAGATGAAGGCGAGTCTGCGTGCGAGCCACCGCCGCTGCGACCGTGTGGACGTCGTGCCCGAGGCGCGCGCGTGGCCGCCGTTCAGCGAGCACCCGACCACGATCTTTGTGCGAATCTCGAGTGTGGACGCCGTGGCCGACGACCCGACGCTCTTCCGATTCGCGACGCCGTGCACGCTCGGCGCGAGCGGCAGCGCGTACGGCCGCACGGCGGAGCAGCTCAAGCGCGTGACGTGGCTGCGGACGCCACGCGCATTCCCGTGCTCGACGACGCGGCAGCGTGTGGTCGACCGACGCGAGGAGCTGCGTTGCCCAGTGGACAACGCGATGGACGACATCCGCAAGCGCGCGGGCGTGCTGCGCGACGAGATCGCCAAGGAAAGCGCGGGCCGCACCGACCTCAAGACGCTCACGCTCGTGCTCAAAGGCAGCGTGGACGCGCAGGTCCACGGCGGACTGCCCGAGGTCATGGACGCGTTCCTGACGCAGTTCCCACCGCTGCTGGACGCCACGGGGGCCGTGCTCGGTGTGGACGAGAGCGCCGCCAAGCGCCGCGAGCTCGTGGAGCTGCTCGTCGAGTTTCTGCAGCTCTGCGCGACGGCGCTGCACATCAGTCGCGCGGCATTTCGACGACTCGCTGCCGCCAGCCACAATACCAACAGCAGCAGCAGCAGCAGCAGCGGCAGCACCTCAAGTGAAGGTGGACAGGTCGCTTCAGTCTCCGCCACAGCGTCCGCCACAGTATCCACAGTGGCGTCCACTGTGGGGACGCCGAGTCCCGGGAAGACACTGGCTCCGCCGTTGCCCACTGAGGACGATGCGGACGACGTCCACGTGTCTCCGCTGCAGCTCGAGTTCGAGAAAAGCTTCGCGACGCTCGTGGCGCTGCTCTCGACCGCGACGGTGGACGTGGAGCACGCGAGAAAGTCGGAGCTCCAGGCGCTGGCGATGTGGCGCCGTGGTGGTGGTCATGGATGAGTACAGATTACAGATAGATGTTATATCAGTGATCGGGGTACACTGTACCCAACCCTATCGCACCCTTTGATCAACACTAGTGTAGCCCGCTCGCTTCGCTCACCAGAGTGGGCGATTGCTCAAAACGTAAAATATGTCAAAGCGTGAAATATGGATAAGTGTATAAGCTATGGATTTAGAAATGGAATAACTATCCAGAAGTACTAAAAACCTCTGTGTAGACGACATTGATGATGGTTTCGTTGTCGCCCTCGTTGCAAAATATTACACCGGTAGGCCCATTTCGCGTACGGGAAAGAGTTACGTACAGTTGACCGTGAGCGAAGAGCTGATTGGGCATGTAAAATCCGACCCTGTCGAGCGTCAAACCCTGGGCTTTGTTTATCGTCATAGCGAACGCCAGTCTCACCGGAAACTGGAGGCGTTTAAACCGGAAAGGAAGCTGGGTTTGCGATGGGTACAACGCAATTCGAGGGAGCAAGTGAGTATCACCGAAGAAAGCACCTTGGCTAACAATCGTAACCTGAAGCATCGTGGGGAAGAAGGCGTCAACGCGAAGTCTTGTTCCGTTGCAGAGACCTCTTGTCGTTTTAAGGTTTCGCAGAAGGATGACTGTGCATCCAATCTTGAGGCGGAGGGCATGCAAAGGCATGGAAGCGTCATCAATTGTGTTTAAGAACTCCGTCGGATAGAGGGATGCGTTGTCCACTTCACCAGGAGGCATCACATCGGCGCTGCGATACACCATCTCCTCACCAGGAAAAGCGTCAAGCACCATGTCGTTCACACGAACGACGTCTTCGTTTAGTGGTGTCAAGATTGTCTTCCCAATTACTGAAGCGGGGCCATTTGGAAATCCTTCATAAACTGAGGATATGAGCTCAGATATCGTTGATACTCGCCGAACCTCTTGTGGCAGCATAACGTTTTCACCGACGCGGCCTTCGCCAACAGCAAGTAGGTATTCACTCCATCCTTGATGTTCACTGGACACACGGACATTGGTTGTGAGCTTGAACACCTGCATCTGCCTCCACAGTGTACTACGATTGAGACAGGCACCAACAATTACTGAGCGAGATGCCTTCGGGATAACGGGAAGCATTTGTCGGAAGTCACCACCCATGACGACTACCTTGCCTCCAAATGGAACGTGTTCGGTCTCGGGTCGACGTGTTTCATGACATCACGAATTGAGCGATCGAGAGCCTCATACACGTGGCGGTGCATCATCGGAGCCTCGTCGATAATGATCAACGAAGTCGATTTAACCTGCCGACCAACTTTGGACTCAGGTGAGAAATGACACGTGGAGTTGTGCGTCACAGGTATCGGAATCTTGAAAGTTGAGTGCAAGGTTCGACCACCTTCCAATAGCAATGCTGCAATCCCACTGGTTGCTGTAACTACAGCGTTGAGTCTTGATGCTTTGAGGTGAGCAATCAACGCCGAATAAAGAAATGTCTTCCCAGATCCACCAGGACCGTCGACAAAGAACAACGTCGATCGCGCTGCTCCTTCCGGAGTATCTTGGGAACGTACCGCGGAAACAACAGCATCAAAGAGCGCCCTCTGATGCGGATTGAGCATGCTTTCAAGTCGCTCGGCTTCGAAGATAGCTGGGAGTACGTCGCGGTTTTGGCTGCTCCCCCATTCGGTTTCGGTAGACACCCTGGGGAAGAGACGGAAAATTGGCTAAGGAGGACCCGTTTTGAAAAAGTATCGCCTCGAGAGAGGAGAGTACTTCTTGGCGCACTTCGTCGCAAACAGTTGTGGCATCGCGAGCAAACATGAAGTCCTCTGCAACGTCAGCCATGTACTTCTCCAAGAGTACTTCAGGTTGGATCACTTCGCAGAACAGGAGCATCACGGCAAACAGCTCTCGGATCTGTCGAGGGGAAGCCGAGGAGGCAGCAATAGCTAAATCGTTGTCGAACTCTTCATCTGTCTCGAGTAGACCCCTTGCTTGAGCTACTTGCTGGTACGTTTCGTACACGACACCATCCACGGTTCGAAGATCACGGTACGACGTAGCCCCGGGAACGTGATGAAGTAGCCTGAGATAGTAGTGGTTCGTGTCTCGAGGTCCGACGTAGTGTACTCTTCCGATCGTTTCTGCTCGTAGCCGTGGTTCCCAGACACGTCGGTCGTTGTGCCACGTGAAGTGCGTTGGAAAGGCACAGTGTAGTGTTCGTTACGCAACGTCGTCCGTTGGATGGTCGCGATTGTATCGCATCCAACCGGTGAGCGTTGTGTCGTTGTTTCGAGACGTCAACGCCTCGACCGAAGCGTTTTCCCTGTGCAGTACCATCTGCATGTTTTCATCGTGCACCTGAAGTGTCTGGACACTCGGATACATCTTCTGGAGGCTGAATTCACATATTCGCCAAAACGCTTCAGAGGCTGACACATATCTGGCATCCAGATAACGCTGAGGCTCATCGCGAGAAGCTGTGTCGTCTCCCGTAGGGGCGACGCGAGCCTGAATTCTGTCATGGCCCTTGTAGACGTACTTGTAGAGGTACTTGACTGACTGGATCGATGAGCAGATCTCCACATTAATGTGACAACTGTGGTGAAGTGACAGCCATTCCGCTGCCCCCTCCCCTACCGGCGCCAACCACCGGTCGCCATATCCGGCGCCCACCAGCATCGCCATCCTACCTGGTGTCGAAGGTGTCGGGCTTGAGAAGATCTGAAGTGCTCGTGCCGGACGAGAGAGCCTGAGAACCCGTGGAGCCAGGCGGCGCAGTCTAGCTGATAGATAAACGAAGAACAAGGATACGTAGGACCGGTCCTCAGACCGGTCCATCGGGTACTGGCCGTGTTAGCCAACCCGGGTGTCCCGCCGGCTCAACCGGCTCAACCGGCTCAGCCGGCTTCGACCAGCTCCACCGGCTCCAACGGCTCGGACTGGCCCACCGACTCCACCGGGTAAGTCACTAAACCGGGTAAGCGGTTTGTGACATGCTCCAGTGATACGCGCGACCGACGCGCGTCACTGGCACACCTGGGTGAGTAGGGATAGGTTAGGTCCAAACCAGACCAGCGCAGGTAGTCAGTAACTGGCCCGCCGACCGGCGGGCTCTGCCAATAAAGACTCTCGATTTTGCCAAGTTCTGCTCAGGTCTTCTCGTCTTCGACTCTCCGGTCTGCTCCATCGCATTGGTACGTCTGCGTGTTAGACGTATTCCTTGGCGTAGTGCATATTACGTGTTGGTCTTAGCCGGTCGGGCTGGGCTGAGCCGGTAAAGTCGGCAGCGACAACCCCTCAACCCCCTAACCTTGCGTCATCTTCCTGGTCTCCCAGGTCGGTGGCTGCATTCCATATTCGTGTGCGTGCCGGGCGAGCCGGCAGCACCGGTCTGTATATCGTTTAGGCCAAGGTGGCCGCCCCCACTTGCTCGGACCGACTAGTCGTCCGTGCCGAGCGTGTATACTAAATTGCATATATCAACGAAACCTTCGTTGTCTCCCTCGCCGAACGAGCTGGTGGAGCCGGTATATTAGCCGGTTGAGCCAGTAAGTTATCTGGATTTGACGGTTCCTGGGGCTCTGTTCTATCCCCTTCTGCGACCAATCCAAAGGCCCAAAGGGTACACAACGTGAGCTGCTGGCCTGGGCGATCCCGTGTATTCGGTCTGATCGCCCGCGCTAGCTGTATAAATCTCTTGCTTGACCGAGCCGGCGCTACCCCTTCGCCGGACTCGGTT
Organism: Pythium insidiosum; assembly: GCA_022836835.1. Lineage (NCBI taxonomy): Eukaryota > Oomycota > Peronosporomycetes > Pythiales > Pythiaceae > Pythium > Pythium insidiosum. Next base: position 150,167 of record JAKVDI010000006.1, read on the forward strand.
GGTGTATACAGCGCACGCGCCTCCCCCGACGGGCTCGCCTAGCTCGCCCGGGTGGAAAAACGCACGCCGCTATATCACAACTGGTGCGTATGCCAGGATTGGCCAAAGGCCGTGATAGCATGAGCGCCATGGAGTCGTCTAACCCTGACGTGCTGTTCCCAAGCCGTTCAAGTTGGTTGAAGACGATGAAGGTTTCACGGGCTCTGGAGCATCCGCTCGAGCCGGGCGCCGAGTCGGCGCCGAACGACGGGGTCGGCCGGGTACCGACCCCACACGTCTAGCCATGCTAGACGAAGAAGAGAAGGAGAGCGACCATACGGACCCGGCCGGTCGCACTCCCAAGGCTGGTGAAGACGAAAGCTTCTTCTCGGCATCAGGTGGAAGCACCTCCAGCAGTCCGAAGGTACCCCGGCACGTTGGCCGGGGTCGGCCGGCTAAGGCGAAAAATGCGTCGAGCCGGCCGAGCCAGCGGAAGGACAGCAGGAGTCAGTCACGCCCGCGCGCTGAACCAGAGGCTGAAGTGAAGGCGCCGAAGACCAAGTCTAGTCGGCGCAAGTCCAAGAAGGTTCGGCCGGTAGAGTCTTCCGGCTCCGCCACCCGGACACTGACGCTTCCGACCATGCGAAGCCCGAGACCGAAGTCCCTACCAGTCCAACCAGTTCAGTCCGGCCCCACCGGATTGCCCTCGGTTCTCGTCGAGCCGGTGAGTCACACGCCGACTCGCTGGAGAAGTACCTGGTTCAAGAATGCGTTGAGCTATGGTCGAAGACCCCGGCGACCCGGGTGTACCCGCCGACTAGCTCGGCCCCGGTGGCCAAGCCAGCCGTCGTCAGCGGACCGGCTGCCGATGTGATCGAACACTTCCACAAAGACTGCTGGCTGCAGCAGTTCGATGTGTGTCGTGTGTCGGACCCGGCGAGGCCGCGGATGAATATCTACGCCGTTCATCTTGACGACTTGACGACGGTTCAGAAGGTCGCCGTCCTGCAGACCGCCTTGCACGAAGCTGGATACTCGTTCTTGAACTTGATCCATGCTTTTGCAAGTGGCGCACCGCCACTGGCTCAGCTGTTGCCTTTGCAGGTACAGCTGGAAGTCTATTGGGCTATGTGGTACTTGGGCGTCGAGGTGACGGAGTGGCTCCATGGCCAGGCGCAACCGGCGCAACCAGCTCAAACAGCCTACCAGCCGGCTGCACCGGCTCGGCCAGTTGACCCACGCGCAATGCGCACCCCACCGTCAGTGATCAGCTCTTCGAGTGAGAGTATCGCAGAGCGTCTTGCAAGGGGCGCGCATGTCGCCCAGCATGTTCGACCGAACCCACCGGCTCAGCCGGCGGTCCAAGTGCCCCAGCCTAGCTGGCAGCCAGCTCATCCAGCAGTGCCCGTACAGCACCAAGTGCCGACGGGTATCTACCAGCCAGCAGCAGTCGCAGCACCGGCGTTTGGCGCTGCACCAGCTCAGCCATTTGCCGCGCCAGCCTACCCTCAAGCCCCCCAGCCACCATCATCCGGCTTCGATGAGCCGATGTTGAGTGACCCGGGATTCAGGACGCCGCCACCAGCTCATCCGGCTCAAGCGACCGTGATGACTGGTTTGGCCGGCGCGCCGGTGTCGACGACCGGCTACATGTGGCCGGTCCGTCCATTCATCCCGCACCGGGCGCTGGAGCTGTTTGACGGTAAAGGTTCCATCTCCGAGCGTCGAGCTTGGTGGAAGGAGTTCCAATACCTGGGCCACAGCGGTGCATGGACGGACTCGGAGAAATGCCACAACCTGGAATGTATCTCCGAGGCGTGGCCGAGAGCTGGTTCCAACAGCTCGGCGAAGCCCGTCGAAGCTGGTCAAGACTGGCCGAAGCCTTCCAGAGCGAGTTCTGCGTGCCGACCCAGTCGGCAGTTGAGAAGTATTTCTCACTCAAGCAGCGCCGGGGCGAGACCCCCCGGCAGCACCTGTGGCGCCTGAATGCTGCAGCTAAGAAGGCTCGCATCCGGCTGACCACACCAGCTGACCTCAAGCATCACGTCGGCCGGTTCATCAAGACTCTGACCGACTCGAGGTCCGGACGGTGCTGATCGGCCGGACGTTCCGGTCGCTGGAAGACCTCGAAGCCACAGTCAAGGCGTATGAAGAGCACGCGAGTCATGCGGATGACTCGCGTAGCCGGTCCAGCCAGTCGCGCGAGCGCGAGCGCTCGGTCCCCCGGTCCGGCCAGGTGTATTACACCTACGACAGCGACCAGGAGGCGGACCGAGATCGCGAGACGAAGACGGTCAGGTTCAAGGTGGACGACTACTTCGACGAAGAAGACGTCACCGAGGACGCCGACGAGGATGGCGAGATCGTGTTCCAAGCCGTTGCCGACCGGTCGGACCGGGCCGGTGAGTATCGGAACCGGCACAACCAGTCGGGTGGTGCTGGCAGCCGACCGGCTCAATATCGGAGCGACGCTCGTTTCGACGCCCGGTCGAGCCGGTCGCGCGAATACGGATCTCGTGACCAAAGTCCAAGTCCCCGGCGCGACCCGTCCAAGTGCTTCGAGTGTGGCGGGACCGGACACTGGGCGGCCGAGTGTCCCTCGCGAGTCGTGTGCACGTTGTGCAAGCGACCGGGACACCCGGCTGAGAGCTGCCCGAAGCTCTGTGTCGTGTGCGGCAAGGTGCACGCACCGACCGATTGCCCCAGGATCAAGCTCGTGGAGGCATTCAAGACATGGACCCAGGCGGAAGAGAATGCGGCTATCGTCAGCCAGCTCCCCGCCTCGATCCAGCAGCATTTAAACGAATAAGCTCACCGGGATCGCGGGCCCCGGTACGCGCTGAGCTTGCTGCTCCCGTACAAGATCCGCGTTCAGCGTCCGCGGATCCGGTCAAGTCGACTAGTCCAGCCGGCTCGACCAAGTCAACCAAGGACGCTCAAGTCATGCATGTGTTTGCATTTGTTGGTTCAGGACAGCCTAACACCAACAACAAGAATATCGGTTTGCCTGTCATTAACGAAGCGCGTTCGTTTATGGCGACGGCGAAGCCGATGGGCGACCCCGCCGAGCCAGTCGACGACCCCGACTGGCGCAAGACCTTCCGCCTCCAGCCCGGCGAGCGACGCGGGTGGTGGTCATACCACGCCGAGCCGGCAGGACACGTCGGCATCGCCATGGTGCACGGCGCGGTGTGCAATCATCGCGTCGACATCCTGCTCGACTCCGGCTCCACGACCAGCATCCTCAGCCTTGACCTTGCCAGGCGTCTTGGTCTCGAGCTCAAGTTCGACCAGCGGCTCAAGGTCAGGGGCCTGGGCGGGGTGGTGACGTACGTCACTGCCAGAGCGGTGGTGAAGATCACGCTGGGCATGGGCGTAGTCTACTACGTAGACGTCTGGTGCGGCAATATCGGAGAGGGCATCGAGTGCCTCCTCGGTATGGACTTTATGGTCGCGGCCGGTGTCCGGCTCAGTGCGTATGAAGGCACAGTCCGGCTGCCGGACGAGGAGAGTGTCCCGCTGGTCGCTTCAGGGCCGCGACCAACCCGGCCGACCAAGATCGAGGTCTGCTCGACCAGCTCTTTGCATGTCATGCCCGGCATGACTGCAGTGGTTCCGATCATCTACGGTCGGAAGTTCGCCGACCGGCTCCAAGTCTGGCTCTGCCGGGGCCGAGGGTGGCTTACGTCTCTCACCGAAGATGCCGACGGGCGCCCCAAGTCAGTCCGAGTGGCCAACGTCTCGTCGAGCCCGCTCGTGCTGCCGTCACGGACCGTCGTAGCCCACCTGGTCGAAGAAGGACACCTGCCTGACCGGCCGGATCGATGTGTGCGGGTTGGGTCGACCAGGTACGACGAATGGCAGACGTTGATCTACGAGTCAACATGTTCAAGGGAGTTTATTCGCCGTCGCCGGGTCGCCGACGAGCAGTACGAGTCTACTCTGCCTCCGTCGGTTGAGCGCCGAAGCTATCCGACCCCGTCGAAGATCCTCAAGCGCCTGTCGAGCCCGACTAGCCCGCGAGCGAGCTGCGCTGAGCCGGTTGCACGCGTCATGGTTGCGGCCGCGGCTGGCGGCGCTGGTTCGATTGACCCGGTACCAAGCCCAGCTCCTCCCGTTGTGCCGGCCGAACGCCTGGCGATGGCGTTCAAGGCCGTGCACGCCGAGCCCGAGCAAGTCGACTACGACGACACTGGTGCGCAGAACTTCTTCATCGACGGGGACGACCGGCTGCTCGTGGACGAGCTCCGCCAGCAACTCGCCGAGCTACCGGAGCTAGCCGTCAACGACCAAGAGCCGGACATCGACGGAGCTGATGTCGGCGAACCCGACGAGACGACACCCGACCAGCGCCGCCAGGTGCTCGACGTGCTCCGCCGGCACCGATCAGCATTCTTGGGCTCCGGCAACGCGCTGCCGCCTCCGGCGAGGGGCGTGCATTGCGACATCGAAGTGCCGGAAGGAACCAAGCCGATCGCGCAGAAGCCCCGGCGGATCCAAGGCATCTGCTGCCGAAGGTCTACGAGCTCTTGAAGCGCTTGCTCGAGCAGGGCCTCATCGAGTACTCGGACTCGGACTGGGCGAGCCCGATCGTGGTCGTCATGAAGAAGAATGGGAAGGATATCCGACTCTGTATTGATTACAGGTTGGTTAACCAACTCATAACACTCATGACGTACCCTCTTCCCTTGATCGACGAGCTCCTCGACAACTTCGACCGGGTCCGCTGGTTCTTGAGCCTCGATATGGCGAGTGGCTTCTGGGCGGTCAAGATGACTGACCGGGCCCGCCGGATCAGCGCGTTCACGTGCCCGCTCGGCCACTTCCAGTGGGTGCGGATGCCGTTCGGACTCAAGAACGCCCCACTGGTGTACCAGCAGATGCTGGACAACTGCCTGTGGGGGTTCGTCCGGCTCCCACCCGAGCTGGAAGCGACCGTCGAGCCGGACGTGCTGGTTGGCGTCGGCCTTGACCCGGTGGAAGTGCGCAAGGCAGCGAAGATGGGCTCCGCGGGCTCCGATGAGCCCGCAGCCGGCTCGCCCGGCTCGAAGACGGTGTTCGAACGGGGTCTCCCAGCTCCGCCGAGCATGGGCCCAGTCCTCGGCCGCAGCTCGTACATCGATGACGTTGCTGGCGGCGGAGAGACGTGGGGCGAGATGGTCGAGATGCTCGATCGCCTGCTCTTCCGGCTCCGGTACTGGGGGATCTCGGTCAACTTGCTGAAGAGCGCGTTCGGCAAGCGCTCGATCCAGTACCTCTCGCACGAGGTGGACCGGTTCGGCATCAAGGCGACCCCGAAGATCGCGAAGGGACTGGGTGATCTGGCGTTCCCGACCAGCTTGAAGGCCTTGCAGTCTTTCCTGGGAAGCATCAACTACTACAGTAAGTTCATCGAGGATCACGCCGTGATCGCGTCGGTTCTCTACGAACTTACCGATGACCAGATCCGAGCCGGTCGAGATCTCGACCGAGCCCGTCGCGCCTTCGACCTGCTCAAGGACCGGATCGCCTCGCCGCCGATTCTCAAGCACCCCGACCGGTCTCGCCCGTTCGTGATCATCGTGCACGCGAACCGGTGGGCTGTGAGCGCCGTGCTCGCCCAGGAAGAAGCCGGTAAGCTCTGGCCGGTTCGCTTCACCGGCCGGACGCTCCACGACGCCGAGCTCCGGTACCACGATGCCGAGAAAGAGGTTCTCGGGCTCCTCCGGGTCCTGACGAACTTCTACGGGATCGTCGTGGGCCGGCAGATCCGGGTGTACACGCGACACTCGGTCTTGCGCTGGCTCATGACATCGAAGTCGTTGAGCGGCCGGTGCCTCCAGTGGGCGACGTTCCTCTCGCCGTGGTCGCTCGAGGTCGTCCGGGTCGAGCGCGATGAAGACTGGCTGGCGCGCTGGCATGCTGTCAGCATCACGCCGCGCGAGAAGCTGGACGAAGTCGCAGCCGAGCTGGTCCCGCCGAAAGCCAGTCGAGCCGGTAAGCCCGTCGTCTGTCTGGAATCGCTGGACCCGGCCGAGATCGGCTGGGTCCTGACATTCGATGGGGCGGCAAAGCTGAAGGCAAGGACAGGAAGCGCAAGCTATATTCTATGGTCGTTACCAACCTGGAATCCTGTCCGAGCCGGTGGAGCCCGTCTCGAAGCCGTCACGGTGAACGAGGCGGAGTACGCCGGCTTGCTGACCGGCTTGGCTGAAGCGGCCGACCTGGGCGTCCGGGACATCACGGTCATCGGCGACTCTCGGATCGCGATCGAGCAGTGCGCGGGTAGCATCCAGTGCAACCAAGCGCACCTTCAGCTCCTGCTCGACCGGTTCCACGAGCTCGAGCGCCGGTTCGACCGGGTCCGCCTGCTTCACGTGAAGCGCGACCTCAACGGCCCGGCCGACTACCTCGCGACGCGCACGCTGCGCCTCGACGCGAGCTGGGAGGTCGACAGCGACGACGACCGCCGTCTCCTGCAGCAGCTCAACCGGTTGCGGAGCACGTCGGCAGGAAGACGGGGTCGGCCGGCTCGAACGTGGAGGCTGACGTCGAAGTCGAGCCCACGGAGCCGGCGAGCAAGCGGAACGAGCGCGGCGAGCAAGTCGAGCCGGCCAGCGCTCACGCGCGCGATGCGCAGAGCGACCGCGCAAGCGCAGAGGTCTTCGTCATGCGCACGCGCAGCGCGGCGCGGCGCGCGTCGGCGCGCTCGGGCGCTGCGGCGGAGTCGGCGGAGTCGGCGGCGCTGCCGGCGCCAGCGTGGCGGCGTGTGAAGTCGGCGCCGCGGCAGGAAGAGCTGCAGAAGATCGCACGAGAGACCAAGAACGCCGAAGAACACCAGCAAGTGTGCGACCGGGCGAGCCGGTAACGCAATCAGCAGACGTCGAGACGTCAACCCCAGACCCGGTACGACTTTCAGCCAATCAGCGATCAAGTTTTCCAGACCCCAACCCCAACCAAGATTCGCCGACTCCTGATTGGCTGGAGACACGCGTCGGAACCCAGGTCGCACCCAACGACGGTTGGTTAGGGGACCAGCACGAGCTAGTCGACCCACACGAGCGTGTTGCAGCAACAACACGGGCTCAACCGGCACATGCACCAGCAACGGACGATCGCGAAGCGTCGCAACAACCAGGGCGGACCGTTTTACGGGCTCCGCCGGGTCCATCATCACCGGCGAGCGCCTCGTCGCATCCTGCAGACGAACGATGGCGACGGATCAAGGCGCTGCAAGGTCGAGATGCGTTCTGTCGCCCGCTAGTACAGTTCCTCAGCGGGGAACTCGAGACGCTGCCGATCCAGCAGGTGCACGAGCTGGCTAAGCTCGCTGACCAGTTTGTGCTGGACAGTGACGATGTCCTTCGCTATGTTGGTGCCCGCGGCCGACCGCGCTCGCAGCGTGCGCGACCGGTGGAACCTGCGAGACTGGTCGTGCCGGCAGCGATGCAGCAGGACGTGCTGCACGTCAGCCACGAGGACTATCAAGGGGTCACCAGGGCATCACTCGCACGTACGACCGGGTGCGTGCTGAGTTCTACTGGCCCGGCTTGTTCAAGAGCGTCGAGCGGCACGTCCGGTCGTGCATCGATTGCGCCACTGCGAAGGGGAGCCCGCCGAACCCGGGGCCGTCTCCAGGCAACCTGCGAGCCGAGTATCCATTCCAAGTGTTGTCGATGGATTTTGTCATGCCGTTGCCGGAGTCGGCCAGGGGCAGCACGGCGCTGCTCCTGTTTCAAGACCAGTTCTCCGGGTTCGTGCTGGCTGCGTGCCTCAGCGACACGTCCGCCCAGTCGGTCGCTGAGGCATACGACCGGGTCGTCTTCCAGCGGTTCGGCGCAAGTGCGTACGTCCGGCACGACCGGGACCCGCGCTTTATGAGCGAGGTCTTTGGCCAGTTCCGCCGGATGCTCGGCAGCCAGCAACGGGCTACGCTGGCATATCGCCCGCAGGCGAACGGCCAGCAGGAGCGGTCGGTCCAGACCGTCATCCGGAGTGTCAAGGCCTACGTTGAGGAACCCGGCCAGTCCGACTGGGAGGACGTGGTCGGCCGGCTCATGTTCGCACTGAACACGAGCTACGACGCCACGCGGAAGGAGACACCGTTCTTTCTGGTGCATGGGTGGGACCACGGTCAACATTACGGGCTATGCTGGCTCCGCCACCGCAGGGGCGGGATCTGCTAGACGCGTATGTCTGGCGACTGCGTGTCCAACGTCAACACACGCTCGCACAAGCATGGGCTCTCGACTTGCAAGACCAAGCTCGACAGACCCGGGCGGACCGGCAGACGGCGGCGTGGGCGGCATTGCCGGCTAAGTTCAAGCAGGGTCTCGATGTCGGCAACCAAGTCTGGTTGTATCTCGCCCGCGTCCGACCGGGCCTGTCACGCAAGCTTGCGCATTGCTGGCACGGCCCGTTTCGGATCGTGGAACGAGACGACAATCATCGTGTCAAACTGGCGATCGAAGGGACTGGCCGACGCGTGTACCCGTGGGTGCACGTGTCTCGCGTGAAGCCGCGGGTTGTCTTCGAAGAACGACCAACGGAGCCAGTCGACCCGGCCAACGAGCCGGATGTGACTCATGGTGGCGAACCTGGCGCCGACGACCCCGACGACCTGGATGCTGCGCTCCTCCCTGAAGATAGCTGGGAGCCGGATCAGTCGGATGGCGTCTACGAGGTCGAAGCCCTGCTCGACGTGCGATGGACCAGCGCCGGAACACGCTCTGGTCGACGCCAGAAAGAGTATCTCGTGCGGTGGCGAGGGTACGACGAGCCCGACTGGGTCCGGCTCGACCAGCTCAACTGTGGCCGTCTCATCTACGAGTTCGACCGGTCGCGCCGAGCGCAAACACGCTTCGCAGCCATGCAATCGGCTGACGAAGCTGACGGATCTCTCGACTAGGCTCGGGGGGGTCGCCGCTGGCAGTGACGGAACAAATGCCAGCACAGCAAGGCAAGTCGATCTGCCTTGCATTTTCAAATGCCGTGTGTGTGACAGATCGATCCGTCTCCACCGAGATGGCGTTGCACCACCCGGCTCTGCCAGTCGGGCAGAGTCGGCTGCCGGTTGGACCGGCAGCAACAAGCAAAATCAAAGAGCGATTTAGTGCGAATGGCGACTACACAACCCCTCCGGTGCGGTGACTCTCGGTGATTCGAGGGGGCGTGTACTCCTGCGTGGTGAGCAGGACGAGCAGGACGATGTCCACGCCTGAGCTAGACGAACAAGAGGACAGAGATGTGAACGACAAGCAAAACCGACTGCCCACTGGACCCGAGCCGGCTCCCACTCGTCCAGCCGAGCGAGTTGCGCCTCCAACGGGTGCTGGTCGAGCGGGGCGACGATCCAGTAGCAGGGACGAGCCGGCGGGAACCAGATCGCTGGCTCATGCCAGATTAGGTCTGTCATCCCGGCCGGCATCCGCTGCTTCAGTCGCTGGAATGCGCTCTTCATCCGAGCGTCAAGCTCCGTACGATAGCCGCACGCGGCCACCATGCTGGCGTCGGGCCACTCGCGCGACATCACCAGCCAGTGGCCGCGCAGCCAAATTGCTTGCCGGTTCTCGAACATGAAGACCAACACCTCCTTGAGCCAGTCGACCTGGGCGTCCGACAACCGGCGCGGGTCGAACAGGTAGAGGTGGCAAACGCGCCCACGCCACATGTCGTCCCAGGGGCGAGTCGCGTACAACTCGCGGAACCGGCTGAGCCCGTCGGGGCCATATCGCTCAAGGATCCAGTGCGTGAGGTTCTTCGAGGTCTCGTAGTTGGGGTAGAACAGGCTCTGCCCCCGCACGAACTGAGTCGGCAGGCCCATCACTTGGAACCGCTGCTTGACGGAAGCAGCGGCCGTCGGGAACAAGCTGTGCTGGGACCGCACACTGCCCAGTGGTTGCGGGTGCGGCACCTCCCGGAACACCGTCGACGTGCGCGCCTGGTCGGACGGGCGCTTGGGCGTGGCAGCAATGCGCGCGAGCTCGACGGCTGACAACTCGTGTCGCATCGGATGTCGCAACTGGTGAGCTGGCGGAGTCGGACGAACATCCAGCGTGAACGAGTCACGGTCGCGATAGCCCGACGTTGGGCGACGAGCTCGACTGGGCTTGCGGGATGCTGGTGACACGATTGCGTCGAGCGCCTCGCGGGCCTCCCGAGCGAGCTGCGCCTTCAGCGAACGCCTTGCACCAGGGGACTGAGACTTGGAACTCGTCGGCGTCGACGACTTGCTCGACTGGCGTTTGGAAGCCGGTTGCTGGTCGTGGGGGGACTGGCGGGCAGCAGGGGCGTGAGCACTCTCCCCGTCGGACGTCTCGTCCGCCGAGCTGTGCGACGCGTTCTCTTCTTGGATGCGAATGTCGCGCATCAGCTCGTTGGTCGTCTGGGAGCACCGGCGCTGACGACGAGCTGGTGGCGCGACGATCTCGATGGTCGAGTCCGAGTCGCTCTCGTGCTTGGTCTCACCAGGAGAGCCAGCAGCACGCTTGTTGCCGGAGAGCCGACCGGCGCACCCAGCCGACCGGACCGTCACAGCATCCAACAAGTCGGTTGCATACGGACCGGTGGCCCACGCCGCCGGCGACGGAGCATCCGATGAAGCCGGCCGAGCCGAGCCGCTAGCTGACCGGTACGAGTGGAAGGACACACCATCCGGCACTAGCGCAGGGTCGTCGGAGGCACATGCCCGCAAGAGCTGCCACCACGACTGCGCGTCACCGCCCCCGCCATGCTGCCAGCAGAACCGGTAAACGTGGTCGAGCTGCCGAGCCGACAGCGTCGCGCGAGACTGCTCCGCGTCAAGTGCCGCACTGAGTCGAGCCACCTCACTCTCGAGTCGATCGAGCCGAGCCCGCGCGGCGGCCGGCGACTCGGCGCCAGAGGAAGACGGGGGCGCCGAGTGCTGAGCCGGTGGTGCTGGTCCGCTCTCGAGCTGCTTGACGCGAGAGCTCAAGTCGTCGGCCCGCTCCTCTGCGGCGAGCAGCTGGAGCTGGTATCGCCGAGCGCGCGGTCGGCCGCGTCAGCTCGGCGAGCGCCAACAGCGAGAGGCCGTCCAACAATGGCTTGCTCTCCGCCAGCGCAGCCACCGACGTCGCCTCGGCGGTCCGACAGGTAACTCAAGTAACGCCAGGCGTGCGTCAGCCAGCGAGTGCTCGAGCAGTGCGGATGGCGCGACCAACGAGATCGCGCTCACCGAACAAGTCGCGCAACCGCTGAACAGGCGGATCGCCTCCGTCGACAGCTCGACCGGCCCCAGCGTTGAGTCAGCGGCTCCGCGGGGTCGCGGGGTGCGAGAACAAACGCACACAGTCGGGGACCGGCCCCAGGCAACACGTCGTCGAACGCCGCCTCAATCGTCTTGCCGTCGGGCATCCACCAGGATGCACCCATGTCGGCCGCCGACGGGTCGAGCGCGGCGCGAGACGAACAGAGCGCAGACAAGCGGTCCCGCGCGTACTCGCCAAGGATGAGCAGCTCTTGCCGATCGACGGGCAAACGAGAGGCTGCCGACAGCATCGCTGACTCCAAGTCGCCCGCGGGCACATCCGGTCAAGCCGACTGACTCGATCCAGCAGCCGACCCGCCCACGCCAGTAGAGCGAGCGGTCGTTGCCGCATGGGGGGTCGAGCCGACCGCAACGACGGGCGCAACAGCGCCAGACGAGTCAGCAGCGGCTGGCGTCTCGACGGCTGCGACGACGGGCGTCGGTGACACGCGAGCCGAAGAGGAAGCCGACGGAGAACCAGGCGCTCGACCAGAGCCCGCTGATCACGATTCAGCAGAGGCGCGCGCCCGAGGAGAAGGCAACGGAGACCCAGCGATCGAACCAACCCCCGACGGTGGGGCGTCGGCGCCGGCTTCGGCACCAGCCGAAGGCGGCGTGGTTAGAGCCGGCGAGGCTGGCGCGGACGCAACGGACGTCACAGTGCCGAGCGCCGGGCCGGTTGGAGCGGGCGAAGCAGGCGTAGAGGACATGGCGAGGCGAGGCGGTGGAAGCGTGACGAGCTGGACGGCTGCAAGCAAGACGCGGAGTGAGTCGTCCCTACCAGTTCGACCAGCACAGCCGAACAACGGGCGCGTCGGCGTGGTCTCTCGACATCTCCGGCGACGCGGCGCGCGCAGTGAGGGCAAGGCGTTGATGCCCATCAACGAACGCCCGGTCGCAGCGGAATCCAGTCGAGGGGGAATCATCAAGCGGGACGCGACCTCGAACGATGTTCTGCGTCGTGTCCCACTGGATGAGGGGCGGTTGTGACGAAGTGACAGCCATTCCGCTGCCCCCTCCCCTACCGGCGCCCACCACCAGTCGCCATATCCGGCGCTCACCAGCATCGCCATCTTACCTGGTGTCGAGGGTGTCGAGTTTGAGAAGATCTGAAGTGCTCGTGCCGGGCGAGAGAGCCTAAGAACCCGTGGAGCCAGGCGGCGTAGTCTAGCTGATAGATAAAGAAGAACAAGGATACGCAGGACCGGTCCCCAGACCGGTCCATCGGGTACTGGCCGTGTTGGCCAACCCGGGTGTCCCGCCGGCTCAACCGGCTCAACCGGCTCTGCCGGCTTCGACCAATTCAACCGGCTCTGCCGGCTTCGACCAGTTCAACCGGCTCCACCAGCTTTGACTGGCCCACCGGCTCCACCGGGTAAGTCACTAAACCGGGTAAGCGGTTTGTGACATGCTCCAGTGATACGCGCGAGCGACGCGCGTCACTGGCACACCTGGGTGAGCAGGGATAGGTTAGGTCCAAACCGGACCAGCGCAGGTAGTCAGTAACTGGCCCGCCGACCGGCGGGCTCTGCCAATAAAGACTCTCGATTTTGCCAAGTTCTGCTCAGGTCTTCTCGTCTTCGACCCTCCGGTCTGCCCCATCGCATTGGTACGTCTGCGTGTTAGACGTATTCCTTGGCGTGGTGCATATTACGTGTTGGTCTTAGCCGGTCGGGCTGGGCTGAGCCGGTAAAGTCGGCAGCGACAACCCCTCAACCCCCCAACCTTGCGTCATCTTCCTGGTCTCCCAGGTCGGTGGCTGCATTCCATATTCGTGTGCGTGCCGGGCGAGCCGGCAGCACCGGTCTGTATATCGTTTAGGCCAAGGTGGCCGCCCCCACTTGCTCGGACCGACTAGTCGTCCGTGCCGAGCGTGTATACTAAATTGCATATATCAACGAAACCTTCGTTGTCTCCCTCGCCGAACGAGCTGGTGGAGCCGGTATATTAGCCGGTTGAGCCAGTAAGTTATCTGGATTTGACGGTTCCTGGGGCTCTGTTCTATCCCCTTCTGCGACCAATCCAAAGGCCCAAAGGGTACACAACGTGAGCTGCTGGCCTGGGCGATCCCGTGTATTCGGTCTGATCGCCCGCGCTAGCTGTATAAATCTCTTGCTTGACCGAGCCGGCGCTACCCCTTCGCCGGACTCGGTTGGTGTATACAGCGCACGCGCCTCCCCCGACGGGCGCTGGTTGGAGCCGGCGAGGCTGGCGCGGACGCAACGGACGTCACAGTGCCGAGCGCCGGGCAGGTTGGTGCGGGCGAAGCAGGCGCAGAGGACATGGCGAGGCGAGGCGGTGGAAGCGTGACGAGCTGGACGGCTGCAAGCAAGACGCGGAGTGAGTCGTCCCTACCAGTTCGACCAGCACAGCCGAACAACGGGCGCGTCGGCGTGGTCTCTCGACGTCTCCGGCGACGCGGCGCGCGCAGTGAGGGCAAGGCGTTGATGCCCATCAACGAACGCCCGGTCGCAGCGGAATCCAGTCGAGGGGGAATCATCAAGCGGGACGCGACCTCGAACGATGTTCTGCGTCGTGTCCCACTGGATGAGGGGCGGTTGTGACGAAGTGACAGCCATTCCGCTGCCCCCTCCCCTACCGGCGCCCACCACCAGTCGCCATATCCGGCGCTCACCAGCATCGCCATCTTACCTGGTGTCGAGGGTGTCGAGTTTGAGAAGATCTGAAGTGCTCGTGCCGGGCGAGAGAGCCTAAGAACCCGTGGAGCCAGGCGGCGTAGTCTAGCTGATAGATAAAGAAGAACAAGGATACGCAGGACCGGTCCCCAGACCGGTCCATCGGGTACTGGCCGTGTTGGCCAACCCGGGTGTCCCGCCGGCTCAACCGGCTCAACCGGCTCTGCCGGCTTCGACCAATTCAACCGGCTCTGCCGGCTTCGACCAGTTCAACCGGCTCCACCAGCTTTGACTGGCCACCGGCTCCACCGGGTAAGTCACTAAACCGGGTAAGCGGTTTGTGACATGCTCCAGTGATACGCGCGAGCGACGCGCGTCACTGGCACACCTGGGTGAGCAGGGATAGGTTAGGTCCAAACCGGACCAGCGCAGGTAGTCAGTAACTGGCCCGCCGACCGCGGGCTCTGCCAATAAAGACTCTCGATTTTGCCAAGTTCTGCTCAGGTCTTCTCGTCTTCGACCCTCCGGTCTGCCCCATCGCATTGGTACGTCTGCGTGTTAGACGTATTCCTTGGCGTGGTGCATATTACGTGTTGGTCTTAGCCGGTCGGGCTGGGCTGAGCCGGTAAAGTCGGCAGCGACAACCCCTCAACCCCCCAACCTTGCGTCATCTTCCTGGTCTCCCAGGTCGGTGGCTGCATTCCATATTCGTGTGCGTGCCGGGCGAGCCGGCAGCACCGGTCTGTATATCGTTTAGGCCAAGGTGGCCGCCCCCACTTGCTCGGACCGACTAGTCGTCCGTGCCGAGCGTGTATACTAAATTGCATATATCAACGAAACCTTCGTTGTCTCCCTCGCCGAACGAGCTGGTGGAGCCGGTATATTAGCCGGTTGAGCCAGTAAGTTATCTGGATTTGACGGTTCCTGGGGCTCTGTTCTATCCCCTTCTGCGACCAATCCAAAGGCCCAAAGGGTACACAACGTGAGCTGCTGGCCTGGGCGATCCCGTGTATTCGGTCTGATCGCCCGCGCTAGCTGTATAAATCTCTTGCTTGACCGAGCCGGCGCTACCCCTTCGCCGGACTCGGTTGGTGTATACAGCGCACGCGCCTCCCCCGACGGGCGCTGGTTGGAGCCGGCGAGGCTGGCGCGGACGCAACGGACGTCACAGTGCCGAGCGCCGGGCAGGTTGGAGCGGGCGAAGCAGGCGCAGAGGACATGGCGAGGCGAGGCGGTGGAAGCGTGACGAGCTGGACGGCTGCAAGCAAGACGCGGAGTGAGTCGTCCCTACCAGTTCGACCAGCACAGCCGAACAACGGGCGCGTCGGCGTGGTCTCTCGACGTCTCCGGCGACGCGGCGCGCGCAGTGAGGGCAAGGCGTTGATGCCCATCAACGAACGCCCGGTCGCAGCGGAATCCAGAGGGGGAATCATCAAGCGGGACGCGACCTCGAACGATGTTCTGCGTCGTGTCCCACTGGATGAGGGGCGGTTGTGACGAAGTGACAGCCATTCCGCTGCCCCCTCCCCTACCGGCGCCCACCACCAGTCGCCATATCCGGCGCTCACCAGCATCGCCATCTTACCTGGTGTCGAGGGTGTCGAGTTTGAGAAGATCTGAAGTGCTCGTGCCGGGCGAGAGAGCCTAAGAACCCGTGGAGCCAGGCGGCGTAGTCTAGCTGATAGATAAAGAAGAACAAGGATACGCAGGACCGGTCCCCAGACCGGTCCATCGGGTACTGGCCGTGTTGGCCAACCCGGGTGTCCCGCCGGCTCAACCGGCTCAACCGGCTCTGCCGGCTTCGACCAATTCAACCGGCTCTGCCGGCTTCGACCAGTTCAACCGGCTCCACCAGCTTTGACTGGCCCACCGGCTCCACCGGGTAAGTCACTAAACCGGGTAAGCGGTTTGTGACATGCTCCAGTGATACGCGCGAGCGACGCGCGTCACTGGCACACCTGGGTGAGCAGGGATAGGTTAGGTCCAAACCGGACCAGCGCAGGTAGTCAGTAACTGGCCCGCCGACCGCGGGCTCTGCCAATAAAGACTCTCGATTTTGCCAAGTTCTGCTCAGGTCTTCTCGTCTTCGACCCTCCGGTCTGCCCCATCGCATTGGTACGTCTGCGTGTTAGACGTATTCCTTGGCGTGGTGCATATTACGTGTTGGTCTTAGCCGGTCGGGCTGGGCTGAGCCGGTAAAGTCGGCAGCGACAACCCCTCAACCCCCAACCTTGCGTCATCTTCCTGGTCTCCCAGGTCGGTGGCTGCATTCCATATTCGTGTGCGTGCCGGGCGAGCCGGCAGCACCGGTCTGTATATCGTTTAGGCCAAGGTGGCCGCCCCCACTTGCTCGGACCGACTAGTCGTCCGTGCCGAGCGTGTATACTAAATTGCATATATCAACGAAACCTTCGTTGTCTCCCTCGCCGAACGAGCTGGTGGAGCCGGTATATTAGCCGGTTGAGCCAGTAAGTTATCTGGATTTGACGGTTCCTGGGGCTCTGTTCTATCCCCTTCTGCGACCAATCCAAAGGCCCAAAGGGTACACAACGTGAGCTGCTGGCCTGGGCGATCCCGTGTATTCGGTCTGATCGCCCGCGCTAGCTGTATAAATCTCTTGCTTGACCGAGCCGGCGCTACCCCTTCGCCGGACTCGGTTGGTGTATACAGCGCACGCGCCTCCCCCGACGGGCTCGCCTAGCTCGCCCGGGTGGAAAAACGCACGCCGCTATATCACACGGGTCCCACGTTCCCCGCCCACAGGGTTGCCCCTTTGTGGTCTCTCGGTCACGCGCTGACATGTGTGGCGCCGCCTCCGCACTGTCGCCCCTTCTCGTTCGCGCAGCTCTCGCGCACGGCGTACGCGCGCGGAGAGACCGCTGGGTGCAGCGTGCATGGCGGTATCGTGTGGCTTCCGGGCGTTAGATGCTTGGGGGGCTGTGTCGCCGTCTCCCCGTCTTCAACCTTGCGGCCTTCTTCCGTCTTCAGCGCTTCCTGCCGACTCTTCCCCCGTTTTCAAGTAAACGCTACTGACACGTAAGTGCGCTCTCTGTGGAGACTCAGAGCGAATTGACTCTGACTCTGTCCAACAGTTTCGAGCCTGGTGAACCTTCCGAGTGTCACCCTACTCCTCCTCGACCTCCATCACCGAGAACCTGGCGCGCGCGCGCGTCTGCTTCTCGTACTCCTCCAGGAGACTGGGAGCCCGCAAGTCTGCCTCGGCTACCCAGGTGGGTTCCTCATACGCTCTCCATCGCACCAAGTATTCTCGAATAACTCGTCCTTGTCGTGCAGCTCGGCGCTCTCGGTGTTTGAGGATCCGTTCGACTTCGTAGTCGCCCGCCTCGTTGTCGGGCTCGAAGGAGTCCTCGGGTAAGATCGCCTCGTCGAAGTCGAATCGGTCTTCTGGCATCACCTCGAGGTCTTCTGGCGGTCTCGCCGGGAACTCTCGTCGGAGTTTAAGTCTCGACACATGAACGAGAGGGAAGAACTTGTAGTCCGTGTCTTCAGTCTCCAACCTGGCTAGGTACGTGTCTGGCTTTTCGAGGACGCGGAAAGGGCCATGTCACATGTGCGCTAACTTCCTTGCGTAACCAGGCTTAACCTGATTGATGTAAAGCCAAACGTGGTCTCCTGGCTGGACGTCTTCTGCGCTTCCTTTCTCGTTCGCATTCGCGCGAGTTCTTCGATCCTCGACGGCTTCTTCCAGAAGACGGGTCGCGTCTTCTTTGGCCTTCCGGTACTGGACTTGGAGTTCCGCTCGCCATCTCGTCGCTCGAGAGGTCTTCCGACCGCCGTCTTCTTCAGGTAAGCCGACTTCTAGCGTCGTCTTTGGTTCCCAACCATACAGCAAGTAGAACGGCGTTTCCTGACGCGTTCTGTCGAATGACAGGTTGAGTGCGAAGACCAGACGTTCAGCGTAGTCATCCCAGTCTCGCTGATTTGGGTCAGAGACGTACAGCTTCACTGCTCTCACGACCGTCTGCACCATTCGCTCTGTCGTTCCATTCGCTTGAGGTCTGTAAGCTAGCGTTGCTTTGCTGCGCTGTCCTATCAGTCGGTTGAACTCTCGGAAGACTTCTGACATGAAGGCGGGTTCCCTGTCGTGCCTGATGATCTCACTCGCACCGTAATGCCTGTAGACACACCGCTCGTAAGACTCGGCGACTACTTGTGCCTCTCGCGATGGGTTGGCGGAGACAATCACGAAGCCCGTGTGATGGTCGACCCACACTAGCAACTCCGTGTTGCCCCGATGCGTCTTCGGCAGGGACGGTACGTGATCCATTCCAACGATTTGGAATGGGCTTCTGGCCACCAGGTTGCCGGGAGACGTTCCGGTCATCCGCGGGTCTCCTTTGCCTGACTGGCAGTCTGTGCAGGCTAGGATGAAGTCTCTGACATCCTGATATTGTCTTCGCCAGTATAGGAACTTCTTCACTCGCGCATAGGTTCTCGTCACCCCTTGATGCCCGCCGGTAAGACTCGCGTGGTAATGGTGGAGGACTTCTTGGACTAACGTTGTCGGCAGTACTAGTCGCAGCAGTCTTGTAGTGTCACCTCGCTTCCGTTCATACCGAGGCCCGACATAATACAAGAGGTCGTCTACCAACTCAAAGTTGTCCGCGAGTCTTGCAGACACTCCGGCCTGTTCGGCAGTCAGCTGTCCGACTTCTCCTTCCAGATACTTCCTTAGGTCGGCGATCCATGTTTCTTCCTTCTGCGCTATGCGGATCCGATCCGACCTCAGGCGTTGGAGAAGTTCCCCGGCTTCCTCCGCTTCTGGAGTCCGTTGTTCGGGACCGCTCGCGGGGGCGTCATCTTGGTTGTTTTCGACGGTATGTCGTTCGTCCGACGCTTGTCGCCGTTGACGTCTTGTCATCACCTGGACTTGTGCTGGTAGGCCTTCTTCGCGCGTCAACACCTCCTTGAGACGACTGAGGGTCTCCAAGTCCGCGAAGTCTCCTTCCGGGATATCACGGTCTGTGCCTCGCTGGAGCGCGTTTCCGGTGATCATGTCTGCTGCCGCATTGTAGCATCGGATGACGTGTACCAAGTCTACTCGTTCGAACGTCGCGAGTTCGGTTGCAGCCTTTGCCTGCAACACCTGCAGTCCGGGCGACCGGCACTCGATCTCTCCTCGAAGCTGTTGGATCACCAGCCGTGAGTCTCCACACACGATGAGCTTCCTAACGTCGTGTCTTCTGGCTAGCTCGAGTCCAAGGAGAAGGCCACGATACTCGGCTTCGTTGACAGTTCCCTCTTCGAAGCACCGGGCTTGCGCAGCGACGGCTCTCCATTCTGGTGCAGCCCAAACGATCGCACCGCAGCTACCCAGACCTCGTCTCGGCTTCGCTGAGCCATCGAATGAAACGACCCCTTTCGGTGCCAGAGTCCTCGGCAGCCCGCTGAACTTCGTTCGGCCCGTCACCTTCCGTGGTCTGATCGACTCCAGCATCTCGTCGACTCGGTCAGCTGGGCCGACCGCTGCTGCTAGAAGTCCAGTCAGGTGATCTTCGTCTTTCACGATCTTCTGTATCGTGAGCGACCATGGGCCCAGCATCACGCCCCACTTCTCCAGGCGACCACAGAGTCCCTTGGCGGCGAGAAGCCACGCCAGGGTCGAGTGTCTTGTGAGTACGCGGATCTGTCGCCCCAGCAGTAGGTTCGACTGCTGCGAGAGGATCTGAAGGAGTGCTAGCGCTTCTTTCTCGGCAAGTGCAAACTTCAGCTCGTGCGGTTTTAGCACCCGACTGCAGAAGGTTACCGGCTCGACTCCATCCTCTTGCTCTTGCAGGAGCGAGCTGGCAATCGCCCATTCGTTGGCGTACACGACGATGACAGGTTCCCTGTTCGGCTGGAAGTGGCGCAGGATCGGTGTCTCCACGAGCTTCTTCTTCAGCAAGTCAAACGCTGCTCGGGCGGCCGTTAGTCGGCCGGGATCCGTCTTTTCCAGCACGAGGTCTTCTGGCGTGACTTCATACAGCGCGGCTGCGAACACTGCGAAGTGCTCTACTAAGCGCTGGTAGTAGTTGAGGGATCCGAGGAACGACTGGATCCCTTTCAGCGTCTTCGGAAACATCAGCTGAGTCAGCTCCTCCAAGTTCTTTGGCTCCGCAGAGATTCCTTCGGGTGAGACGACGTGTCCGAGATAATCCACCTTCTTCATACCGAACTGACTCTTTGGAATGCTGATTGCCAGGCTCCACTCCTCGCATACGGCCATCAGGCGCTCGAGTCGCTCACACATCTGGTCCCAGGTTTCTCCTCCGAACAGGATGTCGTCGATATAGGAGCGTTTTCCTATGGCCGGCTCAACTCAGGAGTCCGTCGGCTCTCCAGATTGGAAGACGTCTCCCGCCTTGTCGGTGGGTTGACCGGACTTGATCTTCAGGTAACCGTAAAGCGCGTTGTCGAGTAGTCGCTGGTATATCTGTGGGGCATTCTTTAACCCAAACGGCATGCGTGTCCACTCGTAGAGGCCAAAAGGCGTCACGAAGGCTGACACGGCTCGTGCTCGTTCGGTCATCGGTACGACCCAGAATCCTGATGCCATATCGAGCGAGCAAAACCAGCGCAGCGACGTCAAGTCTTCTAACAGATCTTGTACAACCGGCATCGGATACACCATCAATCGGGTAAGTGAGTTGACGACTCGGTAGTCTACACATAGCCGGATATCAACCCCATTCTTCTTGATGACGATCACGATAGGTGACGCCCACGAGGAAGTCGACGGTCTCACGAATCCTGCTTCCAAGAGACCCTTCACTAGGTCTGACAGCTGCTGAAGATATTGCGGTGGCACCCGGCGACACCTCTGCGCGACCGGCTTGGCATCGCCGACGTCTATGTCGCAGACGACACCTTTGGCGGCGGTGGGCGGGCATTCCTTTCCCCATGAGAAGGTGTCGTCGCCAGAGGATTTCTCGCACTCGATCGACCTCCTCTTCGGTTACTCCTCCTGTCAGCGCGACCTGGATGTCTTCTCGTTTGACACTCTCATCGTTCTTGGCACCTCGGGAATCACGGCCATCTGTCCTTCGATCTCCTCGGCGCTGAGGTCGCCCCCTTCGTGGATGAACTGTCGGATCCATCTCGTTTTACGCGGTCGTCGGTAAGTGCCACACTCCGTCGTTCGCCGAGGTTTCATGTTCCACCGAGCGTGTTAACGACCCGACCTTCACTTCCGTCTTCTTCAGGATCCTTGTCGGCGTCGTGTACTTCGGCCTTTCGACCGGTGGTGGCAACGCTGCCTCGTAGGTCTCATCTGCGCACGTCGTCTGGTCTCCAGACACGGTTCCGGCTCCGTCTCGTAGACCAGCGTGACCCACTCGTTGTATCTGCGCGAGCCGATCGAAACGAACCTGGCCCGAGGTAGCCTTCCTTGTGCATCCATACCGATAACTGTCTGCGCGGCGATGCTGACAGGACTCTTGCTGAGGTTAGTCACCTTCAGCGCCCGAAGGTGTCCTTCGTCGTCGAAGATGCCGGTCGTAACCCAGGACTCCCGCCTCTTGACCCAGAGCTTCTTCCGCGGTTGGTTCCGAACGCGTATGTTCATCGACTCCCCTGGAGGCAACGACGTGAACTCACGGACTCTCACCGTTTCTGCTTTGTCGCTGTAGAGAGGTCTTCTACCCTCGAAGCTGACGCGAACCTCGTCCGGCATCAGGCGACTCCTTCAGCGAGGTCGAGTCGGATGCCCGCAGGAGTCATGAAGTCCGTTCCGAGGATTGCATTCGTCGAGCCTCCGCCAAGTCTTCCAACCCACAGCTCAAACTCGTAAGCCAATTCACCTGCTAGCGTTATCTTCACCTTGGCTTTCCCTTCGGTCGCAAAACTTGCCCCGCCGACTCCGACGCAGCTCAAGTGCCGCGAGGAGTCGACCTCTATATCATTCTCACGCGCGAACTCCGAATCGAGGATCGACACCTCGGCGCCCGAGTCCAGTAAGACTCGTGCGCGTCGGTCGTTGAGGTAGGCGGGGATCACAGTTTACTCCTTCTGAGTGTGGAAACGCCAGTAACCTCTGCGTTCACCGTCGTGCAGGTTCAGACGCTGGACCACAGGTCTTCTACCGAACTCATCGACTTCTTGAGTAAGTGGCTCTGAGCATGAAACGCGATGTATTAAGCGATTAACGGGCTGTCGTTCGCCTACATACGCGTACACGCAGATCCTTGGACACCGCCCGGCGCGTACCAGCTGTCCAGCTGGCGGGCGTGTCAGTTTAACCACTTCTCGACCTTCTGCGGGAGAAGGCCGGCGTGCTTCGACGGGTCGTACCAGGACCGAAGTCCGTTCGCGATCTCTTCAAGCTGGCAGGCGCCTCTGTCGTGGAGCTTCCCACACCCTTTACAGAGCTGGTAGCAGTGCTCCGACGGGTGGCCTTGTCGACCGCAGGTATCGCAGGTGAGTCGACGCCAGCAGTCGCGATCTTGATGACGCTACGAGCCGCAGTGTGTGCAGCGAGTCTCTTGGCGCGGTATGCTGTTCGCCGGTGACTTCTCCCGGTTCTTGGTGGTCGACTTGCCTTCCTTCCCTTGGCTGATCGCGAGGACTTGCGTGAACAGGTTCACTAAGTCCAGCGCGTCAGGGTTTGTGTGACGAAGCGACTGGGGCGTAACCAGTCGCTCACGTTGTGATCCTTAAACAGTTGTTTGGATCCACGGAGTACCCACGCTCACGCTTGTAGTCGGGCCGACTTCCCTTCCTCAGAGTCGTCGGTCTTGAACAGATAGACGCACTAAACGCAATAGACGTCAATCCCTTGTCGGTGCTGGACCTCTCAAGGGGGTCGGCACTTAGAGTCTGCTACAGACCCTTAGCGCCTTAGAGTTGTTATCCTCAATGGACGCTCTTCTCAGGGACCCTCGGTCCGTCTTCAGGGACACTACGCCCCGATCTCTTCAGAGACTCTCAGTCCCGCTCGTGATATAAAACGCCGTGCCAGCCGACCGTCAGGAGTGCGTTCCCTCGGGCACCCAGACGGGATTCGATATGAAGTACCAAGTCTCTGGCCTGACCAGATTCCTAGTAAGGAAGGGGGGTTGATGGACTTCACGTCAACACCTCAGCGTACCGCCCTTCCGACTTCGACCTTGCTGACGTAACTCAGACTCTACAGCTGGCCGACTCGGTACGTCGGCGGCTGGGAGTCGAGCAGGGCTGATGTAGTAGCTTCGGCCGGATGGACTTGTGCACTTGGTGGCGAAAACGATTGTCATTAAACTTAGAGTGCTACCACCTAGCTATTCCACACAACATACAAAGCGGGTCTCCAGAGAGACCATGGGGGCGTCTCTTGAGAAGACTTCATACTTACATTCCCCCTTGTCTTCAGTTCCTTGACTTAGCTTCTCAGCATATGCGGTCCTTGAACTCCTTGAACCTCAGACTTGAATGCGACCTTCACAGAGGCGCGACGCTTGACGGCGGGTGTCAGGCGTGACATCCCGCTCCACGATGGGTCGTCTTCGATATCTTTCCGTGGATTGTCGTGTGGTCGGACTGCCGATGTACCTTGAAATACCGCAAGTGTGTGCCACTGTGTACCACCTTCGGGTAACATCACGATGTCCTCTGAGGGCACCGACCCTGAGGACCGTGAGAATACCCCTCATCAGAAGGTGCTCTCGACTCTGAAGGTCTTGAGGGTACAATACCTCAGAGTACCATTGAAGAATGATCGGCTGACAGTGACACGGCGTCGTCACGACTGAACTTGGCACACATCACTCAGAGTTCTGCGAGCGCTTCGCCACATTTGCGAGGTGCGTGGGCGGCAGCACGACGGTGCTTGCCTTAGGAGTTCCTCGCAAAGGAGAGTCTCCTGCTTTGGGGAGTCGCTTGCTTTGTTGACTTCCCTCTTCTTGCCGTCCGTGGCCAAACCTCCACGGGACGGGGTTCGTGGTGTCGGGGGGAGGAGCCCGCGCGACGACAACCACGTGCCTTCTTGTCGCACTGACTTGGCCAAAACTCCAAGCCAGATGTGACGTCTCTACTGTCTTCGGGGCAGCACCACGCGATAGTTCGAGCGTGTGCCGACTTCCCGGGATGGTTTAACGTCGCGCGCCGAATGCGCGACGGAGTCTTCGGCTCTCCGCCTCGGAGGCACTTGTGTACTTGAGGGCAAAATGAAGAGTCTATTCACCATTTAGCAGTTCCCTGTCCAAAGCCCTAGATGTCGCCTATCCCCGACTTCTACCAGAAGTCCTGTAGTTAGCTGACGGGTCAGTCTCCTGGACCTCCTCAGAAGTCCTCTTGGACCTAATCAGAAGTCCGGTGTCCAACTCTCCGTCTTCTTCAACCGATGTGGATACACTTGTGCCAGCGAGTTGGTACTTTGTACCTGACGGCTGGTCGGCCTGTCTTCTGGTTCGGCTGTTCTCGAGGTTGAGAAAGGAGAGCGTCTTGGGTGACTGGATTTTCTCCCAATCACTTCACCACAACTACCTCAACGACCGACGCGCACGAGTCTTACTGGACTCGGGCGCCGAGGTGTCGATCCTCGATTCGGACTTCGCGCGTGAGAATGATATAGAGGTCGACTCCTCGCGGCACTTGAGCTGCGTCGGAGTCGGCGGGGCAAGTTTTGCGACCGAAGGGAAAGCGAAGGTGAAGATAACGTTGGCAGGTGAATTGGCTTACGAGTTTGAGCTGTGGGTTGGAAGACTTGGCGGAGGCTCGACGAATGCAATCCTCGGAACGGACTTCATGACTCCTGCGGGCATCCGACTCGACCTCGCTGAAGGAGTCGCTCTGATGCCGGACGAGGTTCGCGTCAGCTTCGAGGGTAGAAGACCTCTCTACAGCGACAAAGCAGAAACGGTGAGAGTCCGTGAGTTCACGTCGTTGCCTCCAGGGGAGTCGATGAACATACGCGTTCGGAACCAACCGCGGAAGAAGCTCTGGGTCAAGAGGCGGGAGTCCTGGGTTACGACCGGCATCTTCGACGACGGAGGACACCTTCGGGCGCTGAAGGTGACTAACCTCAGCAAGAGTCCTGTCAGCATCGCCGCGCAGACAGTTATCGGCGTATGGATGCACAAGGAAGGCATACCTCGGGCACCAGGTTTTGTTTCGATCGGCTCGCGCAGATACAACGAGTGGGTCACGCTGGTCTACGAGTCGGAGCCGGAACCGTGTCTGGAGACCAGACGACGTGCGGCAGATGAGACCTACGAGGCAGCGTTGCCACCACCGGTCGAAAGGCCGAAGTAGACGACGCCGATAAGGATCCTGAAGAAGACGGAAGTGAAGGTCGGGTCGTTAACACGCTCAGTGGAACATGAAACCTCGGCGAACGACGGAGTGTGGACACTTACCGACGACCGCGTAAAACACGAGATGGATCCGACAGTATTCATCCACGAAGGGGGCGACCTCAGCGCCGAGGAGATCGAAGGACAGATGGCCGTGATCCCCGAGGTGCCAAGAAACGATGAGAGTGTCAAACGAGAAGACATCCAGGTCGCGCTGACAGGAGGAGTAACCGAAGAAGAGGTCGATCGAGTGCGAGAAATCCTCTGGCGACGACACCTTCTCATGGGGAAAGGAAATGCCCGCCCACCGGCCGCCAAGGGTGTCGTCTGCGACATAGACGTCGGCGATACCAAGCCGGTCGCGCAGAGGTGTCGCCGGGTGCAACCGCAATATCTTCAGCAGCTGTCAGACCTAGTGAAGGGTCTCTTGGAAGCAGGATTCGTGAGACCGTCGACTTCCTCGTTGGCGTCACCTATCGTGATCGTCATCAAGAAGAATGGGGTTGATATCCGTCTATGTGTAGACTATCGAGTCGTCAACTCACTTACTCGACTGATGGTGTATCCGATGCCGGTTGTACAAGATCTGTTATAAGACTTGACGTCGCTGCGGTGGTTTTGCTCGCTCGCCATGGCATCAGGATTCTGGGTCGTACCGATGACCGAACGAGCACGGGCTGTATCAGCCTTCGTGACGCCTTTTGGTCTCTACGAGTGGACACGCATGCCGTTTGGGTTAAAGAATGCCCCACAGATATACCAGCGACTTCTCGACAACGCGCTTTATGGTTATCTGAAGATCAAGCCCGGTCAACCCACCGACAAGGCGGGAGATGTCTTCCAATCTGGAGAGCCGACGGACTCCTCAGTTGAGCCGGCCATCGGAAGACGCTCCTATATCGACGACATCTTGTTCGGGGGAGAAACCTGGGACCAGATGTGTGACCGACTCGAGCGCCTGATGGCCGTATGCGAGGAGTGGAGCCTGGCAATCAGCATTCCAAAGAGTCAGTTCGGTATGAAGAAGGTGGATTATCTCGGACACGTCGTCTTGTGGTGTAGTGGCCGGCGAAAAGAGCTCAGCGAAGCTCGGCTCGCGCGGTCGCCAACGCACAGACCTTGGGTTCTTGGATCTTGAGCTAGCTGCCAGCGCAGCGGTCCCCTATAAGTCGCTGAGGGAACCGAGGGCGGCCTTCTGACAAGAAGTCTGAGGTTGGGGGAGGGGTCGTGAAGCCCTCGCGGCCCTGGCGCAGAGTCCGCGGGTAAGATTCGGTACCCGCGAGACGGCCGGTGTCTTGACGCAACGCCCGCCAGCAGCCGAGGCGTAATCGGTTGCGCGGGGTGCGTGGGCGGCAGCACAACGGTGCTCGCCTTAGGAGTTCCTCGAGAGGGAGAGTCTCCTGCCTTGAGAAGCCGCTTGCTTCGTCGACTTCCTTTCCTTGCCGCCCGTGGCCAAAACTCCACGGGACGGGGTTCGTGGTGTCGGGGGGAGATGCCCGCGCGACGACGACCACGTGCCTTCTTGTCGCACTGGCTTGGCCAAAACTCCAAGCCAGATGCGACGCCTCTACTATCTTCGGGGCAGCACCACGCGATAATTCGAGCGTGTGCCGACTTCCCGGGATGGTTTAACGTCGCGCGCCGAATGCGCGACGGAGTCTTCGGCTCTCCGCCTCGGAGGCACTTGTGTACTTGAGGGCAAAATGAAGAGTCTATTCACCATTTAGCAGTTCCCTGTCCAAAAACCCTAGATGTCGCCTACCCCCGACTTCTACCAGAAGTCCTGTAGTTAGCTGACGGGTCAGTCTCCTGGACCTCCTCAGAAGTCCTCTTGGACCTAATCAGAAGTCCGGTGTCCAACTCTCCGACTTCTTCAACCGATGTGGATACACTTGTGCCAGCGAGTTGGTACCTTGTGCCTGACGGCTGGTCGGCCTGTCTTCTGGTTCGGCTGTTCTCGAGGTTGAGAAAGGAGAGCGTCTTGGGTGACTGGATTTTCTCCCAATCACTTCACCACAGCGCCCCTTTCAACGGTGTGGTCGTGGAGACGACTTCACCGTTGAAACCATTTGTGAAGTGGCCTTGTCGAAGATGTCTTCTGTCGACACGCCTGTCACGTCGGCTCCTGCGAATGCGCCCGCGCCTCAGCGCGCTGTTCCAGAGGTGACGGATCCCCGCCCTTGACGTCGTCGTCGTCCGTGTCTTCTTCGGTGGACGCACGTGCTTCTGCGGCGTCTGCAGCTTCCCGTGTGTCGCCGGCGTCGACGTCGTCGGTGCCCCCTGCTGAGGTGGTATCGGTTCAGGCGCCGGGGCCGGATGTTGCTGTGGCCGCTCCGCTCTCGCAGGAGTCCTCTCCACCTTCGGTCGTCGTTGATGCGTCGTCTGTCGACACGCCGACCGCCCGTGCGTCGGCCGTCAGCGCGTCAACTGGCAGCGTATCGGACTCCACACTTGCTCAGACGACCGCGCGTGTTCCCGATAAGGCGCGTCCTTCGGCGACCATTATCTCCTCGGCTGCCGCCGTTCCGGTCGACTCGGCGTCTTCTGTGCCCGCTGGTCTCGACGCGACGCAGCGGGTTGTCGACCAACGTGGGGATTCTGTCAAGAAGCAGGCCGCGGCCCTGCCGCGTGCTTCCCCGTCCGCCGCCGTCAACACGGCTCAGCTGCTTGGCCCGCGCGCGTGGGCGACCGAGCCCGATCGGTTGCGCAGCGACTTGGCTACCCTGGCCAACAAGGTGGCCGATCGGATTCGCTTCATGCCTCGGGACCTCGGCTTCCACCCATGCCACCACGGGCTGGTGATGGAGCAGGTGCTCAAGAGGTTGAAGAAGTCGACCGAGTCGCCGCCGATGCTAGAGCCGTTCGCCTTTCTCGTTCCAGGCCTGGATCCTTCGCGCTCCGGCTCCGGTGCGCGCGTTCGTACGGAGCGCGAGGCCGAACTCGAAGCGCGGCTGGGGGTGAGTGACCGTCGGGTGCTTGCGCCATTGTTACGTCCGTCTCATCTCGTGGCCATCTGCAGAGCTCTCAGGCGCTTCTTACTGCGACTCAGGAGTCGCGCGACGCTGTCTCGAAGTCTCTTGAGTCGTCGCGCAGTCGCGTTCGTCTCCTGGAGCAGGAGATTGCCCTTCTCAGGGCCGCTCCTCCCGCTTCGGCCCGGGCGACTTCTCCAGATTCGTCTGCCGCGAGCATCGCCAAAGTCGACACGATGCGCGAGCGCAACCAGCGGCTCGAGTCCGAGAACAAGACACTTCGCGCCGACCGCGACAAGCACGAGACGAGTGCCTTGGGGCTCAAGGAGGAGCTTCGTGGCCTTAAGAAACAGCTCGACGACAAGTCCGCTGCCCTCATCACCGCGTCAAAACAGCTCACGCAGCTGCAAGAAGTCCGCGATCAAGAGAAGAATGAGGCCGCCGAAACTGTCAAGACTCTTCGCGACAGGTTGGCTGGTTTCGAGTCGCTCGGTACGCCAGACGACATTCGTGGGCGTGAGGAGCGTCTGCTCGCGCTGATGGGCTTCGCTGTCACCGTCGCTCAAGTATACGAGCGTTCTTGCCGCGAGTACGAGGCTGTGTTCGGCAGTGTCCTCCTCAGCTACGACCGTCGTGGGCGTGTGATCGAGTCGCTCTTTCAGCTGGCGAAAGGGGAGACGCCCGATCTCGACAGCCGTCTCCCTCGTGCCTTGGGTGCCGTCTTTCCCGACTTGAAGACCGAGTTGAGTCGAGGCATCAGCGGAGACGACGCCCTTCGCGGCCTGATCTCTGCGCTTGAGGCCGCGGAGGCGTCTGACGGGTCGTCTGCTGGTGTGTCTCCTCGCTTGTTCGGGTTGGATCAGCTGCCGTCGTCGACTGAGGTCCGCCGCCTTCTGGAGGATCGTTCTGCGCGACTACCTGTCGACTTAGCGACTTGTCCGCTGTTCGATCATCCCGACAAGAGCACGGTGCTGGAAGGTCTCCTGCGCGGCAACTGGAAGAAGCTCCGTAAGGGCTCCGTCGACAAGAAGCCAAGAAGGTTGCCAAGGCGGAAGCCGTCGGTTCAGGAGTCCCTCTCGCAGCTGCGGTGTCGACCACTGCCCGCGGCGCGCCACCATCGTCTGCTGCGTCCGGTGCGTCTCCCGACGCCGACCCCTGTGCGATGGATATCGATTCTTCGAATCAGGTGGAGTCGGGTGAGGTTGACAACTTCCCGGGTGGGAGCGACGACGAGTACGTCGTCAGCAGCGGCGACGACCGTGGTGGTGGCGACCAGGATGACGCAGAGGACGAGGTGTCGGACGCAGAGGCTGGCGTAGCTGATGGCGACGATGACGACCAAGTGCGTCAGACGAAGAGATCGTGCTCGCCCCTGTGGCTTCGAAGAAGAAGGCCATCTCCGACGGTGAGGACAACGACTCTGACGTTGTTGAGGTGTTTCCGTCAAAGACTCGTGCGCGCCCGTCGACCTCGCATCTCCTCAAGTCGAAGACCCGAACGACCAAGATGTCCAAGAAAGGGTTCTTGGAGGCACGCGAGTCGTTCAGTCGCTTCCTGGAGCGCGTGGTTGCCAAGCGTCAGAAGTTGCCGATTCCCAAGGACGCGCTGTGGCCGGTCGGCCCTGCCATTGGCGACGAGAGGACCCGGATGGTCACCCATACGCGCGAGTTTCCTTGGTTTCTCG
Source organism: Pythium insidiosum (assembly GCA_022836835.1). NCBI lineage: Eukaryota > Oomycota > Peronosporomycetes > Pythiales > Pythiaceae > Pythium > Pythium insidiosum. The sequence continues at coordinate 179,947 of JAKVDI010000006.1, forward strand.
GCTTCTTCGAGGGCGAGCGCAACACGCCGACAGTCCAGAGTATGCGATGCTCACCAACGAAGCTGACGCGCGTCAAGTCACCATTTGCGAGGTCGAAGACTTCTACGCAACCGAGCCGTGGCGCGTCTTGTACCCGCCTCCGAACCAAGGTCTTTCAACAAGCGCGATCGACGGTTCGAGGTGTTGTACAACAACACGCTTGCTGTATAAACGCCACGGGCAGGTGTTCTGGGAGCGGACCCATTACATCATGCCTGTCGACGCGCAGCTCACTAACCCCAAGACTGGCAAGCTTGAGGAGTACTCGCGGGAGGCCTTTCTCGACGAGCGACGTCGGCGAAACGGCACTTTGACGCCCCACTGGGTGGCTCACCTTGAGCTGATCTCCGACTTGATCGGCTCGGGAGTGTCTCCGGACATCTTCTTGGACCCCTTCTTCTATTGGCCTCCGGCCTACGGCGTGATGACTATCACGCCAGACGAAGGTACCAGTTTGGAGACTCACTGTCGTTTTGTCGATGACCAGCAGCCGGAGCGTCTCTTCTTCCGGGGCAAAGATGGCCGTGACGTCATGCTCCACCCGGCGTTCCCGCTCCGTCGTCTTCCGTTCGACATCATCGTGCCAAGCCGTGGCCACTTGCCTGCAGTGAGCGGGGCTCATTCGTCGTCTGGCGGGACCAAGGCCAAAGCCAAGGCAAGGTTCCGTCTTCTGCTTCCGCTTCGACCCCCAGCACACCACAGCCGACGACAAAGTTCGTCAAGCCGGCTACTACACCGTCTCGTCCGTCTAAGTCGCAGGCGTCTTCTCGTGAGTCTCCCCACGGTAAGTCGTCTGTTGCTTCGGGGCGATGGAAGTGACGTTGACTAGGAATCGGCTTTCAGTTTCGGAAGGTGCGCGCGTCGCGGCTGGTCAGAAGCGAGACGCGTCTGCTTCGGTCGCTGGTCCGGCGCTTCGCGTGTCGACAAGCGTGCTCGTTCGTCAAGTGATGCGTCCCAGCCCCGCTCGTCGAAAGACGGCGAGCAGGAGTGACTTCATCGGTGACCTGATTTCTCGTGATTCGTTCTCTGTCTCCCGTCACCTTCTAGTCATTCGACGTTCACCCTTTGAATCCACTTCTGTCTTCTTGTGCTAAGGTCGTCGTCTTCTGGTCTTCTGATTGTCGACTCCTTCTTGACCTTATATCAGTTCCTCGTTAAGTTTCGACGTTGACCTCCCGCACTTTGGCGTTCTTCCGGCAGTTGGGTGGTGGCTCGGGTTCCCCCTCTTTCGCTTGGCGCTTTCTCCCTCGATCCCTCTCTCATGCGCGACGCGCTCCACGCTCTCGCCCGCGCACCAAACGGCGGGTCCCACGTTCCTCGCCCACAGGGTTGCCCTTTCGTGGCCTCTCGGTCACGCGCTGGCATGTGTGGCGTCGCCTCCGCACTGTCGCCCCTTCTCGTTCGCGCAGCTTCCGCGCACGACGTACGCGCGCGGAGAGACCGCTGGGTGCAGCGTGCATGGCGGTATCGTGTGGCTTCCGGGCGTTAGATGCGTGGGGGAGGCTGTGTCACCGTCTTCCCGTCTTCAACCTTGCGGCCTTCTTCCGTCTTCAACGCTTCCTGCTGACTCTTCCCTCGTTTTCTGGTAAACGCTACTGACACGTAAGTGCTCTCTCTGTGGAGACTCAGAGTGAATTGACTCTGACTCTGTCCAGCAGTTTCGAGCCTGGTGAACCTCCGAGTGTCACCCTACTCCTCTTCGACCTCCATCACCGAGAACCTGGCGCGCGCGCGCGTCTGCTTCTCGTACTCCTCCAGGAGACTGGGTGCCCGCAAGTCTGCCTCGGCTACCCAGGTGGGTTCCTCATACCCTTTCCATCGCACCAAGTACTCTCGAATAACTCGCCCTTGTCGTGCAGCTCGGCGCTCTCGGTGACTAAGGATCCGCTCGACTTCGTAGTCACCTGCCTCGTGGTCGGGTTCGAAGGAGTCCTCGGGCAAGATCGCCTCGTCGAAGTCGAATCGGTCTTCTGGCGTCACCTCGAGGTCTTCTGGCGGTCTCACCGGGAACTCTCGCCGGAGTTTGAGTCTTGATACGTGGACGAGAGGGAAGAATCTGTAGTCCGTGTGTTCCGTCTCCAGTCTGGCTAGGTACGTCTCTGGTTTCTCGAGGACGCGGAAAGGGCCATGCCACATGTGCGCTAACTTCCTCGCGTAACCAGGCTTGACCTGATTGATGTAGAGCCAAACGTGGTCTCCTGGCTGGACTTCTTCTGCGCTTCCTTTCTCGTTCGCATTCGCACGGGTTCTTCGGTCCTCGACGGCTTCTTCCAGAAGACGGGTCGCGTCTTCCCTGGCCTTCCGGTAGTGGATTTGGAGTTCCGCTCGCCATCTCGTCGCTCGGGAGGTCTTCCGACCGCCGTCTTCTTCAGGTAAGCCGACTTCTAGCGTCGTCTTTGGTTCCCAACCAACAGCAGGTAGAACGGCGTTTCCTGACGCGTTCTGTCGAATGACAGGTTGAGTGCGAAGACCAGTCGTTCGGCGTAGTCATCCCAGTCTCGCTGATTTGGGTCGGAGACGTACAGCTTCACTGCTCGCATGACCGTCTGCACCATTCGTTCCGTCGTTCCATTCGCTTGAGGTCTGTAAGCTAGCGTTGCTTTGCTGCGCTGTCCTATCAGTCGGTTGAACTCTCGGAAGACTTCTGACATGAAGGCAGGTTCCCTGTCGTGCCTGATGATCTCACTCGCACCGTAATGCCTGTAGACACACCGCTCGTAAGACTCGGCGACTACTTGTGCCTCTCGCGATGGGTTGGCGGAGACAATCACGAAACCCGTGTGATGGTCAACCCAGACTAGCAGCTCTGTGTTGCCCCGATGCGTCTTCGGCAGGGACGGTACGTGATCCATTCCAACGATTTGGAATGGTCTTCTGGCCACCAGGTTGCCGGGAGACGTTCCAGTCATCCGCGGGTCTCCTTTGCCTGACTGGCAGTCCGTGCAGGCCAGGACGAAGTCTCTGACATCTTGATACTGTCTTCGCCAGTAGAGGAACTTCTTCACTCGTGCATAAGTTCTCGTCACCCCTTGGTGCCCACCGGTAAGACTCGCATGGTAATGATGGAGGACTTCTTGGACTAACGTTGTCGGCAGTACTAGTCGCAGCAGTCTTGTAGTATCACCTCGCTTTCGCTCATACCGTGGTCCGACGTAATACAAGAGGTCGTCTACCAGCTCAAAGTTGTCGGCGAGTCTTGCAGACGTTCCAGCCTGCTCAGCGGTCAGCTGTTCAACTTCTCCTTCCAGATACTTCCTTAGGTCGACGATCCATGTTTCTTCCTTCTGCGCTATGCGAATCCGATCCGACCTCAGGCGTTGGAGAAGTTCCCCGGCTTCCTGCGCTTCTGGCGTTCGTCGTTCGGGGTCGCCCACGGGAGCGTCATCTTGGTTGTTCTCGACGGTATGTCGTTCATCCGACGCTTGTCGCCGTTGACGCCTAGTCATCACCTGGACTTGTGCTGGTAGGTCTTCTTCACGCGTCAACACCTCCTTGAGACGGCTGAGGGTCTCCAGGTCCGCGAAGTCTTCTTCTGGGATATCACGGTCTGTACCTCGCTGGAGCGCGTTTCCGGTGATCATGTCTGCTGCCGCATTGTAGCATCGGATGACGTGTACCAAGTCTACTCGTTCGAACGTGCGAGTTCAGTTGCGGCCTTTGCCTGCACACCTGCAGTCCGGGCGACCGGCACTCGATCTCTCCTCGAAGCTGTTGGATCACCAGCCGTGAGTCTCCACACACGATGAGCTTCCTAACGTCGTGCCTTCTGGCTAGCTCGAGTCCGAGGAGAAGGCCACGATACTCGGCTTCGTTGACAGTTCCCTCTTCGAAACACCGGGCTTGCGCAGCGACGACTCTCCATTCTGGTGCAGTCCAGAGGATCGCACCGCAGCTACCCAGACCTCGTCTCGGCTTCGCTGAGCCATCGAACGAGACGACCCAACTTTCTTCGCCCGGCGTCAGAGTCCTCGGCAGCCCGCCGAACTTCGCTCGGCCTGTCACCTTCCGTGGTCTGATCGATTCCAGCATCTCGTCGACTCGATCAGCTGGGCCGACCGCTGCTGCTAGAAGTCCAGTCAGGTGATCTTCGTCTTTCGCGATCTTCTGTATCGTGAGCGACCATGGGCTCAGCATCACGCCCCACTTCTCCAGGCGACCACAGAGTCCCTTGGCGGTGAGAAGCCACGCCAGGGTCGAGTGTCTCGTGAGTACGCGGATCTGTCGCCCCAGCAGTAGGTTCGACTGCTGCGAGAGGATCTGAAGGAGTGCTAACGCCTCTTTCTCGGCAGGCGCAAACTTCAGCTCGTGCGGCTTTAGCACCCGGCTGCAGAAGGTTACCGGCTCGACTCCGTCAACTTGCTCCTGTAGGAGCGAGCTGGCAATCGCCCACTCGTTGGCGTATACGACGACGACAGGCTCCTTGTTCGGCTGGAAGTGACGCAGGATCGGTGTCTCCCCGAGCTTCTTCTTCAGCAAGTCAAACGCTGCTCGGGCGGCCGTCAGCCGGCCGGGATCCGTCTTCTCCAGCACGAAGTCTTCTGGCGTGACCTCATACAGCGCGGCTGCGAACACGGCGAAGTGCTCTACGAAGCGGTGGTAGTAGTTGAGGGATCCGAGGAACGACTGAATTCCTTTCAGCGTCTTTGGAAACGTCAGCTGGGTCAACTCTTCCAAGTTCTTCGGTTTGGCAGAGATTCCTTCGGGTGAGACGACGTGTCCGAGATAATCCACCTTCTTCATACCGAACTGACTTTTGGGGATGCTAATGGCCAGACTCCATTCTTCGCACGCGGCCATCAAGCGCTCGAGTCGCTCGCACATCTGGTCCCAGGTCTCTCCTCCGAACAAGATATCGTCGATATAGGAGCGTCTTCCGATGGCCGGCCTAACTGAGGAGTCCGTCGGCTCTCCGGATTGGAAGACGTCTTCCGCCTTGTCGGCAGGTTGATCAAGCTTGATCTTCAGGTAGCCGTACAGCGCGTTATCGAGGAGTCGCTGGTATATCTGCGGAGCGTTCTTTAACCCAAACGGCATGCGTGTCCACTCGTAGAGGCCAAAAGGCGTCACGAAAGCCGATACGGCTCGTGCTCGTTCCGTCATCGGCACAACCCAGAATCCCGACGCCATGTCAAGCGAGCAGAACCAGCGCAACGACGTCAAGTCTTCTAGCAGATCTTGTACAACCGGCATCGGATACACCATCAGTCGGGTAAGTGAGTTGACGACTCGGTAGTCCACACACAGGCGGATATCAACCCCGTTCTTCTTGATGACGATCACGATAGGTGACGCCCACGAGGAGGTCGACGGCCTCACGAATCCCGCTTCCAAGAGGCCCTTCACTAGGTCTGACAACTGCTGAAGGTATTGCGGAGGCACCCGACGACACCTCTGCGCGACCGGTTTGGCGTCGCCGACGTCTATATCGCAGACGACGCCTCTGGCGGCCGGTGGGCGGGCGTTTCCTTTCCCCATGAGAAGGTGTCGTCGTCGCCAGAGGATTTCTCGTACTCGGTCGACCTCCTCTTCGGTTACTCCTCCTGTCAGCGCGACTTGGATGTCTTCTCGCTTGACGCTCTCGTCGTCTCTTGGCACCTCGGGAATCACGGCCATCTGTCCTTCGATCTCCTCGGCACTGAGGTCGCCTCCTTCGTGGATGAAGACTGTCGGGTCCATCTCGCGTTTTACGCGGTCGTCGGTAAGTGCCGACACTCCGCCGTTCGCCGAGGTTTCCTGTTCCACCGAGCGTGTTAACGACCCGACCTTCACTTCCGTCTTCTTCAGGATCCTTGTCGGCGTCGTGTACTTCGGCCTTTCGACCGGTGGTGGCAACGCTGCCTCGTAGGCCTCATCTGCTGCACGTCGTCTGGCCTCCAGACACGGTTCCGGCTCCGTCTCGTAGACCAGCGTGACCCACTCGTTGTATCTGCGCGAGCCGATCGAAACGAAGCCTGGCGCCCGAGGTACGCCCTCCTTGTGCATCCATACACCGATAACTGTCTGCGCGGCGATGCTGACAGGACTCTTGCTGAGGTTAGTCACCTTCAGCGCCCGAAGGTGTCCTTCGTCGTCGAAGATGCCGGTCGTAACCCAGGACTCCCGCCTCTTGACCCAGAGCTTCTTCCGCGGTTGGTTCCGAACGCGTATGTTCATCGACTCCCCTGGAGGCAACGACGTGAACTCACGGACTCTCACCGTTTCTGCTTTGTCGCTGTAGAGAGGTCTTCTACCCTCGAAGCTGACGCGAACCTCGTCCGGCATCAGGGCGACTCCTTCAGCGAGGTCGAGTCGGATGCCCGCAGGAGTCATGAAGTCCGTTCCGAGGATTGCATTCGTCGAGCCTCCGCCAAGTCTTCCAACCCACAGCTCAAACTCGTAAGCCAATTCACCTGCTAACGTTATCTTCACCTTCGCTTTCCCTTCGGTCGCAAAACTTGCCCCGCCGACTCCGACACAGCTCAAGTGCCGCGAGGAGTCGACCTCGATATCATTCTCACGCGCAAAGTCCGAATCGAGGATCGACACCTCGGCGCCCGAGTCCAGTAGGACTCGTGCGCGTCGGTCGTTGAGGTAGGCGGGGATCACAGTTTGCCGGTACTCCTTCTGAGTGTGGAAACGCCAGTACCTCTGCGTTCACCGTCGTGCAGGTTCAGACGTTGGACCACAGGTCTTCTACCGAACTCATCGACATCTTGAGTAAGTGGCTCTGAACATGAAACGCGATGTATTAAGCGATTAACGGGCTGTCGTTCGCCTACATACGCGTACACGCAGATCCTTGGACACCGCCCGGCGCGTACCAGCTGTCCAGCTGGCGGGCGTGTCAGTTTAACCACTTCTCGACCTTCTGCGGGAGAAGGCCGGCGTGCTTCGACGGATCGTACCACGACCGAAGTCCGTTCGCGATCTCTTCAAGCTGGCAGGCGCCCCTGTCGTGGAGCTTCCCACACCCTTTACAGAGCTGGTAGCAGTGCTCCGATGGGTGGCCTTGTCGACCGCAGGTATCGCAGGTGAGTCGACGCCAGCAGTCGCGGTCTTGATGACGCTGCGAGCCGCAGTGTGTGCAGCGGGTATCTTGGCGTGGTCTGCTGTTCGCCGGTGACTTCTCCCGGTTCTTGGTGGTCGACTTGCCTTCCTTCCCTTGGCTGATCGCGAGGACTTGTGTGAACAGGTTCACCAAGTCCAGCGCGTCAGGCGACGCCTTCTGCGGGACAGGCTCCTCGGCGTCCCCCTCGGAAGACTCATCCGAGGCAGAGTCTCCTCCGCAGGAGTCCTCGGAGTCGCTTCCGGCCGTCGTCTCCTGCACTTGCGGCGTCGACGCCTGCAGCTGGAAGACGGGAGTCTTCGCGCGGACACCTGCTTTCGCTTCTCTGGTGTCGCGCTTGAAGAACTTCGCCTTGGGCTCGTCTTCTGCCTTCAGACGCTGACGCTGGCGCAGGAGTTCCTTGAGGACGTCTCGGAGCTCCGCTTCGCTTGAGAGACGCAGACCACCCAGTTGCCGTGCCAAGTCGACATCTTCACACGTGTTGATGAAGTGTCGAACGTGCAGGCGTCCGTCTTCCGGCCGGGCGTAGTCGATCTGCGCCTCCATCGCTTGGACGTTCAGGCGGTATAGGTAATCCAACGGTTCTTCCGACTGCTTGCGCCTGAGCTCATAGTATTTCTGTTGTGCCGTGACAGACACACCGCAATACTCCTGCTCAAAGGCCTTCTGCAGTGCCGGCCAGCTTGATCGCGTCGCGCGGTCGAGCTGACGGTACCAGAACACCGCCTTGTCCGAGAGCAGCACCGGGAACTGGAGGCAGGCCTCGCCGTCGGTCATCTGATCCCGACGGAAGGCCGCTCGTAACGAGCTCAGCCATCCCTCCCCCGGTGCTCGCTCCGGCTACGACCGTCGAAGACCTTCAAGTCCGCGATCGCTGCCTGACGCAAGCGTGTCGTCGCGTTGACGCCTTGCATCTGGGCGACGCAGTCCTCGTAGATGTCGGCGAGGTAATCCGTCGTTGTCGTCTCCTCCTTGACCGATGTCGTCGAGAACTTGACTCACTCGCCATCTTCTGCGCAGGGAAGAAGGTCTTCTGTGAAGACTCTGTCTTCGGCTTCCTCTCCTCAGCCTTGCGCGACGTCTTCTCACGCCGACTGCCGAGGTCTTCTGCCGGGACGTTCGACGTTTGTCCGGACTTCGCCTTCAACTCTTCGACCTCCTTGTTGCTCCGCTCGAGCGACGTCTGAAGACGCGTCTGCTGATCGGCCATGTCTTGTAAGTACCTTCAAGCGAAAGAATCATGGCCTTCTGCCGAGCGACTTCTTCTCGCATCTCGATGACTTCTTCCTTCGAGTGACCCATGTACTTCTCTGCCAACTTCTGCAGGTCGGAGCCGTCGACTAGCCCATGAAGGCTCGACTTCGCGGCGGCCGTGATCAGCTTCCACGCCTGATGGCGGAGGAACAGATCGTACGTCGCCTGGCCTGCCGCGCGAAGTGTCTCCACCGGGAAACGCAGGATGCTCTCGTAGTCGTCTACTACGACGCTGCATCCCCCGGTGTTGAAGACACCGATGATCGCCGCCACTAGCTGGTGGCGGTCGTTCATCAGTGCGAAGCCCGGGTCACGGATTTCTCCCGACGGGGAGACCTTCGTGACCTTGAGGCACTTCAGCACGTCATTCTTCGCCGTCAGCAGTTCCAACGCCCTCGCGGGGATCCAGTCGGGCGGGAACTGTGGCGGGAAGACGTTCATGGCCGGCGTCGCCGGCGTCTCCGGTATACGCGGCTCCGCACGCTCGGCGCCGGTCAAGTCGATGACCAAAGGCGGTGCGTCGACCATCGGTGAGCCGGCAGGAGTCTCTAGCTCGACTGCCGGCTGAGGCGAGGCCTCCTTCGCCTCTTCTTCAATCTCCGGGGGGGGAGATTGCGGGCGACACCATCGTCGGTGTCGCCCCTGACCATGCTCACGCGTGCGCGCGCGGATCCAGCACGGTCTTCTTCTTGAGCCGCAGGTCTGGACGGGGATCGTCCATCAGCAGACACACGGGGAGACTTGTCTTCTTTAGAGTCATAACTAACCAAGGGCTCCTTCATGGTTTGTCCCGACTTGAATCTTCTAGACTTCTTTGTCATGCGATAGCCAGATCCTGGCATACGCACCACTGTGGTGTAGTGGCCGGCGAAAAGAGCTCAGCGAAGCTCGACTCGCGCGGTCGCCAACGCACAGACCTTGGGTTCTTGGATCTTGAGCTAGCTGCCAGCGCAGCGGTCCCCTATAAGTCGCTGAGGGAACCGAGGGCGGCCTTCTGACAAGAAGTCTGAGGTTGGGGGAGGGGTCGTGAATCCCTCGCTGCCCTGGCGCAGAGTCCGCGGGTAAGATTCGGTACCCGCGAGACGGCCGGTGTCTTGACGCAACGCCCGCCAGCAACCGAGGCGTAATCGGTTGCGCGAGGTGCGTGGGCGGCAGCACAACGGTGCTCGCCTTAGGAGTTCCTTGAGGGAGAGTCTCCTGCCTTGAGAAGCCGCTTGCTTCGTCGACTTCCTTTCCTTGCCGTCCGTGGCCAAAACTCCACGGGACGGGGTTCGTGGTGTCGGGGGGAGATGCCCGCGCAACGACGACCGCGTGCCTTCTTGTCGCACTGACTTGGCCAAAACTCCAAGCCAGATGCGACGCCTCTACTGTCTTCGGGGCAGCACCACGCGATAATTCGAGCGTGTGCCGACTTCCCGGGTTGGTTTAACGTCGCGCGCCGAATGCGCGACGGAGTCTTCGGCTCTCCGCCTCGGAGGCACTTGTGTACTTGAGGGCAAAATGAAGAGTCTATTCACCATTTAGCAGTTCCCTGTCCAAAAACCCTAGATGTCGCCTACCCCCGACTTCTACCAGAAGTCCTGTAGTTAGCTGACGGGTCAGTCTCCTGGACCTCCTCAGAAGTCCTCTTGGACCTAATCAGAAGTCCGGTGTCCAACTCTCCGACTTCTTCAACCGATGTGGATACACTTGTGCCAGCGAGTTGGTACCTTGTGCCTGACGGCTGGTCGGCCTGTCTTCTGGTTCGGCTGTTCTCGAGGTTGAGAAAGGAGAGCGTCTTGGGTGACTGGATTTTCTCCCAATCACTTCACCACAGTCTCACCCGAAGGAATCTCTGCGAAGCCAAAGAACTTGGAGGAGCTGACTCAGCTGACGTTTCCGAAGACGCTGAGAGGGATCCAGTCGTTCCTCGGATCCCTCAACTACTACCACCGCTTCGAAGAGCACTTCGCCGTGTTCGCAGCCGCGCTGTATGAGGTCATGCCAGAAGACCTCGTGCTGGAAAAGACGGATCCGCGCCGACTGACGGCCGCCCGAGCGGCGTTTGACTTGCTGAAGAAGAAGCTCGTGGAGACACCGATCCTGCGCCACTTCCAGCCGAGCAGGGAACCTGTCATCGTCGTGTACGCTAACGAATGGGCGATTGCTAGCTCGCTCCTACAGGAGCAAGAGGATAGAGTCGAGCCGGTGACCTTCTGCAGTCGGGTGCTAAAACCGCACGAGCTGAAGTTTGCGCCTGCCGAGAAAGAAGCATTAGCACTCCTTCAGATCCTCTCGCAGCAGTCGAACCTACTGCTGGGGCGACAGATCCGCGTACTCACAAGACACTCGACCCTGGCGTGGCTTCTCACCGCCAAGGGACTCTGTGGTCGCCTGGAGAAGTGGGGCGTAATGCTGAGCCCATGGTCGCTCACGATACAGAAGATCGCGAAAGACGAAGATCACCTGACTGGACTTCTAGCAGCAGCGGTCGGCCCAGCTGACCGAGTCGACGAGATGCTGGAATCGATCAGACCACGGAAGGTGACAGGCCGAGCGAAGTTCGGCGGGCTGCCGAGGACTCTGACCGGGCGAAGAAAGTTGGGTCGTCTCGTTCGATGGCTCAGCGAAGCCGAGACGAGGTCTGGGTAGCTGCGGTGCGATCCTCTGGACTGCACCAGAATGGAGAGTCGTCGCTGCGCAAGCCCGGTGTTTCGAAGAGGGAACTGTCAACGAAGCCGAGTATCGTGGCCTTCTCCTCGGACTCGAGCTAGCCAGAAGACACGACGTTAGGAAGCTCATCGTGTGTGGAGACTCACGGCTGGTGATCCAACAGCTTCGAGGAGAGATCGAGTGCCGGTCGCCCGGACTGCAGGTGTTGCAGGCAAAGGCCGCAACGAACTCGCGACGTTCGAACGAGTAGACTTGGTACACGTCATCCGATGCTACAATGCGGCAGCAGACATGATCACCGGAAACGCGCTCCAGCGAGGTACAGACCGTGATATCCCAGAAGAAGACTTCGCGGACTGGAGACCCTCAGCCGTCTCAAGGAGGTGTTGACGCGTGAAGAAGACCTACCAGCACAAGTCCAGGTGATGACTAGCGTCAACGGCGACAAGCGTCGGATGAACGACATACCGTCGAGAACAACCAAGATGACGCCCCGCGAGCCCCGAACAACGACTCCAGAAGCGCAGGAAGCCGGGGAACTTCTCCAACGCCTGAGGTCGGATCGGATTCGCATAGCGCAGAAGGAAGAAACATGGATCGTCGACCTAAGGAAGTATCTGGAAGGAGAAGTTGAACAGCTGCTGAGCAGGCTGGAACGTCTGCAAGACTCGCCGACAACTTTGAGCTGGTAGACGACCTCTTGTATTGTCGGACCACGGTATGAGGAAAGCGAGGTGATACTACAAGACTGCTGCGACTAGTACTGCCGACAACGTTAGTCCAAGAAGTCCTCCATCATTACCATGCGAGTCTTACCGGTGGGCACCAAGGGGTGACGAGAACTTATGCACGAGTGAAGAAGTTCCTCTACTGGCGAAGACAGTATCAAGATGTCAGAGACTTCGTCCTGGCCTGCACGGACTGCCAGTCAGGCAAAGGAGACCCGCGGATGACTGGAACGTCTCCCGGCAACCTGGTGGCCAGAAGACCATTCCAAATCGTTGGAATGGATCACGTACCGTCCCTGCCGAAGACGCATCGGGGCAACACAGAGCTGCTAGTCTGGGTTGACCATCACACGGGTTTCGTGATTGTCTCCGCCAACCCATCGCGAGAGGCACAAGTAGTCGCCGAGTCTTACGAGCGGTGTGTCTACAGGCATTACGGTGCGAGTGAGATCATCAGGCACGACAGGGAACCTGCCTTCATGTCAGAAGTCTTCCGAGAGTTCAACCGACTGATAGGACAGCGCAGCAAAGCAACGCTAGCTTACAGACCTCAAGCGAATGGAACGACGGCGAATGGTGCAGACGGTCATGCGAGCAGTGAAGCTGTACGTCTCCGACCCAAATCAGCGAGACTGGGATGACGCCGAACGACTGGTCTTCGCACTCAACCTGTCATTCGACAGAACGCGTCAGGAAACGCCGTTCTACCTGCTGTATGGTTGGGAACCAAAGACGACGCTAGAAGTCGGCTTACCTGAAGAAGACGGCGGTCGGAAGACCTCCCGAGCGACGAGATGGCGAGCGGAACTCCAAATCCACTACCGGAAGGCCAGGGAAGACGCGACCCGTCTTCTGGAAGAAGCCGTCGAGGACCGAAGAACCGTGCGAATGCGAACGAGAAAGGAAGCGCAGAAGAAGTCCAGCCAGGAGACCACGTTTGGCTCTACATCAATCAGGTCAAGCCTGGTTACGCGAGGAAGTTAGCGCACATGTGGCATGGCCCTTTCCGCGTCCTCGAGAAACCAGAGACGTACCTAGCCAGACTGGAGACGGAACACACGGACTACAGATTCTTCCCTCTCGTCCACGTATCAAGACTCAAACTCCGGCGAGAGTTCCCGGTGAGACCGCCAGAAGACCTCGAGGTGACGCCAGAAGACCGATTCGACTTCGACGAGGCGATCTTGCCCGAGGACTCCTTCGAACCCGACCACGAGGCAGGTGACTACGAAGTCGAGCGGATCCTTAGTCACCGAGAGCGCCGAGCTGCACGACAAGGGCGAGTTATTCGAGAGTACTTGGTGCGATGGAAAGGGTATGAGGAACCCACCTGGGTAGCCGAGGCAGACTTGCGGGCACCCAGTCTCCTGGAGGAGTACGAGAAGCAGACGCGCGCGCGCGCCAGGTTCTCGGTGATGGAGGTCGAAGAGGAGTAGGGTGACACTCGGAGGTTCACCAGGCTCGAAACTGCTGGACAGAGTCAGAGTCAATTCACTCTGAGTCTCCACAGAGAGAGCACTTACGTGTCAGTAGCGTTTACCAGAAAACGAGGGAAGAGTCAGCAGGAAGCGTTGAAGACGGAAGAAGGCCGCAAGGTTGAAGACGGGAAGACGGTGACACAGCCTCCCCCACGCATCTAACGCCCGGAAGCCACACGATACCGCCATGCACGCTGCACCCAGCGGTCTCTCCGCGCGCGTACGTCGTGCGCGGAAGCTGCGCGAACGAGAAGGGGCGACAGTGCGGAGGCGACGCCACACATGCCAGCGCGTGACCGAGAGGCCACGAAAGGGCAACCCTGTGGGCGAGGAACGTGGGACCCGCCGTTTGGTGCGCGGGCGAGAGCGTGGAGCGCGTCGCGCATGAGAGAGGGATCGAGGGAGAAAGCGCCAAGCGAAAGAGGGGGAACCCGAGCCACCACCCAACTGCCGGAAGAACGCCAAAGTGCGGGAGGTCAACGTCGAAACTTAACGAGGACTGATATAAGGTCAAAGAAGGAGTCGACAATCAGAAGACCAGAAGACGACGACCTTAGCACAAGAAGACAGAAGTGGATTCAAAGGGTGAACGACGAATGACTAGAAGGTGACGGGAGACAGAGAACGAATCACGAGAAATCAGGTCACCGATGAAGTCACTCCTGCTCGCCGTCTTTCGACGAGCGGGGCTGGGACGCATCACTCGACGAACGAGCACGCTTGTCGACACGCGAAGCGCCGGAACCAGCGACCGAAGCAGACGCGTCTCGCTTCTGACCAGCCGCGACGCGCGCACCTTCCGAAACTGAAAGCCGATTCCTAGTCAACGTCACTTCCATCGCCCCGGAAGCAACAGACGACTTACCGTGGGGAGACTCACGAGAAGACGCCTGCGACTTAGACGGACGAGACGGTGTAGTAGCCGGCTTGACGAACTTCGTCGTCGGCTGTGGCGTGCTGGGGGTCGAAGCGGAAGCAGAAGACGGAACCTTGGCCTTGGCTTTGGCCTTGGTCCCGCCAGACGACGAATGAGCCCCGCTCACTGCAGGCAAGTGGCCACGGCTTGGCACGATGATGTCGAACGGAAGACGACGGAGCGGGAACGCCGGGTGGAGCATGACGTCACGGCCATCTTTGCCCCGGAAGAAGAGACGCTCCGGCTGCTGGTCATCGACAAAACGACAGTGAGTCTCCAAACTGGTACCTTCGTCTGGCGTGATAGTCATCACGCCGTAGGCCGGAGGCCAATAGAAGAAGGGGTCCAAGAAGATGTCCGGAGACACTCCCGAGCCGATCAAGTCGGAGATCAGCTCAAGGTGAGCCACCCAGTGGGGCGTCAAAGTGCCGTTTCGCCGACGTCGCTCGTCGAGAAAGGCCTCCCGCGAGTACTCCTCAAGCTTGCCAGTCTTGGGGTTAGTGAGCTGCGCGTCGACAGGCATGATGTAATGGGTCCGCTCCCAGAACACCTGCCCGTGGCGTTTATACAGCAAGCGTGTGTTGTTGTACAACACCTCGAACCGTCGATCGCGCTTGTTGTAAGACCTTGGTTCAGGAGGCGGGTACAAGACGCGCCACGGCTCGGTTGCGTAGAAGTCTTCGACCTCGCAAATGGTGACTTGACGCGCATCAGCTTCGTTAGTGAGCATCGCGTAGTCCTGGACTGTCGGCGAGTTGCGCTCGCCCTCGAAGAAACCGAGAAACCAGGGGAACTGGCGCGTATGAGTGACCATCCGGGTCCTCTCGTCGCCAATGGCAGGGCCGACCGGCCACAGCGCGTCCTTGGGAATCGGCAACTTCTGACGCTTGGCAACCACACGCTCCAGGAAGCGAGTGAACGACTCGCGTGCCTTCAAGAACCCTTTTTTGGACATCTTGGTCGTTCGGGTCTTCGACTTGAGGAGATGCGAGGTCGACGGGCGCGCACGAGTCTTTGACGGAAGCACCTCAACAACGTCAGAGTCGTCGTCCTCACCGTCGGAGATGGCCTTCTTCTTCGAAGCCACAGGGGCGAGCACGATCTCCTCATCTGACGCGACTTGGTCGTCGTCGTCGCCGTCAGCCACGCCAGCCTCTGCGTCCGACACCTCGTCCTCTGCGTCATCCTGGTCGCCACCACCACGATCGTCGCCGCTGCTGACGACGTACACGTCATCGCTCCCACCCGGGAAGTTGTCAACCTCACCCGACTCCACCTGACTCGAAGAATCGACATCCATCGCACAGGGGTCGGCATCGGGAGACGCACCGGATGCAGCAGACGACGGTGGCGCGCCGCGGGCAGTGGTTGATACCGGAGCGGCGAGAGGGACTCCTGAACCGACAGCTTCCGCCTTGGCAACCTTCTTGGTCTTCTTGTCGACGGAGCCCTTACGGAGTTTCTTCCAGTTGCCGCGCAGGAGACCTTCCAACACCGTACTCTTGTCGGGATGATCGAACAGCGGACAAGTCGCTAAGTCGACAGGCAGTCGCGCAGAACGATCCTCCAGAAGACGGCTAACTTCAGTTGACGAAGGCAGCTGATCCAACCCGAACAAGCGAGGAGACACACGAGCAGACGACCCGTCAGACGCCTCCGCAGCCTCATGCGCGGAAATCAGGCCGTGAAGGGCGTCGTCTCCACTGATGCCTCGACTCAACTCGGGAAAGACGGCGCCCAAGGCACGAGGGAGACGGCTGTCGAGATCGGGCGCCTCCCCTTTCGCCAGCTGAAAAAGCGACTCGATCACACGCCCACGACGGTCGTAGCTGAGGAGGACACTGTCGAACACAGCCTCGTACTCGCGGCAAGAACGCTCGTATACTTGAGCGACGGTGACGGCGAAGCCCATCAGCGCGATCTGACGCTCCTCGCGACCACGAATGTCGTCTGGCGCACCGAGCGACTCGAAGCCAGCCAACCTGTCGCGGAGAGTCTCGACAGTCTCGGCGGCCTCTTTCTTCTCTTGATCGCGGGCTTCTTGCAGCTGTATGAGCTGTTTTGACGCGTTGATGAGGGCAGCAGACTTGTCGTCGAGCTGTTTCTTAAGGCCACGAAGCTCCTCCTTGAGCTCCAAGGCACTCGTCTCGTGCTTGTCGCGGTCGGCGCTAAGTGTCTTGTTTTCGGACTCGAGCCGCTGGTTGCGCTCGCGCAGCGTGTCGACTTTGGCGATGCTCGCGGCAGACGAATCTGGAGAAGTCGCCCGGGCCGAAGCGGGGGGAGCAGCCTTGAGAATGGCAATCTCCTGCTCCAGGAGACGAACGCGACTGCGCGACGACTCAAGAGACTTCGAGACAGCGTCGCGCGACTCCTGCGTCGCGGTAAGAAGCGCCTGAGAGCTCTGCAGAAGGCCACGAGATGAGACGGACGCAACAATGGCGCAAGCCCCCGACGGTCACTTACCCCCAGGCGCGCTTCGAGTTCGGCCTCGCGCTCCGTACGAACGCGCGCACCGGAGCCGGAGCGCGAAGGATCCAGGCCCGGAACGAGGAAGGCGAACGGCTCTAGCATCGGCGGCGACTCGGTCGACTTCTTCAACCTCTTGAGCACCTGCTCCATCACCAGCCCGTGGTGGCAAGGGTGGAAGCCGAGGTCCCGAGGCATGAAGCGAATCCGATCGGCCACCTTGTTGGCCAGGGTAGCCAAGTCGCTGCGCAGCCGATCGGGCTCGGTCGCCCACGCGCGCGGGCCGAGCAGCTGAGCTGTGTTGACGACGGCGGATGGGGAAGCACGCGGCAGGGCCGCGGCCTGCTTCTTGACAGAATCCCGACGTTGGTCGACAACCCGCTGCGTCGCGTCGAGACCAGCGGGCACAGAAGACGCCGAGTCGACCGGAACGGTGGCAGCCGAGGAGAGAATAGTCGCCGAAGGACGCGCCTTATCGGGAACACGCGCGGTCGCCTGTGCGGGTGTGGAGCCCGATGCGCTGGCAGTCGACGTGCTGACAGCCGACGCGCTGACGGCCGACGCACTGGCGGCCGGCGTGTCGACAGACGACGCATCTGCGACGACTGAAGACGGAGAGGACTCCTTCGAGAGCGGAGCGGCCACAGCAACAACATCCGGCCCCGGCGCCTGAACCGATACTACCTCAGCAGGTGGCACCGACGACGTCGACGCCGGCGACACACTGGGAGCTGCAGACGACGCAAAAGCACGCGCATCCACCGAAGAAGACACGGACGACGACGGCGCCAAAGGCGGGGGATCCGTCGCCTCTGGAACAGCGCGCTGAGGCGCGGGCGCATCCGCAGGAGCCGACGTGGCAGGCGTACCGGCAGAAGACATCTTCGACAAGGCCACTTCACAAATGGTTTCAAGGGTGAAGTCGTCTCTACGACCACACCGTTGAAAGGGGCGCTGTGGTGAAGTGATTGGGAGAAAATCCAGTCACCCAAGACGCTCTCCTTTCTCAACCTCGAGAACAGCCGAACCAGAAGACAGGCCGACCAGCCGTCAGGCACAAGGTACCAACTCGCTGGCACAAGTGTATCCACGTCGGTTGAAGAAGACGAAGAGTTGGATGTCAGACTTCTGCTTAGGTCCAAAAGGACTTCTGAGGAGGTCCAGGAGACTGACCCGTCAGCTGACAACAGGACTTCTGGTAGAAGTCGGGGATAGGCGACATCTAGGGCTTTGGACAGGGAACTGCTAAATGGTGAATAGACTCTTCATTTTGCCCTCAAGTACACAAGTGCCTCCGAGGCGGAGAGCCGAAGACTCCGTCGCGCATTCGGCGCGCGACGTTAAACCATCCCGGGGAGTCGGCACACGCTCGAATTATCGCGTGGTGCTGCCCCGAAGACAGTAGAGGCGTCGCATCTGGCTTGGAGTTTTGGCCAAGTCAGTGCGACAAGAAGGCACGTGGTTGTCGTCGCGCGGGCTCCTCCCCCCGACACCACGAACCCCGTCCCGTGGAGTTTTGGCCACGGACGGCAAGAAGAAGGAAGTCGACAAAGCAAGCGACTCTCCAAAGCAGGAGACTCTCCTTCTCGAGGAACTCCTAAGGCAAGCACCGTCGTGCTGCCGCCCACGCACCTCGCGCAACCGATTACGCCTCGATTGCTGGCGGGCGTTGCGTCAAGACACCGGCCGTCTCGCGGGTACCGAATCTTACCCGCGGACTCTGCGCCAGGGCAGCGAGGGATTCACGACCCCTCCCCCAACCTCAGACTTCTTGTCAGAAGGCCCTCGGTTCCCTCAGCGACTTATAGGGGACCGCTGCGCTGGCAGCTAGCTCAAGATCCAAGAACCCAAGGTCTGTGCGTTGGCGACCGCGCGAGCCGAGCTTCGCTGAGCTCTTTTCGCCGGCCACTACACCACAAAGACTTCCGCCAGCGCTTCGAGTCGCGCAGGGGCGCCGAGATCATGAAGAACCCCAAGCATAGGTACTATCCACTGCTGAAGCGCTTCTCGTCCCGCTGCCTCAGCGCCAAGCCGCCCGACGGGCTGCCCCCGGACCGGGGCGTCAGACACGAGATCGACATGAAACCCGGCTCGGGTTACTGTGTCTTGCGGCAATGGCCGCTGTCGAAGGAGCAGTCCGACATCATCGACGACTTCTTCGAGAAGAAGCAACGAGCAGGGCTCGTGTGAGAGAGCAAGTCTCCCCACAGCGCACCGACGTTCTGTATGCGCAAGCCAAACGGCAAGTGGCGAATTGTACATGCGTACAACAAGCTGAATGCAGCGATGGTGCCGGCGCAAACGCCTATACCGAGGAAGGATGTGATCCTTCACCGCATGGCGGGCTCCAAGAAGTTCAGTGTCTTGGACCTGGTAGATAGTTACTACCAGGTGCGGATGCGTGAGAAGGATATCCCTCTCACTGCGGTCAGCACGCCCAGCGGCATGCTCTGGGAGTGGCTGGTGATGCCACAGGGGCTGTCGAACGCCCCTGCGACGTTTAATCGTCTCGTCGGAGCGCTGTTCCGACCTCTGCGCGACTTTGCGCAGACGTACTTTGACGATATATTCGTCCACACGAAGCCTACGGCTGATCGTGATCTCGATGATCTCCACATCGAGCATCTCGAGAAGGTTCTCGAGTGCATGAGCGAGAATTGGCTCTTTGCCAATCTCGACAAATGCATCTTCGGCGCCGAAGAGGTCCCCGTGCTCGGGTGTTTCGTCGGCACGGACTCCTTCCGTGTCGATCCTGCGAAGATCAAGGTGATCGCGGAGTGGCCGGTGCCACGATCGCAGAAGGACCTGCGCCGGTGGCTCGGATTGGCCAACTACCTACACAGGTACACGGCTAACTACGCCGAGATGGCGCGACCGCTGTCGGACCTCCTTAAGAAGGACTCCGAGTGGGTGTGGACACCCGAGTGCGAGCGCGCGTTTCGCACAATCGCACTGAGTCTTCAGGAAGCACCCATTCTGGCGCTTCCTGACGACTCACGCCCGTTCAGCGTCGTCTGCGACGCCTCCGATTACGCCATCGGCTGCGCTCTCCTGCAAGAGGATGAGCAAGGACGCGAGCGCGTCATCTCGTTCCAGTCTCGGCAGCTGAAAGGAGCCGAGCGCAACTAAGCCATGACAAGGAGTTGTTGGCGATGAAGTTCGCCTTGGTGAAGTTCCGCGTTCACCTGCTCGGGCCGAAGCCTTTTGTGGTCTACACAGACCATGCCTCGTTGAGGACTGCGACACAGTCGCCACACTTGTCGCAACGGATGGCCCGTTGGTTGTCATTCTTTGCAGAATACAACTTCACGGTTGTCTATAACCGGGCAAGCTGAACGTGCTTGCAGACGCTCTGTCGCGTCGACCCGATTATGAGCTTGCTCATATCTCGGTGGCGAGTTCGGATGTCTTCTCGCTCATCCGCCGCTTGTACGCGGAAGACAGGCAGTGCTCGGCACTCCTATCCCACCTGTCTGGCGATGCATCGCCAAAGGAGCTCTCACCGAAACGCCGCGCTCAGATACACAGGTATGATTAGCATGACGGCCTGCTGTACTACAGCGGTGTCGTCGGCGAGGACTCTCGCGTAGTGGTGCCGTCCAACGAGGACTTGAAGCACAAAATCGTGTTCGAGATACACGATACGCCCGTTGCCGGACATCTGGGTCGTGACAAGACGTTCGCCCAGCTTGCCCAGAGGTTCTGGTGGCCCAAGATGTACAACTGGGTATGCACATACGTTCGCACGTGCGAAGTGTGCCAGCGGGTGAAAGCAAGCCCGCACACCCACGCTCCCTTGCAGAGCCTGCCGGTGCCAACCGACTGCTGGCGGTCCGTCAGCATGGACTTTGTGTTCGGGCTTCCCCGCGATCCCCACGGCAACACCGGGGTCTTGGTCTTCGTAGACCGACTGAGCAAGATGGTGCATCTTGCTGCAGTGCCCGACACTGTCGACGCCGAACGAACAGCGTCGCTGTTCATCGACAATGTCTTTCGACATTACGGCATGCCTGCCTCGATCGTATCCGATCGCGACCCGCGCTTCACCAGCGAGTTTTGGACGGCTCTCTTCCGTCTGCTGGGTACCCAGCTCGACATGAGCACAGCAGCTCATCCAGAGACGGACGGACAGACCGAGCGCGTCAATCGGACGCTGGAGGACATCCTCCGTGGACTTTGTGCGACTACGCCCACTGCATGGGGTACCATGCTGTCGCTCGCAGAGTTTGCGATGAACAACTCTGTTCATGCGAGCACCGGGTTCACACCCTTCTACCTTAACGGTCTGCGGCACCCCGCACTGCCCCTCTGTCTCGTGGGCGACACCAAGTCTGGTGGGGGAGGAGAGCGCCTCCTGGCGAACCAACTTGACGCCGTCGTGACGAAACCTGCGGTTCGTCGCAGCGTCAGCACGTTTCTTTCGACTCGCGTCGCCCTCGTCAGGGCAGTGCAGGACAACATGGCAGGTGCACAAGATCTGCAAAAGACAAACGCAGACAAGCATGGACGGTCAAACGTTCATGTATTTCACGAAGGTGATTACGTGCTACTCAGCACTAAACACTTGGCGGACGACGCCGTGAGCAGCTTGGGCAGCTCGAAGCTCTTGCCGAGGTTCATCGGCCCCTTCAAGGTCTTGAAGAAACGCGGCTCCGCGTACACGCTCGATCTGCCGAGCTGGCTTCGAACGCACCCGACGTTCTACGTCGGGTTGCTCAAGCCGTATCGGCCTCCTCAAACCGAGGACGACTCGGCGAGCGAGAGCGAGAGCGAGCACGAGCATCGCCTTGATCGCGAGGCGTCGGGTACGCAGTCGTCTCGTGTCGACGATACTCGTCGTACGAGTGCGGGAGCTCCTCGCGACGCGCCGAGCGCGAATACGAGTCACGACTCGAATACGAGTAATCCTGATGAGGATAACTCGAACGCGGGTAATCCGCCGACTGGTAATAACCAAACGAGTGACGAGAGTCACTGCGGGACCAGCCCACCGCGGCGGTCGGTCCGAAATGCGGAACGGACGCGGTCATCTGCTGCAGAGCAGCGGTGTACCCCTGCGTCTGGTAGAGCATGCGCTCAAGAGCTGCTGAGCCAGCCGCGCTCGCTCATGCAGGGAATCCTCCCGCGCCGTCTCGAAACGGTCCCGCAGCTGAGCCAAGCCCACTTGGGTCTGCGACTGTGACACCACGATCTGGCGGAGCTGGCGATAGCTCTCAGCCAGCTGAGCGTGTTGACGCTCAAGCTCGCCCAAGCGAGCAGTCAACTCGGCCGCCGACGCGACTGCAACGGCCGAGCCGCGCCCCTCCCCCGGTGATGGACCGGAACGGGGAGCTCCACTACCCCGTGGAGGTGATCGTGGACGCTCGGCGTCGCCACGGGAAGCTCGAGCTACTTGTGAAGTGGCTCGGCTATCCCGCGTCGGAAAGCCAGTGGCTTCCGCATGAGCAGTTGCTTGTGGACTGCCTGGATGCGGTCCAGGCCTTTGCCAAGGCACAACCGCGCTGGTTTCACTAGCGCAGGCCGACGGGTTGTCGGCTTCAGAGGACGAACCTCTCGCGGAGGCAGATCCGCTCGCAGCATAGCTGCTCTCGCGATGGAGCGCCAGGTTCTGGCCCAACTGGTTGGTGACATCCAGGGTCACGAACTTGAACCAAATGCCGCGCATCCGCTGAGCGGAGGCCCGGTTTGCCGACGGGCAGAAGTTGTACGTGTCCACCTTCGTTGTCGCTCGGACCCACGTCCAGAAGCGATCCTCGTACTCTGCTGCGGTCTCGCGACCGCGCAGAGGGTACGGGAGCCCGTCCATATCGTCACGAGGACGGTTGCTGCGAGCGCAGATCTTGCGGAACTGCGCCAGCGTCATGATGACGGGTCGCAAGGCGTCGGGGATCGTCATGGCGCGGCCGTTGAAACGGTAGACCATCGTGGTCATCTCCTCCAACGTCGGCGACGATGGGG
Organism: Pythium insidiosum; assembly: GCA_022836835.1. Classification (NCBI taxonomy): domain Eukaryota; phylum Oomycota; class Peronosporomycetes; order Pythiales; family Pythiaceae; genus Pythium; species Pythium insidiosum. The sequence continues at coordinate 202,483 of JAKVDI010000006.1, forward strand.
CCTCGCGCGCACGCGAATGCGACTCCGGGTCGTGATGGCGACGCTGCGCCTCTTGTCCCTGATCCGGACTGCCCTGCATTCGATCAGGGCTGTCCTCGATCCAGAGGGTGTTGCGCGGCGCAGGTGCGCGGGCCTGACGAGGCGTACGCGGCGTGTCCGCAGCTGCAGCCGCAGCCGCGGTCTCTGCCTCCGCAGCTTCGCACTCGAGCGGCAAGGCGCGGCGGGCGCCCGGCGTGAGTCGACTCACGACACGCTCGACATGCTTGGTATCGGGAACAGCGGCAGCACGACGAGGGTTGTCAGCAGCAGGTGCTGCACGCGCGGTGCGACTAGCGCGCGGAGTTGACGTGGCGGCAGCCGCAGCTTCCGTGCTCGACGCGGCCATCTTCTCGTCGCGCTCCGCTTGGCGACGGCGCCACTCGGCGGCGCTGATGCGCTGGTGCTTGGGCTGTCCACCCACCTTACGCTCACAGTCCGAATCATCGGACGGCGGCGATTCGCCGTGCGCGCGTGCAGGCGACGCTTTGGGCGAGCTTGGAGCGTCGCGCGCTATTGGCAGAGCGGTCTGCAGCGCGGCAGGGCGACCAGTTGCAGCGCCAGCGGGCGCCGGAGGCGATTGCATCGCCACGTCTTGGCTCGACGCAGCGCCAGTGGGCGCAGGGCTTGACGGCGCCGACTCCTCGGCAGTAGCGGCGGCCTTCTCCTCCGCGTCCGACTCGTCGTAGTCGACGCACTGGCTTGGTGTCGGGTTGGCACTCATTGTGCGAAACCGAATGTGATCGGTAGCGGGAATCCCGCAGCGAGGTTAGCTCGCGTTCCGGAAGGGCGATTCTCTCGCCAGCACGACTCGTGCACAAGAGGGCTGATGCCTCTTGATCCCTTCGAGGGAAATTCTCTTCTGTCACGGGAGAATCCCCGAGAAAGGTCGGCCACTTCCGACGGTTGGGCTGTCCCAACAGAAGACAGGCGTCTTCTCCCCCTCTGGCACGCCCACGTGGTGGCTCGCGTCTTGGGAGGGGGGTGGTGTAACAGGGTATGCTGTTATACAGGAGTGATGTGTGTGTGTCACACAACTCGGGTGCAGTTGCACCGTGTGGCACACACGAACTGTACGTGTGTGGTCCACGTAACTTAGGGTTTGGATGAAACCCTTACTGGTGACACGGAGTTAGATAACTCTGTTACGTGTTAAGTAGGGTAGTTAGAATTGTAGGGCTGGGATTCTGCAGGGGATCCCAGAGACAATCACCCGTAATACAGTTAGTCTGCTTTTTGCAAGATAGAGGTTAGTCTCCTGCCATTTCTGGCTGTGGAACCGCTTCCTCCGTGCTCTCTGTCACGTGCCCCGTGACACTCGGAGCCAAAGCGCCTCCATCTCTGTGGGAAAGGTATTGGCCAAGTCCCATACCTGCCCTGCACTTCATATTCAGTAGTTATCTCACGTTTGCCAGTAGTGGCGTACGTATTTCATATTAGGAAAAGAGAGGCAAAGGCCTCCAAGGTTGCGATTGTTAATAGAATAACCGGAGGGCCGGCTCTATTGATACAGATCGTTTTGACGTATTGTTCTATAATGTCTCCGCGTCTCTCTCTATCTCGTGGGCTTTCACAATAAGTCCGGATACGAGTGCCAGCACTCGAAAGGACAAACTAAGGTACACAACGTGAGATACTTTACCGCAGGAGCTAGCTTCCTCTATAAGCTGTGCTCCGCTAGTGCCACTAAGGCTAGCGCTACCCCTTCGCTGGCTTAGTGAGTGAGAGTAATACGCCAGATTGCATAACACTATATCACAACATACCGAAGGCGACCTTCATGTTCCTCTTGGATCCTTGCCGCACGCATGGCTACCTCTACTTCGAGGGACCAGCGCGTGATGTTTTCTCCATCTCTTCCTTCGAAGAGGGAGACGACCAGCTTGACGGGCCGCGATTGATCTCGAGCACTGCTAGCTGCTGCAGCAGCGGCGCTGGCCAGCTCATGCGCGTGCTGATGTTGAAGTGTGGTGAAGTGCCCCGCGTGAAATCAAGTATCACGGGATTTATCAAGTTTGATCTATCATGTGTGAGAGAAATAATAAAAATAGTAGGAGTAGGAACAGTAGGGACAGGCAGTCCCAATAGGGGACACCTGATTTACATATCTTAGGGACAGAGGTCCAGGGACTTCCCCGTGTTGGACCTCTCACAGATAAGTTCCAAATTTACCTCGTGAGACCCAAGTGACCAAGTACATTCGGCATACTTTATTCAAGTCAAATTCCCCTCGACCGACCAGTGTTACACCCCTCGTTGGCTCGGAAGCGCGTTTGTCAGCGGGGGAGAAGCATACAAGGCCGTAAGGCAAAGCAGGAAGGGGGAAGTCCAGCCCCCTCGGTTCAAGAGAGTCTCCCGACTCCGCCCGTTGCCCTCCATCGCGAGTTCAAGCAGAGGATCTCACCTCGACGTTTGTGAGGCCGTCGTTGAAGAGAAGAAGTGGATTTTCGGACGCCCGATTCAACGCCACTTGCGATATCAAGTAAGAAGAAGAAGCGAAACAAGTCCGATCAAGTTATTTTGTTGTTCGGGACCGCCAACGAGACAGCACATACGCCAAGTATCTGTTCTCTGAAGCCGCTCCACGACAACTGGTGTGTATGCCAGGATCGGGATCGCTAGCCTCTTCGACTCGAGATCTCTCTACGTCGAACGTCAAGATGGAGGCGAAGGAAGAGTCGGAGCGCCAAGTGGTGGCGCTGGAAGAAGAACCGAGCAAGGCCGCGATTCGGTTCGTGATTGATGTCGCGGATCACGATGCGAATCGCGTTTACAAGTTCTCGGAAGCCTGTGCAGAAGGTTTAAGATATCAGCATCACATCCTCAAGATGCCAGCAAATCCAGATAGCTGGTTCTCACTCTATGAGCTTCGCAAGACTGGATGGCCAGATCCTGAACTCCAGATCGACTTGTCCAAGACGGAGTTCTTCTTTCCATCTCCTGACGAAGCGGTTCTGTTTGTTGAGAAGGCGTTGAAGGCTTGTGGATATGAAGCACGTCGTCGCGACAATTTCAACGATGTTGTTTACCTGAACATCGAACGCATGGTCGCCGACATCCGCTTCATGGTGTCGCTGCTCGGCGCGGAACATGAATGGGAGACATCAATCATCCATTACAAGACAGACAGGAAGCAGTACACGAACCCCAAGTACTTCGTCGTCGCCGACGACGTTCACACTCCTCAGGTCAAGGCGAGTCGAGTGGGAGCGCCGCAGTCGCTTGCGCAACTTGCGTCTGACGATGTGGAGATGGAAGGAGTGAAGTGGCGTGGGGCGGTTGTGAAGCAGAGGCTCGACTTTGAAGATGTCAACACCACTCCCCCCACACGTCCGAAGGTCAAGAATCCAGTGGTGACGCAGCTGCTCGCCTTAGTGGGTGACGGCGACATGACGATGGAAGAGTTGCATCATGTGGTCAGTGCGCTGACCCCATCGAAGGATCGGGTGGATGGGTCGAATGCGTCGGTGGGTGGTGATGGTCGGCGGAAGCAAGCAACATGGCGAGTCGAGCGCGACGTCGATAACGATTTGGAGCTAACCGCGCGCGATGACCCGTTCTCGAATCACCAGTATGGACGCCACGTAACGACAGTCTTGCAGAATGTGTCGATCAGGACTTTTGATGGCGCGCGAGGAAGTGCCGAAGATGCTCGAGCTTGTTTGTCGAAGTTCTTGCACTCGGCGAATATCTCTGGTTGGACACCACGTCAACGGCTCGAAGCGTTCGCGGACAACTTGTCTAACCCAGCGCGATACTGGTTCAAGCAGCTTCGCGAAGATGTGAAGACGAACTGGAAGGAGGCACTCAATGCTTTTCACAAGAAGTACTGTACGGATTACACGCCTACGAGGTTGACGTATTATCGACTGACGCAAAAGTCCGACGAGTTGGCAACTAACTACTTGTATCGCCTGAATGCCGCCGCTATGCGTGCAGGGATCGATTTCCGCAGTGGAAGCGGGTCAAGCGATCTCGAGGAACACATACAACAGTTTTTCGAGACTCTACATGATAAGGCGCTTCAGATGCAGTTTAGATTCACGCCGTTCGAGAGCATTGATGAGCTCGAGAAGAAGTTGATCCAGTATGAAACAGCTCAAGTTCGTCCGTCGAAGAAGGTCATCACAAAGAAGTACGTCGAAGATTCGGCGGAAACACCGTTTGTTCATCGAGTGGATCAAGGCCAAGATCAAGGTCAGACCAGCAAGTCCGGTGGTGGAACTGCGGTGCGCCCATCGCAAGCCCCACCGTACCAGCAAGCTGCAGCGAAGAAGCCAACATGCGAAGAATGCGGCAAGACGGGTCATGACAAGTCTGCATGCTACCGTCTGATGACGTGTGAGCATTGCGGGAGACAAGGCCACTCAATTCGAGTCTGTCGGTTTCAGGGAGGGTCGCATTGCGCGCAGGCATCACTCGTAGTGAGCAGCAGAAGGATGCCGCAGAGCAAGAGAAGTCGTCAAACTAAGAACCCTGCAGCAAGTCACGCATGCTGCACGTGTCAGGGTTGACGCCCCGCGTGAGAGGTCGAGCAGGCTGAGGGCAAGAAGACGAAGACGGCGTGGAAGAAGCCCCCCTGTGTGTGCTAGCAAAAAGATAAACGTAAACAGCGAACAAGAAAGCAAAGACGAAAACAAGATGCATGAAGAAAATATGAAAGACGAAGTTATGTGTGTGAAGAACCCTCCGTTTGATGAAGTACATGCTCAAGATGGCTCGCAGGTTGTCGTCGCTCAGCCCAAGGTAGCACATATTCGATTGCTAGAAGGCGAGCGACGTGGGTGGTGGAAAGATCTTGCTTTCCCACCGAACGAGATGGTTCAAGTGTTTGTGCAAGGTGCCGTCGAAGACCTCGAGATGCCGCTCATGCTGGATACGGGCGCGAATATCAGCCTCATTCACACCAATTTGGCACGTCGATTGGGCGTGAAGGTGGCGATGTTTGAGGATCAGACCCGGTTCTTCGGTGTCTCCGACGCTCCGATGGAAGCACACGGCAAGGCGGCTGTGAAGGTGAAGCTCGGTCAGTTTGTCGTCTTTGAAATGGTAATGTGGGTGGCGGACTTCGAGGCTCACTCACTGATCATCCTGGGGACCGATTTCATGCTTCGAGCCGGTGTCCGGATCGATCTTGGCACCAAGGAATGCACTCTGCCAGGTGAAGGACCTTTATCGCTGCTTTGTGGTGAAGATCTGAAGGAAACAAGTTTTAGAAGAATGATCGAAGAAGTTCACAGTACGACCAATACGTTGGTGTGGAGCAGCGCTGTCGCAGTGGCGACAGTGTCGGATACCACCAGCAGTGTTCGGGATTGATGCCATCGATCCGCATCATGTTGATCAGTCCGGCCTCGAGGAAGAAGAATATTTGCATGAAGGGGTGGAAATGTCGGCTGAGATGATGGTGGAACAGCTCGCACTCATCCCAGAAATTGAGCCAACACCAGTCGAGCCCCCAGACATGTCAACAGCGGTGATCGGCGGTGATACAGATGAAGAACGTGAAGAGATGATGAAGATTTTGAAGGCGAAGTCGCACATGTTCATTGCTTCCGGTAATGCGTTGCCTCCACCAGCGAAGGGTGTCGTCTGCGATGTAGATGTTGGCGACGCGAAGCCAGTGGCGCAACGAGCAAGACGAGTTCCAATGCATCTGTTGGAGAAGCTCTACGAGTTATTGAAGGGTCTGCTAAGTGCTGGCTTGATCCGCTACTCAAGCTCTTCATGGGCATCTCCGATCGTCATTGTTCTCAAGAAAAACAAGAAAGACATCCGATTATGCATTGATTATCGGCTTGTCAACTCGCTCACGAAGCTGATGGTATATTCGATGCCACTTATCGATGACCTCCTCGACAATTTCGTCTCCGTCATGTGGCTGGTGTCGCTCGATAACGCCAGTGGATACTGGGCGATCCCCTTAACGAGCAGAGCAAGACTCATAACAGCGTTCATTTGCCCCCTTGGGCATTTCGAGTGGTTGCGGATGCCCCAGGGTCTGAAGAACGCGCCTCAAATATACCAGCGCATCGTGGATAACGCGTTGTGGGGAATGGTTCGGCGCCTTGATGAAGCTGACACACGCGCGAGAGTGGTTGGTCTCACGGCAGAAGAAGTCGACGCCTTGCAAGACGACCAAGAAGAGAAAGTTGCGACCGATGTCAAGTTAGTCGAAGATGTATTCCATGTCGGAGTCGCAGAGAGACCAGAGAAGCTACCTGTGATCGGCCGACGATCGTACATAGACGACGTCACCTTCGGAGCAGGCTCGTGGTCTGAGCTATGCGTGATGTTGAAGTGTTTGCTCGAGTCCTTTGAGTATTGGGGATTAACGATCAGCTTGACGAAGAGTGCCTTTGGTCAGCGGTCGGTCGAATTTCTCAGTCATGTGATGACTCGTGAAGGCTGTCGAAGCACTCCACGGAACCTGGCATCGATTATCGGAATGCCGTTTCCATCTACGCAACGAGGAGTGCAGAAGTTCATTGGCAGTTTGGTGTATTATCATCGCTTTATCGACAACTTTGCCACTTACGCCGCTGCGTTGTACGAGCTCACAGATCTCAAGCTGCAAGATGGAACACAGCTTGAACATGCGAAGCGAGCGTTTGAAGAATTGAAGATGAAGTTGAGTGAAGCTCCGATGTTGCGTTATCTCGAGCGTGAGAAGGAGCTCTTTGTGGTGCTATACACGAACCGATGGGCGTTCGGAGCTGCTGTCTGTCAAGAACACGAAGGAATGTTGCATCCAGTGCGGTTTGTAAGCAAGGTGTTCAAGGACGCAGAGTGTCGATACGCACCTGCGGAGCAAGAAGTTCTCGCATTATTGAAGACGTTGCATGCTGCCAGTCATTATCTCTATGGTCAGCATGTCACAGTGTTCGCAAGATATTCCACGATGAAATGGTTGTTTACCTCCAAGAGCTTGAGTGGACGTGCGGTGCAGTGGGCTGTGATGTTGTCGCCGTGGTCACTAAAGATAAAGCGTAGTGATCAGACTCCGGTCGGTTTGCTGGCATTGCTCGCAGCATCGTTATCACCGCCTGAGAAGATTGACGCATTGTTGGATGACATTGCTCCTGTCAAGACCATGCATGACATCCCCGTTATCAGACCAATGCCAGAACTGCGACGTGATAGTTGTGGGTATTTGCTTACCTTCGATGGTGCCGTCAAGATCAAGACACGTATGGGTTCGTTCGGGATGATCTTGTGGTCACTGCCTTCTTGGACTGTAGTTGCAGCTGCATATGGGGTCGAAGAAGGGCTCACGGTGAACGAAAGCGAGTATCGTGGGCTCATCGGTGCGCTGGAGCTCGCCTTGGTACGCAACATCACTCGCGTGATTGTCTGTGGTGATTCGCGTATTGTGCTTGGACAAGTGAACGGTGACCTCCGATGCAACCAAACAACGCTGCAGGTGTGTCCAAGGCTCAAGTTCTGGTAGCAAGTTTCGACGAAGTTAGTTTGATTCATGTGAGCAGGAAGTATAACCAAGCAGCAGACCTGTTGACGAGGAAGGCGATGCAGTTGCAAGTGTCTGGAGATGTTTGCAGTGAAGAAGAACGTGAAGACTTGAAGCTATTGAACAAGCTGCCAGAGATGCTGTACGCACGGTGTGATGAAAATGTTAATCCAATCGGTGCTGAAGTCGCACGAATCAATGTACCTCATCTGCCGGGGCAGGGTGCGAGCGTTGAGCAAGATGGACCAAGTGCCACATCAACCGAAAACACCACCGAAGGAGGCCAGGTGTGGTCGCGAGTCAACGATGTCGAGCCAGCATTCGTCAAGCAAGTGGCAGCTGTGCAGCGTCGGAGAAGGTCGGCTCGAATCGCGGAACGACAAAATGAAGAACGCAGTCATGTCGAGCCGAATCCGAATGTCACTGAAGATATGGTTGCAGAAGCACAAGTCGAACGTTTTCGGCGTATTAGTCGAGCTCAACTGCACGATGAATGGTGTTCTCAGATCGTCAATTACCTGCTTGGTCGCGAAGAAACGTTCACGTCGTCCACCGCCCTCAAGAAGATCGCGAAGGCAGCCGATGCGTACGTCTTGGATGCGGAAGGCGTGTTGTATTACGCCCCGGCGAAAAGAATGAAGAAGACACCGCTTTGCGCCTTGTCGTGCCCGTGGAGCTACAAGAGACTTACTCTACGCTTATCATGCAGAGCTGGGGGCTGGAGGCCATCAAGGTGTCGGTCGTGTCTTCGCGCGTCTGCGTCAGCACTTCTACTGGCGTGGGATGTACGCGGACGTCGAATGGTTCGTGAGCTCGTGTGAAGACTGTGCCACTGCGAAAGGTAAGCCACGGTACAAGGGGCGGTCATCAGGCAACATTGTGGCTTCGAGACCGTTCCAAGTACTGGCTATGGATTTCGCCACGCCTCTGCCCGAGTCGCATTCAGGGAACAAAGCAATGCTGTGCTTTATTTGCTTGTTTACTGGGTTCATCATCTTGGTACCGATGGCGGACACGTCAGCGACGTCTGTGGCGGAAGCATATCTTGCCGGTGTCTTCAAGCGCTTTGGTGCCTCGGAGTTGCTACGACATGACAGGGACCCACGTTTCATGAGCTCGGTGTTTCGGAGTTTCAACAGAATGATGGGACAGAAGCAGCGTCCAACATTGGCCTACCGGCCTCAAGCGAATGGGAAACAAGAGCGCTCGGTGCAAACCGTTGTGCGAGCGATCAAGTGCTACATATCAGACGTCGATCAGCGCGATTGGGACGAGTACGTTCAGCAGCTCGAGCTTGCGTTGAATACGTCCGTGAATCTTCAATTCAAGCAGACAAGCTTCTTCCTCGTTCATGGCTGGAACGCGCGCACTCAGCTTGAAACGGTCATCCCGCCCAAGGACGGAAGCCTGAAGGAGCGAGAAGCATTGGCATGGCGACGTCAAGTCTGCGTCAACCACGAGAAGGCAATGGCGCATGCTCACTTCATCCAAGTCAAGCTGATGGAAGAGCGAGCAGCAAGTAACAACGATCAAGTGGATGCGAACTTGGCGTCTACAACAAGGAGCAGCTATCAACCAGGCGAATTGGTTTGGTTGTATCACGATCTCGTGAAGGAAGGATTGGTACGAAAGCTCGCTCACCTTTGGCATGGTCCTTACGAGATCGAGAAGAAGATCAACGACATGGTGTACCAGCTGAAGCTCGAGAATGAAGACACTCGTGTGTTCCCCTTGGTCCACATATCTCGCTTGAAACCGTATGTCTCGCGGATCCGAAGGCCGCGTGAGAGGGTCGATGTTGATCGCACGTTGGCATTCGACGAAGCAATCCTCCCTGAAGACTCATGGGGCTCTGTTGCAGAAGACCACGATGTCAATGAGTACGAAGTTGAAGAGATCAAGAGCTGCAGATGGAAGCGAAGAACCCGAAATGGTCGGCGTCAGCGAGAGTACCTGGTGAAGTGGGTCGGTTATGCGGATCCAACCTGGGAACCGGAAGAAAATCTGTCATGCACGGCATTGCTGTGTGAGTTCGACGCAAGGAAGGCGTGGGAGAACCGGCGACAGGCTGCGCAAACTCACGACGGAAGTGAAGTCGACGAAGAACCCGACGACGAGTAGTGCGTCCGTGTTTGGAGGAGCAACGTCAGCCAGTTGGAGGTTGCAGCAAGACGTTGGGACAAGCATGGGATGCGCAAGCAAAGTGACGAGGCTGCCGTCCAAGTCCAACAACTCAAGTCCAACGAGTATGAAAAGGAAGAAGAACGACAAGGAAGAAGGTCAAGAAGAAACAAAGGAACGAAGGAACATGAAGAAGAACAAGAACAAGAATGATCATTCAGTGCGGGTGGTCAGATGAAGTTTGTGGAAGCTACACAGTTGATACCCAGTGCGGGTATGAAGATGCCAAGTCACTGTGAAGCGACTGCATGAGCCTCTACGTCCGAGCCGAATTCGCTTGGCTGAACGTAGGGGCGAAGATGAAGAAGACGACAAGATCTCTCGCGGCCGGCGTGTGAAGTACAAGGGAAGTCGGTCTGCGTATATGCCAACAGGTTCAGGTGGCGCCACAAGTATCAACCAATGAAGAGTTACGTACTTGTGAAGACGAGCGAGAGCGTTCCGACTCAGAGACGTCGTCGATCAAGAAGCAATCATCCTTGCTGACGAGCAAGAATGAAGTCAAGTCGGAGTCGAAGAGAAGCGCGGGCTCAGTGCGAGCCTACACGCGCACGACGAAGACGAGTTCGAAGAAGCCGCAACGATTACGCGAGCCCAGTGCGGGCGAAGACTGCGCGTTGCGAAGATCAAGGAAACGGCACCGCGGGCCCATGTTGGCTGCGGCTACGCCAAGGTGCGGGCCCATGTTGGCTGCACGTCGACAAGAACGAAGCAAAGTAAGATCAAGAAACCAGTGCGTCGTATGCGGAAACGACGACATTGATGAGATGGGTGTGGTGGCGTACCAGTGGAGGTGAGACGTCGACGGTAGCTGATCCCTTCGTCGACAGATCAAGGAAGGTGGTGTGCAAGTGTCACGGAGCTTGAGCACCAAAGCGTGAAGGCTGATCATCGAAGCGCTTTGAGTTAGCTCGCTGCAGTGGCCTCCCCTATCGACAACAAGAAGCAAAAGTGAGATGACGAAGTCGAAGGCACAAGTGTCACGGAGCTGGAGCACCAAGACGCGAAGGCTAATCATGAAGCGTCTTGAGTCGAGCTCGTTTCGTTGACCTTGGCTATTCAAGACAGAAGCAGAATGAGATCAAGGAAGCGGTGGTGCTGTATGAGAAGCAGTGACACTGTTTGGAGTGAATGAAGAAGCGTACCGTCAGAAGCTGAAGTGTCGACAAGCTGATCATCGTGCTGTCGACGCGCTGAAGAAGGCGGATGCGCAGACCATCGAGGCTGAGCATCAGGTGACGACGATCGCCGTTGTCGTTGGATGTGATGGCTCGCTTCGCATGGTCAACCGTCGCATGGGACAAGAGCGATTGCCGAGAGAAGACGCTCGAGTGACCAAGTGTGTCAAGCGGTCTGGCTCACGCGACGAGAAGAAGCGAGCTCGCCCAAGTGTTATGCCACTTGGGCAGAGCTGTGAAGGCGAGGAAGGCTGAAGAACTCCAGCACTGGGACGTGGTCGAAGAATCGAAGAATAAGAAGCCGACGAACCAAGTGTGACAGAAGAATTGGCTCGCGTTTGTGAAGGAGACCACGACCAAGTGTCTGAGAGAAGCTTCGGTCGACACAGAAGATCAACAAGGTTCAACCGTGGACGAGGGTGTAAAGTTCAAGATCAAGCGCCAGGGTTTGACCAAGTGTTACAAGCGACTTGGCCGAGAGGAACCTCCGAAGACCTTTGGTGACACGCTGCGCGTCGACAACGATGGTTAAAATTTCCGCAAGTTCAAGATTCGGGGAGAAAAGGCTCGGGCAAAAACCAGTGTTACGAGGAGTTTTTGGCAGATTCGGGAGTGAGAACGGGCATCTCCACCCAACGATGTGTCGACAAGGCTCAAGAACATCGAAGAACATCAAAGAACATCGGAGAACGTGGATGACGTGGTGCCTGTGATGGAAAGAAGCAAATCATCGAGCGCATTTCTGAATTGAGCCATGAATTGCACAAGGCAGACTGGAGTCACAACGAAGTGCAGACAAGGGACAATGTTCCGACTGCCAGATAGCTCCAAGACGGAACACACGGGACATTCGGGTTGCATCGAATCCAGCAGGAAGACGGATACTGACCAAGTGTATCATGAGCCGCCGCAACGGTGATATCGCCAGCGTGAACGAAAAGAAGCAGGGTGCTCGAGCTGATGGCACGCGTGAACCCAAAGGCCAAACAAGCAGCGAGAGTGACGCTGAGTGTTGGACGACGAGCGGACGCGACAAGAACGAGAATGGCAGCGCGCGCGGCATCCCCACATGTTGATGACAAAGACAGCGATTCCAGTTATGTTGATGAGTCCAGCGACGAAGCCACGGCAAAACAACCGACAACACCAGCGAGTAGGAAGCGCCGAACCAAGACAATTATCACTGTCAATGCCAAGAAGGGGCGCGGCACAAACTGGAGTGAGCAGCAGAAGAAGACGTGGCTGCGAGTCGAAGCGAGATGCAAGAAAGACAAGCGACCACTTGAGGAAGCCGTTGCCGAGTACGAGACGATCTGCACCAAGAAAGGGTGGCCGATTCGTTCACAAGAAGCGTGCCGGCAGAAGTCAAAGAAGCTCAAGATGTCCGACACGGAGTACAAGTGGACATTGGAACAGATGCGGTTGGTCTATGACGCATACCGCAAGCAGAAGCTCACTCGCAAAGAAGTTGCAAGCTTGTACGACACGCACGCCAAAGAGAATGGATGGCCTGAGCGTTCGGAAACAACAATCATGGCGAAAGTCTATCGGCTCACTGACAAAGATTTCGCTATCATGGATTCCGCCGCACAGAATCCAGCAACAAAGAACAAGATCGAGCCATGGACAGAAGAGCAGGACGCCATGGTGCGACAGTGGTTGAGACATACACGCAACCAACTCGCTCGCGATCAACTTGTGCTGGCGGAATACATGCGAAAGCACGACCCCAACTGTAAAGAGCGGACTTTGGCAGCGATACAGCGGCGAATCATCATTCTGAAAGAAGAAAGAGCTAAGAACCAAGTTCGATTTTGGGGAAACATCGAGAATGAAGCTGCACAAGAACTGATTGAGTCGTCGGCGTCTGTTGATGATGTTGCGCTGAAGTTGGCAACGAAGTTTCATGTGCCACTCTGGTTTGCAAAGGGCCGAGTCATCGCTGTGTACAAGAAGTCCAAACGTCAGCTGCCTTTGTTGGCACCACCACCTCTGGATCAAGCCGCGTTAGATGAAGCACGCAACTTACGGCGAGAACAGCCTGATGGATGGGATGGCGCACGGCCGGGAACAAGTAGTCGAGTCTGCGCGGTTGATACGCCGGAAGACACCATTGCAGCAATGCTGATTCACCTTCGCTCCACTGACGATAATGAAGACGGCGTGGCAGTGAATGTGCAAGGTGAAGCTGATGGTGACTTAGCAAGGGGCGTGCACGCCACTGACCGATTGGCTGAGGATACGGGGTCTCCGTCTCGAACTGAAGTGAGCGCGGCAGAGGCAATGATGACACTGCCACAAGGAGAACAAGTCGTACATGAACATGGAGCACCAAGTGTAACGCGAGACGCAACACATACCAACGAAACAAACGATAGAGCGTACTCGGTGCCCGATGAACAAGTCGCAGAATGGTATATGCAGTCAGAAGACGAAGTCGAACTGGACGAAGTTGCGCGAACGCCGACTTGGGATGAACTATGTGCGGATGACAATGACGAACGACCATTGTCACGATAGTATCAATCAGGATCAAGATGCTACGATGTCGAATCCTGCTGCTGATGTCGAAACCACCGTGACTGTAACGATTGACGAAACTGAATTGCATGGAACGAGTGCAGAGCAGCATCAGGCCGACACCCGAAAAGCAGATCCAAGCCAACAAGAAGCAGCATCCGTTGACAATACAGCTGAAGTGGAGAATGCGTTGGAACATCATGTCGATTGTGACACTCGCGATCAAGACCGGCAGCATCTATCGACAAGTCGAATGAGATCACTACGGTTGAACATGAAGGAGCGAACTTAGCGGTTGAACCTCACCTGGAGAAGGCCGCTGGAGACTTCGAACTTAGTGATAATGGTACGAAGTCGACAGAAGCAAGAACAACGATCCCAGTCAATCTTGATGGGCGGAGAGATGGCGATGATCAGACAGAAGAGAGCGCAATCTGTGAGGAAGCGACGACTGTGATCGTTATCGACGATGACGATGCGGTTGAGCCTCACCTGGAGAAGGTCGCTGGTCACATCGAACGTAGTGATAATAGTACGACGTTGACAGAAGCAAGAACGACGATCCGAGTCAAGTTCGATGGGCAGAGAGATGGCGATGCTGAGACCGAAGAGGGCGAGATCTGTGAGGAATCGAAGGCCGTGATCGTTATCGATGCTGATGATGATGATGGTGGTGACGTTGACAGCAGTGACGAAGAGAAGGCGCCGATACCAAATCTCGTCTCCTTGGATACATCCGTCACAGTTCCGACGGGTCAAGAGCAACACTCGGTCAGAGCAATTACACCAGTTCCAAGCCTGGCCGACAGCACTGATGACGTGGAGCGCTATCAAGAGGCTATGGAACACTTGTTAATCACGTATCGCCAATCTGTATCTATGCGAAGACCTTTGAACGGAGCGATGCTGCACATTCTTGGACCAAGATCATTCACGGCAAGTGGTGAGATGCGACATTTCCTAGCGAATATTATGGACACTCAAGAGCAACGACGACGAGATGGAACGAATGGTGTACTGCGCTACGGAACACAGATTCGCACACCCAACTTTTCCTTTCAGCGAATTCGGGAATTGATGTTTGGCACGACACTGCTTTTCCGCAACAAGGTTGTTCTGGTGATGTTCTTACGCCATCTATGGGATCACGGAGGCCAAACCACATACGGAAAGTGTCGTGATGTAAACTGCTGCCTCAGCTACGATGTCCCGCACAAGACGTACTCTCATGTTGGAAATTGTCGTCATTGGGAATATCTGAGCACCATGCAAGTACACATGGACGAGATCGCGTCTCTTGGAGATTACAGATTGGCGTTAGCATTGTCTACTCATCTCGAAGCATTCTGGGGCACAGTAGTCGATGTGGACGAAGGTGATGACTCGAGACAAGGGCACGATCGCCAGAGTACGTCAGTTATTTTGAAATTGAAGACGATCAGCACTCTAGACAACGTGTTCGCTTGGCGTGATGACGACTACAATCAACATGCGCGTTTCCTCTGTCAAGCAACAACAGCGATGATTCTCGATTGGGACGACAATTACCAAGAAGACTCCCAGTCGGATTGCCAGCCGTGGGATATGGGTGATGTTGTCGTGCTTCGTGAAGGAAAGGAAGTAAAGCGCGCGCCAGCGGCGTTGGTACATTATGACACATGGTTCATCATCACCACGTTGCCGATCGAAGAAGCTATCAAACACCATGAAAACCTGAAGTGGAGGCCAAGAACGAACATTCTGAACTACGTTCGACGGTTCACATCGATTGACCAAGTGTACGACATGCCAATGGTGGAAGATCTAGCAAACAGAGCGACGTTCTTGGGTCGACGCACGGATGACGAAGTGAACCGAATCAGTAAGTGTGGCGTGCTACCGCAGTTGCAAGCATCTCTCGATCGATTTCAATTTGCAGTTGTTGAGAAGCTAGTGCACCACATTGGAATTCTTCTCTGTCGTGGTCCGTACGGAAGTGGCAAAACGACGTTGATCAGCTGCATTGTCGCGTTGATGAAGGTGTTCCCCGATTATCGTGTGGCAGTGGTCTCCGAAACCAACGCAGCAATTGATGAGGATCTAGCACGATTGGTTGACCGTGGGCACGCAGTACCAGGACAAGTGTGGCGTCTTGGTAATATGGCAACGCGCATGCGCGGTTATCGAGACTATTATCTAAGGGAGTATCTGAAGGACGAACGTGCGAAGCTTGAGGCCACAGTAACGTCCAAGAATCATCGCAAGAAGTTGAAAATACCAACAAAGATTGCAGAACTAGAGAAACAAGCATTGGTCAACGCGCGAGTTGTAGTCGGCACACTGTCCCAGTTAGCACGTGAAGAGTATCGCAACGTCGAGTTTGATGTTATCATCAACGATGAAGGCGCTCAGACTGTGGAGGCCGCTCTGATTCAGGCCATACGTCGAAGAACTCAGGTAGTATTGAGCGCGGGTGACAACAAACAGCTCATGGGGTTCACCAACCTTCCGGAAAGATGTCGAGTGCGTTTTCACGATGGAGATAGACGACACAAACTGGTATGGTCGGTATTACACTCGATTCCTCACGAGTACGCGAAGACTACAGGACGTGATGATTTCCCCGGGATGACCGTGAATTCAGTGTATCGCTCACACCCGTTAATCACACGCTGGTTGAACGCGTTCTACCCGTACCAGTTGGAGTGTTTCGCTCAAGAGGGCCCTGCGTACTTGTCCAATATGAGGATCACGGGCATGGTCGAGCGTACGAACGACAGACATGTACGAGACAGACGAATTCTTTGGTTGGATATGAACGAGGCTGCGATCGCACGATTGAGAATGGGTGGACGCGTCAAGGAAACAGTCAACGTTGCTGAAGCTGCCATGGTTATCGACTTAGTCATGCGCATCAGTGCTGAAGTGAAGATGTGGATCCAGGCTGTTGAAGAGCAAGCAGACGCATCAAGGCAGATGACAAAGCGGAGCGTGTTCGTTATTACCCCGTACCATGATCAGAGAAGACTTATTGAGCACGAGCTGCGCAGATACGCCGATTACTATCGCAGCAATCTGATGGTGTGGGTTGCTACAGCGGATTCGAGTCAAGGTAGAGAAGCAGACGTCGTTATCGCGTCGATGGTGAGAACGCGGACGTTAGGCTTCCTGGCGGATACGCCGTCGCGATCGCTTGTGTCTCTCAGCCGAGCGCGACAGTATCTGATCGTGCTGGCGCGACGCGTTGTGTTTGAAGATGATCCAGCGTGGCGCGAACTCAGCGACAACATTGATCGCGCAAGAGTGCTTTATCGACAGATACGATGGACAGATGACTTTGCGCGCGACTTGCTGAGGGATTCGACGTACCTGAGACGCATTGCGAGAATTGAAGACATGCAGGAGCGCTGACCTCGAGGTCGTGTGCATCTCAACGCGATGAACCAAGCATCCGAGCTCCGTGACGCGCTGCTGACTGAAGATACAAGATGATGAGCATGCGGGCGCGCGGCACGTGGAATGTGCTCAGTCTTCTTGGACTTCGCAAGGGGCGGCTGTGGTGAAGTGCCCCGCGTGAAATCAAGTATCACGGGATTTATCAAGTTTGATCTATCATGTGTGAGAGAAATAATAAAAATAGTAGGAGTAGGAACAGTAGGGACAGGCAGTCCCAATAGGGGACACCTGATTTACATATCTTAGGGACAGAGGTCCAGGGACTTCCCCGTGTTGGACCTCTCACAGATAAGTTCCAAATTTACCTCGTGAGACCCAAGTGACCAAGTACATTCGGCATACTTTATTCAAGTCAAATTCCCTCGACCGACCAGTGTTACACCCCTCGTTGGCTCGGAAGCGCGTTTGTCAGCGGGGGAGAAGCGTACAAGGCCGTAAGGCAAAGCAGGAAGGGGGAAGTCCAGCCCCCTCGGTTCAAGAGAGTCTCCGACTCCGCCCGTTGTCCTCCATCGCGAGTTCAAGCAGAGGATCTCACCTCGACGTTTGTGAGGCCGTCGTTGAAGAGAAGAAGTGGATTTTCGGACTCCCGATTCAACGCCACTTGCGATATCAAGTAAGAAGAAGAAGTGAAACAAGTCCGATCAAGTTATTTTGTTGTTCGGGACCGCCAACGAGACAGCACATACGCCAAGTCTGTTCTCTGAAGCCGCTCCACGACACGTTATGTTGGTCTGTTCAAGCCGTCTGTCGTTCAAGACTGCTGAAATCTTGTCGATCATGTGGGTACGTCTCTAAATTGTCACAGCGACTCATGCATCAATGGTTACTTACCGAGTCGAACTCGAATATCCGCGTGATGAACGCCCATCACTGTTCTTCGCGGAAGTTAAAGGCGGCACGATTATCAAGGCAACACACCCACGTAAGTGACAACGTGCTGCGCATTTACACGAAGGTTTTGCTACTGGCATTGCTGTGTGTGGCCGGTTTGGCCCTGTTGTTGTGCGTGATGCCGGTCTTTTTCATAAAAACGATGGCGGTAGGCGCCGTCATGCTGACCACGATGGTGAAAAGCAAATATTCTCACCAGTTGCCGTCATCTCGGGTGCAAGTGAGATCACCAAAGAGCGACAACGGCCACACAAAGCGTCCAGCATTATATGACAGTATCATTCATGGAAGCTATATGCGACAGCATATATCAGGTATGATGCAACTATTCAATGTGTACATTCAGCTCGATAGTCCATCCATAGAGCATCGTGGCGACGGGTTGTGATATAGCGGCGTGCGTTTTTCCACCCGGGCGAGCTAGGCGAGCCCGTCGGGGGAGGCGCGTGCGCTGTATACACCAACCGAGTCCGGCGAAGGGTAGCGCGGGCTCGGTCAAGCAAGAGGTTTATAATGCTAGCGCGGGCGATCAGACCGAATACACGGGATCCCCAGGCCAGCAGCTCACGTTGTGTACCCTTTGGGCCTTTGGATTGGTCTCAGAAGGGGATAGAACAGAGCCCCAGGAACCGTCAAATCCAGATAACTTACTGACTCAACCGGCAAATTTACCGGCTCCACCAGCTCGTTCGGCGAGGGAGACAACGAAGGTTTCGTTGATATATGCAATTTAGTATACACGCTCGGCACGGACGACTAGTCGGTCCGAGCAAGTGGGGGCAGCCACCTTGGCCTAAACGATATACAGACTGGTGGTGCCGGCTCGCCCGGCACGCACACGAATATGGAATGCAGCCACCGACCTGAGAGACCAGGAAGATGACGCAAGGTTGGGGGTTGAGGGGTTGTCGCTGGCGACTTTACCGGCTCAGCCCAGCCCCTCGGGCTAAGACCAACACGTAATATGCACTACACCGAGGAATACGTCTAACACGCAGACGTACCAATCCGATGGGCAGACCGGAGAGTCGAAGACGAGAAGAGCTGAGCAGAACTTGGCAAAATCGAGAGTCTTCATTGGCAGAGCCCGCCGGTCGGCGGGCCAGTTACTGACTACCTGCGCTGGTCTGATTTGGACCTAACCTATCCCTACTCACCCAGGTGTGCCAGTGACGCGCGTCGGTCGCGCGTATCACTGGAGCATGTCACAAACCGCTTACCCAGTTTAGTGACTTACCCGGTGGAGCGGGTGGGCCAGTCAAAGCCGGTGGAGCCGGTTGAACTGGTCGAAGCCGGCAGAGCCGGTTGAGCCGGCGGGACACCCGGGTTGGCCAACACGGCCAGTACCCGATGGACCGGTCTGGGGACCGCTCCTGCGTATCCTTGTTCTTACTTTATCTATCAGCTAGACTACGCTGCCTGGCTCCACGGGTTCTTTGGCTCTCTCGTCCGGCACGAGCAATTCCGATCTTGTCAAACTCGACTCCTTCGACACCAGGTAGGTTGGCGATGCTGGTGAGCGCCGGATATGGCGACTGGTGGTGGGCGCCGGTAGGGGAGGGGGCAGCGGAATGGCTGTCACTTCGCTACAACGGGTCCCAACTTTGTGTCGCGTCGCAGCGCGTGGCGCGGCCTCCTTCGTTTCGCCGCGTGTACACTGCTGCGGCCGCTCATTTTTGGTTTGGCATCAGGCTGCATCCATCGCAACGACACACACTAGCGCTTATCAATCATAGCAGTTGCAGCTGTGTGTGACAACAGTATTGTTGTGTCTCCAGCAGTACGACCTTGTATATATCCTCGGATAGATTCCGGCACACGTGTGTCTACGCACTCGCAAGGAATAGATTACCCACGATTTAGCGCTGCTGCTCGTCCTTGTACCAAAATACTGAGCAACCATTCGCTCCGCTCATCGTTGAAAAACGTCGAAAAGAAATCGAGGTTTAATCTTATCGACGTTTTTCAGCGATAAGGCGCTGGGTGAGTTAAGCGGTTTTTATTTGGAGTGCGCTTAACGTTGAAAAACGTCGATAAGCGCGGCGGTGGGTGAGATAAATGGGGAAGCTTCATCCGATGATAATATGCCCACATGTCTTGGCAGCTGAACCAATTCTTCTCCATGTTCGTGTAGAAGTCGACTCGGCCGACCTGCTCGCAGGACCCCTTCAACGCAGATCGCTCTGTCTCGAATTCCTCGGCAGATGACGCATAGACAACCCGATGGACAAGAGCGTCAACACCGACGAGGTCGTCGTGTGAGCACTTCCCGAACTCAGGTTTTCTTGCCATCAGACTGAGATACTTGATGGCGTGGAAGTGGCAGATGCGCACTTGAGGGAAGTGACGGTGCAATACCCAGACCTCGTTCAGATCCTTGTCGACGACGATTACTCGCGGCAACTTCCACCGATCAGGATTGGCTCGCTTGAAGTGTTGCAACGCTCTGTGCATATGCCTATCACCATTAGCCCTTTCGTTGCCACTGTTTTGTTTTGTTAGTATAGTATACAGCCATTTCCATAGTTAGGGGCTCAAATGACGAACAAGTGGTCATTTAATCTCCATGATCGAGTGCTTTGTTTTTTTAGAATTCCTTGGTATCACCCGAGAGAAGCAACGAAGCCACGTGGCAAGCAAGCAGTCATGTTGACAAAGAAGGCGAAGTCGACATGAACAAGCAACCGGTTTGTGAATTCATCGAGGCCCCCAAGTTGGAGTCACTGGACAAGGCCTCTTTGATCAAGTGGAACCGTGAGCGCAGGCAGTATGAGCGCAAGATCGACGAGAGATGCGCGACCACGGGGTGAAGCGATATGTGAGGACGTCAGATGCGCTGAGGAATGTGCCATTCCTATCCGATGGTTGTGCTCCGTCAGCTGCATTGCTTGTGAGTATCACGATCCATGCGTTACGCTCGAACACACATACCTTGTTTTTTATGCTTACATATCACTCCCCCGTCACATCATCGATCGCAGCCTCAGCTGGAATCCTTGCCTCACATCCAGTGTAGCGCACCTTTAACGGCAGTCGCTCGGCGGTTGAGGCTCGTGGAAATTGAGTACAGCCATGCGTACACCACACATCATTGTGCTGGTAGGAGAGCGTTGCTGGAATCTTGTCTTCCTCATTCTTCCTGCTCCACGTACTACTCCCACTCCTCCGAGAATTCCTCAAACGTCTTGAACCGTGTGTGTCCGAAAGACGGCACGTTGACGATCATACCCGCGGCTTTAGCTCGGCTTGCTGCTGCTAGAATGGCCGAGGGCAGCGGTCGTGATCGTCGTTTCCCCGCGGCTTCGTATACGTTGCTGCAGGTAATGGCGTCACGATAACAAGATGATCGTCACGATAGTATATATATATGGTACTTACGATAGACGACTCGAAGCCTTCTTGGCAGGCTTCGAGTCGTTTTTTACGAAAAACACCCAACTCACGGAAGTCGCCGCAACCACCAATACTTTCTTCTTTCGGCTCCTTCGCGATAGCATCGCTGCCCAGCCCGCCGTTAAGCCTTTTCGATCTCTCGATCGCGTGCGTGGTGTTGGTGCGCGCACGTCAACGACGCAGGGATCGGGGATGCTGCGCCTCGTCGTCTAAATTCTGCAAATGGCGCGAGTTGTGTGCTTCCACCAACTTTACAATATCGAACGATCAAGTTTGTCTCTCCCGCAAGCTTTAACCCTTTCGTTGCCACTGTTTTGTCTTGATTCTACTATACAGGAATTTTAATTGTTAAGGGCTTAAATGACGATAAAGTGGTCATTTAAGGCCGTTTTCCGATCATCCATTTAGGCCGTTTCCGAACATACTTTTTGTATGGGTTTTTACTGGTGAATAAGAGTATAAAGGGAATGGGACCTGTGTTTATTGATAAAAGCCTCTATAAACGGAATTTCTTTATCTTATAGAGGTTTGTATACGTTTTTAGTAGACAAATTACCCAAACCCGTGACCCAAACACCCCATATGGCGACCATACATGAGCGTAAAGTGACGATAAAGTGGTCATTATACTACCTCTCGGCAACGAAAGGGTTAACGAGTCGATTGATATGTGCCCGTTGGTCGGTAACTTACGGCGACGTAAATTACGGTCATATAAATGTAATATAACGAGGCGAATTGAGCAACGGAAAAGTTGCACTATCAACTGCGCTGCCAATCCTGGAGCGACCCACAAAAGAGACGTTTCGGCCACAGTTTCTGTTGGGTTTCAGAAAGGGAAACCGTCATTTTCATGCAATCTCCAAGAAAACAGCCGAATCCAAAACTCGCAAAACAAAAAGTTAACTTTCAGAAAGATTCGGACTTGGTGGTGTAGAGGGGCTGAACTCACTGCGAAGATGGAGAAGCCAACACCCAGCGATCTTGGAGACGCGCCGAGCCCAGCGTCCGAGTCAAGTGAAAGCCGCATCGCGCAAAACGTTTGCTGCTATCGACGACGTGATCTTGCTTCGCTTTGTGAATGGAGAGTCCCACATGGTACGTCTAACGGTGTCATGAAAGTCTCTCAGGACATCGCTCTCCACTGCGCTAAGGAATCTAGATAAAGAGGTTGACACGAGCTTGATGAGACTGCCCGTCGCCGTGAACATGAGCTAGCCGTGGAAGACAGACGCATTCAACTGAGAAAGAACGGGGGCGCATGCTGCACGAATTCTTGCTGAAGGTGCTGAGTAGACCAAGGGTGTACACATAAGTCTATGTGCTATGATCGAGATAGCTCTCCATTGATGACGGTAACAAAATACGTGGAGATTTGGTCTCCCGATGTCGGCATACAAGTGTGGAAATTGGTGAGGAGTACAGCGATGTAGAAGAGCTTCCCGACGGGGGCCTGGCGAATCCTCACCATCTTGTCCCAGTTGCCAAACTCCCAGAGTGTCTTCACGCGGTCAAAGCCCCACTTGACGCACTCTTGAACACTAGTCATCCTGTTGTTGAAAGCGGTGGCTCTGGCATGACCGTACACTACTCAACAGCACGGGTCGAGTACCATCGATGAAACTCCAGCAACCGAGGAGCGGAGCTCCCTCGACATGAATCGCACGGCAGTACTCAGTCATTCGAGCCGCCACAAGAGTCCTGTTATAGTAGAGAGCCTCGCGATGGACCTCGTAGAGGCAGTCGTTTTCATGGTCCGGCTGCAAGCTGACGTGGTACGCCCAAACTCGTCAGTCATTCTGAAGCGCTGACGTGGTACGCCCAAACTCGTCAGTCACTCTGAAGCTTTCGACAGCCTTCGACACACCAATGCAAGAGCTTCGACGCTGGAGGCGTGATCACATTCCCGAGTGACGATCCCCCCGATCGGCATCTGGAGTTGTTCAACAAGTTCACGAAGTTGTGTGATTGTAAATCGATAGCACAGCAGCGCTCCCGCGTCCGACGCCATGGCGATGAACGCGTTGCCGGAGTCGACAACAGACTGGAGTGGGGGGGGGGGGTCCTAAAGCAATGCTTCTCCCACAGCACCGCCAAGATCTTGATGAACTTGGACATCTTGCCTGCGTACGCCACCCAAGCGCCATAACGGACGTACACCGCCTCCCACTTACTCAATTCCGGTCTGACAAACATGATGGTAAGCCAGTGTTGGTCTAAAGCTATGGCTTCACATTCGGCCATTTTGTCGGCCATAGTGTTTGGAATAACGCCAGTTTTGCAGCCATCTTCGACGCTATGCCTGCAACAGACATATTCATTCTATGTTCACACCCTGAACAGATCAGCGGGCCGACGTGATCGACACCCACGACCCCGAGAGACTGCAGCAACAAATGGCTGCGCCAAAGGGGCGATCACCGCTACTGTGATGTCCAACCCAACGCCACACACAAGCCAATGAGCGCCAACCCAGGGAAGCGCCAAAGAGACACACGAGAGATCTGGAGCTAGTTCTAGAGCTTGTCACTAAGCAGGGATTCGAATTCCAGCTCCGGTAGAGCGTGAATTCCACTACGGTACACGTTCCTCCCGACAGTCATGGCAGTGAACTTTCTAATGTAGATGTCGTGGTCAAAAGACGTACCGCTGACGTGGGGCCCGTTTCGTTGTAATCACATGAAATTGCATTCGATCATTATTCACTTCAGAATAGGACACCAAGACTAATCTCCCAGCTGCGCAGTCCGCTGACAATGATGTGGTGTCTTTGATATTCTTCATCTTGCTCTTGGATTGAACAGGTTGCAGGGGCTGGTATGTGTTCAGCGACCGGGTCAAGCAGGGTGTCTAGCCATTACGAGCTCGCTGCTGCACGTGTAGTGCTATGCGTGCTCGCCGTCGGAACTTGTACCATCCAGACTTGCTTCACTTGACCCATATATACTCTCCCTGTGTCCAAGATGCCAAGGGCTCAGATGAACCTACATCATTTTCGAGTTCCACATGATAGCTCTTGGTAAGCAACGCATTGCCGTCGCCCCCTGTCGCTGACTGATTGTCCTCGATTCTGTTTCCGATTGAATCCTCAAGGCGACAGGTATCACTTGCATCTCTCTGTTGTCTTGGTCTTTGTTTTTGTGGCGTGTTGATGCATGGCCTCTCGTCGGGTTGAACTATATTTTCTCGACGCACGCTCTTGCTGACTTCGTACTTCATCTCGCAACCCACTGAATCCATTTGACCTTCTTCCCACTTAGTCTGTTTCATGTCCGTGTATAAACGCCGACATAGTCGCTAAAAAGCCGCTCGCTCATTGCAGTATTCACAACAATTGGAATAATTCGAAGTGCAACCGCCGATAACCGAGCGGAGTTGGCACGCGCGCTACAAGTAAGTCTCTGCGCGTGCTTGCGTGTGTTGGAGCAGTCACTGCGTGTGCATGCGTACCTGTGTGATCGCTTGCGTGTGTGCGTGTGAGAGCGTGAGGATATAGTTGCGTGATGATTGGCTGAAAAGAGCAAATCAAGTGGAATCAATCAAGCCCACGGTTGTGGCTGTGGGCTTTGTCGATCACACATTGCGAGGGGTGGAAAATGGCCTGTGATCTCACGAGATACGGCGGAGTCGATCGAGACGTGTAGGATCTACTTCGAAAAGGAGGCAAGACGCGAGAAGCAAGAGAAGGTGACGCGCCCAATCGACCGCAGTGCTTCCTGTTTTGACATCAACCGTTCCACCGTCATCGACATCCGCAAGAGACTCGAGAGTGATGCGGGCTTCGATGACGGTGGGACGAGGGAACGAGAGATGGAGCTTGCGTGAAGACGTTGCGATCGCCGCCCAGCGCGTCGAGTACATCAAGCGCGTTCAAATCTATCGATCTTAAGGACGGCTCATCTTCTACCAACACGAGACATGGGCGAACAAGAACATGACGCCAGAAAATGTGTGGCTGGACGAGAATGGCAAGGGAGGCTTGAAGGTGCCACAGGGCAAGGGCGAAAGGTCGATTATTTGCCACGTCGGTGGCATCAGTGGATTCGTTTCAGGTGCGCGGCTCATCTTCCGCGGCTCTAAGGCTCTCAAAGACTCCGACTACCACACCGAGATGAACGCAGCAGTGTTCACCGACTGGCTCGAGAAGAAGGTGTTCCCAGCTATCCCCTCTGGCTCCGTTGTCGTGATCGACCGAGAAAGTTACCACACCACCCTCACCGAGGAAACGAAGCCTGCCAAGTCGACCTTTCGGAAGGACGAGTTCGCTGCATGGCTTGTAAACCACGGCGTCGTTGTCGACGGGCGGCGCTCTAAAGAGGCGTTCATGGAGCTGACAAGAGTGGAACTTGCAAGCATCTGCAAGGGCAACAAACCTGCGCCTGTGTTCCAAGCGTCTGTAGTCGCACAGAAGTTTGGATGTGACGTTCTCCTGCTCCCTGTCGGCCACCTCGAGCTGAATCCCATCGAGATGGTGTGGTCGTATGTCAAGGGATTCGTGGCCAAGCACAACGTGAACTTCTCGCTCGCCGACGTTGAGCGCCTGGCACATGAAGCTCTAGACAAGTTCGACGCTGACGAGTGGAAGAAGTACATCAAGCACTGCATTGGCGTTGAAGGCAACATCCTAGCCGCAGCCGATACTATCCCTTTTGAAATTGAATGCTAGGTTTGAAGCGCCATAACTTGACTTCCTCTTGTTCGATTATGTTGCTTCGAAGTCGTGCAGCACGGGATTCTGTCGATCTTTGCAATTGGGTAAGATCTGGTTCAAAATCGTAATAATGCCTCCATTGGCTGAAAAACCAAAAGTCGCTTATTACTGGAATACAGAGAACGACGTATTTTAACGCGGATTCTGGAAACAGGAAACCCGGCCAAAAAAAGCTTGGTCTCGTAAATATGTGACATGTGGAATCAGATATCTAGATATCGACGAACTTGGGAATCGCAGTGTCGAAACTTCCGGAGATTGTCTCCTCCGCCAACCCATTGTAGGCCGTAATCGCACGATGGATCATAGCGATGCGTTTCTGTCGAGCGGTCTTGGCTGTGTGGCGCTCTTTAAGCCACACGGAGCAGAGTCGACCCTTGAACGGGCCCATCGTGCCGACGTCGAGAGGCTGGCAAACGGATGTTGAGTTGGCTGGACGAGGGCAGACTGTACAACACGCCTTCTCGCCAACAACTGCCTGGCCAACGTCACTCACGTGCGAGTCAAAGTTGTCCACGATGAGGACAGTCGGGCCTTCGACTTCAGGAGCGAGACACTCCGTCACATACTGTTCTCACACGTGTCCGTCCATCCACGCATGCTCCTGTACCGCATAGGAGTGTCCCTTAGGATACGTAGGAAGTTCGTACCGTTCCGTGCGCCCACCGGGCTTCCCCCCAAGGATGAATAGAAGCGGGAGCTTCTTGCCATCCGCACGGATCGTCAAGACGCCTGTGATGCGTGTCGAGTGCTTCTGGGATTTGTTTATCTTTGCCGATCCACCCCGTTTAGACCAGCACCAATGGGGTGACGTGTCGTAATACATACTCGTTTCATCCATATTGATCATCTCATTTGCGCCGTATGCCGCATAATCGCGCCAGAAATCGCGGCTGAAATCGATTCGTATCTGCGTCAGCTCGGCCGTGGGTTCGTTCGTGTAACACGGCACCGTCATTCGACTTGACGGCGAGATACTCACCAAGCCACTCCCCCTGTTGCTCTTTCATGTTGGACATCATGTGGTGTGACGATAGAACCTAGTTTTTGAGCTTAAGTTGGTGTGAGTACGTAAGCGTAGCGCAGATTACACTCACCTCATCGTGGTCACGCACTTCGTTCATGTAGCCTAGCAAATCCTCCGTGAACGGCACGAGTTCTGGCCATCCAGCACCATCCAATGACTTGCGCTTCTTCGAGCCTTCGAATGCCCGCAGCTCGGCTTCAGCGTCGAGCCACCCACGCAGTCTTGACCCAACCGTGTCGAACGCAGCGCTGAGAGACACCGTGCGCGAGCATGTCAAGCGCGGTGAGCTTGTCCTCGACAGTGAACGTTCGTCGACGCCTCTTCATTGGAGGGATGAACATGTTAATGCGCGTGCTCTCGTCGTTTGTGCGATTCAAAGACTGAAAGGAATGTGATTGTGGCAGGCACACACAATAGAGTGGCGATTTCCCGCCCTCACAAACTTGAACTAACAGAAGACCAGTGCGTTGTCTGTGATTGGCTGAAATTTTCCACGATCACAAACAATTATGTCGCGCGTTAACCCTTTCGTTGCCGAATCGCGTATAATGACCACTTCATCGTCAGTTTACGCTTCACTATCGAATTACAGGCGCATATAAAGTACGCACAATGACCACTTTTCGCACATTTTAGACAAATAGAAATGCACCACTTGGTGAAGATTTCAGTTTCTCGAGCGAAGATTGAAAACTACGTCGTATACTATGGAAAACATGGAAATCTATACATGCTATCGAGGTAAGGCAGCCGCGGATGACGTTGCATAAGGTGACCAACTTGCTCATTGAGATTTGAATCGTGGAGTAACTTGCAGATTTATGTACATCGCACAAGTAGAACGAGGCGCATGGGCAGCTGCCTGAGCACACTGAATCCAAATATCCAACACAATTGTGCAACATCAATGCTTCAAACAGAGGATGTTCGCACCTGATAGCATGGTCATGACGCTGGAGCTGCAATGGGAAGATGGAGGTAGAGATAGAGATGAACGCAGCGAAAAGAAGATAATGAAGAAATATGTCGTTCTCTGTAGACTTTAGTGCCTGACAAAGTGGGCGGATTCTGGAAACTCCTTGGCAAGGATCCCATTGAAAAAGCCGCTTTTCGACAAAGGGTACACAACGTGAAGTATCGACCAGCGTGGACTAGATCACTAGCTCTACGCGCGTCGTACTTATATTCTTTCAAGTGTTTGGCTAGCGCAGCGCTACCCCTTCGCTGCTGCTAGTCACTCAGACGCCTGTTTCCTAGCTGCTGCCAGCTAGCGAACGTACACCACTCTATCACAATGGGATGAACATTAGCGAGTGTCCATACCTCTTCTCCGTGTGTTGCTTGGCAAAAACATTTTGACGAGGACGCGTTTAGACGGTTGACCACGCTTGCCGCTTGTGTGGCAATCTCCTGGAACGATCTTCGCTGTCGAGTACAGATATTACGAGATTGTTTACGACGTGCGCAAAACAATTCAAGAAAACCATCTTCGTCCAGCAACACGATAGAAGTCGCCGAGCCTTCGCGCCCTGGCCTGCGCCGTCAGTGATCACTGCACCGAGCCTGAAGGCGCATTGGCCCGCCAAGCTGATGAGACGATTAAGCTCACGTGCGATCGTGACGGCGTCGTGCTCGTGGCTGACCCGGTCTACTTGAAACACAATTTGCTTCGAGTAGAGTGTCAGCTGCGAGCAAAAGAGGTGCGTCTTTGAATCACTTTGCAAAACGTCGCTCAGCAAATTGACCCAGCCTCCTGTTTCAGTGTGGATGGAGAGCCGCTCGTCGCTGTTGCATCTTTCCAGCGTTGTAGCGTACTCGACCAGAAGACGGCCACCTAGCTGGCGCCGCGTAGGTAGCGTAATTCCTGAGCAGAGAGCACGAAACAGCTTGAGTGTAGACTCCTTCTCGACGAACGCGTCTGGTATCGTACTAGAATTGGATGATCAGCGTGATAAACATTGTTGCCATCAACACAGAAACCTTCTGCTTCTTCTGTACCGATTCGGCGTCAACAGCTAGACTCCTTCTCGACGAACGCGTCTGGTATCGTACTAGAATTGGATGATCAGCGTGATAAACATTGTTGCCATCAACGCAGAAACCTTCTGCTTCTTCTGTACCGATTCGGCGTCAACAGCTTAATACTTGCCTCGAGGACGCGATGATCTGGAGCGAATCAAGGCATCGTTTAGCGCAGCTGGGGCGTTCTTGCATCTTGGAAGATGATTGACTAGCGTCTCGCGTCTGTTAGAGACAGGCTCCGATCGGATATAGGCGCGACATCCTCTGGCAAGCTCACAGTAGTTGCACAACCGCTCATTGCGAGACTTCGACGAGTTGAATACCTCGCTGAAATGCGATGCTGCGGCACTCGGCGGACGG
Organism: Pythium insidiosum; assembly: GCA_022836835.1. Taxonomy (NCBI): domain Eukaryota; phylum Oomycota; class Peronosporomycetes; order Pythiales; family Pythiaceae; genus Pythium; species Pythium insidiosum. The sequence goes on from JAKVDI010000006.1 coordinate 231,705, forward strand.
CCCATGATTGAGCTTCTCCGCTCTGATTTGCTTCCGTGGCCACAAACCGTGTTTCAAGCAGATCCATGTCCGCTACGATTTACGCTGCGAATGCAAGGAGTCCTCTTGGGCTCAGACGAGAGGACTTGTCGTCTCTCAATGACGATGACTGGAGCATCATACGGAAGCTCGAGGTCCTCATTGGCCGCGCGAGCTTGTATGGGCTTGTCGCGCAGGGCAAGGATGCGCTGAAGGAGAGGATCAAGTCCTTCCGGGAGTATGAGAACTCCCTTCTGCGTTTCATCCGATCGCAGATCCCGGATGCACCTCCGCCTCCGGTTGTGGCAGCGCCAAACCCTGTGTTGACGCCTCCGACACTGAAGGTGAAGGTGGTGTCCTACCAGGGACTTCAGTTTCAGGTCTCGCGAAATAGAAAATGCGATGTTCGCTGCGGGGATTTATGACGAGCGACTGCGCGTCACCTATGCGATGTCGCATCTCCAGGGGCGTGCACGCTCCTGGGCTCTCACGAGGGAAACCAATGCCCCAGGGCACTTCTCCACCTGGGAGGGCTTCAAGGCAGCAATGCTGGCCGCCTTCCACCCGCCGAATACTGCGCATCGGCAGAGGACACAGTTCTTCAGAGCGCAGCAGGGCAAGCGTGAGTTGTACGAGTTCGTACAGGAACTTCGTCAGGTGCGTGCCTACATGGCCGCTGATCCGCTGCACGAATAGAAGAGGTCATGGTGACCGTCTTTATGAACGGGCTCGCGATTGGAGATGCGCGTCGCGCGGTATTCCAAGCGCAGCCGCGATCGCTGGACGAAGAGATGTACATCGCCCAGCGTGGCGACCACTATGATCGGCTCGGCCGCGGCCTCCCAGTGGGGCGTCAAGCGGGCCCGCAAGAAGCGACCTCCGGCCCTCCGCCGATGGATCTGACGTTGTCAGAAGAGCATTTGAATGCTCTACAGGCGCGTTGACGGAACGATCAATGCCACAACTGTGGCCGCTACGGATACATCCGTTGCTTCTGTCGCTTGCAACGCAGCGCGTCTCGTGGAGCGAGGGCGAGTATCTGGCGCGTCTGCGAAGGCGACTGCCAGCACGGGAAACGACGGAACCCAGTAGGCGCGGGGCGGCCTACTGGGGAACCACCGAACACCCGGCGCGCGGGTGGAGAGTTGGCGCAAGCCGAGTGGTCAGCCCCGCGAGGGAGCAGGACCCCCTCTTACTAAAAGTCGAGTCTCCTCGTCTTTGAGGGACGGGTTGAAGGGTACCGTCGACCCTTCCGAATCCTTGTGGACTCTGGAGCGTCGAAAAACTACGCTCGGGCGCCTGCGCAGCTGGAGCGGGTGACCAGCACTGAGCGTGGCTCAGTGTCGGTGAAGCTGGCGACCGGTGTGGTCGTCGCGACACCGAGAATCGAGGTCGATCTCCGAGTGAAGTTCACTGACTTCAACTCGGTCGAGCACTTCGTGCTGGACGGTCGATACGACCTCATCCTCGGAATGCCACGGCTTATAAAGCACGAGCCATGGATCGACTGGAAGCCCAAGTCGATTGGGAGGACCTCCCATGTTGGGCACGGAGCCTTGGGGGTCTTGGACCCCTCCTGCGTGTTCAATCACACGAGCGAGGCCTCATCCCTCGACGAGGTTGCCCTCGAGGTCGGCGTGTGTGTCGATCTGGAGTGCACACCACACCCTGAGTCAGAGTCGCCTCATGCTGGCTCCGGCCACATTCCCACTGCCAGCGCCGAGGTGCGTGGGCGCAGGACATGCGCTTATAAGCCGTCATCGCACGCGTTTGTGCTGAGCGAGGTGAACGCTCCGGGGCAATATATCGCGCTGAGCAGGGTTATTGCTCCGGCGTCAAGGTATGACGCCGTGATGGGTGATGAAGAGCACGAGATCGTGCCGATCGGGAATGTCGCTCCGACTCCAGGAACGGGGATCGTGGCGGAACAAACGTCGCGCCACGAGGCGCTGAGTGGGGTGACCACTCCGGTGTCGAACCACACCGTGACGGGAGACAAAGATCATCTTGCGTAGTTGTCGCTGCGCGGCGGAGGGATTGGGCCAATCCCTGCCGCCACCCACGTTGTTCACGCGCTGATAGGCGAGGCGCTCCACCTGTCGGAACTGGATGTGGATCCAGGGCCATTCAATGGCAATCTCGTAGAGATGGAGGAACTTTTTCATCCAGAGTTCGAGTGGGAACTCCAGGCAGGCGCTTACTCGGAGATAGTCGTACTGGTACCTCCGAGGGTTGAGCTGGAGCTCAACAGCTCATCCGTGGTTGATGAGAGAGTCGCGGAGGACTTCCGCCAGCGCTTTGAGTCGCGCAGGGGTGTCGAGATCATGAAGAACCCCATGGATAGGTACTATCCACTACTGAAGCGCTTCTCGTCGCCCTGAGCGCCAAGCCGCCTGACGGGCTGCCTCCGGGCCGAGGTGTCAGACGCGAAATCCACCTGAGCCCGGTTCAGGTTGCGGTGTCTTGCGGCAATGGCCGCTGTCGAAGGAGCAGTCCGACATCATCTACGACTTCTTCGAAGAGAAACAACGAGCAGGGCTCGTGTGGGAGAGCAAGTCTCCCCACAGCACACCAACGTTCTGTGTGCGCAAGCCAAATGGCAAGTGGCGAATTGTACATGCGTACAACAAGGTGAATGCAGCGACGGTGCCTGCGCAGACGCATCTACCGAGGAAGGATGTGATCATTCAGTGCATGGCGGGCTCAGCGTCTTGGATCAGGTAGATGGATACTATCAGGTGCTGATGCGTGAGAAGGATATCCCTCTCATTGCTGTCAGCACGCCCAGCGACATGCTCTGGGAGTGGCTTGTGATGCCATAGGGGCTCTCGAATACCCCTGCGACGTTTAATCGTCTGGGGCATCCCGCACTGCCCCTCTGTCTCATGGACGACACCAAGTCTGACGGGGGAGGAGAGCGCCTCCTGGCGAGCCAACTTGACGCCGTCGCGACGAAATCTGTGGTTCGTCGGAGCGTCAGCGCGTTTGTTTCGACTCGCGTCGCCCTCGTCAGGGCAGTGCAGGACAACGTGGCGGCAGCACGAGATCTGCAAAAGACAAACGCAGACACGCATGGACGGTCAAACGTTCATGTATTTCAGGAAGGTGATTTTGTGCTACTTAGCACTAAACATTTGGCTGACGACGCCGTGAGCAGCTTAGGCAGCTCGAAGCTCCTGCCGAGGTTCATCGGCCCCTTCAAGGTCTTAAAGAAACGCGGCTCCGCGTACACGCTCGATCTGCCGATCTGGCTTCGAACGCACCCGACGTTCTACGTCGGGTTGCTGAAGCCGTATCGGCCTCCTCAAACCGAGGACGACTCGGCGAGCGAGAGTAAGAGCGAGCACGAGCGTCGCCTTGATCGCGAGGCGTCGGATACGCACTCGTCTCGTGTTGATGATACTCGTCATACGAGTGCGGCAACTCGTCGCGACGCGCCGACCGCGGATACGAGTCACAACTCGGGTACGAGTAGCCCGTCTGCGGGCAACTCGAGTGCGGGTAATCCGCAGACTGATAGAAACCAGAGGAGTGACAAGAGTCACTGCGAGACCAACCCACCGCGGCGGTCGGTCCGAATTGCGGAACAGGCGAGATCATCGGCCGCAGAGCAGCGGTGTCTGGAAGAGCATGCGCCCAAGACGATCGAGCTACTGAGCCAGTGAGCCAGCCACGCTTGCTCGCGCAGAGAGTCCTCCCGCGCCGTCTCGAAGCGGTCCCGCAGCTGACCCAAGCCCACCTGGGTTTGCGACTGCGCCATGTCCACCGACACCACGATCTGGCGGAGCTGGCGATATCTCTCAACCAGCTGAGCGTGTCGGTGAAGTGATTGGGAGAAAATCCAGTCACCCAAAACGCTCTTCTTTCTCAACCTCGAGAACAGCCAAACCAGAAGACGGGCCGACCAGCTGCCAGGTACGAGGTACCAACCTGGTGGCACAAGTCTATCCACGTCAATTGAAGACGACGGAGAGTTGGACGCCGGACTTCTGATTAGGTCCAAAAGGACTTCTGAGGAGGCCCAGGAGACTGACCCGTCAGCTAACGACAGGACGTCTGGTAGAAGTCGAGGATAGGCGACACCTAGGTCTTGGACAGGGAACTGCTAAATGGTGAACAGACTCTTCATTTTGCCCTCAAGTACACAAGTGCCTCCGAGGTGGAGAGCCGAAGACTCCGTCGCGCATTCGTGCGCGACGTTAAACCATCCCGGGAAGTCGGCACACGCTCGAACAATCGTGGTGCTGCCCCGAAAAACGTAGAGGCGTCGCATCTGGCTTGGAGTTTTGGCCGAGTCAGTGCGACAAGAAGGCACGTGGTTGTCGTCGCGCAGGCCTCTTCCCCCGACACCACGAGCCCCGTCCCGTGGAGTTTTGGCCACGGACGGCAAGAGGGAGGAAGGAAGTCGACGAAGCAAGTGGCTTCTCAAGGCAGGAGCGTCTCCTTTGCGAGGAACGCCTAAGGCAAGCACCGTCGTGCTGCCGACCACGCACCTCGCGCAACCGATTACGCCTCGGTTGCTGGCGGGCGTTGTGTCAAGACACCGGCCGTCTCGCGGGTACCGAATCTTACCCGCGGACTCTGTGCCAGAGCAGCGAGGGATTCACGACCCCTCCCCCAACCTCAGACTTCTGGTCAGAAGGCCGCCCTCGGTCCCCTCAGCGTCTCATTGGGGACCGCTGCGCTGGCAGCTAGCTCAAGATCCAAGAACCCAAGGTCTGTGCGTTGGCGACTGTGCGAGTCAAGCTTCGCTGAGCTCTTTTCGCCGGTCACTACACCACACGTGTTGTCGATCAAGCTCACCCAAGCGAGCAGTCAACTCGGCCGCCGACGCGACTGCAACGGCCGAGCCACGCCCCTCCTCCGGTGATGGACCGGAGCGGGGAGCTCCACTACCCCGTGTAGGCGATCGTGGACGCTCGGCGTCGCCACGGGGAGCTCGAACGATTTGTGAAGTGGCTCGGCTATCCCGCGGCGGAAAGCCAGTGGCTTCCGCACTAGCCATTGCTCGTGGACTGCCCGGATGCGGTCCAGGCCTTTGGCAAGGCACAACCGCGCTGGTTTCACTTGCGCGGGCCGATGTTGTCGGCTACAGAGGACGAACCTCTCGCGGAAGCAAACCCGCTCGGAGCGTAGCTGCTCTCGCGATGGAGCGCCAGGTTCTGCCCCAACCGGTTGGTGACATCTTGGGCCACGAACTTAAAGCACATGTCGCACATCCGCTGAGCGGAGGCCTGGTTTGCCGACGGGCAGAAGGTGTCCTCGTAGTCGCTCGGACCCACGTCCTGAAGCGATCCTCGTACTCGCCTATGGTCTCACGACCGCGCAGAGGATACGGGAGCCCGTCCATGTCGTCGCGAGGACGATTGCTGCGGGAGAAGATCGTGCGGAACTCGCGGAACTGCGCCACCGTCATGACGACGGGCCGCAATGCGTCGGGGATTGTCAATGCGCGACTGTTGAAACGGTAGACCATCGTGGTCAGCACCTCCACCGTCGGAGACGGCGGGCCTCGCGCGCATGCGAGCTCGACTCGGGGTCGCGGTCGCGGCGCTGCGACTCCTGTTCCTGATCGGGACTGCCATGCATGCGGTCAGGGCTGTCTTTAATCCAGAGGCTGTTGCGAGGCGCGGAAGCGCGCGGCCGACGAGGCGTACACGGAGCACTCACAGCCACGCACCAACGCACTCGAGCGGCAGGGCGTGAGTCGAACAATCACGCGCTCGAAAGCCTCTGGGTCAGGGGCCGACGCAGCACGACGAGAGTCGTCACCAGCAGGAGCTGCGCGCGAAGGGCGACTGGTGCGCGGTGTCGATGCGGCGGCGGGAGCCGCAGCCGCGGCGCCGGATGCGAACATCATCTCGTCGCGCTCTGCTTGGCGACGCCGCCACTCGGCGGCGCTGATGCGCTGGCGCTTGGGCCGTCCACCCACCTTGCGCTCACAGTCCGAATCGTCGGACGGCGGCGACTCGCCGTGTGCGCGCGCAGGCGACGCTTCGGACGCGGTTGGCGCCTCGTTGCGACTCTTGTGCCTGATCGGGGCTGCCCTGCATGTCTCTCGCCAGCACGACACGAGCACAAGAGGGCTGATGCCTCTTGATCCCTTCGAGGGAAATTCTCTTCTGTCGCGGGCGAATCCCCGAGATAGGTCGGCCACTTCCGACGTTTGTGTTGTCCCAAGAGAAGACAGGCGTCTTCTCCCCCTCTGACGGGCCTATATGGTGGCTTGCGTCTTGGGAGGGGTGGTGGTGTACATCGAGCCACCACCCAACTGACTGTGGCGCGTAACACAATGGACCACTTCTTTCTATATGGACTCATCAACTTTGACACAAACTCTGCGCGTAGACTGGCTGCAGTAATGTGTGCGGTTGGAAAAGGGAACGATATCCTATACATTACGAGCGTCCAACACGCAGAAGCGCGACGCACACTCGACTACAATGATGAATGTGGTTGCCTCACGCTACCACTGTGTCCTGTATCTTGACGAGAACTACGCGCATGATAATTACGCGCACCACGAAGATGGTCTTTTCGATCCAAACCATGAACAAGATCACCGTCAAACACAATGGGCATTGGTGTTGGTTTCGTGCAGCAATAATCGACGCCAATCACACTGGTGAGGGTTCGAGGCCACAGCTGCATTCAACAAAGCAACAGGACACTGATGGCTCCTCTAGTGACGATAATGAAAGGTCCGACCATGGCAGCAGTGACACCGAGGCTGAACAAGCGCTGTGCTTCAAGTTGGTGCTAGATCCCCATCATTTTTTATGTCGATTCCAGTGAAGTCACTCCTCCATGCTGTTTGACGCTGTCACGATTTTGGCTCCAATAGATAACGAAATCAGTTAAGGAAAACCGTAAGAAACGACCGCATGATATCCCGGACATCTTAGTAACGTATGAAATGACGCCAAAATTTCGAATTCACCGCAATTTCTCAAAAACACCTGGCAACTGCGAATATTCTTGGCATTCACGAACATTCCGACAACATTCAAACAAGCACGATAACCAATCAGAGATGGATGTCAACTCATTCACCCAGCTCATTCACATGTCACAAAATGTCACTATTTGGAGAAACCGGTGGACAGCAACGTACCGACCGCATGCGGACAGGAGGAAGTCGACCGCCATCTTGCTGCTCAGTCAGCAACTGACCGCCAAGCAATTGGCGTATTGAGGGGGGCGCTGAAAAGTGCTTAGCAGGGTATGTCGCTGATTCACGAAGAACTGTGATCGGTTAATTCCCCGTTGTTTGACTCGCGAACATGCATCGTATCGATTCTTTCGTTACCACATGCAACTACCATCGTAGCTTAACGGAAAAGCTCCTTCGGGAAGACGAGGGTTCGACTCCCTCCGATGGTCTCAATATGGCTCCATGGCCTCTCGACGACGCGACCGACCATGCACTCTGCTTGGTCGTTCTTGACCAAGCCTCTCAGCCCTGATGCGCGCAGCTCGACGACGACGGTAAGCAGCTTGAGATGACGCACGCTTGTTGGCTTGATCTTCCCCCTGCGCGTAGTACTTCGCCAAAGCCGACTGATAGAAGTCACCGTCCGGTGCACGAAGCGGCACCAACGACGCATGAAAGTTGGGAGGTGCGAATGAGATCGTCGAGAGCATGTCGAACGAGCCGTGTCCCCAGGTAAACGACAGACTTTCCACAGCGAGCAGACACGTCCGATGAAGTTTTCGATGAGGACCCTGTCCGACGACACTCGCACGTTTCGCTGAAGATCGTCTGCTGTCAACACTCCACCGGTCGGCTCTTCGGTTGAATCGCTTTGACGATACTCGTTGCTCCTTGGTATCCTCTGTCTGTGAGTAACGCCCACGAGTCTCTGTAGCTCTCACTACCTTCACCATTGTCTTCGCGTAGCACCTCCACATCCGTCTTCTTCAGCATCGCTCGGTCGACGTCGACACGCTCAGCGAAGATAGTGAAGTCGGAAACAGCTCCGGGGTAGTGCCACGATAAGTCGACACACACACTCGGGTTCGCAACCGACGCTTCGAGTTTGATCCCGTACTGCTTGTGCTTCCCGGAGAAGTAGCGCTTCTGCTCGCCAAGCCTTCCGCTCGGGCTGGAGCTTCACATCCGTTGCGAAGAGCGCATACGGGTAGTTGCTGAAAAGGTTATTTTCAATGCGTTGCTCGCTCATGGTGACTGGCTTGATGAAACACTCGCGGAGTGGTTTCTCGATAACAGAGAACATCTACATCGTCATCTTCTGAAACGTGCTTTTTTTCATACCAAAGTCTAGCGCATGCTTGTCCCATGTGCTGTAGAACTTAAGCACACACAGCGCCATGAGGAAGGCATCCTTCGGCATCACACGACACTTCTTGCCGCGTCCGGTCGTCCACTTGACTACAACAGCTTGTTCCACAAGCGCATGGAACTCCGCGTCAATGAGCGAGGCAATCGCTCCACGTCCGCCTTGCAAGAAGATGTCGTCGTAGACTGGATTTGCCGAGTCATCGCGGGTCTCGGCCTCAAGCACAACCGATTCAAATTCTTGAGCACATGCCTCCATGTTGGCGATGTCTTCAGCCCGTTCCTCTTCGAGCCGGGCGGGGGTAGCGACGATATTCATCTTGTCTGCGCAGTGCTTGTAGGTTTGGGGTGAGTTGGTTAATGAGCTCGTGAAAAGCCTCCTTTCGTGACTTCATGCTGTGTTTCATGTGTTCGCGCGCACTTTTGGCGGGAAGGTCCACAACACAGCATCTCCAAGTGCAATATGTATTTACATGTATCTTATTGGATATATCGTTGTCACTGATGTGGTACACCTTAACTGGAAGTGTGAACTAATACCTCCGTGGTCCACAATGTCCACAATGTCCACAATGTCCACAATGTCTGACGCCATGGATGTGGTCCACACTATCCACGTCACAACCTTTTTTTCTGTTTACAAGAATAGCTCCTGAGTTACGTCCCAATGCCACGTCACATGGACAGCGACTGCGATGATGGCGAGTGGCGTCATGACGTCGCTCGAGCGACGAGTCTCGCGCGACGCCGCGTCTGCGCCTCAGCCGCAGCGTCGCGAGATCGACGCCACGGCGGCAGCTGCAGCTGCAGTTGCGTCTGTGCCTCGTGCTCCCGTTCGCTCGCTCGCGGCGACGCGGCGCGCGCTCACGCCGCAGTTCCACTGGAACCTCAACCAGACGGCGGTCGAGGCGCTCCCGCACGACGACCTCGTCGCGCTCTACCAGCTCTTCCGGCTCTACGACTCGTCCAGCGTCGGCGATCGGCTGCCGGCGCTGCACGTCGGTCGCTTGCTGGCGCTGCTGCGCGACGCGCGACTGGTGGTCGATGACGACGACGGCGGAGAGGAGGAGGAAGACGAAGACCATCACCATCGCAACGCCGGCGGCTCGACCCGAACGCCGCCTTCAGGGGCGCGTGTGCGAGCGCTGCGGCCTGCAGACGTGGACGCCGTGTTTGCGCACGCGGTGTTGGGCAAGATGCGCGCGTACCTGGACGCGGAGAACGTCCCCGCGATGACGTTCGGTCCGTTCTGCGGCGCACTGCTGCACTGTGCGATGCTTCTCGACCCCAGCACAAATACGAACGCGAACCCGAACGCGCCGCCAGTCGAGAGCTTCCAAGCGCTTGTCCAGCGGCTGCTGCGGCTCTTTGAGAGCACGCACCGCCGGTCGTCGTCGTCGTCTGCGGCGCTCGTGCAGCACAGTCTGGACGCGCGGCGGCCGTGGTGGTCCATGCGCTCGAACGAAGACACGAACAGCGATGGCGACGTCGCGGTCGATCGTTCGTTTCTCGAGACCGCGGGCTTTCGAGAGGTCGTCGCGACGCTCACGCGCGACGTGCGCGTGGACGCCGAGCGCGCGGCGCTCGTGGCGCAGCGCTACGCGGTTCCCGAGGAGCTCGCGGCTCAGTTTCGCCCCGAGACGCTGGCGCTGGTGACCGAGCGCTTCCAGACCTTCGACGTGTTGGACCGCGGCGTACTGCCGCGTCAGGAGCTGTTCGCGCTGCTCTCGGGATTGGCGAAGCGGCTCGACATCGTCGACATCTACGAGCTGCTGGCGGTGCTGCTCACGGGTCAAGCAGAGCAGGGCAGCAGTGGTGCGACGGTGACCGCCAGTGGCGTGGACGCGCTGGTCGTGACGGACGTGACGCTGCCGCAGCTGCTGCGAGCGATCCACCACTGCCGCCGGTCTCGCAGCGCAGTGGTCAAACCCACGCGAGCGAGGCACCCGCAGCAACAGCAGCAGCAGCAGCAGCACTCGCAGCGTCCACAGCAGTCGCAGCAGTCGCCAGGCTTCCAAAGTGGACGGCAGCCGAAAGCGCGGACAGACAAGCATCACAACAAGCTGTCGCCGCCAAAGGGCAGCCGGAAGCCGTCCAAGAAGCCCGCCGAGCTGGAAAAAGAGGACGACGCCACACGGCGCGCGAGCAAGACGAAGGCGCGCGCCAGTGCTGCTGCTATTGGCAAGGGCAAGAGCCCGAGCAAGCACAGTCTCGACAGCGACGCGATCAAGAGCAAGAGCAAGCACTCGCTGATAGGTGCCACCGCTGCCGCCATCGCAGCTGCCACCACTACCAACAACAGCAACAACGACAACAACAATAACAGCAGCAGCAGCAGCTCGGCGTCCGTGGTCAGCGGTCTCGAGAAGACTCCGAAAGTGATGGAGGACGACGAGCCGCTGCCGCTCATGCGTCGGCTCTCGCGCAAACACAGCTCCTCGCTCGACCTCTTCTCGTCCACGAGGACGGAGGCACCGGCACTGCTGCCTCGGCCAACGGCGCTGGGCTCCGTCGTGCAGCCTCCCGAGACCTCCACCTCAACGGACGACTACCGACGCCTTGGTCCGACGTCGCCCTTGCTCCTCGCGATCGACGGCAAGAGCGAGCGGCTGCGTCCGATCGAGGACGTCGTCGACGCGCCGTGCGACCTCGAGCTGCGGATGTACCTCACGCCGTCGTGCACGAGTCGCTCGTCGCCACTCGACGGCGCCGTGTGCCTGACGTTCGCGCTGCGGCTGCGTCGCCCGCGTCGGCTGCGTGAGACCATGGGCGTCCACTTTGCAGGCAACGGCGACCGCGTCGAGGTCTGGAGCACCGTGGACGTCCCGGTCGGACACCTGCGCGTGGACGCGACCGTGCAGCTCGTGCAGCGGCGCATCGAGATGCGCGAGCGCGAGGGCTTCCGGCTCGTGCCCGACGCGCCCCAGCGCGAGCGGCTGCACCGTGTCGTGCTGGAGCGACGCCAGCGCAGTCGGCCACGCTACGCGTCCGAGGTCCGCGTGCGGACAGAGCCGTCGGTCGCGACGCTGTCGAACGCCGTGTCGGACGCGATGGCCGTCGGCTCGCGGCACCTGCTGCCGCTGCGGTCGCTCGAGCGCGGCAGCACGTTCGTGCGCGCGCGGTCGTCGTCCGACCTGCTGGCGACGCTGAGCGACTCGCTGCTGGCGAAGCACCTGCGGCTCAAGAAGCAGCTACTGCAGCAGAAGGACATGGAGAATGACGCGGGCGGCGATGGCCTGAGGAGGAGGAGGAGGAGACAAGAGCACGCGCAGAGAGACCGAGAGCGCGTGGAGACGAAGCGAGCGGCGCCCGAGCGACTGCTGGAGCAGCTGGCGCGACTGCCGCCGCCGAGCGACGACTCGTGGGTCACAGTATTCAACGACACCATGTCCAGCCACGGATCATGAGACCACGTGCAGAAAGGTTCTATTCTTTTTTTTATTTTCGTTTGTTGGTGTTGAAACGTCTTTCGTTGGCGTTTGGGTTTCCGTTTCAGATTGAAGCGACGAGTGGTGCCGACGTGAGAGCAGGCATCACGCGAGCCTGCACCGAGGCACAAGGCGCAAGGCACGAGGCGCGAGGCTCAACGATGGCTGCACGCATCCATCGCGTGCGCACACACAAGGAGTCAAGAGACATGGCGTCCACACGTGCATGCAGAATTCTATGGAACCGACCCGAGCGTTGTCGCGAGGTTAGACGTTTCCAGGTGTAAACGCTGCGAGACTATACCGTATCTGTAAGATTCGTTGGAGTCGGCACGCACCATTGGAATGGTGCTTGACGGCACACACACACCATCATGAGTGCCGCAGCAATACATGATGATGGTGCCGTCAAGCGTCGTTTCCAACGAGTTCAGCTCGGAGAAACGCTTGACGACCCGTTGCGGTTCCAGCTGCGTGTTGTGTTGTTGGGATGCACCGCCGATCAGCGCATCATCATACACTGGGTCTGCGATGCGATGGCGCGAAACGTCTTGCTGTTCACAACGGATTACAGTGTATAGGTCATGAGCACGACGCCCTGGAGGCGCTCTGGCTCAGGAGGGTTGGATGAAGGGCGGAAAGAAACAGTGAGGCGCTGGTCCGCGCACTCTTCCCGCGCCGATGCACCAGCACCTGGACCTGTGATTCGTCACACCACGATCATTCGGTTCAGGTTTTTATGTGGCTCAGAATCTGGACCGGTCGGTTGAGTTCAGTTTTCTGAAACTGAAACGCGCTGCCTTCGTTTAAAAAGACGCACCGAATCCGAATGCAGACCTGCTTCGTGTTGACCCCTCTTGACACCCAGCGCCATCATCATCCGATGACCCACGGCTCGCGAGTCGCGACTGCTCATGAGACACGAAATGGAATCATGAAAAAACTGGTACAATCAAATCAAATTCTATGTTCAACACTGGCAAAGATCGTCACGTGATTACGCTGCCGCTAGGAGCAGAGCGCGCGGTGTTGGAGCACGGCGTCGATCACCGGTCGCTGCGCAGGATCGACCTGCAGCAACAGCCCCAGCAGCTCGCCCAGCGGACTCGCCGCGATGGCCTCAAAGCCCCACTGCTGCAGCACACGCTGCACGTTCGCGCGCTTGAACGCCTGGAACGCCGGGTTGCTTGCCTCGGTCGTCGATACGAGCGGAGAGCCCGTCACGAGCATGAATAGCAGGATGCCCAGTGACCAAGCGTCGGCCGCCTTGGGGTCGTACCAGTCACCCGCGACGACCTCGGGCGCCATGTAGTTGGCTTTGCCCACGAGGTCACGACACCGGAACGGCTGCGGCGATGTCGTCAGCATCGTGACGTCCACGCACAGCCCAAAGTCGGTGATCTTGCAGTCGCCACGCGCGTCGCGCACGATGTTCTCTAGCGACAGATCGCGGTGCGCGATGTTGTGTGCATGCAGGAACGCGACGCCACGCGCGATCTGCGCGAACGTGGCGGTCGCCTCCGGGATCTCGAGTCGCTGGGTGGGTTTGTCGACGAGGTATCGGTGAAGATCCCCGCCGGTGCAAAACTCGGTCACGATAAAGAGTGAGTCGCCCTTGACAAAGTGCTCGAGGCAGCGCACGATGGATGGGTGTCCACCGACGTGCAACAGCAGCTCCGCGACCGCGAGCTCCTGCAGCGGGTCGTCAAAGCCCGTGAAGACCGCGTCTGCGGAGCTGCTCGGGCTCGCGCCGTCGGCGTGTTCGGGGTGATCGGCGTCTGTCACCGACAGCGGCATGCGCTTGATGAGAACGGTCGTGGAAGCGTCGCCGGCGTCGGCGAGCAGAAGCTGCGCGTTCTTGGTCGTCTCCAGCTCGCGCAGGTGGCGGAAGCGCGACAGAGGCGTCGTCATGGCAGTTGGTGGCGCTCTCGCGAGGCGTTTTGAGATGTGAGCGGCAGAAACGGAGGCAGGCGAGCGAGCGAGCACGCGCCTTCTCGAGCTCGTGTCTCTCGCGTGCTGCTACTGCTGATTATTGCGGCTGCTTGCTTTGCTGTTGTTCTCTGGAGGTGGTCCTTTCGCCCTCGGATTTCACCATGCGATGGACACATGGCGCCGGCCGAAGCACCACCGTTCTGGTTGGCGAAGATAAACGAAAAAAATCGAACAACAACCGGAACGCCCACCTCCAGAGATCGCCCGCGGATGATGGTGCGTGTCCCTGCGGTTGCGTTTTTCTCGCTCTTGGTCTTTTCTCGCGTTCTCACTTGGTTTCTCAAACTCGATAGAGTGGTTAATGGGTCGCCACACCAACTTCCAGCGAAAAGATAATCTGGCGGGAGTCGGCAGTGATTGCGTGAAGCAGGGAAGCGATGACACGCGCCGACTCTAACTCTGGGTTCGATCGACGGGGGCGGAGAAGCGAGGTGACGTCGAGCCGTTGGCAACCTGGTTCGGCGTCGCGCGTCTTGGTTCGTGTTCTTCAGGCACACACAACACAGCACGAACTCTGTGTGTGTGTGGACCAAACGATGCAATCTGACGAACATTGGGGGGGGGCGAGTCGATGCACATCGCATCCTTTGTTGAGCAATCCGGAAGGATAGACCAATGACTGCTATATCAGTAGTAGATAGTTTCCCCAACCCATGGTCTATTCAGTAAACATACTTTGACATGGCAGCAAGTGTTGTTGTTCCAGCTCATGGCGCTCGACCGCCACCATTGCTTGATGCATGGCTGTCGCCTGCACTCGGCGCGCGAAGCGTGGCGTTGATTGACGTCTTTGTCGCCCGGGTGTCCACCAGGAGGAAGTGAGCTGGACTGAATCATCCCCCACGTCCCCCACGTCGGACGAAGGCTCCGCTGGAACCCACTCTGCTGCCGTGGCAGGCTGGCGTCCGACGTCGGAGGGGGATCGTTCGAGCAGCACAAACACACCCATTTGGCGTCCTGGCGCTGAACTGTTTCGCTCAAGTCGGCTTTCTTTCTGGCACTGTCGACCCGAGCAGTGATTTTTGTCCACGTCGGAGGAGCTCTCTTCGACGAGAGAACGAAGAACCATCACGTTGGTGAGGAAAGAACGTGGTGTCAAAGTGAATGGACTACGTGTCAGACGGACGCGAAAGAGAATTGAGACTCATTCGTCGCGAAGAGCGGATCTCCGATGTATGAACAGGGGGCGTAGTGTGGGAAGGTCTCTCTATGGCTGGCACGGCGTGCTACGCTTGTAGAATTTCAGTCTCGAGCACTGGCGGTACGTGCGACGAAGCGGGCTCGGAGGACTCGGCGCGCGACGCGTACGGCGTCCACGACACGAACGCGCGGTGCGCGAGCACTTGGTCGACGGTCAGTCGCTGCTGCGGCTCGACCTCGAGCAGACCGGACAGCAGTTCGACGATCTCGACCGACATGGAGCTGGTGACGCCCCACGACTCGAGCACGGCCGCGAGCCCGACGCGGCGAAACGCAGTGAACGCGCGATCGCTCGGCGACGCGAGCGGCACGAGCGGCGACCCCGTTAGCATGATGAACAGCACAATGCCGATAGACCACATGTCGGCGATCTTGGCGTCGTACTGCTCGCCGCGCACGACCTCTGGCGCCATGTAGTACGCCTTGCCGACGCGCACTTGGCTGAGCTCGTGTGTGCGCGTTGAGAGCCCAAAGTCGCCAATCTTGCAGATGCCTCGGTCCAGAAAGATGTTCTCGAGCGAGAGATCGCGGTGCGCGAAGCCGTGGTGGTGCAGAAACGACACGCCGGCCGAGACCTGCGCGACGACTGCGAGCGCCTCCATCGGATCCACGATCGGTCGCTCTTGGCGCTGGATACACTCGAACAGGTCACCGCCGTCACAGTACTCCATCACGAAGAACAGCTCGCTGCCGACGATCGAGGAGCTGTGGTACGTCACGATATTGGGGTGTCCACCGGACCGCTGCAGCAGATTAGCGAGCGCCTTCTCGTGCCGCGGGTCGTCGACGCTGTGCTGTCGCGTCTCGGGCGAGTTGAGCAGCTCGATGGCGCGCAGCAGCTCGATGCGCTTGATCACCACGGGGGTCTCCGCGCGCCGCGCGTCCTCGCAGAGGTAGATGCCGCCGTACAGCGTGCGGCTCAGGCGCCGCAGCACGCGGTAGGGCGCGGGGACGACAGCCGCCATGACGCAAAGCAGGTCGGTTCTTCTGTGTGCGCTTGGGGACTGCCTGGCTGGCTGCTCAGCGGCGGTCGCGAGGCGAGAGCGAGGAGCTACGACTGGGGAGCGGAGGGTGCACCCTCCGCTCCGCGGGCGGCGACGTTTCGGGGGCAAACGGCTGGTCGGATCCCCGTCCCGTCCCGTCCCCTCCCCTCCTCTCCTCATTCGCTCATTCGTCTGTGTGTGGGGGAGGAGGGAGGGTGGCGAGGGGGCGCAAGAAGAGGGGAGCCGTTGGCAAGTGATGGGTCGACTCGACTCGATCCGCCTGGCACAAAATGGAACATGGAACAAAGAAGGAAACAACCGTCAAATGAGAGTGTGTGGAGGACCTGCATAATACGTTACCCTGTGTTTTCTGTAATCACACAGATTGGGTTTCCATGTGTTTACAACCCTGACAACACATATTTGACCAATGTTGCAGTCAACAGTGTACTCGCGAAGAGCCAGAGGACCACCATCTCACATCCGCACGCCATCGAGAAATGCGATCTCGAGATGCAGCAAACAATCAATGGTCGCGCCATAAACAACACAGCCCCACTACCGCCAGTGTGCGAGACGCATTAGATCCGAGCTGCTTGCCAAGCGTTCCTCCCTTGATCGCCAGCCTCGTCCTTCGCACGCAGCACGTGCGTGCGCCGCATGCAAGCGATCCGTTCCACTCAGACGACGGTGGGGTCTATCTGTGTGATTCACGCACTGTGATGCATGGCTGTGGTCCGTTTCGTGCACTGAATTCAAGCGCAGCGCGTGCCACACGGGTCGTGCGGCAACAGGCTTCTGATCGCTTCTGCGGTGCTCCTGGCGCTCGCAGCCTCTCTGGCCCAGAGTCTGGGTGTGTGTGTGACCCCGACGACGAACGGGCGTCGCCCATCGTCCCAGTTGCAGTTTCACCGACTGCCACCAAGGGGTCCCATCCATCCATCCATCTTGCCTACGGACTGACTCGTGTTCGTGCGCTTCCGCAGAACTCCAGACGACGCCATGAACCTACAGTCCAAATCCAAATTCAAACTTAATCTTTCGTAATGCGACGCTGACTTGTTCATCACCACTCAACACGGCCACTCACTCAACACGATCATCTAGTCTAGAAGAAGATAGTTCTAGAGCGAAAGAGGCAAAGGAGTCGTGCATCTCAAGACATGAAGCGTCAGTCTATCCATCTTCTATAGTGATTTCCGTGTGCACAGTTTTGGGGAACTTATATAGTGCGCAGCGGACGCGACAGAAACTATTCGACAGCGGCATCGAGAGCACATGACAGACAACGAAGAAGATGCCATGCTTTCATTCTTGAGCACCCACGATAGCGTTTGTCAGCCCATCGAGGATCTCAGCCTTGGGCGACGGTAGCTCGAGCCATCGAGATTGTCCGTGCGGTCAACGCAAATCGATGTTCGTCGCTGAGCTCGCCGGCATTCACGTTCGTCGTCGTTGGTTGTCGTGGCTCATCGAGGGGATAAAGAATCGATGTTCGTTGCTGTGCTGTTGCTGGATGTAGCCATATCTCTAAGTGGTGGGGTCCACACGTTCCTACATTGGTGTTTTCAACACTAATTTATCGCCTATCTGTGACGTGCGCACTCGACTCGACTCGTCATCCTCCAGTCAACTTGGGACACTCGATCCGAAAATGCTCCACTGGCGACCGCTTCGCCAGCGTCTCTCGCATGTCGCGACGGCGCGTCGCCTCTGCGTCCGCACGAGCGATGCGCGAGACACAGTGAAGCGCACGATCCAAGCGGTGCGTCCCTTTGATGTCTCAATCACTGGTATTATCAGACGCTGTTTCCTGAGCTCTTCGTGATCCACAGACCATCACGGCGCTTGACGATGAGGGCGACGCGCTGGGCGTCTCACCGGACGCGCCGTCGGGCATCCGCGTGCCATTCGCTGTGCCTGGAGACGAGCTCCGGGTCGACGTGTGGACGCGCGATCTGTCTGCGACACGAGCAGCGTCGGTGCCGCTTTTCGCGGAGCTGCGCGACGTCGAGACACCGAGCGTCGACCGCGTGGACGCGTCTTGTGCCAAGTTCTTTGGGGTCTGCGGCGGTTGCAAGCACCAGAACGTGCGATACGAGCGGCAGCTCGTCGAGAAACAGCGGCGTATCGAGCAACTCTTCGCCTCGTGGCCGTCGGCGCTGGAGATTCGCCCGATTATCGGCGTGACCGACGCCGGCGAGCAGTACAACTACCGCAACAAGATGGAATTTACCTGCAGCACAGGTCGTTGGCTTCTGGAAAGCGACAAAGCGGCGGCCACAGAAGTCGCATCAGGAGAGACTGACGAGACAGAGAGCACTCCGTTGCCGACGTTCACGCTTGGCCTCTTTCCCGTGTCGTCCGTCGGAACGAGACGTGCGCGCGCACAGAAAAAGCGTCGTGCAGGCCGTCGCGCACAATGGAACTCGCGGATCCTCAGCATCGACGACTGTGCGCTGCAAGACCGCGCTTGCAACCGCCTGTTGGCGCGCGTCGGCGAGCTCTGTGAGGCGCTTGGTATCACGGCGTACGACTTTCATTCCCATGAAGGTTTTCTCAAGAACGTCGTCTTGCGCCGCGGTCAGGTAGCCGAAGCATCCGGTGCGCGGCGCCAAGAGATCATGCTCGCGTTCGTGACGACGACACTGCGTGACGCGGACCAGCAGCAGCGCCTCGATGAGCTCGTCGCGACGGTCGTCGCCGAGTCGGAGGCTGAATGCGACGGTGACTTGGTCTCGGTGATCCAACGCGTCGACGACGAAGCCCGTCGTCATCGAGCAGCAACTGACGAAGCTGAGGATCCCGTCGAGCGAGTGCTCCACGGCGACGCGTTCTTTCACGACTCGATCCTCGACCATCGCTTCCAGGTCTCGTTCGACGCCTTCTTCCAGCCCAACTCCGCGCAGGCGAGCAAGCTCTACCACCAGATTGAGCTGCAGCTCTCGAGTCGAGCGCGCCGACCGGTCGTGTGGGACTTGTTTTGCGGCGTAGGTAGCATCGGCATCTGCCTAGGACCGCACGTCGAGCGACTGATTGGCTTCGAACTCGTCGACAGCGCCGTTCACATGGCGCGTCACAACGCGGCGCTCAACGGATACTCGTCCGAGCGCATGCAGTTCCACCGCTTGGACCTTTCCAACCACTGGCAAGACGTCGAGGCGCAGCTGCTGGAGCGCTTCCAGGATCCCGACTCGCGCCCGGACGTCATCATTCTCGACCCGCCACGCGCAGGGCTCCACAAGAAGCTCGTCACTCTCCTTCAGACCCAGTTGGCGGTCCCGGAGATCTGCTACGTGTCTTGCAACCCCGTTACGCAGCGTCGTGACCTCGATCTGCTGTGCCACGAAGGAAACGG
The DNA here is from genome assembly GCA_022836835.1 of Pythium insidiosum. Taxonomy (NCBI): domain Eukaryota; phylum Oomycota; class Peronosporomycetes; order Pythiales; family Pythiaceae; genus Pythium; species Pythium insidiosum. The sequence goes on from JAKVDI010000006.1 coordinate 250,983, forward strand.
TGCGTCGTACTCGGTAGAGTATCTGCAGCCTGTCGATATGCTGCCGCATACGCCGCATATCGAGACCGTCGCTTGGCTCAAGCGAAGATAGTCTTTTGTTTTCGATAGCGTCGCTGCTGCCGTATATGCAGAATATATGATGATCGTTGGCGTTGACTGTCTTGGGGGATGACGTGCACTCACTGGATGACAGACAGCTCGCTCCGCGTTGGCACTGGTTTATGCTCTTTCGCCGCAGCAGCGGATGGCTCCGGAGACTGTCGGGCGCCAATCACTGCTGGATCAATAGCGCTCTCTTTCTCCGGCGCCACACGCGCTGTTGGTGCTGGTTGCTTGGCTATTGTCGTGGCAGCTGGCGCTGCTTTTTCCCCCAAAATCACGCGTGCCTCAAAAACCGAAGCCACAGGTCGATGGTCCGAGATCTGGCAGCTCATATCACTGCGATAACTGAGCTGCTGTAGCGCGGAGCGATCTTCCACGTTGCTCTTGAACAGCACACGGTCGGTCCATGATGGAATGCGCTGCTTGGCCGATGAGTCGTAGGCATCGCTGTGCTTATCAAATTTGTACGTTGGGCGGAAATGAAGAGGACCTTCCGAAAAACCTGCAAACACATTGCCACGCGTCATCTCGATGAGTAGCTGGTCGTTGAAGCGAAGTACCGCGTGCTGCTGATGCAAGAGAAGCCGATCGATCATGCGTCGCGTGCCGTTGATGCGGTAGTTCAAATCGCCGTACCAGAAGACGTGGTCAAAGGCGTCAGCGATCGTCGTCGGTGCTGTCGCCGTCGATCGCCTCGCGCCACCAAGCGACCCTCGAGTGCTTTTCCAGCTGGACGTTGCGGTCCTTGAAGGACTTGAATTCTCGCTCGTCGCTTGCAGCCGCAGCTCCCGATTAATGCGATGAAAGTTGGCGTTGCGCTTGCTCACGTTGTGTTGGTGCGCGTCAAAATGGCAATTCACGAACGCGAACGACGTGCGCCCAATATTGAACGCAATGCCGACGCCGCCCTTGTTGCCCAGTTGATTACCGAGTCCCGTCGCCACAGCATCGGAATGCACATTGTGCAGCCACGGCGCGACGCTCTCGTGCACAAACACGACATTGTGAATCGCGGTCAACGCATGCGACGCCACAACAACGTATTCGTGACCGAGTACTTCTCTTAGCTGGTCCTCCCACGGCTTCTTGGAGGCAAACACGACGCTCCGCGCGATAGAATGCAGGCACTCTTCGGTGCCCACTGCCACGATATGATATCGATTCCGTGGAAGCCACCGACGAAGTGCCTCAATTGGTGGCTTCTTCGCGTGCAGATTCCACGTCCCAACGAAGACACGCACACATCCGCGCCACAGAAAGCGAGCCTGCGTCACGATTGCGCCGTCATCTGACTGTGGGTCGACGCAGTTGAGCTCCTCCCAGTCATCTTCGATCTCGCGGTTGAGCTCCGTGGGCCAGGCATCCGACTCTGACGTCTGTGGAGCCTCCGGATGCACCAGATTGGAATGACTCGAGTGACCATGGTGGTGACGGTGGTGGTGCTTGTGATGATTCTGGTGGTGGCGGCGCTGAAGGAATCCCTTGACGTTGGCTTGAATGCGCACGCTTGCTTCTTCCTGCAGCTCCCTCAGAGCTTCCTCCTGAAGCTCTCGCTCGAACTCCAGTTGGCGCTTCCGCGCGAGTCGTCGGCCAAGAAACCCACGCACACCAGCCTGGATTTTGATCGCGTATTCATGCTCCGACGCGGTGTACTCTCGACGAATGCGACGTGATCGCTGGCGCGGCCGCGATGAAGGCGACGGAGAGGATGAAGACGAGGATGAATAGAAGGGCGATGAAGTTGATGAGCACTCACTGACCGATCGGCTTGTAGAGCGAACAGATTGGTGTGCGATAGAAACACTCGACCGCTTCCGCTCTTGGACTCGGTGGTCATGTCCACCTCCAGCAGCAGCAGTTGACGGTGTTGATGAGGCAAGCAACATTCGAGACGAAGGACCACGTTTTGCCCGATCGTCCCGACGTGAGTGAGAGGACGATCGAGAGCGATGACGGCGACGACGTTTTGAGTGTGACGAACGCTTGCGATGACGACGGCGTCGACGATGACTGCGGTAATCACTGGAGCTCTCAGAATCGCTGGAAGATGATGCGCTTGATGGCGATGCAGAGGTGAAAGAGCCAGATGAGGACGTACTTGAATGGCGCTTGTGTTTCCGACGCGCTTTTTTTCTTGGTTTGTCAGACTGAGGCTGTTCAATCGGGCTCACTGGTGTGGTGCGAGGCGGCAATTGTAGTGGGGGAATGACTGGAAATCTTCGCACGCCGTCGTCATTGCAACTGGCTGTGACATTGGACAAATCCTCCGGTATCTTTGTAGGAGAAACCCCGACCGCTGCTACATCAGCTACAGCAGCGTGCTGAATTGTCTTTTCTTCCACGGGCAACTTCTCTTCGAGAGCACCGCAAGAATCTTCGGCGACAGCGACTTTCGAGGAGTGACGAATGAGTGACTTTGCTTTCTTCATGGTCTTTTTTGTTCCTTTGATGATCTTTCGCTTCAACACCTTCTGAATCGTGACGGCTGCAGTCTCCCTTTCGGATTCGCGAGGTTCATTTGACATTGCTGGCAGTGGTGACCGTCTGCTCTTGGTTTCCTCGTGTACCTCAGTTGTTGAGGAATCTCTTTGAGTTGAGCTTGTAATCGTCACAGATAGCGTTGACGTTGACGACGGTTGGAGCTCCTGCTCTGGATGCGGAAGATCCGCTTGGTCTCCTGTTACCTTATGCAAATCAGCATACTGAGGACGAAGGGATAAATCCGTTGGTTCGTGTTCGTCGGATATCTGTAAGGCAACAACAGGATTCGTCACACTGGTAGTGAGCAGTTGTTCATGACTCGACTTCTCGTCGTCTAGATGCGGCGACTGTGCAGACTCGCTGTCACACTTCGCCGGTGCGTCTCGTTTAATTGCAGACGCCGGATCATCGGCTACTTCATCATGTTTTGTACGTTGATCTTGAGCAATCTCCTGCGTGATCTCCACTTGGTCGGTCTTCCCAAGGAGGCCACTGTGTTCATCACCTTCACTTGCCTTACATCCACCTTGCTTCGGAGCCTGTTTGCGGTGCTTTGCCTGCGCACGTCGTTCTGCTTTCTTCTTGCGTAGCTGCTCCTTCTGAATGCGCTTTCGCTTTCGTTCGATGTCGTCTGTAGAGGGAATCTCTGGTACATTGGCGCTGGAGTCTTTGGCATTGCGCTCTACCGTCGCTGAGCCTTCCGCATCGCTCGATACTACCCGGTCTGATGTTGACACCATCGATCGCTTGAATTGTGCAATGCCTCGGTGGGCTTGACCTGTGCCAACAAATTTGGTTGACGGTTGGCGATACTATATTTGCGGCAGCCATTGTGAGGATAGTTGGAACCATATTGGCCATAGTCCATCGTCTGGTGGGGGCTCGTCCATTTCGAGAGAGTGGTCACCAATTGCGTGCCAGTCTAATCATGAAGGCCGGTCTTGCACTCGAGTGCAGACAAGTGGGCTTCCAGAGTCTGTTGAACTGTAACCAACTTCTTCATCAATTTTTGTTGTCGGTGGCAAGCAGCTTCCAGACGGGCTATCACAGTTGATGTGGACGCCTGTGCACGAAGTTGACCGGAAATGGAGGCATGAATACCAAAGCGAATCGTCGGATCATCCAAGTCAGGATTTACGACGTCGGCAATAACTGACGATGCGTCCAACGCCGAGATATCGTGTTCCGAAGGTTGATCATTGCGATCTTTTCGGGAGGTCATCGTCATCGCCTCTACAACCATGTGCTTCAGAGGACAGAAGACACCGTATGTCTCGTTATTCACCATGCAGGTGCTGAGGATTCGCTTGATGACGACGCGTCGATCCGTTGGATGCCGAGTCAATATATCCTGAAAATCTGCTCGTCGTAGTACGCATAGCTCGGCCGCGGTAATCGCTCGGCAGGTCGCCGTTCGGCCGTAATTCATCATTAGAGCGATCTCGCCGAAGGCTTGTCCTCGTTTTAACATGGTGTGGGTCACGAGTTTAGTCGTCGAATCAAAGACATCGCTTGTACCATTGTTTTCGCCACACTCGGTCAATGCAGGAGTCGCATGCTCGAAGCTATCGGGCCCAGTCACAAGGTCACATATCCCACGAACGATCACGTACATCTTGTCGTCTATCTCTCCACGACGCATTACAAAGTCATCTGCAAGATAGTGCTCGACTCGAAATCTGAGAGCAAGCAGCGACAAGAAACTGGGTGAGCATGTCCTCCAAAACGGAATGTGGCGCACGAGATGAAGATGCTTGAATAGGATGACCTCGAGCTCAAGCGGTCGACTGAGCTCTCGCGACAGTGCATGCGTTGCGTTGGAGTCGCCAGCTGCCACAGTCATGAGATGCCGGTGATACTCTAGAATCCGGGCTCGCATCTGATGAGGAAGATCAAGCTTGTCAGCGACTGAGTATGCCAACTCCATCGTTCGCTGGTGTCCTGACTCGTTGACGCGGAAGATTGAAAGTACATCAGACACTTGGGCGAAGAGAATCGCCAAGCCGATGGAGCCCAGGAGTGTCAAAAACACACCAAACGCATTCTCAGCAGCACTTGACTGCGGCTCATTTCCACCCCGCATTAGCAAAAGCACACCGTAGTACGCATTCCAATACTCTTCCAACGACAACTTCTCACGTGACCGACGGAAGGCAATCCACCAGCACGCGAGGAAGTGTATGACGATAGAGAACACGACCATCAATCGGAAAACGCGAAAAATGGGCCATAATCGGGAGTACACCATCCACGACAGAACGTCAACCTCAGACCGTGGCGTCCACAGCAGCCGAACTGTACGATGCAAGTACATTAGTCGAGGGAGTCTCAACAGACGACCGGAAATTACCCATAGCCAAGGTGAGTGTTCAAAGAGAGAAAACGTATCTATCGGCAAAGAAGCCACAGCATTCGTAAGAAGCCTCCACCAATGTATACGGCTTGGACGTGATTCCATTCTGTACTCACGGTGGCAAAGTGACGCGATCACATCAAGTGCGAGAAGACACTCTGTGATGACGTCGAGCGTTCCATTCCACCTTGGCTGGGATTCGGAATCAACACCAAACAATCGCGTTGGGAACTCGATCAGCTGGAACATGAGTAGCGTCTGGAGTAAACCACGCAGCAAGATAACGCTGTATGCGAACCGTGGCGTCTTCCATGCATCGGCACAACCTCGTTCCCGGGTTGATCCATGAGCACCTTGTCCAGCTTCCGTTGATGAATAAAGCCTCGCATCGCCGTGCAAAACCTTGGAGGATCGATCGTTTCCACAGCTCGAATCTCGCGCATGCAATTCCTCGCGCATGCGCTGAGAATGCATGCTGTTCTTCGTGCTTGTAGTGGAACGAATCGTTCGGCGAAGCTGAAAATGCTCCATCATATCGGCATAGTCTCTTTCTTTCCTTGCTTTTGGTGATCCCGCTTGCGTCTTGCGGAAAGCCACTTTGTACTTGGACTTCCTCATGAATGCAGACACTAAGTGCTTGCAGCAGAGCGTGAGGTTACCTGGGATTACTTCGATGTGACAGTCTGCAGATGGCTGTGCAATGCGTATGGAATCGACCACAACTGGTGTATTTCGTTGTGAGAGTGCCTGCACATCACTCTAAAAGCTATTAATGGAAGCCGCGTGATGCTTGTCTCGCTTGAGCGCCTTCAACCCTCCTGACACTCACACCAATGTCACAAATCACTCAGCTTTTCAGCGGTTCGTGACCTGTTTCGAGAAGTTTTTTCCGCAACTGGGTCGAGGAGAGATCATTGCGGAAGGTTGCCTCGTCAAGAGGCACAAAGAGGTGGCGGAAAATCTTCGGGATGCTCTCGGCAACAACCTCCTCAGCCGAGATGAAGCGTTGTGTTACCTTGTCGTCGAACCGCCCCGCAACGATAAATGAGCATCCATCGCGCGCGATTTGGTCCAATACAAGGATCATCTTGTGCTCATCCATGTCGTAATACTTCTTGTCCACCAATCGTACTGCCGTATCAGCTCCAATGACGAAGATACAATTCTTCATCAGTGACGCCTTCTGACTGAAGAGCGTCGAATTCGTCACAGCGACGGACCACAATCCATGTTCAGCAGTCGCAGAGTTCACGAACTGTTCGACGCGTGCGCGGACTACATCGGCAGCGATCGACCCTTTGTCTGCGTTTGCGACTGCGATCTCGAATACCACGGGCCATTCGACACCGGTCTTGCTCTTCATCACTCGTTGCGCTGCTTGTGCTAACTCGACATGCCCTTTGTGTAAAGGGTTGAACGATCCTGGGAGCACAATAGCCTGGAAAGGCATAGCGACTGTCGCGTGTACTGGAGTTTGCGCACTTTTTCCCGGCATAAAGAGTACACTTGCAGGGTTGGCGACACGTCCGCGACAGAGCTGTTCCAATGCATCAAACGGAGAGGTGTCTTCGAGCAATGGGTCATCAGTCAGCGTTGGTAACACTAGCTGTACATCGTCGTGAGGACTGCGCTGATGCAGAAGTGTCTCCCCCAACGCTTGAACTCCGTCTGGGTCCACTCCAGTTGACTTTGCCAAATAATACACCAAGTGTTCGCTCATCACGCGATCTTCATCTACGAAAAACGTGCAAGTACGGCGACTTAGTTTTGAGATGGATGGGCTGGAGATGCGAATACTGTGACTCACCTTGTCGTGTTCGGCCTGACGTCTTGTCCAACTTGACATGGTAGGTCGCGCAGTGCCGACGAAAGGATTGCACGATCTGAGAGTCGTCAGCGGGGGCTTCATGCTCATCAGCGACAACTCGACAAATCGAGATGAATCCGTGATTTTCCCCACGTCGATCGTAGCTGGTGGACAGTGCAGCGGTGCACCCAACACCGATGGCGGAGCGAAAGCGATCTGACGCTGCTGAGAGTGACTTTGTCTTCGAGCCTTCGTCATCCCCATCTAACAGGATCTGTTGCGCATGATGCCACGCAGCGATAGCCATGCGCTCCGCCGTCTCAGCGGAGCAAAACTTGGTCGGCATCGTCGATGACGAACCAGGTGCATCGCGTAGCGTGCTCAGCAGACTGGCGCGTGCGTACGGCACCGAAAAGTGGAGCATCGTGGACGAGCTTCCGGCGCGAAATAGAAGCTCCGCTGTTGACGCCCCGCCTCCAGTGACAGAGACAGCGACCTTGAACGCCGGCTCGCGCGCATAGAGCGCGGATAGCACGCGGTCGATCAGCGCCTTGGTCGTCGTCATGTTGGGCTGGAAATGGGAGAGCGAACACTTGATTGTCCGGATAGAAAGGCTGGTATACAGACTGCCCTCACAATCCAGAGAGGAAGCTTCCAGAAACGAATACGCTAAACGACCAATACAATAATCTACTTATGTTTACGAGAACACTATCTGTTTACACAATACATAACGAATGGTCCGATAGCCAATTGACTTCAATTCGTGTGGCGGGGCTCACACAAATGCGACGCATCCGGACGGCTCGCGCAGAGTGATGGTCGCGCCTCGACCGGAAACGATGCTCAAAAGGCGGAATCCATTCGCGCTCTCTCGGGACAACGGAAACGACGAACGACGATTGATCGACGATGGCGCAGTACGGCAAGGCAGCGTATTGGGACGAGCGCTACACCAAGTAAGTCGTATCGTTCGTGGGACACACCATGTGCCAGCATCGCGCTCACGATGGACCGTGGCAAACAGGGACTCGGAGCAGTTTGACTGGTACCAGCGTTACGGGGGGCTGAAAGAGCTGCTGAACCAATATGTGAAGAAGACAGACGCGATCCTCATGGCAGGCGCTGGCAATTCGCGTCTCTCCGAAGAGATGGTGAACGATGGATACCAGAAGATCATGAACATCGACATCTCGGAGATCGTCATCAAGCAAATGGTCACCAAGTACGAGGACCGTGTGGAGCAGCTTCAATGGCAGAAGATGAACGTCTGCTCGCTCGATTTTGCCGACGAGACGTACGATGCTGTGGTCGATAAAGGCACGATGGACTCCATTTTGTGTGGCGAAGGCTCGACCGCGAACATTGCCAAGATGTGCCAAGAAATCCACCGCGTGCTGAAACCCAACGGGGTCTATTTTGTGGTCTCTTACGGCGTGCCAGATAACCGCCTGAGCTATCTGGAGAACAAGGAGCTGCAGTGGAAGGTGACAGTGCACACGGTGCCCAAGCCGACCGTCAGTGCCGTCCAGGTGTCGGAAGCTGACGCTAACGCGGTGCACTACATCTACGTTTGCCAGAAGGGTGTCAAGAACGAGTAAACGACCTCGCTACGCTCGCAATGTCCTCGACGTAGACAACGATACAGCGACACGAAAGCAATCGTGCAGTGACATTACATGTAATACAACCACTCACACGCACAGAGCAGGACTGTACGAAAGAAAGCAAAGGAAAAGCAAGCGACCGCACAACTCGTCTACTTGAAGGTGACGATGGCCATTGATGAACGGCGCGAGGAAATAGATGATGACCATGAACGCGACGCAGCAGAGACAGCAGAGGATGCGGTTGCAGATGGACGGACCGAGCAGGTCGTTGAAGACCTTGAACGGGTTGAGCGAGAACGACAACCGTCCGGCGGGCGGCGGCAGGTACGGCGAGTGATTCGGCGACTGGCGGCCCTGGCCCACGGGCTGCTGCTTGGCTTTCTCGCTCGGCACGAGCTCCATCGACACGCACACCTCGCCCATGTACTCGCGCTTCTGCGTCTTGTGGTCTACGCGCTCGAGCTTGAGCCACTTGCAGTCCGGCGGGTCCTCATCGTCCCACAGACCCGTGGCCTCCTTGATCTTCTTGACTGCGGCGTCGTCGTCCGAGGTGTTCTTCTTCTTCTTCTTCTGCGTCGCCTCGTCGTCCTCGAACAATTGCATGGCGCTCTTGAGCTTGTACGCCTTCTGGAAGTACGACGACAGGTCCATCATGTTCTCACCGATGGCGTCGTTGGCCGAGAACACGTCCTTGTCCCAGCCCTGCACGTGGAAGTACGGGAACTTGGTGTTCGGCTGCTTGTGGCCGAGCACGACAGGGAACTTCATGCGCCAGTTGAACGAGCCCTTGCCTTTCTTGGCGCGCCAGTGGATGTCCGTCTCTTGGTAATCCGAGCCCTCGAGCCAGCAGCGGAAGAACAAATCGTTCATATCCTCCGCCTCGTCGAACGATGGCACATTGCGCGCCTTCCACACGACTACGCGCAGCTCAAACTCAACCGGCGGCGGCAGAGAGATGTCGATCGGTGGGTAGTCGTGCGACTGTGCTGGCGTAATAATGTCGATCCAAAGCTTGATCGTGCCCATTGGCGCCTTGCTCGTCGGGATCGTCAGCGTGCGCGTCTCGAGCGGCTTCAGTCGCAGACGGTTCGATGTTTCGTAGAGCTTACCCATGTCCTGCCAGCGCTGGTCGAACACACGATCCTCAAGGTCGATTGTCGTGGTGCCAATGAGGTCATCACCACCGATCAAATCGAAGTCGTACGCGTCGATCTTGAGGATGCTCGCGCCGGGCAGCACGGCACTCAACTGGAACATCTTGTAGAAGTCAGGATCCGTCGTGTCGTCAATGTAGTTCTTGCGGTCGTCAACCTTCTCTTTACCAAGCGTGAGCTTGAGGTACGGGTCTGACTTGCCGGGGCGTCCGTTGAGCCCTGGGTCCATTGGCGCAAAGCCTGCACCATCAAGCACGTACACGCGCACCTCGTACGGCAGCGGTTTCAGCAAACGGTCGACATCCAGGAGCGGCTTATCGTCCTCGCGTTCCATAATTCGCACGAGACCCTTGAAAAAGCCCGCTGTCTTGTAAATACCAGCGCCACCGACATCCCGCGGCACCTTCTTGGAGAACGGGTTCAGCATGCCCATGAGCGAAGTCTTCTTCTGCTTCTGACCGACGTGCAGCGCGTACTTCTCGAACGGCGTCGTCTTCAGTTCGTTCTCCAGCTCAGTGTCGAGTAACTGACGGTGCTTCAGGTACTTCTTCGTGTCCTCTTGCTCGTCATCGGCCGTTGAATGGCGCGATGATGCTGCGTCGTTGAACGCTGCGGCGTCCTGCAGATCAAAATCAACACCCATGCTCTTGAGAGCACCAAACACACCGGCGCCGTTGTCCGTCTCAAGGAATGGATCGCCACCAGCGCCAAGCAGTGGTGCTTCTTCACCGTCCTGCTGCTCAGCCTCAATCTCGATCTCTGCGAAGCCGTCACTCTGCGGCGGTCGATAAGTCGGTGACCACGGGATCTTGGTCGTCATCTCGATCGACGCGCTACCGATGATCGGCGTCTGGAAGCCTCCGAGACGGGTGTCACGAACGATGATGTTAAGCCGCGGCGCAAAGTGCGCATTCACGGGAAGATCTACTGGTTTGACGATGCGCTGCAGGAAGTTGGGGTTGCTGCCCGATGGCCGCTTTGACTTTTCAGTCACCATTTCCTGCGACGCGTGGTCCTTGCCGCCTAGAATGAACTCGACGTACGGCAGCTGAATCGGCAAAAACTGGAATGGCTCCATGCCACGAAGACCCAGTACCGTGAGCTCGAGGTACGCTTTCCTTGTCTCCGGCACAATCGATACGGACGCTGGTACATTTTCATCCGGGAACTTTTTGCGGATCAACTCGATCGACGCCAAGAGTTCACCCTCACAGTCGCCAGGCTCCTGGAACATGAGTGGGTACCACTTGGGGTTGGGCAGCGTTGCGTGCTTGCCAGCCGCAAGCTCGTCTGAAGATCGCACGTGAGCATCCGACAGATTCAGTGTGACCATGCCGACATAGTCGTCCTTATCAAAGTCGTCGTGGTCCATCACACGTAGCAGAACCTGCGGTGCAAATCGTAATTCTGGGAGGTTCACGTTGAAGTAGAGTGTTTGATACCAAAGCGGATCGCGTGTCTTGAACTTTTTCTCTGTCTTCTCGGGCTTCTCACCCATGCAACGCACGACGAGGTACGGGTCCAACAAGCCGTTCGAATCGGCAGGCGGCAGCCGACGGCCTTGATACACATGGACTCGCACTTGGTACGGCACGCGCTTGTTGACGAGTTCCAGGTCGGCGGCATCCCAAGGGGTGGCCTCGCTATCAGTCTGCAAGCCAAAACCCAGACGCACCAGCACGTTGCCCGGGAACACGTCGTCGGCCAGAGCATCCACACAAGGGTCCTCCTTGAGCGTGATCCACTCAGCCTCGCTTGAAAAACCCTTGTCGAAGAGTTCCTTCGCGGTAAATCGACGGTAGCACACGGCGCGGCGGGAGTCACCATCGCCACGGCAGAGATAGAGAAAGAAATCGGGTACCTGGGTGAGGTCCTCAGGCAGCAGCATGTTGTCGCTTTCCTCCATCGTGTTCCACTCAACGAGGCCTTTGAGGTTCTTAGAGCGTGGCGACGCGATCTCCTTGAGCCCGCAAGTAAGGACGAGCTGCATCTTGGCATTCTGTCCAAGATGCTTAGGGCTCGTAAACTGCGGGATCTCGCTACCCCAGACAAAGTGTGCGCGCATTCGGTATGATGTCGTCTTGGGATAGAGCTCGCGCGGTAGTTTCTTTACGTTTCGCTTTTGGTTCACCTCGTCAAACTGGTCGCCCTCGTTGTCCATGATGCGCAGGCTCATGAGCACACGACCGCGGTACGTCGTCGCGAGGTCAGGATATTGGTTCATCTGCTTCTTGATCGAGTCACCGATGGAGACTTTGTTGAGTTTGAGCGGAGCACCGTAGATTGTCGCCCAGAATGGACCCATGCGACCACCCATTGCCTTGATCATTTTGATACTCTGGGAGATGTGACCCACGACTTCGTCCTGACCTACCTGGTCCCAGTCAAAGACGCCAATTGAGACCTTGTCCGCCATCGATGGCTCACGGATCACAAGCATAAGCTCCTCGTTGAAGCTTGGACAGAGCTCGTGGCGCGCACCCTTCTTGGAGCGCACGCGCGAGCGGATCGGCTCGCCACCGGCGACAGATGCTGTGATGTATGCATCAAGACCCCCTTTTCCGATGACGTTAATGTCCATCGCTGGCAGCTCCTCCGCCTTGTAGAACGTCGCCACCACAAACTTGACGCTTTGCGCGATACTCGATGGCATGATAACGTTGCCGTCCATGCCAGCGTTCTCAGGGCCAAACGGCGACGGGGGCGGCACGAGCTTGTCGCCAGGGCCAATAACCGTGATTGACGCACGCAGGTAGCCCTGCACACCCTCGTTCTTGGTGTTGACGTCATCGATGAGGCCAATCCAGACGTTGGCAAGCTGGTGGTTCTTCTGCGAGTAAATGTATGACAAATCGAACTTCGCGGAGCCAATGAGCTCAGCACGTTGGAACGTGTTGGCGTCCATCACTGAGAGTTTGATGAACCCCATCTCGACCTCCGACTTGTCCAGATTACGCGGCGAGAAGATGAGCAGGTCATCCCAGACGCAGTTGAGCACTTGCTTCTTCACGGCTGTCTGCTGAAGTTCGCCGAGCACCTCAACGTAGACCACAGGGTCTGACGTGCCAGTCGAATCCTTGGGCACGAGATCACGCGCCTCGATCACGTGAACCTGAATAACGTAGTCGCCTGACTTGATCTCGAAGCTACTGAGCTCGGCGAGCGTCTCTTGACGCTTCTTCTCCTGTTCTTCTTTCTCAGCCTTGAGTTCTTCTTCTGACTTTTTGGCTTTATCGTTCACCTCAACTTCGACACCGTCATCCTCATTAGAATCGTAGTCGGCGTCAGGTACGCCGACGTTGAGAGCTTGCTTCATGCGGCCAAACACTGACGTGTCCTTCTTACGGCTCGCAATATCCATCGCGCTTGCGTCGTATGTCCAGAGCAGCGACAGTGTGATCGTGCCGCGCTCATTCTTGTCCTTGCGGAATTTCTTGTCGAGCAACTCGACAGTCATGGTCTTCTCGACATTCGGCTCCAGCTTGCTCACATCGACCTTGGCTTGGCCCATAAAATCGTTGATCGTGACGTCAAAATCCTCGACCACAAGCGACAGCGTCGTGTTGATGTCTGTCACAAAGAAACCAAACTAGACACCAAAGAGACTGAGAATGGTTAACCCACGTCGCACTCCTGCAGCATTCGTTACCTTCTCATTCCATTGCGGACGCAGCGTCTTGTCCTTGCGGCTCGTCTCATGTTTCTTGCCGTTCAGTGTGAGCTTGACAAGCGGATCACTTGTGCCGCCACTGTCCATCGCCAACAGATCTTTACCCGACTTGATCGTCACGTACAACAGGTTCGGCGGCTCGCTGCTGGCGCTCACTGGCGCCGCAGAGCCGCTGGACGATGCAGCTGCTGACGTCGCATCAGCTGCGGCCGCTGGTGGCGGTGCTGCGCTTTCCAGAATCACGTGGATCTCGCCTGTGGCATCTTTCTTCATGCCCTCGACCTTCATGAGCCGATACCAGCTATCAAGCTATCACCACACCATCACGTCGGTCCGTCAGAAAAAAAGGAATGAGCAGAGATCGAAAGACACAGACACCACCACTGTGTCGGTGCCAAGGAGTCAGCACGTACCGGAGTCTGTAGCTGGTCGCCGGTAAGCAGCGAGACGGGGATGTCGACAAAGCCGAGCGGGTCGTCCTTGGAGAAGAAGCCGTCCGAGTCGGCGACGACGAGTCGCAGCCACGTGGCCTCGCGCAGGTCGAAGCGCTCTCCGATGACAAACTCCTCGTGCCACTGCGGCGTGAGCGTCTTCTTGATGACCTTGGTCTTGAACGTGCCGCCCTGCGCGAGCGGCTGCAGCCGCGACGACAGCAGCGTCATGGTCACGTACGGGTCGCTGAAGCCATTGCTGTCGGCCGCCAGGAGCCCACGCGCCTCCACGATCTTGACGCGCACGGGCGTCGACATCTCGATGGCTGCAGGCGAAGAAGAAACGCTGTGGGCTGTGGGCGAAGGGAGCGAGGCGCAACGGACGAGAAGGGGGGGGAGGAGGAGGACCTTTGAGCACAGGCGGCGTGTTGAGGAGTCAGGCAGAGTAAGTGAGCACTGTGGGTTCAACCTGGAAGGGAGGGGGATGCTGGGTGGGTCACTGGGTGGGTCACCAAATCAGGTGTGTGGTCCACGCAAAATGGGGGAGGGGTGTGGAAATGATGTGCGCCACACGTGTTTTGGAATACCGTTTTGGTACCGGTACTGGCGTTTCGATGTGAGGCGGCAGTTGAAGTTGAAGAGGGTGGGGGCGGCATCCGACACGAAGGCACTTCAACATGCACGTGCCAGGCGAGAGGAAGACGGATGGCGAGAGGTACATACATACCATTGGCTCTGGTTCCATACGTAGTGTGCTGAAGACGACCGGTATCGTTCATTGCGATTTTCTGTCGAACGATTTGCTCCGGGAGATAGATAGTGATCTCGAGGCGGTTCAGAAGTCAACCATCAACTAGGGAAGAAACGACTGGACTGGTCTGGGCTCGGTGGAGGGGATGGATGATCTCCACCGACCGCCTGTGCTGATTCCTCTCTGTTCTTGCCAATCACTTGTGATGCACGCACGCGATGGCGCAGGCGAAGGGGTGTCACAACATCAGCCCGACGCCTCGCACCGCCGCCAGCGTCGCAACCGTTTCATGGATGCCTTCTCGCGTCGACTAACGGACGCACGCGCCGCGGTTCCTTCGCCTTCTCCTCCGTTGCCTTCGACAGGGCGCCTCACTTCCTTCCGTCATCTCGCCACATCGATACACATCCTCATGGCCTGGCAGTGTCGCTTTACGAGCCACAAGTGCACTCACACCGAGCTCTTCCGCCCGCAGTACCAACGCACCAATCGCACTCAGCGCACCAAGGTAGAACATTCGCCTCCTCGTCGATTCTATTGTTTGGACGGACCTGACGCTGTGTGGTTGGCGCCAGATTCTGAGATGCTTCCCTCACTGCTGCCCGCATCATGTATCACGCAGCTACTGTGGGTCATCGCTGTTCCTGGAGTTGCATTCCTCGCACCAAACATTTGATCCCAGCAACACGCGCCAACTCGACGAATCATTCGGCATTCAACAGCAGCAGCTGATCGTTTATGCACGTTTTTGCCCCGAGAAAAGTCGAGTTGCCCACGTTGGTGACTGCCTCCCGCACAACTGTATCCAGGCTTCGCTGCAGTCGGAGGCCAACACGACAGCTGAGTGGATCGTCGCGAGCGAGGCACAACAACAGCACCATCGCGACTTGAAAGCCGTCAAAAGCGGTACCCGCTATCTTTTTGAAATCAACCCATCAGCTCGATGGCTTTATGCTTGGGACAGCGGCGCCACCAAGACTCAGCGACTGACCTCGCATGTTCTCGAAGCCGTTGTCTTTCGGCGAATCAAGAGGATCAACACGAGCCGATCCTCGCTGTCCGAGTCAGAGGAATGGCTTGAGGTGGTCGCTTCGACACGGTCGCCTGTATTCCGGCTGTCATCATTCCGCCGAGCGGTTCCATTTGCCGGAGTTAACGGAACCAGCAACTCCGAGCCATCACTTCTGTACGAGGCACTATCTCGGCGGTTCTCTTCTCACCATTGCGAAACCAACGACTTGCAAGGGCCATCTGCTTCGTGCAAACGACCAAGGTCCAGCTGGGAAATGCAAAGGAAGCGCCCGTATGGCGAGCATTCCGACTGCGGCGACTCAATTCACCCGCGACTACAGTCAACTCGTACCCTTTCTGCTGAAGTGGATGGCAATTCTGTATGCGTACAGTTTGCACGCGATCTCGCCATCGTGTTGATTGCCGGAGAACGAGTTCCGCTTGGGCGCAGGCAATTGTGGCAACAATCGGATATCGAGACCGGCGCATCAGGTTTGACGGTTGCTGCAGCTCAACTGGTCGAGCTTTTGCATCTCGACGGCGAGCTTTATCACACCAGACAACAGATTGTCCACGGCGCCAAAAAAGATTTGGCTCATCGCCAGCGACTCGCGACTTGGTTTCGTCAAGAACAACGGAGTATCGAGCACTATGTGAAGGCGTGGTTCATGAAATGTGGTGTCACACTGCGCTGGCTCGCATCTCAGTTTGAGGAGAGTCTCACACGAGAAGAAATACAGTCGCAAGATCACATTTACTCCTGGCGAAGCTTCGTGGCGCGTGTGCGACAAGCAGTGGTTGTGGATTCTCGTCTCCAACAGCGGAAGCTGCGATATCGGCGTGACCCCCTGCTGAGAGAAATTGCTGCAAAGAATGAAGTCTTTTCTTCTGTGTGGTCATGTAGCTGGGAGGAAGTCAAAAATCGACGATGGCAAGATGGGAAACTGGTTCCAATGGCATCATTGTCTACTGGTATTGGGATCATCTTCAGGACACAACTGAGCTGCATCCGAATCGGCCTGACAGACGAGGATGGCGTCTTCAAGCTCCGAATTTCATCTTTGGTACACAATGAATTCTCTGACGGTAACATTGGAACGCTGTTGTTGCTAGATGGACGACATCGCACTACAAACACACTACCGACTGGCGATCCCACGATTGGTGCGACATTACCGCTAATGAGCGACTGGAACATTGGTGACTACGTTGGTTACGTGACGACGCCCGGCAACGATGGTGCGAATTCTGGCATCGAGGTGGTTTTCTATGTCTGGCCGAAGCCGAGAAACAGTCGGCACTACTTTGCTTTGCGTTGGCGAGTCAATATGGAGATTCCACCGTCAAAGCTCAAGCGATCTTTTCAGGTGACAGCCGTATTGGACGCCGGTCGACTGAGGGAACGTGACATGGACATGGAGACGCTGGGACTGAAAGACAAACTGCGTCTCGTTCAACGATGGGAGCCTCAATTGCATGTGGCAATGCCGTACATCCGTGTCGACTGACACGATTTGCAGCAGGCCGTTGCATGCCGTGTCGGCGCTCGACTCGTCTGACGACAAAACAACGGGGAAAAGTGTGGCGAAATTTCGATAACAGGAGAAAAATGCGGACGCAAGTGGGATGAAGATCAAGAACTTGGCCGTGTTCTCTCGAGTGTCATTAGAACGCGCTTCATCGTTAACGGTCGCCGACAGGAAGACCCGCGGCCTCAGATGTGTGTGAAGATTGAACCAACCAACAACCCTTTTAGCGGTGGTGGTGTACATTATGAACAAGCTGAACGGCCATTGACTCAGGATGCCTTTGACTGATGTGACGGTGAATACACGGTGCCCAAAGGTGTGATTGATGAAAAACCGCAAGCCTGGCTGCATTGAAAACTCCTGTAGAGTAAGTATACGTCGGTCGTCCCGACTCAATCGAGTGAATGAATGCAGACAACGAAGAAACTTCTTACGCCGCAAGCAACTCAGGACGACGGAGTGCATCTTTATTGAGGAAAATCCGAGACATTTTCAATGAACAAGACACTACTGCTGCATCGCAAGCACCGCTTCTGCCGTCACCAGCAGTCACCGACGCGGTGTGAAGGCGCGCCGTGAGACTCGCGACGACAACGACTTTCATCTCTGATTAGAACAGACACGTACTACCGCATCGTTCCGAAGGATCGATGGGTTCGTGACTTGCACGAGTCGAGTCCAAAAGGGTCTAAACATTTGGACAGCGCACAGACCAACTGCCTCCACCATCGTTTGGACGCCATGCCACGAGACGCAACTAATTAGAGTCACGGATGCGTTGACGTCCCTCCCTCTTCTGTTTGTCTAAATTTTGTTGTTCGTCAGTGAGAGTCAACACGTCCAGGACGACGAGACTAAATGAATGTCCCAAGTTGTTGAGATAGACTTGCTCAAAAGCAGTGCGTGTCCAACGTCGATTACTCTAACGGCCTCAGAGAGAGAGAGAGAGAGAGAGAGAGAGAGAGAGAGAGAGAGAGAGAGAGAGAGAGAGAGAGAGAGAGAGAGAGAGAGAGAGAGAGAGAGAGAGAGAGAGAGCAGTGGTCGTTCATTCAATTCGTGCACACGTACAGCACCATCGGCCACACACACACTGCATGCGCTGGTCGCGACGTTCTACGGCGCCAACGATGCGGTCAACATCACCAGCAGCAGAGTTGCTCCCATGGAGACGGTCTGCTGCGCTGCAGTGCTGGACTTGCCAGCTTCCGGTGTCGGCTGCAGCTTCGCCGGCTTCGCGGCCTTGACGACGAGTTTCTCTGCAGGAATCACAGTCGCGGGGCCGACGACCGTGGCTATTTTGTACGCACCGCCATTGCGGTGATAGCAGGCTCGATAGCCATCCCTGTTGATGGTGCAATTGGCCTTGAGTGTCACGATCTTTTCCTTGTACAGCACGTTGGCCGAGCAAGCGTCGTTGAGCTCGCTGAACTGGCATACTTGCCTGTCGATGCTCGTGCATACCTGGTCGTGACACTTCCCCTTGGGCAACTGGTAGAACGTGACGGAGTCATCCTTGTTGTACGAGTAGTCGACCACGTCGCATGCGTCGTCGTCCTTCTTACCGACACACGAGTCGAACTTGAGCGAGGATCGCACGGTGCTCGTTTGCACGCAGGAGAGCTGCCCCTCAACGAGGTACTGGAAGCAGTTGCCGCTCACCACGCCCGCCACTTCGCACTTGTCGAGCGGCTTGGCGCCCTTCGGACACGCGACCGGCGGCGCCATGCAGCCAAAACTATCACAGCGCGATGACGAACCACTGGCGTGGTGCGTGCACGGCATCCCCGCAGGAAACATGTTGCAGAGATCCGCGGTCTCCACGTTCGTCGGGTCAGTCACATTCGGGCGGTTGTCGTAGACCTGCACAGGCGCCACGGGCGAGATCGACGCCATGTGAACGTTAACGCCCGACGTGTTGCAGTACAGCAGCGGGAACTTGGCGAGCTCACTCTGCGCGCACGCACCGCTGCCCTCGTACTGGAATCCGTCAGAGACGGTCTTAAACTTGCACGCGGTGCCAGCGCTCTTGTCGTGGCAGCTTGAAAGGTACTCACTGTCGCAGAACTGGCGCAAGCACCGTCCGGGCTTCTCGGCGAAGAGCGCAGTCGTGAGTGTCGGCCAGCCGGATTCGGCTACGGGCGCGCACGTCGCACCATCGGTCTTGCCGTCGCACGCATCATAGTTCTTGAAGAATGACACCTCGGTCAAGTTGACGCAATGCAGCTGCTTCTTGTCAGTGAACTGCACACAGACGCCGGAGTCGTTGTCACACGATTGTAGCTCCTTGAGTCCAGACACGCACGGTGTGGGTGGCTCGCGGCACTTGTAGGCGAAGCAACGCGACGGCTTGCCGTCGATCTCACAGGGAGCTCCGTGGCGGGACTTCTCGCATACGTCGGCGGCAGCGAACGTTGAGATGAGCAGCAGCGCCGCTACGACGACAGTGGTCGACAGAAAGTAGAGCGACGAGAACGATGCACGAGCCATCTCACTCACAACAGGTGAAAGTGTTTCGCTTGTCGGGTGAGACAAGGTGAGACTTGGGCTCGGGTGGCAAGTTGGCATGTGAGTTTCAGTGTCCATGCGTATTTCAGTGTCTTGGATATTCCAAGGCACTGAAATTCCCTGCATGCGGTGCTCGGCCACGATGAGCGCCTTCTTCTCGCGGATGCGCGAGAGCTTGTCCTGCTGCTCGTCGTCCAGGTCGCTCACGTCGTCCTCGTCCTCCATGTCCATGGGCGCGTTGGCCATGGCCTCGTCCTCCTCCTTCTCGAGCGCGTCCAGCTTCTTGAGGATGTCCGGGTCCACAAAGTCGGCAATGTTCTTGCCGTTCCAGATCTCGGGGGTTGAGTCGTAGACCCAGTCGCCGCTCTTGAGCATACCCTTGTAGTGCTCCCAGTAGTCCATCGCGTAGACACCGGCGCCTCCGTTCTGGTTCATCAGCTCCTTCTGCGTCACGCGCGTCGACGCCGACGTGCCCGTGTTCTGACGCGCGTCCAGCACGCTCTGCGGGATCGACAGCTCGCGCTGCACGTCATCGCGCGCCACAGGCTTCCCGACACTCAGGCGGTTGAGCACGTCCGCGACCTTGTTGCCCTTCACCTTGGAGCTCACGCGGTGCTTGAGGAGCTCGTCGCACGCGTAGTTCTTCACGTCCGACACGTTCTCCTCCGAGTGGTTCGACATCGTGAAGAACTTGGCGTTGCTCTGCTTCACGGCATCGTTGATGAGCTGCTGGTGCTCGGCCGAGAGCTGCGTAAACTTGATCTGATCGATCTTGTTGGCCACAAACACAAGCGGCTTGTTGGGAAACAGCGGGCGGATGTTGGAGAACAGACTCAGCTGCTGCTCGATCGTGAAGCCGCACTGCTCCGAGATGTCCATGAAGAAGAGCACGGACGCCTGCAGATGCGCGAGCGCCGTCACGGCCTGCATTTCGATCGTGTTGCGCTCCTCGAGCGGGTGGTCCAGGATACCCGACGTATCGATCACCTGCCAACGCAGGTACTTATAGTCCAAGTGGCCGACGTACAGCGCCTTGGTCGTGAACGCGTACGGCTGCACGTCGATGTCAGCGCGCGTCACCTTGTTCATGAAGCTCGACTTGCCGACGTTCGGGAAACCCGTGACCAGCAGCGTGCGCGTGTTCGGGTCGATGGAAGGCAGACGCGAGAGATGCTTGCGCACCTCCTCGAGGTACTCGAGCGACGCCTTCTGCTTCTTGAGCAGCGTGCACATGCGACCGAGCGCTGCGCGCTTCAGCTGCTTGCAGCGGTAGAGCGTGTCACCATACTTGATCATGTGCACATAGTCCTTCGCGATGTTGTCGATGAGCGCACGCGCCGTGTTGATCTGGCCGAGCGTGAGCTTGTAATGGTCGCGGTCGTACAGGATGTTGATGAGATCGGCGTAGAACGGATGCAGGTCATCAAGACGCGGGAAGTCGTCGATGATCTGCGAGAGGCGCTCCTGACAGGTCTGCTGCGTGAACTTGACCTTGCTTATGTAGAACGCGCGGATGCGCGAGATCGCGTACGTCGGGTGGATCACCGTCGGCGTCTTGCGCTGCGTGCGCCTGAGCACAATGTCGATGAACTCGGTGGCCGGCGGCACCGGCACGATCTTCTTGAACTTGTAGACGACCATCGTGTTCGCGTTTGGATATGTGTAGCAGAGTCAGAGAGAGATCGAGAGATAGAGAGAAGGCGACGAAGAGATGGAGATCAAGCGACCAGCGGCAGCGGCAGGTGCAGAGGCGGCAGCGACCGAGTCGTGGATGCTTGTTGCGACGCGCGAGTCCCGATTCCCTTCAGACTGACCACATCACTCATGGTGGGATGCAGTGTGAGGATCTGAAGCTAGAACAGGGGCTAGAACGAGTCATATACAGTAGTCTCACGTTGAGACTAACCTCGAGACAACTGCTGTGCTGACAAGGTCCAATACTGTACACGTACAGTGTATGTACTCTCTCGTTAGGTTCACGTGTTCTGTATGTCCACACTCGTGCACCAGCCAGCTGAGATGTCCTTCAGGGCAAAACCTTGCGCAGACTGTACACAGGTCTCGTGTCAAGAAGGTCCACGAGCTTGAAGGTCCCGTTGCACGATGGATACAGTGTTGGCCCAACATTAAACCTGTTCACGTACAGACATATGGCTCAGCTGTTGATGACTCGCTGTTGATGACTCGAGATCTGTTCGCGTACGAACACACACTACATATCCCTCGGCCGCTGCACTGTACAGCAATCAAAGTGGTGACAGCATTGACGCGGGATTTGAATCCAGTCGAGCCAACTGTTCGACTGGATTCAAATCCTCCAATGAATGTGGACGCACGCCAGCTCCTCCGATTCGGAGGAGCTGGCGTGCGTCGGAGGCTCCGATGATTGCAGCGCGACATCTCCAGCAATGCGGGTCTAAATGGGGGTTAGATCTCGAACAAATGCACAATAACGGGTGGGTCTGACTGAGAGAAGTGGAGTCTATGATTGCTGCACTGCACCTTGCCTTTAGACTGTGCGCATGTCACTCTGTTGTGTCCAACGCTGGCGTTCCCCAACGCATGGACAATGGCTGCCGCAGCCATTGCACGCAGCTGCTGCGTGCATGGTCAACTTAGCCCGTCACTTTAGACCGCCCAAGTCGTCTTGTCATGGAACTCAACCTCATCCTCCAATTTGCCGCGCAAGTGCCGAGTTTCCCTCGCATCGGCAGTGATGGCACGAGCGTCGTTCTCCTCGCTCTTCTTCCTTTCGACCACGGTCGTCGCCGTGTTGCTGCTGCTAGCGTCGCCATTCGCCTCCGCCGACGTCTGCGAGAAGTCCCGCGATGGAGCTCCTTGCGAAATCAAGGGCAAGCCGTCGCGCTGCTGGAACAGCAAGTGCCGCGCGCTACCCACGCCATGCATGCCTGAATCCGACGAGCTGCAGCCGTGCGACAACCACGTCAGTGTTTGCGTGCAGTTCACCGACAAGATGCAGCTGCACTGCGTCCACGTGGACGAGGTGGAGCTCTACAAAAACTACGACGCGTGCGACGGCAAAAGCGACGGCGCGACCTGCATACCGTTGGACATTGCTTCAACCTGGCCGGCCGGCACAACGGCACTCTTCGCAGAGAAGCCTGGGCGGTGTAGTGGCCACGCCTGCGACCCCGAGTTCGTCACGCACTGCCGCGGCAAGAGCGACGGCAGCGCGTGCAAGTTCGAGACCGTCTCCAGAGGGTTCCTGCACCAGGGCAGCGGCACGTGCGCACAGAGGAAGGTCGCGGGGTCCCCGCAGATGTTCTGCAACATGTCGGAGAACGCGCAAATATCGGCGATCATGCCCGTGGCGCCAATTCAGGTCTACGATAACCGCCGCAGCGTAGCCAACTCGACGAATGTGGAGACCGCCGATCTCTGCAACATCTTTCCTGCAGGAATGCCATGCACACACAAAGCTAGTGGCTCGACGTCGCGCTGCAGCGACAGAATGTGCGCACCACCACTGGGTGCGTGTCACAAGGGAGCCAAACTGCTTGATAAGTGCAGAGGGGCGGGCGTGGTGATGGGCAACTGCTTCGAGTACCTCGTCGAGGGACAGCTCACTTGCGTGGAGCCGATCCGCGTGTCCGAGGCGCTCAAGTTCGACTCGTGCGTCGGCAAAAAGGTGTGCTGGTTGCAGGGGAAATTGCAAAGTGAGCTTTCATTCATCACATTATCCTGTTCCTGCTCACCCACCCTCACAGATATCGTCCAGCAACGTAGTAGTCCAACTACGAGTCGTCCAACAACTAGTCGTCCAACAACTAGTCGTCCAACAACTAATCCTCCACCCACGCCTCCACTCATGCGTTTGCCGTTGATCCCTTGCCCGATCGGGCCTGGAGAGCGCGGCGCATCACATTGCCCCCCAAGGCCCTGATCGGGTAGATGGAAACGTTGGTCAGTCCTGTTGTGCGGGTCGAACTTGACGCAACCTTCGATTCGCGCAACCTTCCTCTCAAGCAACCTTCGGTTCACTCCGCGATGTAGCCACTACAAATGATATGTACCCTTGTACACTGCAACGAGTTACAGGTAATGTAGCCATCTGGAGAAAATCAAAGATTGCGTGGCTTCTAGTGGTCGGACGCAGACGGGACCGACGCCGCTAAGCTAGGATCCGACTGCTGTTGAACATACGTGGCCACCAAAGCGGGCGCACCACGGTGGATCTCGCCCAGTGGCTCCCACGAATTTTCGGCGTCTTCGAGGCCACGCCACGCGACCAACAACTCCATGCTGCCTGTTGTCCGGTTACGCCGGTGGCTGAGGATGTCACGAATCTCAAGTATGATCCCTTGGTTCGCGATGTGTTGACGAATCTCAGTTGTCACGTTGAGGTCTGCATCGTAGTAAAACTTGAGCCGCGAACCATGGACATCGTAGAGCTCACCAGTGAGCAGGTGCTTGATTTGAAACGAGTGGGCGTGGGCTGCCTCAATTCGAAATGGTCCAACCCAGCGAACAAGGAGCGCGCCGCCCTGGAGGCGCTTGTCGACCCGCGACCACAGGACGTAGTCCCCGATGTCAAAATTGCAGATACGTCCGGTGGCGCGCGCCATCTCGTAAAGACGCTTCCTCTCCTTTTGGTCCACGACAACCTGATGGAGCTCATGCAAGTGGTTGCGGAGACTACTGAGGTACTGAGCAACCGCGCCTATGTTCACAGCTGCCACCTTAATGCGTCGAGCATCCGAGATCACGATAGTCGACAGTGGCGTGGACGCTGGTAACCCCGTGAAGAGCTCGATAGGAGCGTGTCCACCAAGAGAAGGGACGGGGGTATGATTGAGGTTACTCTGCACCACCGGCAGAAGATAGACCCAGTTCTTTGTGTCGAGTTGAAGCTCGAGCAATAGCACACGTAGTACACGGAGAATGTCTGCATTGACACGCTCGACAGTGCCATTGATCCACGGAGAATATACCGGCACGAAGTGCTGTTGTCCATTGACCCGAGTCGCTAGGTCTGATAGTAGCGTTGCCTTGAAGTGTGAACCATTGTCTGACACCCACTCAGCTGGTAGTCCGAACCGTTTATACCAATCTAGGACAGCTTCAGCAGCCGTCTGACTTGTTGGCGAGTCCGCCGCCACAAGCTCGCAATAATGCGTGAGTTCGTCTTTTAACACCAGCACGTATTGTGAATCACCATAGCTCTCACCCAAGTAGAGGTAGTCTAGATGCAAACGCTGATTGCGCGTCGTGGCCGCTGGCATTGCATTCCAATCACGCATGACGATCTTACCACCCTTCACGTGTTTACACAAAAGGCATGCACGAATAAACCGGGAAACTGCTGTCCGCATGTGTTCCAAATGGAAATGTTCTTGAAGGACGTTCACCATCGCATGCTCGCCACGATGCCCTTGTAACCCGCAGTGAGCTACCACCATGATCCGTTTAATCAGGTCTGTTGCCCTCGTCGGCAGCCAGACACGCCCGCCAACACACTTGATTCCATCACGATCTTCGGCTCCAGCCGGGAGGTCTGCCTGTGCGCGGGCTTGTGCCCGACGAATCTCCTCCTCGCCTGGCCAGCAGAAATCTGGATCTTGTAGCGGGCGAAGTTCAGATAGAGCTGGTGCTGTTCGTGCTGTTGTCCGTTTCACCACTGTTACATTTGCCGGCTGGGCCCACCTGGACACCATGTCGGCCCACACATTGTCTTCTCCGTTGATGTGCTCGATAGTGTAACGTGTACCCACTATCTTGAGAGCCCAACGCTGTAGTTTACCACGCACGTGGGCCTTCACGGCTTTGTGAGGTGCGAACACTTCAACTAGGTTCGCATGGTCGCAGAAGATACGAAAGCCCTTCTCCCGTTCGAGTAGATACGCCAGGTCGGAACATGCTCGGACTACGGGATATGCTTCCTTTTCAATCACCGACCAGTTTGCCTCTGCGCCCTTGAATAGCCCGGCACGACACACCAAAAGTTCGTGGTGTTGATCGACAACCTTCATGCCTGGTTGCCAGTGGATGACCTGTGTTAAGATGGCTGCCCACCCTGAGCGTGATGCGTCTGTGAATAAGCATACGTCGGCACCAGGAGCGGCAAAATATAGCTTTGATGACGTCGCGAGCAGTCGCAGCACAACACCAAAGACGTCTGTCTCCTCCTTTGACCACTGGATGCTTACTCCGACGAGTTGCTTCTTCTTTCTGCCACGTTCTGCCATAATCTGCTCGAGCTTGGTTTGTAGCGGCTCGACTGTGCGAGCATAGTCGATCATGGAGTCTCTCATCCAATTGAGAGCACAGAGGAATGCTTGCAAAGCGGCTGCTGTGGGCGGAAGCGGCATACATCCAAGTGCCTTTAGTCGCTCCGGATCATGCTGGATGCCTTCTCCGTCGATCAGCTTACCACACCAAACGACCTGCTTCGCAAACAACTTGCACTTGGACGCATTCAGCTTCAGATTTCGACTTCGAAGCACCTGAAAAAACCTTTGAAGACGTTCGATATAGTCTTGAGTGTCCTTCGCAAACAGAAGCACATCATCTATCCATACAAGTACGCTCTCGTAGAGATGATCAGCAAACACTTCATGCATTTGTAACTGGAAGTGAATCGCTGAGTCAGCAGCACCCTGGGGAACGCGGGTTGGAGTGAAAACACCGTCTTCCGTGACGAAACTGAACATCTCTCGAGTGTCCTCGTCCAATGGCATCTGCCAAAAACCCTTAAAGAAATCGAACTTCCCAAAACACTTGGCGCCTCGAACACTCTGCGTGATTGCTGCTAGATTCGGCGTGGCTCCAGCCAGGGGCACCGTCTGCGCATTCACGGGCCGGTAGTCGACAGTGATCCGGAACTCGTCTGTACCCTGTTTCTTCACAGGATGTGCCGCACAAGCCCATCGACTTGTATTGTTCCGTGTGACGAGACCGTTTGCTTCGAGCTCGCGTACGTAGTGGCGTAGGAAATCTCGCTGTCTCTCAGGGTACTTGCGTGTTCCGGAGCGATACGGCACCGCATCGTCTCGGAGACGCACCTTCATCGGCGCAACTTTGGCAGGCTCATCACCCCCAAGCCGATTCCTCCACACGTCACGATATTCCAACACCAAGTCGCGAAGCCGCGGCAAATGGTCACGGTCGAACCCTTCGGCCTCAGCCTCTTCCATCATGTGACCTATCAACACGTCCACTTGGCCAGGCTCGGCTACCTTGCTGTCGAATAATACATCGTCCTCTCCGAGGTCGTCATCGTCCGCCTTGATTACCCCTTCGGGCATAGCGAGCTGATCCAATAGGCCATCGACGTCGATGCCAATCTCTCGTAGTGTTATCCTGCCCAAAAGCAGTTCATCTTCATGCTCCTCTAGAACGAGGCATTTCACAGCCGAGAGGTGGACCAGCCCCGCAGCGGTTCCAATCCGAACGTCGAGGGTTACCGCCTCATTGCAGTTGGTCTTCTTTCCTGCGGCGAGTTCTACCACGACCGGAGGGTTCAGGGTAGCGCGATCGATCATCACATGGAGATCGACCAGTTCGGTTACAACACCTCGGGAGACCACGTTGCAGTCAGCACCAGTGTCTACACACAATGGCACTTCCAACACGTCATTGATGGTTGCCATGCGACAGCCCTGCGCTGTTGCGTCTTCGGCCCTCACCATCTTCACTCTTCCTGTTTTTGCCTCAACCGCCAACTTGTGTCGACGGCGGGCTTCTTCCCTTTGTGCAGCTGTTGCCTTCGGGCAGTCACTCAGCCAATGCGGGCCCTTGCAGTGGAGGCAACCATCTCGAGGTGGGTCCTTGGCAGCTCTCGCCACAGACGCTTGCGTCGTCTCTAGTCGAGTTGATCCTCGCTCCGCTGTCGTCTTATCAGTCACACCACGGGGCTTCCTTCCCGTAGTCTCACGCTTAACTTCATTCGAAAGTAGGAAAAAATGTTGCTGCTGGCGTCCACGCTCGATGATCAGATCATACAGGGCGATGTCATCTGACCTTGCATGTCGATGCGTCAGGGACACCAATCGCTCAATGTCCAGCCTCAACGCTTCTGGCTGCAAATGCTGGATCAACAACCTGCATCTCGCCTTCATTCGCTGTCGACCTTCCTCATCGTACACCGGCCCAGCACCAATGGCATTGCCTAGGCCATGGTCTTCAATTATCGTATCAAACTCGAGGAAATACTTCAGGACCCGAGCTTCGATGTCCGCTTCACGCATGTCCATCTTCAGCTTGGTCCTCACAAGCAGCTCCACGTCAGGGACATGGTCGTTCATCAACGAGCTTGTCTTCTGACGGATGGCTGCACAGATCTCCGCATCCGTGACGTCATACACATCACGCTTGAAAACATATCGGGACAAATGATCGAGTACCCTTGTCTCGATAGATGTCTTGACACTGACCACCACCCTTTCGGGGACTTCGCCAGTGGTCAGACAGCGCTCTCGCATCTTCTCCTCATACTGGCGGCGTTCGCGTTGGAACGCCACCAGTGCCTGCTGACTCCAAGAACCAAGGCGAGGCGCCCTGACGAACTCGAACACGGGGGCCGAAGCCATCTCGACGTCGCCGTCATTATCCGGTCCTGACATGATGCTTGAAGTCGTTGTCCGCAAAAGATCTTTGTGCTGGTTGCAGGGGAAATTGCAAAGTGAGCTTTCATTCATCACATTATCCTGTTCCTGCTCACCCACCCTCACAGATATCGTCCAGCAACGTAGTAGTCCAACTACGAGTCGTCCAACAACTAGTCGTCCAACAACTAGTCGTCCAACAACTAATCCTCCACCCACGCCTCCACTCATGCGTTTGCCGTTGATCCCTTGCCCGATCGGGCCTGGAGAGCGCGGCGCATCACAAAAGGACGGTGACGCATGCGACGACATCAACTATTGGGATGGTGAGAACGTCACGTTTTACCAGGTCCCCCAGGGTAAATGCAGCCGTCAGGTGTGCAAGAGCGTCCACGCGCTGGCGTGCGAGTCCACGACGAATGCTCAGCGGATGTGCTCTATTTTCCTTCGAGCTCTGGGGCAGCGAAGATGGGTACACGCACAATGTATGGGGCAAAGGCATGTTCAGAAAGGCAATTTACGGAGAGAGAAGCCGATGGCGCGCCGATGTGTTGGCGCGATCCCCCCGGGTGTGGTCGTGGTGGGTTCGACGGATTTCTTGCTGACGGACGAAAACGCGAACTGGATGGCCTGGAGATTTCAACCCTGCGGGCCTCGCCGGGCTCTGCGGCCTGTGCACCACTAGCGGCCTTGCTCCCAAAACGGTTGGAGGAGAGCGTTGGCGGCTGGATGTGACACGATCCTAGCCGATTCAAGTTCCAGCTGCTCTCCTGAAAACCAGCTTTTCACCTCCCCTCAAAAGCACCATTTTCCTTCGAGCTCTGGGGCAGCGAAGATGGGTACACGCACAATGTATGGGGCAAAGGCATGTTCAGAAAGGCAATTTACGGAGAGAGAAGCCGATGGCGCGCCGATGTGTTGGCGCGATCCCCACCGTCGGATTCTCCGTTGGAGTAGCCGTGTTGAATGCCATTGCCGGTCATCATTGTGGCGAGATGATCCCCGATTGCTGTCGTGTAGCGCGTGTAGCGTTGGAAAGCTGCTGATCGCCAACGGCCGTGCAGCTTGATGGTCGTCGAGTCGGCGCCGGCAGCGAGAAGAGCGGTGGCTCCGCCACTCCGCAGCGAATGACACGAGTAGTTGGCGGCATCGGCCCCGATGGCCGAGGCAGCCAGTTTGATGACCCTTGTCACGTCTTCGGCCCTGAGCATCTCGGCCTTGCGGATTGAGCACAATGCATCGGTTGGACGCAGACCCAAGGTTGCGGCGTTCTCCAAAAGGAGCATCGCACCGACCACCGGGCACAGAATACCTTGACCTGATCGATGAAGTTGCCGGGTCGTCGACACGCCGTTTTGATCGCTTTTGCTCCCTCTCAATGTAACTTGGACCATATGGGCTTCCCTGGCGCTCTTTGCTCCGGACTTCGCCAGGATCTGCAGATCGCGGACCTCAAGAGCGTATCTGTGTCGTCCGCCTTTGACCGCCAGGAACTCAGATCCTCTCAGAAGAAAGTAGAAGCCCACAAGCGCAGCCCCAAGAATGAGGCGCTGGTTGGGCTTTTGGAAGTCAACGTTTCGGCTGAGCCACGCGAGCATGGCTGTTGTGACTGGAGCTCGTGGCTTCGTGCTTCTGCCGATGCGGCGCATTCCAACCAGTGCGCAGGAGTGACCGGCTGTGAGCTCCGGTGTGAATCCGGCGTGTACGCGATGATACCACTTGATATGGCTGAGCTTGGCGAGAACGGCGTCAGCGGAGCCAGGCTGACCGGGTTTGTTGACTGACGACCAGTGATGAACGGCAAACATGATAAGCTGGAGTGACTGCGCGTGGCTGTCTTCGCGTGGGAGCCATGGGGATCGACCGAGATCCGAGCAGAAGCGGCACCATTGTCGCCAAGTTGACTCGTACTGGCGTCTGGATGTGTCTGCGAGGGAACGCTGCTGAAGGGAGATGATTTGGCGTTGTAGATCTTCCTGTAACTGGGTGGAACGTCGACCTGCGACCAAGACTGTGTCAGCATACGCCAAGTGGTCAGTGCTGGTTCGGTCCACGCGCGCGACCCAAGATCAGCGAGGAAGTTGGTTGAGCCAGGAAGATGTCCAGCAGATACGCGAATCCCCCACACCGCTTCTGACGCACCAAGGATCCGATTCAGCTCTTGGGCCTGTGGATTCTTGCTGGAGAGTTTGTTGCACCAAGCAACTGCGCTGGCGTTATCGATCCAAAAGCGAACGTGCACGAGGTGATCGGGTTTCGGACGTGCCCACTGCGACCCCCAGCACAGGACGGCAAGAGTGGCGCTGAGCAGTTCACGAACGTTAATGCCGAATCGACCGAGCCCGATGAGGAGTTGCTCGTCTTCGTCGAACTGGACGCGAATGAACTGTTTTGCCGCGGGGTGGAGAACACATAGACCATCGTTACTTGCATCCATTTAAAGGTGAACGAGAGGATCGGGTAAGGAGCAGAACATTCCCAACGGCACACCGCGAAGTCGACCGTGAATGATGATGTGTTGGAACCACGTGAGGTCTAGACGCACTTCCTGGGTAACAGGAATTGTTGCGGCCCTGTGAAACTGACGCAACAGTGACG
Source organism: Pythium insidiosum (assembly GCA_022836835.1). NCBI lineage: Eukaryota > Oomycota > Peronosporomycetes > Pythiales > Pythiaceae > Pythium > Pythium insidiosum. The sequence goes on from JAKVDI010000006.1 coordinate 281,549, forward strand.
CCAGACGCTGGAAAAATGGCTTCGCGGGTCGGATACAGGAGCAAACATGACGCAAGCTTCCGAGGAGCTGCGATACGGCTGTGCGGGTCGTCGTTGGCGAGGCCAGCATGTCTCGTAGACGACCGAGCGCCTTTTCGATTTTGCATGCAGGCATTGACACCGTCATCCTGACCGTATCCCATTCGAGGCCCAGGGCGATTAGACGCGTTGACCACGCCGTAAACTTCGTCTCGTTGATGGCTCTTGGACCTAGTACTGCCGTGACAGCCAGGCGTAGAGCAACATCGCAGAGAGCGAGGCGGTCACCTTCGTCGGTTTCCACGAGAATGTGGTCGTCGACCCAGTCGAAACAGTAGAATGGGCGATCGTCCGTCTCGCCTTCGGAAAGACTCTGTGGGCTCTCGCGTTGAACCAGGTACGAGATGGCTTTGCCAAAGACACCGTAGTGGGCCGGTGATCCAGTCCAGCCAAAGGGAAGCGCCAGGTCGATGACAGCGACACCAGCTTCAGGCAAGACCCCGGCGAATCGAGCACAGATGCTTTCGTGGAGGCGAATGTGACGAAAGGCAGACTTGACATCGCCCTTCATGAGCTTGATCGCAAGGAGTGGGTACGAGTTGCGAAGTGCGAGGATCCTCAGCGCGATTTGGTCAACGTGCTCGAATGTAAGCGCTGGAAGGTCGCCTTGATTTGACCACGCGTTGGTCGAGGCACCGTCGGGGTAGGATAAGTCATGAATGACACGAGCTTCGACGGATGGGTCCACACCAGCCTTGGGGACACATCCAAATGGGCTGAAGTGAAGATTGAGTCGACGGGTCGCGACGGCCAGGTCGATGACGAAGTAGGTACCGGAGCGTTGCCCCTCGGCGATGCTGCGGCTAAGGGCCGTGTGCATCTCGTGAGCAGATCGATGGTTCTTGTGGGGTGTCGAAACGGAAGCAGGGAGTGACCGGGTAAACTGGTGGGTAACGCCGATGCATGCCGACTCCAAAAGACGTTCAAGCGCAGGATAACCATGCAGCAGCCATTCGAGGTGGGTGGTGTCGATTGCTTTGTTCGGACGCGGATCCGATGGTATCTGGCCTCGCCACGCGCGGATGGCTGCTTCCAACGACAACTGGGCGTCTGCGACAAGTGCAGTAGCCGCGGCCGTTAGCTCGTCGTCCAACATGTGCTCTGTTGTGGCGGACGTGGTGTCGTGAGCGATGGGACGACGTCGGGAGTGAAGAAACGCTGATTCGCGGTTTCGTAGCTGGTTCTCGAGGAGCATGATAATGCGAGTGACAGTGCACCGTGTCACGCGTGTCCGCTTCGCTGTTAGTGGTCCTGTTGCGAGTCACGGCGACTCGTACTTGGCACTGAGGCCGCCGAAGCGTTGAAGAATGAACGCGCGCACCTTCGGATGAAGATCTGGAGCATCGAAGTGGCCAAGGTAGGAGAAGTTGCAGCGATTGGGGGTTGCGGATGGGCAACCTGGGCGCGACGCGTACTTCAGACACAGTTGAAGATTCCCTTTTCGTGGGATGAGGGACAAAACGTCGGCCGGGACCTTTGGGGATCGCCGCTTGGTTGCGTCGTTGTGTGAGACGGTGTGGCGGTCGGCTCGTGGGGCGGTGCCTGTTAGATTGGAGGGTCCGTCGCTCGTGTGATGTACTGGTCGTGTTTGCCGATGCGACCGCCCCGCCTTCATAATCACACCCGTGAGTTCCGCGTCCTGCATACACAACCGTGTGCGAACACTGGATCGTGTCACCTCCCCTGTCGTTAAGTCGTGGGCCACCGCCCGTCGATAAGCCGCAAAGACCCTGCTGAACCAATGTGCGATACTCTTGATCTCGAACGGTGTCCACGGGCCAAAATCGCTTAGTGTCGAGCAGAAGCGCTGAGCATGGATCACAAAGCGGCGGGTGTGTTCGTCGAAGAACTCGTCTGCAAAAATTGCTAACACGTTGAGTGCGTCCGAAAGGGTGTCGAAGGAGGGTGTCTTGGGAACCTTTGGCAGTGCCAATGCAGCGGAGAAGTTGTTCAGATTCGTGGATTGCTCTTCTGGCTCCAGGAGCTGACTGTCGAGCGTGAATCGCGTGAAGTGAAGCACAGATAACGCACATGTGCCGAACTGGAAGTGTAGAGACGGCTCATAATAGCCGGATGAGGAAGGAACTTGACAGCTTCAGAGTCGCGCGCGTCGGACATAAATACATCAGGGTTCTTACCTGCGTGTTCTGCTGCCGTGATAGCTTGGTGGATGACTTGCTGCTGCCGAGATGGGCGGAAATGGCGCGAACGATCTTCCGTGTTCTCGGAACTGACTAGATCTGATAGGGCAGTCGTTGACGGTAGAGGCTGCGCGGACATGGGTTGGGTATTGTTGTGGAGTTGATCGAGTTGCTGTGCGTAGCTGGCCAGAAGGTGCGGGTACGCCGAAAGCGCGTGAAGGATGGCGTGTGTTGCTTGTGGGTCGATTGTCGGAGGCTGCTTAGGGCGCGATTGGGGATCAGCGAGTCGTGTCGTGACTGGGGCGGGCGGTGATGCCGACAGCGAGGGCGCCGATTGACGCTGTCTTTTTGTTGGGCGCCCTGGGTCGGCGATGGAAGCCATGAGGTCGGCGAAGTTCGTTTCGACGGCATCCTCGCCGTCCGAGTCGTCAGTACCGTGGGGGTGCGCGGTGCGCGCGCTGCGCAACGTTGCCGAGCGCCGGGTGGACCGACCGCTGTTTGGCGCTTGACAGTACCAGCTCCCGAGAAGGACGCTGGCAGGTGGTGAGCGCTCACCATCCACGAAGTAGGCAAAATTGAGCACCGTGCTTAGCGCCACTTGTAGCTTGTCGCCGGTCCTCGGGCACGTCCACGGAAGTGTGTCACGCGCAGTGGGGAGAGACGACTGTGCGGCGATGCCGCGCAGCAGGACAGCGATGTTACGTGATGCTCTCTTGCCGTTTTGACCCAATAGTCGGTCGAGAATCTCGCCGTGTGCGTCCTGGAGATGATCGAACGAATCAACACTGGGATCGAGGGAGGCGGAAAAGAGGAGAAAGACGATGACCGGGGCGACCTCGCTTGCGGCGCTGTGCTCGACGATGATCGGTCCGAGCTTGGTCTCCACTGTATAGTGCACGTGATCGTACGCCGTCACTTGGCCGTGTAGCCAAGCGTCCCCGTGAAGGACAACAACGGCACGAAATAGGAGCCACCCGGGGAGGCCGGCGTCGACCTCCGCGTCCGTGACAAGACGCTGGTCAGCCAGTGAGCGCGCGATATTTAGAATCTGTCCACCGGAACCGTCGGGACCACGAAGAATGCGGATGCGAGTAAGCGTCTCGTCGCGGCGACCAGTGACCACTGCATATACCGGGGCCTCCAGAGCAATAGTCGGGGCATCTGACGAGAACAAGAGGAGGGTGGAGCGGGGCATGGCGGCTTTAGGGGGGCCTGTTTCGACGGATTTCTTGCTGACGGACGAAAACGCGAACTGGATGGCCTGGAGATTTCAACCCTGCGGGCCTCGCCGGGCTCTGCGGCCTGTGCACCACTAGCGGCCTTGCTCCCAAAACGGTTGGAGGAGAGCGTTGGCGGCTGGATGTGACACGATCCTAGCCGATTCAAGTTCCAGCTGCTCTCCTGAAAACCAGCTTTTCACCTCCCCTCAAAAGCACCACAAGGACAAGATCGTGACTGTCAAGGGCACGTGCGTGGACATGGTGTGTAGGGGCCATGGGGACGTTGCATACGCTAGTGCCAAGGTTGTCGGCCCCGCGACTGTGATTCCTGCAGAGAAACTCGTCGTCAAGGCCGTGAAGCCGGCGAAGCTGCAGCTGACGCCGGGAGCTGGCAATCCCAGTGGCGGCAAGTCAAGCGCTGTGGCTCAGCAGACTGTCGCCATGGGAGCTACTCTGCTGCTGGTGATGCTGACTGCATCGTTGGCGGTGTAGACGGTATGACAAGAGACGGATGCTTGAGTCACTCGGGACTTATCGATGTCGCATGGTGGGATTCTGGTTGTCTTCCACGGGCACAAAGGCAGTTACTTCCAGTGCTCTTGTTGTGGCTGCTGATTCACCCCCTGCCTCCTCCCCCTGATCTCCGTCACACGAACATAGCGTCACATTGTGTGCAGCGTAATAGACAAGGCTTCCAACTCAATTCATTCTCTCTGGTCGGGCTCAGAGCAAGATGGCGGACACGCTAGAGAACCTGGACATGGACATGGCCTCCAGCTCAAGGTTACCTCCCGGCTACCGGTCACCGGCGAATTCGTCGCACCTTCGTGGTCATCTTGTGTCTTGGCTGGCTCCAGCCGCTAGCAGCCAAGCAGAGAACCCCTCCCTGCGCCCCCCTTCCAAGTTTTTAGTGCACTAGATGCGTTAATTGACTTCACCATCAACAACCTACTCGCTGGTAGCGGTTTCTGCGGCTCGTGCGACTAGGAAATGTAGCGTTTACAGTACTACAAGCGACCTCGATGGGTCGAGTCGATGAATAATGTCTGATGAGCTGCAAAAAAAAAAAGAAATTGTCTCGGGAGTCAAGTGATGAACTACCTGCCTCTCTTTGTCGAGTTTTGGTCTAACGCGAGGACAAGAAGGACGGCGACGTATATCAGAGCGTTGTGTTCGAGACGCCAAACAAGCGTCCGACGCTGTATGACGCCGTCGGTGCCAAGTGCAGCCACCACTTCTGCATATCGACCGGTATCATCGCGTGCCAGGGTCTGAAAACTCACGTAGAATACCGTCGTCACGAGTCATTCGAGTCTGAAAAGACAACGAAGTAACCCGCGAGCTGTTGGGGAGAGTACATGATTTTTTTTTCTGTTTGGGCAGCACAGGACCTTTCAATGGACAAACACGTCTGCGCCATCACAAGCATCACTGCTCCCATCACGAGTTTCCAGAGCGACGCTTTGAGCATACAGCTCCGAAGAGAGAATTTGAAGAGCGAGAGTAAGTGAGTGAGAGAGAGAGAGACAGAGGCAGACACAGAGACAGAGAAACCACAGTGGTCGCGAATTCGATTCGTTCATACGTACTCCTCAGCGCACAGCGTGTAAGCTGTCGCGTTGGTCTTCTTTGGTCCACCGGATACCCACTCTACCATTGATCTAGACGCTCAAGAGCGACAAGGAAGCGATGAGCACGGGCAGCGACAGCGCAGCTCCAACGGCGACGGTCTGCTGCGTCGCAGCACTCGTCTTGCCGCCACTTGATTTGCCACCACTGGGCGTCGGCTGAAGCTTCACCGGCTTCAAGGCCTTGACAACGAGCTTCTCTGCGGGAATTGCAGTCGCGGGACCGACGACCTTGGCGCTAGAATACGCTTCGTCATAGCAGGTCACGTCGCCGGCGTTTGGATTGGACCTGCACTCGGCCGTGATTGTCACGATCTTGTCTTTGTACAGCACGTCAGCCGAGCACGCATCGAAACGCTTGCTGAACGCGCACACCTGCCGGTCGACGCTCGTGCACACCTGGGCCCAGCACTCGCCCTTAGGCAACTGGTAGAATGTGACGGCGTCCTCGTCGCTATACGAGAAGTCAACGTCATCACACGAGTCGCCGTCCTTCTTGCCGACGCACGTGTCGAACTTGAGCGCGTTGCGCACGTCACTCGGTCGCACGCAGGAGAGCTGCCCCTCAACGAGGTACTCGAGACAGTAGCCCTTCAGGTCGCGGTCATTCAGGTAGCGGTCCTTCAGGTCGCGGTCCTTCAGGTCGCACTTGTCGAGCGGCTTGGCGCCCTTCGGACACGCAACCGGCGGCGACATGCAGTCAGCGTTTTCACAGCGTGACGTCGAGCCGCTGGCGTGGTGCGTGCACGGCATTCCCGCAGGAAAGACGTTGCAGAGATCCGCAGTCTCCACGTTGGTCGGATCAGTCGCATTCGGGCGGTTGTCAAAGACCTGCACAGGCGCCACAGGCATAATCGATGTCATAAAAACGTTGTCCGACATGTTGCAGAACAGCAGCGGGAACTTGGCGAGCTTGCTCTGCGCGCACGTGCCGCTGCCCTCGTACAGGAACCCGTCGGGGACGGTCTCGAACTTGCACGCGTTGCCAGCGACCTTGTCGTGGCAGCTCGACAAGAATTCGGGGTCGCAGAAGTGGCCTCGGCACTGTCCAGGCTTCTCGGCGAAAAGCGCCATTGTGTGTTTCGACCCGCCGGCGTCGACCACGGGTGTACAGGTCGCACCGTCGCTCTTGCCGTCGCACGCGTCATATTCCTTGTAGTAGCGCACCTCGGTCGAGTTGACACAGTGCAGCTGCTTCTTGTCAGTGAACTGGACGCAGACGCCGAACATATCGTCACACGACTGCAACTCCTTGTGTCCAGACGCACACGGGGTGGGCACCTCGCGGCACTTGTAGGCGAAGCAACGCGACGGCTTGCCGTCGATCTCGCAGGGAGCTCCCTCGCGGGACATCTCACAGACGTCGGCGACGACGGGCGACGAGACGAGCAGCAGCGCTGCTACGACGACAGTGGTTGATAGGACGAAGAGCGACGAGAACGACGTTCGCGTTCGAGCCATCGCTTGCGGGCGATCGAGAGAGAGACTTGACACTTGAGACTCGCGGGGCAAGTTGGACAGTGAGCTTTAGTCTCATGGGACTGCAGTTCGACAAACGTGGTAACGCATGCAGCGCATGATCCGGGCGTCGTTGTTGATGCCATGAACTTGATGTGGGAAGGATCGCCAACGTTGGAACTGGCGGAGGGACTAACTCCAAGTTTTCAAGATATGGTGCAGTGGAGGCAGTTTTGGATCGACTCCTTTTGGGGATGACGCACCTTGTACAGTGATTTGTCCCAATAAGCAAGGGGTGTATCCTCTATCACCTGCTATAATTTATCTGACGCTAGTCCATTCTTCCTATATGTACTTGTTTCATCCGATAAACCTCTGACAACTGAATAGTTGAACCCCTTGCTTATTGGGACAAATCACTGTATTGTACGTTTAGTTTCATGTTGATTCTCAATGTGGAAACTCACAGTCCATAGCAATCGCGAGGGACTGGCGTGGGTCCAAATTCCAGGTGGGTAGACAACTGTAAAACGCCAGTTCTTTTCCCGTGTCCGTGTTTTGGTCGTGGAGGCATCTGCTGGTAACTTAATACACCATCATCATCATCATCATCATCATCGTGTTTTGGTCGTGGACCTTCTTGGCACGAGACTTCTGTGACTTCTGTGGCAGCGCCATTTATGACTACAAATTTAGTCATACATGTATCGGCCTCGTTGCGGGCACCTTTCGAGCAAGGCTCCTTCGTGCACACACCATTATGAGCCGCGAACATGAATGCGAGAGTGTCAGGTACACTGTACACAGCAGACACGCACTGCAGCTCAGCCAGCTGGATCATTCTTATCTTCGTCCGTGTGTATCGTTTCAGTCATCGAACGGAAAACGTTTGATAAATCTGACAGTGAGAAATGCTGACAACTCACAGCTGACAACTCACAGCGACTGAAACCTGGAGAGTGGATGCGCTTGGGCAATTTGTTGTCAGTGGTGTAGAGTCAAGAGCCAGGCGACGTCCACAGTCAACCCAGTCAACACTGTTGACTAAGGACGTCGCCTGGCTGAAGTGTTTTTGTCCACGTTGAATGTTGTCGCCGACAACTTGTCGGCGATCCGTACAGTCGATGCACTGCAGACTGCAGTGCAGTGCCTCACTGGCAGACTGGCAGTGAGCTGACTATGTGAGTCAGCCTGTCGCGTGACACCAAACGTCAGGCCCGCACTGGACTGTATAAGTTACTAAAAGGCAGAGACTTCTGCCAGTATCCAGAAAGCGGTTTTTCGCGATTTCTCCAGTGTCTGCAGTATCTGCGCGCACACACATCACAATATGACGGGGTTAGGTATAACAGAGACAACGCATGTTAGAGAGTGTTGGTCACGCTGTTTTGTGAAGTTTAGGAAGTCCAGGGAGGATACTGGCAGATACTGGGAAGGACTTAGACGCACCGGCGGAGCTACAGATACAGGCAATCACTTGCAGATACTGTAGATGAAGAGATACTGACAGATACTGGCACGTTCATGGGGGTAAATTGTGTAGAAGCAGAATGCACATGATAACACCACGAGAGTAGCGTACGTTAGAAGTCACATCTCACCTAATACGCAGTAGAGCACAGACAGTGAGCGAGGTAGCGATAACGGAAGAATGAAAGGCACTCTTGCGTCGGATCTGGAGCGGCACATATGCCTCGCGTCAACAGCTCGAACGCCAAGAGAGTAAATACGCCGCAGTTCTGCGAGTCGGTCTGCTCGATCTCCGTGTAAATGGAGATCCGTCTGCTCAATGTGGGGAAAAATTCCGTCAGAATCTTCGACACATGCTGCTTGACCTCTGTGTCAAATGAATGTAGTGGATCGCAGATGTGCACGCGACCGCTTGAACCCCTGAGGTCGATGACGCAGCCGCACCAATGCTGACGTCGTGTCATGTTGACGGAGAGGATAAACACCTTTCCGTTGGGATTCTCGAAAACTCGTTGTATCTTCAGCATCTCCACTTGCTGCGCCGTGAGCGGCATTGACACCAGCTCGACTGGAACTTGAACAGCATTTGTGAGGGTCGACACGAATCTCATTCCGGCTGTCATGCAGGCGTCGTCCAACTGATCCCACCTTGCAAATGAAAATAGACTAACATCGTTTGAGCGCATGTTGGTGTCTCGGATTCGCTCAATCACGTCGTCGACTGAGATAGCCTCGAGATCACGGAATTCCGGCGGAGGCGCGTATTGCTGTTGAACGATCGCCTTGATCCACTCAATGACGGTTTCCGCCTGTTGGAGCCTCTCCGTGAGCACATGCCAGCTACGCATTGCAGCGATGCATGCGTGCGTGTACAACTTTCGTCGATGTAAGAAGAACAGGCTGCTGTTCTGCAAATGGTGACCTGTCTCCGCCGTGTGCGCTTGTCGTCGCGACCGGCTGCATCAGCCATCTTGCTAAGGGTCGATTTACTTAAAACCATTTTGATGTCGCGGGGATCTTGTGGCGGAACACGTGCTGTCATCTCGACTTGAACTTTCTCGCTGCCGCTGCCCTTGATTATACAAAGCTTTCTGAATATGTCGACAGCGTTGTTGAGACAGATCCGAGTGCAAGGGTCTTCGAGTAAATCGATAATGACCTGCAGCGACACAGCTTCTTGTCCACTCACGATCCTTTCTGCAGTCGCCCGAAGTGCTGCTGAACGGGCTGAACTCTTGGCCTGTTGGGAAATTCGAGGGCGTCCGGCACGAGCCGTTTGCTCAATTACAAAGCGGCTACCTTGTCCGGTGACTGGGGCGTTGATCAAGGTGCCTGAATCTTCCGAAGCGTCGTTGGTGTCGTCTTTGTGGGCTACATCCGGACGTACTGGTGTGAAATCACCAACAGCAGCTTCTCTTGATTCTGGAGATACTGCAGATACTGCAGATACTGCAGCCACAGCAGACACTTGATCAACAAGCTGAGCGATTATTGCTGGAACGATATCATCACCTAGCCCGGTGCTCTCTCCAGAGAGTCCGAAACCCTGCGACTGTGACGTCTTGACAGATCCCAAGCTAAAACCACCCCCGGAAACCACATCGATCTCGCACCCTTCATCACTCGCAGCAATCTCGCACCCTTCATCATTCTCGCTGCTCACCCCAGCCTCAATCTGTGCATGCGTGGACGGTGTGGAGCTTTCGTACACGTTGGCGTACACGGGAGGTTGAGATGCTTGCGTCGGCTCTTCTGTAATGTCGACGCCACCGACCGCCTCCAAGCTCCCACGCTTCAAACAACGGTTTGCCTTCTCCATAAACGCTAGTGCGCTCAAGAAGTCTGGCGTGCCGAGAGAACTTGCTGTCGTGCAGAACTCCATCGAAACCTCTTTGATGATCTTGAACTTCTCCCATTCACTCATTGCGGAATGTCGGGTCTGCTGAGGTCGGATCGAGACGACGTCAAAAGGGACCCACGGGGTGTCATCGCGGTCACTTGCGAGACTTCTCAACGATGAAATGCACCATCGCTTGTCAATGCTTGTTGGTGGGAGGACGTCCTCACCTTTCGCTCGTTGGATGAATATCACATGTCGGCATGGCAACTTGTATGTGCACATGAAAAGGCACGAGCAATTCCATGTCGTCGTGTTCACCGCGTACTCCTCGGGCAAATCTTCGTCATCGCTCGAAGTCCCTGCGTATTGAATAAGCTCGATGGGACCCATGGCCGAGTAGAATCGATACGGTTTACTTGTAGCGAGACGAAACTGTTCCGCGATGAGTTCGTACGCATGCTTTGACACCGTGTTCGCCATACGCTTGAGATCGCAATCTTCATCTGGCACAGCAACGGTTCCGATTTCGTGGATAGCCCTCTGCCAGTCGTCTTCAACTTTGGTCTGGTAGAGCATGAGCGAGACGATGCATCTGTCGATTGGCATGTATCTGTTGACACACATCTTGACTTTCTGCCAGCTCGACTCAAGGCGATTGTTGGTCGTGTTACCCAAATGTGGCACGTTGCCACGAAAACAAAGACTCCACATCGTCTTGCACTTGTCCCAATGTTCTTCGAAGTAATGCCTCCACTTCTGACGCCGTCCATCTTCCAGAATAGTCGCGTACATGTGTCGCTTGACCCTCGCGTACCATGCTTCAGATCGCGCACCGATAAGCAATCCGACGCAATTCTCAACCTCGTTCTTTTCGAACGCCGTAAAGCCGTACTTCGTGGTGTCCCGAATCTCCTTGCGCAGGTACTTGCGCACGTGCCACTCACAAAGCAGCACAGTGACGCCTGGAAACTTCTCTCGGAGAACCGCGATCTCACTGAAGTCCTTGTCAATAACCAGACACTGTATGCCGTCCCAAGCTTGGTTGGCTTCCTTGAAAGTGTCGACGACAACGGAGAGAGTCTCGACCCTTTCGTTCGCAACCAAAGCATGCTACAGACACATTCCGTCAGTATCCACGCAGTATCCATACAGAATTGGCAAGATCTCGTCAGTATCCGGCCAGTGTATGACTGGATCTGCAGTGTCTACGGTGAAACCCTTCAGAGAAAACACACCTGAACATGTTGACCACGCCCGTACGTGTCGTGAACCATGAAGCTGAACAACTTGTAGTTGTCCTTGTTCGTTGAATGTGTTGCATCGATGAGTAATACCTCAGGAAAGAAAGAAAACATCTCACGCATGTGACGTGTCTGCATCACAATCGCCTGCACCACATGCTACACACAAAAGAAGTCGTGGGATTAGATTTGCATACCTGACGCACATGTAAATAGCATACCTGCTCGTTTGAAAACACGCGTGCTGTATTACCTTCGACGTCGGCGAAGTTCTTCAAATACTTGTCGACTCGCTCTTCCACTGACGGCGCAGACATTTCCTCCTTGCTCAGTCGGTCGCACAGGTTGTGGACGTCCTTCATCGAGATGTCGTTGTCGACGTTCTCTCGGATGAACTGCCAGATCGAACGGCGCTTCGTGTGGTGTCGATTCAGTTGTCTGACACGAAGCAGCACGTCGTCCGGGATCACCGTTCGGTTTCGCGCGTACCGGCGGTATTCCTTCGCGCCGAGAGGATGATTATGGCCAGTGAAATGGTTTGTCACGACCACTTTCCATTCGCCATCCACGTTCTGAACACATGCATTTATCTGATCTGTCGATTAGACACATCGGAATTCATGAAAACGAGAGTATCTCGTACCTGAGCTCGACAACCCGTGTACCGAATTTTCTGCCGGGACGTCTTGCCCTTGCCCCGATTTCGATGCGGTTGGCCGTGGGTGCATTTGATCACTCGATTGTAGTGTCTAAAAGCTTCGGGGACTGGCAGTGTCTTCGAGTGCTTCGGCCGTTTGGCATTACGAGCTGCAACCGGTGTTGCTGACGCACGTGAAAATACCTTTTCGACCTCACATTAGGATCCTCATCACATTTCAATCACAAATAAATACGTCAAGCACATACCTGGAACGTTCGCTTACAGTACGCATCCAAAAATCCGTCGAAATCAGTCCATGATACGAACATCTCGCCCGCGAGGGACTCGGCCTCTTGCTCGCCATCATCGCCGTCTGACGCCACCTCGTCCTTCCCGTTATCGCCGTTATCGCTGTTTTCGTCGCTCGCGTTATCGTCGTCGTGGTAGCTCTCGTCGCTGGAGCTCGGGGTTCGCCGTTTGGTCGATCGGCGAGTCGACATACTGGCGTTGATATCAACTACTTGACAGCGTGCACGCGTTGCGTAGCAGCAGACGCGTAGCGTGGGGAGGGTGTCGGTCGAGCCCCGGTGGCGTAGCGTAGCAGCAGCGTGGGGAGGGTGTCGGTCGAGCCCCGGTGGCGTAGCGTAGCAGCAGCGTGGGGAGGGTGTCGGTCGTGCCCCGGCGTCACTGGGGTGGTGGCGTCGCGGCAGGGCGGTCGAGCTGGCGCTGGCGCTGGCGTCTTCGTGGCGCGCGTAGATGTCTGGAAAGCCCGCCAGTTGGATGTCAAAATCTCAATGAGAATTTTGCGATCGTAGATTCTTGAAATATGAGTGAATGTCAATTGTCGCAGAGGAAAGGGTATCTTAGGGTTATATTGTACCACAACACCGTCTATGTCCGTTTTCTGGATACTGGCAGAAGTCACACCAAAGAGGTCCATCCAGGACTCCAATGAGCAAGACATGGTGCGTGTGCTCATCAGAATCCAAGTCCAAAACTGCTCGATCTCACCCTGTACAGTAAGGTGCATTCAAGCTGTGATGCAATCCCTCCTGTTCGAAACACCGTCAAACGTTGGCATCCCTTGGTGCGTCACGTGGCGAAATCTGCTGCGCTGACAAGGTCCAATACAGTATATAGAGTACATTTTGGACCTTGTCAGCACACCACTCGTTAGGTCCACGGATTCACCGTCGGCTAATCACCTGCCGCACACGACTGGAGGTCCACCGACAAAAAAGATGTAAGACCTTCACCGACCATGCCAGTGCCGATCAACACAGCAAAGCTCATTCTTAAACTCACCAGCTCAGCGTCAACACGCACACGAGTGACGTACCTCTTGAAGCAGTGATGAGGCTCTCGTCCATCGCCGTCATCGCAAGCCTCACGGCGCTCATTCACAGCGCCTCCGTGACTGCCAATCGCTACATGGCATGCCTCTACAAGACGGACGGCGAGACATGCACCAACGAGGACGGCCAGCAGTCGCGTTGCTCGCCGCTGTATTCGTGCCGACCACTGCCGACGCCGTGCGGTGCTGGCGCCAAGGACCTCCAGCCCTGTGGTGACGGCTACACCGAGTTCTGCTTCCCGTTTCTCGGTCCGGAACTGCGTTGCCTCAACAAGATGGAGATCAGCGCCAACCTCAAGTTTGACGCCTGCTCCGGAAAGCCCGACGGCACGCCGTGCAAGGCGCCGTACCTCGAGACGCTGTACACGGGTGCCGCGGCGCTATATGAGCAGAACGGTCGATGCTCGGGACAGGTGTGCTTCAGCCCCGGGACGGTCGCGTGTCAGGGCAAAGCGATCGGTCAGGGCTGCGACTTTGAGGGTGCGCTCAACCGCAAGACGTACCGCTTCAGCGGCACCTGCCAGCAGAAGTACGCATCGTTGCACGAGCCCAACTGCAATGTGACGTCGCAGACGTACGTCGGTCCTGCGACGCCGATCAAGAGCCACCCGGGTCGCGACGCTACGGGTGCACCGGCCCCAGCGCCCGAGCCCACACAGGTGCCGACGTCTGCGCCAGCAACAGAAGCGCCCAAGCCAACCACTGCTGCGCCGGAGCCGACGACGCTCAGACCGGTCACATCGGCGCCTCCAGCGACCACGAAGCCGGTTGCCTCCAGCTCTCCTGCGACGACTCCGACTCCCATGACCGAGCGAGTGTCGGGGTCACGTCCGGGCAGCAGCGACAGTGAGCTCAAGCAGGAAACGACTGCTCCTTCGATGCCGCGACCGGAGATTCTGCCCAAGCAGACGACGACGACGCCTATGGCTTCGCGCACTCCGCTGCCGACGCTGAGCAGCGCTGCTTCTGCTGCTGACGTGACGACGGTGCTTGCGACGGCCGCAGCGGCCGCTGTGATGTTGGTGCAGGTTTAGCTTTCGAGTAGACGGCTTTGATGTCCATTGCATTCAGCAGTTTGTCTGTTAGGCCACGCTAGACTGCGAGGTCGTGCTAACCGTTTGCCACTACATCGACTGAATTGGCATGATAAGATGAGGATTTCTCAAGTGCGTGCACACATAGGAACGCTTTGATGGCGACGCACCACTTTGACGCGTGCGGCAGCGAAGACTACCAGAGCGTTGTGTTCGAGACGCCCAACAAACGTCCGACGCTGTATGACGCCGTCGGTGCCAAGTGCAGCCACCACCTCTGCATGTCGACCGGCATCATCGCGTGCCAGGGTCTGAAAACTCACGTCGAATACCGACGTCACGAGTCAATCGAGTCTAAACAGACAACGAAGATACCCGCGAGCTGTTGGGGAGAGTACATGTATTTTTTTCTATCTTTTTGGGCAGCACAGGGCCTTTCAATGGACAAACACGTCTACGCCATCACAAACATCACTGCTCCCATCACGAGTGTCCAGAGCGACGCTTTGAGCATTTTCCTCCTGCTGATGATGCTCGTGGGGGCAATGGTGTGATGTATTCGCGCCTGGCCCTTGTGGGCGAGGAGAGGCGGGTGTTCGCTTTCCGAAGAGAGATCAAGACTGACCTACGCTACTCTGCTTGCGGCTTTTGTGGGGGCACGGCGGTTGCCACCGCGTCGCGCAACCTAAAATAGAGCCACTCGCATCTAGCCGCCGTCGGTAACCGCAACATCCGTTCGGAATGTTCTGACGCAGCTCCGAAGAGAGAATTTGAATAGCGAGAGTGAGTAAGTGAGTGCGTGAGTGAGAGACACAGAGACAGCGACAGAGATAGAGAAACCACAGTGGTCGCGAATTCGATTCGTTCACACGTTCTCCTCCGCGCACAGTGTGTAAGCTGTCGCGTTCAGTGATCGGACAAAATAATATAAATGCAGTTATTACGGTATTGTATTGATTTAAATTATTGATTACTGGGATTCCTCACACACAATACAATTCGGAATTGGTCCCGTAATAACTGAATTGTTTTCGGGAGGGGTTCCTCGCATGGAGGTTTTGAAGCTCGTCAATCAATTGAGTGGTGCTGCTTTGCAAGTGATATGGTTGGCTTGTAGCATGCCGCCTGTGGTTCGACTTCAGCGCAGGGCAACCTCACTCCTCTGTATTCCACGCAACGATGACGTCCTCGAAGGGCGTCTGTCAGCTCTACTATCGCGACAACGGCGGCGGATCCTACACGTGCAAGAAGTGTGGGACCATGCGAAAGCAAGCCCCAGGCAGCGGTTACTCCAACCTGCTGTCTCATCTCAACGCCAAGCATCCCGACTTCAACGACGTGTGGCAAGACCTCCAGCAACAAGCATCGACGCTCGACGACCACGGCTTCGTCGATCAGCGTACAAGCGACTTGTTCAAGTGGACGCAGTGGATCGTTGTCCGAAACCATCCTTTGTCCGAGGTCGACAACCCTCTCACCCGGTCGATCGTCAAGATGGAGCCCGTGTCGTCGCGTGCACTGCTCGCATGCATGCGCTTTGTTACTGATCGAGTCGGCAAGACCATCGCCACTCGGATGGGGAGCGCGTTCGGCTTGATGTTTGACGGATGGTCGTGCAACTCCATTCACTTCGTCGGGATCTACGCAGTCTACGTCAACAATGGGCGAGTGGAGCAGCCACTCCTCTCGCTATCGCCCACGGAGAACGGCCAGACGGCCGACGCTCACATCGAGATGATCCAGAACGTGCTTTCGTTGTACGAAAAGGACGTCAACCATCTCTTGTTTCTGGTCGGCGACAACTGCGCCACGAACCAAGCCGTCGCAACGAGAATGGGTTTGCCGCTTGTGGGCTGCGCCAGCCATCGACTCAACTTGGCGATGAAGGAATTCCTTTCTGGGCACGAGGCCGTCATTGAAGAGGTTCAGGGGCTCATGACGCAGCTTAGGCTGCCCAAGAACGCAGCTGAACTCCTTGCGCACACCCCTTTAAAAGCGCTTAGAGCTAATGCGACGCGTTGGTCATCGACGTACGCGATGTTGAAGCGCTACACCGAGATCCGAGATGCTGCGAAGCACGTCGCTGCCGTTGAAGATGTTCTGCCCAGGCCGAGTGCGCATCGCAAGATCCTGAGCTTGATGAAGCACTTGGAAGCCTTGGACAGCGTCTGCGTTCAGCTTCAATCAGAAGCTTGTTCGCTTTCTGACACTCGGCTGTTGTTCGACGCTGTCGTGGACAAGTATCCTGCTATGAGCAGCTACTTAGATGCTAATGCAAGCATCGTCCACTCGCCTGCATTTGAGAATGCCGTGGTGAAGGTTCTGCGTGATCGCCCTCTTCTTGCGGCCGAAGAAGCAGCTCTCGAATCGTTTCTTGTCTCCCCGAAGGCGCAGGAAGATGTCAATGAGACCCAGAACTTTGCAATCGAAGCGCTTCGCAAGGCGAAGCGCAACAAGCGCAGTGGATCCTGCAACTACGCTGAAGTTCTGCGCTTTATCCCGCCGACGAGCAATCGCTGCGAGCGCCTGTTCTCTTCCTGCAAGCTCGTGTTGACCCCCCAGCGTTCGCGTTTGCTACCAGCGAACTTTGAAACCATTATGTTTCTTCACAGCAACCAAGACTATTGGGGGTTGCGCTCGGTTGTTGGGTTCACCGAGCCCACAGAATAGGCATGTGCAGGGTCATTTGCGATAATGAATACAGAGGAGTTAATAAAATGGATCTGGTCCCTAATTCTGAGATTCGAAGCACAAAGCTTGTCACTCCTCAACACTATCGTTCTGTTCGTCGACTGAGAGGTACGTGTGCCATCAATGCGCTTGCGATCGCGATCTGACTCTGTGTCAGCAGCGATCAGAACGGTGCAGGCATTGGAGCAGTAATTGCAATCATTATTTTTGCTATCGCTAGTGACTGCATTGATTATTACGGAGAAATGAGCTAACCAATTCAATAGATGATTGTATTTGCAGATCACTGGTCGCGTTGGTCTTCCTTGGTCCACCGGACACCCACTCTACCATTGATCTAGACGCTCAAGAGCGACAAGGAAGCGATGAGCACGGGCAGCAACAGCGCAGCTCCCATGGCGACGGTCTGCTGCGTCGCAGCGCTCGTCTTGCCGCCACTTGATTTGCCACCACTGGGCGTCGGCTCAAGCTTCGCCGGCTTCACGGCCTTGACCACGAGCTTCTCTGCGGGAATTGCAGTCGCGGGACCAACGACCTTGATGACAACGTTCGTTTCGCCTACGTAGTCGGTGCAGGCGAAGTAGCCGTTCTGGTCGTAGTCGCACTTGCCCTTAACTGTCACGATCTTGTCCTCGTAGAGCACATCAGCCGAGCATGCGTCGCGTTCCTCACTGAACTTGCACGCCTGTGCGGCGACACTCACGCACACATTGCGGTGGCACTTGCCCTTGGGCAACTGGTAGAACGTGATGGCGCCCTCGCCACTATACCAGTAGTCGATATCGTCGCACGCGTCACCATCCTTTTTGCCGACGCAAGAGTCGAACTTGCCTGCGGCAACAACGTCTCTTGGGCGCACGCAGGAGAGCTGCCCCTCAACGAGGTACTCGAAGCAGTTGCCGCTCACCACGCCCGCCACTTCGCACTTGTCGAGCGGCTTGGCGCCCTTGGGGCACGCAACCGGCGGCGACATGCAGTCAACTTGTTCACAGCGTGACGTCGAGCCGCTAGCGTGGTGCGTGCACGGCATCCCCGCAGGAAAGACGTCGCAGAGATCCGCAGTCTCCACGTTCGTCGGGTCAGTCACATTCGGGCGGTTATCGTAGACCTGCACAGGCGCCACAGGCATGATCGAGGTCATATAAACGGTGTCCGACATGTTGCAGTACAGCAGCGGGAATTTGGCGAGCTCATCCTGCGCGCAAGTGCCGCTGCCCTCGTACAGGAACGCGGCTGAGACGGTCTCGAACTTGCACGCGGTGCCAGCGCTCTTGTCGTGGCAGTGCGAGACGTACTCGGGGTCGCAGAAGTGGCCTCGGCACTGTCCAGGCTTGTCGGCGAAAAGCGCCATCGTACCTGCCGGCCTTGCATAAGTGACCAACGGCGTGCAGGTCGCGCCGTCGGTCTTCCCGTCGCACGCGTCGTACTTTCTGTAGGCTGACACCTCGGTCACATTGACGCAGTGTAGCTGCTTCTTGTCGGTGAATCGCGCGCAGACTTTCATGTCGTCCTCGGCGCACCACTGCAGCTCCTTGGCTCCGGACGCACACGGTGTGGGCACCTCGCGGCACTTGTAGGCGAAGCAACGCGACGGCTTGCCGTCGATCTCACAGGGAGCTCCGTGGCGGGACTTCTCACAGACGTCGGCGACTACGGGCGACGAGACGAGCAGCAGCACAGCGACGACGGCAGCGGTCGACAGAAAGAAGAGCGACGAGAACGACGCTCGAGTTCGAGCCATCGCCTGCGGGTGATCGAGACAGAGAGACTTGACACTTGAGACTCACGGGGCAAGTTGGAAAGTGAGCTTTAGTCTCATGTGACTGCAGTTATTACAGACGTGGTCACGCATGCAGCGCATGATCCTGGGCGTCGTTGTGGATGCCATTAACTTGATGTGGGAAGGATCGCCAACGTTGGATCTGGCGGAGGGACTAACTCCGAGTTTTCAAGATATGGTGCAGTGGAGGCAGTTTTGAGTCGACTTCTGTTGGGGATGACCCACCTTGTATTGTACGTTTAGTTTCATGTTGATTCTCAACGTGGAAACTCAGAGTCCATAGCAATCGCGACTCGCGATCGCGATTCGCGAGAGACTGGCGTGGGTCCAAATTCCAGGTGGATAGACAACTGTAAAACGCCAGTTCTTTTCCCTTGTCCGTGTTTTGGTCGTGGAGGCATCTGCTGGTAACTTAATACACCATCATCATCATCATCATCATCATCGTGTTTTGGTCGTGGACCTTCTTGACACGAGACTTCTGTGACTTCTGTGGCAGCGCCATTTATGACTACAAATTTAGTCATACATGTATCGGCCTCGTTGCGGGCACCTTTCGAGCAAGGCTCCTTCGTGCACACACCATTATGAGCCGCGAACATGCATGCGAGAGTGTCAGGTACACTGTACACAGCAGACACGAACTGCAGCTCACCCAGCTGGATCATTCTTATCTTCGTCCGTGTGTATCGTTTCAGTCATCGAACGGAAAACGTTTGATAAATCTGACAGTGAGAAATGCTGACAACTCACAGCTGACAACTCACAGCAACTGAAACCTGGAGAGTGGATGCGCTTGGGCAATTTGTTGTCAGTGGTGGAGAGTCAAGAGCCAGGCGACGTCCACAGTCAACCCAGTCAACACTGTTGACTAAGGACGTCAACTGGCTGAAGTGTTTTTGTCCACGTTGAATGTTGTGCCGACAACTTATCAGCGATCCGTACAGTCGATGCACTGCAGACTGCAGTGCAGTGCCTCACGGCCAGTGAGTCACGAACAGCTGACTATGTGAGTCAGCCTGTCGCGTGACACCAAACGTCAAACCCGCACTGGACTGTATAAGCTACTAAATTGAGGTCCATCCAGGACTCCAATGAGCAAGACATGGTGCGTGTGCTCATCAGAATCCAAGTCCAAAACTGCTCGATCTCACCCTGTACAGTAAGGTGCATTCAAGCTGTGATGCAATCCATCCTGTTCGAAACACCGTCAAACGTTGGCATCCCTTGGCGCGTCACGTGGCGAAATCTGCTGCGCAGACAAGGTCCAATACAGTACAGTCCTGACTCCCAAAATGGCGTGCACATTCCGCCTATAACCTTGTAAACTTTATCGAATGAATCCAAGCACTTTGTTTCTGGGAATCACGTCGAACAATCATCTTAAGTTAACTAACGTGGTCAGTGCACGGCTAGTAGGGATGACTCGGATGGATCGGAGTATGAGCGTCTTCTGGCTAGACTTTCAAGTGGAGCTGAGCGGATGTTCGTTGCGATGTTCATGTCAATTGCAGCGTCTTCTTTTCTTTTTTATTTATTAAAAAAAGCTCACTGTATTTGACCGAAAACAGTTCGAAGTGCTGGTTACACCCCCCGGCTTGTCGCGAACAGTGATGTCCGCTTCCTCGTCAGCGAGCGAGATTACTCCAAATCAATCCGCTCTTGGAATCTACTGGATAAGATGAATCCGCCTTGTTTTGATCTACCTGGAGGAATCGATGCCATATGGTTGCGCCATTTTGGGAGTCAGGACTGTATGTAGAGTACATAATATGTACATAATATGTACTCTACAATATTATTGGACCTTGTCAGCACACCCATAACCCACGAACATGCATGCGGTCAGGAACATACACAGTTGACACGCACAGTGGACACGCACTGCAGCTCAGCCAGCTGGATCATTCTTCGCTTCGTCCACGTGTATCGTTTTAGTCATCGAACGGAAAACGCTTGATGAATTTGACATTTGTACTAAATTGAGGTCCATGCAGGACTCCAACTGGAGCGTGGCAAGCACGTCGCTCGGTCGCACGAGAAGAGCTGGCCCTCCACGAGGTACGGTAATGCACTGCACTCGAACTTGAAAGTTTGTAGCCCCGGGCCAAAGCCCCCGCCTCCTGTTTTTTAAAAGCACCTTTAGGTCGCACACGTCAAGCTTGTTGCCCTTGGGAGGACCAAGTTGGGACTTGCAGCCGGCGGCGACCCAAGAAGGGACAGGCTGTCTTTGCGACGAGCAATGCTTGTCGAGCTGCTCGACTCTTTGACACTTGGAACTCCAAAGTGGAATCTGGACTCGAGATTCCACGTTGGAGTTCCAAGTGTCACAGAGTCAACAACGGGGGGTGTCGCGCGACAGACTGTCTCACTTCTTGAGCTGTTCGTGACTCACTACACATCGTGTGTAACGCTGCAGTCAAAGTGGACAAAGCACCAAGATCTGTCAAGAGACCGGCCATATTGTTGACACAGCCGTTTGCTTCTGACCTGTGGCGTGACTCACGGACCTCGAGCATCAGACGAACTTGAACGGAATCCATCCTTCTCCCTCGACACTTCTCTCCAGTCTAGTGGACTGAGCACACCAGTCGTCACTTTCGAATTCTCCTCGTCCACTTCAGTCGCCTCGACGATGGTCAAGACGTCCCTGTTGCTCACCGCCACCGCGGCGCTTCTCGCCACCACGCTTGGCACCGTCGACGCCCAGAGCTGCATCGGCCAGCGCGACGGCGCTCCTTGCCAGACCAGCAGCGGTGCTCCGTCTCGCTGCTACGAGAAGCGTTGTCGTGAGCTGCCCAAGCCGTGTCCCCCTGGCGCGGCAGAACTGCAGGCCTGCGGTCGCAACGCGTACTGCTCGCCGTTCATGTCGCCCGAGCTCATGTGCCTCGACAAGAACGAGTTCCCACGCTTCCGGGCGTTCGACGCGTGCCGTGACAAGCCTGATAACACGCCGTGCCAAGCGCCGCTGTTCGAGGGCAAGAACGGTGGCTCTGCCGCGCTGTACGAGACGCCGGGCGCGTGCTACGACGGCTTCTGCATGCCGCCCTACACGGCCGCGTGTCTAGACAAGAAGAACGACGACACGTGCACGTACCGTAGCGTGCGCGGGGGCTCGACACGCGAGTTCAGTGGTCGTTGCAAGCAAGAGGGCTCCACGCTCGCCAACTGCGAGGACTCCAGCAGCACCGAGCTCGGTCGCGCGACGCCCATCAAGGCGTTTGACAACCGCGACGGCGCGCCCCGCGTCACCAACACCACGGCGATCGACATCTGCGACGTGCTGGACGATGGCGTCCCCTGCACCGACCGTGACGGCCGCGCGTCGCGCTGCGTCGACGACAAGTGCCTCTCGCCGCCGGAGCCGTGTCCCGCCGGCGCCAAGGAGCTGCAGACGTGCGGCGCGCGCGGCGACAGCATCTGCGTCGCGTTCGGCGACGACAAGAGCACGCTCAAGTGCGTGCGCCCAAACACGTTGACGGCGACGCTGCGCTTTGACGCGTGCGAGGGCAAGAAGGACGGCGACGACTGCCAGGGCGTCGTGTTTGAGACGCCCAACAAGCGTCCAACGCTGTACGAGGCCGTCGGCTCCAAGTGCAAGCGCCACCTCTGCATGTCGTCCGGCATCATCGCGTGCCAGGGCAAACTTCAGGCGACGTGCTCGTTCGACGGTGTGAAGGACGGCGAGGTGCTCCGGTTCTCGGGTGTGTGTCTCAAGGAGTCGGGCATGGAGCCGTCCTGTGACGGCAAGGCGTTCACGCCCAAGGACAAAGTGGGCGACGCCAAGGTGCTCAAGCAGGCGCCCGCGCAGCCTACGCCCAGTTCGGCGCCATCGCCGTCACCGACTCCGCTCTCGCCGCGCGACAGTGCGTCCAAGCCGCCGGTCGTGACGCTGGCGCCGGACAGCAGCAGCAGCGGCCGAGTCGCAGTGGCGAGCGCTGGTGTCGCGCTGGCATCGATGGTCTTGGTGCTCACGCTTTAGAGAGACCGAACAAGTTCTAGTACAGTGTGCGTATTATAGTTCTAGTAAAACGAACGGAAGAGAGTTCGCGTTGATTCATCATTATCGGGGTTTACTATCTGACTTTTGAGCCTGAAGGTCAGTTTACAAACTGTCTGAAGCAGCGGCGTTCCTTTATAAGGCACTGACAGACGATGGACCATTGAAGGAGACGATCGTCCCTCGACTCGACGCGATCGTGTGCTGTTTGAGCGGTGGGGAATCCCCACAGGGCGCCAGTGACTGGGGATCAAGCAGAACGCGTTGGACACGTGTGGATTCGTGCTGAGGAAGCCTGTCCACTCGAACGCCTCACAACAAGTCACTTCTCGTGCAACTCGACACGAGAGTTGAGCTCCGTCTCTTGCGCTGTGTCTCTGCGTTGTCCACTTTGAAAATTCAGTCTCAGAGTGAGTAATGAAGGCCGTAACGACTCACTACAGGATCCACGAGACCCGCGACGGGCCCACACACCACACATCCTCACACGAAAACCCGTACACACACCAAGTCGGTCGGAAGGACCATTGTGAGACTCCAGCAGCAGCCACCGAGAGAGCCGCATTCCTAAACTCACCAGCTCAGCCTCAACACGCATACGAGTGACGTACCTCTTGAAGCAGTGATGAAGCTCTCGTCCATCGCCGTCATCGCTAGCGTCACGGCGCTCATTCACAGCGCCTCCGTGACTGCCGATCGCTACCAGGCGTGCCTTTACAAGACGAACGGCGAGACATGCACCAACGAGGACGGCCAGCAGTCGCGTTGCTCGCCGCTGTACTCGTGCCGACCGCTGCCGACGCCGTGCGGCGCTGGCGCCAAGGACCTCCAGCCCTGTGGCAACGGCTACACCGAGTTCTGCTTCCCGTTTCTCGGTCCGGAACTGCGTTGCCTCAACGAGATGGAGATCCGCGCCAACCTCAAGTTTGACGCCTGCGCCGGAAAGCCCGACGGCACGCCGTGCAAGGCGCCGTACCTCGAGACGCTGTACACGGGTGCCGCAGCGCTGTATGAGGAGAACGGCCGATGCTCTGGACAGGTGTGCTTCAGCCCCGCGACGGTCGCGTGTCAGGGCAAAGCGATCGGTCAGGGCTGCGACTTTGAGGGTGCGCTCAACCGCAAGACGTACCGCTTCAGCGGCACCTGCCAGCAGAAGTACGCATCGTTGCACGAGCCCAACTGCAACGTGACGTCGCAGACGTATGTCGGTCCTGCGATGCCGATCAAGAGCCACCCGGGTCGCGACGCTACGGGTGCACCGGCCCCAGCGCCCGAGCCCACGCAGGCGTCGACGTCTGCGCCAGCAACAGAAGCGCCTAAGCCGACGACGGTTCGACCCGTGACCACGGCGCCTCCAGCGACCACGAAGCCAGCCGCCACTAGCGCTACGCCTACGACTGAGCGAGTCTCGGGCTCTCGTCCGGGCAGCAGCGATAACGAGCTCAAGCAGGAGACAACTGCGCCTTCGGTTCCGCGACCGGAGGTTCTGCCCGCGCAGACGACGACGACGACGCCTACGGCGTCGCGCACTCCGCTGCCGACGCTGAGCAGCGCTGCTTCTGCTGCTGACGTGACGACGGTGCTTGCGACCGCAGCCGCCGCCGCTGCGGTCATCGCGCAGATTTAACGATCGACTCCGTGCATGTTTTTGAGTGTCCCCATGCCCCCCCTCGTAGATTTTGTAGTCCATCAAATGCATCCAGCTTCAAACTCCACAAAGAGCCTTCGATCGTAGCTTCATTCCAAGTCTGAAACCAAACTTGATGGATCCACTGGATAGAGGAGACGCTGGCTGGGCTCTGCCTCTGTCCACTCGCCATTCGTTCGTGCAGCTGGGATTCCCAGTCTGGGAACGTTGGTGGAGGCGCTGTCCATGTCCTTCACGCGAGTGTAATGCGTCATTCCTCTCCATCTGGAGGCATAACTTTCCATATTATGGTAGATTCGGTCCCCAAGTGCATAGGAAGCGGTGGTACAAGCGCATCGCGCTCTCGTGAAAACGCAACATGAAAGCACCTTCTATTGGAATACTCTGGTGTCTGACGTCGTGGCTGGTCAACAAACGGACCGAGCGGAGATTGAGTTCAGTCTCACCATCAGGATGCACACCACTTTCCAACTTGCCGTTCAAGTCTCAAGCCTCAAGCCTCGCTTGCCAGCAGCGAGACGCCATCTCCTGCAATTAGAGACATGGCTCGTGCGTCGTCCTCTTCGCTCTTCTTCCTGTCGACCGCTGCCGTCGTCGCGGCGCTGCTCGTCTCGTCGCCGGTCGCCGCCGACGTCTGTGAGAAGTCCCGCCTCGGAGCTCCCTGCGAGATCGACGGCAAGCCGTCGCGCTGCTGGAACTACACGTGCCGCGCGCTGCCCACGCCGTGCGCGTCCGGACTCAAGGAGCTGCAGTCGTGCGACAAGCGCTTCGGCGTCTGCGTGCAGTTCACCGACAAGAAGCAGCTGCACTGTGTCAACTCGACCGAGGTGCGCTACTACAAGAACTACGACGCGTGCGACGGCAAGACCGACGGTGCGACCTGTACACCCGTGGCCAACGCCGGCTGGTCGCAATACACGACGGCGCTCTTCGCCGAGAAGCCTGGACAGTGCCGAGGCCACTTCTGCGACCCCGAGTACGTCTCGCACTGCCACGACAAGAGCGCTGGCACCGCGTGCAAGTTCGAGACCGTCTCCGAGGGGTTCCTGTACGAGGGCAGCGGCGCGTGCGTGCAGAGCAAGCTCGCCAAGTTCCCGCTGTTGTACTGCAACATGTCGGACAACGTTCACATGGCGTCGATCTCGCCCGTGGCGCCTGTGCAGGTCTACGACAACCGCCCGAACGTGACTGACCCGACGAACGTGGAGACTGCGGATCTCTGCAACATCTTTCCCCCGGGAACGCCGTGCACGCACCACGCCAGCGGCTCGACGTCACGCTGCAGTGAGGACGAATGTGCGTCGCCTCCGGCCGCGTGCCCCAAGGGCGCCAAGCCGCTCGACGAGTGCGACCTGAAGGAACGCGGCTTTAAGGGCTACTGCCTCGAGTACCTCGTTGAGGGACAGCTCTCCTGCGTGCGACCGAGCGACGTGCGCGCCTCGCTCAAGTTCGACTCGTGCGTTGGCAAGAAGGACGGCGACACGTGCGACGATGTCGACTACTCGTACAGCAAGGACGCCGTCACGTTCTATCAGTTGCCCAAGGGCAAGTGCCACCGCAATGTGTGTGAGGGTGTCGACGCGCAGGTGTGCGAGTTCAGCGAGCGCCGCGACGCGTGCTCGGCTGACGTGCTCTACAAGGACAAGATCGTGACGGTCAAGGCCAAGTGCGACTACAGCCCGAACGGCTACCTCGCCTGCTTCGACCGCGAAGGCGAAATGTATGCTGACGCCAAGGTCGTCGGTCCCGCGACTGCTATTCCTGCAGAGAAGCTCGTCGTCAAGGCCGTGAAGCCCGCGAAGCTGGAGCCGACGCCCAGTGGTGGCAAATCCAATGGCGGCAAGACGAGCGCGGCGACGCAGCCAACTGTCGCTATGGGAGCTGCGCTGCTGCTGCCCGTGCTGATCGCTGCTTTATCGGTGTAGAACATCTTGGTCAACTATAGGGTGTGTGTGATGATCGATTGATTGCTTGAGGGATATCAATGCAAACGCTAAAGCACAGTTTCGGGTTTCTCCTCTTGTGGTATCGGTCGTGTTATCGCTGGTATGAATGGCATGAGGCTAGACGCCGCAAGAGAGTTG
Source organism: Pythium insidiosum (assembly GCA_022836835.1). NCBI lineage: Eukaryota > Oomycota > Peronosporomycetes > Pythiales > Pythiaceae > Pythium > Pythium insidiosum. Next base: position 307,856 of record JAKVDI010000006.1, read on the forward strand.
GTTGATGGATCCCCACAGACAACTGGACCCAGTGTCCCGCTGCCAGTCAGATGAACTTGAGCAGCGGTGATGGTTGGAAACTGACTCGGTGGGAACTGACTCAGCTCCCAACCGTCACCGCTGCTCAAGACCCTCCGCTGCAGGATCAATATTGCTGACCGTGTGACAGCGTGGAACCGCAAGGGACGCGAAACAGACAGAGCTAAATCTGGTCACTCGTACGCAAACACACACACACATCCTGGCTGAGAGGGACAGAGACTGGGACAGAGACACCTAGCAAAAGACCAAGCCCAGAGCCACATGAGGCGGCGCCGCCTCTGAGGGAAGAGCAGGCGATGGTGATAGCGCCACCATCGGTGCCACCATTGTGGTGCACAGAGCGCTCGAGATGGTGTCAAGACTTACAACCAGGATTTTAGACTGTTTAAACGAGTTTGAAGACAGTTAAGAACGCGGACAGCGTGGTCGGGGTCAGAACTAAACACCGTGTTGACTTTTGTGGAGCAATCGACTTCGGTGGCTTCATGCACCCAACGAAATCTGGTGGAAACCCAGCGAATCTCAACTGATGCTCTCCAATCAACTGTGTTCTTCTCGTGTCTTCAGCGCTCCATGCTCAAAGCTGAGAGACATTGTGTAGACAAATATGGTGAAGCAGTTCGACGTGCCCAAGTTGGGCAGCCCAACAATGAGCACGAGGTGAACGGAGAATACACACCTTTGTCAGTCGATAAGCGAGTCTATCCAAACTGGGAGAGTTCATCAACAACAAGAGAAAGTATATTTAGTCTCGACTTGCATTACGTTATCACTTCTCACAGACAAACAACAAAACTTGGACAGACACGTGACTCTTCTAGAGACAGCATGGTGCGATATCCAGCAGCTCCACAGACACAGCATCCATGTCCTTCACAGAGACGTCCAACGGCTCCATCAGTGCCAACAGCTCGTCGTCAATGACTGTTGATGCGCTGGACCAACCCGTCTGGACACTACAGCAGACTTGATCATCGCTATCAAACAGCGCGTCGAAAATGAGTGCGAGATCTTCGCCATCGAACGGATTCGTGCAATCTGAACAACTCACGTTGTTCACAAGCGGTTCAGCAGTCGATGTGACGATGGAGAAAGTCTCGAGCTCTGCGGCTGCGATTTCGCGACGCTCGATTCGATGTGCTCGCGCCTGACGAGCGATACGCTGTCGATACTTTTGCGCATGCGTCATCGTCTGTCGCGTGGTGCGCGTGCCGACGTGCTGCGCGATGCGCGTCCACGGTCCGGTCGGAAACATCTCGAGACCCTGCAGGAACCGCTCGTGCTCGTCGTGCGTCCACGGTCGACCCTGTCGCTTGGTGGGACCCTTGACGGCGCTCACGGGGGCGGGTGGCAGACGAATGACTTGGTGCTGGTGCTGGTGGTGGTCATCGCTCGTAGTTGCGACGAAGAACTGTCGGCGGACGTCGGCGGAGATGGTCATGACTCTTGTTGGTGAGTTGGTTGACTTGGTTTAGGTAGGCTCTTTGCTTTAGACGCTCGCGTCTGTTGATGTGATGATGAGGCGTGTACAGGATGTGTTCAATTGAATTGTGATGACAAGGATCGTAGAATCGGCATGAACGGATGCGGACGGCGGGCGCGTCTAGTGAGAGAGGGAGGGATGGAGACTTGTTTTCTCTCGTTTCTCGTTTCTGTCTGTCGCGGGTGCGTGGCAACAAAGATCGAACGATCGAGTGTAGCCATCTTGGTAGTCCACAAGTCCACAAGGGAGCCTCCGGATTTTTGGGTTCACGAACAGGTGTGTTGATCTGCGCTGCTGGTGGGTGGTCTGCTGGTCGTTGGCCCGAGATCTGGAGTGATGATCAGATTCCAGTTCCCAACAGAGTGATGGTGGCGTTCGAAGCCACAACAAACATCAAGCCGCAAATCGAAGCGAAGCGAGTCTAGTGTGACGCATGCAGAGACTGACCTGCATGCGTCACGGTCACGGCCGCGACAAGAAGAGTCGCACTGCACTTGACAGCACACGTGGATTGGTTTGTTCAACAAGCTCTGTTAGTCCCACCAGCTGCCAGTCGCCATCGTTCAGAATCTGGTGGCAATGTCTGGCGCTGCGTGTGGCTACAATCTGAGCTCCTCAGTTGCTGCGCTGAGCAGGCGAGTTTCGGTAGTCGACGCTACCGTCTCCATGGTGCCTTCACGGTGGACGAACCAACTGCCATCTCTGTTACCCTAGCTGCTGATGCTCTCATGGTGACGGACTATCATCGTTGATTAACCTCTCTCATCGAGCAGAGAAAAACCTGGTCTAGCATGGACCATACATTAATCACGCATGGCTGTCATCCCCACCAAGAAGTCAATCAACATACCGTAGTAAAGTACAACGCAGCACACACACAAAGACTACGACACACGACAGAGAGACGGGTAGATCGACGCAGCGATTGCTCTGTCTTCCATTCTCAATGTGAATTTCAGATTCATATTCGACTTGCATTTTGCAGCTTCAAAATTGGTGGATCGTATCTCTCTTCATCGAGACTATATCATACTCTACGTCACTTCATCTCGCACTTCTGCGGCTCAATAGATAGATGTAGGCGCCGCTGGGTCAGCCGTCGTCGCTCTTCACACGTTGCATGCGAGCAGTTGATCCAGCTCTAACGAGAGGTCGTCCAGGTCATACTGGTCCAGTTGGCTCAGCAGTGCTTCCATGTCGCTGTCGAGTCGGTGGACTGGCGTGTCGGCGCCGTCAACCATTGCGTCGACGAACGAAAAATCAAAATCCAAGTCATCGTTCGGAGTCTCCATGTCCACGTCCTTGGTGTCGCTATCGGCAAAGATCTCGGCCAGGACGTCAAGACAGTCGGCGTCGTTCTGCAGGAGGCACTCGAAATGATGTTGTGGATGTTGATCATCCATCTTCATCGCTTGCGTTGTTGACGCTAGCGTGTTGTAGTAACTCTCGCTCTCGCTCTGGTCGCCCGATGTCGCGAGGCGGTCGGCAGCACTGAAGCGATCCATTTGTCGTTGCATAGCACGCTCTTGTCGAGCGATACGCTGTCGATACTTTTGCGCATGCGTCATCGTCTGTCGCGTGGTGCGCGTGCCGACGTGCTGCGCGATGCGCGTCCACGGTCCGGTCGGAAACATCTCGAGACCCTGCAGGAACCGCTCGTGCTCGTCGTGCGTCCACGGTCGACCCTGTCGCTTGGTGGGACCCTTGACGGCGCTCACGGGGGCGGGTGGCAGACGAATGACTTGGTGGTGCTGCTGCTGCTGCTGGTCGTCGCTCGTAGTTGTGACGAAGAACTGTCGGCGGACGTCGGCGGAGATGGTCATGACTTGAAGGCGAGTCGGTTGGATGGAAGGAAATTGTGGAATGAGCAGTCGCGCCATCGCTTTCGTGGCAAGCACTGCGGTCGCAATCACGCGCTGTGTTCGAATCACGCAGCGCATCAACGAGGACGGAGGGAGGAAGGACCTCTTGACGTTGAAGCCACGACGGCCAAGCAGATTTGCCGGATTTTTGGGTGGGTGCGTTCGATCCAGGAGGAGAGTGTTGGTCGGTTATCGGATTCTGGAGCTCACCTTGTGGCGACAAGCATGCAAGCTGAGTCAGTTTGCTCGCTGTCCGCTGTCTGTGTCGAGAGTGAGTGTCCTGGAGTTGAAGCGACTCATTGCACAGTGTGTCTCTCCAAGAGACGCACAAAGATGTCGTTGTCTGTTAAGCCGAACTACTGTTCTGATCCCGTCCAGACCAGACTAACTGTATAGACAACTTGACTAGAGAACCTGATGCGTGAGATAAAAGCTGTCTCTCTCCACGCTTAGTCTCCCATGGAGCACGTCTACAGGGTTCCATGCGGAAACGGCACGATAACGCAGTCCTCTTGCTTCGCCACGATGCACAACTGCGTTCATGGCTGAGCGGTCATGTCGGCTTTGCGTGGCTTCACATCAAGTCTGGGAATTCACATTGGACTTGGTGACACATCCACGCAGTTTGTGGACGGCTGTTTCTGATTGGTTGATTTCTGCGTTGGCATCCAGTGCGCAACTGTCGCAGTCAGTGACAGTCTGTTGCGGGGTCTAAAATCCGGGTTGCGGATGCTGGATGGACTCCAAGAACACGATCAGTATAGTCTCACATGGCATGGAACGGACCACTGCCGCCACTTGAGTCGCGTGGCGTCGCTACTGCTGGTGATCTTCCTGCCTCTGCGTCTTCTTCTCCCCCTCCACTGCTGCTGCGGTGGCTCTGACGCAAGACGACGTGTGGACCCGTGAGCACCCAACCGACGTCGTGCTCCAGCAAGAGTTCCACCGCGTGCGCGTCCGCGTGCCGCAGCACGAGCGTCTTCCGTGCGGTGGCGCAGCGCAGCGCGAGTTCCTTCAGCGCTGCTGTGGCGGAGAAGTCGGCGACGTGTGCGTCCGCGAGGTCGAGCACCACCACAGCAGACGCGTCGCTCGGGTCGTCGTCCACGCCTTCCATCGCATTGCGGAACGCCACGATGGACGAGAACTGCAGCGCTCCGTGGAGGCGCAAGACGCGCGCAGTCGTCGAGCGCTGCGTCTCGACCTCAACGGTCTCCCAGGTCGCGGCCGACACGTGGAGCTGCCGGCCGCTGGTCCACGCGTTGACGAGCGACTGCCAGACGACGCCGGCGACGACGGCGACCGCGAGGTTGATGGCTGCCGCGAGCGCCGTCACGAGCACGAGCGCGAGCGCGTCTGTCGCCCGTAGGCGCCACACGAGTCGCAGTGACGGCCAGTGGAACGTGTGTGCGATGATGACAAGGAGGATGCCCGTGAGACACGCGACGGGCACACGCGCCATCACGGGACTCGCGAAAAGCACCACCGCAAAGGTCGAGAGCCCGCAGACGACGGCCGACAACCGATGGCGCGCGCCGTTGAGCACGTTGCCGGTCGACTGTCCGATCATGGAGCAGCCACCCATGGCGCCAAAGACGCCGCACACGACGTTGCCGACGCCCTGCGCGACGCACTCCCGGCGACACACACGGCGCGTCAGTCGCAGTCGTCCGTGCGGCGTCAGGTCCACGACCGCCTGGATTGTCATGATCGACTCGAAGATGCCGACGGCCGCGAGACTCGCGGCGCACGAGAGCACCGCCGCCCAGTCGCGCACGTCCGCCACGTGTGGCAGCCGCAGCGACGGCAGACTGCCGGCGAGCGGCGACGTCTCGCCGATCGTGCGCACGTCGTAGCCCAGGAGCGGTCGGTTCACGCCAAACTCCAGGCCGACGCCGAGCGCGGCGACCACGAGCGTTGGCGGCAGCAGACGACCGACACGCGGCACGCGCGGAAACAGGTGCATCACGAGCGCCGTGATGGCTACCAGCGCCGCCGTCGTCCAGAGCGTCGGGTCACGCAGCGCCATCCACTCGAGACGCCCCTGCTTCTCGCACTCGCCGAAGCGCAGCCCCTCGCGTCGTGCTGTGGCGTCGCACACCTGGAACGTCGTCTTCTGCGAAAGGAACATCATGATCGCGAGGCCGTTGAGGAACCCCATGTGTGCCGTGCGAGGGATGAGCGAGAAGAAGCGCGAAAGCTCCAACAGACCAAAGATGAGCTGCAGCACGCCCGCGAGAAACACGGCGACTACGAGGTGCTGCACGCGCTGCTCGTACGTGAGCGCCGCGAGCGCGCCAGTGCTGCTCGTGAGCTGCGGCATCACGACGGCGAGCGCACCGGCGGCGCCAGCGACAGTCGACGGCACGCCGCCAAAGAGACCGACGATGACACCAAAGAAACCCGTCGCGTATAGACCGGCGAGCGGATCGAGGTTGGCGACGTAGCTGAACGCCACGGTCTCTGGGATCTGCAGCAGCGTCGCCGCGACGCCGCAAAGTACCTCGCGCTGCAGAACGACTGGCTGCTGGAGATAGAACCTCGCGTCGGCTTTGCACTTGGCCATAAACGTTGTCGCGCGGTGGTGCTCTTGCTTGGACGAGGATGACGAGGAAGACGACGACGACAGCAGCGAGCGGAGCGCACGCCACGACCGTCGACCTGCATGACCGATGGTGTCGCTGTACAACGAGCGCAACGAGGCAGCGAGAGATCGCGGTGGACGCTCTGTCGCGAGCTGCACGAACATTGTTGGATCGCGCTCGCGGAGCTCTTCGGACACCGCGAAGGACTGGAGCTCGACATCGCGGAGAGATCGAGACATGCAGCGGACGCCTGCGAGTGGCGTGGACGCGTGGAACGAGAGCGCGTCGTCCTTGTCGAAAGGAGACGTCATGCTTGTGCTTGTTGTATACCTCGGACCACGAGGCTGGCCGGATGAAGTTGAAACTCAAAATGAATCTCCACGGATGAGACCGTTCTCACGCAAGAACTCTGGCGTAATCGCAACGGATGTTGAGATCAGACACAAAGTGAACCTGAACCTGTCAAACGTCGTGGCTGATGTGGTTGGTCGTTCCACAGGATGGTACATTGTACCGCTCGTGTACCATACCATCTGACCCACAACCGTAACCCCAACCGTAACCCTGATATCCGTCGTTCGATCACGAACCTGCTCACATTGCCTTGATCTGGCTATTAGCTGGTGTCGAGTTGTCAGGTGCTCTGCCGTCTTCCCGTCGCTCAAGATGCCACCGACGACAGACAATAAGCGGCTCGCGCGTCGAGAAAGTAACCTGACGCTTACGGGGGACGATATGGCGCCAGCGGTCGCGCTTGAGCGGATCGCGACGCCGTGGATGACGCGGGAACTGTTCGAGACGCTGTGGCGGAACGCGCCAAGCGCCGTGCGATCGAGTTGCGCGTTCACGCGGTACCATCGTCGTCTGCCTGCGAGCGACTCGTTCATCGGTCCCCGCCGCCGAATGCCACGCCGTCGCCCGCGCACCACGAACGGCAACTCCCAACGCGACTCCAACGATTCCAATTCCACCAATCCGATCCAACAACTGGACAATCCGGAACGTCAGACCAACGGTGACATTCAGCTTCAGATTGCCGACGAAACTGAACGTGAAACTCGACGCAACGGCGCAGTTGTTGAGAATGAAGAGGACGATGACGAAGAGGACGACGATGATCTCGAAGGATCGATCCTCGCGGTGGCTGCGGCGATGGAGGAAGACGAGCACTTGGACTTCCAGGACCAGCTCGTGCAGTGTCTCGGGGACGACGTCGTCGTGTTCCCGCCCGCGGACGCCCACTCGGACGCCGGCGACCTCCGAAGAGCGCTCACCAGCACGCAGCTCGACGGGTACGAGCGGGTCTTTGTCGTCCACGGGTACAGCAGCGTCGTGCCATCGGTCGGCGAGCGCACCGTGCTGCTCTTCCGACTGGAACAGCTGCACGGTTCCGAGCAGATCGCGATCGCGGTCAAGAGCACGGATCCGGTGGACGTTGCTTGCATGCAGGCGTTCTTGGCGACGCTGCAGCAGCGTCTTTCGCCTGGAGCTCCTCCCGCTCGACCGCAAGCTCGTGCGCTACGAGACACGACCGCCGAGTTTCTTGAGGGATGTGAGGTGCTGCCGCAGCTTCCAGATGAAGACGAGTCGGACGACGAAGATACGAAGCGACCAGCAAGGCAACGGCAAGCTCATGATGACGCTCAGTCTCCTGGGGAGTCGGTGTCGACGGTGTCTCTGGCGCGGACCACGTCCTCGGCGTCGACGGCGTCTCGCGGAAGCGCACGCAGCCGATCGCACACGGTTCGCTACCGCACTGAGCACACGATCGCGTTCGAGGGGTACCTGACCAAGAAGAGCGAGTTGCTCCAAACTTGGCGAGTTGCGTACTGCGTGTTGGAAGGCAACACGTTGGCGTACTACGAGTCGAGGGAGGACTTTATCTTGAACACCAAGTTGATTGGGAGGATTCAGCTGCAGGGAGTCGACCATGATCACAGCAACGGCAAGCCAAATGGCTTTCGCGTGCTCACAGAAGGCCACCGCGTGCACCACTTGAGCTCTCGTACGTTGTTTGAGAGAGATCAGTGGATACGAGCGATCAAGACGGCGATCACAAGAGGTCCATCAGCGCAAAGCAGCGCAGAGGGATTCGCATCCCAAGAGCTGGATCCGACCAAGTTCTACCGTCTTCTAGGAGCGCTACTGCGGCAAGAGATCAGCGACTTTCCCATGCTCTTCCGCTGCATGCATCCGGACGTCGTGCTGACGTCCAACTTCCCGCCGATCGTGCCGTTCTGGGGACAGTATCGTCGATTCGATGGGATTCTCCTATTCTTCTCCACGCTGCTCGAGTCTGTGGCCGTTGATTCGTTCGAGATGATGGAGGTCGTGGAGCTCGTACGCGGGGACGCCGACTGTGTGGACGCATTTGTTGACGGAGACGACGAACCGCTGTCATCGTCTCCAGCTGGCGCGATTTCAGGCGTTGGCGCGACGTTGTCGCCACAACCCGACGGTCCCTTGTCGAATGGTAGCAGCGTCTCGACTCCGTCCTCCGCATGGACGAGGCGGTTCGTGGTGACTGGAAAAGAAACATTCAGCCTGATCAACATCGACAACCGCCGAGTCACGCAGCTCTTCGTGCACGAGCTGTGGTTGGATCACAAAGGACGTCTTGTGCGCTGGCACATCAATGGCGATGCGGTCGCGTTGTCCGTCGCGTTCGACGGAGCAACGAAAGGCGAGAACATCCGGCTCGTTCTCCCAGGAGAGGCATCCTCAATCACGCACTCGATTCCGCCAGGAATGTTCTACGTGCAGATCCTGCGAGCACAACACTTGTCTCCAGCGGAGGGTGATCCTCAGGCGAGCTCTCACAGCGGAGCCACCTCCAGCAAGAAGGCGTATCCTGTCTACGTTCGCTGTGTCCTGCAAGAAGGAACGCACACGGAGCGCACGCTGGATGGCCTTCAGATCAGTCGAGATCATGGTGCCGATGAAATCGCCGTTGCAAAAGCTGCGGCGACGGAGCGTCGACGACCGTCTGCGAGTACACGCTTGTTCCGCGGACTCAAGCGGGCAGCTGGATTGTCAGGTGAACGAACGTTTGCTGCGTACGGTGACTCGAGCGGATGTGTGACAGGGATTTCACGCTGCCATCGCCAGCCGTCCGCACGCCAACAAGACGGTTTGGGATCGCTTAATCCTGAGTGGTGCACAAACTTGCGCCTCGAGTTTCCAGGTTGCGTGCGTGGTTTCACCTACTTTCTCAAGATCGAGGTCTTCCAGAGCAAGTTCATGCTGCAAGACGAGTTGTTGGGTGTCTGCAAGATTAATCTGACACCCCACCTTTCGCTGTTCAACGGATCCGCGGAGGCGAAAGCGAACGGAGCGTTGCCACGCTGGCACAATCTCTGTGATCAGTACAACGACTGTCGCGAGTCGTGGGCGCCTCCAACAGTGTTTAGAGGTCGCATTCAAGTCGCGGTCATCTTTGCGCCGACCGTGAACTCTGCGGAGGCTGTGAACGACCCCAAGATTCAGGGTCGACGACTCTCCATTAGTGGCAGTGGGAGTAATCCAAATGACTCGCAGACGCTCGAAGAGACACTCGTGCAAAGTATGCCAGCCGACGCTCTCCGTGAGCTGCTGCGGATTGACGGTACTCGAAACAGCGGGCGACTGGAGCTGGCACCGCGGGAAGGCATTGTCGGCCGCCTGGTGGTCGCGTCTCGCGTGTCGCCTCCACGTCGACGAATGTCAGAGGAACCGAGGGCGCGCTACTCTCTGACTGGGTCAGTGCCGCAGGAGTCGGAGGCGACGCGAGACTCGACTGACCCGAATGCGAACCGACTGGTGGAGCTTGGTCGCGACAACCATATCTTCTTCGGCAAGAAAACGCAGTTTGATGTGCCCAAAAAGTTTCAACTCATCAAGGTTGTGGGATCTGGGACGTACGGCGAAGTCGTCGCAGCGAGCGACACAGAGTCAGGAAACACGGTCGCGATCAAGAAAATCACGAACGCGTTCGCTGACCTGCCAGACACCAAGCGAATTCTGCGCGAGCTGTGTCTCCTTCGCCAGCTTCGGCATCCGAATTTAATCCGACTTCACGACATTTTGCGCCCCGAACGCCTGTGCTACTTGGAGGACATCTACTTGGTGACAGATCTCATGGAGACGGATCTGCACCGCGTGATCCACTCGGCGCAGACGCTCACGGACGAGCACGTCGCCTATTTTATGCGCCAAGTCTTTCGAGCACTGCGGTATCTCCACTCTGCCAATATTCTGCATCGAGATCTGAAGCCTTCCAACATTCTCGTGACGAGCACGTGCGACCTCAAGGTCTGTGATCTCGGGTTGGCTCGCTACGTGGACTACTCCCTCGCGAAAAGACTCGGAGCAAAGGACGAAAAGTTTGTGGAGCTGACCGAATACGTCGTCACTCGATGGTACCGTGCGCCCGAGATTTTGCTTGATGGCTGCCGTTACGACAAACCGTCGGACATGTGGTCGGCTGGCTGCATTCTCGCGGAGCTTCTCGGTCGCAAGCCGCTGTTTCCAGGCACAAGCACGACGAACCAGCTTAACAAGATTTTCAACGTGCTCGGATCACCGGATGTGGTGTACATTGCCAACATCATCAAGGAGCCGGCGCAGAAATGGCTCCACAGACAACGACGGCGAGCCCGTATCCCGTTCACCGAGCTATATCCGAATGCCAACGCGCTCGCACTGGATCTGCTCGAGAAGTTGCTGGTGTATGACCCAAAGAAGCGACTGACGGCTGAGCAGGCACTGCGACACCCGTACATGCGGGAGGCGTTTCGGGTCGCGAACAGCGATCGAGAGCTGGACGTCGCCGACTGGTACGACGCCGAGGACGAGGACGAGGACGTTTTCCGAGGGACGATCGACGACTCGCACGAACGCGTGATCGAAGATCGAGAGGCGATGCAGAAGGCGGTGTTCGACCAGATCTGTCACTTCCATCCTGAAGCACGCGAGTACGAGGAGCTACGAAGTCTCCACGACCAAAAGTTCCAGATCGATCCAACCACTGGCAAACTGGTGCCTGTGTCTGTTTGAGTGCGAGCGCTTTATGATAGTGTGGCGAGATATACGATACGAATCTCAAACACACAGACGAAAGGGGTGTGAGGTAACGTGAAGTATCGAGTTTCTTTTTGAGATGATCCACGCTCACGTCTCCTCACCCTGATCGACTCCGAGTCGATTGTCAGTCAGAATCTATGGACACTTTTTGTGAATCAAACTCGCGCCGTGCTCTGCATACTCCGCCTTGGACATCCACATCTCGTGGAATGAACCGAGGGACGCGAGGATCGAACCACCGAGAAAGCTGCCGATACGGCGCTCAGGAGCGTGCGCAGAGATCAGCTTCACCCGCAGGTTGCCAAGGCTGCCGTAGGAGCCCGAGAACCCCGATGGATGACCGGCCATCGAGGGACCTCCGCCCTGGAACGAGCTCAGCGAGACCACAATCTCTCGCTCGAGTCGCGACGGGAGATTCTCAAAGCACGAGCTACCGCCTGTGAGCACAATGTTTTGGAACATCTCCTTCCGCAGCTCGGCCTCGGTCGTCATGGCGCCCGTCTCGCAGACAAGATCTGGCAGCGAGAGCCCTCGTTTGAGACCGAGTCGCTGCGCGAGCTCCTCGTTCTCCCAAAGCTTCACGGCGTCCGCTCCGTTACTCGAGTCACCCGCGAGCGCCTCCGGTGGTGTGAAGTACTGCTCGGCGACGCTAAAGCGCTCTGTTCCCAGCTGTACGACGGTCTTGTCGGGCAACTCGTAGTTGATCTTGGGCAGCTGCATGTTCTGAGCCTCGTCGAAGGGACCATCGGCGACGCGACAGAGCCCGCTCTCCTTGGCTTCGACGGCGAGCGACCAGTAGAAGCGCGAGCCAAGCGGCTGCTGACGTGGAGCAGTCAGCTGCGCGTCGAGCTTGTAGCGCAGGAACGCGTCGAGGTCGTGGCCACCAAACGCGATGACCTGGGACTTGGGATACTGGAACGCGTAGCCCTCGTGGACGCTCGTGAGACTCGTGTACGTGGCGCCGAGCTCGACGACGAGGCCGCTGGTGCGAGCGTTGGCGTAGCACGTGAGCACGGAGCTCTTGGCGCAGAACAGAGCTGGCAGATCGACCTGCTCCATCAGCACCTCGACCATGCGCTCGCGGGCTTTCAGATCTCGTTTCTTGATATTTGACGATTTGTCTCCGGACGCCGGGTCTAAATGGGGGCGGTGGCGATCGTCCGGAGACGTCGAGTTTTCCGAGGCTTTACCGGACTCGACGCGGAATTCCTCTGGGATCGGGAATGGACGCTCGACGAAGAGCAGCGGATGCTCGCTTAGCTTCGTCTGCAGTCGTGTGCTGGCGGCGTCGAACAGCCACTGAGCAACGCGCTCCGGATCCGTCTCCATCTGCGCAGCGCGACGCACAGACTCGCGGTGCAACGCGATGTCATCGAGCTGTCCGGCATTCGGGAAATCGGCGAGCACCGGACTTTCGTAGACGCGAGGGAAGTCCTCCCCAGCGTATCCAAACTTGCACTTGGCTGTGCCGAACTCGAAGACGAGCGCGTCGAGGTCGTTGGCTTCGGCGATTGCATTGGAGTAATGCGTCACGCCATGCGCGCCACCACCGCCGCCACCGCCGCCCCCATGGTTACTGGAAGATCCGCCCGCGCCTGATGCGAGGGACGATCCTCCGCCAGACGCCGCGCCCGACGCAGTCGAAGAGGTCACGAGTCCGCCGCCGCCAGCAAACATCGCTGAGCAGTGCAATTTCAAGGTTTTGCATCGTCTCTCGATGCCACCAAACTCAACGGAACCTACCGGTTAGGAACGGGTTGTGGCCGATTTGTTTGGAATCCGATTTTGAAAAAAACGTTTCAAACAAACGTTTTGATTGCGAAATCGAATTTATAGAAACCGACTTTCAATCGGTCGTCGCATGCTTATATGTAGAAGAATCGCGACTGCACCATGGCGGCATCCGATGCGAATCCAGTGTACGCAGGTCATGTCAAACGCCACCAAAACATTAATTTGTGGCTTGGTCAGCCCGTTCGTCAGGCTCCATTGTGCCGAAGACATCCAACAAAATGCTGCCAACCTAAAGAAATCACGATATGATCTGGAGACAGGATTGCTCGTTACCGACTGTCGAAACCAAACACGACTCAATCGTTGGTACAGTACAGCGTATTGTGATGCAGCGGCTGCAGCCACACGCAGCGCCAGACAGTGCCACCAGATTCTGAACGATGGCGACTGGCAGCTGCTGGGACTAACAGAGCTTGTTGAACAAACCAATCCACGTGTGCTGTCAAGTGCAGTGCGACTCTTCTTGTCGCGGCCGTGACCGTGACGCATGCAGGTCAGTCTGTCCATGCGTCACACCAGACTCGCTTCGCTTCGATTTGCTGCTTGATGTTTGTTGTTTTGTTGTGGCTTCGAACACCACCATCACTCTGTTGGGAACTGGAATCTGACCATCACTCCGGATCTCGGGCCAACGACCAGCAGACCACCCACCAGCAGCGCAGATCAACACACCTGTTCGTGAACCCAAAAATCCGGAGGCTCCCTTGTGGACTTGTGGACTACCAAGATGGCTACACTCGATCGTTCGATCTTTGTTGCCACAGACCGAAACGAGAAACGAGAGAAAACAAGTCTCCCTCCCTCCCTCTCACTAGACGCGCCCGCCGTCCGCATCCGTTCATGCCGATCTACGATCCTTGTCATCACAATTGAATTGGACACATCCTGCACACGTCTCACCACCACATCAACAGACGCTAGCGTCTAAACCAAAGAGCCTAAACCAAGTCAACCAATTCCATCCAACGAGTCATGACCATCTCCGCCGACGTCCGCCGACAGTTCTTCGTCACAACTACGAGCGACGACCAGCAGCAGCAGCACCACCACCAAGTCATTCGTCTGCCACCCGCCCCCGTGAGCGCCGTCAAGGGTCCCACCAAGCGACAGGGTCGACCGTGGACGCACGACGAGCACGAGCGGTTCCTGCAGGGTCTCGAGATGTTTCCGACCGGACCGTGGACGCGCATCGCGCAGCACGTCGGCACGCGCACCACGCGACAGACGATGACGCATGCGCAAAAGTATCGACAGCGTATCGCTCGACAAGAGCGCGCTATGCAACGACAAATGGATCGCTTCAGTGCTGCCGACCGCCTCGCGACATCGGGTGACCAGAGCGAGAGCGAGAGTTACTACAACACGCTAGCGTCAACAACGCAAGCGATGAAGATGGATGATCAACATCCACAACATCATTTCGAGTGCCTCCTGCAGAACGACGCCGACTGTCTTGACGTCCTGGCCGAGATCTTTGCCGATAGCGACACCAAGGACGTGGACATGGAGACTCCGAACGATGACTTGGATTTTGATTTTTCGTTCGTCGACGCAATGGTTGACGGCACCGACACGCCAGTCCACCGACTCGACAGCGACATGGAAGCACTGCTGAGCCAACTGGACCAGTATGACCTGGACGACCTCTCGCTAGAGCTGGATCAACTGCTCGCATGCAACGTGTGAAGAGCGACGACGACTGACCCAGTGGTGCCCACATCTATCTATTGAGCCGCAGAAGTGCGAGATGAAGTGACGTAGAGTATGATATAGTCTCGATGAAGAGAGATACGATCCACCAATTTTGAAGCTGCAAAATGCAAGTCGAATATGAATCTGAAATTCACATTGAGAATGGAAGACAGAGCAATCGCTGCGTCGATCTACCCGTATCTCTGTCGTGTGTAGTAGTCCTTGTGTTTGTGCTGCATTGTATTTTACTACGGTATGTTTGATTGACTTCTTACTAGGGATGCAGCCATGCGTGATGAATGAATGGTCCATGCTAGACAAAGTTTGTCTGCTCGATGAGAGAGATTAATCAACGATGATAGTCCGTCACCATGAGAGCATCAGCAGCTAGGGTAACAGAGATGGCAGTTGGTTCGTCCACCATGAAGGCACCATGGAGACGCCAGCGTCGACTACCGAAACCTGGCGGCTCACTACAGCAACGGAGGAGCTCCGATTGTAGCCACACGCAGCGCCAGACATTGCCACCAGATTCTAAACGATGGCGACTGGCAGCTGGTGGGATTAACAGAGCTTGTTGAACAAACCAATCCACGTGGGCTGTCAAGTGCAGTGCGACTCTTCTCGTCGAAGCCGTGGCCGTGACTCGTGCAGGTCAGTCTGTCCATGCGTCACACCAGACTCGCTTCGCTTCGATTTGCTGCTTGATGTTTGTTGTTTTGTTGTGGCTTCGAACATCACCATCACTCTGTTGGGAACTGGAATCTGACCATCACTCCGGATCTCGGGCCAACGACCAGCAGACCACCCACCAGCAGCGCAGATCAACACACCTGTTCGTGAACCCAAAAATCCGGAGGCTCCCTTGTGGACTTGTGGACTACCAAGATGGCTACACTCGATCGTTCGATCTTTGTTGCCACAGACCGAAACGAGAAACGAGAGAAAACAAGTCTCCATCCCTCCCTCTCTCACTAGACGCGCCCGCCGTCCGCATCCGTTCATGCCGATCTACGATCCTTGTCATCACAATTGAATTGGACACATCCTGCACACGTCTCACCACCACATCAACAGACGCGAGCGTCTAAACCAAAGAGCCTAAACCAAGTCAACCAATTCCATCCAACGAGTCATGACCATCTCCGCCGACGTCCGCCGACAGTTCTTCGTCGCAACTACGAGCGACGACCAGCAGCAGCACCACCACCACCAAGTCATTCGTCTGCCACCCGCCCCCGTGAGCGCCGTCAAGGGTCCCACCAAGCGACAGGGTCGACCGTGGACGCACGACGAGCACGAGCGGTTCCTGCAGGGTCTCGAGATGTTTCCGACCGGACCGTGGACGCGCATCGCGCAGCACGTCGGCACGCGCACCACGCGGCAGACGATGACGCATGCGCAAAAGTATCGACAGCGTATCGCTCGACAAGAGCGCGCTATGCAACGACAAATGGATCGCTTCAGTGCTGCCGACCGCCTCGCGACATCGGGTGACCAGAGCGAGAGCGAGAGTTACTACAACACGCTAGCGTCAACAACGCAAGCGATGAAGATGGATGATCAACATCCACAGCATCATTTCGAGTGCCTCCTCCAGAACGACGCCGACTGTCTTGACGTCCTGGCCGAGATCTTTGCCGATAGCGACACCAAGGACATGGACATGGAGACTCCGAACGATGACTTGGATTTTGATTTTTCGTTCGTCGACGCAATGGTTGACGGCACCGACACGCCAGTCCACCGACTCGACAGCGACATGGAAGCACTGCTGAGCCAACTGGACCAGTATGACCTGGACGACCTCTCGCTAGAGCTGGATCAACTGCTCGCATGCAACGTGTGAAGAGCGACGACGACTGACCCAGTGGTGCCCACATCTATCTATTGAGCCGCAGAAGTGCGAGATGAAGTGACGTAGAGTATGATATAGTCTCACTCTCAAACTTTCCACCGAAGACGAAGGGCGCCTTCTGAGAGTAAGGCGTGCCAACCGAAGTTTTCAGCCAACAAAAAGCGAATACCACTGCTTTTCAACCAATTAAGGGGTAGCATGGCGGATCCACATGGGGGAGCAAATGGGGGCAATCCTCGCTCTCCAGGCAAGGCATATGCAGCGGCTACAAGGAAGCAAGCAGCAAGACAGCAAGATAGCGGGGAAGAGCACGCACAGGAAAACCCGAACGATGGCTTCATCACTCACCAATCGAAACGAGCTCGAAAACAAAGCCGCAAGGCTCTGGAAGCAATCAGTTCACCGCGTCTGTCTCGCAGACACTCTGACGCGCGAATTCAATCCCGAGCGCCCCCACAGGCAAACAAACCGCGCCTGACACGCGCAGCGCGAACGATCCTAAGAGTTAAAGACTGTCTGGTGACTGGAGCAGCGACGGAGACGGTGTTGGAGCTCTTGATGATGATTCAGCAACTCGCGGAAAACGAACGTCCTGACACGGCCGAGATCGTGCGGACCTTTCATGAGGATAACCCCCAAGACGTCAGTGACATCTTGCGCATTGTGAGGCAATGGTTGATTACTGACAGAATCCCGCTCATCGCGTTTCAACAACGGATGTATGAGATTCGTATCGTCGCGCCTTCCAAACAACCCAGGCAAGGATCACGAACGTGGAAAGAGGCAGTGACTCAAACCAGCTCGAACTATGCAAGTGAGACACAGGTTTTAGGTGATGCCACCACGGACAACGCAAGGGATCTAAGTGCTCTAAGTGAGAATCAGCTCATCAAAGCGACAATTGATGGAGCAACTCTGGCCATGATCCCTGATCGACTTAAGCAAGTTCTTCCCGCTTCAGCGCAAGCACTTTTGAGCGACGCGATCGACAAACTTGGCAAGCGGAAACTTTTTGCCCAACTAAGGGGCGAGAACCAACTGACGTCGAACAGTACGTTCAAGGAGATCGTAAGTTGCCTCCGAGACATAACCGAGCTGACAAAACGGAGGAATGAGGTTTTCAAGCAATATATCTCGAATGCAAAATATGACGCTGAGACGAATCGAGTAATCTTCGAGATGAAAACGAAAGAGGCTGCCGAGAGATGGGCGGGTACAGAGGTTTATCTGATGGGTCGAATGCAAAGACTGACAATGGTACAACATTCGGCAGGAGGACATGTGGAGACGAACGAAGAGAAATTTGATCTTTGCGCGATTGACCAAAGCACCGAGTTGACCGCAGCGGATCTATGGGTACTTTTCGGTGGACATCTTCGTCTCCCAGTTAAAAATGTCGAAAGATGGACTTCAGTAAGCAATGAAGTCGCCGATCCGAACGAATGGAAGATCACCGTGAGAGGCAGGGCACCGACTGGGAGACTGCGCTTGATGACTGTCGTGCTCTGGCAGTCCACGAAGGTCTGGATTCACCATCCTCACCTCCAAGCGGAGGCACCTTGTCGAAACTGCAGTGTAGTTGGGCACTCGACCAAGGAGTGTGTTACAGCGGAATCGATACCAGCAAAAACATCCCTGAGAGTCGTTGGCCCTCGATACGACGCAGGTGATCGACTGCACACGCTACCGCACATGGATCAATCGAAATTACGACAACATCTTGTCGACGCTGCCAACGAGCTTCAGGAAATGTGCTACATGATGGCAGAGGACACCCCCGCGCCAGTCAAAATCCCGCAGAAATCCCGCATCGACCATTTGAAAACAATCCAAGTCCCAACGCTTAAACAACAAACAACATTTTACAAAACCAGAGCCCAGCTACTTCGTAAAGGGGTGATTGCGTATATCCGCAGACTGCAACGCATGTACGAAAACCCAGTTTTCAGGCATCATCATCACGGATATCGGCGAGCGGTTCCAGCAGAGAGGCCACCAATCGAAGATTACCAAGTCAGGGTTCTCGAGGAAGCCATGATCAACAAGTTCTTGCGCCTGGTATCACCACCAGACAGCAATGAACTCAATCTGATGTATGCCGTCACCGAAGGAGTGGAACAGCATGAAGTGTCACAAAAGAAGCAAACAAACATCCAAGAAAACGCACGTGTGAGCGAAGAACTACATGCAGCGACAGAAGAGGAACAGGACGATCCGATGGACAACAGCGTTCCTGACATGGACCAAACAAACGGCGACGAAGAGCAAGACGGAACAGAGAGAGCCCATCAAGGCACAATCGATCCGACTGGCCCGCAACCGGTCTTGGAGAACGCTGATGGGAGAACAGGAGAAGACCGAGACGAAACAATGGAGGAGAATGATGTGGTCCGGTCTGCCCCAACAGGATCACCACGCACACGGAACACTGCTCGCCCAGCGCCATCCAAGAAGACAACAAACCGATTCAATCCACTACAATCGCCTAAGAATAAAAAGGGGAGAAAAATCTCGGTAGGAGGGAAACGAAGTACCGACGCTCAAGCCAGCGATAGCGATTCGATCCTGGATATCTGGAGTGGTCAAGAACTTGAACAGGAGCAGTCGCTCGATACGGCAGCACCAGAATTTCGTCTGCTAGCAGAACCTGCTCCAGACACCGACACTACCCATACAATCCAGCTTACCCTGGAGAACTTCTGTCAACGAATGCATCCAGAAACGCTTCTCGCCGGCATCAACAGTAGCCAAGTCCCACAAAGCGACACAAATCTCACAGAAGACAGCGATGAGAACTGGAGTCCGGAACAGCTCCGGGTCTCGCCGCGCTCACCGCGAAACATTGCTGATTGGACATCGCTTCTCAAAGCACGGCTATACGATGTCCCTCGGAATGGGTCGTGTTTCTACTACGCACTCGACGCCGCCGTCACAGGAAGGGATCTCACGAGTGGCAAAACCGGCACGACCGCAGAAAATGAAGCGACTCATTACCGCCGACATGTGAATGGCACATTGCAGAAACAGCTAAAACAACTCGTCAACAATGGCACCGTTAATATTGAAGCGCTGTATAGACGATACTTTGGACAAGATCCACCTGCTGAGGAAGGACTTGCCGAAGTTATAGTTCGTCGCAACATCGCCGGAGCTGCAAGATGCTCAGTGACAGCGTTTGCGGACTTTCCCTTCTGGGCAGGCAGTGAGGAGATTATGGCGGCAGTCATCTACCTACGACAGCCCCTTTTTGTGTTGGATGCACTAAGCGATGAGACGACGTTCATGCAACTATACCACCTTGACCCAAGTCCTCAAGGTGAAAGGGTGAAAACGAGACTTCTGACGGCAGATGATGCTTATCGCATGTTGCGAATCCATCTCAACTTAAAGGTCATCCCTTTAATTCTCGTCTGCCAGCATGGGCCAGCACTGGAAGGTGGACACTTCCAGGTGCTCCGATTCGCCGAGAAATTGTACCGAGAATGGGGAGCGAACGATGCGAACGGGGACAGTATGAGAGATCGGTTGGACAGCGTCCACACGCACTTAAACCTGCCACTAGTCTCGCGGAATCGGCCAGAGCTGGATCTTACGCCGGCCTCCTCCTATGATGATTCTCTTATCTCAAGTCCATCCGACCAGAGCGAGCAAAACCACACGGAGGAACAATGCCCGACCGTGCACACCACACCGAGAAGTAGACTACAGGCAGACTACGCGGAGGTTCTGACCAATCTCAACCCGGAAGACAACTCACTTCGAGGAAATCCAACCTGGAGACGGGCTATGAAGGCGAATGAAGACGCTTTTGCTCAGTGGCGAGGAAGAGCAGTTGCGACAAGAATCCTCCCAAACAGCATCCTCAACAATGGAACGACACTGAAACTGGCATGTCAGGCCGCGCCTGACACAGGACACGGGCTCCTAAATATCGTGCGAGCTCTTCCATTTCCTGAACTCCTTCTATCGCAGATCAATCTCACACGGCTAGCAAAACTCGGCCGTCATCTCATCATCGCGGGACATCTGCAGCGACTCAAGAGTCTGGCAGAAGAGGAAGGGGACTCGGAGAAAGTCGCCCATTGGAAGCAATGGGCTGATGCTATCAGGACCACAACCAATGAAGCTGTCAAATGGCGACTCGCCCAGAGCTCAGAGCATTGGCGAAGACTAGCATCAACCTCAGGTCGCACAGTCGCACGACCAGGGCTCCCTGAAACAGAAGAACGTCTCTGGTGCGCGCTTACAGCAATTCTATTGTGTATGCCCGATGCACTGCCGACCGCGTGGCAGAACTCCAACATTGACGAGGCGTCAGTAAAGCTACAAGAGTGGCTCTCTCTTGAACTGAATCAAGCGCCGGCTCGAGACGTGATCCGTGAATTGCAACTCCACAATTGGTCAAACGTCCACGACCTGATATGCAATCCGCTTGCCTCGCTTGATGCGCTTCTTCGTCGACAGGAGGCCGCAGCCATCACTCCGATAGCAGCGGAAGCGCCGACGAGGTGCTGAGGGCCTCGTGGCCCAGCAAGCAGAAGAAGGTAATGGCTCGATCTTCTGGAACGCACACACAAGAGCCAGGAACACCCGATTCGAAGCACAGGAGCAGAATGCCAACTATGCCGAATGGTGTCCCGACGCCCGAGGAACCGGTAACACCCAGACGCCAACACATCATCGACCCCGGTTCACTCGGCAACCACGACCGTCACAGGACAAACGACAGGAACCCGAGCTACAGCTCCTGACACAAAATGTAAGGGGACTCACTGATGAAGACACATGGATGGATGTCCTTCGACAGAAGCACAGGCAACGCCGAGTGGATGTTATCATGCTACAAGAAACACACACGACCGAAGCATCAGCGGAGAGACTTCGCCACAAGTACGCTCTAGGATGGGGTTTCGATACAGACACATACGAGCGCGCGCTCTCCTTCTGGACAACAGCGTCAGCATCAATCGGCGGCGTGGGAATTCTCCTTCACCCAGACACGGGCATTGGAGAAGTGGAACCGATGTGGGAAGATAAATGGACCGCTCATTTCATGGCAATCAAAGGAATCTTTCAGGACCAACCGATCACCCTGGTGTGCTTTTACGGCGCTCGCACGAAGAAGGAACGTGAGTATCAACTCGAATGTGTGGCCCGGCTTCCAAGACCGGACGGACTCATCTGTGTTGGAGGAGATTTCAATTGCACATTATACCCGGAGTTCGACCGAAGCAGACCAACAAGGGGAACAACGAGATCCCTGGCGCTGCAGCGACTACTTGACACTTGGAACCTGGAAGACTCGACCATCAAGGACATGCTGGCGTTGGATACTCGATCATCGATTGTTGACTTCAGAGCACGCTACCATTCTTTCGCGTATCGGACCGCGAATGGATATGCCACCAGTCGACTGGATCGATGGTACGTCACCAGACAACACCACGACCGAATTCTCATCACAGAAGTCGTGACACCAGGACACCATTCAGATCACGACGCCGTGCACCTCGCGCTGGGTACAGCAGCGCCTGGTACCAGGCGGTCCAGAGCCGTAGGACTTCGTTATCCACTACAACCATGCAGCCGACATGCTGTTGCGGCAGTATCTACTGAAGCAATCGGGAATGCAACGAGGGCACTCCGTGTTACAACAGTAAGCGACTCACTCGTCCGCTGGGATCAATGGAAAACCAACACGAGGACCGCATGTCTGCGAGCCCAGAGGGAAGCAAGAGCGCGCATGCAGAGGGGACATCGGCGGAGGATCAAGCGCCTCAACGCGGCATTGCGACATGCTCGAGCGATCCCGCCAGGCGAGAGTCCAGCCGCCACCGTCCCCAGTGTCATCAGAGGGATCAGTCTACTCTCGCTCGATTCGTTCTCGAGGCTTAATGGACTGAGACATGCACTTATTCAGGCGAAGCAACGACAAGCCGCTCGGCGTCAACGACAGAAGCTTGCTTCCTATTCCGGAACGTCGCCCTCCGCGATTCGTGCGCTTTTTCGGCGAGTCTCGATACGAGCGGGACCTCGACGGGTCACTCATCTCCCGCCTGACAAGCGCAATCTCTCACCAGCGGAGAGACTCGCGGCGGATTGGTCATACTACACCCAACGCCCGGCCGTGGAAGCACAGTTACAAGATGTGTATTTCTCATGCCTCCCACCGGTCAGGCATATCGATCTCGGCTCATTGACGGATCCGATCACACAGGAAGAGGTGCGGCAAGCTGTCAAGGCGTGCCCAAAGGGTAAAGCATGTGGACCGGATGGTTTGCCTAATGACTGGTACCACGAGCATGTCGATCTGTTGGTGCCTCTCCTCACCGATCTCTTCTCCGAATGGTATGCGGCTGCGGTTGTCCCTGCAAGCTTCCTAGGCGCAGACATTGTGTGCATTCCGAAGTCCAGCGCGCCGCTGTCCGGGCTTGACTTCCGACCCATCGCGCTCCTCAACACGGACGCGAAGATCTTTGCGCGGATCCTGATGAACCGAACACGCAAGTATGTTGGACGCCTGGTCGGAGAGACGCAATTCGGATTCGTCCCAGGACGGCAAGTACATGATGCGATCGACATTTGGACTGCACTTCAAGCCGCCGCGACTCAGACATTGCTTCCACGGACCGCCATCGCTTTTCTTCTTGACTTTGAAAAAGCGTATGATTCGCTTGACCGACGCTTCTTGAATCTGGCACTAGAGCGCCACGGCTTCCCAGCACTACTCATTCGAGTGATCATGGCCATGCATGCAGACACCCGTGCCAGATACGTTTCAGGCGACTCCTGCTCCGAACAGCAGTCTATCACGTGTGGAATTCGACAAGGATGCCCGTACGCACCAACCCTGTTCATTCTGGCGACCAAGATTCTCTACGATGCCATCCAAGCCGACGAGAGTCTTCCAGGTCTGTCTCTCGCTGGTGTTGAGATACCAAAAACAATGGGCTATGCAGATGACACGACGATTCTCCTCCGAACTTCCGATACCGAATCACACCTCATCGACGCTCTCACGAAGTTCTCCCACGTCTCAGGGCTCCGCATCAACCTCAATAAATGCAGAACTGTGCTTCTACACCCCGACGGCCACAACATGCCCAACAAGAAGATGGTGATCCAGCGCCTGTCCGTGGATGAGCACTATCGTTTGCTAGGCGCCCAGGTAGCGACGCAACTCTCGTTGGAACAGGTTTGGCAGATCACGATTCAACAGCTTCGCAGCCGCATGTATCTAGCAGCCGTGAAAACCACTAGTGTTTTTCAACGGCGGACGATCTGTCAAGCCGTCGTTATCCCCAAGATCCTATACGTAGCCCGACATCACTGGCCGACTACCCCCATTCAAAAACGACTGCAGCGATTTATTAAGAACTACATCTGGCATGGAAAATTGAACGCAGAGCACTCATGCGGCAAGGCATGGAGCAGCGTCGGAATTGCACGACTTCCAGAATCCGAGGGCGGAGTGCAGGTCCCGGATGTGGGACACGAGCTCGCCCTCATGGCAGCGAGAACGGTGCTCCGCTGGGCAAAAGCATCGAGCCCAACCTTATCTAAAGCGGCAGCCATCCTGTGTCCTCGCACACGGGGGCTCGGCGGGTCTCGTCGACGTATCGGCCGACCACGGAAGCACCCATCTTTAGCTGCGACGGGTCTAGCAGTCATCGAGATGTGTACAGCCGTGGAGTGGTCGAGTGAAGAGCACGAACTTGTGATGCCGCTCCTAGCGGCCGCTGGCAGAGCACGTATGCATGAAATGTGGTGGGACAGAGGATGGCTTCATCGCGACTATTCAGCCTGCGCAGAAGCTCTGCGACGCGTCCGACACCACCAAGTCACATCGCGCGGAAAATTGAATATAGCGGGACTCCTACTCAGTCCACTCGACGGACACAACATGCTGATTGACACGGAAGGCAACCACCCTATGCCTGGGCGCTACGCGTCGATTGCTCCGAAAGGCTCAACGATCGGGGACATAGTGGAGATTGAGTGGTTACACGTCCGCCGACTACGCTTCAGATGCAAAACGCGGCCTTTCCCGCTGACGCCGAATGAAGCCAAACATTTTCGACATCTCTGCGACACGCTCATCTTCTGCTACCCCGATCTGCTGCTCCCACACCCCGCCCCAAACGAGCTCAGCACACGCAAAGCGACAGTCACGCCTTGGTACGTGACACAAACGCAAGAAGGATCCTTCCTAGAGTGGGAACCCGGTGTCAATGAACGCGTCCGTCTGGGTAAGGTCGATTCCCTCACACACGCGCAAACGTTAGCCCGGAAGGCTTCTTCCGATCCAACGCTAGTGTTCCAACCGCATCCCAGCTTGTCAGCGATCACTCCCCTATGGGGGCATTCGGAGCGGATATCAACGAAGACACTCCGCCGCGCCATCACCGAGACAGACCATGCAAGAGCCCGAGTCGAATTGGGAGATCGAATGGGTCGACTGCGCGACGCAACCCCCACAATAAGCGGACACCTCGACGTGATTAGCTGGGAGCGACTTGCTCGACTGCCTTACTCTACGAGCGCTCAGAGACAGCTTCTGCATCGGATGAAGGGGAATCAGCTATCAGGATGGGATCACACCAACAAGAGACTCGGCTGTCCCCACTGCCCTGAACTGGGGCAAACCGGCGGGACCGTCGGGCACATCATGTGGGACTGTCCGGCAGCACAGACGATCTGGAAGGACACACGAAGAACATGGGACAGCATGAATATTTGGGGAGGACACACAGCAGAAAGCGCCTTCTGCACTAGTGCGTTCACACTCCGCCTCCCGAGGGTGCCGTCAGCAGTCCGGAGAATCCCCCTCATCAAGCAACTTCTACCGGGCGACACCGAACGACACGACGCGATTCACACATCTTTACAGGCAATATGGACGCAACAATGTCTGTGTACCTTTGCGACGATTTGGAAGTGGCGCAACCAGCTCGACAAGGACACACCCTGGACGACAGCCCATGCTGTCAAAAGTGCTCAAGCCCGCTGGCACTCGGCTCTGGACACCCTCGCGCACTCCTTTTTCCAAGAAGACTCGAAACATCCGGGTCCCGCCATCATCAACCATCTCAACAGTTACCGAGAGGAGACACCTCTGCCCAAGGCCCATGCCACCCAGACCGCACAGAAGGTTCTATTCTTCGACGGCGGCTCTAGGGGCAATCCAGGGCCGGGGGGTGCTGGTGCCGTCATCATTGCCACCGACGCCTCAGGAACTGCCCCACGCGTCCTCTGGCACGCCTGCATCAGCCTAGCCAACCCCGCCACGACAAACAATCTTGCTGAATATCGTGGCCTCCTGGCAGGACTGCAAGCCGCTAAAGAGCGAGGATGGCACAACCTACAAGTCGTTGGAGACAGTGCGCTGATTCTACGGCAAATGCGCTGCTACCGTCCACCTCGGAAGCCACCGCTGCTGACCATATACACCACTGCACGACGACTAGCGGACGAACTTGACGTGGCAATCTGGCGCCACCACTATCGCACTTTTAACCGCATGGCCGATTACGTAGCAAACGTCGCGATGGACACCAGACGCAGTCGTCAGGTCGACACTCACCAGCTAACCACCGCCGACCCCACTCTCCAAGGCATAACTACACATCTCGACAGCGACTTCACGCATTGGCTACAGTCGCAGGGTGGCTAGTGACCACACCATCGATGCTATAGGGTTCTCAGACACCACTGTAGTAACTCAATAGACCTCACCTTATCAACGTATGATATAGTCTCGATGAAGAGAGATACGATCCACCAATTTTGAAGCTGCAAAATGCAAGTCGAATATGAATCTGAAATTCACATTGAGAATGGAAGACAGAGCAATCGCTGCGTCGATCTACCCGTATCTCTGTCGTGTGTAGTAGTCCTTGTGTTTGTGCTGCATTGTATTTTACTACGGTATGTTTGATTGACTTCTTACTAGGGATGCAGCCATGCGTGATGAATGAATGGTCCATGCTAGACAAAGTTTGTCTGCTCGATGAGAGAGATTAATCAACGATGATAGTCCGTCACCATGAGAGCATCAGCAGCTAGGGTAACAGAGATGGCAGTTGGTTCGTCCACCATGAAGGCACCATGGAGACGCCAGCGTCGACTACCGAAACCTGGCGGCTCACTACAGCAACGGAGGAGCTCCGATTGTAGCCACACGCAGCGCCAGACATTGCCACCAGATTCTAAACGATGGCGACTGGCAGCTGGTGGGATTAACAGAGCTTGTTGAACAAACCAATCCACGTGGGCTGTCAAGTGCAGTGCGACTCTTCTCGTCGAAGCCGTGGCCGTGACTCGTGCAGGTCAGTCTCTGCATGCGTCACACTAGACTCGCTTCGCTTCGATTTGCGGCTTGGTGTTTGTTGTGGCTTCGAACATCACCATCACTCTGTTGGGAACTGGAATCTGACCATCACTCCGGATCTCGGGCCAACGACCAGCAGACCACCCACCAGCAGCGCAGATCAACACACCTGTTCGTGAACCCAAAAATCCGGAGGCTCCCTTGTGGACTTGTGGACTACCAAGATGGCTACACTCGATCGTTCGATCTTTGTTGCCACAGACCGAAACGAGAAACGAGAGAAAACAAGTCTCCATCCCTCCCTCTCTCACTAGACGCGCCCGCCGTCCGCATCCGTTCATGCCGATCTACGATCCTTGTCATCACAATTGAATTGGACACATCCTGCACACGTCTCACCACCACATCAACAGACGCGAGCGTCTAAACCAAAGAGCCTAAACCAAGTCAACCAATTCCATCCAACGAGTCATGACCATCTCCGCCGACGTCCGCCGACAGTTCTTCGTCGCAACTACGAGCGACGACCAGCAGCAGCACCACCACCACCAAGTCATTCGTCTGCCACCCGCCCCCGTGAGCGCCGTCAAGGGTCCCACCAAGCGACAGGGTCGACCGTGGACGCACGACGAGCACGAGCGGTTCCTGCAGGGTCTCGAGATGTTTCCGACCGGACCGTGGACGCGCATCGCGCAGCACGTCGGCACGCGCACCACGCGGCAGACGATGACGCATGCGCAAAAGTATCGACAGCGTATCGCTCGACAAGAGCGCGCTATGCAACGACAAATGGATCGCTTCAGTGCTGCCGACCGCCTCGCGACATCGGGTGACCAGAGCGAGAGCGAGAGTTACTACAACACGCTAGCGTCAACAACGCAAGCGATGAAGATGGATGATCAACATCCACAGCATCATTTCGAGTGCCTCCTCCAGAACGACGCCGACTGTCTTGACGTCCTGGCCGAGATCTTTGCCGATAGCGACACCAAGGACATGGACATGGAGACTCCGAACGATGACTTGGATTTTGATTTTTCGTTCGTCGACGCAATGGTTGACGGCACCGACACGCCAGTCCACCGACTCGACAGCGACATGGAAGCACTGCTGAGCCAACTGGACCAGTATGACCTGGACGACCTCTCGCTAGAGCTGGATCAACTGCTCGCATGCAACGTGTGAAGAGCGACGACGACTGACCCAGTGGTGCCCACATCTATCTATTGAGCCGCAGAAGTGCGAGATGAAGTGACGTAGAGTATGATATAGTCTCGATGAAGAGAGATACGATCCACCAATTTTGAAGCTGCAAAATGCAAGTCGAATATGAATCTGAAATTCACATTGAGAATGGAAGACAGAGCAATCGCTGCGTCGATCTACCCGTATCTCTGTCGTGTGTAGTAGTCCTTGTGTTTGTGCTGCATTGTATTTTACTACGGTATGTTTGATTGACTTCTTACTAGGGATGCAGCCATGCGTGATGAATGAATGGTCCATGCTAGACAAAGTTTGTCTGCTCGATGAGAGAGATTAATCAACGATGATAGTCCGTCACCATGAGAGCATCAGCAGCTAGGGTAACAGAGATGGCAGTTGGTTCGTCCACCATGAAGGCACCATGGAGACGCCAGCGTCGACTACCGAAACCTGGCGGCTCACTACAGCAACGGAGGAGCTCCGATTGTAGCCACACGCAGCGCCAGACATTGCCACCAGATTCTAAACGATGGCGACTGGCAGCTGGTGGGATTAACAGAGCTTGTTGAACAAACCAATCCACGTGGGCTGTCAAGTGCAGTGCGACTCTTCTCGTCGAAGCCGTGGCCGTGACTCGTGCAGGTCAGTCTCTGCATGCGTCACACTAGACTCGCTTCGCTTCGATTTGCGGCTTGGTGTTTGTTGTGGCTTCGAACATCACCATCACTCTGTTGGGAACTGGAATCTGACCATCACTCCGGATCTCGGGCCAACGACCAGCAGACCACCCACCAGCAGCGCAGATCAACACACCTGTTCGTGAACCCAAAAATCCGGAGGCTCCCTTGTGGACTTGTGGACTACCAAGATGGCTACACTCGATCGTTCGATCTTTGTTGCCACAGACCGAAACGAGAAACGAGAGAAAACAAGTCTCCATCCCTCCCTCTCTCACTAGACGCGCCCGCCGTCCGCATCCGTTCATGCCGATCTACGATCCTTGTCATCACAATTGAATTGGACACATCCTGCACACGTCTCACCACCACATCAACAGACGCGAGCGTCTAAACCAAAGAGCCTAAACCAAGTCAACCAATTCCATCCAACGAGTCATGACCATCTCCGCCGACGTCCGCCGACAGTTCTTCGTCGCAACTACGAGCGACGACCAGCAGCAGCAGCACCACCACCAAGTCATTCGTCTGCCACCCGCCCCCGTGAGCGCCGTCAAGGGTCCCACCAAGCGACAGGGTCGACCGTGGACGCACGACGAGCACGAGCGGTTCCTGCAGGGTCTCGAGATGTTTCCGACCGGACCGTGGACGCGCATCGCGCAGCACGTCGGCACGCGCACCACGCGGCAGACGATGACGCATGCGCAAAAGTATCGACAGCGTATCGCTCGTCAGGCACGAGCGCATCGAATCGAGCGTCGCGAAATCGCAGCCGCACAGCTCGAGACTTTCTCCATCGTCACATCGCCTGCTGAACCGCTTGCGAACAACGTGAGTTGTTTAGATGGCACGAATCCGTTCGATGGCGAAGATCTCGCACTCATTTTCGACGCGCTGTTTGATGGCGACGATCAAGTCTGCTGTAGTGTCCAGACGGGTTGGTCCAGCGCATCAACAGTCATTGACGACGATCTGTTGGCACTGATGGAGCCGTTGGACGTCTCTGTGAAGGACATGGACGCTGTTTCTGTGGAGCTGCTGGATATCTCACCCTGCTGCCTCTAGAAGAGTCACGTGTCTGTCCAAGTTTTGTTGTTTGTCTGTAAGAAGTGATAACGTAATGCAAGTCGAGACTAAATAGACTGTCTCTTGTTGTAGATGAACTCTCCCAGTTTGAGATAGACTCGCTTATCGACTGCCAAAGCTGTGTGCGCTGCGTTCGTTCACCTCGTGCTCATTGTTGGGCACGTCGAACTGCTTCACCACATTTGTCTGCACACTGTCTTCCAGCTTTGACTCAAATGCTGAAAGCCTTTGAGCATGGAGCGCTGAAAACACGAAAAGAACACAGTTGATTGGAGAGCATCAGTTGAGATTCGCTGGGTTTCCACCAGATTTCGTTGGGTGCATGAAGCCACTTTTGTGGAGCGATCGACTTCGGTGACCGAAGTCGATCGCTCCACAAAAGTCAACACGTTGTTTAGTTCTGACCCCGACCACTCTGTCCGCGTTCTTAACTGTCTTCAACCTCGTTTAAACAGTCTAAAATCCTGATTGTGAGACTGACGTCATCTCGAGCTCTCTGTGCACCACAATGGTGCCACCGATGGTGGCGCTTTCACCATCACCTGCTCTTCCCTCAAAGGCGGCGCCGACTCATGTGGCTTGGTCTTTTGCTAGGTACTCTCTGTCTCTCTCCCACTCAGCCAGGATGTGTGTGTGTGCGTACGTGTGACCAGTTTTAGCTCTGTCCGTTTCGCGTCGTTTGCTGCTGCCAGCAATCATCTTCTCATTGACGTGGTGACATGATGGCGTCGCGTTCTCACTCCTGCGCTCCGTCATTCTCGGGCTGTTCACAATGCGTCGTGTGGTGGAACGAGCTGCAGAGATGTCAAGCAGCGAGTCAGCTTCGGGCAGCACAAGATGCCGCACGATGCGAGCATATCGTCGCTCGAATGGAGGATCTCGTCCACTTGAACCGATCGCTCGACGCATCATCTACGCACACGTGGGGCGATAACCAGACAAACGAGCATCAGCCACTGCAGCACGCTCAGCGATACCGGGAGCCCAAGCGCCTGCAGCGGAGGGACTTAAGCGGTGACGATCGGGAACTGACTGGCAGCGGGTCATTTGATCTTGTAAAGCCGGCGGTGACGGTGACGACTGCACCCATCACATCGCTCTGCGCGCAAATCCGCAAGCGGGACGCCGAAATCGTGCGACTGCAGCGAGCGCTTGAAAATGCACAAGCAGAGTTGGATGGAGCTCGAGACCAGAGGCACCGACAAGCCCTGCGCTTCGGACAGGTCACCCGGACACTCGAGAGCCGACTTCGGGTGTTGGTCGCAGCAAGTAAAGAAGCGCAGCTCCAGGTCGCTCAGCAGGACGAAGAGATCAAGCGGCTGCGCAAGTACGTCAGCACTCTGGAGACCCAAGTGCTGCGTCAACACAAGCAACCAGCAACGCATTGTTGAGAGAGGGAGACAACAGTGATCTCTCGTACGACCATTCATACATACTCCTCGGCACGTAGTTCGTCGCACAGCGGGACGTTGCAGCTTTCAGTTGGCGCGAGCGCACAGTGCAATGAGTGGTACGAGAGCAAAGCAGCGATGGACCGCGCGACGCGGTACTTGATCCACTTTTCGTTGTGCGATGCCCAGCACGCTGTGCGGAGGAAGCGCTTCATGTGTCCGCACAGCGCGTGGTACGTGGCATCGGTGCACTTGGCGTCGTCGCAGTTGCACGCGTGGATCAGCAGTTGATTGCTCTTCTCTGCATTCGCTTCCAGCGAGTCCGCAATCTACGAAGTATACAAATGTTCTCGTCAGTTTGCTGATCGAGATACAGAGCGGCGCGTTCGTGAGACGTACACTGAGCTCATCGGGGTCCGCACTGTCTGTGGTGCGCTGCGATGGTCTGTCTTCGGGCTTGACTGCTTGGCCGTCGATGCCTGGTGCTGGTGCAGTTGTGGCCACGGGAGTCGACTGCGTCTGCGCCACAGGCACCGCAATGCTGGTGGTCGGAGGAGCCGCTGGCGCCGCACTCGACTGACGTGCAGCTGTGCATGTCGGACAGAACCAGTCGCCTTCGGGAACCGCAGTGAGCGCCGGCGACAGACAGTAGAGATGGTACTCTGGCGATCAACCACAGCAGAAGTTAATGCTCACTTCCCATGCGAGACTAAATGACACGGGCGGAAGGCATGTACCTGCGTCGCAGGTGTCGCACATGAGGATGTTGCCCTCGTCCTCGGACGTCTTGCACACGGTGCACACCGTGTCGTCGTTCTCCTCCTCCTCCTCCTCCTCCTCCTCTTCGTCTTCTTCTTCGTTGTCGTCGCCATCCTTGGTCTCCTCATCGACGGCCATGTCGAGACCATGGTCCACGACGCCTTGCTGTGCCTCCGGACGAGATTCCTCCATCTCGACATCACCGTCGTCGTTCGGTTTCCGGGGCTCTGGAACCGGAACGGCCGTCCCGGTCGCCGGTCGTCCGTTTTTGTGTCCGGCGAGGACACGCCGTTCGTGTTGTTCTTCCAGATCCTGCAGCTCGTCCATCGGGTCAAACTCGGCTTGGGACTCCATCTCGCTGCTCGAGTCACCGGAAAACTTGACTGGATCCAGAAACTCGGGCTTGCTCGTCTTGCTGAGATGCCCTGCACGCCACACACCGAGAATGAGATTCGTCTCTCATCCTCACCACACGATCCTCCTCCTACGTTTCTCTCTCTTGAGAGCGGCGCTCGCAACGGCTGCTGCATTCTCTGTCATGTCGGCATCTCGACTGGTTGCCTTTTCTTCGCGTTGGGACGACGCCGCGGACGCGGGAGCATAGCGCTGTCGAGGCGGATCAGCACGTCGCAGGCGGGCGGCAATCGCTGGAAAGCTGTTGTTTAGGATGCGATCCAGCGCGCTTTGAACGTCATGCAAGCGCTGGTCGCTTCGGTAGCGCTCTTCCCAGTCGAACACATGAGCCGCCATGATCGAATCGATTGAGGTCGGAATGTCGGTGGGTCATCCAGCAGTTGGAGCGAGGCACGTTATCCGGACCTATCCGGTTGTGATTCAGGGTACCAGTCCATTGGTACAGTACAGCACTTGCTAATCGACGGGATGTCGTTCTTCAGTCGGGAGCTGTGTTCTTCGGTCGTTACTGGCGCGAGCATTTGGTCGTTATGGTGGAAGCGTCACCGGATTCCGGAACAAGCAGGAAAATGATTCCGGAACATCTTCCTCCTTTCATCCACGAATCGGACCCCGTCCTCCCAAGCTGAACCTCACCGTCAGCATGTTGGTCAGCACCGGATGGTCTCTGGACGCTGGAAATTTTCGCCCTGGACCAATTGCAGCCACGCAAAGGTGGTTTGTGAGAGTTTTTTGTGGTCATGCTCTTGTCCAGTGTCTCATTTTCCACTTTGCTGACGGTGTGACACTGGCAACGATTTCCAGGTGGCAAAGACCAGCAGATTTGACCGCGCATCTTCTATCAGTACGATAGCTTTGCATGCTTCATACTATCCATTTCATATCATACTGCAATAACAGAGATTACGACTTTTCAGCACCCAGCCTGTTGCACTCGGCATAGAGTGGGTTCATGCCAACGCGATCGACACCGTCACACTATCAACGATTTTATATTCAATGCTCTCTTAAATGCATTCCATCATCTCTAAGTATATGGTACCATGAACACTATATAAACATATACTGTCCTCTTAACGCATACTAGCGAGGTCTTCCTCCCGACATCCCCAACCGTCCGCTGGTGATCGGGTGCATTCGCCGTCGATCGTCATTTCGGGATTTCTTCTCCCTCGCCACCGCATTCCTCCCGTTGCCGACATCTCTCTCTCTCTCTCTCTCTCTCTCTCTCTCTCTCTCTCTCTCTCTCTCTCTCTCTCTCTCCATCTCTGTCGCAAATGGCAATGGGCGCTTTCGGTCCCCGCGCGACGCCGCTGCTCGCGCTCTCGCTCTTGCTCTCTGCGCTGCTCCTGCTGCACGGCGCCGTCGCCGTGCGCGAGTGCCGCCACACCAACTACGTCGCGCGCGATGGCCGCATCCTGGCGGTCGACCCCGCGGACCCGTCGGTCGAGACGCCTATTACCATCAAGGGCGTGTCCT
Source organism: Pythium insidiosum (assembly GCA_022836835.1). Lineage (NCBI taxonomy): Eukaryota > Oomycota > Peronosporomycetes > Pythiales > Pythiaceae > Pythium > Pythium insidiosum. Next base: position 341,569 of record JAKVDI010000006.1, read on the forward strand.
GGAGCGGCATGGAGAAGGACAACCTCATTCCTGAGGGACTCTTTGGCGCCGATGCAGCCAACGACAAGGGCACGATCGGCACGAAAGTGGTGCGTAGCGACGTCTTGGACGACGGAGGTTGTTTTTCCCTCCCCTCTAATCTCTGTTTGCTGCGCGATTTCTAGTCGACGCTCATGTCGTTCCTGTCCAACAACTCGTTCAACTCGGTGCGTCTGCCGTTGAACGCCGACGCGTTGATGAAGGACGAGTTCCCGCAGCTCGCGTACATCCACGGCTACGACAACCGCGAGCTCACGACGTGGTCGAACCCCAACAACGTGCGCTACTTTGACCTCATCAGCCGCTTGATCCAGACGCTGCAGGACAAGAAGCTCAGCGTGCTGCTCGACGTGCACCTGCTGGGCAAGTACTCGGAGGACGCGTACTGGTACACGGCGCCGTTCGTCAACATCACCGAGTCGCCCACGTACCAGGCCGTGAGCTACATGTCCAAGGTGCTGTGCAACGGCACGCACTGGAACGTGCTTGGCGTTGACCTCAAGAACGCCATGACGGACGTCACGTGGAATGCGAAGGCCGAGGATTCGAACGTGAAGACCGACTGGCGCGCGGCCGCCGAGGTGCTCGCGAACCGCGTCGTCGAACTGTGTCCGCAGTGGCTCGTGTTTGTCGGTGGCGCCAGCTCGCCGACGCGTTCCCAATACTTCTCGGTCGGCGAAGGCTACGAGCCGAGCAAGCACTGGGCGGGTGGCAACCTCAAGAACGCCACCGCGAACCCGATCAAGATGAATGTCGCCGACAAGCTCGTGTTCGCCCCACAGGCGCATACGCACGGCGTGTTCCCGCAGAACTACTTCTTCTCCGCTGACTCGAACTGCTCAACCGACGCCGTGAACGCGTTTGGATTCGATGATGCAGTGAGTGAGTGCGTCGACTACATCGACGGGAAGAAGGTCAAGAGCAAGCTTCCGTGCTCGAGCTCCTCATTCGGTTGCAAGAAGTACAAGCACCTGAGCGCGACCGATATTGCGACGACGTACAAGAAGGTGCTGAGCGAAGCGATGGGCGACGTTGTGAAGGCCAACAAGGCACCGGTGGTCTTTGGGTCGTTCAGTGGCGTCTACGGCAAGGACACGCAGCCGCAGCAGTCGGCAGTGCTGGACGCGCTCATCGACTACGCGGCGACGTCGCTGCGCGGTGGCTACTACTGGGCACTGAACCCCGACTCGGAGTACTACCTCGAGGACTCGGTCGACAAGAAGTCGGGCATCTTCGGCAAGACGCACTACGGCATCTTCAAGACGTCGTCGTGGCAGGAGGCGAACAACGACCTGCTCGAGGCGCTCAACAAGCTGCCGAGCTCCGAGATCCCGTGCTACGGCGACAAGACCAAGAAGAGCGGCAGCGCGACTCTGCAGTGGAGCGCCGCCGCGGTCGCGGTCGCGGGCGTCGCGTCGGCCGTGCTCTCGATGCTCTAGTCGCTCGCTATTTATGTTGGTCGCTTAAGGCGCTTGCGCACTGCGTTGTTGCAAAACTACAGTACTCAATAGACACTCGACTCGCTCCATTGCTCCCCACGAGACGACACCGATTTAGCAAGTTGGTCTCACCTTTAGTCTGCCTAACAACACGAACACGGACACGAACGCACATTTCACAGTCTGTGAATTGCCCAGTTTGGATCGCGTGGCGTTCAGTGAGTTGCACAGTGAATCTTTTCACTTTCGGACTTTAGGGGGGATCCAACCTCTTGGTCTGAGAGTCTTTGGGCCAAACAATAGACCAATCGAGTTGACTCCAGGCGCATCCTCTCATCCAGGGATGAAGCCCCAACGGTCATCATGAGGTTCAACGCGCGTGTTCTCGTCGCCCAGTGATGACCGTCCGTCTATCTGTCTATCCCAGTGGCTTGTTCCGCCGCCGTCGCTCCTCCCCCAGTCTCAAACTCAAACTCAAACTGGACGAGCTGCCTGCCCTCCCCACCTCAAGGCCCTCGACCGACCGACACGCACCAGAAGCCCAAGCCGATGGATCTCATGCCGCGCTCTCACGTAGGGCGGTTGCTCGTCGCTGTCGCCGTCGCTGCCATCGCCATCGTCGCTGCGGAAGACCCCTGCAGGACGGTGCGCAGCGGATCGCCTTGCATGATCAACGGCGAGCCGTCGCGCTGCATGGGCGGCTCTTGTCGCGCCCTCCCCAAGCGCTGCAACTCGACCATGAGCGAGCTACAGCCATGCGACGCCGATCTCGGTGTCTGCAGTCCGCTGTTCCCAGGCTCGCCGCAGCTCTACTGCCTCAACATGTCCGAGGTCGGCATCTTTAAGAACTATGACGAGTGCAGTGACAAGACCGACGGCGCCGCGTGCAGGCCTCGCGATGTGTACGGCGGCCGCAGCGGCACCGTGGCGTTGTTTGAGCAAAAGACGGGCAAATGTAAGGACCACTACTGCCTCCACGAGACCTATACGTCGTGCCTCGGCAAGGCAGATCGCACCAAGTGCTCGTTCACGTCGTCGCAGAACGGCTTCTGGGTATCTTCCGTCGGTACGTGCGCGCCAAGCTTGACTGTGCCGCCGACGATGTCCTGCCATGTGCCGTCGACCGAGCCAGGGGTCTTTGTCGCGCCCGCGGCGCCTGTGCAGGTCTACGATAACCGCGCGAACGCCACCGACCGCACGAACGTGCAGACCGCGGACCTGTGCAACCTCGATTACACAGGGTGTCCCTGCACGCTGCGCAATAATGTGACATCACGCTGCAATGACAACGGTAAATGCTCCGATTCGCTGGTCGCGTGTGCTGCAGACGCGCAGCTCCTGGACCCATGCGAGAACGGCTACTGCTTCAACTTCCTGTCGAGCAAACGGCTCACGTGTGTGCCGGCCTTCGTCGGGCGCGAGGCGCTCAAGTATGACGCGTGCGTCGGCAAGCAGGAGTGGGACGCGTGCGTCAGCGTCGACTACTCGTACTTCAGTGGCGGAAAAGTCGTCAAGTTCTTCGAGCTGCCCAAAGGCAGATGCGTGCGCCGCCAGTGCATAGGTCCTGACCAGCTCCCGTGCACGGAGATCGGCGAAGGCCACGACTGCCAGGCCGAGACGCTGTACATGGACAAGATGGTGCGCGTGAACGGCACGTGCAAGACCTCGACCTATGCGCCGAGGTGCGCTACAGATGAATCGCTGAGTGATGCGACGGTCGTGAGCACAGTCAAGCAGATCCCGAACACGAGACTCGCGACCATGGCGGATCTCAAGCCCGAACCGCGACTGGCAGCGCCGCCTCTGAGCGAGAGCAGCGGACCGACGCCCGGTGTCGGTGGTGTCGCTGACGGTCGCGTACAAAGTATTGCAGCGGACGTCGCGCCCGATACATCGGTCGCCACAGTGTTGCTGTGCATCATGGCGACGGTGGTGGCGCTTGGTGGCGTGCATGCTGGTTGAAGTGGGCATTCGAGATTTAGGCTGCTTATTTGAATACATTACGTTAAAACGTAGCGTTGTGTGTTTAAAAACGCCCTTTTGACTTTAGACAGCGTGTAAAATACTCAGAATTAAGCACCGTGTAGACTTTCGTGCAGCTCCGCGTGTGGGTGGCTTGATTGAACCCAACGAAATCTGGTGGAGGTCCTTCCGAATCTGCAGCAACTTGCTGCCAGCAAGTCTGATGAGGTGCAGTCGGATGCGACCTTCGCGTTGATGACGCTGAACACTCGGAGTCCATCCACCAACAAGAGACACAAACGAAATCTGGTGGAAACCCAGCGAATCTCAACTGATGCTCTCCACTCAACTGTGTTCTTCTTTTCGTGTTCTCAGCGCTCCATGCCCAAAGCTGGAAGACATTGTGCAGACAAATGTGGTGAAGCAGTTAGACGTGCCTTACAATGAGCACGAGGTGAACGGAGCACACACATCTTTGTCAGTCGATAAGCGAGTCTATCCAAACTGGGAGAGTTCATCAACAACAAGAGAAAGTCATTTTACTCTCGACTTGCATTACGTTATCACTTCTCACAGACAAACAACAAAACTTGGACAGACACGTGACTCTTCTAGAGACAGCATGGTGCGATATCCAGCAGCTCCACAGACACAGCATCCATGCCCTTCACAGAGACGTCCAACGGCTCCATCAGTGCCAACAGATCGTCGTCAATGACTGTTGATGCGCTGGACCAACCCGTCTGGACACTACAGCAGACTTGATCATCGCTATCAAACAGCGCGTCGAAAATGAGTGCGAGATCTTCGCCATCGAACGGATTCGTGTCATCTGAACAACTCACGTTGTTCGCAAGCGGTTCAGCAGTCGATGTGACGATGGAGAAAGTCTCGAGCTGTGCGGCTGCGATTTCGCGACGCTCGATTCGATGTGCTCGCGCCTGACGAGCGATACGCTGTCGATACTTTTGCGCATGCGTCATCGTCTGTCGCGTTGTGCGCGTGCCGACGTGCTGCGCGATGCGCGTCCACGGTCCGGTCGGAAACATCTCGAGACCCTGCAGGAACCGCTCGTGCTCGTCGTGCGTCCACGGTCGACCCTGTCGCTTGGTGGGGCCCTTGACGGCGCTCACGGGGGCGGGTGGCAGACGAATGACTTGGTGGTGGTGCTGCTGCTGCTGGTCGTCGCTCGTAGTTGTGACGAAGAACTGTCGGCGGACGTCGGCGGAGATGGTCATGACTCGTTGGATGGAATTGGTTGACTTGGTTTAGGCTCTTTGGTTTAGACGCTCGCGTCTGTTGATGTGATGGTGAGACGTGTGCAGGATGTGTTCAATTGAATTGTGATGACAAGGATCGTAGATCGGCATGAACGGATGCGGACGGCGGGCGCGTCTAGTGAGAGGGAGGGAGGGAGACTTGTTTTCTCTCGTTTCTCGTTTCTGTCTGTCGCTGGTGCGTGGCAACAAAGATCGAACGATCGAGTGTAGCCATCTTGGTAGTCCACAAGTCCACAAGGGAGCCTCCGGATTTTTGGGTTCACGAACAGGTGTGTTGATCTGCGCTGCTGGTTGTCTGCTGGTCGTTGGCCCGAGATCTGGAGTGATGGTCAGATTCCAGTTCCCAACAGAGTGATGGTGGTGTTCGAAGCCACAACAAACATCAAGCCGCAAATCGAAGCGAAGCGAGTCTGGTCACCAGACTCCAGACTCTGGTGTGACGCATGCACAGACTGACCAGACTCTGGTGTGACGCATGCACAGACTCACGGTCACGGCCGCGACAAGAAGAGTCGCACTGCACTTGACAGCACACGTGGATTGGTTTGTTCAACAAGCTCTGTTAGTCCCACCAGCTGCCAGTCGCCATCGTTCAGAATCTGGTGGCAATGTCTGGCGCTGCGTGTGGCTACAATCGGAGCTCCTCAGTTGCTGTGGTGAGCCGGCGGGTTTCGGTAGTCGACGCTGGCGTCTCCACCGTGCCTTCACGGTGGACGAACCAACTACCATCTCTGTGATCCTAGCTGCTGATACTCTCATGGTCACGGACTATCGTTGTTTAGTCTCTCTCATCGAGCAGACAAACTTGGTCTATGCTTTTGGGTTCTCAGACACCAATGTAGTATATCAATAAACTTTACCTTCACCAGACAAACTTGATCTAGCATGAGCCATTCATTACTCACGCATTGTTGTCATCCCTACAAGTGCTGCTTCTGACAGCTCATAAAAGTGAAGACATGCGAGCGAGCACATGAGCAGCGCTGCTCGGTCTCTGGTCGGGATCGCACTGTAGCAGCGTGTCCAACAGCTCCAGCGTTTCAGTCGATAGTGAGCCATGGAGCCCCCAATGCTGCAGCACAGCGCTCGGTTGAACGCCTCGCTGCAGCACCTGAAACGCACGATCGCTTGGAGCGGCAAGCTCAACAAGCGGCGACCCCGAGAGCATGATGAAGAGCATGACGCCCAGCGACCAGACGTCCGCTCGGCACGCGTCGTACGCTGTGCACTGCACGACCTCTGGCGCCATGTAGTACGGCTTCCCGACTCTCCCCACGATGCCGCCGTCTCGAGTGTCTCGCTTGCCGACCGACACGCTCAGCCCAAAGTCGCAGAGCTTGGCGTGCTGGTGACGCTCGTCCAGCAGCACGTTCTCGAGCGAGAGATCGCGGTGAGCGATGCCGACGCTGTGGAGAAACGCGACGGCGCTCACAACCTGACGCCACAGCATGAGCGCATGACGTTCATTGCGCAGCCGCTGCTCTGGTTGTGCCTCGAGAAAGCTGTAGAGATCGCCGCCAGCGCAGTGCTCCATCGTGAGACAAAGCCAGTCGTCCAGCACGACGCCCGAGTAGAAGGAGACGATGTGTGGGTGGCCACCGACGCGGTGCAGCAGACGAGCGACGCGCAGCTCTTGCAGCGCGTCGTCTCCCGAGCTCTCGCACGTCTTGAGATGAGTTTGCTTGGCGACGACCTGGCGGTGCGTGCGACGGTCATCGCAGAGAACAACGCTCACGCGACCGCGCGATCCGAGGCGTCGGAGCGCGAGGAGCTCTGTCGGTCGCCCAAACACGACAGTACGCATGGCTTTTGAGGCTGGAGCGCGAGGGAGAATTTCAGAATGAAACGCGGGGAAGACGCTGGATCCATCGGCGTTTCCTTGTGCTTTCGATGGTGATGTTCCACGGGTTTCTGGAATCGTCGATAACTTTCGTGTTCGCCATTCGACTGGTCGCTGCTTCTAGAACACGACGATCGCCGTCTCAGTCTCAGTGCGCGAGCCACTTAAAAGAGCTGCTCGTAGTCGGCGCCGAGGTGCACGAGCGAGAACTGTACGAGCGTGAGGATCCAAACCGTGAGGTTCGCCTGCACGATCGTGCGGTGCGTCTCGACGACGAACGCGAGTTGATGCAGCAGCGAGAGTCCGAAGAGCCGACGAATGACCACGTGGAGCACGAGCAGCGACGCGAATTCCATCGCTGCGTAGCCCACAAAGTTGAGCAGCACACTCGAGAGACGCGTCGCCGCGACACCACATCTCGTTTTCTATTCTTGACCGACTGTAGCACCACCGTACTTCGTAGTATACTGCTAGTAGTGTAGCGCCACATACGTGGAGTATCACCTGTGAGGACCTCGTGGGTGTAGCAAGTGGAATAGTCTGCAGACGACGCTTGCAGCTTGCAACCGACGAGACAGCGATCACATGATACGATATGGATGGTTTGCTCTGTCTCGATTCTTCAGCAGGGTGTTCTGCTGCGTCAACTGCGTCACCTGTGAGGTAACGGCACTATTCGTTGGGAGGTAATGCTGCAATGACGGCGCAGAAATGACGAACTAAAGGCCAAGAACGATGACATCAACACACTCTCACAGCGGTCCCAATAATTGCGTGCCCACGTACTTGTGGCCAAGACTGGGAGTGGATTAGCTGGTTACATTGGCCATTACCAAGCATTCAATGTAGAAGGACTCGGTGCAGTGGATGTCGCTGAGACCTTGGCAAACAAGCGATCCGCATACGGAGTCGCCGATGCCCATTTCTGCCCACTTGAATAGCTGCCTCGCCGATTGACACCCAAATGCCTTTGCGAAGGACTCGCCCCAACGTCACTGGAACTTCGACCCAAAGGATGGGGAGTTCTGATTGAAGCTGGTGAATTTTGATTGTGCTCCACCACCGTAGGGAGCGTTTCGTCCGATGGTAAACCTTGCAAAGATTTGCCAACAGTTGGTGGCACCGAGACGTCGACTTGGAGCAGACGCGTTTTTTCCTTCTCGACATCAGTGTTCTCATCCACGTTGATCTGGAAATGAGTCGCGGTGTTGCTCGTGAGATGACGTGTCTTGAGCGCAGACTCGAGGTTGCTTTGATTCGCACGAAGACTCGCAATTATCGACTGGATTGACTGAATTGTGGTCGTCAAGCGCACTTGAGTCTGAGTGACCTGCTGCAAGACGCTTGCGACGTCATGTGCATCTGGAACTGGAACTCGTTTCGTCGTGGAAGACGATCGTTTCCGCATTCGATGCCTTTTCTGTTGGATATCCATGCTAATGAGGCGAGCGCAAGTCGTCGGGTTCATGCCGAACAAAATGGACGAGTCATTCACCTCCTTGTCCACAATCTCCAGAAGCCGTTCAACAGCTTCGCTGGCATACAGTTCACTGTCGACTTCAGGAGCAATACGATCGATTGCGGCTCTCAGAGGACAACGCACTTCCTGTGACGCACTGCTGGATAGGCAGTGAATTACGATGGCGCGAAGAACTCGCCGCCGGTCTTCCTTGTGCTGCCCAAATATTGTTTGAATGTCCACGCGCTTTAGAACGCACATTTCCACGTACGTTGCTGCCCGCACACTCGACTTGCGCTCATAATTCATCACAAGAGCCAGCGCACCGAACGACTGACCACGAAACAAGCGCTCGCGATTGCTTGTCATGCCCATTGCACTGTCTTGCTCATCATACTTCGCACTCACATGTGAATCAATCTGCTCGTTGTCATCCTCCATTGGCTCTGTCGCAAACTCAGCACCGTCTGGACCGACAATGAGTTCGCAGACACCGCGGTTGATCATGTAAAACTCATCACCGACATCTCCGCGGCGCAGGACATAGTCGTCGGGGAGATACACGCGCACGTGCAGGTGCAGCATGAGCTGCTTCTGGAAGTCGGGGCTGCACTCGCGCCAGAACGGCACGTGCATCACGAGGTCCATGTACTTGTACAGCACGACCTCGAGCTCGAGCGTGTGGCTCAGGTCCTTGGTGAACCGCACGATCTCGCCGTCCAGCGACTCGTACTCGCGCCAGAGATGCTCGTAGTACTGGTGGATGCGCTCTCGCAGTGGCACGGGCAGCTGCAGCTTGCTCATGACCGCGAAGACGGACTCCATCTTGCGCTGGTAGCTCGTCGTGTTGGCGTTGAAGTTGGACACGAGGATCGCGACATGGCCGAAGACGACGGCAAGCACGACCGACCCGATCAGCAATGCGATCGCCGCGAAAAGGTCTTGTGAGAAAGTAGTGGTGTTCACGCCCTGGCCTTGGAGCAACTGGAGCATTGTGTACATGTTGCCGAGATACTGCTCCACTGCAGTTGTTTCTGGATTGATGCCTTCCACCTTGAGAGCTTGCCAAGCACATGCCATGATATGAGCGATGAAAACAATGCCAAAGATGATCGCGACGATGCGAGCGAGGTGTGAGTATCTGGAGTAGAGAACCCATCGTATGATGTTCGCTTCATCTTCTCGGCGGCGTGGGGACCATGCTCGTTGAGCGTCTGCGATAACGTGGAAGACACGAGGAAGACGAATGAGTGCTCCCACCCACGCTCGCGTCAGCAATGAGACATCACTTCCACCAGCTTGGGTACCACTCCAATGTGCGATGAAGTCTACAGGCACCGATGAAATGAGGTCGATAATGAACCATCCTTGGCAGTAGTGCCGTAAAATCTTCCAGCGATCGTGGATGAGCCTTCCACTTCGGTCGACTTGAACCGTGTTAAAATGCAGCAGAAAGTCGACGAAAACTCCGAAATCAACCATAATGCCGACTGACACAGCGCTGAAGCTGTCAGGAAACGCCAAATCAAGCGGCACACACACGAAATCTATCGCAATCAGAAGCGCTATGACAGCAACCCGGACACGTGTTGTCGTTGAAAAAGGGGACAAGGGTGTGAGTAAAAGGGGAATGCCATCAATCAGGACTGACAATGTATCACCCCACTGACGCCTCTGATACTCAGCCTGCTCATTCCTCTGTCGCTGGCTTCGAGCCATTGAAGTTCGTGCCAGCAAACCCGATTCAGGCTGAATCTTCATTGATCGCGCATCGCTGCCGATTGATCCGCTTGATTTTGCTGCCGTTGGCACGTCTTCCACTCGGCGAACACGGCGGATCTGGAAGTGCTCCACCATGGCTTCATGGTGCTCTCTTCGGGCAGTGATGGCAAGTGCATCAGTCTGAGAGTTGCGTCGAGTCGATGAACCTCGGTGAGGAAGGATCATAGATGATGCCCAAGTGCGAATGGCTTCAGCGCTCATCACTCCAAGCAATCACTGTGCCGAATGAGAAGAGAGTTCATCAGCGTTTGTTCATGCACCACCACACAAATACAAACGCACCTTGTTGCCTGTGAACAAGGTTAGCATCTCGTCCCTCAAAGTAGCGCTCTTCAGACTGCGTTCTCATCCTCATTCATGACACTAAATTAGCAAGACAATTCAGTATGGGAAACGGTCACCAACAGAAAAACGCTTCGGCTCATGTCGGATCGGCCGGTAAGTGCGTGCTCTAAATGTGGTGGCAATCTCCGTTGAACGCAAGGAGAACTATCAACGAATAATTCTTCCAAAGGTTTGATGCATTCGTAAGGCACCTCGGCTCTCTTGACAAGCTCGCTAAATCTGCGGTCATCGCTGATGGGTGCGTCATTCGCCACAAAAAATCGATTGATTCCGTGCGGCGAAACATCCCTTGATCCCTACGCTTGCTAGACACCATGGGTTGAGAGAGTCGGAAGGTGCTCAGCCGTGCTGCTGCGTCGTCCATTCTCGTCACTTCGCGATTCAACTTCAACATGAATCGCACCTTCTCGAATTGCGGTGATAGCCTCGTTGAATCCGATTCGTGCATCGTTCAAGACGATGCCGTACAGGAACTCAGTTGACTCGAGCAATGTTTGAAGTCGGTCGCGAGCGTTGACGATCGCGAGCTGGATGCCGCGGACATGAAGATCTTCCTGGAGATGCTTCATCATTTGAATCGTTGTGGAGTCCCAGTCCATGATCGAGCATGCGTCCACGATGACACCATGAACAGCAACGCCCTCAGTGTGCTCCCGCTTGCTGATTTCGCGCTCGACAACGCGTTCAACGTACTCGCAGTTGGCGAAGTAAAGCGCACCTTCAACACGAATGACAACAATGTCGGACAAGGGTCGTGCAGTGTCCGGATAAAGATCCAGCTCAACAATTCGAGTGGTTTGGTCACCGTCGCCTTCGCCGTCAACCACAATTTCGCCCATCATCGTCAGAGTTGGCCGTCGCGTCTTGTAGATCACGGCCACAAGCGAGCAGAAAATCGATGACAGCAGACCCGGAAGCACGCCAAGTAGAACAGTGAGGACAAATGATGCCAACCAGACGTAGAACTCATCGCGCTTAACGCGGTATAGCCACCTTGCCTCGCTCGTCTCAATAAGTGACTGACCGGCAACAATAATGATTGCCGCTAGGCTCGCTTTCGGTAAGTAGGCAAGAGCTGAAGTTGCGGTGTAGAGTGCAACGACGACCACCCCTACCGTGATCAGTGATGCAAGTTGAGTACGAGCGTTCTGCATGTTCACAGCAGTCCGCGACAGACCACCTGTTGCAGGCATTGATTGAAAGAAGGAGCCAACAAGATTCGACAATCCCAATGCGATCAGCTCTTGATTTGGGCGAATCCGATAACCTTCCTTGATGGCGAGTCGCTTGGCCATTGCGATGCTCGACATGTACGAAATGATAGCGATTGACAGCGTGTCGATAACAATATGATACAACCGATCTGCTTCGATAACCTTTGTCAGCAGTCCATACCACGGTATCTTGGGCGATGGATATCCACCTGGAACTTCCCCGGTGAGCTTCAATGTATCCTTTGCTGCAACGTAACCGACAATGCCACCGAGCAGACAAACCATAAATGATCCAAGGTCACACACGAGGCGCAGTGCGATGAGAGCAGCAATCTTGGACCGCAGGATTCGAATCGAAGTCGATGACGAGACAATGGCTTCCAAGGACTTGCCGTTTAATGCTGTTGTCGAACATGTCGAGTCGGTGATCGAGGCGGTATCGTCAGAAAGCGATTTTGCTGGTGACGGTCTTGGTGGGTGATCTGGATAACGACGTGATTCGTTACTTGAGTGGTTCGAGGTCAACGTTGCTTGACTTGAAACGTTTTCGGCTGCAGAAGCCGATGTTGAGCGACGTAGTGTTGGTGGGGGAATCAAGCCTCTTGGAGAGCGCCGCAACCCGTCATCCAGAGCAGCCGATGCCATTGATCGACGCACCGCAGATTGCTCGAGGGGCTGTTCCAACGTCAGGAAGTCCTCGTCGGACAGCGAGAAGCCAACGCCATCCTCCTTGATAACGTTGGTTCGATGCCGGGTGCTGCGAGTAATCTGTGAAAGATCACCATGACGGCAAGACCGCACGTCGAGGTCACCCAAGTCACCATGATCCAAGCGACGGCTACTTCGGCGACCACTCGATGTCCACGGTGAAGAGAGAAAGTCACTTCGACGGAGCGAGCCTGTAGTCATCATTCCTGTTGCATCGACTGTTGTTGTGGACGCACGAGTTGAAAACAAAGACGAAAGCCAATCGCTTGGGCGTTGGGCGGATGGCTTGGGAGTGTCTGACTCCGCCAAACTCGTTGGTCGCTTCCTTCTTCGAGGACTCAGATCCGAGTCATCCGCCTCAAGCTCTTGTTGCAGTCGTTGCTCTTGCGCACGCACTTTGGCTCGCAACTTTGAAAGGACCGAGTTGCTGTTCCCTTGATCTGTTCCCTGCGATGATGCTGGAAGTTCACCCAGTTCGATATCTTCGTAGCTTGGCGATCGTTTACGTGCCTTACCGTTGTCGCCAGATTCTTGATGTGCGTGACCATTATCGTCTTCAGCATCGCTCTCATCACCGATACTTTGCATTCGACTGACGGCACGCGTCGTCTCAATCGCAAACTCTTCCTCCAGTTCCTCCTCGAGCTCAGCCATTTCGCGGACGACACGACGCTTGAGTGCTCGCATGCCAAGCAGAATGAGGATCGAGACACCGCCGAGCAGAAAACTGGTCGTGTTGATGTGCGGGCTCTGCTCCATGAGGTCCAGCACGGTGAGAAACGGCAGATCTCGGTTCGGCACCTTGACTCCCAGCCAGTTCGCACACTGCGAGAGCATGATCAGCACGCCGCCAGCCGACACAAAACCGCCCATGACGGGACGCGAGAAGAAGTCTGCGAGGATGCCAAGACGAGAGACGCCCATGATCAGCAAGATTAGACCCGACAGAAACGAGAGCAGGATGCCCGTCGCGACGCGCTCTTCGTCCTTCTCGATCTTCTTGATGGCGGAGCCCACGAGCAGCGACACCTCGGCGCCGTTGGCGACGGACAGCACGCGGCTCGTGCCGAATAGCGGGTAGATCATGGGCACCAGCGCGGCCGTGTAGAGCCCGTAGATGGGTGGCACGCCCATCATCGTGCTGAGCGAGATCTCCTGCGGGACGATCATCATGCCGACGGTGATGCCGGCGACGAGGTCGTACTGGAGGTCTTCGCGGAGGTCGTAGGACGGCAGCCACTCGAGGATCGGCACGTGCTGGCGCAGGAAGAAGAGCACGCGGCCCTTGGTCCAGCGGCGGCGCCACTGCTGCCACTCGTCCACGAGGAACTCGGAGAAGGTCATGGAGGCGACCGCGGCCGGCGGCAGGCGGCGGCTCTCGGGATCGCTCGCCATGGACTTGCGCTCGCACAGAGAGAGAGAGAGAGAGAGAGAGAGATGAAGAGAGAGAGAGAGAGAGAGATGCTGCGTTGCCTTCTTTCCCTTTGGTGACGATGGCGAGATGAGATGATGGTCAATGCAGAGGGGGAGTCGCAGCAAGGCACCCGCACGACACCGTCTCTCAAAGGTAAAGAACGATCACATAGAACCGGATATTTGTTTTCAACTGACAAATATGGGTCAAATGGCATTAAATGAGGATGAGAAAAACGACAAAAGATTGGATAGTAGAGGTAGTTGGCGTGCCAAGTTGCTGTTTTTGGAGAACGAGACAGGCAGGACTCCGACTCAGAGATCAAGGCGTGTTTGACTAAGTACGAATCACCGTCAGACTCAGATGTGGTTGCGGCATCAGGGGAGTTCAGATCTGAGCGGGAGCGTAGCCATCTGGCACAGTGCACCAAGAGATCTGCTGGCACAATGGATGGGTGAGGCGGTTCTCTCTGCCTCCATCATCATTTCTGCTTCTCTTTCGACGACAGCTACAGCAATGGAACTCACCAAGCAGCGGCAGCGACAGCAATCCACGGGCGACGCGGCGGCGCCCGAGTCGGCGCGGCAGCCACTCATGGCGGCGGTCGAGATCGTGGACGAGCACACGGCGCTGCTGCTGCGCAAGGCGCGCGACTCGGTCGAGGCGCTCGAGCCGCAGATCACGGCCGTGCGCTCGTTCGTCGACGACTTCCAGCAGTTTATCCAGCAGGGCAGCATGATCGACTTGGCTGTCGGCCTCATCCTCGGCAAGTCCTTCACCGCGATCCTCGACTCGTTTGTTGTCGACATTCTCACGCCGATCCTCAGCCTCTTCTCGGGTACTGTCGTCGTCATTGGTCTGCTCTCTATCTCTCTTTCTTTCTTCTGTCTGACGCATGGCCTCCTTCAGAGCGAAATCTGTCCAACTTTTACCTCGTGGCGCGTTGTCCGCTGGCGCTGGCGACCTGCAACAGCGCGACGTGGGCGACGTGGAGGCAGGCGCGTGCCGCCGGCGCCATCACCGTCAACTACGGCCAGTTCCTCGAGAACCTCATCAACTTTCTCACGAACGCGCTTTTCCTCTACGTCGCCATCAAGAAAGGTGAGTCTTCACGTCGATAACGGACAAGCGTTTCGGGGTGGCTCATGTCTGTGTGTGTGTGGGTGCGTAGTGTTTGAGATCCTCTTTGACCGCACCATCATCCTCAAGAAGCAGTGTCCCGTGTGCAAAGAGTTTGTGCGCGGCAATGCGCTCATCTGCAAGGAATGCGGCACGCGCTTCTCGGATTCCTAATCCATTTCTATTGTACCCTCGATCATTTCCACAGCGTGTCTGTATCGGCCTCATCCGGCGACGCCTCGGGCTGCATCAGTCGCGACTGCTGCTGCCGCAGCGCCTCGCACTCGCGCTTTAGCTCCTCGACTGCTTGCAACAATTGCTGCTGGTTCGCCACCAGCGTCTCGAGCGTGGCCACCACTGTGGCGTCGTCCGCCACCCCGCGCTGACTGGAAGAATGTGGTGAAGGCGGCGGAGACGACGACGCCGCTGGGTCCTCGACGGCGCGACGCTCGAACGCTGGTCCGATGCCAAAGCGGATCGAGTCGTCGTCGACGTCGACGTCCATGGCGTTCACGAGCCGCATGGCGACCTCGATGACCGGCAGCCGCGCGAGTCGCTCGACCGACGTGCCAACGCTCGCAGCCATCGCTTCGCGCAGCGGACACGCGACGCCCGCGCTGTCGTTGCGGCGCATCGCGGTCGCGACGATCGCGCAGAGCACGCGGCGCCGGTCCTCGCGGTAGCGCACAAAGATGCGCTGCATGTCGGCGCGCTTAAGCACGCACATCTCGACGTAGGACGTCGCGCGCACGCTCGAGCGCCGCTCGTAGTTCATGATGAGCGCGAGCTCGCCGAACGACTGTCCGCGCACGAGCGTCTGTACGTTGGCGGCCGTCGCGTCGCCGTCTCGATCGGTTCGCAGCAGTCGCGCGCTCTGCATGGCCCAGTCCGCCTGGTCGCCGCGATGCCGTGCGCTGAGGTCGCTGTCGAACCACGTCCCGACAGGGTGACCCGAGGCGGTGGCGTCGGTCGACGACAGCATCGGCTCCGTCGCGTGCTCGACGCTGTCGGGCGAGCGCACGAGCTCGCAGACGCCGCGGTTGATCATGTAAAACTCGTCGCCGACCTCTCCACGGCGCAGGACGTAGTCGTCGGGGAGATACACGCGCACGTGCAGGTGCAGCATGAGCTGCTTCTGGAAGTCGGGGCTGCACTCGCGCCAGAACGGCACGTGCATCACGAGGTCCATGTACTTGTACAGCACGACCTCGAGCTCGAGCGTGTGGCTCAGGTCCTTGGTGAACCGCACGATCTCGCCGTCCAGCGACTCGTACTCGCGCCAGAGATGCTCATAGTACTGGTGGATGCGCTCTCGCAGCGGCACGGGCAGCTGCAGCTTGCTCATGACCGCGAAGACCGACTCCATCTTGCGCTGGTAGCTCGTCGTGTTGGCGTTGAAGTTGGACACGAGGATCGCGACGTGGCCGAAGACGACGGCGAGCACGACCGACCCGATGAGCACCGCGACCGCCGCGAAGACGTCCTGCGCGACCGTCGTGGTGTTCACGCCCTGGCCTTGCAGCAGCTGCAGCGCGACGTAGAGACTGTGCACATACTGCTTCACGGGACCGCGACGCGCTGCGTCCGCATCCGTGTCCGCGTCTACAGCTGCGGCCGGCGGCGTGAGCAGCAGCCAGCAGCACGCGAGATAGTGCGCGAGGAAGACGATGCCCACGATGATGGACACGATACGCACGAGGTGCGCGTACCGCGAGTAGAAGAGCCGCGTGACGACACTGTCGTCCGCCTGCTCGGGGCGTCGCACCCACGCGCGCCGTGCGTCCGTCAGCAGGTGCACGAGCCGCGGGATCCGCAGCAGTCCATCGCTCACGACCTGCAGCCAGCGCCATGTCGTGACGCTGGCGCCGACCCCCGAGCTGGTGCCAAAGCCGAGTGCCTCGAACGGCATGGACGCCAGGAGGTCGACGAAGAACCAGCCGCGCAGGTACCGCGTCACGATGCGGCGGCGGTCGAACACGAGGCGTCCGCGCGCGCGCTCGTCGACGAACGCCGTGTTGAAGTAGAGCGCGACGTCGAGCAGGAAGCACACGTCCAGCGCCGTCTCGAGCTGGCGACTCGGCGTCGTCGAGTGCACGGCCTTGGGGAACGCGAGCTCGAGCGGGAGGTACACGGCGTCGACGCAGAAAAGCGCGAGTACGACGCTGAAGCGCACGCGGGCGGTCGTCGAGGTCGGTGACATGGGGGAGCAAAGCGCTGCGAGCCGCTGCCGCCACCACACGCGTCCATCTCCTGCTCCTCCGGCGGTGGCTCCAGCGGTGGTCGTGCGGTACCGTTGCGCCTTGCTGCCGCCAAAGCGCCGCCGCGTGAGCGCGTGGTAGAACAGCGACCGGCGCTGCGCCCACGGCGTCGTCCCTTGCAGTGGCGTGCGCAACTGCAGCTTCTCTCGTTCTCGGTCTTGCTGTCGCTGTCGCTCTCGGTCTTTGTCTCGGTCTTGCTCACCCGGCGGCAGTCCCGGGTGCACCTTGGCGGCGCGTGCGGATGCCACCGTCGATCCCTCGCGGACGCTCGCCGTGCGACTCGTGGTGACCGTCGCCGTGGACGTCGAGATCGAGTGCACGCGGCGGATCTGGAAGCGCTCGACGAGGTCGTGGTACCGCTTGCCGTCCTCCACCGCTTTCTGCCGCGCGAGCTGCGTCGCAGTCATCGCCGCCTTGATGGCGCGGAGCGTGTGCAGCCGCGAGGACGCCGCGCTCTCGTGTGTTTGCTGCGCACTCGCCTGCCGCCAGCGCTGCTGCTGCTGCTGCTCCTCATTGGCTGCGGTGCCGTCCGCGCTGTCTGCGTCGCCATCGCCGTCGTCGGCCTCCCGTGGATCCGACCGTCGCGAGCGGTAGACCACCATGCGCTTGCTCTTGCGCGTGAGCGCGTCCATATCCGAGTGCCGGCGCCGAAACGAGGAGCTCCGCACGACTGGCGACGGGGAGTGCGCTGCGATCGAGCGCTTGCTGAGGATGCTGCTGTCGCTCGCCAGCTCGGAGATGGGCTCGTTGTTCATCGTGCTGGAGGTTTCGTGCGATGCGAGTGCGCCGGACGAGCGCACGGTCGACAGCGGCTCGATGCGCGACTGACGTCCGTCGTCAGTCCCTTGCATGCTCGTGTGTCGACTGCGAAGTGAACGACGGAATGATGATGACCGAATGAGTCGAACACCTGGTGCGACACACAACTGCAAGACGCAATCGATCGATTGGGAAGAAGTGCGAGAGAGAGAGAGTGCGTGGGAGACCAGCGCTGTGCCACCGCCGCCACCACCATCACCATCACCACGACACACGACACACACACAGAACGTGCTGCTGCTTCGGATCTTGTCGAGCGTGTCTTGTCGGCAGATCCGTTTCCATTGCGACGCCTCATCCGCTCTAAAATATCTCTGGTGCCCAGCACTCGAGGGGACAAAGACTCGGGTGACGACTTCAAAAGCGATCATCACACACACACACACACGCGACCAGTGACGACTCGTTCTCTCTTTCTATTTCTCTAATGTGTGTTCTTCTTCCTTTCTCCGCCCAACGGTCAAAAGCTTTCGCCGATCCGAATCTAAATCTACGCCTTGCTCGGGCTCCGCACGTGCACCGTCATCGTCGTGGACGCGACCTTGGACGTCGACACGACGCTTGACGCTGTCGTACGCGGCGGCGGCTTGGCACCGACCTTGCGGCGCCCGTTGAACTTCATGACGTGCGCCACGAGCATCACGCGGTTCTCCTGCGCCGAGAACGTCTGCCGGCGCCGCGCCCACGCGTAGTAGTACACCGACAGCAGCGCGACGACGCCCGCGAACGCACCGATCTCGACGCCGCCGTGGCCCTGGAACGCGACGATGGAGACGATCGCGAGCGCCCACACCGCCATCGAGTACACGGCGCCAGCGACGCCGAACGGGCTGCGGAACGCCGAGCTCGTGATGTTCTTGTAGCTGCGCTTGAGCGAGATGTAGCCGATGCACTGCCCCGTGTACGACATGAACGCCGACAGGATGCAGACGTTGAACAGGTAGTCGCTCAGCGAGGGCGCGAACGACACGAGCAGGCAGCACGCGTAGCTGAGCACGGAGCCCGCGACGATCGCAGCCAGCGGCGACTTGCGGGTCGACGTCGTCTCCGCGGCGTGCGCGAGCCGCGCAGGCAGCAGCCGCGACGTCGCCATCGCGGCGATGAGCTGCCCGTAGCACCACATGAACCCAAACGCCGTCGCGTAGGTCGCGGGCAGCGAGAGGATCGTGGCGTCGCGCGGCGCCAGTTGAAAGAGCTGCGAGAAGCCGTTGTTGAAGGGCGTGAGCTCAAACGGCAGCAGACGCAGTCCCGGCGCGAGGGAGACTGTGACGAGGACCACGGCGATTCCTGAGACCGCGAGCGTCGAGACGCAGGTGATCTGCGCGCGCGGGATGCTGCGCTTGGGCTCCTTGACGTGATCGCTGGCGAGGTTGAGCGCCTCGACGCCGACGAAGAACCAGCAACAGAGCGGCAGCGCCTTGAGGAAAGCGGGAAACCCGCCAATGACGAGCAGCGAGGCGTCGCCAGCAGCGTACGTCTTGTAGTCGGCGAAGCAGATTGACCCAAAGACGTAGAGCGCAAGGACGGCGAGTGACACGAGCGCAAGCAGGCGGTTGACGGTCCAGAAGACGCGGTCTCCCGCGACATGCACGGCGATCGCAGACGCGTAGAACGCGAGCCAAAGCAACCATCGGTACGCGTGCAGCGACGGCGCGGCCTGCACAATCATGTCACCCAGCGATAGTACGGAGGACGCGACGTACGCGATGTACTCGAGCGCCTCGCAGCAGCCAATGAGGAACGCGGGAAAGAAGCCGAGCGTGCAGCGAGCGAGTCCGTAGGCGCCACCGGCAAACGGCAGCGCGCCCGTGATCTCGGACGTACAACAGCACAGCGTGATGTAGGCGCTGGCGATGAGTGCGTAGCACCCAAAGTAGCTGTAGAGCCCCGCATGAAGGCCAGCGTTCCACGAGAAGAATTGGCCGCCCAGCACGATCGTGATACCGAGCAGGAAGAGGTCTGTTTTACCTGGCGCGAAGGGCTCTCGTTGTTTCTGTCGCGGCTTTGCGGGCGCAGGCGAGAGCGACGGCGTCGCGGGGCCGACGGGGACGACAGCGATGCTGGTGGGCTTGGCGCTGGGCATGCTGCCTGGCTGGCTGGCTGGCTGGATGGATGGTGGTGCCTTGCTCGTGCCGTGGACACACGGAAAGCAAGCGAGTCTCTGGTGCGTAATGAGGTGGTGACGCCGTGAATAGCTACGCGCGAGCTGAGCCAGTCGATGGAGCAGTTTACGTTGGCGCATGTTGAACATGGGAGTCACGTGCCCTGCGATGCTGCGACCCTTTCATGTGCACCACACCAATGTAGCTATGTTCTATATGTGTAATAAATCGTTACTGTCCCGTCTAATAAAGTAGTTATGGGATCTCTCTCTCTTCGCGTCGCTTCGTGCTCCACCCCCCCAAGCGTCACTCGCGTCTTCATCTCGATGGCGTCGCCTCCGTCTCCTTCCTCTGTGGCGGCGCCACTACGCGCGTCCTCGCTGCTGCCGATGAAGATGACGATGACGGCGACAGAGCCGCGGCCGTGCACGCCGTCCGCCGCCATGCGCGTCGCGTCGCTGCTGCACGTGGAGCCGCCAACAGTCGAGTTCGACGCGTTCGACTTTGACCACGAGTACGTCGCGACGGTGCTGCTGCGCAACGCGAGCGACCGCACGCTGCGCTTCCGCGTGACGCCGCCGCCGGCGCCGGCGTCTCCGTTCCGCGTGCTGCACCAAGGGAGCGACCTCGCGACCAGCTCCAATCCCACGATGGTGCTGCCACCCGGACTGCGCGTGCGGCTCGAGGTCACGTTCACGCCGCCGCCGCGACCCGCGACCGACGCCGAGCGCCGCAGCGTCGAGCACGCGCACATCTACGACGCGTTCCAGCTCGCGGCCGAGGACGGCAGCGCCGTCGACGTGCCGCTCGTCGCGCGCCGCGCGTTCCCGCAGCTCGAGGTCGCGCCGACGAGGTGCGACCTCGGACTCGTCGTGCTGTCGCACCGCGCGGCGGCGCTCGTGCAGATCCGCAACGTGAGCACGACGCACAGTGGACGCTTTGACCTGGAGGTGCTCGCGCCGCCTTCGGTGGACAATGGTCGCGCTGCTGCCGTGGCGAGCGACAAGCGAACGCGACCGCAAGCGACAGCAAACGACGGCGGCAATCAACTGAGTGTCACGCCACAACGAGGCTTGTTGGCGCCTGGAGAGGAGTGCAGCGTCAAGGTCGAGCTCCTCGCACAGGAAATCGGCTCGTTCCGCGCGGCGGTGCGCGTTCGCATTCGAGAACGCGGCGACGGAGACGACGGCGACGAAAACGACGACGACCCACAGGACGTGAATGCGCTGGGGATGCCCGTGCTCACGCCTGGCGAGTACGTCGTCGAGAAACTCATCGACGTCGGCGCGACCGTGATGCAGCACAAGCTCGAGCTCGTGCTGCTCGGCAGTCGCGAGCGCGTCCGGCAGCTCTACTTTGGCGCGCTGTTTGCCGGTGAAAGCAAGACCATCGAGACTGTGCTGCGCAACAACGGACCGCATGCCGTGCTGTTCAGCACGACGCTCACGTTCGCCAGCGGCGGCACGACGCGCAACACGCTGCTGTACGGCGGCAGCAGCAGCTCCCGATCCAGCAGCAAAGAAGGCGCTGGTAGTGCAGCCAGTGGTGGCGGTGGCGGCGGCGGAGGAGGCGGCGGCGGAGGTGGCGCCGCTGCGTCGCCTGACGACGAGCGCGAGGCGTACGAGCAGCGGAAGGAGCTGCAAGTGTACCCCGCGGACGGCCGCATCGAGCCGTTCGGAGAGACCGTGATCCGGTTCACGTACCACCCGCGCGCGATGGACCTGATCACGCTGCGCCACATTGACCGACGCCACGCGGGCGCGTCCGAGACCGAGGAATCACCCGCCGATCCTTCAACGACGACGACGACACCGCCAACCGTAGCAGCCGCAGCTGCAGGCAGCGTCATGGGCACCGCGCTGCCGCCGATTGTGCTGAGCGCCTTCGCGTCCATCCAAAGCACCGAGCTGCCGGCGGCCGAAAACCTGACGTTCGAGATCGCGGGCAAGACGTTTCTCCCGCTCGTGGACGTGACCCCGCGCGCGTTGGACTTTGGCGACATCAAGAGCCTCGAGCGCGTCGACATGCTCGTGACGCTGCGCAACCGCTCGGGCCTCGCGGTGCGCTTCGAGATCCCGCGTGTCGCGCAGTTCGCGGTCAAACCGGCCACCGGAAGACTCGACGTGCTGCAGTCGCAGACGCTCATCGTGTCGTTCGTGCCGACGCAGCTTGGCGTCTGCGAGCGCTGTCTCCACATCCGCGTGAACGGTGGCGACGTGCTCGAGATCCCCGTCAAAGTGCGCGGCCACGCCGCGCAGCTCGGCACGCAGCAGCACCACGATCTCGTCGGAGGACCGCTGGCGCTGCCCCGCGACTTTGAGCCCAAGTACCGGTTCGTGCTGCCCGAGGACGCCAAGCAAAGCAAGGGGACGCTGACGAAGGCGTTTCGGCGCATGCCGCCGTACGAATTCGCGGCGCTCAATGGCACGGCCGCCGTCGACGAGTACGAGTTTGCAGGCACCAACAACACGCACCTGACGTACTGCGTCAAGGAGCTCGCGAAGCGAGCGGAGCACCGCGCGTCGTACCACGAGTATCTCGCCGAGAGTCGGCGCAGACGGGAGCAGCAGCAACAAGCCAAGGCGACCAAGTCGTCGGCTCGCAAGCTTCAGCGCACGATCTCGCAGTCGAGAACGCAACGAAGACGCTCCAACAATAAAGAAGAGGATGAGGCAGACAGCGGAGACGACGAAGCGGATGACGATGAGGAAGATGAGGGGGAGGACGGAGCCAAGACGCCGTTCTCGGACGACGTGAACCTGGACATGGAGCCGCAAAGCGGCGTCGAGCCGCGGATGTTGCGGCTCCCGAGAGCGCTAGTGCGGCAGCCCGATCCGCTGTGGCTCGAACACCAGAACGTGGGACCCGGCAAGACCAAGCTCTTCTTCGACGACACCAAGTTTGTGAAGAAGAAGTTCAAGCCCGCGCCCGTGACGCAGGCGGAGCTCGCGGACTGCGAGGCGACGCTGACGTTTGACCAGCTTGAGATGGTCGTCTCGGGCCCCAAGACCATCCAGTTTGGCAAGCTCAGCGTGAACGGCAGCGCCAAGCGCAACCTGAGCGTGATGAACTATCTCTCGCAGAACATCCTCGTGGCGTTGAACCTCTCGGAGCACGACCGCCTCGACGAGTTGGCCGCGAGGACGCCGCTCAAGTCGCAGGTCATTCCGCCCAAGACGCTCGGCGGCTTCGACCTCGAGTTTAGCTCGGCGCGCGAGCAGTTCTTCCAGAAGACGATGACGTACACGATCAACGGCGTGCACGCGCGGCAGGTGACGGTCGTCGCCGAGGTCGCTCCGATCCACGTCGAGTTCTCGATGAAGGAGCTCGTGTTCGAGTTTAGCGGCGCCGACACGAACGCCACGATGGCGATGGAGCTCACGGTCACCAACACGAGCGACTCGCCGGCGCCGTTCCAGTGGAGTCTGCTGCCCGTGGCGTCGACCGCCACCAACAAGGCGCCGCGTCCAGACTCGTCCAAGAGCAACACGACCGTCGGCACTGTCGCCGTCAGCGACAGTGACAAGCCAAGCGCCGATAAACAGGATCGCAGTGCAGCTCTCGGCCCCAGCCAAAGCCAAAGCCAGGCGGCGCCGCCAAAGAGCATCTTCCAGGTCGTTCCGGTCGCTGGCGTGCTGGCACCGGCGAGCGTGCTCAAATTCCAAGTCATGTACTCGCCACCGGCGTCGATCACAGGCTCGTCGGACAAGACGTTCGTGGTGTCGCCCCTGGTTGTCGCCAGTCAAAGCAACACGACCAACAACACTAGCGCGTGGCTCGAGAACGACCTGCAGCTCGACGTCGTCGGCGGCCGCAAGTCGCTGCTGCACTGCAAGGCGCTGTTCCACGAGTCCAAGTGCGTCGTGCGCGACAAGAAGATCGACCTCGGCACGATGGCCGTCGGCGTGGAGAAGGAGCGGCGCGTGACCGTCGCGAGCGCGGTCAGCAGCGACGACGCGTACGCGCACCGCGTCGTCTTCTACGCGAGCATCGAGCCCGCGAGCGTCGCGACCGCGATGGCGCTGACGGTGTCTCCCTCCGTCGGCAGCATCCTGCCGCAGGACTCGTGCGAGCTCAGCGTCAAGGTCGCGCCGTCCAAGCCCGCGACACTGGAGAACGTGTTTCTCGTGCTGCAGATCCGCGGTGGCAAGACCATCAAGCTGCCGATCCACGCGACGGTGCTCATTCCCGAGGTGCAGATCCTGCAGCCGACGCTCGACTTTGGCGCGGTCGTTCTGGGGGTCACCGTGCCGCGCGTGGTCTCGCTGGAGAACAAGTCGACCATCGCGGCGTGCCTCGTGCTTGATCTGCTGCAGACGCTGACGCAGGAGTTTGCAATCACGACGCCGCCGCGACTGCTGCAGCACATTGAGGACGTCAGCAGCGTCTTCACGCCACTGATGACGACGGCGGAGCTGCAGCAACCAATGAGCAGCAGCAGCAGCAACAATAGCAGCAAGGAAGAGCAGCACAGCGACAGCAGCGAGCTGCACTGTGCGCGCTGGCAGGTCTGCATTCCGCCCAACACGACGGTCTCGTTCCTTCTCAACTTTACGCCGACGCACCCGCGGACGCACCACGCCGTGTTTCCCATTCAGTTTGCAGGGCTTTCGATCTCATCGACGGTCGCGCGGCCCGAGTCCATCACGCGCCACGTCGTGGCAGAAGCCGTCACGCCTCGCTTGCTGTTTTCCTCCGCGGTGCTCGACTTCCACAAGTGCGTCATCACGCGCGAGGGCATCCGCAAGGTGCCGTACACCAAGCTGCTCACGCTCACCAACGCCGACGCGACGACGCTCAAGTGGCAAATCGATACGACCAAACTCCGAGCGACGATGGCGACAGGATCCACAGCAACAGCAACAGCAACAGGAGGAAGCGGAGCTGGAGGTGCTGCTAACGCGAATGCTAGCGCCAAGCGAGGCGGCGTGGGCGGCGCCGTCATCTTCCATGTCGCGCCGGACAGCGGCGAGCTCGGCGTCGGCGAGGAGATCCTGTTGCGCGTCAGCTTCCTGCCGGTCGACGCCGTCGAGTACGTCGAGGACGAGCTGCCGCTACTCGTGGACGGCAAGCCCTACATCTTTCTAAGGCTCCAGGGCGTCGGCATGCACCCGCACCTGACGTTCAGCGAGGTCAAGGTGCAGCTCCCGAGCGTGCCACTGGGCGTGCCGTCGACCGCGCGGTTCACGATCCACAGCACGGGCTACGACCACCTCGAGCTCACGTACCGCGTGCCAGTAGACCTCACGAAGGTGCCGCTGTCGCTACACTTTCCCAAGGGCAAGGTCGTGAGCATGGCGTGCCCCAACATTCCGTGCGAGGTGCGCTTCGTGAGCAAGCGCAGCGTCGCGTTCAACGCGCGCATCGAGTTCTTTGACGCCGACGGCAACGTGTTTTATTTGCCGGTCGCGGGCTGCACCGAGAACTGTCTGTTGACCACGTTCGGGTTTCTCGAGGCGAGGCGCCGGCGTCAGGGCACTAGTCAGGACGATGAGCAACCGTCAATGACTGGAAAAGGCGCTAGCCCTCCCTCTGTTGCTGCTGGTGGCGTCGAGTTCTTTACGCACGTGTCGTTCAGGCATCCCGTGTATTTGTTAGGAGCCAAGCAGGCTGCAGCCGAGCGAACCAAGCAGCAGATCGCGCTGGAGAAAGAGCAGGCGGCAGCGACAGCGACAGCGACGCAACAACAGCAGCAGCCACCGCACAGCTCCACGACTAATGGGTTCATCGACATCGACGCCAGCGCGTTTGATGCTGCGGAGGCCAGTGCCTTCGTACCGACCAGCGGTGCGCGTGCCGTGACGGTCCCCGAGTTTACCCCCAGCGAGATCCAGTTCGTGTTGCAGTATCTCAACGCCAACTTTCTCAAGACGCCGGTCACGCGGTTCCCTCAGGATCTCGCCGACACGCTGGGCAAACCGCTGTACGAACTGCTGGAGATGGTCTGCGCCAAGCGTCCTCCGCCTGGCGCGATCGTCGGCAGCAGCGTCGTGCAGGGCAAAGCAGGCGGACCCGGAGCAGCACGCGGCGCCAGCAGTAACAGCAGTTCCACCGCGACGCTGTCCAAGAGAGAGGTGCTCGCGAACTACACGACACAGTACGCAGAGCTGCTCAAGTTTCTCAAGTCGTACGGAGCGATGCTGCACGACGTGCTGCCCGAGTTTCTCTTGAGCCAAGAGCAGTTTGTGCGCGCGTGCGAGGACCCACGCGCCGAGCCCGCGCTCTTCTCAAGCGTTCAGCTGCGCGCGATGCCGTTCCTTCCGCGGCGCCGCGCGCTCGAGCACGAGTGGCTCGCGGTCAGCACCAACGCATGGATGAAGGTCTTGTACCAGGTGATCAAGTGCTTCCTGCTCTTCCGCGTGACCCCGAAGGCGCTTTCTCAGTCTGCCGACGCCTCCAAGAAAGCGAGCGACGGCGCCAAGCCATCGCGCGCCTGTCAGGGCAGCAACGTCTACAGCGAAGCCGAGATGGTGCTGCTGCAGTGGCTCTGCGAGCACGTGCGCGGCGCGTGGACCAAGGCGCACGGCGACCGCGCGGTCACGACGCCTTCTGAGGCGCTTGTGCTCGACCTCTCGAGCGATCTTCGCGACGGACGACTGCTCTTCCACCTGCTGGCGTCGCACATCCCGACGCTGTCGGCAACGACCAGCGAGTACGCGTGCTTTCGCCTTGAGCCGCTGCTGAGCGCGATGACCAGCAAGAAGACATCAACGCAAGGGCCACTCGCGCCGACGCAACTGCAGCACAACGCCGAGATGCTGCTGCACGCGATGAAGTGCTTTGGCGTCGACTTGGGCATCGACGACCCCAACGTGCTGCTGCGACTCGGCGGCCGCGAGCTCGTGCTGCTGCTGCTGCATCTGCATCAGATGCTGCCGCAGTTTATCCCCAAGGCCACGATCGAGTTCAAGGGCGCGCTGGGGCAGGTGATGGACAAGACCATCGAGCTGCGCAACCCGAGCAACCGCGTGATCCGGTACCAGGTCTTCCTCGACCAACAGAGCAACGACGGCCACGGCGCGTTCAGCGTCGAGGCCTCGCACGTCGTGCTGGAGCCAGGGCGTCCTGTGGGCTTCGTCGTGACGTGTCGCCCGCGGTTCTCGCGCAAGGTCACGGCGCGACTCGTGTTTCAGTCGGTGCGTGACGCGCCGACGGCGACCGCGAGCGCGGCGAGCAGCAGTGGCGCGACGATGGTGTTTCTGCTCGAGTCCAACATCGTGTCGCGTCGCCCCGTGCGCGTGTTCGAGATGGAGACCAACACGTACGAGCGCAAGGCGCTAGATGTCGTGATCGAGAACCAGTTTCTCGCGAACGCCAACTACAAAGTGTCGATGACGCAGCAGGAGATCGCGACGCCGATGACGACGGCGACGATGACGTCGTTGCCGACTATGGAAAACGCTGCGAATGCAAAGCACGGAGCCATCAACAACAGTAATGGCAGCAATGCAGGGGCCAAGCCCAGTCGGAACACGAGAGCGAAGGACGCCACTGCAGCGTCGGCAGCAGCAGCAGCGTCAGTAGGCGCTGCAGCTTCCGCGTCGACGTCCGCGTTTTCCATGGCGCCCCGACGGCAGACGCAGCCCGTGCGACGAGAAGATCTAAGCGCCGAGCACGCCTGGTGTATCGTGGCGCAGCAGCCGTTCTTCCTCCCCGAGCACGGCGGCGTCGGAGGCGACAGCGGGGGCGGCGCTGGCAGCGGAGGCGGTGGCGGCCTCTTGCTGTCGTCCACTGGTGGCGCCAGTGGACCAGGCATCGTCAGCATTCGAAGCCAGGGGTCTGCCACCGTGCGGGTCGAGTTTTTGCCGCTCGTGCCTGGCTCCTACAAGTGTCAGCTTCTCTTTCTGGACGAGAAAGTCGGCGAATTCATGTACGAGATCGTCGCGACGGCGCACCTGCCGACGAGTCTCGAGACGCTCGAGTTTCAGTGTGAGCTGGGCGCGTCCCCAGGCGCTGTCGGCCGCGCTAGTGGCGGCTCCCAGTTTGTGCGGGAACTGACTGTGCCGCCCAAGAACACGCCCTTGACCAAGGCGCTCGCCGTTTATGTCGAGCGGTCGAGCGGTTTGCTCAAGGCGAAGCTGAAGGAGGGACTCAAAAAGTGCGAGGAGACGCACCACGCGAGCTTCGCGGTGGAGGTCAACTCGCCGTTCTTCTCGCCTGTCGTCTCGGAGATGACGCTGAGCCACAGCGTGGGCAACGCCGGCGCCGGAGCACGCGCTGCCGCCAAGCAGTCGACCGTTGTCACTAATAATGCGGACAGCAGTGCGATCGGCAGCAGCCAAGACGCGGCGGAGGCGACCGCCGCGACGAGCAAACCCGACGTCAAAGCGCCCAAGACGCTGGCGCGACTGACGACGCCACGCGGCCACACGAACACGAGCGCGATGATGGCCGTGACGACGACCCCGAATAGCGTCTTGCTGGCGTTTCAGCCCAAGAGCGCGGGCGTGTACACGTGCAAAGTGCTGCTGCACTCGCACAACACCAAGTGCGGCAGCAGTGACTGGCGCGTGTACGACCTCGTGGCCAAAGTGAAGGAGCCCAACGTCAGGACGCTGCTCGAGTTTGTCGCGCCGGCGAGGCACAGCATCGTGCAGGAGATCCCGCTGTCGAACCCGTCGGACGCCGCGTGGACGCTCAAGGCGCTGTTCTCGACGAGCGCCGCCAGCAAGTCGAGCTGTTTCTCGGGGCCGTCGAGCGTGCACGTGCCCGCGAAGAAGACCGTGAGCTACCCGCTGACGTTCTCGCCCAAGTGGATCCTCGAGGAGAAGGCGAGTCTCGCGCTCACGAACCCGGCGACGCAGCAGCGGTTCGAGTTTGAGCTTAGCGGCTACGGCGAGGAGCCGCTGGCGCAGGATCACGTCGTGCTGAGCTGCCAGGCGCGCACGAGCGTCACGCACGCGTTCGACGTCGTGAGCTTCAAGACGGATCCACCGGGCGAGCAGCGGTTCCAGGTCGAAAGCGACCTGCGCGACGTCGTCGGTGCGTCGACCGTCGTCGTTCCGGCCGCCGGGGAGAGCGTCAAGTACCCGCTGACGTTCAGTCCGCTCGTGAGCGGCACCTACTTTGGCTCGATCACGTTCACGAACGAGGCAACGCGAGAGTACGTCTGGTACACGATTGAGGCGACCGTAGCGCCGCCTGCGCCGGAGACGACGCTCGAGATGGAGACGACCGTGCGCAGCGCGATGGCGGTCGAGGTCTCGCTCGAGAATCCGTTGGACCACGCGGTCGAGTTTCAGATCGAGCTGCAGGGCACGGGACTGCTGGGACCCGCGAGCATGACGCTGCAGGCGCGCGCGTCCGGCACGTACGAGCTCGCGTACGCGCCGCTGCACGTCACCAGCGGCACGGAGGACGGCGCTGTGCTCTTCTCCAACGCCGAGATCGGGCAGTTCTGGTACGCGCTGCGACTGCGCGCGACGCCCGCGGCGCCGACTGTGCTGGACGACATGACGTGTGCAGTCGGCGACGTCTGCACGCAGCCGATTCTGCTGCAGAACCCGAGCGATCAGCCGCTGGCGCTGCAGTACCGCATCTCCAACACGCGCAACTTCTCGATTCGAGGCGCTGGCGGTGGCTCTGGCGGTGGTGGTGGCTCTGGAGGCAGCAGCAACAGCAGCAGCAGCAGCGGCAGTGCGGCGCGTAGCGTGACGCTGCCAGCGTTTGGACAGGCGAGCGTGCTGCTTGAGTACACGCCGTCGTCGCTGTCCGACTTTGAAAGCACGCGCGTCGAGTTCTTCATGCCGGACGTCGTGAGCGAGTGGGCGTTCGACGTGCGCGGCAAGGGCGTCCCACCGAGCGTCATGAAGCCGATCATCGTGCGCTCCAAGGTGCGCGAGGCCGCGTCGGCGCTCTTCACGTTCAAGAACCCGTTCGCCGACGCGCTGCGCTTGGACGTGAAGCTGCTGGTCAACGGACGCGTCGTCACCAAGGGAAAGCTCACGCCAGCCGACGCAGGCGCTGGTGCTGGCGCTGCCTCTGCTTCGGCCAATTCGAGCGGCAGTGAAGGCAGCGAGTCGTCCATGTTTGATATCCTACTCAAGAAGCCACGCGTGACGCTCGAGGGCTTTGGGCATCTGCAGGTCCCCATCTCGTTTCTGCCGCAGTTTGTCTGCGAGGCGCACGCCGAGATCTCGCTGCAAAGCCAGGGAGAATACGCCGAGCTCGAGTGGCGGTACCCGATCCGAGGCATCGCCGAGGCGCCGCTGCACCCCAAGACGTTCACGCTGCCGTGCCAGGCGCGCGACAGCGTCGAGAAGACGCTGGTTTGCGAGCTGCTCTCGGTGCCGCCGGCGTTCGATCTCGAGCGCGAGACCATCACGCCCGAGTGGGAGATCCCGGCCGAGCGCTTTGGCGCGCTCGCGTCCAGCGCCGCGATCGAGCGCGCGCTGACGATCACGCCGCTGCCGCCCGAGACCGACGGCGTCAATGTCGTCGTGCCGCTCGTCGTGCAGTTTGAGCCGCTGCGGCCGTATCGCGGCTCGATCTATCTGCTGTTGCAGCGCAAGACTGGTGGACTCTGGCGCTTCGAGGTGGCGCTGGACGTGAGCGACCCCGTGGTCGACGATGTGATCACGATCGAGTCGACGCTCAACACGACGTCGAGCGTCACGTTCCAGCTGCGCAACCAGTTCCGCGAGCCCGCACCGTTCCACGCCGAGTTCTCGGCGGGATCCTCGAGCGCGTTCACCGTGTACCCGACGCAAGGCGTGCTGCCGCCGTTCGGCAGCGCCGATGGCGCGAGCTTTGTGGTGTCGTTCACGCCGACGGGCTACGGCAAGATGCAGTCAGGGCAGCTCGTGATCTTCACGGAGGAGATGCAGTGGACGTTCAACGTCAAGGGCGCGTACCCGGATCTCAGCGCGAGCATCGCGAGCAAAGCCGCACTCGGCTCGAGCTCCTCGAACAGCTCCTCGGCGTCTAGGTCGCGGCTCGGCATCACGACCGACTCGCCGGCGTCCACCAAGAGCAGCTCCTCGTCTTCCTACACTGCCAAGTCCAAGGCCAAAGCCAACGCCTCGCGACAGCAGCAGCAGCGGTAGAGGGAGCCCACTTTCTTTCTATCGATCGATCGATTTGAGAATTTACATGACGCTGCAGCACTGGCGGGCGCGGTTAGCTCGCCGCATTGGGGGCTGCAACGCCGTCGTCGAGCGCGGGGAGTAGACCGTGGTCGCGAGCGACGGCTCGGCGGCGCTTTGCCGCGTGCTGCGGCGGCGACGCACACGGTTCGAGTCCTCGAGGTCCTCGAGGCTCCGTCGCGACGGCTGCTGCGCGCGCCGCATCGACATGGAGCGCAGGTCGAGCGTCAGCGACACAGTCGTGGACGGCGTCACGGTCGTCGCCTCGGAACGCACGCGCGGCGACGGCGTCTCGATGTCCTCTGGCGGCGGCTGCAACCTCGAGCGACGCGAGCGCAGTCGTGGCGGCTCTGCTCCGAGAGAAGCTCTTCGCTCCGTGTCTTGAAACGATAATCCAGTCGCATCGACGTCTCCGTCGGTAGTTGTTGTTGTTGTTGTAGTTGTTGAGGTGGCTGCGGCTGTGGCGCCTCCGCTGCTGCTGTTGACGGCGCGTAGCGAGTGCTGCTGCGCGAGCTCTGTCTGGGCGTCGAGCCGCTCCTGTTGCGTTGATTCGTCGGCGGCGTCGATTCCGAGCGCGTACTTGAGCGACGACCGACGCACGAGACCGCGGCCGCCGCCGTCGATATCCAGCGACGACGTGACCGCCACGCGCGCGGACATGCTCGACGTCGCTCCAGCTAGCGACTCTGGTTGTCCGTCGGGAATAGGAAGCGGCCAATCGATCGATCCATCGATCACAAATAGAGTCGACGCACTGGTTTTTGTTGCATTCGCGTTGCCGCTCTGCATTTTCGTCCGTCACGCTCGCGATGGACCTGCGTGTCGTGCATCCTTCTCCGCCATTTCCTCCTCTTTCTCCGCTTCCTGCACCGTCGAGCGACGCCGAGACCGAGTCCCTATTCGATCGACTGTACGCGCTCTATGGTCGCGTACAGGTCAGTCGCCGCGGCCAGTACTCGGTCGAGCGGCTGCTCGCGTTGGACGAGTACATCCAGACCAAGTCGCTCGCGCACGTCGTCTCCGTGCTCGTCACGATGCCGCTGCCTGCGCTCGCGCTGATCCTCGCCATCGATGCGCTGCCGCTGCGACCGCTGGCCGACGGCTGGCGCGCCAACGCCTCGCTCTGGCTGCGCGCAGGCGTCTCCATGCTCGTCTCGAGCGAAGCCATGTCCCGCGTCGCGCTGCACTGCGTGCCGACGCTGCGGCTCTCGCGCGTCGCTCGCGCGCTCACGGTGCTGGGGACGACAGTCGCGTAC
Organism: Pythium insidiosum; assembly: GCA_022836835.1. Taxonomy (NCBI): domain Eukaryota; phylum Oomycota; class Peronosporomycetes; order Pythiales; family Pythiaceae; genus Pythium; species Pythium insidiosum. The sequence continues at coordinate 373,689 of JAKVDI010000006.1, forward strand.
GTCGCTTCCATGGCGTCGCTCGCAGCGCTCGTCCGATTCCCGTTCCCGTTCTCGGTCGCGATCTGCGCGGTGCCGGGCGTCGGCGCGTTCGTCGGTCTCTTTCTCGTGGCCGTGATCCGCACGGCGACCCCGACGGAGCGCTGGCACTTTCGGGTCTTCCTCACGCTGTGCGCCGCGCAGGGCTCGCTGCTCATGGTGTATCCGACGTACGGCGCCGTGTTCGTGGCGCTCAAGCACTCGGCGGTCGCGCAGAACGCGTGGCTGCTGCTGCTGCCGGTGCTCAAGCTCGTGCTGCGCAACGTCTTCGCGCGCATCTGTCGCCCGTGGGAGGACCTGCTCCCAGAGCTCACGGTCTTCAGTGTCGACGTCTTCAACGCGCTCTACCTGGTCACCTGTCTGCAGGACGCCGGTTCGTGGGTCACGACCGCCATCATCGTCACACTGGACGTCCTGCAGCTCGTGCTGCTGGTCTACGGACTCAACCGCCGCGCGCGACTGCTACGTTCCGCGCGCCAGGAGCTCGCCAAGATCCGGCATCAGACCACGGACGACGTGCTCCTTGTCCCGATGACCGTGCGACTCGTGGCGCTGGACGACGCTCTGCGGCAAAGCAGTGGCGTACGACTGCACGCCTGTGTCCCACATACCAGTGCACGCACTCGCCTGAACGCCGTCGTGCCTCGAGAGCCGCAGTCAGCTGCGTCCTCGCCTCCTCCAATAGCAGACGAGCGGTCCGTTCGTATGCTGGAGCAAAGTATGAAGCTGCTCTTCCAAAGCGAGTTCATCGTGCTCGCCGAGTTCGTCGAGTGCGTGGTCCCGATCCTCTACGGCGTCTACCTGCTCGTGCTTGCACAGCTGCCCAACGTGCAGTACTACCCGCGTCGCCACGAGATCGCGACCACGCGTCTCTCGAGTGTGCTGCTCAACTTTGTGGGCTACGCAGCGATGGAATCCGCGTCGCTGCTCGTGCTTCACGTGGTCATTCGTCGGCTCTTTGGTCTCTCACTGCTGCATCAACTCGCGTTCGTCGTCGAGACGCACCGCACGATCGTGCAGGCGAACCTCACGGTTTGGATCCTCACGCTCGTACAGTTCACGCTCGTGCACCTCGGCGCCGACTATGAGCAGCTCTTTCGGTGGCTCACACACTGAGACTGAGGCGGCGATCGCCGAGTTCTAGAAGCAGCGACCTGTCGAATGACGGACACGAAAGTTACCGATGATTCCAGAAACCCATGGTACATCACCATGGATGGCAAGCGCGTAGACCCGCACGTAGTACCGGTACCAGGTCGCGGGGGTGAGTCCCGTGATGCGGTAGCGTCCGCCCGAGCCGTTGTCGCCCGCAAGAACGACGCACTCTTCACGAAGATCCTAATTTCAGGTCCCACATCCGAGCAAACGAAACTAAAATATATGATAGCTATGATCGCTTAGCCTTCCGTTGTGGAAGTCCTACAAAAGCTCTCCCAGTTTCGTATCGCTGAGTAGTTGGCACTCTCGTACTGCCCCATAGGCTGGGTACCGCACGCAGCCACTGAGCCTTCACTGTCACAAAAGCGGGTCGAATGTCCCTTAAAACGGTCAGCCAGCAACTCCCATGTTGGCCGCTTGTGCTACCCCACAATCCGTCCGTTAACTCGAGTGCAGGTCGCATAGATGTTTCTCCTCCGTTCAAATCCAGCTCATGATCATCATATATCTTTTCCCGAGCAGATATAGACAGAAGCCGCCCATGGACGGACGTCCAAGCCATCGTTTCATCCGCACGATCGCGTGCTTCGCAGTCAACGCTCAGTCAGTCCGTCTAGACACAGTCGCTGGCGGTTGTTAACCATCTATTCACTCATTCATTCCAGCAGAAGGCGAGGATACCACGGTTGCCCACTCCGACTTTATCTTCCTCCCCAATGAACTGCTCCAGAAAACCAGAGGCAGGCTATGTCGTGCGGCCACTAGGCAGCAATCGCACACAAGGGCAGGTCAACTCTTCTCCTCCTTCCAACCCAGCTCCTGCATCCACTGACGATGTGGTCCCTCGCCTCTACCAGCCTGGCAAATGGGACATCTGGGCGCTCGGCATCACCATCGTCATGGTGTCGGATAACTTGTCCAATAACTGTCCTAAAGTGTCCTAAACTGTCCTACAATCGGTGAAATTTACGAAAACGTGTCCTAAAGCACTGTCCTAAACTTCAAAGGCGGAAGCCAAAATTACCGACAGAATGAACCCAATATTAAGAAGCAGCCTAAATTAACCAATCCAAAAATACTATTTTAGGACATTACGGAGCTTTACCTAAACTTTAGGACAACAAGGGATTCCAACCTAAACTTTAGGACATCCTAACATTTAGGACAGTCTGGGCCTTCTGGGCCTTCAACCTAATCTGTAGGACAACCAGGACACAGCCTGTCAACTCGTATACCAAAGAGACACGATTACATGTTAGAGGTCTGTCAGATCAATGGATGGTGTGGATGCGTCATTCGTTCGACAACTAAAGATCTTCAAACCTCTCTTGACACTTTCGTATTCAACGAAAAAGTTCCCGACCACCAGCTCACCACCCCCACCACCGCTGCCGCCGCCACCACCACCATGCTCTACCAAGGATACGCTTTCGTCGTGCGCCGCTCTGTCCCGTCGAACGGGACAATCTACTACGGCTGTGCGAGATTCCGAGAGGGCTGCGCGGTGCGGCTAATCTGCAAGAACGGATCAATCCGTTCGAACGGAAAGCCGCACACATGTGGTGAAGATATTGCTGTGAACGTGTTGGACGTTCGGAAGGAGATGTATCAGCGTTTGCAACGATTGGCCCAAGAGAAGGTTCAAGTTCCCCCTTCCCTTCTTTGGCGTGAGGTGATGGACGACATGAACGCGATGTACCCTGGCGTACCGCTGCGCGGCATCCCGAAGTCTCCAGGGATCTCCATCATCAAGAACACGCGGGCAGCCGTTTTCGGACACGACATCTTTAGTGTTATCGAGAGCGCGCCTATCCGCAACGTCAGCGACGACGACGAGCGACCGTTCCTTCGCTTCAACATCGCCATCGGTGTTCAACGCGGTCGACCGCGTCGCCTGATCGGATTCGCGCACCCCGATCTTGTGCATATCCTCAGCTATCCGAAGTTGTCATTGTTCATCGACGGTACGTTCAAGGTCGTGCCGAAAGGATTCTCCCAGTGCATCATCCTCATGGCGTATGATCCTGTATCGGATCTGTACGTCCTCGTCTACAACGTGCTCGCCGACAGCAAGGACCAGTCAACGTATTGGCGCATCTTGAACGCCATCATCATCGACACCCAGCTTCGCCTTGAGCCGGGCTCTGTGACGTGCGACTTCGAGCAAGCATGGATCTGGGCGGTGTTGGATCAATTCCCGACAGTCAACATCGTGGGTTGCCTCTTCCACTGGAAGCAAGCCCTGCACCGGAAGCTGATCGACATCGGGTTGACGGTTGACGAAGTCAAGAATGCGATGGCGCCGGGGAAGTTGGATGTTCTAGCACTCGTGCCCGAGGACGAGATCGTTGACAAGGTACGCAGTGCAGTGGTACATTGACAATTCACACGTCTGACACTCATGATGCTGTGCAGGGAATCCGTTTCGTCCGCTCTCTCATCGATGAGACAGGAAGCAAGCGTAGGTGGGACCAATTCTGGTCGTACTTCGAGCAGACGTGGATTTTGCGATTCGATCCAAGCCTCTGGAGCATCAATGCCATGCTCGCTCATGACGTTCCGGTCACCAACAGGACTAACAATCCTCTCGAGCGTTACAACCGTGAGTTTGGGTTGAAGTGTGGCTTTCACCCCTCTCTTCTCTCGTTCATCCAGGTTGCCAAGAGCGAGGGCATCAGGTACAAGACGTGGATTGACGACATTAGTCATGGCAAGGCGAATCCACCCAGCCACGCTGAGCCTGTCTCTCCGTCACTTCCGGCGGCATACACACGCTTTGCGTAGTGTACGACGAGCTCTCCCTAGCCTGCGATAACTTGCCAAGCATGGTATCAACACAGATTCCAATCGCAAAGAATGATAGCCTTTTGTCGTTCCTTCAGACTTTAGCGTCTCTTTTTCTGTGTGTGGGCTGGTGTCATTGCCTTTGAATTCTCAAAAAAGGGTTACGGAATTACACTGCGATGAAAATCAACAGAAACGAAGAGGTTTCCTGAAAACATCAGTTGGTCTAACATAAAAATCAGATAAATGTTGAATACAGTACTTCCGTCCATCCCAGAGATTGCTGAACATGCCCCCGCTAACGCCCCGCCAACGTCACACACGGGCGCTGCCTCGTGAGATGGATGGGCGGTTCGTTAGCGGGCGCCGCGTGCAGCCGCCTAGTCGAGATCGGTGACGTCGATGGCGTTGCCGAAAAGGCGGAGGCTCTGAACACTGCACGCGGTGGAGGCCAGCAGGCCGAGTACGAGCTCGACCGCCTGTGGGCGATGATGCGAGTCAACACCATTGACTTCTACTTAGTTAAGTGGGTTGGCTACGCTAAGCTTACATGGGAGCTTCGCGCGAACCTCCCGTGGCAAGTGGTCGCCCACTTCCACCGGGAGACTGAGTATGCGGCCTAAATGAAACGTATACACGTTCTCATTCTCTTGATCAATTACATGTCCTAATGCACTAGCTAGTCTGTCCTACAACTGTCCTACGTGTCCGATACCTTTCATGCCGGTATTTGGATATGTAGGACACTTTAGGACAGTTATTGGACAAGTTATCAGCCTCCATCGTCATCGGTGGCCAGTACTTCTCGTGGAACGAAGGTCTCAAAGCAGGACTATCCAGCTATTTTATCGCGTTTCTCTTGATCTCTAGCGCGTACATTACGCTGTGTATCCGAGGTCACCGGCGCGCTGCCGTTCGCTGGCGGCTCCTACGGTCTCTCTCGCTGCACGCTCGGCTTCTTCTCTGGGTTTCTCATCGGCTGCTGCGACGCACTCGAGTACATCACGTACGTCGCGACGTCCGTCGTGTCCTTCGTCGACATGTGCGTCGTCGTCGTACCAGCGTTCGAAGGCTACGAGCCGCTCGTCGCGCTGCTATTCTATGTGTCGGCGCTGGCGCTGCATATCCGTGGCGACCGCACGTTCTGGTACTTCAACGCCGTCGTCGCCGTCATATCGGTCGTGCTGCTGCTGGTTTACGTGTTTGGATCGCTACCTCACGTGAGCATCAGCAAGTTTGGGCACCTGGATGTCGAGCAGATCGACGCCAAAGGGTTCAGCGGATTCATGAAGGTGCTGCCGCTCGCGTGCTGGTTCTACGTCGGTGTCGAAGCCATTGGGCTCGCGAGTGACGACGTGCAGAAGCCCAAGACAGAGGTGCCGTTCGGGCAGGTGTCGTGTGTGCTCACATTGTTCATGACCGGCATCATGGTCTACTTCGTGACGGTCTCGCTGCCGCCGGGTATGGCGACTTTGGCCGATGACACGATCCCGTTCAATCGCGGCTTCACGATCATGTTTGGCATCACACAAGAGGTCGCGACTGTGCTCACGCTTCCAGCGACGTACGCGACGGCGTTTGGCTTCATGTGGGCGTATGGCAAACTCATCGCGGCTATGGCGAGCTCCAGGTTGTTGCCGCCTGTGCTCGCTCATGTGTCCAAGCGATGCGGCACTCCGGTGGCAGGTATAGTGTTTGGCTCGGTGCTCAGCTATGCGATGTACTTGTTGTGCTACTGGGTCCCGGTGGTCGCCCCGAAGCTGTTCAATGTCTGCATCGTCTGTGGCTTTCTGTCATACATGGGCCAGTGCATCGGCTACATCTCACTCCGACGCAGCTACAGAAACATCAAGAGCTCATCGTTCCGCAACCCGTTAGGGGTTCCAGGCGCCATCTTCTCGTTTTGCGTGTGGCTTATGGGACTCATATCCGTCATCGGCTTCCAGGGCGATGTGGTCTTCGAGTTCGTCGTCATCGGGGGCATCGTCGCGCTGCTGTCGGCGTTTTACTATCTCTACGCGAGGAAGCGTCAGACGTTCAGCGATCAAGAAAATCGTGTGCTGCTTGTGGCGCACATCATCAAGGCAATTCGAGGCATCCCCACAGCTCGAGCCAAGCGAGCCGCACCAAGCTTACGCTTGGCACGAATGCCTCCCAACTTCAAGGTTCGCTCAAGTCACACCGCTCGGTTGGTCAGGTCGCAGCTGAGAATTGATGCACAAGCTGCTCCCACATGTACATATACATCGACGCATTTCAAGGGCCGCAATGAAATTACAATGCATTCAGACTAGCTTTTCTGTGTCGACATTGTGGCTGTCGCTGAGATGGAGGCATCACGTCAATCAACCTCGTTTCAACCAGTCGCTCAATTTGGTCTCCACACACTCCGTCCATCAACGAAGAGTGTTGATGGTTGCAGCCAGCCCCGACGCATTCAATACCACGAAATATGCTCACGACACTTCATATTGTAGTCGAGGCCGTCGAGGAAGGATTCAAGTCGACACCATGCACAATGTGCTAAGAAGAAAACTAAACCGGAGACCGCAGCGCTGACCCAACGTCAGACATTCATCAGCGAGTTACTCGGTTACTCGGTCTCGTCAAGTGCCTAACAACGCATCTACTCACTCCAAACCAGTGGCTACACTCCAAACTAGGCGTCAGAAGAGAGCGGTATCAACGGTTGCGGTGCCATTATTGCTGTTTAGAGAATAGTCATGCAGCGGGTGTCCACGTGGGCCGCCTGGTCAACTAGACGCCGCCGCCCCTCGTCGTTCCGACAACTTCCACGAAGTTACGGACGACGAAGACCAGTAGGTGCGGGGCGCCCTACTGGCCTACGAGATATGACGTGTGCAATGGTGGAACACCGTCACCCAGGCCCCAGCACGCCCTCCGCGTGCTTCTTTTCCACCTCCAGCAGTGGCTCCAGTCGCCTGGTCACACTACGCGTGCGAGTCATCGGAATGGGTGAGCCGATGACAGCCCTGCTGGATTGCGGAGCGACAATCGCGCGAGTTGACTGAAAGCTTGGTCAAGCGTCGAGGTTCGACAGCATGACGATATGATGACGATTCGACTTGCTGATGGCAAGTCCCGTGTCGTACCGAAGCGTTCCGTACAGATGAAGTACCTCCTCGGCTCCGTTGAGGAACAAGACGAGTTCTATCTGATTGACATGGATCCAAGGTTCGACTGCATCTTTGAAATGCCACGGTTCGCACGCCATGAGCCCGAGATCGATTGGAAGAATCGATCTCTCAAGAGTGTCAGTGCATCCTGCACTGATGCGCACGACGAGACACTCGCCGTTCTCGATGATGTGCTCTGGATGAACATCACCGAACCCTCACTGACAACTGCGCACACCTCTGAAACAAGCGATGGCCCTGCAAGTGCCGCGTCCTCGTTGCCAGTGAAACAAGAGCGGCGATCCCGACAGCGGTCGGGACCTCATCCAAGCAAGAAGAGGCACGCTCGAGAGAGACGAGCAAGCGCAGAGCAAGACGCGACGACCAACCCGGCCGTCGCACAAGAGCTATCGAGCAAGAACGAGTACGACGAGTTGACCGAGATCCTCTGTGATGGGGCAACCCACCACACACCTTGCGCTGAGGCGTTCTCTCTTTGAGGAACGCCGAGGAAGCTTGATGGATCGATCCCCTTGCTCAGCAAGAGGGATAATCCAGTGTGAGGACGCTTGTTGGGTAGACGGCAAAAGCAGAACTGAATTTGATAGCTTATAGTCTTTTCTATAAACCTAATAACCTCAATCTTGAACAGTCGCTTTGCGATGGATCTTGTAACGGCTCGTGCGAAGCGTCGCGCGAGAAAGATTCCAAATATCGTACTTATAGCAGCCGTTCCTGTGCGGTGTGCTTTCCGGTATTTACTTTGGCGTATTTAACTCACCCAGCGCCTTATCGTTGAAAAACGTCGATAAGATTAAAACTCAATTTCTTATCGACGTTTTTCAACGATAAGCCGAGCCAATGAGAGCTCGCCATTTTTGTGCAACGGCGCGCTCCCGAGCTAAATCGTCGGTAATCTATTCTCTTGGAGTGCGTAAAGAAGAGCGCAGGGCGAATAAATCCGAGAATATATTCATGCAACTACCGACTGGGACAAAATAGTTCTCATCATATCCGATGTACAGCAGGAGACAGATCTATATGTTGAGCTGCTGTCGGCGGTACACGTGGAAGCTGGTCATCGTGCCGGTGTATGACAGTGGCACCTTGAGTGGGAGGGGATCGCGCTTGCAAATGGCGCAGAAGTCTCGCGTGCACGACGATCGGTGGCGGAAGCAGAACGGCTGCTGAAGGACGACAACATCAAGGCGAGGTAAGTCGCAGCACATGCGCTCCACTGCCAACTGACTCGGTTGACTGAACAGCGTGTTGTGGCAGTACAGAACGGATGCGCTCGAACTCCACGGCTCGATCTCGAAGCGCATCTCCTTGATGTCGGCATCGTGGATGATGACAGACCCAAGCGCGGGAATCGAGTCTATGAACGCGTCCATACGACTCTTCCCTAGGGCTGCCACGTCCTTGCGCACTTCTATCCCGATCGATGCAGCCACGTCCGCCTCTATGGCCACCTGCGCGACGACATTGCCGATGCCCGATCCGACGTCGACGAAGACATCGGTTGCTGTAAGCTTGCACGCCTCTATCAGCAGCGAGGTACCGAATGGAGTGAGCTCCCCGGCGTTTTGTTCTTGCCTGCCGCTTGCTTGTCGAATCTCGCTTGGTCTGATGCTCTCGAATATCTTGTAGATGGTGCGGTGGACATCGGAATCTGCACGAACGCTCAGCAGAACCGGCTTCGAGCGTCTGCGCAACCTCGGCTCTGCAGCAGGCTGTCGACGTTTCGCTGTCGTTGTCGCTGTTGTCGCTGTCGGTGCGCTTGTCGAACATCGCGAGAATGCTCAAGAGCGTGTCCTCGCTGCGCTTGTAAGTGACATCGAAGCTGATTGCATCTCGCCGTTTCCTTTCTCACCATTGACGCTGACCGTGCTTGCAACAGTCGATCAAACATCCTGGACGGAGCGCTTGGTCCTGCTCGATTGTCTCCGCATGGTTGTCTCGTGAGATCTGACGATTGACGGCGTGGAGAAGACAGTCCTCGGCCGCTTCTGTAAGTGTCATAGCAGCCGATTGGGCCTCAACGCCTCCTTTCTCGTCATTACCGCTGATCGTGCTTGCTGAACAGTCGATCAACCATCGAGGACATTGCGCTTGGTCCTGCTCGGTGGACTCCGCTGGTTGTCTCGCTCGGCCACACGATTGACCGCCGGGAGAAGACACGGCGGGAAATCAACGAGAGATGACCCGAACCGGCGCTTGAGTGACACGAGCCGCAGTCGCAGTTGCTCGGCCGTCTTACCAGTCTGCATGGCCGCCGCCAGTTTGCGCCATGGCACTCGCTTGCCCGTGAAGCAAATCGCATACTCGGTGATCTCATGGTCTTCTTGATGCGTGAAGTCAGACATTCGTGCAATACACTTAGCTTCTCTGTGTCTGTCGCGTTTCGTTGAAAACACGACGCTCAGCTAAAAATGAGCGGCTGCTGTCATTCACTGATGACGCGTTTTGCTGAAAACGCGACGCTGGGGACAATCCCTCCGACAAACCGTCATTCGTGCACTTGTCGTGCATTGAGTGAGTCCGTCCGGTAGTGTCGCGTTCACGGCAAAAACGCGACAGATGCAGTAAACCGATTTGATGGTCGCCAAATTCGTTTTTCAGGCGCAGAAGCCAGGATATATAGGCTCGGATTCGCTGTGTAGAACTACACAGTTGTTTATCCGAGCTCGATGAACGCGCTCGATGTGACGCTTCACGTTCTTTCCTGCTTTCTCGGCTTCATCTGTCTTGGACGCAAAAGTGCAACCATGAAATGGACATTGGTGCTGGGGCTTCACCATGGACTTGATCGCGTTGTCAAGAATTCGCACGATGAACGTTTTGTTCGCGACTCGATGCATCGCTACTGGTCGACGACTATGATTGGGTAGAAATCAGAAACGAACCAGAAACGAACGAACTATGGATAGGCTGTAATACAAATATTTCAACGTACTTCACCTTCGTCGTACTTAGTGCTCCGGCAGTTGGCGGCGTGTGGGACAATTCGTGCAATTCACGAGGTCTATGAATGGGATTTGAATCGTGCGTGAAACACAATTGCCTCAAGTGGCTTGCACGAATCCCTCAAGCAATCAGGTCGAGCGGCATTCTTCCAGCATTCGTCATGGAACGCGCGCTAACGAAGGGATTCATCGTGTTTCAAGTGTGCAGCATCACTTCTGGGTCACAACGAAACAGGTCGGGAGAGTATCTTTGCTGGTCCCGGGCTGGATGGTGGTGATATAGTGTACGACAGTCACCAGCACAAGCTTACGGCGAGTGAGATAAACGACTTGGAAGCAGCACTACAGCCCGTGTGGCAGCTGATGTACCCCAATCATACTGCAGCTGATTGGGTCGCCATCCGCTCTCTCCCTGGTGGCGTTGAGCAGGCGCCGCATCTCGACTTCCCGCCGTGCGCTATGAAATCCATCGAGTCGACAGGTTTGCCGGTGGGGATGTTGTTGTCTCTTCAGCCTGACACGATATTCATTTCGTTCGGTTGGAATCGATTCTTCGCAGAGCGTGCCGATAGAGAAGACATCCGCTTGAACGCTGGTGATCTGTTGCTATTCCGTGGCGATCTTATTCATGCGGGCGCTTCCTACGTGACGCAGAACACCCGGATTCATGCTTACTTACGCGGTCCCAAGGCGCATCGAGTCGCGAACAAAACGTTCATCGTGCGAATTCTTGACAACGCGATCAAGTCCATGGTGAAGCCCCAGCACCAATGTCCATTTCATGGTTGCACTTTTGCGTCCAAGACAGATGAAGCCGAGAAAGCAGGAAAGAACGTGAAGCGTCACATCGAGCGCGTTCATCGAGCTCGGATAAACAACTGTGTAGTTCTACACAGCGAATCCGAGCCTATATATCCTGGCTTCTGCGCCTGAAAAACGAATTTGGCGACCATCAAATCGGTTTACTGCATCTGTCGCGTTTTTGCCGTGAACGCGACACTACCGGACTGACTCACTCAATGCACGACAAATGCACGAATCGGGTCGCAAGTGAAATGCACGAAAGGAAATGGCGTCCGCGCCATACGATCAACTAGACAAGTGCACGATCAAGCGTCATAGCCACACGTAGCACGTGAAATCAAAGGACCGTGATGTAGACACTGAGCCTGCAACACTCGTGAATGCTTCCTGTCGGCTCTGCTCTGTCGCCTCTTGTCCTGTCGGCTCTGGCGCTTCTTGTGCTGTCGGCTCTGTCGAATCTGTCGCTTCAACTGTGGCCGGCTCTAGAGTATTCTGGCTGGCGCGCAGTCGAATCTTGCGAGCGCCGTCTCGAGCCTTGCCATGACAGAGATACTGGTGCCAGATCTGGAAGCACGTCATCTGGTTGCCGGTCTCCGTCGTGCGGATCCGATCGCACAAGTAGACTCGGGCCTTCTCAGACGAGCACTCGACGCAATACGCGCGCGTCTTCCCGATTGTCTTGGACGGATCGTCGTGCAAGAGCGAGCAGACCTTGCAGACGCGGTAGCGTGGTCTGCCGTTCGCACTCTTGTCCTCCGCAAACTCGAGATGGTGATCGGTGACAGCTGACGCGGAGGAGCGAGGCCTCGACGTGCGCGACGCTGTTCCGCCTCGCTCTAGGAGGTCTTCTGCTGTGAGGCTGATCAACTCCTCGTGAAGGGCCAACTTGAACTGCGCATGCGTAAGCGCCTTGCTGCTTGTCTCCTTGCAATACTGCTTGTGGACGATGTACGCATTGACGATCGCCATGTCGAGCAGTCCGAGGAACAGCGATGGGTAGTACTTCTTCATCCGCATCGAGCGCTGGATCGAATATCGCTGGAGCCGTAACTGGTCATGCGCATCGACGCCGTTCATGTACTTGTTGTAGTTAGCGATGAACTCGGGGCATTCCACGTCGACGACCGATCCGTCCTTCTCCTTGCGCCTGATCGCCGTCTTCCGCGTGGACACATCGCTCGCGAGGAAGTACACAGGCTTGTTGTCGAGCCAGCTGCACGCGTAGAGATGCGGATACTTGGTGCAACGCTGCAGGACAAAGACCACGTTTGCCAGCAAAGCGCTTGGGTACAGTCTTGAACGGATACTTGAGCGCCTTGGGGAATCCGAGTCTTGATGGCTGAACGGTCCCGATCGAGCAGAAACCCATCGCTGACAGTCGCACTGCGAGGGAGACGCAGGTGTACTCGCGATCGGTGATGATCACCCGCTTCTCTTTGTCTTGTGACGCTCTTGGCCAGATCGCCTTGAGGTTGCGCACGACAGCAGCTGGTCCACTCAGCGTGTCCACAAAACGAACATCTTGTCGAGAACCACAGTAGACTTCGATTCTTGCGCAGTAACTTGTCTCTCCGCAGCACACAGCAAACAGCTTCGTCCCGTACTTGTGAGGCTTGTTCTTGAGGTACACGGACACTGTTTCTCGAGCTACGGGATGGGATGACCATCTCGTCGAAAGCAACCCACCGACCGAACTTCATGCCTCGGAGAAAAGAGCTCTGGAGCGTGTCAACGACAGGACGGATCTTCCATGCGCGGTCGCTTCGATTGTCGCTGAAGTGGAGGAAGCGAGAGATATCTAGGAATCGCTGCCGCGGCATGACGTACGACCATGTCCCTCTGGGGACCGCACCCGTCTGCGTTGTCGACCAGTGATGCTCGAGACCTGTCTTCATTGGGCAGAGCGCGCGCGCGACAAGCAGACCGATCATCTTGACGATTTCATGGGCTTCAATCCGCGCGAACGAGCAGATCTTCTCTTCCATCGCTGCTGCCTTCTCTTTAGTGATTGCACGAGTGTACTTCTGGCCATACATACACCGAGCCGCAGCCATTCTTGCACCACGCGTCTGACTCTCATAACGATTCGACTCAAACGCAGTCTGACGCCAAAAAACGCTTCGGTAGAAAGAAGAAGAAGAGATCGATCGGCTGCAGCGACTGAGCAGCGACAATCACAGCGTCGGAGACCTTGGTCGACCCAGCGAAATCTCGATCTTCGTGACACCGTGTGATGTCCTCGCCATAGTAAGTGCCGGCGACGCCATCGAGGGCCAGCTTGTGGAGAAACTCGCTCTTCAGGTCGGCATGAGGGCCAGCGAGAGCATCGCAGAGCTCGGTATCCTCGTCTTCGTCGATATCTTCGGGTGGCTCTTCTTGAACAATGACGGGGGCATCATCGCAATCGGCCCCATCTTCGTCACCATCACCATCGCTTGCCTCTGAATCGAGAAAAACCTTCTCTTCATCAGCTTTCTTCTGTCTTTTTTGCGCGCGCGACCTGGACGTACTGAGAGCTGGAGCATCGTCGCTCAACTCGTCTTCGCTGTCATCGGAGATGTCGACGTCGTGAACATATCGCTTGCTGGCAGCTCTCGCATGCGAGCGGAGTGGAGGCGCTTCCGTCGCGGGAGCCGGCTCACGAACTCGACGTCGAAGCCGCGTTTGCCGCGGTGCTTCGATAGGCGCTTCTCCGGACGGTTCGCTCGGTGCGCTGGCTACTGATCCGGTCGAGACAGCGCGGTGACTTCGGATTCGCCGCTGTCTTGTGGGGTCACGTCGCTGTTGGCTTGCGGTAAGACGTCCGGCTCTTCATTGACGGCGTCTTCCGCAGCGACGGCTTCGTCGGCGGCTTCGTCGGCGGCGACGCGCTGCCGAGAACGAAACTCTTCGATCTTGTCACGACAGTTGGTGAGGTTGGCGATCGGCTCCCAAGTCTCCTCATCGAAGCCTGCCCACTTCACGAGGAACTTGGTCGTCGACCTCCCCTTCCGCCGGATGCGCCGCTCGCCGCGGATCTCCTCGACGACGTACTCCATTGCGATCGTGAATCGTGAAAGGGAAACGTCAGCAGCGAATCAAACCATTCGAACGTTTGAAACGCTGTCAGCCACGAAACAGACGCGCGTAATTTACGGCGGGATGATAAGAATAGCTGCCAGCACACCGCAGAATAGCTGTCATCTTGGATAAAGTGATGCGCCTGATCTATGCAATGATTGGCTTATTTGGCTAGAAATTCTTATCGACGTTTTTCAACGATAAGCTCGACGATTCTCATTGGCTGATGAGAACAAGGTTTTTCGGGGAATTTCCATAGTTGAGCGATTTTTATTAGGAGTGCGCTTATCGTTGAAAAACGTCAATAAGCGCGGCGCTGGGTGAGTTAACGCTGGGCGTTAATGTACTGCCTTGTGTGTCGCACACTAAGTGTGGACTTATGTAATGAACCCCATTACATCCTCGCCATTGCTTATGATGGGAAGCGCCATGCTTCCACATCAGTGTGTGTTTCGAGTTCACCCCAGTCGGCTACTGAGGTGAAGAAGTTGTGTGAGATGTCCGACGAGGACTTTCTGCGAGATCTCAAACACGGTGAGATCGTGTGTGTGATCGTCGCCTCCGATAATCGCGCGTGTGCGGCATCGGCATCTGTGGCCGGCCCAAGTGAGAAGCGTCGACGCGAGCTGCGCTTTGACGCCCAGTCTCTCGACCCTCTGAAGGCGAGCAACCTCAGGCGAGCAAGATCGCGGGTCATGTGCGGGAATCTGTTTCCCCGTACTTAAGCCCGACGTTCTGTGTGAAGAAAGCAACCGGCGGATGGCGTATCGTTCATGCATTTAACAAGTTCAACGACATGACGATTCCCGCTCAAACACCGATTCCACGAAAAGATATGATCCTGGACTCAATGTCCGGGTCAGAGGGCTTCGGCGAGATCGATCTGATGGACGGGTTTTACCAGATCTTGATGCGCGAGCAGGATATCCCGCTCACCGCGGTTAGTACACCCAGTGGTATGCTGTGGGAGTGGCTCGTGATGCCGCAGGGGCTGAAAAACGCTCCTGCGACCTTCAACAGAATGGTCTCACACGTTTTGAGACCTCTCAGAAGCTTCGCGCCAAGTTATTTCGACGATATCTTTGTCCACAGCAAGGCTGAGAATGGTCGCACAGTTGAAGCCATTCATATCGATCAATTGCGTCGAGTCTTTGATGCGATGCGTCGTAACAAGCTCTACGCGAATTTGAAAATGTATGTGTTTTTCGCGCCGGGAATTCCAGTGCTCGGTTGTTTCGGTGTGCGTTCCGATCCGGAGAAAGTGTCCGCGATTTGTGCGTGGCCACCCCCGAGAAACCAGAGGCAGCTCCGTCAGTGGCTGCGGCTAGCAAACTATCTCCACAAGTACACGAAGGACTATGCAGCCCTCGTCCAACCTCTTTCGCAGCTATTGCGGAAGGAAGTTGAATGGAAATGGGAAGACTGCCATCAAGAGGCGTTCGACGCAGTCAAGGCAGGTTTGCAGAGCGCGCCCGTGCTCGCTCTCCCCGATTATGATCGCACGTTCCACGTCGTATGTGACGCTAGCACGTTGATGCAACTTGACGAAACCAAGCGAGAGAGAGTGATCAGTTACCAATCACGCCAGCTGAAGCCGGCCGAGCGGAACTACCCCGTTCACGACAAGGAACGCCTCGCGATGAAGTACGCTCTGGTCAAGTTCCGAGTTTACTTGCTCGGCGAGCAATTCGTGATCTACACAGACCACGCATCATTGCGTACAGCGAAAACGTCCCCACACCTATCACAGAGAATGGCCCGTTGGTTGTCATTCTTCGCCGAGTACAATTTTGTGGTTCACTACAAGCCTGGCAAGAGCAACATCCTCGCCGACGCACTCTCCCGACGACCGGACTCCGATCCTCGTGCCTCGGATGGCTCCGAAGCAAGTTCCCCTTGTCCGAAGTGTGTTGGGGACGACCTTAACGCAATCCAAGTGACGGCTTATTCATCTGTCCATAACGACATTCGCCGAGCTTATCCCGATGACCCCGTGTGCCACAAGATCATCCAGTATCTTTCTGACCCAGGTGAGCCGAAGCTACTCCGACTCTCACCAAGTGTTCGCGCGCGCGTGCGCCACTATCATCTCTCGAATGGTCTGTTATTTTACGGCGTCGACCCTTCCGATTCCCCCTGAGTCGTCGTCCCGCTCGATCACGACATCCATCAACGCCTGATACACGAGTATCATGACGCCCCGGCCGGTGGACATCTCGGTCGTGAGAAGACATTTCTCCCACTCTCTCGTGATTACTACTGGCCGCGTCAATACAAGTGGGTTCGGAAGTGGGCCTGCACATGCGAAACCTGCCAGCGCACAAAGCCATCCCGCGCGCAGCGCGCACGATTGCGCCCGCTGCCCATCCCGGACGACGTGTGGTCGTCCGTCAGCCTCGACTTCGTTTCGGTTTGCCGCCCGATTCCCTCGGTCGCGACGGCATTATGGTCTGTGTGGACCGTCTCTCAAAGATGGTCCATCTATCAGCAGTGAAACAATCAATCACTGCAGCCGAAGCTGCCGCAGGGTTCCTCGAAAGTGCCTTCCGTCTCCATGATTTGCCGGAGACCCTCGTGTCCGACCGCGATCCACGATTCACGCCAGCGTTTTGGCGTTCGTTGTTTCGTCTCCTCGAGACGCGCATTCAAATGTCGACCGCCGCCCATCCGGAGACGGACGGACAAACCGAACGCGTAAATCGCGTTCTCGAAGACATCCTGCGTAGCTACGCAACATCATTGCAGTTGTCGAGCGAGTTCCTCCCGCTCGTCGAGTCCGCCATCGACAACGCAGTCGATGCGTCGACCGGTCTCACTCCGTTCTACGTAAACTACGGCCGACATCCACGCATCCCAGCGACACTCGCAGCACCTCCACGTAGTTCTGGTGGCCTCAGCGTCACCTCCGCCGAGACCACCACAGCACGCACCTCCGCGGAATTAGTTGCCCAGGGGCTAATGCAGTCCCAGAACCAGACAGCCTCGATCAGCAGTTGGAACCAGCCGGTTCCTCCACGAGTATCAATCTTTGATTCGACGCGTGCTACAACTGACTCGAACGACAACAACGGCCACATCGTGAACCCAGTGGCGTCGTCTCACGACGGCGCCAGCGAAGCCAGCGACCCCGCCCTTTCTGGCGAGGTCCCGATCGACATCAACTACCATCCTGACACGGATATGGAAGCATGCCCTAGCGAAGAGGACAGCATCGCAAGCGATGACCGGATGGAAGACCTCGAAACATCCGCCGCGATCTCGACGATTGCGACCTCAGACGTGAACGCTGGTGAATACCTCTTCGACACGCTGATGCACTGTCGAGCCTGTCGCCGTGAGAAGAAAGATCATTGGCCGAGTTCGTTGAACGTCGCCAGGCCATCATTCAGTTCATGAGGGACTCTGCGGCCGACGCAGTGCATCGCCAGAAAAAAAGTGCTGATTCGGGCAGACGCTCGAATCACGAGAAATTCCGTGTTGGCGACAGAGTGCTGTTGTCGACGCTCAACCTTCCAGAGCGATTGGTGAGCCACCTCGACTCCAACAAGCTATTACCAAGGTGTATTTGTCCATTCAAGATCACGAGAGTTGTGGAAGATGCATATACGCTACAGCTACGAAGTCATCTGCGTCTGCATCCAACATTCTACGTGGGCCGACTCAAGCGATACCAGCCGGCGGTGGACCTTGCGGATCATCACGACGAGCCTGCGTCGTCGCGGCACGAACCAGCCTCAGCTGACGCTTGCGCGCCGGCTCCTCAGTCGGCGCCCGTTCACGTCGTCACGCGCGAATCTTCTCGCGGAATGTCACGTGCGACTGCTCGAGGGATTGGAGGCGTCGCGTCAGAGCAGTCACACTGCGAGTCGTCGCATCGAGCTCTGTCTCCATCTCGATCTATTGATCTCCAAGTTCATCAGCCTTTCGCTCGACATCGGGGATCAAGAACGACTCGATCCGATCCGGACGCGCATACAAGTCAGCGAGGGTTGACTGATCGCGCGGAGTCCTCGCTGTCTGCTCCTCGAGTCCGTACCGACGCGCCCCAGTGGTCGCGGGCAGCAGGCTCGCGACGAGAGCTCTCCCAATGACGCGTCCCTTCGGCCTGACGGTGGTGAGCGTCCGGCTGAGAGAGTGACCGGCTGAGAGTGACCGGCCCACTGCTGGTCATCCAACGTGCCTCGTCCGTGACGGTCCGCCTCCGCTGGTGGACGCGAGCGGGCAATTGCGTTGGGTTGTCGATCGGATTGTCGCCCACGAGGATCGACCTGCGCCGGAAGAAGTCGAAGCAGCCACGCCCAAAGGTTCGCTTCTACCGCATGCAGTGGCTCGGGTATCTTGACGACCAGGATACGTGGGAGCATGGACCGACGCTCGCGCTTGAGGTTCCGGGTCTCGTCCGCTTGTACGAGGAGAAGCTGAGGGAAACTCCCCAGCTCGCATAGCTTAGTTGTACGTGCGCTCGTACAGCCTGACAGCCTCTTGAAGATCGTCATCAAGACCATAGCGAACTTCTTCATCCCATTCGGCACGAGTAGCACGAGAGACGCCCGTGCTCGCGCACTCGCGGCAACCCTCGAGCACGTCAGCAAGACAGACGCGTCGGGTAATCTCGGCGAAGCGGTGCACCTCCTCGCACAAGGCACTGAGCGAGTCTCTGCGCTGAGCGGCCTCCTAGCGCTCGACCTTCTCGCGGATCCGTCCCTCGTTCCAGAGTCGCACGAACGCGTTCCACGATGCGCGCAATGCTGGCGGGACGTCCATCGTCTTGTCTTTCGACTTGCGGTACCGCACGAACCAGTCGTGGATGGCGTCGGGGGACAGGCCTCCAACGTCGACAAGAGCGGAGATATCCCGATACGCGATGGGATAAAGTTCCATGTCGGTGATGCCGCCGTAGGCTCGATGTCGCTCCGACGCGTTTGGAGCGTGTGCGTGAGCCGAGTTCACACCCGGCGTAGGGAGATACGCTGCAGCGCGGACAGTCGCGATCGACGCCAAGTCAGGGCCCAACGCTGCCGTTGTCGAGCCTGTCGCGCCGACTCGCAAGCTACCAACGCTGCCGTTGTCGAGCCTGTCGCGCCGACTCGCAAGCTGCAGTAGAGCGTCTTCATGGTCCACGGTCGTCCTTCGAACATGCACACCTTGCATCCACGTTTGCCGCGCGTGCCGCTTGGAAACTTGACCTTGGACAACGTGAAGTCGCACGGCGCGACGAATGGCGACATCACCTTGGGCGAGCTGGTAGTCGACTGTGACGATGAATGGCTGATGTCGTCGGCGAAGAGCAAACCATCATCTTCGGCTGTCTCCTTCCACTTGCCGGAGATAAGTTCCGATGCGAGATCGATCATGAACTGCCGATGCTGGTTGCGGAGACTCTTGTCGGACTCGTCCACCATGCACTTCGTGACATAGGCGTTCACACGCGCGATGTCGATGAAAGCGAGCGCAAGCTTCTTGTGCCACTTTTGCATTGAGTGTCCGTCTGCCAAAGAGTACTTAGCTCGAAGCTGATCGAGACGATCAACTCCTTGCATGTGCTTGTTGTACTCGGCGACACACTTCGGTGCTGGGTAGCTGACATGGTTTTTACCAATAAGCCGAGTCACTTCACCCATTCCTGATGAGTCCGCATTCGACAGGATGTTGACGACCGAGCCATCCATCCAGGACGCCGCAACCATCTGTCCCGACTTGCTCACACCTTGAAGCGATGAGCCACGCGGCTCGTTTGACTTC
Source organism: Pythium insidiosum (assembly GCA_022836835.1). NCBI lineage: Eukaryota > Oomycota > Peronosporomycetes > Pythiales > Pythiaceae > Pythium > Pythium insidiosum. The sequence goes on from JAKVDI010000006.1 coordinate 393,376, forward strand.
TTCGCAAACATGTGTGCCTTGGGAAACAGAGCGGAGTTCTCGCGGATGGTGCCTCGACCGTACATCCCAACATCACGAAGACTAAGTAGCAAAGTCACAGACGTGTAAAAATTATCCGTGTTTACCACCCGCTTGGTGTTATGGAGGGGCTGAGTAACTTCGAGAACGATCTGACGAATGTTGGACGAAAACTGAAGGCGGTCGTCGAGATACTTGGCCTTGTCGGTGTCGATCACGCCCTTCAATCGATCTTCCATGTCGCTTGCGCAGTGGAGTCGAAAACCAACCATGAGCCAAGTTGTAGCACAACAACACGCGTAGATCTTGAAGTGGAACTTCCCGGTCGGCTTCGATGAGTTGTACACGATGAGGTGGCGACCAAACTTCGAACGACACGCGATACTTGACTCGTCGACGGCGACGTTTCTTCCCAACACGACGTATTTCGTGCTTGTATACTTGAGCATGCTAAGTAACGGTCGGATTCGGGCGACAGGATCCTTCTTCAGCTGCTCGGTGTAACCTTGTGCCTGAAGCACAGGTTCTTCCGGATGAACTGGAAGCGCTTCAATGTCATGAAGTTCTCAAGTCCGAATGTCGAGCTGACGCCGAAAATCTCGTCTTCCGCTTGATTCCCCCAGTAGTTGGAGTACTCGCCCTTGTCCACGATTGTCATGTAGAACATGATGCCGAAGAAACGCAACATCTCATCGAGAGTGACAAGTTTTCCTTTCTCACCATTGACGCTGACCGTGCTTGCTGAACAGTCGATCAAACTTCCTGGACGGAGCGCTTGGTCCTGTTCGATTGTCTCCGCATGGTTGTCTCGTGAGATCTGACTATTGACGGCGTGGAGAAGACAGTCCTCGGCCGCTTCTGTAAGTGTCATAGCAGCCGATTGGGCCTCAACGCCTCCTTTCTCGTCATTACCGCTGATCGTGCTTGCTGAACAGGATAGATACATAGGCTCGGATTCGCTGTGTATTTCTACACAGCGAATCCGAGCCTATATATCCTGGGTTTTGACTCCAGTTCAGGTGTTTAACTAATGCATTATGCAACATGAACGGTGGATAATCGCGCAAAATGCATTTAGCTTGAACTGCGTTTCGATTTCATCTCTTCGTTGGTTTTGCTTAGCATTCAGCTGAATCTGACATTCACCAGCAGATGCCTATCGGAGCCATTTATGAGGAACTGATTATGCTCGGAGACGTCTCCGGCGCGTTCCGTCACGTTCCGATGCGTGCAGACGCCGTCCACATGTTGCCTTTCGTGGTCATAGATCTAGCTTTTGGGTTTCTTGATCCAGAACGTTTACCCATCTTGTACCGTGGTAACGTCTTTCCAACGGACTCAACTAGACCTCTTGGGGAGATACGAATACCACCAGTTGTAGTGCCGGCTGAAAAAAAAAACCGCCCATAAATAGCAGAACGGAAATAGGAGATGTGTCGTGTAGAAATGATGTCGATGTTTGCGTTAGGAGTGTGATACACATCCTCAAGCAAACGCTCTTCTATCATTTTGGTCTTCTCGTTGAACAGCAACATAACGGCCGAACCCTTCTTGGTCACCACCTCCTTGTTGACATTCGCCATGTAGAGGTGATAAGGAGTCGTATCCTCAAGGGTCTCGAATACGTCGCGGTTTCGGCACAGGTTGATTTGCGCGCCGGAGGCTAGGCACCACGTGATGGCGCTTGGATCTTCGTCACGTCGAATGGCTGAGATGCCCGAGCGAACGCGGGTCGTCGCGTCGTTGCTCTTGTTGTTCCGTGTGATCGCGATCTTGTCGAGGCGTTGGGCTGCGCCCGCGTACAACAATCGTGGAGCGTCTACGACGCGGTTGACGACAATTAGCAGAGAGATGGCGTCGTACGTCGCGATAACGCGACGTTGACCGCTGTCTGCCGTTGCGCGGTCTTGGTGGATGATCATGCACGGCAAGTGCTGGTTGCTCGCGTTGGGTGACCTTCGGTCGACGTTCACTGACAGTGTCGATGCTGTCGCGGGCCGTGATCGTCTGGCTGGCGCCAGCTAGCGACGGGCTACCCGTAACACGCGCGAGTTCCAATGAAAACTACTAATATCAGGGAGGACGTCGATAACATTCGTGAGCATGATATCCGCGAGCAAATTTTTGTTGAGGTCAGAGTACGTGCGCCGGATCTTTTGTTGCAGGTTCAGGCGACTGCTGATGTACTCGTCGGCGGTCTCGTCTTCACGCATATTGGGGGTGAACGTCTCCGCAATAAGGTTGACCGGGTTGACGATGCTGCGTTGTCCGTGTTCTTCGCGAATCGCGCGCCAGAGTCGAACTACGTCGCCGTTCACAATGATCGCATCGTACTTGCGCGCCTCAGGTTTCTCGAGGGCGAACACGACCGTCGCGAGTGCCTTAGCCGCGCGCACCTGAAAGTGCCGTAATCATCAGTCGTCTCTTCACCCGTGACGATGCGGTCGAGCAGGTGGGTGCGCAGAACGAGGAAGATCTCACGCTGCCAATTCTCGAAGCATACTCGCATGCCCAGCTTCTCAATCAGGAAGTTCGCGAACGACTCGCCGGTCAAAACCGGCGGCATGATTGACTCTGGTGAAGATGGCTTGGTCGATAGACTGACTGATCAACTGGTTGGGTGATTGGAATCGACCGCGGGACCGAGGCAGCGGATCGTCTCATTTTTTATATATAATTGGCTGAGTTCCGTGTTTTTCCTGGATAAGTTCGAATCCAGATCATCAGGGTTTAGGGTTTAGGGAATTAGATGTATCATTCTGGCCAGTATCGCTCGTAGCCTGGACTTCCTGACTGGTAGAAAAGTTTATCAATGACCGCTGCAGTGATACTCTTGCTCAAACACGTACTAAACACGTACTTGGTCATCAACCATTGGCCAGCGCCACGCAGGCGACCGTTCATTCAGCGACGGCTCATGTTTGCCACCCTTGCTGGCATCCCATTGGCTGAATACTGGCGGGGGCAGATCAGCTTATCGCTCCATTCGTGTCAACCAGACACTTCAACCTATGGGGATCTGTTTCGTTTCGGCGTGTGTGTTTCATTACTTGTAGCCATCTGACCAGACACTTTAACCTGTGAGGATCTTTACGTGTGTGACAGGTTTTCAGAAGATACGATGTGCACTGCACGACCCCCTGGGGCCATGTAGTACGGCTTCCCCACTCTTCCCACGGCGCCGCCGTCTCGAGTGTCTCGCTTGCCGACCGACACGCTCAGCCCAAAGTCGCAGAGCTTGGCATGCTGGTGACGCTCGTCCAGCAGCATGTTCTCGAGCGAGAGATGGCGGTGAGCGATGTCGACGCTGTGGAGAAACGCGACGGCGCCACAGCATGAGTGCGTGGCGTTCATTGCGCAGCCGCTGCTCTGGTTGTGCCTAGAGAAAGCTGTTGAGATCGCCACCAGCGCACTGCACCATCGTGGGACAAGGCCTGTCGTTGAGCACGACGCCCGAGTAGAAGGTTACGATGTGTGGGTGGCCATCGATGGGGTGCAGCAGACGAGCGACGCGGAGCTCTTACAGCGCGTCGTCTCCCGACCTATCGCACGTCTCGAGATGAGTTTGCTTGGCGACGACTTGGCGGCGCGTGCAACGGTCATCGCAGAGAACAACGCTCACGCGACCGCGCGATCCGAGGCGTCGAAGCGTGCAGCTCTGTCGGTCGGCCAAACTCGGGTTTTGAGGCTGGAGCGCGAGGGAGATTTTAAGAATGAAACGCGGGAAGACGCTGGATCCGTCGGCGTTTCCTTGTGCTTTCGATGGTCTTGTTCCACGGGTTTCTGGAATTATCGATAACTTTCACGTTGGCCATTCGACTGCTCGCTGCTTCTAGAGCTCGACGATCGCCGCCCCAGTCTCAGTGCTTGAGCCACCGAAAGAGCAGCTCGTAGTCAGCGCCGAGATGCACGAGCGTGAACTGTACGAGCGTGAGAATTCGGACCGTGAGGTTTGCCTGCACGATCGTGCGGTGCGTCTCGACGACGAACGCGAGTTGATGCAGCCGTGAGAGACCAAAGAGCCGACGAAGGACCACGTGGAGCACGAGCAGCTATGCGGATTCCATCGCTGCGTAGCCGACAAAGTTGAGCTGCACAACGCCAGCGAGTGACCCGACGACTGTGAAGGGTGCGTCGGCAGCGGGACGACAAGAAGAACGTGAACAAAGGGCAGAAGACGAGCAAACGGGCAGGAACGAAAGCAAGAAGATCGGACCAACTCCCGCGTACGTCTAGTGGAACTCCTGATTCAAGTCGTGAGATGTGTCGGTGGCAGAGGGAGGAATGTAGCCGGCGGTCGACCCAGACACAGCTCAACAAGTGTTTTTGTATATCAATGCGAGCCAATCTCGGAGAAATCCAAGAAAACGTTAACCCTTTCGTTGCCGAATCGCGTATAATGACCACTTTATCGTCATTTTACGCTTCACTATCGAATTATATGAGCATATAAAGTACGCACAATGACCACTTTCCGCACATTTTAGACCAATAGAAATGCACCACATGGTGAAAGATTTCAGTTTCTCGAGCGAAGATTGAAAACTACGTCGTATACTACGGAAAACATGGAAAACTACATGCTATCGTGGTAAGGCAGCCGCGGATGACGTTGCATAAGGTGACCAACTTGCTCATTGAGATTTGAATCGTGGAGTAACTTGCAGATTTATGTACATCGCACAAGTAGAACGAGGCGCATGGGCAGCTGCCTGAGCACACTGACTCCAAATATCCAACACGATCGTGCAACATCAATGCTTCAAACAGAGGATGTTCGCACCTGATAGCATGGTCATGACGCTGGAGCTGCAATGGGAAGACGGAGGAAGAGAAAGAGATGAACGCAGCGAAAAGAAGATAATGAAGAAAAGCAAATGTCTATTGACGCTTAGAGTTGAACTATATACGCATCACTAGCGTCAGATGCATGCGCAATCGATTCGCCTCCCACAGTGTATCCGCCGTCGAAGTCAGACGAGAAAATGCTGGATGCCAACTCCCGTGGACTAAAGATCTCTTGTAGACTTACCGATTCTTGGCCGAAGCTGTTGTCATGTGCTGACGGGCTGAACACCCCTTGTTCGTCTTGCACTGCGTTTGCTGTCAACCCATCGAATGGGCTAAAGATGAGTGTTGGTGGGCTCTCAGGTTGCTGGCTTGACTCGACCTGACTGGTTTCGACAACGGTGTCGAGTGCGAGTTGACGTCTCGCTTGAAAAATCTTCGACGAGCGCTTGATTCGACCCTTCTCGTTGAAGACACCGCGCGGCAAGTAGTAGTCGTGGAGCTTTTGCCAGCATGTCCAGTCAGAGCGAGGACAGATGACGCTGGAGAGGCTCTCTTTGGGAGGATACAGCTCTGTGCAAACGCAGATGTTGCTGATTGCAGTAGAGCGTCTTCATGGTCCACGGTCGTCCTTCGAACATGCACACCTTGCATCCACGTTTGCCGCGTGTGCCGCTTGGAAACTTGATCTTAGACAACGTGAAGCCGCACGGCGCGACGAATGGCGACATCACCTTGGGCGAGCTGGTAGTCGACTGTGACGATGAATGGCTGATGTCGTCGGCGAAGAGCAAACCATCATCTTCGGCTGTCTCCTTCCACTTGCCGGAGATAAGTTCCGATGCGAGATCGATCATGAACTGCCGATGCTGGTTGCGGAGACTCTTGTCGGACTCGTCCACCATGCACTTCGTGACATAGGCGTTCACACGCGCGATGTCGATGAAAGCGAGCGCAAGCTTCTTGTGCCACTTTTGCATTGAGTGTCCGTCTGCCAAAGAGTACTTCGCTCGGAGCTGATCTAGACGATCGACTCCTTGCATGTGCTTGTTGTACTCGGCGACACACTTTGTGGCTGGATAGCCGTCATCGTCCGCTGCCGCCTCCACGCCATCGTCTGCCGCTGGTGCCTCTACAGCTTGGACGCCGCCAGCCCGCAAGCGACTCAAGCACCGTTACCTCCTCAAACACTTCCACGCAGTCAAGCGTGTTGTCAACTTCCGACGCACGGGTACGGCCATCAGCGCGTGTGAAGTCGAGTGGGAGAACCCCGGACCAAGCGAGGCACGGACAAGATGGGTGCCCACGGTTGACCTTGCTGACACAAGTGGTTTTGCCGGCGACGTTATGATCACGGCTTTTGCGAGAATGGTGCGAAGCGACGTAAGGTTGATCTCGCTGAGATCCAGAAGAAGGGCGTGACGTGGGCTGCACTCCGCCAATTTATCAAGTCGCTCAAGCATATTAGCATGGATGTCGTCGATAAGAACCTTCTCTCCGGCAATGGTCAAGGTATTCCCGCGCTCGCCCGACTTGGTCCCTCTAATGGCATTTATCTCGTCGGTGGATGGTTATACGATCACAGCGAAGTCGGTCGGCGGGTCCAGATACATGTTGACGCTCACGTATGACTACTCGGGGTTCATAGTCGTCGCATTCCTGCAGAGCAAGTCGCAAGTGACCACGAAGTTCCTTGAGTACAAGACGAAGATGGAGAACCTGTGTGGCACGCGCATCCTCCGTGTCCGATCCGACAACAGCGGTGAGTACGTGAATAAGCGCTTCAAGTCGCTCTGCCGCCGGCACGGCATCATCCGCCAGAAGACCGTCCGCAGCAGAATGGCGTGGCGGAGCGAATGAATCGCACCCTGGTCGAATAGGACCGGTGCCTCTTGCACTACAAGGGGATGGCGCTGAAGTGGTGTGCCAAAGCGATCGCCACAGCAGTCTATCTGTACAACCGCACGAGTTCAAATAGGACGCCGGGCACAACGCCATACGACACGCCAAACACGTACAGAGAAGCCATCGCGTGTGACGAGAAAGACGAGTGAATTGACGCGATCAACACGGCGTTTGTTGCCCATGACCGCAACCGGACGTGGACAAAGGTGAAGCGGCAACCTGGCATGAAGGTGACAAAAACGAAGTGGGTGTTTGCGGAGAAGTACAACGAGGTGGGGGAGATCATCCGATGGAAAGCGAGACTCGTGGCGTTGGGGTTCTTTAGCAGTTCGGAGTCGACTTCTTCGAGACGTACGCGGCCGTGGCAAGCATGGGTTCCATACGCACGCTACTGTCTCTGTGCAGCTCACTCAGCTTCGTGATCGAGCAGCTTGACGTGAACACAGCGTACCTAAACGCTGAGCTCGAAGAGGACGTGTACATCGAGATCCTGGAGCGGCTGGATGCCGACGCCGACCACGTCTTAAAGCTGAACAAGGCTATCTACGGCCTGAAGCAGGCTGGCAATGCATGGTTCAAGACCATCCACCGCCTACTCCTCGAGCTGGGTTTCGTGGCGTGTGGGGCGACGCGTGCATCTACGTGAAACAAGTCAACGATGACCTGGTGTACAACTGCCTCTACGTCGATGATACGGTGGTAGCCGCGAGGATCACTGAGCTCGTGAACGACGTGAAGCGGGGGATCGCGGCGCGCTTTCAAATCAAGGAGCTTAGCCCTGTGAAGCATCTTCTGGGCATGGAGATCACGTACGACCACGAGCAGCGCACGATGACCATTACGCAGACCCAGTACATAAAGAACACGACTGAGCGCTTCAACCAACAGAACGCGCGAGAGACCGCGAACCCGTGCGACCAGAGTCTGAAGCTGTCTCTGGAGTGTCCGCAGCGATGCTTTCCGATATGGCGGAGTCGCCGGTTGACCCAGCGTTCAGGCGCTCCTTATCAATAGCCGACGGCTTCGCAGCAGTTGGCGACTGACTCTCCGTTTCGTCGGTTGCATTGAGGGCGGCACTTGGTGCCCTTTCTTGTTGTTGATACAACCGCCGTTCTCGTTTGTTGAGCAAACCTGCTGCCGTTGCTTCGTGCGTGCCGCATGAGCTGATGCCCGTGCCTCGGCGGCGAGGCGTTTCGCAACCTCGGGTGCTGCCTGTTCCCGAAGAGAGTGCATGTAAGGACGGCAGTGGCGAACGGACTCATGAGCCCAGGTGAACCCAGTCGCCACGGCAGTCATCCAGACACGAAGATTCATGTCCATTTCACATTTAGGAATAAAGAACAGAACATAAAACCGCGGCAAGAATATTTTGAAGAAGCTTAGGAAAACAGAAACTCAGGAAACTGAGACAAGAAAAGTGGAAGGAGAAAACACATAAAGGGAGCCGTTAGACACTGGTAGAGACACAGACTATAAGAGGACAGAGCGCTGGAAGTCCCAGCGCTCTCGGACTCACTTTTCAATATACTCTAGCACGTTTGCGCCGAACCAACGCTTCACTTCTCTCGACTCCCGTTAAGTTAACGGTATCTCCACAAGGTTAACGGTTTCTTTACAAGTGGTAGCAATTGTTGGTCTACCTTACCTCGCTTCATCGTCACCTCTTCTCCCGTTTGACGTGGATCGCTTCCGAAGGCGATCTTTTGATTGGAAAGTCTCCGTCGGTTTTGTTCGGTCGGAACCCCGATCTACTGGCTGGTTGGCTGGTTGGCGTGCGAATTCCTTGTGGTGTAACAAAGGATAAGGTCTTTTCGACCCGTTCCGAAAGCAGCGGTTAAGGGGGTCCTTGTAACGCGCCACTTGCCTATTTCAGTGCTGGTTGTTGGGCGTTCTGCTGTTTGTCGAACCTCGATAGAGCGTCTTTATGCCTCGCAAGAAAGCGCCATCGACGCAACGATTCACTTTCTACGGATCTATGTGAACTCTATTCGGTTCAGTCAACAAGCTACGCGCAGATATCTACGCAACGTCTGAGCGTCTTTCTAATCAGATTATCGCGTTACGCAACACTATTCCAATCGCCGCGGACTCTGACGCACGAATCACTGTCCACGACCTCGTTGAGCGCGCGCAGTCGAAAATTTTTGAATTTCAAACTTTGCTGGACACTGTCACGGACCGCAAAGTTAAAGAATACCGTCACGTGCGCCTAGAGAAGGAATCAATACGTATTCTGAACGACCTTGAGGGTCGCCAAACCCGAAAGCCCTTTAACCCTTTCGTTGTCGCTATTTTGTCTTGATTCCACTATACTGCAATTTCCTTAGTTAAGGGCCTAAATGACAATAAAGTGGTCATTTAACCCTTTCGTTGCCACTGTTTTGTCTTGCAAAGTTAAAGAATACCGTCACGTGCGCCTAGAGAAGGAATCAATACGTATTCTGAACGACCTTGAGGGTCGCCAAACCCGAAAGCCCTTTAACCCTTTCGTTGTCGCTATTTTGTCTTGATTCCACTATACTGCAATTTCCTTAGTTAAGGGCCTAAATGACAATAAAGTGGTCATTTAACCCTTTCGTTGCCACTGTTTTGTCTTGGTTCTACTATACTGCAATTTCCATAGCTAAGGGCTTAAATGACGATAAAGTGGTCATTTAAGGCCGTTTTCCGATCGTCCTTTCTGCTTTTGGGGGGCGGATTTTCCGGAGATATTAGTATAATGACCGAATTGTGGTCATTTTAGGCCATTTCCGAACATACTTTTTGTATTAGGTTCTGTACCGGAATAAAAGTATAAAGGGAATGGGGCTCGTATGTTTTGATAAAAGCCTCTATGAATTGAATTTCTTTATCTTATAGAGGTTTGTATTCATTTTCGGTAGACAAAATGCCCAGTCTCGCAACCAAAGGGCACCATATGGCGCTCATACATAAGCGTAAAATGAGGTTAAGTGGTCATTATACAGTCCTGGCTAAAAAGAATGAAACAACAGAAAAATGTGGATATCTCGGCGAGTTTTTGTCGGATGGCGGTGCCGTTTGGATATGTGGTGTGACACACGACGGTACACGTCACTTGTGAAGACGTGCGAACATTCTCGAACGTTCGCATGTCGCCCATACAACGCCCGATTTCGAGGGCTGGACAAATAAAATGAAACAAAAGGCAATATTTAGACCAAATGAAAAGGAATGATTGTATTATAGAGGATGATGGCCAGTACGATGTAAGTCGTCCATTGCGTCGAATGACTTCGAGGCAGCGACGCGGCATCGTCTCTATGAGCTGCCTCAGCGAAGTGATGTCGACTGTCTTCCATGCGGCGATAATTGCGTCCTTTAGCTCAGCAACGTTGGCGTATTGGCGACCGTTGGCATACACCTTCCGACTGAGCATATACCATACATTTTCAATTGGATTTAGGTCTGGAGATCGTGCCGGCGTCCCTGAGCGCCATCCACGAAATGACGGCGGAGAACCACGAAACTATCGAACTGATCATCATTCTCTAACCCCGACCTAGTCTGCGATGTGTCTGATCATTTGATGCCGCTGTGTGTATCGGTTCGTGTTGTGTAGGCGGATGCGGTAGAAGCGTTGATACCTGTCGTTTCGCTACGTGTAGCCATCCCGACTTGGGTCGTTCGTCCCCGAGCCTTGCTCTTCCATTAATGTTGTTTGGATCCACAGGAGCAGGTTGAAATGAAAGTGAATCGAGTGATTCGTCGGGTCGGAAGTGATCGAGCAAACGTTCTCCAGCATTTGCATCAGGGCTACCGGGTCCTCCCATTGTTTTTTCTGATCTCCGACTCGATGTCGATCGTGAGTCGCATTGTGGTTTGGTTTGCGTTATGCACTTTGAATCCGAGCGGTAGTCCAGCAAAAGGTTCACCTTCGACGTCTGTCTGGATGATAGTGCTCGACAAATACAATAGGCAGTAGTATGGCGACGTGGTCGCCTCCCGTAATAATGACTGGAATACCAGGAGTGGTGATAATAGTAATTGGCTCAATATCAATGTGTTGGGCATGATGCAAGAGGACCTCTACTCGTCATCTTCGATGGTTCCGACGAGCGACGCGGTGTTCCACAACTCTCTATTGGCACGCAAAAACATAATCATCTCGAAGTTTGCAGGCAACAGAGAACCACGAAGGTCCGTAAGGACCAGCTTGCAACTGGAGAACAGTCGCTCACACAGGTTGCTCGTGGGCGGAAGATGGCTCGCGAGCGGTGTGTACACCACGCTGGTCTTCTCTGAGCGGCGCCGCTTGTTCGCCTTGCTCAGCGCCGCAGTAGCAAAGTCCGTCTCGGCTGCGCGTGCTTTCTTGCCAATTGGCGCTGCGGCCACCGGCGCAACAAATCTAGCCAACGCATTTGCCTCGGCCGTCGAGAGTGGAGCCTCGTTCTGCAGCTTGACGACGGCCGATTCGAAGGCGGGGCTGTGGACGATCTTAGCGGCCGGAGCAAGGTACTCGGCCATAATCGGGTACTTTTCGGTGCATGCAGCGAAAAGTACCCAGACCTCGGCCATCGTGCGCTTGTCGGCCTGGAGCTCGACGCAGACGCAGTCCAGCTCCGCGAGTTTGTCGACGAGAGCACCAATGCGGCGATGTGCGGCGCCACGGGGCACTAACTCATCAACAGCGGTGATCGTCAGCGTGGCGTCGCGAATCACAATGTAGCGCTCCAGCATCTGGTAGACAGACGACCACCGCGTTGCGTTTGACTTGATGGGCCTCAAGTCCGTGATCTTGGCTAGCGCGGCGGTGTTGTTCACATGTCGCAGACGGATCATCAGGATCTGAACCTGAGAGATCAGATCTGACTAGAATGGTCAAATTGGTGACTGGCGCAGCCAGTCAGAGGCACGTGCATCTTCGTAGCCAGACACTGATTGGTTGAGCAGTTATCTCCAATAAGAAAGCAAACCATGTCCGGCGTCTTGTTGAAAAGACGCAAAATGGTTTCAATGTAGGCGGAGAGAGCGAGCAGACGCTGACGGCGATCGTCACCATCCATGGCCACCACGAAGAGACCGAGGAAGGGGATGCTGTGACTCGTCCAGCCGTCGAGCAACAGACCGAACGAAGAGCCGACCTCAGCTGAGATCGAGGCGCCGACCTTGAACGTCACATGCTGCATGGACTTCTTAAGCGTGCGGGCTGTGATCGACCGCATGGTGACGACCGAACGGGTCTCGGGCCCCTCAACCTCGCTGAGAGGGAGGTTGCGAGCAACGACCCATTTCATCCACTTGGCGATGTCACTCGTGCGCTCGTCGACGAACCCGAAGTCGCGGATCCACGGCGCTGGAAGTCCGCGGTGTACGACGGGCGCTTGGCAGCCAGGTGGCTGACCAAGTTGCTGTAGCCCGAATTGGGGGCCTGCTTGCGGGTGGTGTTGCAGACATTGCACTGAAAGACGGCGCTGCCAAGATTGGTGAAGTGAAAGACACAAAGTTGGCGAGACGACATGGTAGCGAGCTATCCAGAGTAGAAATGAGAAGTAGAGCGAGCGCAGCAAAGCCCCAAAGGCAGCAGGAGAGTCTAAACGTTCACAGCGGACGTGCCGGTAGTGCATTGAGTGGTCAAAAGAGTTCACAAAAAATACAATAGTTATTACAACAAAATAATAATAATAATGATAAACTCCCTCAATACCAGTAATTCCTATTTTATTATTTTTGCCGAGCCCTGCTGGATGGTGTGTGTCAGCTTTAGCATTGCCTCAAGGTCACAACAACGTTTGAGGAACTATGGCAGCTGTCGGGTGATGATTGTGCCCGAGATTATTCCTTGGATTACTACCCATTCGTCCCGGGTTGGGGCTCTGGGTGCTGTCGGGAAAACATGTTGGGCCTCACAGGTAACTGTGAGCCTTCTGATCTCCTCCGCATAAAACTTCGTCTCGTCAAACCGGAACTTTTGTGGTTGCTTCGTGCTGGTTGGCTGTTGCGGTGGTCTGGCCCACGCGCTGGGTTTGGACGCTGGCGGCCGTCTCAAAGAATCGAGCCGGTTATCCGAGATCTCCATCGTTTACCAGTGTGAATGATGCATGTCTCGTACTGCTTCGCGGATGAACTCCTCGATTTTCGGACGGTCGTATTGTTTGATCACGCAGGTATGTAGAATCTGTGCAAGGGTATGGCGTTCGTCCCCTGAGAGTGTTGGGAGCGCCGTTAACCCTTTCGTTGCCGCTGTTTTGACTTGTTTTTTGTATAGAGCAATTTCCATAGTTAAGGGCTAAAATGACGATAAAGTGGTCATTTAAGGCCCATTTCCGATTGCACCTTCTGCTTTTTGAGGGCAGATTTTTTTCGGATGTTTCTATATGACCGAATTGTGGTCATTTTAGGCGATTTCCGAAAGCGATGTGATTGGATAAAATGATGCGACTATAAATTACAGGATGGGAATTTCTCCGAAAGTGCACAGACAGCCCCGCGAAGATATTTATACCACTTTTTGATGGGTGGTTGTTGACACGTGGTTGATCGCGATAGCAAAGTGTGCTGATAACCATTTTGTCATACCGAATTCAAAGTAAACATGGCTGGAGATGCGACAATGATCCCGCTTGGCTCAGAGGTGTTCCGCAGGATTGCAGAGGCAGTTAGCCTCCAATTGACATCACCGTCAGATTTCGTGACCCCATGTGAGGACAATGCAAGTAGAGACACTCTGGCTCTCATCTCTGTCCTCGAAGGCATGTTGCAAAGCACATGCCAGGGCTGGAACGTTGCTACTAGACATGTGATTGCATCTGAGCGTCTTGGAAAACCGACAATAACAGCGCGTGATCTAGTGGTGTCCGATACAGCAAAAGTGTTCTTGGTATGTATCGGTGGGAATGGCGAGGTGTCAACCCCGGTCAACGCGAAACCAACTGCCAAGATGGAGAAACACGTTGTGCGCCAAGGGAACTGTATATCTATGCAGCCACAAACGTTGTACGTGATCCAGCGATCAACTGCCGTGTATCTCCACTTCGTTTTCGTGCCCAGAGGGTATTCGCCAGACATCTCTGTTTGTGTTGAGACTTGGTTTCCTTGCCCTTACAATGGTGTGACTGAACGTGGTGACATCCGAATCTATCCACGAGATTTCGTCGAGTCGCTTATGAGGACCTGCACGTACCGTGGTTCCAAGTGGAAAAATGTACTCGATCACTTGGTATTCTGCAAATGCAATCCGAAACAATCCGAGTGTGATACAAGACAACAAAAACGCAAAGTTCGAAACGAAGTTGAAGCTATATGTGACTTATGCGATCATCCACATCCGTCACGAGACCCACCTACGCATGACCTGTCTCAAAAAATGACAGCGTGCTTAAGCCAGGCAAATCACGAGGCGAGAATGAACTTGATGCTCACGCCAGCTGAAGTAGTGACTCAAAACGAAGATGTGCCAAGACAGACGAAGAAACTGAAGCGAAGAGAGCGTCCGACGCTTCTGGAGCAATTCGAAAGTTGCTTGGCCAATAACGATGCAACAACACCGTATTCACAGGAGGTGTCTATGGTGATCGCTGCCAGTTTGCTTGATAAAGTTACCAGGTCTGATGCTCGTCAACCCAGTGGCCGAGTTGATCAGAATGCAGGTGAGCTGAGTCCTCACGGTGTATGCGTCTGGAGTGGAGATCTTCGTATACAAGCGGGCCAACATAGTGTTGTAGAATCAAACGCAGAAAGAATAAAATCAAAATCTTACCACATTAATGTTAACCTGTCTTAGGAACAACACGACGAACAAATGTAAGTGACTTGAGCCACGTCGACAACCACTTGACGCCTTCGATGTGCTCGCGATCATGCGCAAAAATGCCTGTTCCATCCAGAGTGACTTCGAGGACGAAGCAATGTCCGACGTTTTGTGTTGACCAAGCACCAACAAGATTAATGCCATCACCGAGACCCAAACGCTCGAGCGACTCGACTCCGACGCCGTGTCCTTTAAACAGATTCTTGTCAATGACTTCCATGTCGAGAGACCCAATCGACTTGATAAACTGCCTGAGCGCGGCCCAAGTGACACCTTTCTGCGCGATGGTCGTCGGATCAACCTTGCGCCTCTTGGCCCCACGCTCTCGGAACTCTTGAATCATCTTGTCGGTAACGGGGTTGGGCAGTCGGAGAAGCTCGAGCGCAACACCAACCGCGTCGTAACCGCACGCCATCCAGCTATCCCCCGCACCGTGAGCCTTAGGTGGCTTGTACGTCTTGCCTTGCGTTGAGTTCAGGAAGTCCTTGAGCGTCTTGTACCTGGTGCCAGTCTTTTTCCAAGCGGCGATCGCGTCCAGGTCGCGCTTGAAATGGCTCAAGTCGTTGAGCGATCGAACCCATGCTCTTCTCTCTTCTCCAACTTGAGGATTTGCCCAAACGACGAAGTACTCCCGCACACCATGTACAGTCCGAACATCGTCGATCCTTTCGACCCGATGATAGCCAGGTGGCATGTCTCGTTGCTTCAGTCGCTTGCGTGCGGGGGGCTTCCATCCGCTTGGCTGGCTGGAGTTTTGTGGGGAGCTCGGTCCACGTGGTTGCTTCCCCGCTGGACCCGATGCTGTGGATGTCGAGTCTGGAATGATAGATGCTGGTGGCGTTGGTCTTGGCCGCTTCCCAGCTGGACGCCTTGTCGGGGCCACGCTCGACGATGTCGTTTGGGCGGGAGGCGCCGGTGGTGTTACTGCTATCGACGGAGGCACGGTGGCTTCAGAATCGTCTTCATCTTCATCTTCTTCCTCGATAACGCGAGCTCGACGTCGCTTGCCGGGTGCAATCGACCTTTGGACAGTTGCTGTCGCTGCAGAGCCGGCTACTAATGGACCAGAACCGGTGGCTGGTGGCTGAACGGCTGGTCGAGTCGAAGCTGATGGCGTCTGAGTAACTGGAGTGGTGGACGAAGACGACGCCTGTGCTGCTTGTGAACTTGATACGGCTGGCTTCGATTTCTTCTCACCCATTCGTTTGGCGACATACTTCTCTTTGTCTCTCGCCTTCTTGGCTGCAGATTTGAGCTTGTGTTTCTTTGACCCAGCAGCTTGTTCTGTGCCAGTCTCAGACGCTGCTTGTTTATCTTTGGTCTTCTGTCTTCGCGACTTGCGTGATCCAGCAGCTTGATCATCGTCAGCCCCAGACGCTGATTCATTGTCTTTAGCCTTCCGTTTTCGCGTCTTGGATGTGCTTTTCGCACCAGGCGCACCATTGTTGGCTCGATCTTTCTTAGACGCTGCTGCTGCTGCTGCTTCATCAATGTCTGACGCTGCTGCTGCTTGATCATCGTCCGACGCTGCTGCTGCTTGATCATCGCTCGATGCAGCGTCGGCTGCATCTTTCTTAGCCACAGGTGCTGCCTGCACATCGACGTCTGACGCTGCTGCTGCTACTGATTGATCATTGTCGTCTGACGCTGCTGCTGCTACTGATTGATTATCGGCGTCTGACGCTGCTGCTGATTGATCATCGGCGTCTGACGCTGCTCCTGATTGATCATCGGCGTCTGAAGCTGCTGTTGCTTGATCATCGTCGTCTGTCGCTGCTGCTGCTTGATCATCGTCGTCTGACGCTGCTGCTGCTTGATCATCGTCCGACGCTGCTGCTGCTTGATCATCGCTCGATGCAGCGTCGGCTGCATCTTTCTTAGCCACAGGTGCTGCCTGCACATCGGCGTCTGACGCTGCTGCTGCTACTGATTGATCATCGTCGTCTGACGCTGCTGCCGCTTGATTATCGGCGTCGGACGCTGCTGCTGCTTGATCATCGGCGTCTGACGCTGCTGCTGATTGATCATCGGCGTCTGACGCTGCTGCCGCTTGATTATCTGCGTCTGACGCTGCTGCTGCTTGATCATCGGCGTCTGACGCTGCTGCTGCTTGATCATCGGCGTCTGACGCTGCTGCCGCTTGATTATCGGCGTCGGACGCTGCTGCTGCTTGATCATCGGCGTCTGACGCTGCTGCTGATTGATCATCGGCGTCTGACGCTGCTGCCGCTTGATTATCTGCGTCTGACGCTGCTGCTGCTTGATCATCGGCGTCTGACGCTGCTGCTGCTTGATCATCGGCGTCTGACGCTGCTGCCGCTTGATTATCGGCGTCTGAAGCTGCTGTTGCTTGGTCATCGTCGTCTGACGCTGCTGCCGCTTGATTATCGGCGTCTGAAGCTGCTGTTGCTTGGTCATCGTCGTCTGACGCTGCTGCCGCTTGATCAGCGTCGTCTGAAGCTGCTGTTGCTTGATCATCGTCGTCTGACGCTGCTGCTGCTTGATCATCGTCACGAGCATTGTCCTTCGTCCTCGCCACTTCTCCGTCGCCATCGATAGACGCTTCGCGAGGGCCATCGTCACCTAGCGCGGCCGCGTCGTCGCCATTAGCAGCACCTGGAGACGCATCATCACTACGCGCAGCATCGTCACGAGCATTGTCCTTCGTCCTTGCACCATCGCCATCGTCATCAACAGAACGCCCGCCAGCAACACTATCGCCGAGAGTGCTCGTACCACCCTCATGCCCCGACTGCGTGTCCTGCGCCTTTGGGGGACTTCGATCATCTGCATCCGCACTCACCGTCGCACGCACAACGGCACGTGCGTGCTGCGCATTTGCGCTCGTGTCTCGCGCCATGACTCGTGGGTTCCGTCCGCCGTCTTGACAGCGCTAGTAATTCCACAAGCAGGCGGTCAACACGAGGCGTTGCACTGGCCGCCGTCGGGCCACGCACGGAGAGGGCTAGATCCTCTCTGGAGGAGGATCGGCGAGTCTCCGTGCGCAGCAGCAGGCCACACGCGAAAGCAGATGCGCGTGCGGCGGCGATGCGAATGCCGCGACCACACGTCCCCCTGGGACGCAAAGAACGCGAGCTGAGCACGGAGCACACGTAGGCACGGACCCGGGAAATACGTGCAAGCTGTGACACACAAACACACACATCCGAACAATCAGCAAACATAGTGTCCATATTCGTGCGTTTCCACGCATCACGTACCAGTTCCATGAGAGCGCAAAAAGAGAAATGAAACGTGTGGACCTGCGATGGATCTCAAAAACCGAGGTTTCTTTGAAAAAAAGGTCAAAAGCTGATTGGTGGGAAAAACACCAACGGTTGAACGACACGACCGCTGATTCGTCAAAAATAAAAAAGATGGAAACATTCGGTGTGACAATTCGGAATGACAATTCGGGATGACAATTCAAAATGAAACTTTCCGGTCGAATCTTTCACTGACTCGTGTCATTTTAGATTTTGCCCGCTGGCGGTCAGGTATGGCGTTGATGATGTTTTGAATAACGACTGTCGCTAATCATCTCTGATGTTTTTGCAGGTTCTCGTGCAATGCCACCAACCACCGACATCCGCGTGTGGCAAGCTGTCGCGTGCGGGGACTCGCCGATCCTCCTCCGGAGAGGATCTAGCCCTCCCCGCACGCGACATGATGGCGGCCAGCGTACCATAATGGCGCATGATGCGGGTAGGTGGGTGTACCAGTACGGACACCACCGGCCAAAGCTCATGCGTGCTCTATGGCAACGCAGCACGTGGGTGGCGTGTGATTCGAATGGCAACGACGATGACTCTGGCTGTGGCAAAGTCGGATTGCATTACAACCGATGCCGACTTGGACAGCAATGACGGCCAACTTCTAGATGACGAGCGATTGCTGTGATGGTGCAGACGGCGATCGCAATGCTGGCTAACGTGCGATGCTGATGATCGTGCCGACGCCTGTGGTGATGCTGGCGAACGTGCTCAGTGTGTCGAGGTGGTGCCGATGGCGATGATGACTATGGTGATGCTGGCGAATGTATTCCGTACGTGACGACGACCAAGGCGATTGCGGCAATGGTGCCGACGGCGATGACGATGCTGTCGAACGCGTCAACGACCATGGTTGATGCTGGCGACCGTGCGATGCTGATGATCGTGCCGACGCCTGTGGTGATGCTGGCGAACGTGCTCAGTGTGCCGAGGTGGTGCCGATCGCGCGGATGGCAGTGACACCTGAAGACGAAGTTTTGTTGCAATGGTGACAGCGAGTGAATGGCTATGGTTTTCGGTCTATTATCAAGCCAATACCGATGGCGATTGTGCTGGCAGCAATGTTGTTGGGGCAGATTGCCGTATTGCAATGACAATTTCTGGATGACATTTTTATGGCCAATTCTGGGTGACCAACCATTTCAAACCCCGCCGTCCGATCCTGCGAGTTGTCGACCATTTCGTGTTTTTCAACATGGTAACAAGGTCCAGTTTTGCTCGCACACGCTCCCAGACCGGAAGAGCGCAAGTCCAGCCAATTCTCCCAGCGAAGCGTCCTTCGACGAAGAAGAAGGCTCGTTCTCGCGAGTATGTTGTCGCTGAACTTCTCGACACGAAGATTGTCTCTGTTGATGGTCGTGACTCTCGCCTGTTTCTCGTCTCGTGGGAGGGATATGACGACCAAACGTGGGAACCTGAGCGGAATCTGCCACCCGATCTCGTTGATGATTTTTGCAGAGCAACGCTCGTGTCGACGTCTGTTAGCGATAAACAAGACACTCGTATGGAAGAAGCCGAAACGCCAACGCCCGCGTCACCCCCCGCCGAAATTGAAGCCTCCGACGAGTACGAGGTGGAGAGGCTGCTCAAGATGCGTTCGACCTCCAAGAAGGGTGTCACGGTCACCGAGTATCTCGTATCTTGGCTTGGCTTCGACGACCAGACGTGGGAGCCCGAGGAGAATCTGCCAGAGTCGTCTGTGAAGTCGTATCATGATGAGCTAAAGCGCGAGCGTATCCAGACTGAGTTTGAAGAGTCTATCCCAGACGAGATTGAAGTCGACGCTCAACGTGACGATCATCTAGAAGCTGTCGATAAACCCCTATCGACAGCAGCGTTGTTGTCTCCAGTCTCCGAGTCCCCTCCTTGTGAGCCAGAGGCCACCGAGGAGTATGAGGTGGAGAAGCTGCTCAAGATGCGTTCGACCTCCAAGAAGGGTGTCACGGTCACCGAGTATCTCGTTTCTTGGCTTGGCTTCGACGACCAGACGTGGGAGCCCGAGGGGAATCTGCCAGAGTCGTCGGTAAAGGCGTATCTTGACGAGTTGGAGTGCGACCGTGCCCAGGCAGAGCGTGCGCCGTCCACGCCAGAAGCGCCCCAAGTCTGCGCAACGTGTGGTGATGGTCCCGATGGTGTTGGAAGATCGTGCATCAGATGTGAGAAGCCGATGCATCACTTCTGTGCGAACGACGTTTGCAAGGCCCTGTCGTTGAAGGACACAAGTGGTAACGACATCACCGAGTTTCCAGGCGACGCTTGCTACTGCAGCGCGGCATGCTACAATCGTCGTGTGGGTGCTAGTCGAGCCGCCAAGCGGAAGAGGCTGGCTCGCGATCCCATCAGCGAATCTGACTTCGATGATAACGAGGACGATGACCCACCGACGCCGGAGCCCAAGCGCAGGACATCGAACAAGTCCGTTCCGTCGCCTCGGAAGACACCAACGAAGCCCACTCCATCGCCTCGAAAATCACCAAGAAAGTCTATCCAGTCGCCCCTGGAGCCTCCGGTAGTTCAGGAGCTTCCTCGCGCCGCATGGCCGCCGCCTAAGCCCAAGAGTACTCCTGTCAAGCCAAAGGCGTCACCGCCAGCCAAGACTCGCGACCCATTGGTGGGTCGCATGGTTTCGTATTGTTGCGACAAAGAGGAGTGGATGCCGACAAAGCTCTACAAGGATGTCGGTGGTCTATTCCTCTCAGGTCGCGTGCATGTAGCGAAGTCTATCAAGGGCGAGAAGCGTGGTGGTCCGGCATACGAGATTCGGTGGACGGTCACCAACTTCCAGTCGAAGATGTACACGCATCGCGTCTCGCGTGATTGTCGAACGTGGTATCAAGAACTACGAAACCCTCAGCGGAAGCACTCTCAACAAGGCGACATGGAAGCACATCTGTGAAGTCCCGTCGGCAGAAGCGATGGTTGACTGCGAGAACCTCGGACTACGTGGTTCTCGATGGAAGTTCGGATCTTTTCGTAACCAAGACCCCGCTCCCATCGAATTTCAGATGGTCGAGCAGATTACGAAGCTCGACTTCCAAGCCGGCAAGAAGATGAGCGAGCCTTCAGATCTGTACACTCATCGGATGGGACAACAGAGACTAAGGTAATAAAGGACAAGAAGCATTTTTTCAACAGCTTCCTCAAGTTTTCTTGCGTATTTGCCGTTGGCGTTTTGGAAGATTGTGGTGAACGAGACCAACGCGTATGCGGCTACGGACAAGGGAAAACTGTCACTCTGATGAGATGTTGCGTTCTTTCGGCATCATGTTCTACATGACAATCGTGGACAAGGGCGAGTACTCCAACTACTGGGGGAATCAAGCGGAAGACGAGATTTTGGCGTCACCTCGACATTCGGACTCGAGAACTTCATGACGTTGAAGCGCTTCCAGTTCATCCGCAAGAACCTGTGCTTCAGGCACAAGGTTACACCGAGCAGCTGAAGAAGGATCCTGTCGCCCGAATCCGACCGCTCCTAAGCATGCTCAAGTATACAAGCACAATACGTCGTGTTGGGAAGAAACGTCGCCGTCGACGAGTCAAGTATCGCGTGTCGTTCGAAGTTTGGTCGCCACCTCATCGTGTACAACTCATCGAAGCCGACCGGGAAGTTCCACTTCAAGATCTACGCGTGTTGTTGTGCTACAACTTGGCTCATGGTTGGTTTCCGACTCCACTGCGCAAGCGACATGGAAGATCGATTGAAGGGCGTGATCGACACCGACAAGGCCAAGTATCTCGACGACCGCCTTCAGTTTTCGTCCAACATTCGTCAGATCGTTCTCGAAGTTACTCAGCCCCTCCATAACACCAAGCGGGTGGTAAACACGGATAATTTTTACACGTCTGTGACTTTGCTACTTAGTCTTCGTGATGTTGGGATGTACGGTCGAGGCACCATCCGCGAGAACTCCGCTCTGTTTCCCAAGGCACACATGTTTGCGAAGAAGTCAAACGAGCCGCGTGGCTCATCGCTTCAAGGTGTGAGCAAGTCGGGACAGATGGTTGCGGCGTCCTGGATGGATGGCTCGGTCGTCAACATCCTGTCGAATGCGGACTCATCAGGAATGGGTGAAGTGACTCGGCTTATTGGTAAAAACCATGTCAGCTACCCAGCACCGAAGTGTGTCGCCGAGTACAACAAGCACATGCAAGGAGTTGATCGTCTCGATCAGCTTCGAGCTAAGTACTCTTTGGCAGACGGACACTCAATGCAAAAGTGGCACAAGAAGCTTGCGCTCGCTTTCATCGACATCGCGCGTGTGAACGCCTATGTCACGAAGTGCATGGTGGACGAGTCCGACAAGAGTCTCCGCAACCAGCATCGGCAGTTCATGATCGATCTCGCATCGGAACTTATCTCCGGAAGTGGAAGGAGACAGCCGAAGATGATGGTTTGCTCTTCGCCGACGACATCAGCCATTCATCGTCACAGTCGACTACCAGCTCGCCCAAGGTGATGTCGCCATTACGTCGCGCCGTGCGACTTCACGTTGTCCAAGGTCAAGTTTCCAAGCGGCACACGCGGCAAACGTGGATGCAAGGTGTGCATGTTTGAAGGACGACCGTGGACCATGAAGACGCTCTACTGCAATCAGCACAACATCTGCGTTTGCACAGAGCTGTATCCTCCTAAAGAGAGCCTCTCCAGCGTCATCTGTCCTCGCTCTGACTGGACATGCTGGCAAAAGTTCCACGACTACTACTTGCCGCGCGGTGTCTTCAACGAGAAGGGTCGAATCAAGCGCTCGTCTAAGATTTTTCAAGCGAGACGTCAACTCGCACTCGACACCGTTGTCGAAACCAGTCAGGTCGAGTCAAGCCAGCAACCTGAGAGCCCGCCAACACTCATCTTCAGCCCATTCGATGGGTTGACAGCGAACGCAGTGCAAGACGAACAAGGTATGTTCAGCCCGTCAGCACATGACAACAGCTTCGGCCAAGAATCGGTAAGTCTACAAGAGATCTTTAGTCCACGGGAGTTGGCATCCAGCATTTTCTCGTCTGACTTCGACGGCGGATACACTGCGGGACGCGAATCGATTGCGCATGCATCTGACGCTAGTGATGCGTATATAGTTCAACTCTAAGAGTCAATATACATTCGCTTTTTTCATTATCTTCTTTCCGCTGCGTTCATCTCTATCTCTACCTCCGTCTTGTCATTGCAGCGCCAGCGCCATGACCATGCTATCAGGCGCGAACATCCTCTGTTTGAAGTATTGATGTTGCACGATCGTGTTGGATATTTGGAGTCAGTGTGCTCAGGCACCTGCCCATGCACCTCGTTCTACTTGTGCGATGTACATAAATCTGCAAGTTACTCCACGATTCAAATCTCAATGAGCAAGTTGGTCACCTTATGCAACGTCATCCGCGGCTGCCTTACCTCGATAGCATGTAGTTTTCCATGTTTTCCGTAGTATACGACGTAGTTTTCAATCTTCGCTCGAGAAACTGAAATCTTTCACCATGTGGTGCATTTCTATTGGTCTAAAATGTGCGAAAGTGGTCATTGTGCGTACTTTATATGCGCATATAATTCGATAGTGAAGCGTAAAATGACGATAAAGTGGTCATTATACGCGATTCGGCAACGAAAGGGTTAACGTTTTCTTGGATTTCTCCGAGATTGGCTCGCATTGATATACAAAAACACTTGTTGAGCTGTGTCTGGGTCGACCGCCGGCTACATTCCTCCCTCTGCCACCGACACATCTCACGACTTGAATCAGGAGTTCCACTAGACGTACGCGGGAGTTGGTCCGATCTTCTTGCTTTCGTTCCTGCCCGTTTGCTCGTCTTCTGCCCTTTGTTCACGTTCTTCTTGTCGTCCCGCTGCCGACGCACCCTTCACAGTCGTCGGGTCACTCGCTGGCGTTGTGCAGCTCAACTTTGTCGGCTACGCAGCGATGGAATCCGCATAGCTGCTCGTGCTCCACGTGGTCCTTCGTCGGCTCTTTGGTCTCTCA
Source organism: Pythium insidiosum (assembly GCA_022836835.1). Lineage (NCBI taxonomy): Eukaryota > Oomycota > Peronosporomycetes > Pythiales > Pythiaceae > Pythium > Pythium insidiosum. The sequence goes on from JAKVDI010000006.1 coordinate 417,099, forward strand.
CGGCTGCATCAACTCGCGTTCGTCGTCGAGACGCACCGCACGATCGTGCAGGCAAACCTCACGGTCCGAATTCTCACGCTCGTACAGTTCACGCTCGTGCATCTCGGCGCTGACTACGAGCTGCTCTTTCGGTGGCTCACGCACTGAGACTGGGGCGGCGATCGTCGAGCTCTAGAAGCAGCGAGCAGTCGAATGGCCAACGTGAAAGTTATCGATAATTCCAGAAACCCGTGGAACAAGACCATCGAAAGCACAAGGAAACGCCGACGGATCCAGCGTCTTCCCGCGTTTCATTCTTAAAATCTCCCTCGCGCTCCAGCCTCAAAACCCGAGTTTGGCCGACCGACAGAGCTGCACGCTTCGACGCCTCGGATCGCGCGGTCGCGTGAGCGTTGTTCTCTGCGATGACCGTTGCACGCGCCGCCAAGTCGTCGCCAAGCAAACTCATCTCGAGACGTGCGATAGGTCGGGAGACGACGCGCTGTAAGAGCTCCGCGTCGCTCGTCTGCTGCACCCCATCGATGGCCACCCACACATCGTAACCTTCTACTCGGGCGTCGTGCTCAACGACAGGCCTTGTCCCACGATGGTGCAGTGCGCTGGTGGCGATCTCAACAGCTTTCTCTAGGCACAACCAGAGCAGCGGCTGCGCAATGAACGCCACGCACTCATGCTGTGGCGCCGTCGCGTTTCTCCACAGCGTCGACATCGCTCACCGCCATCTCTCGCTCGAGAACATGCTGCTGGACGAGCGTCACCAGCATGCCAAGCTCTGCGACTTTGGGCTGAGCGTGTCGGTCGGCAAGCGAGACACTCGAGACGGCGGCGCCGTGGGAAGAGTGGGGAAGCCGTACTACATGGCCCCAGGGGGTCGTGCAGTGCACATCGTATCTTCTGAAAACCTGTCACACACGTAAAGATCCTCACAGGTTAAAGTGTCTGGTCAGATGGCTACAAGTAATGAAACACACACGCCGAAACGAAACAGATCCCCATAGGTTGAAGTGTCTGGTTGACACGAATGGAGCGATAAGCTGATCTGCCCCCGCCAGTATTCAGCCAATGGGATGCCAGCAAGGGTGGCAAACATGAGCCGTCGCTGAATGAACGGTCGCCTGCGTGGCGCTGGCCAATGGTTGATGACCAAGTACGTGTTTAGTACGTGTTTGAGCAAGAGTATCACTGCAGCGGTCATTGATAAACTTTTCTACCAGTCAGGAAGTCCAGGCTACGAGCGATACTGGCCAGAATGATACATCTAATTCCCTAAACCCTAAACCCTGATGATCTGGATTCGAACTTATCCAGGAAAAACACGGAACTCAGCCAATTATATATAAAAAATGAGACGATCCGCTGCCTCGGTCCCGCGGTCGATTCCAATCACCCAACCAGTTGATCAGTCAGTCTATCGACCAAGCCATCTTCACCAGAGTCAATCATGCCGCCGGTTTTGACCGGCGAGTCGTTCGCGAACTTCCTGATTGAGAAGCTGGGCATGCGAGTATGCTTCGAGAATTGGCAGCGTGAGATCTTCCTCGTTCTGCGCACCCACCTGCTCGACCGCATCGTCACGGGTGAAGAGACGACTGATGATTACGGCACTTTCAGGTGCGCGCGGCTAAGGCACTCGCGACGGTCGTGTTCGCCCTCGAGAAACCTGAGGCGCGCAAGTACGATGCGATCATTGTGAACGGCGACGTAGTTCGACTCTGGCGCGCGATTCGCGAAGAACACGGACAACGCAGCATCGTCAACCCGGTCAACCTTATTGCGGAGACGTTCACCCCCAATATGCGTGAAGACGAGACCGCCGACGAGTACATCAGCAGTCGCCTGAACCTGCAACAAAAGATCCGGCGCACGTACTCTGACCTCAACAAAAATTTGCTCGCGGATATCATGCTCACGAATGTTATCGACGTCCTCCCTGATATTAGTAGTTTTCATTGGAACTCGCGCGTGTTACGGGTAGCCCGTCGCTAGCTGGCGCCAGCCAGACGATCACGGCCCGCGACAGCATCGACACTGTCAGTGAACGTCGACCGAAGGTCACCCAACGCGAGCAACCAGCACTTGCCGTGCATGATCATCCACCAAGACCGCGCAACGGCAGACAGCGGTCAACGTCGCGTTATCGCGACGTACGACGCCATCTCTCTGCTAATTGTCGTCAACCGCGTCGTAGACGCTCCACGATTGTTGTACGCGGGCGCAGCCCAACGCCTCGACAAGATCGCGATCACACGGAACAACAAGAGCAACGACGCGACGACCCGCGTTCGCTCGGGCATCTCAGCCATTCGACGTGACGAAGATCCAAGCGCCATCACGTGGTGCCTAGCCTCCGGCGCGCAAATCAACCTGTGCCGAAACCGCGACGTATTCGAGACCCTTGAGGATACGACTCCTTATCACCTCTACATGGCGAATGTCAACAAGGAGGTGGTGACCAAGAAGGGTTCGGCCGTTATGTTGCTGTTCAACGAGAAGACCAAAATGATAGAAGAGCGTTTGCTTGAGGATGTGTATCACACTCCTAACGCAAACATCGACATCATTTCTACACGACACATCTCCTATTTCCGTTCTGCTATTTATGGGCGGTTTTTTTTTTCAGCCGGCACTACAACTGGTGGTATTCGTATCTCCCCAAGAGGTCTAGTTGAGTCCGTTGGAAAGACGTTACCACGGTACAAGATGGGTAAACGTTCTGGATCAAGAAACCCAAAAGCTAGATCTATGACCACGAAAGGCAACATGTGGACGGCGTCTGCACGCATCGGAACGTGACGGAACGCGCCGGAGACGTCTCCGAGCATAATCAGTTCCTTCATAAATGGCTCCGATAGGCATCTGCTGGTGAATGTCAGATTCAGCTGAATGCTAAGCAAAACCAACGAAGAGATGAAATCGAAACGCAGTTCAAGCTAAATGCATTTTGCGCGATTATCCACCGTTCATGTTGCATAATGCATTAGTTAAACACCTGAACTGGAGTCAAAACCCAGGATATATAGGCTCGGATTCGCTGTGTAGAAATACACAGCGAATCCGAGCCTATGTATCTATCCTGTTCAGCAAGCACGATCAGCGGTAATGACGAGAAAGGAGGCGTTGAGGCCCAATCGGCTGCTATGACACTTACAGAAGCGGCCGAGGACTGTCTTCTCCACGCCGTCAATAGTCAGATCTCACGAGACAACCATGCGGAGACAATCGAACAGGACCAAGCGCTCCGTCCAGGAAGTTTGATCGACTGTTCAGCAAGCACGGTCAGCGTCAATGGTGAGAAAGGAAAACTTGTCACTCTCGATGAGATGTTGCGTTTCTTCGGCATCATGTTCTACATGACAATCGTGGACAAGGGCGAGTACTCCAACTACTGGGGGAATCAAGCGGAAGACGAGATTTTCGGCGTCAGCTCGACATTCGGACTTGAGAACTTCATGACATTGAAGCGCTTCCAGTTCATCCGGAAGAACCTGTGTTTCAGGCACAAGGTTACACCCGAGCAGCTGAAGAAGGATCCTGTCGCCCGAATCCGACCGTTACTTAGCATGCTCAAGTATACAAGCACGAAATACGTCGTGTTGGGAAGAAACGTCGCCGTCGACGAGTCAAGTATCGCGTGTCGTTCGAAGTTTGGTCGCCACCTCATCGTGTACAACTCATCGAAGCCGACCGGGAAGTTCCACTTCAAGATCTACGCGTGTTGTTGTGCTACAACTTGGCTCATGGTTAGTTTTCGACTCCACTGCGCAAGCGACATGGAAGATCGATTGAAGGGCGTGATCGACACCGACAAGGCCAAGTATCTCGACGACCGCCTTCAGTTTTCGTCCAACATTCGTCAGATTGTTCTCGAAGTAACTCAGCCCCTCCATAACACCAAGCGGGTGGTAAACACGGATAATTTTTACACCTCTGTGACTTTGCTACTTAGTCTTCGTGATGTTGGGATGTACGGTCGAGGCACCATCCGCGAGAACTCCGCTCTGTTTCCCAAGGCACACATGTTTGCGAAGAAGTCAAATGAGCCGCGTGGCTCATCGCTTCAAGGTGTGAGCAAGTCGGGACAGATGGTTGCGGCGTCCTGGATGGATGGCTCGGTCGTCAACATCCTGTCGAATGCGGACTCATCAGGAATGGGTGAAGTGACTCGGCTTATTGGTAAAAACCATGTCAGCTACCCAGCAGCGAAGTGTGTCGCCGAGTACAACAAGCACATGCAAGGAGTTGATCGTCTCGATCAGCTTCGAGCTAAGTACTCTTTGGCAGACGGGCACTCGATGCAAAAGTCGCACAAGAAGCTTGCGCTCGCTTTCATCGACATCGCGCGTGTGAACGCCTATGTCACGAAGTGCATGGTGGACGAGTCCGACAAGAGTCTCCGCAACCAGCATCGGCAGTTCATGATCGATCTCGCATCGGAACTTATCTCCGGCAAGTGGAAGGAGACAGCCGAAGATGATGGTTTGCTCTTCGCCGACGACATCAGCCATTCATCGTCACAGTCGACTACCAGCTCGCCCAAGGTGATGTCGCCATTCGTCGCGCCGTGCGACTTCACGTTGTCTAAGATCAAGTTTCCAAGCGGCACACGCGGCAAACGTGGATGCAAGGTGTGCATGTTCGAAGGACGACCGTGGACCATGAAGACGCTCTACTGCAGCTTGCGAGTCGGCGCGACAGGCTCGACAACGGCAGCGTTGGGCCCTGACTTGGCGTCGATCGCGACTGTCCGCGCTGCAGCGTATCTCCCTACGCCGGGTGTGAACTCGGCTCACGCACACGCTCCAAACGCGTCGGAGCGACATCGAGCCTACGGCGGCATCACCGACATGGAACTTTATCCCATCGCGTATCGGGATATCTCCGCTCTTGTCGACGTTGGAGGCCTGTCCCCCGACGCCATCCACGACTGGTTCGTGCGGTACCGCAAGTCGAAAGACAAGACGATGGACGTCCCGCCAGCATTGCGCGCATCGTGGAACGCGTTCGTGCGACTCTGGAACGAGGGACGGATCCGCGAGAAGGTCGAGCGCTAGGAGGCCGCTCAGCGCAGAGACTCGCTCAGTGCCTTGTGCGAGGAGGTGCACCGCCTCGCCGAGATTACCCGACGCGTCTGTCTTGCTGACGTGCTCGAGGGTTGCCGCGAGTGCGCGAGCACGGGCGTCTCTCGTGCTACTCGTGCCGAATGGGATGAAGAAGTTCGCTATGGTCTTGATGACGATCTTCAAGAGGCTGTCAGGCTGTACGAGCGCACGTACAACTAAGCTATGCGAGCTGGGGAGTTTCCCTCAGCTTCTCCTCGTACAAGCGGACGAGACCCGGAACCTCAAGCGCGAGCGTCGGTCCATGCTCCCAACCCTAGACAAGCTTCAGCGGCACCACGCAAGTACAACTCCAGGTTCCGGCAGCGTTCAGCCTCCGACCACATGCCAAACGTGGCCATGTACTGGTACTCCTTCCACCAGGCTCGGCGGTCCGACAGTCGGTCGGTGCCATCGAACAAGTCGAGGTAACGCTGGGGAATAAAAGGTCGGTGCACCGGCACTGGAAATGCTTGCGCTTGGTCTGGAATCGCTTGTGGCATTGCGTAGCAAGTCGCATCTGCCTGTCGCACTGGTTCCTGCGCTCCAAGGCGATCGCACGGCCAGCTAGCATCGTGCATCGACACGTCGTCGTGCGATCCGACGGCAGCCGGCTGAGTTCCGACGAAGAATACTGGTTCTCGCGTTGGGCTGGGTTGTGCTGGTGCGCTTGCGGCACCGCCGGTTGCTGGAAGACATACGGCTGCGGAGCGACTTGCGTTACCGGTGGCTGCGTGTATTCACCAGCTCCATACCTCGGAGCCGGCACACGCGCCTGGTGAACTGGCTGCCCGGTCGCGATCCCACCCAATCCGGGTCGGCGAAAGAAAGCGTCATGTTCGAGCACTGGTACGCGACGTGCTTCCTGCACATCAAGCGATGACCCAGCGCTAGCGGACGACTCGCGTCAAGGCTCAACTCCAGCTGACGAGCTCAACCACGATTGTGGCGAGCGGATCTTCTGTGCTTCAGCAGGCACCGGCGTGTTCTGTGACAACCGGTAACCAGACCAGCACTCCATGAAGGACGCCAGGAGGAACAGCGCGATGTCGGTGTCATCTTCGACTTCCTTGGCTGACACCCTCGACATGTGAGCCGGTAGCGCCAGCTGCGCGAGGCTCGGCACCCAGTTGATGAAGGTGAAACCAGCTTCGTGAAGCGCGGACTGCACGACAGCGACGCGCTGCAAGTGCGTGAAGCCAGCTAACTTGATCCGGTACAAGCGCATACGCGGCGGCTCGACTGGTAAACCGTGCTGCACGACTCCGAACGCTCGCATCCAGGAGTCAGCGCTGGTAAACTTGGTCACCACCTCCGCCAACCGGTTGGTGAGGTACTCGGGGACCGGATGCTGCGGCGGCGACGCCGTGCTCGCCGGCGGGAAGACTCGAGCTGGAGCTTGCGGTGCTTGAAGCCACTTGTCGACGCACTCTTGCGCCAGGTAGTGGTCAACCGGATCCGCGCTGGTTCCAGCGCTCGCACCAGCTCGCGACGGCGATACTACTGGCTCGACTTCGGCTTGCGGAGCTTCCGTTGCCTCTGCAACCTTCGTGCTGCGTGAACGAGCCTTGGTAGCTGGTTTGCCAGCTCGAGCAACATCTTGAACTGGCTTTTGAGCTTGTTCCCCAGTCGGCGCCGTTTTCTTCTTCTTCGACCGGGTCTTGGATGGCTTCCTCTGCACTTCTTCGCTTGTAGCGCTAGAAGACGACGACCTGATCGAATGAAAGTCTTCATCAACTTGCTTTGCCGTGGACGATGTGCTGTGACTCTTGTGTTCTTCCTCCTCGAAGATAGTCAGTCGTTCGGTGAGGTTGTGCCTTGACTTGCCCGCTGCCGGTGGCACACCCGGCGCGGGGTTCGGCGAGCCAGCACCCTGGGGTGCGGCTCCAGCCTTCGGTTCCGAGTCCATGACTTCGGTCTGAGGGGTGCGTACTGTATTCGGAGCAGACTCAATCACGTGACCTCTGTGAGATCCTGGCATACGCACCAGTTGTGATGATGTGGCGTACGTTCTCACCAGCTACAGCAAGCTGGTGAGCGTATGTCCACCGACTAGCTACCAGCGAAGGGGTCGCGCTGGGCTAGTCAGTACCTTAGACAAATACAGGTGGAGCTGGTAATCCAGCTCAACACCGGTCAACACCTCACGTTGTGTACCCTTTATTAGCTTTGCGGTCCTTTCAGATCTCTTTCAGAGAGTTAACTGGACTGCTCGGCGTTTCCGGCACCACCAAACCAAAGGTATGGACGTACTACGAAGGCAATTAATATACAGGCTAGCGACGGAGTCTTTCTCGATCGCTAGCAACGAGGGGATCCGGCTATCCTATCCGAGGATACCGGCAAAACACACCACTAGCAATATGAAATGTATTACCGTATATCTGGCTAACCAGCCAGATACGCAGTGAATACAAAGGAACACTCAATATGGAGTGCGTCGGAGCTCTGACTTTGCCAGGCTCCTCAGCAAATGGCAGGGAGAGGGTTGCTCTCGCTCCAACCAACAATCACCAGCTCACGCCAGCTCACGCACACGCAGTCTACTCCGATATGCAGAGGCACACACACAGACTTACTTGCTGCACGTCCACCAGCTCCCAGGAGTTGGTGCGCACCGCGCAAGGAGGGAGGCTTGTGGGGTTGAAGGGAAAAACGAGAGTCTTATTATCAGGGAGTCCAGCACTGGACCGTCCCTCTAAAAACCGGTACCCTGATTATCCTACCACTGCTACCTCAGCGTAATCGCACTTACGGCGACTGATACAACCGGTAAAACCCGGTGACTGACGGATGGATACCGGTACGACCCGGTAAACCGGGTCATACATCCTAGCTCTGAGACGAGCTGGTTCACCGGCGCCAGTCTGGGACCGGAGCTGGTCCGCCAGCTCGTTGGTGCGCCAGCTCCCAGGTGGGGGCCGGTTCGCACATGTCCATTCTCGATCTACTTTATCACAGACACCGAGTGCCGACGCCTATGCCTTCCTTTCTAGCGTAACCATCATCTGGCAAGCCCACGTGCTCTCGACTTTCCAAATGGTCTGGCGGTGACGCCACGCCTCCGCGCCTGCAGCCTGGACACGGAATGGAGCGACCCGTCGACACGCCGCGGCTCTCTCTCACTGCCGCTTCTCAACTCTCCTGTGCCTCGCGGACGATTCCCCAAGCTTGGTGTCGGCGCTGTGCTTCGTCGAAGCTCGAACTAGGCTAACTGGTACATCCGTTCTCGCTCCACCAGGGCAGCCTCCGCGGTAGCCATCCCGGTACCTCCTCCTTCTTGATGACCGCTCTCAGCGAAACCCGGGTCTTGGCGGCGCTGAGGCGGTCATTGTCGCCTTCCATCCCGACTCTGCGTCAGGAAACCGCTTGCCGGGTTGGCTCCATGAGCTACCCCAAGCCGTCAACCATCAACAATGCTGCCGAATACGCTGGCCTTTTGATCGATCTGAAGGCGACGATCGAGCGTCGCTGGAAGCCGCAAACGGCCAATGGTGATAACCGCCTCATTCACTCTCAGCTGAGTCTCGTCCTCCAAGACAGCCCCACCTACGTCGACTGTTCCAGTGCGCCCGGTCACGAGACCTCCTCGGCATCATCAAATGGATAATAGCGTTTTAGACGGGGTGTAGGGAGTATAATCGCAGTTGTAGTAGGGCTATACGAACACAATTGCCTGTCATCACGTAAAAAAAAAAGTCATGTATCTGGGACCACCACCGAATACAAGACGATTACCTTCGGGATGTGGTGTTCGCTCTGGCGACATGAGTGGGGTGAAGCCTCGCCTCCGAGAGCTTTGAAGCTTGATGCAGCTGTTCGACCGTGTGCTACATTAACACATGTCCATCACAGAAACCTCTGTTTTCGTGGTTCAAATTCAAAGACGCCGTGTTGGATCCAAGATGAGCGTGACGTCTCCCGAGGTATCTTGTAAAAGGGAGCGGGACGATCGCAGCTCAAACTTTGTGTGCAGATAGTCCTTCGTGTGCTCTCTCTGACAAGCCACATCACTACCGGGGATTAAAGTTTCTAGCCAATCATGTCAATCCCATCAGCATTTATCTAACGAGAATGCGGGTGTAGTGCCTGACGTTCCCAAGCAAACCTACGCTGTCTCACTCTCCGACGGCTCGAATTCGATTATGTCTGTCTCGGGAGTGGGCTCGTGTCCTTGTGTCTCACCGTGTTGCTGAAGTGCCAGCACGACGTCGGGTGCATCTTGTTCTTGGCCATCGTCCTTGACCACCGACACATCCGGCCGTCGCATTGAATTTGCACTTGCGGAAGCCAGCGATGATCGTTGTCGCTTTCACGCCTTTCCATGCTGTATGCACCCAACGCACCACATCGACGCTCGACGGAGGTGATAGCGAAAACAGGGTTCGATGGTGCTCGCGTTGGTGCTCAGCAAGCTGGACACGGAGCGATTCAACCCATGAACGTCGCAACGAGTCCTTGAATGGCTTAATCCATGCGACGTCAGCTGTGTGATATAGTGGCGTGCGTTTTTCCACCCGTGCGAGCTAGGCGAGCCCGTCGGGGGAGGCGCGTGCGCTGTATACACCAACCGAGTCCGGCGAAGGGGTAGCGCGGGCTCGGTCAAGCAAGAGATTTATACAGCTAGCGCGGGCGATCAGACCGAATACACGGGATCGCCCAGGCCAGCAGCTCACGTTGTGTACCCTTTGGGCCTTTGGATTGGTCGCAAAAGCGGATAGAACAAAGCCCCAGGAACCGTCAAATCCAGGTAACTTACTGGCTCAACCGGCTAATATACCGGCTCCACCAGCTTGTTCGGCGAGGGAGACAACGAAGGTTTCGTTGATATATGCAATTTAGTATACACGCTCGGCACGGACGACTAGTCGGTCCGAGCAAGTGGGGGCGGCCACCTTGGCCTAAACGATATACAGACCGGTGCTGCCGGCTCGCCCGGCACGCACACGAATATGGAATGCAGTCACCGACCTGGGAGACCAGGAAGATGACGCAAGGTTAGGGGGTTGAGGGGTTGTCGCTGCCGACTTTACCGGCTCAGCCCAGGCCGACCGGCTAAGACCAACACGTAATATGCACTACGCCAAGGAATACGTCTAACACGCAGACGTACCAATGCGCTGGGGCAGACCGGAGAGTCGAAGACGAGAAGACCTGAGCAGAACTTGGCATAATCGAGAGTCTTTATTGGCAGAGCCCGCCGGCGGCGGGCCAGTTACTGACTACCTGCGCTGGTCTGGTTTGGACCTAACCTATCCCTAACTCATCCAAGGGTGCCAGTGACGCGCGTCAGTCGCGCGTATCACTTGTCACAAACCGCTTACCCGGTCGAGCCGGTTGAGCCAGTTGAGCCGGCGGGACACCCGGGTTGGCCAACACGGCCAGCACCCGATGGACCGGTCTGAGGACCGGTCCTGCGTATCCTTGTTCTTCATTTATCTATCAGCTAGACTACGCCGCCTGGCTCCACGGGTTCTTAGGCTCTCTCGTCCGGCACGAGCACTTCCGATCTTCTCAGACTCGACACCTCGACACCAGGTAAGATGGCGATGCTGGTGAGCGCCGGATATGGCGACTGGTGGCGGGCGCCGGAAGGGGACGAGGCAGCGGAATGGCTGTCACTTCGCCACAGCTGGTTGAGCCATCCACGTCAGTCCGGCTGGAATTTTCGTCAAGATCACTCATTCAGTCCAGTGCCCAATAAAGTGGTCCAACAGCAGCATGATTGGAGGGCTTGTTGGACAGCGGTCGCTGAACAGCTTCGATACTGGAGGCTTAAGAATTCGTTCCACCACGCCGTCTTGTTTCCGTAGATGCGGACGTTGAATTGGACTTCGCACGGACTCAACTGCTTCCACAAATCGCGTCCAAATCCATGTCTGGTGGCCTTTTTGATTTCCTCCGTCTGAGCCACTTTCGACGTCTGATCTTTTAACACAATGAATGGTGGATACTTCTCCCCATTGATATCGGCGCTCAGTATTGCTGTCGCACGCTGCTTCTCACGCTTTCCGCAGCGCACCCACACTGTTCTTGTGCCTGTGGGGCTCAATTTTTTCTTCTGCCTGTGGGGCTCAATGTTTTCTTTGGCAGAACCTCGAAGAACGCTGCGGTTTGGTCCGCGTTGATCACATTGACGATTCCATATTCCTCGTTCTCTTGGCACACTTCTGCCGCGAACTTGGCTGCCACACGCTCTGCGTCAGCAGTTTCTTGCTGCCTTTGACGTGTACGTGCACGAAAAGACAGTCTGTTCCTTCTCAAAAAGCCAACGGGCTAGCTCTTCGACGCGCGAAACTGAGTCTTGGTGAATCCATGGTCTTTCGCGATCTCGAGCGCGCGGGTGCGGAGGAATGATGCGCTGATTGGGATGTCATCGCGGTGCAGCTGGTCGATCCATTCACGGAGTTGAGTTTCAGCAGCTTCAGAGAGAACCAGACCAGCCCCTGGTTTGTGCGCGCGTCGTCTAGAGGCGTTAGTAGCTGTCGAACATGACGCTTGAATGAATGCGCGATTGCTTAGCCATTTCTGAACTCGTGAACGAGCTAATTCCGTGTCTTCGCCGCTGAAAAAGTGTATCACAGCTGTCTGCACCCCGTGCTTGTCAACAAGACTGATCACATCCAACGTCTTACTGTATTCGAACTGTTGGCGCTTGTACAATCTCGGCTTTCGGTGCTTGCCCTATATGCTGATCGGTGTTTGCCCTATATGCTGATCCTCCCTGCTTTCGCTATCCTGGCAATGTTGCCAGGGTGAGGGGGCGACGCTGGCGATCTGACCTCTGTCAACGAATTTGGCTGGTGGAGCCGAATGTACTGAAATTGGACAACAACATGAAAACCGACCTCAGTAGTGGGCGTGTGCTTTTTACAAGTACGGTAGCCTGATCTAGTAGCAGAATGACGGGCACCTGACGCATCGTCCGACAGCGATCGTCTCCCATGAATCGCCACGCGATCATGCAGTGGAGCATGGACGACCGCGTCGTCAGCGACGCTTCTTTTGCGTCTCCTTTGGTCGCAGTTGTTCACCAGTCTCGACAAGAATAGCTGAACTCGCCAGCTCATAACGAGAGAGAGAGAGAGAGAGAGAGAGAGCTGGGGTGTTTCTCCTGGTCTCCATCCAATCTCCAGTTGTCAAGTGTCGGCAGCCATGGACACGAACCCGACGTCGAGTGGTGACGTCGCGACTGCTGCTGGGAGCGATGCGACGGTGGCTGGTGGTGCTGTGGCGCTCGTCACGCGCTTGCAACTGCACTCGCTGCACGACGCACGCGCCGCTGGCACGCGCCGTCGGCACTCGGACGCCAGTGGCGTCGCGCTGGCGTCTGGCTCGAGCCTCGTGATGAAGCGCCCGTCGATCAACGGCGACGTGCAGTCCACAGACGACACTGCGTCGTCCCCACATCTCCTGCAGTCCCGGCGCTCGCGGACGACGGTCGTCGCGGCGCCAACGACCAGCGAAGACGCGTCCGTGAAGCGCTACGCCGAGATGATGGAGCGGTTCCAAGTGCGTCGCGTCGCGCGGTCGCCGTCGTCGGCGTCGAACGCCGGAGGAGACGGCGACACGGCGGACGGAGCGGCGCCCGTGTCGAGCAGCGAGCCACCCGAGCACGCGGCCGAGACGTCGAGAGGGCAGCGTCCAGCGTCGCGGCACTCGACGCAGTCGCGGTTCACCGACCTCGCGGTCGTCAAGCCGCTCGACGGTTCTACGACAGCAACCACTACCACCACGACAGCAGCGACGACGAGCACAAAGACGACCGGTTCAACGGCCACGAATGCCACGGGCGGGGGCCTCCACGAGACCGACGAGCCGTACTATCAGGTGCTGACACGCCGACGCCTTGGACGTTCGCTGCAGCGGCGACTCGCGCGTGCGCTGGCGCCCATGTCGCCGGCGTCGCTGGCGTTCCAGTGCCGCCTGTACGCCATGCTGCTCGTGCTGGTGGTGCACGCCGTGCTGTTCCCGCTGCACCTGGCGTTCCACATGCCGCGTGGCGTTGCCGCGAACGACGTCTCCACCGAGACGCTGGTCGACGTCGTGCTCATCGTCGATTTGGTGCTCATGTTCAACACGTGTGTCGAGGACAAGGACGGCGAGATGGTCACGGACCGGCGCGCGATCCGCCGAGAGTATCTGCGCTCGTGGTTTCTCCTGGATCTCGCGTCCTCGGTGCCGCGCTCGCTCGCGCTCAAGACGTCGGCGCTGCGCCACAACGCGTTGGTGACGGGTGCCAGCTCGAGCGAGCTGCGGCTGCTGTTCATGGTGTTCGATCTGTGCTCGCGCGGCGCGCGCATGTTCCACGTCGTGCAACTCGCCAAGCTCCACTGGAAGCAACGCGTCGACCGCTCGTCGCACAGCGTGCTCGCGTGGATGCTCTACTCGCGCTACTCGCACCTGCTGCGCATCGTGTGGATCGTGCTCTGCGTCGTCGGCATCGCGCACTACATCGCTTGCGGCTGGCGGCTGCTGCTGTCGTCGCCCGACGCCTCGCTGTCGCAGTCGCCAGTGTACGACGACTACGTCGTGAGTCTCTACGACGCGCTGCAGCTGCTGCAGGGGCAGGGCGTCGAGGCCAAGACCGCGGCGCAAAATGTCTTCGCGGCGTTCGCCGTGTTGGTCGGATCGATCCTGCTGGCGGTCATGTTTGGCCACGTCGCGATCCTCGTGTCCAACTTCAACGCCAACACGACGAGCTACCAGCGCAAGATGGAGTCGGTGTTCGCGGTCATGAGCAAGCTGCAGCTACCTGTGCCACTGCGAGAGCGCATCCACCAGTACTACGAGCATCTCTGGCGCGAGTACGAGTCGCTGGACGGCGAGATCGTGCGGTTTACGAAGGACCTGAGCCACACGCTCGAGCTCGAGGTCGTGCTGTACAAGTACATGGACCTCGTGATGCACGTGCCGTTCTGGCGCGAGTGCAGCCCCGACTTCCAGAAGCAGCTCATGCTGCACCTGCACGTGCGCGTGTATCTCCCCGACGACTATGTCATGCGCCGCGGAGAGGTCGGCGACGAGTTTTACATGATCAACCGCGGTGTCTGCGAGCTGCTGCTCGGTCCCGATAGCTTTGAGTGCTCGACCCAACCGCTCGTAGACGTGAACGACGACGACGTCGAGGATAATGACGACAACGATGCCCCGATAGCGTCAGGTGAGTCGCTGCGCAGCAGTCATGGGCGGCACAACGACCGCGAGAACCTCTACGTGGCCATGTCGTCGCGCTCTGCGGGGGCGGTACCGCCGACGCCACCGAAACGGCGTCGAGACCGCATGACGTCCGTGTACTCGGATGTGGTCGCCAAGCCCCACGCGCCGTTGACGGGCGCGGCGTCTGCGAGTACCTCGCCGTTCGTGCAGACGCTGACGCGCGGCCAGGCGTTCGGCGACATCGCGCTGCTGATGAACTATGAGCGCACGGCGAACGTGCGCGCGCTGACGTACGTCGAGATGTGCGTGCTCAAGCGCGACGACTTCCAGAAGATCCTCGTGCGGCACCCAAACGACCGCAAACTGGTGATCAACAACATTTTGACGCGCACGCTCGAGCACAACGAGGCCACGGGCGTCTGGTGCCCGCTCAAGGAGACGGTGCGCTCGGTCTTTAGCGAGACGGACCCGGAGCACGCCAAGACCATCTCTGGCGTGCACGCCGCGCTGCTCATCGCGACGGCGATCAACGCGCCACTCGAAGACGAGTCCATTAAGTTTGGCATCGGTGGCGCGCTCCGAGGGCAGCTCGTCGCGCTGCGCGACCAGCAAACGCGGCGCACGAGCAGAGACGCGAGCAGTCGACGCGCAGCCAAGTCGGAGCGAAGCAAAGGCCGCACACAAGAGGACGACGGCGCGAGCGCAGCGACGACAAGGACAAAGGAAGAAGAAGACGGGAAGCAGCAGACTGCGTCGACCGTGAACTTGCTGCTGGATCCGCTTCGCGAGCAGATCCACGCCGTGCAAGACACGCAGGAGCGGCTCATGCGCATGATGGAGGCCATGCAGTGCGAGCTCAGCGAGCTGCGGCGCATGAACCGCCACGTCTTTGATCTGGTCAGCGCGTCGACAGCGCTGCAGGCCAGATCGACAAATCCCTGTGGCGCTGCTACCGAGCCAGAGAAGCTGTCGCCGCCGCGAGTCATTCGGCGAATGTCGCGGCGGCTCTCGCGCGATGTGCTGCTTGATCCGCCAGAGACGATTCCCGAAGGACAACCCGCGTCTGCGTCACCGTCGTCGCCGTCGTCGCCGTCTGCTTCCTCGGTCGTGGCACCCGCGTTCTTTCGACGCAAGTCCATGTCGGCGTCGACGCTCTCGACGTCGCGCACAGGCGACTCGCTGAGCTCGGCGCGGTCGTCGCACATGGGCGACGTATTCATGACAGAGGACACGATCGCTCCGTCGTCCCTGCTCCCGTTACGACGGGCGTCGCTGCCGGACATGCGCAGCCAGCGGTCGCAGCGTTTGTACGAGACGCCTGCGCCCATACCACGGCTGACGACGGGTGCGTCGCCACAGCGGACGGCGCCGAACGCTGCTGCGAGCGCTCACGCCGAGCAGTCGGGCGCTCGGTCGCCGCGTTTCTCGAGCCTGCTGTCGCCGCTGCTCACGATGATCCGAGGCAACGGCGTCAGCGGCGTCGTCGTGCCGACCGCCGAGCCGGTGGCGTCCCCGACGCGGTACGCGGACGAGCTGTTCCAGGAGCGCAGCCGTGGGTCGCAGCGAAGCAACGGTCGTGTCGTCTCGGACTGACGAGAGGCTGCTTCAATAGGAAACAACCAGTTAGTCAGCGTCAAACTCAATTACCATTTACATGACACCGCGGCGGCGAGAAGAAGGACGCGGTGCTCTGTCGGCGGCGGACGGGAAGGAATGGCCGTTGTCGGTCCCTGGTCGAGTCGCCCGTCGACGGCAATCCTTCGACTGTGGCCGCGACGCGCACAGGCGTTCAGCTGGTCGCATGTGAGTGAACACAAGCGAGCGGTGCGTTTTGAAACTGCTTGCGCCCCTGTTTTCCTTTGTTCTATGTGCGGAGGCTCTGTGTGCGCCACTGTTTTTCTCTGTCTCCTTTTGTGTGTCGGTTGGTTCGTCGCTTCCATCCAATTCGCTGCGCTGTCTCCGACCAGCTCCCTAGATCTCCCCCAGTCCAGGAGATCAGAGCCTACCTGCGTGCTCGAGCAGCTCCATCAACGCATCCATGCGATCCCGCTCCAGGTTTGTTTTGCCTCCGACTTGAGCCACGTTGACAGCATGAACGTCCCATGTTTTCCAAATAAATACTAGTCGTACAACGGACAAGAACCCTTGCACCGAGTCGGTCGGTGGGTTTCACTCGAGCTGCTGCAGCGCCGGGTGCGCGAGGATCTCGTCGGCGCTGAGCCGCCGCGACGGGTCGACCTGCAGCATCGCAGAGAGCAGCGCGAGCGTCGGTGCGCTGCAGACGTCGGGCATCTGCCAGAGCTCGAGCACCTTGGCGACGCCAAACTTGGCGACGACACGCAGCGTCTTGTGGCGCCACGCCTCGTCCGCGACGAGCGGCGACCCGGTGAGCAGCACGAAGAGCACGACGCCGAGCGACCAAATGTCGGCGCGCTTGGGGTCGTAGCGCGCGCCGTCGGGGAGAAACATCTCGGGCGCCATGTAGTACGGCTTGCCGACGGCGTCCGAGCGGCGGCGGCGCGCGTCGCAGCTCAACCCAAAGTCGCACAGCACCGCGCGCTCGCCCTGCAGCAGCACGTTCTCGAGCGAGAGGTCGCGGTGCGCGACGTCGTGGCGGTGCAGGAACGCGACGCCGGCCGCGATGTCGCGCACGAGCCGCAGCGCGTGGCGCTCGCTGACGCGGCCGTCGGGCTGCGCCTGCACGACGTCGAAGAGGTCGCCGCCGTCGCAAAACTCCATCGCGACGTAGATGCTGTGGCGCGCGACAAACATCGCGGGCGCGTCGCCGCGCTCGTAGCGCACGACGTTGGCGTGGCCGCCGACGCGGTGCAGCAGCTCGATCATGTGGCGCTCCTGCAGCGGGTTCTCGTGGCCGCCGACCGCGTTCTCGCGCAGCGCCTCGAGCCCGATGCGCTTGAGCACCACGAGCGGCTCCGTCGCCGCGCGCTGGCGGTCGCGGCACAGCAGCGTCTCGCCGTACATGGTCTTGCGCAGGCGGCGGAGCACGTCGTAGCGCGCGAGCAGTGCTTCGCCCTTGGCGTCGCGCTTGGCCGCCGACGGCGACGGTAGAGAGGAACCGGACGATGACTGGTGCGGAGGAGGAGATACAGCGAGTGACATGGCCGTTTGTTGTGGGGTGGGGGGGTGGGGTGGCGGAGTGGAGTGGAGCGGAGATGGGGGAGATGGGGGGAAGGAGAACGGATTATTGTTCTGCGGGGAGGGAGCAGGTTTCAGAATGATCGGCGACGAGAGCGGTCGTGCCGCGAGGCGCCACGGGGGACATGGCGATCATCCATGGGGCACGCAGGACTGGCGGAGAGAAAGAGAGAGAGAGAGGGCGAGCCACTTGAAGCTGCGTGCTCTGCCACGTCGTGTCTTTGCGTGCTTGAACTCGCGCCGAGTATCGCGCCGAGAACCTGGCGGGCGCAGCCAGTGGTGCTGACGAATTGCCGACGTGGGCCAGCTGTCGGCCCTCTGATTCATGTTATCTCAGTGTATAGAGACCAAGAAAGCGAGGAAAGCATACTCATTTAAATTCTGTTGATGACCTTGTTCCAGTGCGACATCAACTGTCACAGGGGCGAACACACACGTCCAAAAGGCGACCGACGCATGTCTAGCTGCATCCGTCCACTGCGCCAGCACCTTCAAGGGTCGCTGGCGGCGGTCGAGCGTGGATGAGATCGTTCCGTGCGTGGCGCCAGCCCCATATCCACGGCCGAAGTGGCTCCATTTCTCTTCGCCAGACAAGAGTCGGTGGCGCCAGCGCACAAGACCGCTCGCCGCACTGACGCCAGTCGAGCCCAATCCTCCACATGTGTGTCGCGCTATATCGAGAATGGTCAAGTGTCTATGTGGATGCGATGCCTGCGGGACTCTGGATTCGGACCTCCGCCGGCTCGAGAGACCACATTTCTGCCGCCGCTCAACGCGATTGCGCTGACAGAACGATTGCGCGCTGTTCCTGGCGCCAAAGAGCAGCGGCGTCGACTGACCGCTGGCGTGCTCGTGGGACCGACAAGATCCGTTCATCCCACCCGAACGAACGATGAAACAAACGCAAACACCGTCAAAAAGGGTTTTGCATCGCTCGAATAAAAGGTGCTTTTTCGTCAGACACAAAAGTGTATCCATGTTGAAGTGAACCCATTTACCTGCCTTTTTGAATTTGAAACCACAAGGTTTGACCTGTGTGACATGTCGGTGTTGTTGAAGCCGTGGCGCCACGGCTTCAACAACACCAATCGAAACTCAAACTCCAACTTGACGGGTGATACAGCACACAGCACCAGCTCCATTGGTGTTTTCCATGACGGGACTCGCTTCGTCTAACTGCGCTGCATATAGCGTACGTCGTCTTCGGCCAGTGGGTACGTGAGCAGTGGAAGCCCATTGCACGCGACGACTCTGTCGAGCGCACTCACATTGCTGCGAGTCACGAACATGTAGCGAGACACTTGATCCGCGGGGACACTGGCCGTCCACTCGACGGGAAAGCGCTCCAGCGTTCCAGCTTGGAGTCGTCCGATGGCGTCGCAGATTGGTGTCGCTGTGAGATCCAGCGCGGGCTGGTACCAGAGCGCGCGGGGAAGCTCGGCAAACGCGTCGACCCATCGCGGCAGCCACGTGAGGTTCGTCCCGGGGAGATACAGGTAGCGGACGCTCGTGTCCTTGAGAAGCACTTCGTCCGCGACCGTCGGCACGAGCGACAGCGAGAGTCCGCCCAGCTGGAAGTGCTCGAGATCCGGAACCTGAAACACGTCGAAGGGGAACGACGCAAACGGGTTCATGGCAAGCGAGACCCAGTACGGCGACAGGCGCGAGAGCACGCGAGGCAGCGCAGAGAACGCGCAGTAGTCGCAGAAGAAGAACATGTGCGGCGGCCACAGCGAGTCCAAACTGTCGGGCAGCGCGTGCAAGTTCGAGACCGCGAGCTCGATGTCGGCCAGGCTGCTCGGGAACGGGTGCGTCATGAGACCCTGCGGGAGCTCGCCAGAGGCGCTCATGTTGACGCGCACAAAGTACGCCATCATCATCTGTGGGTGGTTTGTCTCGGTGATCGCAGCGTCGGCGCCCCACATCGCGATGGTCGTGTTGTACATCTTTAGCCCCGTCAGCTCGTGGCGCGTCGTGAAGATCGGCGGCATCGTTAGCGCTGCGCAGTGAAGAATCATGATGCGGCGCACATACGTCGGCGATGACTTGCTCCACTGTGCCGTGATAGCGGCGGCCTCACCTGCGTCGCCATTGATGTGACAGTCCCACTCGAGGAAGAGACACGCGGGCTTGCGCTCGAGCCACGGATTGACCTGGATCAGACACTGCTCGAGCCGCGGCGCGGACTCGGCGTAGACGTGCAGCACGATGACGATGACTCCGAGCAGCGCACAAAGCACTTGTAGACTCTGTAGAAAGCGCCGAAGGTAGTTGGACTGTGCGTGACGGAACGACGTTAGCAGTCGCAGTCTCCCCGTTGACGCTCGGCTGAGTCTGGTCTTCAACGGTGCAGCGGTCTTGGTAGGCGTCTCCGTCTCTGTCGAAGTCGCTACATCCTTCTCAGTTGTAGCTGGCGCCTGCCGGATGAGCTCCTTGGTGCTCTCGATGCACGAGATGAGACCGATAGAGAACACACAGCGACTCGCGAGATTTCCCCACGTCATGACGAGCATGATCTGCAGCTCGCTAAGGATCTTGACTGTCCACACGTCGTCGTACCAGAGCGCGTTGGGAAATCCCCAGATCACGGGGTCAAACTGGTCGTAGTACGAGAGCATGAGCACCGCTGGCACGAGCATCGCCGCTGTGAAGTCCAAGATCGCGTCCATGAGAAGGCTGAGTGCACGTCGCAGCAGCGCATCACGACGATACACGAGGTGCACGAGCGGCGCCATCCAGCAGTTGACCACGAGCATCGCGACAAAGAAGCGATTCAACCACGGGCGCACGAGGTTCTGGCTCATGCCGTACGCTTGGTATGCCTGCAGCACCGACTCGACGATCTCTCGTACGGCGAGGATCTCCTCGAAGTGCTCCCCCTCAACGCCAAAGAGCCCTCGTCGACCAAAGATCGACGCGAGCCAGCGCGCGAGCCGTTTTAGATGGGAGCGCATGCGCGCACAGCAGACTTTTCGCTGTACTGACGACTGTATCGCTGGGCTGCTGTTAGAGACCACCTTGCTGCGTCGCTTCCTCAACGCGTCGAGCGACAGTTCGGGTTCTTGCTGTGGTCCAAACGCCAAGCGACGGCGCCCAATCGACCACACGACCATCAAGGCACCCAGCAGCACGTGCACGGCGGCGAAGAACGCGTGCACATTCGTGAGCACCGGGTAGTTTTCCATCGGCATGCCGACCTTGTAGGCTACGAAGGCGATCTCGAGCACCGATCCAGGCGTCTTGTCGTACATGAGCGCACTGAGCGCAAAGTAGAACGCACAGAGTCCATGGAGCGCGAGAATACCGAGCCACGCGAGTCGAAACGCCCACGGCGATAGCAGCACAAATGAGTCGCTAGACGAGGACGCGCGATGTAGTGACGGCGCTACTGCCGCCACGTCCGTCGGCATTGCAGGATCTCCTGGCTGCTGCCGCTCTCCACCTTCATCCTTGCTATCATCACCGGTACGCTGCTGTTCTGTCGCCATTCGTGTGCTCCAGGTCAGTTTGGTTCACGAATGCCTGCCTCTCCATGCGAACACCACCGCAATTCTCAGCTAACGTGAAGCGAAGCAGTTGCGAAACCAACCGTGAACCGTTGCGGTCTCGTTGCGCTTGACAATGGCCACAAGACGCCTCAGCGTTTTTCGTTCTCCTGCTGAACCGTTCGTTTGTGAGTGATGACGGCGGGAGTGACCGGTGCGAATCAATCATGGGAACATGCAGGAAAAGGGATCAACAGCGACCGCGTTGTCGGTGGCGTGCGAAGGCGAGCTGCAGCAGAGCTGGCGACGTGGATGCTTTGCATCACGAGGAGCCGCCAAACTGACGGGTGCCTCTTGACACACGGCCGCGCAGTTGATGAGGCTGTAGCTTCATGGAGAGGAGGATGCCTGGAACTTTGAGGAGGGAAAGCGGATCACCTTCAGCCTCATGTCAGCCACCCTCCCCCCCCGAAATCGATTCAAGCCAACGAGGAAAAGCACTTTTTTGTTGTTGGTTGCAGTTGACAATCATTCTCAACCATTGCGCCCGTCATGACTCATGTCGGTTTTCAAGAAGCGACGGTGGATTCGATCGATCCCTCATGAGTGTTTCTCTGTGTCTTTCTTTCATTGAGGAAGTAGGCTGGTGGTACAACAATGCAAGGCGACGCGACGGATCCGTAGAGAGCGAGAGAGAGAGAGTATCTGTCTGGTCTGTACTCTCTCTCTCTCTCTCTCTCTCGCTGTGTGTCTCTGGGGTGGTCGTGTGCTTAGACGGTGGCCTGTCCGCCGCGCTCCTCGATCAGCAGCTTCCAGAACTCGTGCGTCTCGGCGACGACGGCCTCGGCAAAGTCACGGCCGAGGCACTTGCCTTCGTAGCCAAAGCGGTTGACCTGCGGGAGCTTGTAGTCGCGCAGCCAGTCGTGGATGGCCTGGATGCAGCCGGGCATGTGCGCCTCAATGTCGGCGACGTCGTGGATCTTGTCAGCGTAGTGGTCCTCGACGTTGATGCAGAGCACCTTCCAGTCCGTCTCGTTGTCGTCGATCAGCGCGAGCACGCCGAGGATCTTGACCTGCACGACGGAGCCCGTGCGCCACTGCTTGGTGCCGATCTCAATGACGTCGATCGGATCGTTGTCGCCGACGCAGCCCGTGCCTTCGGTCGTGTGCGACGGGTCCTCCCACGTCTGCGGGAGCGCGCCGTAGTTGAACATCATGTCGCCCCAGCCGTACTCGCGCAGCTTGCCGTTCTTGGTGTCCTGCTTGATCGGGTTGAACGGTTCGCCCGTGGCGATCTCCATCTTCTTGCGCGTCCACTTGGGGATCTCGCAGATAAAGTTGACCGAGCCGTCCGCGTTGTAGAGCGGGATGTCGTGCCACGGCGAGATCTGCACACGCTCGCCGTTGCGGCCCGAGTAGAAGAAGTTGAGGCGGAACTCGAAGCTCGGGAACGCGCCCACGGCCTCCGTCTCGATGCTGCCGATCGCCGGGTTGGCGATACGCGCCTTGAGGAACTTGAACTTGGCCTGGTACCGCTTCATCGCCTCCGTCTGGTTCGCCGTCGAGTGGTCGTCGTTCCACCACTTGATGAACGTGTTGAAGTCGATGTGACCGTCGCCGCCCGCCTGGTGCATGTGGCGCACGGCCTCGGCCGCGTCCTCCTGCGAGATCGGCTCACCGAGCTTGGCGTGCAGCTCAAGCAGGTCGTCCTCGGCAATGTAGCCGTTGCCCTGCGTGTCAAACAGGTTGAAGATGGCGCGCATGCGCTCCATCTCGCGCGGCTCAATGTTGACCTGCGTGCCGTCGTCCAGCACGCTGCCGCGGCGGCCGCGAAGCTCACGGATGATCTCCTGACCGTACTTCTTCTCCGTCTCCTCGTACGACGCGAGCTCGGCACGGAGCTGCGCCACCTCGGCGCGCAGGTCCTCGACCTCGGTGAGCACGGCCGGCACGTCCACGTCCTCCTCGCGCCACGAGTCCTTGCGCGTGATGCGGAACGAGTTGCGCGGGCTCGACGTCGGCGACGCCGCCACGGGGCGCGTGTAGCTGACCGTCTCGCCGTCGCTCTTGTCGGGCGCCGCGTCGAGCAGGCGCTGCATCGTGGCGAGCCACTGCTCCTGCTCCTCCTGCGTCTCCGTGTACACGCGGTAGAGCTGGTTCGACGGCGTGTAGAACTGGAAGCCGTGCGGCTTGCCGTCCCACTTGTGCACCGAGCTGAAGGGGATCTTGCCGCGGATGTTGCGCTTCTCAAAGTCCTCCTTGTTCTCAAAGTACACGATCTGCAGCGCGTTGCTGTAGATGACGCAGAAGCGCTTCTTCCACAGCAGCGCGTTCTTCTCGGGGCGCTTGAAGAGCACGCCCGCGATCACCACATCGTTGGCCGCCGCCTTGGACTGCTCCAGGAACGCGTCGAACGAGGAGCCCGCCATGTTTTGTTCTTTGCTCTCTGCGTTTTGCGAGTTGTGCTTTGTTCTGTTGGGACGACTTCTGGACGCGCGATCCGGAAAGTTGGAGACTGACGGACCAAGCGGCGAAGGGGGGAGGACTTGGAGGAGGAGGAGGAGGAGGCGGCGTCGAAAGTGTGTGGTCTTGTTGTCGTCGTCGCCGTCGTCGACACGAGCACAGAGGGGGGCACAGCGATGACGCGGCGCGCTTGGCTCGAGAACTGAGCTTGGGGGGCACGAGAGACCGGCCGTTAGGCTCTCTTGCTTCTGTTCGGTGGTGGTTGGGTGGGGGGTGGTGAGGGGGGGGACGAGCGTTGGATCAGGAGAGCGCGAGATCCGTTGCTGTCCCCCTCTTTGCAACGCTCTGACGTGCCACAGTGGGGCCGTGCATGGACGAGGGAAAGCTGAAGGTTGCCAGATCAGAGGGATCTCGGCCACACAAGGCCAACACATGCACAGTTGAAAATTTACAACTCCAACCGGTACAAAACCGGTACGGTCCTCGTCCGTTTCAGCCACAATGCGACGACCGGCAACGGCTGCCGATCTTGCTGTGGACCACCTCACGAGCTCCATGGCAACATGGCTACATTCAGTTTGACGTTGGCTGGACCACCGCATAGCGCGCGTCATCGTCCTCGATACTGAACGCGTATTTCGGCAGACCATCGCACTTGATGAGACTCGCGAGCGCGCTCACGTTGCTGCGATCCACAGACATGAGCTCCGACAGCTGATCGCGCGCGACGCCGGACGTCCACTCGCCTGGGAACCGCTCCAGCGTTCCTGTCTGCATCGCGCGGATCGCGTCGCAGATGGGCGTCGCCGTGAGGTCCAGCGGCGGCTGGTACCACAGCGATCGCGGCAGCGACGCGAACGAGTCGAACCACCTTGGCAGCCACGTGAGATTCGTCCCCGGCAGATAGAGATACCGCAGCGTCGTGTCCTGGAGGAAGCTGTCGCCCATTGGCGGCGCGAGCGACGGCAGCGCGACCCCGCCGAGGTGGAAATGCTCCAGTCCTGCGATCTGGAAGACCTCGAAGGGGAACGACGTGAACGGATTCACTGCGAACGTCATCCAGTACGGCGCCAGACGCGAGAGCACGGGCGGCAGCGACGTGAACCCGCAGCCGTCGCAGATAAAGTACCCGCCTGGCGGCCACGTGGCGTCGAGATCGACGGGCAGCACGCGCAGATTGGAGATGGCGATCTCGATGTCGACGAGATTGGGCGGGAACGGAGCCGTCACGAGCCCTGGCGGCAGCTCTCCGCGGTCGCTCATGTTCACGCGAACGAGGTACACGAGCATCATCTCTGGGTGCTGCGTCGCGGTGAGCGCGGCGTCGGTTCCCCAGCTCGCGATCGTCGCGTTGTAGACCTTGACGCCGCCGAGCTCGTGGAACGTCGTCGTGATCTCGGGCATCTCGATTGCGGGGCAGTGCATCAAGAGAAGGCGGCGCACAAACGCTGGTGACGACTTGGCCCACTCGCTCGTGATCGCCTTGGCGGCACCGGTCTCGTGATTGGCATGGCAGTCCCACTCGAGGAAGACGCACGCGGGCCTGCGCTCGAGCCACGGATACACCTGCACGAGGCACTGCTCGAGCTTGGGCGCGGACTCGGCGTAGACGTGCAGCACGATGACGATGACTCCGAGCAGCGCACACAGCGCTTGCATACTCTGTAGCAGGCGCCGTAGCGAGTGCGAGCGCGCGTGGCGGAATGACGCAAACAATTGCAGGCGCCCGGTCGAGCGGCGGTGCGTCGCCGTCGACTGCTTCTCTGGCAGTTCGCGGCGGTTCTGGAGATCGCGCTTGTCCGCGTCGACGTCGGCCGCGCTTGCAGGCGACGACGACGGCGGCGGCGGCGGTGGCTTTGGACGGAGAAGCTCCTTGGCGCTTTCGATGCACGAGATGAGACCGATAGAGAACACGCAGCGACTGGCGAGATCTCCCCAGGACATGACGAGCATGATCTGGAACTCGGTCACGATCTTCATGGCCCAGACGTCTCGGTACCAGGCGTTGTTGGGGAATCCCCAGATCGACGCGTCAAAGTCGGGGTAGTACGAGAACAGCAGCACCGCCGGCACGACCATCGCCGTCGTAAAGTCGAGGATCGCGTCGAGCAGCAGACTCAGCGCACGTCGCAGCAGCGCATCGCGACGGAACACGAGGTGCACGAGCGGCGCCATCCAGCAGTTGGCCACGAGCATCGCGACGTACACGCGGTTGAGCCACGGGCGCACGAGGAACTGGCTCATGCGGTACGCCTGGTACGCCTGCAGTGCCGACTCGACGATCTCGCGCACCGCCAAGATCTCCTCAAAGTGCTCGCCCTCGACGCCGAACAAACCCTGGCGAGAGAACAGCGACGCGAGCGCCAGCACGACGCGCTCGCCTTTCGAGCGGAGGCGCGCGGACACCGCGCGGGACGCCACGGTGGAGGTCGACGGTGCGTGACTGTTTTCGACTTTGCTGTGGCGCTTGCGGGGCGTCCGCGTCAGGCTCTCGAGCGTGAGCTCCTGCAGCGGACCAAAGCTGAAGCGCCGCTTGTAAAGCGACCAGACCACCATGACGCCACCCAGCAGCACGTGCACGGCGGCGAAGACCGCGTGCACGCCTGTGAGCACGGGGTAGTGGTGCATGGGCATGCCGACCTTGTAGGCCACGAACGCGACCTCGAGCATGGAGCCAGGCGTCCTGTCGTAGAGCAGCGCGTTGAGCCCAAAGTAAAACGCGCAGAGCCCGTGGACCATGAGGAAGCCGAGCCACACAAGCGCAAACGACCCGTACGACAGCTCCACGTAGCGGAACGTGGACGCGGTTGCGCGCGCGACTTGTGGTGGCGATGGAGATGGTGTGATCGGAGGCATGGCGCTCGACTGGGCTGGCGCGACTTTGTCTGTCTCGGTATCCATCCTCGCGCACACCCGACGAGATCAGCGAGTGAAAAACGGAAGTGAACGCAGGCGGAGGACTCTCGCAGTCAGCCGCAGCACGTAAGGCGACAGCGGTTTCGAAACGAACGCAGCAACACTGCGCTTGAACCAACGATTCGTGAGGTATGGAAAGAGAGACAGAGTGTGTGTGTGTGTGTGGCTCGACGGGAAACGAAGGCAGCGATGGCGATCAATCGCTTTACTCCAGCGCCATCGCGCGTTTCCCAATACCGATCTACTGTCAAACAACAGTCGCCAACACGCGCGTTGCTCCGATGGTTTATCTTGATTCATCGCTTGCGTCGGATCCATCCTGTTTGCTTTGAAAAAAAAAAAAAAAAAGCTGAAGCGCTCTTGTCCAATCTCTCTCTCTCTCTCTTCCGTGCCACTACCGCGAGAACCAACGACACGAGACACAAAAGCGCTCCCTCCGTCACTCGCACAAGCTCGGACCATGACGTCTCGAACGCGAAAGTCGTCGTCTGCGCCACGTCCTATTTCTAGAGACCACAAACAACAACGACAGCGGCCGCCACAGCTCGAGCAGCGGCGCTGGCTTGCGCTTGGTGACTCTCTTTCTCTCCTCCTCTGTCGCCTTGCCTCATGCCAGCGATCGCAGCGTTTCCTGCGCACTCGGGCGCGAGCTCGGACCAGAGCCACCGCAACGGCAACGGTGCGCCACGCCGCATCTCCGCGCGCAGAGGCGCCTACCGCGCGCGCGCCGTCGACCTCGTGCTACTCGGTCTAGCGATCGTGCTCGGCGGCCACCACACGACGTGGAACCGCGCGCTCGCGGCCGGCGTCCTGCCGGCGTCCGTGGCGCTCGTGGTGCTCGCCGGCGCCTACGTCGTCTTCCTCTTCTCGCTCGCCGAGCTCAACAGCGCGCTACCGCTCGCCGGTGGCAGCCATGTGCTCGGGCGCTGCACGCTCGGCTACTTCTTGGGCTTCATGCTCGGCGCCATCGACGTGCTCGTCGGCGTCACGCACGCCGCGGACGCCTTGCTCTCGATCGCGGACGTGCTCGCGGCGCGCGTCGCGGCACTGCGCGGGCTCGAGCCGCTGCTGTGGCTCGCGGCGGTCGTGCTCAGTGGCGTGCTACACTCGCGCGTCGAGCGCTCCGTGTGGCACGCGACGCGGCTGCTCGGCGCCGTCGCGCTGCTCAGCGTCACAGTCTTCGCCGCGGGGTCGTTGCGCTGGTGCGACCTCGGCGCCTACGGCGTGCGCTCCATGAACATGGGGACGCTGGAGACGCAAAGCGACGCGGTCGGCGACATTGTACGCGTGCTGCCACTGCTCTCGTGGCTCTTCATCGGCGTCGACGCCATCTCGCAGGCCCGCGAACAGACCGTCGACCCGCACGAGTCGCTACCACGCGCGCAGCGGGCGACCGCTGTGACTATCAGCGCCGTCGCAGTGGTCGTGTTCTTCGTGACGGCGTCGCTGCCGCCGGGATTGCGCACGACGGCGCAGGCGCCGACGCCGCTTTCGCTTGGCTTGGCGCGCTTGCTGCGGCTGCGTGACGCCGACGCCGCGCTGCTCTCGCTGCCCGCGATCTTCGCGTCGGTGTTCGGGTTCTCGTGGGTCACAGCGCGGCACATCATGACGCTCGGGCAGTCGGGACTGCTACCGACGTGGCTTGCCACGCTCATCCAGCACGCTGCCGACAGCGCGATGCTGCGGACGTCCGCTGTCTCGAGTACGTCGACGCCGGCGCTTGTCGCGGGCTCCTCGCTCTCTCTCGCGGTCGCCGCACTCGCGCATTACACGCGGCGGCGGCACGCGCTCGTGGAGCTGTGCGTCGGACTCGCGAGTCTCTCGATCCTCGGACAGCTCGCGGGCTTCCTCGCGATCCGCGCGCGGCAGGACGGCTCGCTTATGGTGCCTCGACGCAGCCCGTTCGGGGCCGTCGGCGCTGTCATCAGCCTCGTGCTCTGGGCGGCGACGCTGCTCTCCGTCGTCACGCTGCAGCGCGAAGAAGACGAGCGTGCGGTCGTCGCCATCGCGCTGGCCGTCACGCTCGCGGTGCTCGCGCTCTACTACTTTCTGTACGCGAGTGTCGCGCAGGTGTTTTCGCCCGGCGAGCGCGAGCTCATCCAGGCGCTCAGCGAGCTGCACAAGCCACCGGTCGGGACGACACCGCTGCAGGCCGCGTTCGCGCGCGCCGCAGCGGTCAAGCCCGCGCCGACCGTGTCCTCCAGCAAGGACGGATCGCTCACGATGGCGGAGCTCGTGCGCGCCGGCATCGCCGAGGGGACGATCCGCGAGGACGCCGACCTCTCGGACGAAATGGAGGTGCCGTACATCCCCAACCCGCCGCCGCCTCGACCGATGCTGCAGCAGCTTCAGCACAGCCAGGGTCTTGGACCCGCAAGCGGCCCGCCGTTGCGGCGCGCAGGCTCCGATGGGTCGCTGAATCAACGCACGACCGGCGTGGACACGCTCGGGTCGCTCGGCTGGGGCCGGTCGTTCCTACGGCGCGGCCGCCTCGAGCGGCTCAAGGAAGAGACCGATCGCGACCTGCGATCCGCGGTCAGTGGCATCTGGAGCGAGCGCTCGCGGAGATTCAGCAATAACGCGACCTCGCAGGAGCCGCGATGAGCCGAGAAGATCTTTGTGCAGAAATGGCTACACTTTTGAACACGAACATGGGTACAGTTCCGAATCAAAAGCGCTTTTTAGAAGCGGGAATGACGTCAGCGGCGCATCTCAAGAACGGGGTTTCGACGAGCCACAAGATAAACTCGTTTTTTTTTTTCTCGGTGCTTTCTTCAAGATTGAAAACGAGTACGCCGCGATCACCACCGAGAGCGCCTGCCCTTGTGAGTGTCGAGTGACTTTCGCTGCTCAACGTCTTCTCGGACGGCGGCTGCGTCGCCAAGTCTCGGAAAGGTCGCGCTTTAAACCAGAGATTATTTACAGTGTAGTGGTGCTGCCACTCATGTGGGATCCAATTGTCCCATTGACACTTGCTCCGTTGGAAGCCGCGATGCAGGCAAGCGCCCAGTGTTTCGTTTCTTTCCTCAACATTGTTTGGTCTCGTGGAGCAGGCAGCGACGGATGGTACTTGTGAACTTGAATAGATGTCTATCTCTATTTCATGAGAACGTTCGCCATGCTTGTCTGGTGGGACCCGCGGCAATTAGTAGGAATAAATACTGCTCAGGCTAGAGCTCGATCTACCGTCCACATCGTCATAAATGCTGCTGCTGGTACTGCTGTAATCGTCATCGTCGTCATCGACATCGATATCGTCGTTGTCTTCAGACTCGCGGTCCGAGAACCGCACGTGGAACTCGGACGTGTCACGAAGATACGACGCACTCGGCACCACCACTGTCATCACAGACGCAGCAGGCTTAGTGGGCGCCACCACAACCGACTGCGCGACGCTGATCTCGGACAGGAACAAGCGACTCGAGTCCCGCGACTCACTGATGAACGACGACGCTGCGCTCGTTCGGCCGCTCGATGGACTGCTGTCGTGGAGGTCTTCGACGGACGTCAAGCGCTTGAGACCACCGTACTGTGAGTCGTTAAACTGCGACGTCGACACAGACGACCGCCGCAAGCTGTGGAGGTCATCATCGAGCACCGCGATCGTTGTTTCCCAGCCTCCTTCGTTCTTGGCGATCGACCGTTGGCTCGGAAACGAAGTGTTCGCCGGGACCGCCTCAAGCGAAAAGCGCGGGAACTGGGTCACTGGAGCAAGCGTCGCCTTGTTGTTCTTGCTGTGGTGGTGGTGACGCAGTTGAGACTTGGGACCACGAACGTCGTCAAGCGAGAAGTCGAGGCGGTAGATCTCGGCCTGCGGACCTTGTGGTGGCTTCCTGGGCGCCAATGTTCTCGCTGCGGCTGCTGCTGCGTCGTCAGCAGCCTTTCGTCGCTGTCGACGCACGACCAGAATCACGACCACCACAATCACAAAGAGGATGCCGACAGCGCCGACAATCGTGAGCAGGCTATAGCTTGCGCTGGCGTTCTTCGGCTGCGGCTTGCCCCGGAACTCGGCGTCGATGCCGCCGGAGGATGGCGATCCCGTAGCGCCCGAAGACGGTGACTGGAAGCGGAGGTTTGTGCGGCCATCAGCGTCGGACGCCAGGATCCCTTCGGAGCTTCCACCACTGGATGATGGTCTGACAGTCGCCATGACCATGGATGCAGCGCCGCCGTCGGTCGTCACTGTGACGCGCTGGAACGCCAGAAAAGCCGTCGCACTGATGTTCAGCGCTGGATCCCCAGGCAGCAGCACTTCCCCGACGACCACATACTCGCCTCCACTATCGAACGTGAACCGGTGCGCACGCAGCGCCTTGCGTCCCTGGTCGTCAAACGCGCCGCGCTCTGCGTCCGCAGGTCCCGTGACTGCCGGCACAACGACGTTGGACGCATCGACGCAGTTGGATCCTGCTTTACAAGCGCGCAAGACGGAGGTCACGACGTCTCTCGGGAGCTTGGACTTGGCGTCGATCACGTGAGGAAAGAGCCCCGAGGTCATCGCTGCCACGTTGATTGTCGTCCGCCAGTCGATGGTCAGCGGCTCTCGCACTTTGGCCACGAGAGACGATGGCGAAAGCTTCACGGACACGGGGCAACGCCCAGCGCTCGTGGCGCTGACAGCGTCCATCGCGAGTGGATCTTGAGCCTTCTGAACGCCATGGCAGTACGTAGTGGAGCCATCGAGCTTGAGCTCCTTGTCGATGTTAGCCGCCGCTGCGACAGCGAGCGCCAGACAGAACACTGTGAGCAACGGGAGGAACTGACAACTCGTCGCCTTCATCGTCGCCGAGAAAAAAGAGAACTACCGATCGGTGCTGACTGATCGATAGACCGCGTGACGGACTTGGTGAGCTGATTGCCAGGGAAAAAGCCGTGGATCCATGTGATGCGTCAGTGCGAGCCAGATGGCGTGTTGGGTCATCTCTGCGCAAGAGACAGACTGAACCGATGAGCTCCGCTCCTTTGTGGGGACACCCGCGACTGGCTCCGCAAGCACTTGTGGGGGGGTCCTTGAGCAGCGCACCGGTGTCATGACACGTGACGCCATGCGGCGATGGCAAGGAGCAGATGGACGGATTTCATCCCAGCAGTCACGGGTGCAGATGACGAAGAAGCGCTGCACATGACAGTTGGACAGAGTCCTGGAATCGACGGAAGAACGCCTGAACCGATGCCACGCCGACATCATGTGCAAACGAAAGACGTCTCATCACACGCAAGAGCCAACGACAGCAATAACGAGGAAATGCAGAAATACCGTGTTTTCGTTAGGGATGACTGAGTGCCTTCTGCTACGTGGTGCGTTCCTGTCGTTCTTGCGCAGATGGTTCGTCCGATAGCAGTGGCTTCCAAAGCGAGCTGCAGGATGAAAGGTGGAGGATGGCGTAGAGGCTTGCAGGTGCCGTCGACACATAAATAGATGATCATGAATGACGCTTCCTTATGACGTATGGGTGGTGTCCCACGCGCCGACGAGCTGGGCGGTCCAGCCTGGGCTCGGGACAGTTGCGTGGCCTTGCTTGAATAAATCAGAGCTGTTGGAGATGAAACGAGGAGTCGCTCGGTGACAGCGTGGAGTCGGCGATGCCGGCATGATTTGGGGTCGTCAATGCTAACGTTTCGTCGAGAATGACATGCTTCTCCATGAACTCGATGAAGCGATCTCCGTAGAAGACTGGGTTCACCGCAGAAATCTCCTTGCGATTGTGCCGAAAGCCCTTGATGAACGTCTCCGCGATCTTCCGAGTGTTGTATTGTTGTAGGATGTCGATGACGCCGAGGAAGTAGACATAGCCGTTTTTCCGTCCAAATCGATCTCGTCCATATATCCCTCCTTCATCCTTGCAAAACACTGACTGCGAGTGCCCAGGGTAGTGATTCACGTCCAATACTCGGGGTGAGATCGGATCCATTGTCATCAGCGATCCGATCATCGATGGCGTCGTTATCAAACTAGGTGGCGTTGACGGTTGCGTGACTGTCGTTGAAGATGACATGACACGCCCGGTGGCCGCGTCAGTGAACGAGAATCCTGGAGCGTCTTCCAAATCGGAATCATGCTCCTCCGAAAACGACGATGAGTCCATTCCCTCCTGGTCGAACAACTCAATGTCGGTTGGCGACACAACTGATGACGACAAATGTTGGGAGCTTGGAGAATCGATAGGAGAGTTGAACGCGCGAGTATCATCCGGGACGGAAATGGAGCGGCTTACTCGAACGGGAGACAGCGGTGACGGGCTAATTGTACCAACTGGTGACGACGGCAAAGACTTGGAGTGCTGGAGTTGCTGTTGGGGATCTGAGGGTGGTGGTTGGTCTCCGTAAATGCTCTGCTGGATTTGACCGTGCGAGTCGTATATCCCGATCAGCAAACTGTAATCCATAATTTTCATGCGCTTGAGAAACTCGACATCTTTACGCAGTTGAACAAGTAGCATGGCTCGCCGTTCGGCTCCCATCTGCAGTCGGAATCCGGAGTCGATCAGGTCCATATCTTTTAACACACCACGTGACGCTCGCTCCTCTGGTTTTGCGCGCCGACCAACAGTGGACCCTTTCAGATCAAAACGGGCGTGGATTTCCAAGGGTGTGTCGAAGACACTTGCCATGATGATAAAATGCATCTTACGACGGATGTGGTGCATTTTAACACGATGCATGCCGTAGAATCTGGTTATGAGCGTGTTGGGGTTTTCCATGACAAACTTGTAATAGTGCGGTAGAATGCGTCGGAGAAACTTGGATTCTTCTTTCGTCTGGGTCTTGATCATGAAGCGACCATCATGAGAATAGAAGAAAAACTGTCCCGACTTCGAGTTGGACATGAACTCGATGAAGTTGAATTGGCCACAAAGCGTCACCATATAATCGGCCGAGTCGATCGAGAAACGGCGTCGGATCTGGCGGAAGATATCCGGAGAGTAGTCTTTGAATTTGAACGGGTGCTGAAGCTTGGAATTGGGAGGGAATGTGCGCTTGTCGACTCGCATGAAGTCATCCATCGTGAGTCTTTGCTTGAAAGGATTCTGCAACCCTGCGGAATTCAGGATCCCGACCATCATGCCGTACGTCAACGCGTACTGCTGGTGCTCGTCATTGATTTCCTTCCCCTCCGGTTTCTTGAAGCTCCGCTTGGTGTCCTTGTACTTTGTCCGTCCCAGCTTGGCCTGTCCAATGCGCGGCCGCTTCTCGAGAATTGATGGATCGATGTGCGCTTGACTCGCACGAATCAGTGCTGCAAACGCCGGTGATTCTGGATCCGAAACGACTTCCCGAATATCCACCCGCTGACCTTGAACGTCTGGCGCTGCTGACGCTGTCGAGCGCGAGAGTGGCGATGGCGGCGCAGATGTTGACGTCATTGTAGCCGATGCCGAGGCTGCTGGCGGTGCGAGTGTGCGCATGGTCACGACATCGTCGATCGGCGAGGGCGGGCGGACAGCGCCTGTATGGTCTTCTGGTTGCGCTGCCTCGATGCGAGCGAGTCCAGATGAGGCCTTGGCACCTCGTGGACTGGACGCAGCTGGCGACCGAGTGCTGTGGCGTGGACTCGAGCGGGGTCGCGTGGCGGGACTGGACGACGAAGCAGCAGCAGGTGTCGCCATTTCCATCTCGGGCAAGCAGTCGATCTGTAGTGGCGTCGTCATTTCAGCAAGAGAGAGATAAAGCGGCGGAGATGTCTCTTCTTGAGAAATCTGTGGTCGATATACTCAGAGGAAGAGGCAGCAAGTAGGAAGAGCATGGAAGGGGGCGGCATGTTGCCGTTGTGTGCCCAAAATAGGTGCGCAGAGTGATGGTTGCGGAAAGGTCCAAATGGATGCTATGGTCCATTTCGCAGGAGAGAACTGAACATCACATACTGGCAACCATGATGCAACCAAACGCCAAAGATAGCCAGCACATGGCCCATGACCCAAGGCTGCGAGGCCGTTTGCGCAGGTCGCATGGCGCTTTCTGGTCGCGCCTGTGGCTCTTGTCGCTGCGCTACTAGTGAGCGAACAAGCTGAGACTCTCTCGCTCTCTCTCGCGCGCTCTCTCTCTCTGACCAACAGCTTCTCACGAACGGTGTGTCAACACATCGTTACGGGTGTCGCGCTCTCAAGGGATCGGTGGCCATGGGCCAGCAAGTGTCGAAGCACTCTTCTGTTACGCGGGTCCAGGCCATCGTCCCTGCTCCTGCCGCAACACCAGCGCCAGCGCCGACGCTAGCATCAGCACCATCATCGAAAGGGATCCCGGGAGGTCCAAGGCGGCCATCACAGAATAGTCCGCAGGACAATGTCGTTGCGGTCACTCGCCTCTACAAGCCTGGCAAATGGGACATCTGGGCGCTCGGCATCACCATCGTAATCGGCGGCCAGTACTTCTCGTGGAACGAAGGTCTCAAAGCAGGACTATCCAGCTATTTTATCGCGTTTCTCTTGATCTCTAGCGCGTACATTACGCTGTGTCTCTGCCAATCCGAGGTCACCGGCGCGCTGCCGTTCGCTGGCGGCTCCTACGGTCTCTCTCGCTGCACGCTCGGCTTCTTCTCTGGGTTTCTCATCGGCTGCTGCGACGCACTCGAGTACATCACGTACGTCGCGACGTCCGTCGTGTCCTTCGTCGACATGTGCGTCGTCGTCGTACCAGCGTTCGAAGGCTACGAGCCGCTCGTCGCGCTGCTCTTCTACGTGTCGGCGCTGGCGCTGCATATCCGTAGCGACCGCACGTTCTGGTACTTCAACGCCGCCGTCGCCGTCATATCGGTCGTGCTGCTGCTGGTTTACGTGTTTGGATCGCTACCTCACGTGAGCATCAGCAGGTTTGGGCACCTGGATGCCGAGCAGATCGACGCCAAAGGGTTCAGCGGATTCATGAAGGTGCTGCCGCTCGCGTGCTGGTTCTACGTCGGTGTCGAAGCCATCGGACTCGCGAGTGACGACGTGCAGAAGCCCAAGACAGAGGTGCCGTTTGGTCAGGTGTCGTGTGTGCTCACGTTGTTCGCGACCGGCATAATGGTCTTCTTCGTGACGGTCTCGCTGCCGCCGGGTATGGCGACCTTGGCCGATGACACGATCCCGTTCAATCGCGGCTTCACGATCATGTTTGGCATCACACAAGAGGTCGCGACTGTGCTCACGCTTCCAGCGACGTACGCGACGGCGTTTGGCTTCATGTGGGCGTATGGCAAACTCATCGCGGCCATGGCGAGCTCCAGGTTGTTGCCGCCTGTGCTCGCTCATGTGTCCAAGCGATGCGGCACTCCGGTGACAGGTATAGTGTTTGGCTCGGTGCTCAGCTATGCGATGTACTTGCTGTGCTACTGGGCTCCGGTGGTCGCCCGCAAACTGTTCAAAATCTGCATTGTGTGTGCATTTGTCTCGTATATGGGGCAGTGTATCGGCTACATCTCGCTCCGACGCAACTACAAGAACATCAAGAGCTCATCGTTCCGCAATCCATTTGGTGTTCCGGGCGCCATCTTCTCGTTTTGTGTGTGGCTTTTGGGACTCGTCTCGATCATCGGTTTCCAGGGAAATGGAGGTGTCGAGATCATAACATTCTCTTTGATCGTTGCATTCCTGACCGTGTTTTACTACTTGTATGCTCGCAAGCGCCAGACCTTCAGTGTCCAAGAGAACCGTGTGCTTCTCGTGGCGCACGTGATGAAGTTCAATACGAAGCGAGGTGCCGCTGGCCGCAAGAAGCCGTCACGCTCAGGGACGAACACGAACGCCACCGACACATCTCAACACAGCGTAGCATCTCCGTCACAGCGCACGTTCCGGTCGCAACGCCTCGCGTCTCGCGGTATCACCGTAAAACAAGCCAGTGAACGCGTTGCGACCACTCGAACATCAATGACCTAGTTGTTGAAGCGGAGTTGGTCATTGACTGCGTGCCGAAGACGACAGCGCTCTCAACTCAAAAAACCGTTCAAGTATTCATGATTGCCCCAGGTTCACGCGTACCAATGTCCACGACCTCTCAGATTTTTAGGAGAACCTTTCTTCAGGTTGGTCGAGGTGGTAGTCGTCGATTGCGGAATACATCATCATTCACCCCACAGCGCGCGTAACTCACCACTGAGACGTCGCATGCAGTGACGTTGGCACTATTGATCGATCGCTGTCGTCGTTCTCGGAGCGCTGCTGCGACTGCGTGGTTTGGTGCGAGCGAGAAGCTCGAGGCTGCACGCGCGCCACTCGCCTCGTCGGTGCATTGGGGCCCCGCGGACGGCGCTGCGATGAGTGGCGATTGCTGGAAGCTCCCGACGAGACGCTCGATCGTCTGCCCGTCTGGTGCGAGGCTGTAAACTTGGCGACGTGCGCGACGAGCAGCACAGCGTTTTCCTGCGGCGAAAACGTCTGCCGTTTCTTGGCGTATGCCTGGTAAAACAGCGCGAGTCCGCACACAATTCCAATGAACGAAAGCGCCTCGACGCCGCCGTTTCCCTGGAATCCGATCACAGCGATGATGCCGAGCAGCCAGATCGCGAGCGACACGACTGCCCCTGCGCTGCCGAACGGACTACGGTACATAGACTTCGAGAGTGATCGGTAGTTGCGCCGCAGGATGAGGTAGCCGACGCACTGCCCGGCGTACGCGACGAACGCTGAGAGAATGCAGATCAAAAAGAGGTGCGTCGTCAGGTGTGGAACGACGTAGACAAGCACGCACAGCGCGTAGCTGACGACAGCCCCCGCGAGAAGTGCAGCCACAGGGGTCTTGCGTCGGCGTGAGGTCCGCGCGAGCCACGTCGGTAGCAGTCGCGACAGCGCCATGGCGCGGATGAGTTTGCCGTAGCTCCACATGAAGCCGTACGCCGTCGCGTATGTGGCTGGAATCGAGAGCAGCGTCGCCGACGCTGGAGCGAGCTCGAACATGGCCTTGAAGCCCGCGTTGAGAGGCGCTAGCGTCCCTGCCAAGCCCAAGATACCTCCGGGGTGCGGCAACGCTGCGGAGACGATGAGGATAGCAGCGCCCGAGACAAAGAGTGTCAGCACACACGTCACTTGAGCCTGCGGTACCGTTGTTCTCGGGGTTTGGACGTCGTCGTTGGCCATCGAGAGCGCCTCGACACCGACAAAGAACCAGGCTGCGAGCGGTAGCACTCGCAGCCATTCACGGACGCCTCCGACGAAGCCGATAGACGGATCCCGACGGAGTCCATCGAGATCGAGAAATGGCAGCGCTCCAATGCAGAAGATGATGACGATCAGGAGCGAGACGAAGCCGAGCACCGAGTTGGCCACCCAGAAGATGCGCCCGCCGCGGATGTGCAGCGCGAGCGCCGAGCCGTAGAACGCGAGCCAGATGAGTGGCTCGAGCCCACGTGCGGTGGGCACGGCTGCAACGACCATGTCCGCCAGCAGGAGCGTCGTGGCTGCGACGTACGCGATGTACTCGAGCGCCTCGCAGCAGCCGACCAAAAAGCCAGACGCAAACCCAAGCGTGCAGCGCGCGAGGCCGTAGGCACCACCGGCAAACGGCAGCAGCCCGCTGATCTCGGCCGTGCAGAAACACAGCAGTACGTACGCGACGCCGATGAGCGCGTAAGCGAGCATGAACCCTGCGAAGCCCGCCGAGAGCCCCGCGTTCCAGCTGAAGTACTGTCCGCCGAGCACGATCGTGAGTCCGAGCAGCCAGACGTCGAGCTTGCCTCGCTTGCGACTGCCAGCAGTTGCCGTCGACGATGACAGGGCGCCTCGAGCGCGAGGCGTGCGCGGGTCCGAGTGCAGCGCCGAGTTGCGGGGTCGACGGTTCAGCGACTGAAACATCCCGGAGCCCTCGCCCATGGACGACGCGACCGAGTGCGCGGGCGGGAACACCGCGACTGGCGTCACGACGGGATGCGAGAGGAAGCGAGGCATACTGTCGCGGCAGTCAGTTGACGAGGCGAGAACGCCGCTGGGGAGACAACACAAGAGCTCATGCAGTAGGCAGTCGGATGGAGACCCGCTTGACACACGACGTCGGCCGTATTTTTGGATTGGAGGGCGAGACACACGTCGCAGCAGCAGCTTTACATCAACGTTTAATTTTCTTCACAGAAGGAGCAAGGGCGACACGATGTTTAGTGCAGAGGCTACAGTGATTCCATGTAGCTTTTCTGCAGCTCAAATGCGACGAGCGTG
The DNA here is from genome assembly GCA_022836835.1 of Pythium insidiosum. NCBI lineage: Eukaryota > Oomycota > Peronosporomycetes > Pythiales > Pythiaceae > Pythium > Pythium insidiosum. Next base: position 455,499 of record JAKVDI010000006.1, read on the forward strand.
ATCGCGAACAACGGCGCTTGCACCATCATACGCGGCCCCGCGCCCTTCATGAGCGCACCGTACCCGTTCGCGCTTACGACCTTGCGGAAGCAGTCGAGCGTGCCCGTGTACGTGGCGCCACGCATTTGCCGTCTCGTCTTGATGACGTCAGCAGGTGTGACGAGACCAGCCGCCGACGCGCCGGCGACGGCACCGGCCAGCAAGATGGACGAGATCGAGTTCTTGCCGGTCGTCGCGTCGGCCATGACATCCTTGACGTATGCGTACGTGGGGAAAAACACGATCGCGTACGGGATGTCGCGCATCAGACATACGCCGGCGCCCTTGTACAGACCGCGCACACCGAGGCTTTGCACAACTTGCCACGCGGTCAGGCGCTCGGCGACCGGCAGCGACAGCTGCGTCTGCAAGCGAATCTTGACAATTTCGGTCTGGAGAACACGAAACGTGAGTTGTTTGATAACAAAGGACGAGAGAGCTGTATGTTGAACGTACCGGGTTGGTGGCGATGACTTGCGCGAGACCAGCGCCAGCGCCAGCGAGCACTTGTCGGCTCAAAGGGAGCTTGCCGTTGGAGTCGGTGAAATACTCGCGGAGCTGCTCGTTCACCGCGAGCTTGATCGCCTTCTCGGGAAGCACGCCGACCAGCGTCGCGGGGAGCCCGCGGTAAAGCCCGCGAACGCCGTCCTTGGCGAGAATGTAGCGGAAGCACGAGATCGGGCCCGTGAACAGCGCCGTGCCCGAGCTGCGCGTCTGGCCCTGGAGGTGCGTCTTCACGATGTCAATCGGAAACGTCGCGGTGACGCCGACGACACCGGCGACGCCGCCGACCGCGAGCTTCCAGTGCAGCGGGATGAAGACGCTGCCGGCCGTTGGCGCCGCCGCGGAGACGCGCGCGAGCTGGTGCTGCACGACCGTGGAGGATGCAGCGGTCGCCGTCGCTGTCTGCGAGGTAGCGCTGCGGACGACCATCCGTTTTTTGTTGGAAATATGTGTTGGTCAAGTGTGGTGGCGTTGGACGAAGAGAACCAACGCTTGTTCTCGAACGCGTTACGAGTGACTTGTTCCGCCAGAGAAGGATCCCTCGAGGGGACGAATGGCGCTGAGCTGAGCTGGTGGTGCTTGGGCGCGGGCGAGTGAGGGAGTGACGTCGACGTGCTGACGCGGGAAGACGCACTCGTGTGGGTGGGTGGCACCTCTCCGAATCGCCGGCTCGCTTGCCTGCGTTGTTCCCCTCTCCTGCTGGCGGCTCATGGTTGAAGCACGAGAGGGCACCGGAGGGGGAAGGGCCTGGCTCGAGGCTTTTGTTGGCTGTGCGGTCGTCGCAGAAACGTTAGGGGGAGTGGGGCCCCAGCCCCCTGAATGCGCAACAACGAACGACGCGCCCCGTGTCACGCCACCACAAGAACGCCCGGCAGTCGTATTCTATGTATCAGCATGGCTATATCGGTAGCGACATCTTCAATATAGTGTTATGCTTGTGGTCAAGGAAATTTTTATCGTCTACATTCTAGAATTCGATGATTTTCACACTCGAACAAGGAGTGATGGTCTCGCATTTGCCTCTTGTCGCCGACTGATTCATGGGAAACCCTGAAAATAAACATGGAGCCATAGTCGCCAACTTAACTCCGCTGCTTTCTCTCTCGCTCGCTCGCGCTCTCTCTCACCCTCGCGCGTGGTCGTGACGCACTCCAAGACGAACGCCGACAAGAGTACGCGCCGCCATGCCGTTTGGACCCACTGGTCGCATCTTCCCAGCTCGATGGTCGGCCGCCAGTCGACGCTCCGGCGCCAGCGAGCGCAGCAGCAGCGCGCACAAGGGCTCGTCGACCATCGCAGTCGTGCCCATCGGGCGCTCGGGGCCCACGAGTCCTCAGGGACTGGAAGACGACGACACGCAGGACCGCTACAAGCCGCGCGCACGCGACATCTGGATGCTGGGCATCACGATCGTCATTGGGGGCCAGTACTTCTCGTGGAACGCAGGGCTTTCGGCAGGGCTCTACAGCTACCTCGCCGGGTTTATTCTCATTTCCACAGGCTACGTCACACTCTGCTGCTGTGCGTCTGAGATCACGGGTGCACTGCCGTTTGCCGGGGGAACGTACGGCCTCGCGCGGTGCACGCTCGGGTTCTTCCCAGCGTTTCTCATCGGGTGTTGCGAGGCACTCGAGTACATCGCGTACGTCGCGACCGCAGTCATCAGTCTGGCCGACATGCTTGTCATCGTGGCTCCATCACTTCAGAGCTGGCGACCGTTGGTGTGGGCTGCGTTTTTCCTCTCTGCCTTGCCGATTCATATCAAGGGAGATCGAGTATTCTGGATCTTCAACGCCATCATGGGTGCGATTTCCATCGTCATCGTGGTACTCTTCTGTCTCGGCTCTCTACCGTACGTCGATTTCACGACGTACGCAAGTGGTGACTCGTCTCTCCTGGTGGTGAACGGTGGCTCCGGCTTCATGAAGGCGCTACCACTGGCATGTTGGTTTTACATTGGCGTCGAGGCGCTTAGTCTCGCGAGTGACGACGTCGCCGAGCCAAGAAAAGCGATCCCTCTGGGTCAGGCGTCGTGTATTGCCACACTCGTCGTGACGGCTGTCGCGGTCTTCTTTGTAACCGTGTCGCTACCCCCCGGACTCATCATGCTACCTACAACGCTTGTTCCATTCAACAATGGCTTCGAGAATCTTTTCCGAATCCCTCAGGCGACATCGACACTTCTCTCGCTGCCTGCGACATACGCCACAGCATTTGGGTTTATGTGGTGCTACGGTAAGCTGATCGCTGCCATGGCTCAGTCTCGGCTACTTCCACCCGTGTTGGCAAGGCTAACAACATCATCACGCACCCCTTACATGGCTCTGATTGCTGGCTCGCTCGTCAGCTACGGTTTGTGTATGGCTGTATACTGGGTACCAGCGGTGTCAAAGTCACTCTACAACATCTGTATGCTCAGTGCGATGATGGCGTACACCGGTCAGTGTGTCGGCTACATCTCCCTCAAGACCAACTACCGAAACATCAAGAGTTCTCAGTATAAATCGCCGTTTGGCATTCCAGGAGCGATCGTGTCCATCTCGATCTGGTTGCTGAATGCAACTGCGGTGATTGGCTTCCAGGCAAATGGTCATGTCGAGATCATGGTGTTTGGCTCGACACTACTCGGTCTCACGATATTCTACTTCACTGTCGCCAAGAAAAAACAGACATTTTCATCACAAGAGAACAAGATCCTGTTGGTCGCGCACGTGATGAAATTCAATGGACGCAAAGGTCTCGGCAAGCGACCACCAACGGGGGGATCTAACTCCGCCGCCAGCAAGAACCGTCCAAGTCGCCACACGAATGGTGGTGCCAGTGTTGGGCGCAGTGAGAACGGATCATGGAAGCGTCCGGCTGTTAATGCCGTTCGAGTTGCCGCCGTGAAGGCGCGGTAGGCAAGAATGGCTCGATCATTCAGTCGAAGAGCTACAATGGCCACGTTCTGAGGTCATAGCATATAGATTTTGAGAGTGGTCCGCCACGAGAGCCGTTTCGCACAGAACGTCCAAGATTAGAGCCCGGATGTGGGCGATGAGTCTGTGCTCTACGTCCTCGTCATAACCTCACTGTGTTCGCAGCGCTCATTGTCCAAGTTGACTGAGGAAGAGTCGTTCACTGAACGCGACCACAAGGTGCAGCATGCCCACGCAAGCTCCCAATGACAAGATCCAGCCGATCGTACAAGTCCAGGTTGCTACTCCTAAGGAGAATGACGTAGCACCTCCTGCTGTCGCACTCAATGGCAAGAGGTTCTCGTATCGTCAGCAACAAGGATCCGGAAGGCCGACACTGACGGAGCCACAGCATCGCTACAAGCCAGGAAGGTTGGACATTTGGATGCTCGGACTGACGATTGTGATCGGGGGGCAATACTTTTCGTGGAATGCTGGTATATCGGCGGGTCTCTACACCTTCCTCTTCTGCTTCATTCTGATCGGGTCGGCATACGTCGTGCTTTGCTGCTGCACGTCGGAGATCACGGGTGCCTTGCCGTTTGCTGGTGGGGCCTACGGTCTCGCTCGCTGCACTCTTGGTTTCTATCCGGCATTTCTCATTGGTTGCTGCGAGGCTCTCGAGTATATGATGTACGTGTCAACGTCGGTCATCTCGCTCGCGGACATGATTGTTCAGATCCAGCCAGACTTAAATCGGTTCCGTCCGTTACTCTGGGCTTTGTTCTTCGTGACAGCACTGTTTTTTCACCTGAAGAGCGAACGAGTGTTCTGGGTGTTCAATCTTGTGATTGGTTCGGTGTCGCTCGGAATCGTGCTTCTGTTCTGCTTTGGATCATTACCATACGTGAGCTTTGCGAAGTATGCGGCCGACGCACACATGGATTTCATTGGTGGCGCACATGGGTTCATGCGAGTGTTGCCACTGGCTTGCTGGTTTTTTGTTGGCGTGGAATCTCTGAACCTCGCGAGCGACCAGGTCACGCAACCGAAGCAGATCATCCCGTTTGCTCAGGTCGCGTGTGTGGCGACGCTTTTCGTGACGGGTACGGCGGTTTTTTTCGTGACAGTGTCGCTGCCGTTCAAGCTGGCAGACCTCCCGACGGAGCTAGCGCCGTTTAACAACGGCTTTCAGCCGCTGTTTCATATCTCTCACACCAACGCGACTGCGCTGTCGCTGCCCGCGACGTATGCAACTGCGTTTGGTTTTATGTGGTGCTACGGGAAGTTAATCGCGGCGATGGCTACATCGCGGCTGCTGCCGGTGTTTTTGTCCCGTGTATCGGATCGAACAGGAGCTCCTCACGTCGCGATCATTGTGGGATCGCTCTTGAGTTATGTGGGTTGCCTCGTTGTGTACTTCGCCCCGGCGATATCGAAGTCCCTGTTCAGTATTTGCATACTTGCGGCGTTTATGTCGTATACGGGTCAGTGCATCGGGTACATCTCGCTAAGGTTTCATTACCGCAACATCAAGAGCTCTTCTTTTCGTAGCCCATTTGGGATTCCAGGTGCGATCTACTCGATGAGTGTGTGGTTGATGGGGATCGTGTCGATCATTGGGTTTCAAGACAACGGCGGCACCGAGATAATCGTTTTCGCAAGCATCGTTGCGGGCTTGTCGCTGTATTACTTCGCATGGGCGAAGAAGCGACAGACCTTCAGTGCACAAGAAAACCGTATTCTGCTGGTGGCTCACGTGATGAAGTTCAACGGACGTCGCACGGCGGTTGCTCGCAAACGTGGAAACGGCAGTGGCGGTGGCAACACGACGTCGAACAAGACGACGCAGAACAATCCGCGGAACACCACGAGATACACGAACATGGAGAACGGTAACCGAGACGATCCCGCTGCGTCGCCAACGAAGAGTCACTCACCATCGAAGGCGAGCAGCAAGGTCCGTGGGATGAAGACCAAGTTGCATGGGTTGGTGCACCGCTCGACAACGAAGGCGACGACGGGAACGACCACAATGTGAACGGCGAGTGCGAACAGTGTGAACAGGGACAGGAAGAGACAGAAGTAGTACGTAATATCTCAATATTGTACGCCTTGCATGTGCTCTCATACAACTTCGATCAATTATCTGCGGCGACACGTCCAAGCGAACGATGCGAACGATGTGACGGTAGAGCGTGCGAAGCATTTGTTCCCTGCGTGGCTCCGGTGCGGCTTGTTCGGCTTCCACCCATGCGATGTTTGGTGCTCCGGCGCTGGTTGAACCTCATTACGTGCGCCACAAGCAGAACGCGATTCTCTTGGTCGCTGAACGTCTGCCTTTTCCGCGCGTAGAGAAAGTAAAACGCCGATAGGAGGACTGCAACGACTCCAAAGACGCAGATCTCGACACCGCCATTCCCCTGGAAACCGATGATCGAGACGAGTCCCAAAAGCCACACACAAAACGAGAAGATGGCACCTGGAACGCCAAACGGATTGCGAAACGATGAGCTCTTGATGTTCTTGTAGTTACGTCGGAGCAAGACGTAGCCGACACACTGCCCCATGTACGAGACAAATGCACACACGATACAAATATTGAACAGGTCATGTGTCAATGATGGCACCCAGTAGCACAGCAAGTACATCGCATAGCTGAGCACCGAGCCAAACACTATACCTGCCACCGGAGTGCCGCATCGCTTGGACACATGAGCGAGAACAGGTGGCAACAACCTGGAGCTCGCCATGGCCGCGATGAGTTTGCCATACGCCCACATGAAGCCAAACGCCGTCGCGTACGTCGCTGGAAGCGTGAGCACAGTCGCGACCTCTTGTGTGATGCCAAACATGATCGTGAAGCCGCGATTGAACGGGATCGTGTCATCGGCCAAGGTCGCCATACCCGGCGGCAGCGAGACCGTCACGAAGAAGACCATTATGCCGGTCGCGAATAACGTGAGCACACACGAGACCTGACCGAACGGCACCTCTGTCTTGGGCTTCTGCACGTCGTCGCTCGCGAGTCCGATGGCTTCGACACCGACGTAGAACCAGCACGCGAGCGGCAGCACCTTCATGAATCCGCTGAACCCTTTGGCGTCGATCTGCTCGGCATCCAGGTGCCCAAACTTGCTGATGCTCACGTGAGGTAGCGATCCAAACACGTAAACCAGCAGCAGCACGACCGATATGACGGCGACGACAGCGTTGAAGTACCAGAACGTGCGGTCGCCACGGATGTGCAGCGCCAGTGCCGACACGTAGAAGAGCAGCGCGACGAGCGGCTCGTATCCTTCGAACGCTGGTACGACGACGACGCACATGTCGACGAAGGACACGACGGACGTCGCGACGTACGTGATGTACTCGAGTGCGTCGCAGCAGCCGATGAGAAACCCTGAGAAGAAGCCGAGCGTACAGCGAGAGAGACCGTAGGAGCCGCCAGCGAACGGCAGCGCGCCGGTGACCTCGGATTGGCAGAGACACAGCGTCATGTATGCGCTAGAGATCAAGAGAAACGCGATAAAATAGCTGGATAGTCCTGCTTTGAGACCTTCGTTCCACGAGAAGTACTGGCCGCCGATGACGATGGTGATGCCGAGCGCCCAGATGTCCCATTTGCCAGCCTTGTAGAGGCGAGTGAAGTCGTTGGCGGTCACGTTTGACACTGGTGTTGGCGGTGGCAGTGGGTTTCGGCGATCAACGGCGTTGACTGGCACTTGGGGGAGTTTGGTGGCGTGCGGTCGTACCACGTAGCCCGACTCTCGATTTCTGCAGCAGCGCATGATGTTCAACGTTGATCTAAGGGTCTTGAGGTGGCGTTCGTTCTAGTCTTCTTGGAGCAGAGTGTTCATGGCGGCGTTTACAATTGGTGGCGACTCGATGCTTTATTTTTGTACAGCGCAGAATTGAATACATGGCAACTGACAACGACTTTTAGTCAACGGACTGACTCTAAATGAACGCGTCAGAAATTGACACAAGCTGTGCTTCGATTTCGCAATACAGTGCATACATGCTAGCCGGGCGCCGCCCGCTTCGTTTGTCGGCTAAGTTCGAAATTGCCATTGTATTGTTGACCTAATATATATTGCTGTACAATACTCGGTGACACATTGCTTGCCCAATACTTCACCACAATCATATACTACACATCGTGTAAATTATGGGGAATTCCCAAAATGCGGCCGTTTTTTATGAATATTCCCAAAACGGGGCCGTCCGATTCCTCATTGAGCAACTACTGGAAACCGAGAATGATTGACTGTGACAAATTATTCACTTTGCGGGACCGTGTAAACAGTTTATACCATGCTGCGTCGTTTCAAGCTGCACCATACACAACCATGTCAACCAGTTGTTACCACCGTACCAAATCTATCTTATGAACCTTTCTGAACCAACGAACCTACGCTATCTTGGCAGTGCTTCTCAGCTTGATGCCTTACCGCGCTTCGCCCGTCGCGCACACGTCCTTTTGTTGTGGCCTCGTGTGCCACACACCGAGCACCGCACTGGTAAGTCGCCATTGATGAACTCTGAGCGGTTTCGGATACGCAACTTCTTGGGCCGCCCACGACGCTTTTCGACAGACGGAGGGAGCGATCCATCAGGTTCCAAGTAGTCAATATCGATTGGCTGCGCGTATGGTGCGAGCACCTCTTGAAGATGGCTAGACAGGTAGTAGTCGGAGACGTACGTAACTGGATCTTCCCGGCGTAGTATGATAGCCGCACACGCGTGGATATACGGGTACTGGTACTCTTGCCAGAGCTTGCATGAACAGGTTCGAGCTGACAAATCGACCGTCACGAACGAGCGGTTGCTTAGGCGTTGAACCTCGTACACGTTGTCCGACACCGCGCTCACTTGCCGCTTGCAGCCCAGTTGAAAGTGTTTGGCGACTCGAGCTGTCACCCATAGGACGTAAGGTGATGAGATCATCTTGTACTTGTTGCGCATATCGAACATCCGCTGCTGCGTTTTGCGAACCACACTTGTCAGGCACCCAAACCATGTCTCCTCTCTCTCAGCGAGTAGCCAACTATTGTTGCTTTCGGATATGTTTGTCGTAACCATACCGAACCGCGGGCGAGGGAAGGTGCTTGCAGTCCATTTCGCATCTCCGATCTCTGTAGGATACATATGTTACGAAAACTTTAATGGATACGCATGGTGCATTGGCTACAAGATGATAGCAAGCTACAATGCGAGAGCTGAATACGGATTGGACATGGGGTACATACCTTGTAGATATTCGGTTGCAGCGGACGATATTCCCTTGCAGGCGTCATAAAGCTGTTGTCGCTCGTGCTTGGTTAGCGCCTTGGCTATGTTGTGAATGTTTCCCCCGAGATCAGTCTTGAATGCTGTGACGACATTCTTCTTCAGGTGGAATAAGCAGTAACTGTGGGGGCACCTCCGGGAGCACCTCATTCAGCGCGCTGTCCAGGCCCTTCTCTCGACCACTGTTTAGCTTCCGAACGAACCATTCCCAGTGGGTACGATCTTCAATGAGTCCGATGCCAACCGCTACAATGACGATATCTCTGTTCGGCGACAGCGCACTAGCAATGAAGATAGTTCCCCCTTCCTTTCATCGGAGGTGCGCGGCATCCAGCGACAGCACAGGAAGACAGAATTGGAAGCTTCTTGACCAAGAGTTGAGTTGGAGATACACCTTCTTCACATGACCATCAACGTCGCGCTCAAAGTCAATGGAGCTGCCAGGGTTGCTTCTTTGTAAACCTTCAATACGATGTAAACTGTCAATAACAGGTACACATCCCGTACCCAGCAACCAACAGATACCCTCGGTCCAAATCATGGCGTGTAAAGAAAGCGTACCTGATAGCCAGGGCATGATAAGGCCGTAGCTCCTCTCAGTCGCCGATCGGGAGCCACGACGAACATTAAGGAGTGCTGCATGCGCCTGCCGATAAGTGACGTCGTATCCATAGTCGACACGGGCGCGTGTTACGACATCGGCGGGCTTAGTGTTGGAGTCGTAGCGAAGCGCCTCTCGGGCTATTTCCGCAACAAGAACCATGCGCGTCCCGACTGCCGTGCCAGGGGGACACGTATGCATGACGTGGCACGACGTGACCTGAAAATGACCGCCGGCACGTGCTCTAGCACGAACGGCGTACGAACACTCAACATCAGAGCAGCGGGCGGTGATCTTCACAGAGCTGTTGTCCGGAAAAATGCATGTTCTCCTCGTCTAAAATTCACGGACATGTTAGTTTCCAATCATTCCGTGGACAGAATAGAGCAAACTTACACATGCGGCTACACGAGCGATCTCTGCTTTGAAGCTCGCTCTGTTAGCAAAGCTCGCCCCGGGATAGAAAGTGTCGTAGAGGGTGAAATCACCATCAGCTTCTGTGTCTGATTCACACTTCTTCGGAAGGAACGGAATGGACGGGCACAAATGATGCCCTGCTTGTGGGTGACGTCGATTGTTTCAGGAAGGTTGTTATGTATGGTTGCCAGAGTATGATGTCGCTCGTAGGTATGTTGCTCGATCTGGTCGATGGCGATGTTGCTCGAGTGAAGGTTGCTCGAGTGTTAATGTTGCTAGATTGTGACCAATCCGGCAATGTCACTACAACGGGGTAGTGGTGATGTCATCCAATGACGCCACACGGTGACATACACTCCTCGTACCCTGTGAACCGCAGAGACCTCAAACGAGAATCCCCCCAAACCAAATCGAGCATGGCGACGACGGCGTTCGGCGCGAGCAAGGCGCATGGAGTCATCTGCGTACACCCCGACTGGTTCACGATCATGCGCACGCAGAAGTTCAAGAGCCACTTCCAGGCGCGGCACCTCAGCCCCGGCCAGCGCTACGAGACGCGCCACCGCGACGAGTTCGAGCGGGCGCTTCTTGACCCGGACTTGCTCGACCTTGCTGACGATGGGCCGTTGAAGGCGTTGATGGTCGCATCCGTCGTGCGCATCGCGCATTACCTTGATGTGCTCGCTGCGCGTCTCCCTCCTCAGGACGGGGAGGACGGCGAGGAAACGACGAACAACGGCAGCTGGCAGCGTCGGTGACGAGGATCAGGGCGACGGAGGCGACGACAACGATGACGATGGAGATGGTGGCAGGGACGGTGGCGGAGACGGCGTCGTGGAAGAGAGCCAAGCCGATGAAGAGCCCGCTCCACGCCCTTCGACGCGGGCCCAGAAGCGCGCGTCGGAGAAACCCCGCCCCGAGCGCGCCACCAAGACGCGCAAGAAGTGGGGTACGCTTTAGTTACATGGTACATGATGGGTTGGGGGTATGGTTTAGCTAAAAGGTACAAATCGTTTACTGGTTACGTCGAGTTCACTCCTGGGATCGGGCTAGGTTGTTTTGGGGGGTGCGGACGGCCCCGTTTTGGGAATATTTACATAAAACGGCCGCATTTTGGGAATTCCCCGTAAATTATAGACGCTGAGTGTAAGTTACCATATTTTGTGGTTATAAACTGAGGCTCGAAATCATTGACCGAGTTTAAACTGCAAGCACAATGCATTTTTGGTTTAAATCGTTTTCTGCTGATGTCCTTCGCTCGATTTGCTTGAAGCTCTTGTGCTATATTTTAGTGGGCCGTTTCTTGCCACGGCAGTGACGACGCTAGCGTGGAACTATGGGGGGGGGGGGGGCGGACGGGTGGTGGTGGCGGCGGTGGTCCCATAGTCACCGCAACCAACGCTGCTCGCATGCGACGCTTTTCTTCTTCGGTCGGATCTGCAGGTGGTGACGCTTGGACGTGCCAAAAGCTTCGTGCGTTCGGGCCCGTTTCGCAGTCTTCACACCGACGCATTGATTTGTTCGGCCGCTTGAAGAGAGAGAAAGGTAGAAATCTTTGCAGCATGCAGAACCTATTCTCGGGTAGCTTTTACCATCGACATCCAATGGGGGTTTCTTGATAACAGCATGGCATTTGAGGCACGGCATTGTTGTTTCAGCAAAGACTGGAATCGAAGGGACAAATGCAGAAGTGGTAGTCTATCCTCCCTTGTTTTCTGGCAATACCCCCCGAACCATTGTTTTTGGCACATCGTGGCCACTCATTTGTTGTCAGAATATAAAGTAGCCGACAACATTGCCAACAATACATCCACGACATTACTTTCTTAACCCTTTCGTTGCCGAATCGCGTATAATGACCACTTTATCGTCATTTTTCGCTTCACTATCGAATCCTATGTGCATATAAAGTATACACACAATGACCACTTTTCACACATTTTAGACCAATTGAAATGCACCACATGGTGAAACGTTTCCGAAAGGAAACAAATGTCTATTGAGGCTTAGAGTCGAACGACATCCGCGTCACTAGCTTACGACGACTAGCTTCCAACCCCTGCACAATCAATTGGAAGGTGGGGGTGAAGTGTGCGTGCTCCTCACGAGCTTTTTCGATGGACACGGCGAGCCGGTGGCGACCCGCTCTCGACCTGACAAAAGCAGCACATCATCATCACCACTGCGCGCTCACTCGCGCAACTAACTCAAGCATCCTGTGGCAGGAGTAGGCCGCGCATACTGGAGTCGTACAGGGGGTTGACAACCATCGTCGTCGCGCATCGGCTGGCTTCCATAGAGCGCGCGGTCCGAAACTCAGCCGCCTTCGTCGGCCGAATTTCAATGGAGGGTACGTGAAGCAAGTCCCCTTCATCACGGTATGCCCTGGCCATTGTCATGACACCATCGTGTTGTGCTGCCGTTGAAGCGCCTGCGCAATGACCAATGGTGATACCCAGCTCTGACAAGTACATACAGCGCGGTGAGGGAAGATTCCAAAATGACACTCAACCTGTGAATGATACGATGCGAGAGTTGTCACTCCGAAAGGGTGAAAACTACATGATTCCTTCAAATAGATGTGCACGAAACCCAACTGTATCGTCAATATCCACCAATCAGAATTCCACCTCAAACTCCTAATTGGTCACGATAACAGCATTTCGACAAATGGTTGTGCACAAAATCTAACTGTATCAACTATTTCCACCCATCAAATTTCAACCTTAAACTAAGAAAAACCCGAAACGTCACACACCCACACGTTTCATGTCTATCATTTCCGAATTCTCTCTTCAACGCTCAGGTCGGTACAGGTGCAATGAGTGTTGGTCATGTCCAAACTAACACTCTCTGCTAATTCTCCGCAGCACCGCGTTGGTGTGGTGATGCGGGCTGGGAACGAGAGGTCAGCGACACCTCACGCTCCTCGAGCCGCACACACACAGAGCCTTGGGTTCTTGGATCCGCGCTAACCGCCGCGGACCAGACGCCTTAATGTCGCTGAGGCGCCCGGAGGCGGCCTTCTGGCGTGAAGCCGAGGGTTGGGGGGGGCAGATTGTGAGGCTGCCACGGCCCAGGCGCTTGTCAGCGGGCTGGTTCGACGCCCGCTTGACGGCCGAAAGGGGAGCGCTGTACCCGCAGCGACTGTGCCGTAAGCAGTCGCTCGGGCACGCGCAGGTGTCGACGGCGATAGCGGGTCGCCTTCTTGTCGACAGGGCTGTTCTCAAAGGAGACGTCCTACTTGGAGCCAGCAACGGTGCTTAGCTCTGCCTTGCCGCTCAGCGAGAGCGGGTTCCACGGGGAGCAGAGGGGATCGCCCTACTGCAAACGCTCCGTATGCCTTGAGACGCTCGCTCCGGCCAAACCTCCGAAGGAGACGCCCTTACCTTGTCGTCGGGTAGGCACTACGTGGCTGCGCCTGCGTGTGCACGTACCCGGTAGCTGTTTTACGTCGCGCGCACGCTGAGCGACGGGGGAGTCGATGCTCTCTTCCTCGGACACCTGCGGGGTGGAGGGCAAATCAGAGAGTCCATTGATCCTTAACCTAAGAGATCCGAAAGATCTTCCCACTATGTCAACCTGCCTCGTTAACGAGCCAGACGCCTTATAAACTTAGGGGGTCGTCCCGCCTGGGTTAGATAAGGCGTCGCCCTTAGTTAGATAAGGAGTCACCCAAGTTAGATAGGGCGTCGCCTTAAATAACGTGGTCGCCTTGAGTTGAGGAGTCCCCTTACGCTTCCCTCGCGTACTGGTCCCTCGTTTGCTACTCCGACCAGGAACAGACGGTTGGAAAACAGGGTCACTTCACCACATTGGCATTATCTTATGCAGGCGAAGCGGCGTTGGTGTGGGGTCTGTCGCCGCGCGCCGAGACTCGCCGATCCTCCCCCGCGAGAGGATCTAGCCCTCAGCGCGCGGCGTCAAGGCGGCCAGCGTATCTACATTTGCATCGACATTTGCCAGACGCGTGCATGCCATCATCATCCCACATCGCGACTGACGATGAATGTGGCAGGGTTCCGAGAAATGAATTCGAAATCAACTGAGGCGAGACGAAGACGAATTATCAATAGTGAAATACACGAGCTTGCAGTAAGAGTAATGTCAATGATTGCAGTATATTGTGTCATTAGGGACTAAGAAACACTAACGAAGCAGAGTCGAAGCGGTCCCAAAGCTCACGATTCGCTTTCAAAAACATGAGCATCTCAAAGTTGGCAGGGCGGAGAGACATCCTGTGAGGTGAGAACACATACTTGCACTCAGAGAAGAGTCGCTCACAAGGGTTGCTGGTCGGAGGGATTGTGCGGGCCAGCGGCATGTACTTAACCGCTGTGCGTCCTGATTGGCGAGGCTTCTTGGGACGGCGAAGCACCCATGTCGTAAAATCATCCCCCTCTTCCACAGAGTCGGAAGCGACCTCTTCACGCTTCAGGAACTCTCGGTCCGTGCTCGACAGCGGTACATCGCTGCACAGCTTGACGATAGCCCGCTCGAACCCCTCCAAGTGCACGATGGTGGCACTTGCGCTGAGATAGTGATCCATTGCTGGATACTTCTCAACGCAAGCATCGAACAGAGCACGGACTTCGGCCATTGTTCGATCGGCATGCTGGAGCTTTAGACAGACGCTGTTGAGCTCTTGGAGTTTCGTGTGAAGGCTGACGAGACGTCAGTGAGAGGCGCCTCGAAGGACGGCGTCCTCCGTTGCAGGAACAAACATGATGGCGTCACGAATGGCTAAGTATCGATCGATCATCTGGAACACCGACGACCACCGTGTCGCGTTGGCTCGGAGAGGGCTGTATGGCGTGCTTGAGGAGTACGGCACGATTGTTTGGGCTGCGGAGGGTTACCATCAGATTCTGAATCTGATTTATCATATCTGAATAATCAGACAGAAAGCTAATCACGGCCAAGTTAAAGCGGTGGGATGCGCATCCAACAAGCGGAATGTCCATCTTCGTTGCGATCGACTGATTCGTTGCACAATTATCACCGACGAGGAACTTCACCATTGAAATGTCTTTTCCATGCACCTTCAGAATAGCTTCAATGTGCTCAATATGTGCATCTGCCGTTTGACCATCTTCCATTGGAGACAGGCCGACCAAACGTTGACAACGCTCGTTTCCCAAGACGTAGACGGCAACCACGCTGACGAAATGCCAGCCATCAAACAATAAGCCGAAGTGCTCCCCCATGGCCTCCGCAATGTGTTGGCCGACCCGTGCGGCGACGTGTCGCATACTTGTCTTCAGAGACTCTCCGGTCGTTGGCCGCATCTTGACGATCTTGCACGTCAGCGGGTCTTCGCACTCACTCAGAGGGAGGCTTCTCTCCACGCTCCACCGCATCCAGTCGTACATGTTGGATGTGGCCTCATCAACGAAGCAAACTACCTCCAGAGGCGTTAGCTTACGACGCTGAAAATCATCGAATTCTTCTCGGTGGGTTGGATGGCGGGACGCCAGGTGGCTGAGCAGGTTAGTGTAACCCGTGTTCGGCGCCTGCTTGCGTTTGAGACCACACACGTTGCACTTATGATGGTTGGCGTCAAGGGACGTGAAGTAAAATGTGCAGACTTGGTGGTTGGTCATGGTTGAGCTGAAAGAACAATGAGGTGCCGTTGTAGGGCCATCACGGATGTAGTCACTCGGGAGCATCCACCAATCGATCGGATGGAAGGCGGTGAATCACAACGGGTGGTCAAGACCACCTATCGTACTATTCCTAAAATTCGATATTCATTTTGGTGTCGATTCGAAAGTAATCAATAATTCAGTACAATGCATTGGACAATAATTTCCTCGGAACCCTGGAATGTGGTGTGCCTTCTTCCCGACATTTATGCTGGTCGGCGCTTTCCTTGTGCTGATGAGACAGCACTGGTACTCGCTCCATCCCAGCATGAATGGACAGAAAGATATACTGGCCGCCTTGTCTCACGCACAGTGAGGGCTAGATCCTCTCACGGGGGAGGATCGGCGCTCAGGGCGCTGACGCCGTCAGCGCCGACGCATCCGAGTGCTTGGGGTGATGTTAGCGTGGGGCCTGCCGTCATGCTCGGGGACTCGCCGATCCTCCCCCGCGAGAGGATCTAGCCTTCCCTGTGCGTGACACAAGGCAGCCAGTGCTGCGCTATCCCTGCGTTGCCTGCGTGTGAGTACCAGCGCGTCGTTGCGCAAGGAAATCACGCAGGATGACGACAGGCGACGACGATTGTGCGCACCACGCTGGTGTTGTTCCGTCAGCCTCTGATGTGTCGAGCGCTGGCGCAGGTGGCAGCAGCACGAGCGGCGCAGGTAGCAGCAGCACGAGCAGCGCAGGTGGCAGCAGGAGGAGCGCCGCAAGCACCAGCAAGCCCAGCGGCGCAGGTGGCAGCAGCATGAGCGGTCCAAGCAGCAGCAAGCCAAGCGGCAAGCGCCGCCGATCGCGAGTGATCGAGGACGATGAAGATGAGGAAGATGATGGCGACGATACGGAGGTGGACGAGCGAGCGGCGAATCGTGCTACAACCAGCAATAAGCGCCCACGGTACCAGTCCACTTCGTCATCCGCAGCTGCCGCGCCGTCATCGTCCGCTACCGCCTCCACGCCATCGTCTCCCGCTAGTACCTCCACTGCTTGGACGCCGCCAGCCCGCAAGAGACTCAAGCAGCGTAACCTCCTCAAAGACTTAGTCCAGCGTGTTGTCAACTTCCGACGCACGGGTACGGTCATCAGCGCGTATGAAGTCGAGTGGGAGAACCCCGAACCAAGCGAGTCACGGACAAGATGGGTGCCCGCGGTTGACCTTGCTGACACAAGTGGTTTTGCCGGCGACATCGCGTTCATTGAAGAGTGGCACAAGGCTGGTGGCACGGTGGCCTATTCCACCCTCGCCGCGTTCATCAGGTCACCGGTTGGACGACGTGCAAAGAAGGCGACAGCACCATGTCGTGTGGGTATGACGCTGTTGGCATCGCACTCGAGTTGTTGAGTCTGCCAAACCCAGTAACCGACGTTATGATCACCGTCGCGAGAATGGTGCGAAGCGACGAAAGGTTGATCCCGCTGAGATCCAGAAGTGCGTGACGTGGGCTGCATTCCGCCAATTTATCAAGTCGCTGAAGCATATTAACATGGATGTCGTCGAGAAGAACCTTTTCTCCGGCAACGGTCAAGGTATTCCCGCGCTCGCCCAACTTGGTCTCTCTGATGGCATTTACCTCGTCGGTGGATGGTCCTACGATCATGTTGGCACTTTGTTCTGGAAGTGACATGCGGTGGCCAAGGTGTGACGGTGCATGAGCGCGACAATATTGGTGGCGTCGAGTTGCTGAAGCACTGGCTCAGACCGATTACATTTGTTCGACGTGTTCTTCCAGCTACTCAGTGAGATGTTTATGCCTTTATGCGGTAAGACCAGTATTTTATGAGTTTTTTGTTCCTCATACGCGTTAACTTTCTCGCTAAATTAAAGATGAACTGGGACTTCTTGTTCAAGAACAAGTCGATGAGCGAGTCAGTGTAAGTGACACTCACGCGGATAGTTTTTTTAAGCGACCAAAACTTGCAGAAACTCTTGTCACAGCGCATGGTGTGTCTCACGTAGAATGGACGTGAAAGTGCGATTACTCGAAGACTCGTCAACCAGCATAGCTTCTCCAGAGCGAAATTCGCGAGTGACGTGAAGAGTGTGTTATGAGAGAACAGGTGAGTGGTGGTTTGGAGGTCGGCCCTCCGACACACTAATCAGCATGCCTTGCGATGATCCCAATTCCACAGATCCATCCATGGGTTCAGAGGTCTTGTGTTTCCGAAGCTTGTGCTTAACAAGTGAATTCTTGGATCGAAATGGTGCGTGTGAGCACATGTCACAGCTAACTTCGGCTTGATCTCGGCTCTTGCGCTTGTTGTCACACTCGTCACGCCGCGGGTTCGCCTTGCAATAGATGAGATGATCTAAAACGTTCTTCCACTTACGATAGGAATAAGTGCTCGTGCATGTATTTATATAGCTCCTTGGATACTTGCTAATATCTCCGACTTTTTCAACTGGATTGTAGGGGCAAGGAAACATAACAGGTTGGAAGACTTTTGCCGCGTCAGCTTCGTCCTGAATGTAGATGAAGTGGCCACAGATAGCTTGTGATCTTCGACAAGAATAGATTAAGGTACATCGTAAGTTGACACCTCTTCCTTGCTGTAGAATATGCTTGTCTCGCTGTTGGCTTGATGTCTTCAGTCGTCGACGTCGACATCTCTCCCTCACCGTAGAGGCAAACGATAATTGCCATCGCTGTCTTCGAGTCTAACCAGTCCTGTAGCATTAGTTGGGTTGAATCGAGCCGATGTAGTGCGATTAGATTGCTCGAAGAAGGTTATACCCATGCAAACCATTCGCAGCCAAAAGAGCGTCGATAGCAGTGCTTAAAGCAATTGCCACAGGTCCATCAATGAGCATATCCATCATTGGTGTGACCAGTTTGCCGCTTGCAGTTGCTTGAGTGTTCGCTTCAGCTTCAAGCTCATGCCACACTTCAAGCGGAAGAGAGATATCAAGATCGTGAGCGACAATCATGATGCTGATAACGACGATCTGAGACCGTGCGAAGTCGGGATGACACTGCAGTCGAAGCAGTTGTTATCGAGATCAAAGTTTCACTGTGAGCCAGCCACCAAAAAGTGGTATATATATCTTCGCGGGACTGTTTGTGCACTTTCCGAGAAAATCCCCAGCCCGGATTATTGTTGCCCCATTTTATCCAATCACATTGCTTTCGGAAATCGCCTAAAATGACCACAGTTCGGTCATTATAGAAACATCCGGAAAAAATCTGCCCTGAAAAAGCAGACGGGGCAATCGGAAATGGGCCTCAAATGACACTTTATCGTCATTATAGCCATTAACCCTTTCGTTGCCGAGAGGTAGTATAATGACCACTTTATCGTCATTTTACGCTTATGTATGGGCGCCATATGGTGCCTTCTGGTTGCGAGACTGGGCTTTTTGTCTACCGAAAACGCATACAAACCTCTATAAGATAAAGAAATTCAATTCATAGAGGCTTTTATCAGAACATACGAGCCCCATTCCACGTGGAATGCGACGAGACTGTCCGCGCGTTCTCCGTAAGTTTCAGCCCCTCTCGTTGTACTCTGATCGCAAGGAGGTACCGCGGGTGTTGCGTACGACCAAGTGCCAACCCCCGCTGCTCTGACCCCCTGAGGTGGCGAATTCTACTAACACGACGAGATTGCAACGGAATGAAACATTTATTTCGTTTCATTTGAAAGCTACGACGGCTACTCTGGCCGACCGACTCGCTCGTGTTGTTCATACCTGTCGCTGATAGCGCAACGATCATAGCGCTTACTCTTTCTTGACCTCTTCGCCGTCCTTTGACTCGTCTTCTTGCTTCATCGAGTCCATCATCTCGCGGAGAGACTTCTCGAGTTCTTGGTTGTGCTCAGCGTGGAGCTTGTTGAAACGCTTCTCTTCTTCAACCATCGTCTGATCAATCTTGAGGCGATTGAGAGAGAGAGCCAACGAACGCTCCGCCGCCTTGAGAGCGCGCTCACGAGCGGCAAGAGCCTTCTCGCGCCCTTGCAGCTCTTTCTCACGAGCGTACGCGGCGGCTTCTTCGCGGGCGGCTTGCTCTTGACGGATCTTGGCGGCGGCTTCTTCGCGGTCGGACATCGTACGTGCGGCGAAATGATCAATGATAAAAAAATGACAGCGCCGCAGCGCGCGACCTTTCATCACCTTAACTTGACGCCAAGGGAGCAAAGCTCCCCTTGACTACAGAACAGAAAAATATCAGAGAACGACCGTTCGGGCAAACCCAGATCAGAGATCTATGTTGTTTGAGAGGATTACATATTTGTAATTTATCAACCGCAAGCGTCTAAATCAGTAGTTTCAGTCCCTCAGAATCATTTCTGAGCGATGAACGATAGAATATAGACAAATTGGACTGACCTTTGGACCGAAATTTCAACTTGGACCGGGTTGGACCGAACTTGGACCGAACTTGGTCCAAAGCATGATAGCTCACTACAACGCCCCTAATCAAGGTCAGATATCATGAACGCATTGTGGTTGGGAATGACCGGTGATTTTCGACTTTTCTCTCTATAGCTTTCTATTTCTATATGGGTACGCCCCCCCCTTTCCTTTATATATTTATATATCTTTTAATAAGTAAAGAAAACGGTCCAAAGGGTAAAACCATGAATGAAATAGATAACGACAACCATTCTTGATATAGTCTCGTGTTGTAAAGGAACCGGTCCAAGCCCGGTCCAAGCCCGGTCCACGCGTCCGGTCCAAGAAAGTGGTCCGTTGGTGATACATCAACTTAGACAGCTGATCGTCATTGAATTTAATAAAGCAGGGTTGGACCGGGTTCGCAGTCCAAGTTCGGTCCAACCCGGTCCAAGTCCGGTCCAAGTTCGGTCCAACCCGGTCCAAGTTGAACCTGATCCAAGCAACGTATATATAGAAAACATCATGACCTACACTCCAGAGCAGTATCAAAAGTACAAGGAAGCGATCAAAGCCGCACAGCGGCGATACTACCAAGCCAACAGAGATGAAAGACGCAGATATCAAAGAGAGTACGCAGCCAAACACAGAGAACGCGCACTTGACTATCAGAGGCGCTACAGAGCCAGAAAGCGACTCCAATGATTATTTTTTCACACACAAACACAAAAAAATTTGATCCTGAGAGATGAATACTTATATATAAAATATCAACCACCAGAATTGGATATAGAAAGCATGAACCATACATACCTCGAGCGTGTTATTCTCCACAATTGCAAAGACCGATATGGCACAGTGTATGATTGCGATGCTTGTTTTGATTGGTACGCTTGCGGCGATATGTCCATGAACCACGATGATGAATCTATCCGCTATGAGCGATTCGTCAGCGAATCACTGAAAACAGGCGATGAACATCGTTTCACGCGAATTCAACCTGAGATTGATGAATATCTCCATCAAAAGCAAATGATTAAGATTCGTGAAGAGCTGATTGCCGCGGCTATGCATCCGCGCCGCATTGAAAAGCATATGAGTCATTACGACGATATTGAAGAGTTTTTCAATAATTGCTGATCTACCCGCCCTTACTAATGAGACTATCAATTTTTTTTGATAGCTCGGGGCAATTCTTATTGACGTACTCATTCTTTGACAGCCAATCAAAGTATTTGGTGTCATTCACGTAGATCCAATCAATACTTTGAGAATTTTTATATTTGCCCCATCGCATCTTATCGTCATCAATGGTCTTATCTTTCAACTTTTCACTGAGAGCCTGCCGTGCTTCATCATTAATAAGTACGCTTTGCTTCACTAACCATTGACAATAATCGGGGTCTTGGTCGATGATCTCACCAAACGACTTGCCCTTATGTTTGCCAAAACCACAAGTTTGATCCATTCTTTTCTTGGGGTACCCTATATATACCTGACCATAATTATTTTTCTGAAAAATAATCATTTAGTGTATATAGATCAGCATGAGTGGAGAGTTTGAAACGATCTATCTTAGCGATGAAGATGAGCCAGCTTTCGATAATGCTATTACCATAGAAATTCCTCAAGCAATAAAATATCGTCCAGTTCAGCTCAAATCCGAACGATAGATTACCCAAAATTCATGAAATGCCAAAGTTGTCAGATTCACAAACGAAGCCCGTTCCTCAAAGATGACCTTCCTATTGATAAGATAATCTTTGCCACAGTTGATGAATATCTTGAATATAAAGCTCTCTACGGCTGATCTATTTTTTTTATGCTCTTTGACGAATTGCAAGGGTAATCAAAACCGATGCGTCCCTAATGCGAACGAATCGTTCATCTTGATCAACAATAGTCAAAGTGATAGACGGATATGCGCCATCATTGATTGGTACCCAAGCTAACTCATTAGGCTTGTAGCTGATTAGCTGACCAGCAGAAGTACCTGAGTATCAAAAGTCAGAATATCAGAGGGTAGATTGAAAGGGTTATTGATGATTGAACAGCGCAATACATACGAACTCACCGGATGGATCTGAGGGGTTTGATTACTTAGAAATGATTGCAAAGTGGTAGTTGCCGTCGCCGGGTAGTTGCCAGTAGTAAAGCCAATCAAATTGCCAAATGCTTGATTAGTAATAGACAAAATTGGAACACGATTGGTCAAAGGTAGTCCTGACCACCAGAGTATAAAGCCAGTGGCGGCGAGACCAACCCGTGGAAAGAGTTGGCAAAGGTGAGCAATCAAGCTGAGCCGCATAATAGGTCGGGTTCTCACTGATTTGAATAAATACTTCGTTTCCATCCACATCAATGAGATATGCACCAGCCGCTTTCAGCTTTGACTGAATGTAGCGAGTCATATCCTGATACGAATATAATCCGTCATCAAAGACGATACTAATAGTTGATGTCGTTGCGGCCGTTGGCATGATCACAGATACGGTATTGTTTGCATAAGCAGTTGAATCAATGTTGAAAACGCTATTGTACATACTGATTGAATGAACGGCCACTTCAGCATTCTTGAGATTGACTGAGCTCATAGGAAACTCATGACGATAAACATTGTTGTATCCGTTTGATACAGCCTTTGATCGGTTGAAAGAAATGAGATAGCTCATGATTGATTTTCTATATTAATGAATTCAAAGAACATCAATGTCTAAATTGCGAAAACCTTTCATTAGATCGGGTCTATTCTTTTGCTTTGAGTATAGCCAGAGCAAACAATAGATACCACAGAATTCGGAATACGAACCCTGATATTGAAATTCGTTGTAAGGCATGTCGCCAATTGATTCAGGCGGCCCAATACCAGTTGATCAAAGTACTGACCATTATTCGTACATACCCAATGGCCAACACCTCGCTCCACTTCGCAACAGAATCATCCAAGTATTTTTGCGAATGTCTTTGACTAAATCAGGTGTTAATTCATCAATTGCCAGTATCCCATCAAGATTGACACCAATTCGTTCAGCCAAATCAATGAGCTCGTGATCGCTTGTGATCGGTTTGACTAACTCCATTTAATTTATTTTTTTGATGAAAGATCAGCGCTCATTTATATAGTAAGTTAGATAAAACGATAATGAGTGATTCAGTACAGCTCAGTGATCAATTTGTGATGGCGTCTGCCTTAAAGACAGACCCAAGCGGCGTCGTTTCTCGCGAAAAAACCGTAGTCGCGCTCAACGACGGCAACCTTGGATCGTATCAAAGCGGCCGAATTGAAATTGATGCTACAAGCCAACTCAATGGCTCCAAGGGTTTTGCGTCGTTCCGTGAAGCGTATTTGACCATTCCTTATGTTATTACGGCTCGCAATACTCATGCTACGCTTGCTCATGCCAATATCATTCCGCGATTTGCTTGCGCTCTTAAAACGGGCGTTTGGAATGTGATCAGCGATCTTGAGGTTGAACTTAACAACAAGTCGATTCTCACAAGCAATGAATACAAGTCTTTTTGGAACAATCTACGCGCTCAGACCGAAACAAGCTATGCTGATATGTACAAGCACGCTGCTGAGACCAATCTATTTCCTGACGATTGGTATTCAATCAACTTTTCATCTATTGCGGCTCCCACAGGCGATGGCTACTCAAACAGCCAAATGGATTTAACCCAATTGCTTGACTTTACTACTCAACAATCA
Source organism: Pythium insidiosum (assembly GCA_022836835.1). Lineage (NCBI taxonomy): Eukaryota > Oomycota > Peronosporomycetes > Pythiales > Pythiaceae > Pythium > Pythium insidiosum. The sequence continues at coordinate 478,934 of JAKVDI010000006.1, forward strand.
CAAGAGAATATGGCTCTTAACAGTGGGTTTTTTAATAAGCTAAAATATTCAACACCGATGGTCGTTGATAAAACCACCAACGCTACTTACGGTTGGGCTTCGTTAAATCCGGGAGCCGCCGCTCAAATTGCTCAACAAACGGGTCGTGGAGCATATATTGAGGCAGCTACCGCAGCCGCAGGAGCTAATGGACCTATTTGGATCTACATTCTAAAAGTTCGTCTCACTGATCTTCATCCTCTTTTCAAGGAATTGGATATGATTGCTAATCCTCAGCTAAAGCTTCGTTATCGGGTAAATGCCGGAACTGTTCGTATTGGAGCTGGCGCTTCAGCAAACGATTTATCTTTGTTAAGTACGACTCTTACGAGCGGCAATACTTGCCCAATCATGGTTGCTTCTGCGGCTACTAATTGTTCAATGCGTAATGTTTTGGCTGCAACTGGTGAAGTAAGTTTCTCGTTTGGTCCGCTTCAGAATGCCTTCACTACAACGGCATCCATTGGCGAATATCTACCATACACCAATACTCGACTTCATATCCCTTTCTATGAACCGGTTGATGCTCGTGCTATTGTTAGCAAGCCCGTCAAAACGATTCGCTACCTTGATTGCTATGCTCAGTACTTTCCACGAAACGCCGGCATGGGCGTTGTTAGTGGCCAACACAATGCCGCCTTTAACCTCCAACTTAGCTCGACTTTGAAAAACGTCAAATATGTTGCGTTGGTACCGTTCGCTGAAACCTCTTCCGGCCATTGGGCAACCGCTCATAACACTCAGCAATTTGCTTCGCCGTTTGATAGCGCTCCTTGGACGTGTCAGCCCGGCGCATACATTCGCAATTTCCAAGTTCAACTCGGCAATCAGAATGTGTTCCCAAAATCGCATGAGTATGACTACGAGGCCTTTTGCGATGAGTTTAAATTAGCCGCAATTAATGGGGATGCTGATCGTTCTCTGAACACCGGCATTATTGACATGTCGCAGTGGATGAATGCCAATCGCGTCTTAGTTGCTGATTGTTCGCGTATCAGTCAGCGTGATGTTCCAGCTTCTATTCAAGTCAGTGGTATCAACGCTTGCTCTCAGGGTACGAACATCCTTGTTCTCGTAGTATATGAGCGCGAACTTGAAATCGATCGTCTGACGGGCGAGGTCAATTCCTTTACGTCTTAGATAAGTCCCCTACGTTATATATGAAAGCAGCTTCCCATGATTATTTTTTTTGCCAAAAAAAGACAAAATGTCTGATCATGTTTTTATCTCATGAAAGGCGAAACGTTCCGCCGCGGCGCGCGCGCAGGGCAGCCATATGAGCCTTGGCTTCAGGCGTTCCCTTACCGAGACGCTTGCCCTTTGTATTAACCCCCACGCCCGTTAGTTGCTTGAGAGCAGCGCGAACAGGCACCGCCGCTTGAGGCGCGCCGAGAAAGTTGGCAGCCATTGGTACAGCCGAATCCGCAATTTGAGAGGCAAGCGGCCGAATCTGATCCCAGTTGTCCTTGACGAACTTACCAACAGTCTTGGCCGCTCCCTTCAGCCAAGACCAAAAACTACCGCCTTGCATGAGATCATAATCAATTTCGCCGGGGGCAATGATGATACGAGTTCCGCGACCCTGACGTTTAGCTAATTCAATTTTGCGTGCATTTTCAGGGTGAAGCCACAAGCTGACAGCGCCTCCCGATAGCTGATTCTTGCTGAGATTGATTGCTTTGCCCTTGGCGGCGTTGCGCGCCTGAGATTCAGAAATAGAAAGACCTGATACCTTCGTATAAACCATGTTTATTAACTATATTCTGAGCAATAATCTATCTCATGAAAATAAATATTTACTCAATTCTTCGTAATTGCATAGTCTCAGGATCAAGTGCTAAATTAAAATTAAATCTTAGAATTGACTTGATATTATCAACCATCAAAAATTGACCCGTTTCACGGGTTGCGTTTTCATACGCTTTGACCAGTTTTTCAAGAGTAATGTTCGGAATAGTAAAGTCATTCAGAATCATACGAAGATCACGCATTGAGTTTGCTTTTAGGATATACAAGTATTCAGTGTTGAGCCGGATGAGCTTATCAGTTGCGAAGTAGCTATGGGTCAGAAATAATGTACTTAGTCGCTTATGACGCCCGCGAATATAGAAATGGCTAAAGATATGCTTCTGTAGAGCTTTATCAGAGCTGTAGTCATCGATTACTACTAATTGGACCCCTCCGTTAGGATCTTTTTTTTATATCGTCGAGCTTCGGCGGATTATCAGGATCATAAATGGTCATAAAAGCCTCAAGCTTGTGTTTCATATGATCATAAAGTTCTTGATTCGGCTGGCGAGCTATTAGATGTAGGTGAGAAAACGTATTAGGGCTATTCTTCACGATATGATATACCAAATTCGTTTTACCCCCACCGCTCGGACTTAGAATGATGCCTCTAAAAAGCTTATTGATCTTAAGAGCCGGGATCATACCAAGACTGTCTGATTTGAATTCTTTTGGCAATGCCGCGCCCCAATTGACAATCTTATCACTCATATTTTAGTTTGATGTATATACATAAGCAAACAAAAAACGATGTCGGGTTTTCCAAACAAACCGGCTAATAGTCAATCAGCGATCTTTAATTCAAATTTCTACGTTGGAGGCAATGACTATCTGACCCTTGCTGATGCAGATTTCTATTATTGTAAGCTCAACGATTATCGCTTATCAAAAGCGGCGGTATCAATCAGTCAAGGAGCGATCGGTACATTCAGTTGGTCAAGCCATAGTCAACTGAGCTGATTCGCGATACGTTCAACTCGGCCAAAGAATCGTCATGTCTTCAACCAATTCCACAACTTGGGGGCGGAGCAACCTCAACTTCGCTCAATTATGCTTTGGTTCTCAACTCTACCCTCACGGCTACTAACACTTCTTATTTATCAAACGCAATTGCTTTTAGCCGTGATAATACCGTTAGAGCTGGTATTATGCAATCGGTTGATTTCGCTGGAGCCAATCAGATTGCTTTCTTTCAATTCATCTGGAGTTCTCCACACGAATGAGATTGAGCAACTCTACTTGAAAGCCAAGCGCTAATGATCACCCCTTCAACTCAAACGATTAACTCAAATAGCGTCAGTGGCTTGTTATTATACTCTGACGCTTCGCCAAACTGGGGACAAACGCTATTTCATCAACTGGCTATTCGCTTTTGAGTCATACCTCAGGAGGATCGTACATTGACGCAATCACTTACGATACATCTACAACCACTCTAACTACCACAAACCTGATTGCTTCTGGCAACTCAAGAGCTGGCACTATTCAATTAAATGCAACATCTTCTACCGCTTTGATCACTGGAACGTCATCGGGGACGTATTTAGATGGTGCCAATTACGATCGCGTTATTCAATTCACTGGTCGCTCAGTAACCCCGTGTGATTTCAAAATCATCGTTGACAACCGCGGAGGAGCTACAACGGCTGGAAGAGCGGCATGGGTCGGGACAACGACCTGTGAGCTATGGTTGGCCGCTAACAACGCTTCCAATAATATCGTGATTAATAGATCTGGATTCGTTGGAATAAACAACGCTAATCCTATTTGCAGTCTCGATGTAGGAGCGGTAAGCGGTGGAAATATTACTGTAGGCCCCGCTGCGACATCATATGGATGGGGCTCACGAACCGCTTATAGCTCATTTACTGGTCCTTTCACGGTCACCCCCGCTTGTGCCCGTTTCCAAGGTGATATTGTAGCTAACTCTATCTATACTACGTCTGATAGACGTCTTAAAGATCACATTGAGCCTTTTCGCTTTGATTCTTTAGAGGAATTCTATGACTCTCTCAAACCTAAGACATTCAAATACAAAACTCAAACTTCAAATTCACGTAAAATTGGTTTCATCGCTCAAGAACTTCTTATCAAACTCAGTCCTTTGGAACTTGATTTCAACCTGACCCCGCTATGAAAGCACAATCGCCTGATGATATCGCTGGATTTCAGCTTGGAGTAGATTACGCCGCAATGGCTGTGCTTAATTCAATTGCTATCAAAACCCTAATTTCTGAACTGAAAAAAATTAAAGCAATGCTTGAATTCACAATTACTCATTTAAATGTCTTTGGCTTTTTCTTTTTTTCTTGATATGACCATGCCCCCGCGCCCTCTTGCTTTGGCTGTCGTAGAATACTCGGCTGCTTTGGCTGCTCAGCAACCACGATTGATTTCATTTTCTCAATCAAAAGATCGGTGTTCTCATCTGCTGCTTTCTCATAGCCCCGCTTTGTTTTAGGAAACTTGCTATTGATGTAGATCATTGTTTTCTATATTAGAGTAAAATAATTTGTTTGAAATCATCTTCTAATGAGTTTCTGAGAGTACAAATCAACAGACGCCTTAGTTCGCGGATAGCATCAGGATTAGTATTGCCTAACCCAATTACTTGAGAACGAAGCTTGTCAAATTCAGCTTGGAGCGTTTCCATAGGATCGGCGAGAGGGGTAGAAAATTGATGCTGGAGATGTGTTCGATTAAGAATCTCGTGAAACAAGCGCTTGTCGGAGATGCTCAAATCATTGTAGATTTGTTGATTAATATCATGTTGAAACAGTAGCTCATTGATCAGCTTGCTAAGATTTGGAGAAATCGTTCGGATTTTACCAACTTGAGTACGGTTTGGATATACAAGTTTCAGCTTGTTCGCGTGTAGATCAGAAACGCGGATGAACTTGCTTCCAAGCCGCTTGTATTTTAGATCACTTGCAATACCCGTGCCCTCAATCTCACGGAGATTATAAACTCGGCCGGCGCCTTTGAGACCACGGCCACGCAAGGAGACCTTAGATTTTGATATTCCCATGCCCTCAGTTTTGCTGATCATATCACTTAAAACTTCATCAACCGCTTTGGCCACATTGCCCACGACTCGCTTAGCATCGGCCTGAGTTCGGTTATCTACGAAAGCATTAATATCAGCTTCATCTACATCAACTGATGGCTCTTTGATTTGTAGATTGATATTCGCAACCAAATTATCAAGCATCTGAGCTAATTGAGGATCGGTAGTTCTCATGTAGATATTATAAAGGTGATCAACTAAGCGATCGTAAGTTGAAATCCAATCAATAGAACTCATCACCTTGCTTTGGTCAGCTTTGGATACACCTTTATCATTATTAATTCTCAAAAGACTGAGCGAACCAATTTCGGGTGTCCCCTCTGCGTTAATATCAAACGCATATGCTAAGTAATATTTTGGAGATACCTTTTTCTCACCCCTGCTATTTACCGTGGGGCTAAATCTTCCAATCTCTGAATATGGAATAGTTTGGTATATTTGCTGGACAAATGCTTTAGCTTGCTCGCGGCTAATCGTTTCCGTTCCTTTGCTATTACGTGGCGTTTTTCGGTTTCGCGTAATTTCAGGAGATTGACTCTGAGATCTCTTTAGCGGAGTGCGAGAAACCTCATCAAGATTTTCAATGTCAAGGTCGAATCCAAGATCTCGAGCGCGAGTCAGAATGTACTCAAGCGTACGACCCCAATTCACCTTAGAACGAACCGCTGGATTATCGTGTCTGGAATTCTTTTTTACGATCTTGACTCGGCCGTTGCCCGGCTGTAGATAATACTTTGAAAGAATAGTGATTTCTGCGCGATTACTAACATTTGATTCGTCAACAAGACTGACTGGGTGAATGTATCCATAAAGCTTTTTCATATCTCTTGGTTTTAGTTCAAATAGATTCAAGATGTATTGCTCAGCCTCTTGCTCAAGATCAACTGATTGCCCCGTACCATATGGTGGCGCGTCAAAGTGTTCTTGTTGCATGAGCAATCGTTCCTTCGCCTCTCGTTCTCTCTCTTCCATTTGTTTCAATGTCTCTCGGATCGTTTTCTCGTAGTTTGCATTGTTTTTTAGGATATCAAAGGCTTTGGATACTGTATTCTTTCGTCTCGTGTTATCAGCAACTTCAATTGCTTTTAATTTTTCGCTGATGTATTCAGAGCTTGCAACCCAATCAATTGTATCAGGATCAACCTTCATTTTACGATTCGTTTTGAAATGACGAATCTCGCCATCTTTTCCCAAAATTGCAAAATCATGAAGACGGCCTGTGATATCATTGACAAGACGAAAACCAAGTCTGGCAAAATCAGGATTATTTTTGAATAAATTGATGAGAAAGTTTTTCGCTTCTTTTTGATCAGTTTCTCTTCTTTCAATAGAATCCATCTGTTCGATTTCTTCGTCAAGATCAACTGGCTCATCAAAATCAGAAAGTGAATCGCTCGGATCTCCAACATCTGGCTCATCTTGCGTTTCAGCGCTTGTCTCTGTTTGAGTTTCATATTGCGTGCCGGTGTTTGTTTTAGCTTTCATCAGGTCGATTCTGTTTTTTTCAACATCAGATGCCCAAATCGCTTGTCTATAAGCCCGTCGCTTTGCTGCGTCAATTTCAAGATCTCGCTCAATTTGTTTGAGTAAGTCCTGTCGTTTTCGCTCACGTTGGCTTAATGATGTAAAACTCGGGTACATTTTTTGCTTGTGTATGTATTAACAATGATAAAAAATAGAAATTAGGTATTTCTCTTATGACCAAAGATAAGTCTTGCTGAACCAGTCAGCTGAAAATGGCTTGTAATTTTTCTTGTGGCGTTTCCAATATCTGACTTTTCTCGCTTCATCATTATGATCTAAGTGGCTGTACACACCAAGCGCTCTATCGCGAAAATGATCGTATCTTTTATCACCAAAATCAACATGTGATCCGTCTGAAAGGTAAGCTCTATACTTTTTGAACTTGACGGGGCTCACGCTGAAACCAAGTAATTCAACCATACTTACTATATCAAAGTGAATAGAAGTAAAGTAAAAGATCGATACTTAATTCGTGAATATATGGGACATACTAAAAGGATGACATAATTTGTTCCTTTCGTCCATCATAGCAAAGAACTTGCTTTTGACTTTTTTAAATGAGCATCCAAATATGTCTTCAAGTTGTTTGCGATGCTTGATATCTTGAACGATCTTCGCGCACGATTTTTCAGATGTGTCAAGCATCAATACTTCATGCTTAATCTTATCAAAGCGTTTGATTAACTCAAGCTTTGCGGTAGCCTCTTTTAGCTTGCGCTCAAGGCTGTCTTTTTCAGCGGATAAAACGCTGCTCTTGTTGCTATATGCTCGTACCCTCTCATGAAGCTTTGCCAACTCCTTCTTATACATTTGATCGCGTTCGGTTTGATTCGGCTGATGCATGTAGCATCTGTTGTTTGAAGTTGCTGGTCGCTTGCAACGTTTGCCGGTCGTTTTCGCTATTTCCTCGCATTGCATATTTTCTATATATTTTCTATATATATCTATACGATATATCAATATCAAAAAAATGTGATGACTTAGATATCATTTAGATTGACCTCGTCGCGTCTAATACTGTTATAGCCCAACGCTGCCATATGTCCGTGCAACAATTTCTTGTGCATTGCCTCGCGCTCAGGTTGAGTTGCTCGCTGATATTCAGGTGAGCTCTGAAAGCTCATTTCCCAAATATGACGATAATCATTAATTGATAGAGGCTTATCAAATACCTTTTCACTGATTCTGGCAATAGCCCGCGATACGCTCGGTTGGTTATCAATGTGTTTAATAGTTCCATCAGCTAAGATACTGTAATAGAATAGATAAGTTGGCGCTTCGCCAACAAGCTTGGTCAAAAGATTGAGCCAATAAATAAGGAGCCATTTTAGCTTTTCATCCTCAATCGCAATGATTTGCTTTCCCATTGATCTTGCATTCTTGTACTCGTTCATTACGATGTTTATCTCGCCACTTTTTTTAATTTGGAGCCAATTACGATCATTCTTGAGACCAACTACTCGTTTAGTAATATGGAGCTTGCCATAGTCGTTTCTAAGTGATGGTTGCCAAACGTAGCAAGCAATAAGGGTCAATGATTGAAGATCTCGGGCGAACGTGAAGATGTTTTTGCGCTTTTTGTCATACCATTTCAGGATGTCTTCATTGCTGATGATTACGCCATCGCTACGGCTAATACTATATTCGTTAAATAACTCAACAATAGCATTGGATAGCTTGATATTTAATGCATTCAACGACATGAATCGCTCTTTTTGCTTTTCAGTCATCAAATTATCTTTGTACGCCTCAAGACCTTGAGCTTTCATTTTTGCCGCCGTTTCCTTGTAAATGGCTTTTGCTTTTGTATTCACCGCTTTGCCCTGAGGAGTGCGGAGCAACGCCATCAGACGAAAAATGCGCGTCTTATGAGTATTGATGTTATCAGAATTTGCTTTGAGCTCTTTCAGAACTGCTCGCGTATTGTTGAGAATGGCAAGATCATCAGCTTTCAGCTCACGAAAAAGCTTTTCTAAATATTGAGCGCGACGCTTAAGCATGGCTTGGCTTCGCGTGGATGGAGCAAGGATCTTTTCAAAGTATGACTGAGATAGCATGATAGTTTATATATATATAAATACATTCTTGTCTTAGGATAGAATTCTTTTTCTCATTTGAATTTATTCATCATCGTCATCATCGTTGTCATCATCGTTGTCATCATCGTCTTTCTTCATGGAGATAATGCCATTAGAATTTTTAAAGAAATCGATTTTGAATTTGAATACATTTGGGCGCGATTTGCAATGTCTCACACGACCTTTTTGAATGCCTGCACTTGCTCCATAATGAATGATCTTAGCTTTGAATTTGGATTCGGAAAGGACCTTTTCATTGGATGATCGGCACCAAATAGTATAATGATTGTAAAGCACATTAGTTAGAACGTAGCAGAATTTGCCGTTTGAATATCGGGCGAAGTCAAAACTACTGGTTGCTTGCTCTAACTCTTTACAATACTGAGCAATAGGTTCGCTTGAGTTTGATAACATAGACTTGAAGATATCAGTCTCAATGATACTCATTGGCAAGCATGTGGTGAATTGCTTTAAATACTTGACAAATCGGTTCAACACATCTGGCGTACATGTCGATCTGAGCTCGCCATAGAATTTCTTATCATTTTGTCTATCGCAATTGACGTCAAAAACGGTCATTCTTTTTTCAAGAACGCCAACAAGGTGATTCGTTGATGCAATGTACTCGTTTGTATTTCTACATTTCTGATACTCCTTATACAATGCTCGGTACGTGATTACATCATCGGTGATAGCCGTCTTCATCTTGTCCATGTATTCACGAAACTCTTTGTTTGACGCCGAAAGCTCTTCAAACCAAATCAGGCGTTTGCCAATAGCTTTCGGGCTACCTCGTACTCCAAACACTTCGCCAAGATGATTCACTTGTTCAATATTGCTTTCGTTCATGATTTGCTTGAGAATCCACGATAGCGTGCTCTTACCAACTCGATTGAGCTGACTATAAAGCACAAGCATCACTCCAGTTCGCTTGTTTGGCTGATGAATCATATTCGCAAGGTAGTTCATTAGCCATTCAAAACGGTCTTCGCGGTCATTGCAAATGATGTGCTTCAAGTAATAGACAAGGTTCTCAGGTAGATCTTCAAGCTTAACGTCATCGTCAATTCCTTCACCCGTGAGGTTGAAAGGATATGCCATTGAGAATGAGTCTCTATTTTCAGGATTCATGTTCCAGATATACGACGCGTACTCAAATTGATGAAACGGGATGGATGTGAGCATCTCTTTCATACTAATGATTGAGAACTTTTTGTTCTTGACAATTTGTAGCTTGATATTCGCAAATAGACCCGTATCAACGCTTTCAAGCGGATTTGAGTTATCATCGGTAGGCTTTCGCTTGATGTAGCAATGCTTGCTATCACCAACGAAGAATAGAAAGTACTCGTTGATGAACAAGGCAATGAATCGCTGAGCAAGTTCATAGTCGGCAAATTGAATAGTTTTGATCATTTGCTCAAAATGACGAAACTTGCCAAGACGATCAATGCTCATTGAGTTTTTGATTTTTGGCGTGATGTGTTTCTCATACCAAAAGGCAAACTCAGAACGCTGATATGAATCATCAACCATGATTGTCTTAAACTCATCAAAGGTCATGTCCATACAATCAAGCATTCCGGTCAAGCGGGCAACGATAAGCTGAGATTCAAACGTATTGTCAAAGTTTTCCTCACGCGTTGATGACACTTCCTCAACATCCAGCTCTTTGACCACTTTCACCGGGTCGGGGTCATACTTGCTTTTCCAAGCTTTGTACCCCGCGGGGTCGTTGCCTCCGGCAATGGCTCTGAGCTTTCCAATTGACATTGTGATGGGATACTTTGTTTGCTTGCGGTTCTGATAATACGCGGCCATATCTCGTCTCTCATCGAACCCTTCATCGAAAGCATGAGCCATGATCATACCATATGTATGACTATTCGGCTTGTCTTTCGTTTCGGGCATCTCAGCGACCATTCGACTGAACTGAAAGATGTTCGTTGCGTCCATAAACCATGACGGCTTAATCAAGCAACAAAGCTCAAACAACTCGACGTTGTATGCGTCAGCTTCTTTGATCAACTCCGTCATCGATAAGTTATTACATTTGGCCAACGCTAAATCAACGACTCTATCAAGATCATGTTTTGAATCAAATGCCAATTTGATTACTCTTACGGGTTGTCCTTGTTTGCCTAAACTAAATTCCTCTTCGGAACATTCGAAGAAAGGTATATCAAGAAGAATTTTCCCCCGATCGGCGAACGTAGAGAATGTTTCGCGCTTTACAAACTCAAACCAAATATTTGATTCGCGTTTGATGATCGCGAGTGCCGCTCGGGTTAAGGTCGACAGATCGGCGATGGCAAGGCTTTTATCAGCTGACTTGAAGTCAAACTGCTCGTACGCAAAGTAGTTCTTGCCGCGAACAATTACTGACGAATTATTTTCCGTCGGAGATGATTTTACCTCATCTACTATAGGAGATGGTTGCGCGGTTGAGTTGTTGGGAGACATGGGTGGTACTATAGCACTCTCAATAAATTCTTCCGCGTTGTGAATTAATTCACAAACTTCTTCTTTCTTTTTTTCGGGCTCAGCAGTCTTGATATGCTTATGGCATAGATCTTTCTTTGGGGCAAGCTTGCACTTGATCCCGTCGCTCTTGATGAAGTTGCACATGGTGGTTGATATTTTATATATAAGTATTCATCTCTCAGGATCAAATTTTTTTGTGTTTGTGTGTGAAAAAATAATCATTGGAGTCGCTTTCTGGCTCTGTAGCGCCTCTGATAGTCAAGTGCGCGTTCTCTGTGTTTGGCTGCGTACTCTCTTTGATATCTGCGTCTTTCATCTCTGTTGGCTTGGTAGTATCGCCGCTGTGCGGCTTTGATCGCTTCCTTGTACTTTTGATACTGCTCTGGAGTGTAGGTCATGATGTTTTCTATATATACGTTGCTTGGATCAGGTTCAACTTGGACCGGGTTGGACCGAACTTGGACCGGACTTGGACCGGGTTGGACCGAACTTGGACTGCGAACCCGGTCCAACCCTGCTTTATTAAATTCAATGACGATCAGCTGTCTAAGTTGATGTATCACCAACGGACCACTTTCTTGGACCGGACGCGTGGACCGGGCTTGGACCGGGCTTGGACCGGTTCCTTTACAACACGAGACTATATCAAGAATGGTTGTCGTTATCTATTTCATTCATGGTTTTACCCTTTGGACCGTTTTCTTTACTTATTAAAAGATATATAAATATATAAAGGAAAGGGGGGGGCGTACCCATATAGAAATAGAAAGCTATAGAGAGAAAAGTCGAAAATCACCGGTCATTCCCAACCACAATGCGTTCATGATATCTGACCTTGATTAGGGGCGTTGTAGTGAGCTATCATGCTTTGGACCAAGTTCGGTCCAAGTTCGGTCCAACCCGGTCCAAGTTGAAATTTCGGTCCAAAGGTCAGTCCAATTTGTCTATATTCTATCGTTCATCGCTCAGAAATGATTCTGAGGGACTGAAACTACTGATTTAGACGCTTGCGGTTGATAAATTACAAATATGTAATCCTCTCAAACAACATAGATCTCTGATCTGGGTTTGCCCGAACGGTCGTTCTCTGATATTTTTCTGTTCTGTAGTCAAGGGGAGCTTTGCTCCCTTGGCGTCAAGTTAAGGTGATGAAAGGTCGCGCGCTGCGGCGCTGTCATTTTTTTTATCATTGTTCATTTCGCCGCACGTACGATGTCTGATCGCGAAGAAGCCGCCGCCAAGATCCGCCAAGAGCAGGCCGCTCGTGAAGAAGCCGCCGCCTACGCTCGCGAGAAGGAACTACAAGGCCGTGAGAAGGCTCTTGCCGCCCGTGAGCGTGCTCTCAAGGCGGCGGAACGTTCATTGGCACTCTCTCTCAATCGTCTGAAGATTGATCAGACCATGATTGAGGAAGAGAAGCGATTCAACAAGCTCCACGCTGAGCACAATCAAGAACTCGAGAAGTCTCTCCGCGAGATGATGGACTCGATGAAGCAAGAAGACGAGTCAAAGGACGGCGAAGAGGTCAAGAAAGAGTAAGCGCTATGATCGTTGCGCTATCAGCGACAGGTATGAACAACACGAGCGAGTCGGTCGGCCAGAGTAGCCGTCGTAGCTTTCAAATGAAACGAAATAAATGTTTCATTCCGTTGCAATCTCGTCGTGTTAGTAGAATTCGCCACCTCAGGGGGTCAGAGCAGCGGGGGTTGGCACTTGGTCGTACGCAACACCCGCGGTACCTCCTTGCGATCAGAGTACAACGAGAGGGGCTGAAACTTACGGAGAACGCGCGGACAGTCTCGTCGCATTCCCTTTATACATTTATTCTGGTGCGGAACTTTATACAAAAAGGTATGTTCGGAAATGGTCTAAATTGACTACAATCTATATATACTATGGCAGCAGTGCGGCTAAACTGTAACGCATGTAACGCTCGCTTATTGGATGAAATTGATTTTGTGCGCGTTGATTGGATAAAAAGACAAGACCCAGTGAAAGGCAACATCCGAGCCATGACAAGGGCGAAAATGGACCTGGGCATGCGCGCTCCGTTCGCGACACTGAGGTATGCTATGACGCTGAAACTTGGTGAGCATAAAGCCCTCACATGTACCTCACTGTGTGCCAACTTTCAATCAAATCTGATGCATATTGGAGAACTTGGTTTTTCACCCCATGGCATTTCCCATACAATCTCTATTGTAGTGGTTGGTCACACGAGCGGTGATCAAACTTTGCTGAAACTACGTCATTTTCAACGAAACTTTGTGTGCACATTCAAATCGATGCTACCTAGCTACAGCCACCTCAACCATCGTCGTGCGAGCACTACACGCTGAGCTATGGTCCATTCGCTTCGAGCGGCAAATGCAGCCGACAGTGGAGCAAAACCTCCAATAATAGATACATATGTAAAACGTGACGTATGGGTTTAAAGGAACCGGTACAAAACTAACTACAAAAACCGGATACAGGAGAGATAACCCGTTTGAGGCGCGCCAAACATCCAGCAAGGCAGTCATTTTTGAACCAACCGTGACGACGGCACCATCAGCAGGTAAGTCGCGCTCATGCGCCGCCGAACCGGGCAGGCCTCCGCAGCAGCGCTTTGCATGTCGAGGTCGCTGCGTCTTAGACTATGGATGGTATGTGTAATACATGTATTAACTTTACCCTAGCATGGAACCTGGTGAGATAGCCGAGCGTCGCATACAGAGCTATGGCGACCTGCCGCTTTCGCCAAAGCGATGCTTACGATGCGGCAGCGCGTTGCAGGACCACCCGCCTGATCCTGGCAAGCGCATCAGAGAATGCGCGTGCTGTCGCCGTGCGCTGCCGCATTTCGCCTACAGCAACACGCAACGTCGCAAAACGGGCCCAGTCTGCAAAGACTGTCAGGCCCGTGCGCATTATCCAGGCAAGGGCAAGACGACCGGCGAGCGCCACGGCAAGAAGCACATCCAGCGCGCGCGTGAGCTGTCGTCGCAGCGGCGTGCGTTGCTTCTGGACACGACCGCGCACATCAGCGACCCGGAGCTGCGTGGTCGTGCCGCATCGCTTCACCTCATCAAGAGCCTAATGCATTTTAGTAAATCTCAGAAAAAGCGCTACCTTAAACAAAAATTAAAAAATAGTCACATCTTGGTTTCTGTGGTGATTTGGGCGGCATTCTCAAATTTGAACGCGGCGGTCTACTCTGTCCGGACGCGGCAATAGATTGCGGTGATCTATTCGCTGCCTGCACCCGGAGCAACAGAGGGCAAGGCACGTGGTCGGAGAGTGACGCGGCGGTGGGACTGGGCGCTGTACGTGTTTTCCTGGCAACCAGCACCCCACGCGCCAAACACACCGACCGCATCGGCCTTTCGCAGGACCGGGGACAACGAGCTGTTGTGCGCACTTTTGTGTGGCAGACACTAAGTACGAAGCAGCCCGTCTTTTAACCAAAGAAAGCGTATTTAAAGCGCCGGGTGTACTTCGCAGCGGTGGGATAAACACCCTATTAGCTGACCTTACGAGGTGTCTGTTGCTGGAAGGAGGCGGCTTCAGAAACCGGGTCTCTTTGCACCATCCCCTCTCACTCGACGCTCTTTGATTGTGTGCTCGCTGGGTGATCCCTGTGTCAACTTTCGGCAACTGCGACGCGATGCACGAAAACAGTGGCGTCTCGAGGAATCGCAAGTACATATCTGTACATGAGTTGGAGGCTGCGCTTGCTGAAAATGAAGTCGCAAATAGGACTCCAGATGGCCGTGAGACACCGGCCTCTAAGAGGCGTCGTTGCCAACGCAGGCGGACTAATCGTAGTCGACTGCAGCAGCAATTAGCGGCACTCCTCAATGCTGCGTCTTCAAGTGTGCCCGGTGCTTCTTCTACCCGTGAAGAGATGCAGGAACACCTACGAGCAAACGAACAAGCGAACGCAACACCAACTCACACTGAATCGCAAGTACAAAAACGGCGACGACAGCAGCGTCGTCGGGTGGCACGCTATCGTTTGAATCGAGTCCTTATCGCCGCTGACGATCCAGAGGAAGTCGAGAGAAATCGTCTACTGAGGCTTGCTGAACATGTTGAAGAAGGCAAACAGGAAGACGATGACCCAGACGTCGTTCGTGCGAGAGCTGAAGCTAGAGAAGAATGTGAGCGCTCACGTGGAATATCTGAAGCGAGACACCAGCGATTAGTCGAGGCCCGGAGTGCGCGCAATTCTGTCAGGTCTCTGCAAGGCGGGGACAATTCGCGACTCTGCAATACTGCGCGCCGTCTGACTATGCAATCCGAATACGTGCCAGCGCACTTGGAGGAGCCGAGCGAAGTACCTATTGCGCCACGCCCCACAGGCGACCAAGCAACGGATTTACCAGCCGTACGTTTGGGTCCCGATGCTCACCAAGATCGACGCAAGACGCTTGAGCGGATGGCACGCAATGAGATGACGGGAGAACAAGTGGCTGAGCTTGCTGAGCTCCGACGAATTAAGCGAGCGACAGCACGACACAAGCATGCGCTGGCACATGTGGACAAGTTTGTCTTAGCCTCTCTTTCTGGAAGAAATATCGTCGATGGACGGCACAAGATACCACCAGCTTCTCAAGCGTGCTCACACTGTGGTGCCTGGAAGTGGACCAGCGAATCACCCAATTCGTGCTGCCTATCTGGCAAGATCTCACTCCCGCAACTTTCAGCTGCTCCAAGCGAGCTTCACGATCTGTACCGCGATGACGAGTTCCGCCGCCATATTCGGAGCTACAATCAAGTTTTTGCGTTCACCTCCATTGGGGCATCTTTCTCAGATAAGCGTTTTGCTCCGGTCGCAGAAGACACAACGGTTCAAGGTCAACGCGGAGTCTACACCTACCGCATTCAAGGCGCAATGTGTCATTTTATGGGCTCACTGCTTCCATACAGGAACCCAACCACTGGCGAGACAACGAAGCCACAGTTTGCCCAGATCTACATCTACGACCCAGATTCGCAGGAGCGAGTGCGCCGTCGGAAGGGAATTTTTGCAGATCTCGACGTTATTGCTTTGACCAAGCTTGAGGCAATGATGGAAAGATACAACCCGTTTGCTCGCGAGTTCATCAGCATGGGCAATCGAATTCGAGCCGCTCTGCAAGAAGGTGCATCGTTAGCGAACATCGGTTTTGAGCTTCGCGCAAATAATCGCGAGGGACCTCGAACGCACAACGTGCCTACTGTGACAGAGGTAGCAGCAGTCATGGTTGAGCGCAATGCGGAAAAACATCGTGATATTGTTCTGTACGCTCAACAAGGCGGATTGCTCCGCATTTTCGAAACCGATCCCAAGTATGATCCTGTTCAGTACCCGCTGTTGTTCCCCCATGGTGAACTTGGTTGGTCGTTCCGAGATTTGCTAAACTGTCCTTCCTATCGGCGAAAAGAAACCATGTCTCTTCGAGATCACGTTGCATATCGTTTGCATCAGAAAGTTGGCGACATGTCGGTGCTTCACCAGGGTGGTAGATTGTTTCAACAATATTGCGTTGATCAGCGTGCCAAAGTTGAACAAGAGATTTTGCGATGGGTTGCCAACAACCAGCAGCACCTTCGTGCGGATCTTTACAAAGGGATCACAGACGCCTACTTGAATGAGAGCGTGGCCCAACTTGCGGATGTGGAAGGTGTCATCTCTGAGTACGACAGAGCTACTGGAATGCTGGTGGATCCTGCAAGCGGCCGTCAACGCCACTTTCTTGACCAAGTAGGCCAGCGTGTTATTCTCCCAGCTTCCTTCACAGGTGGGGAACGCTACATGTACAAACAGTATCAAGACTCGATGGCAATGGTCCGGGAGTTTGGCAAGCCAGACTTATTCATGACCGTCACATGTAATCCGAAGTGGAGCGAGATTACTGACGCTATTGGTGATAACCAGACGGCCCAAGATCGCCCTGACGTGGTCGCGCGGGTTTGGAACCTCAAGCTGAAGGCTGTGCTCAAAGATCTCGACGATGGTGTACTTGGTAGACAGATCGCGCGCATATATGTGATTGAGTTCCAAAAACGAGGCTTGCCGCACGCTCACATTCTTATCATTCTGGCCGAAGAAGATAAGCCGAAGACAAGAGAGGACTTCGACAAGTTTGTGAGTGCAGAGGTTCCAGATCGAGATAAACACCCCGCTCTCTATCAAACTGTCATGACGTGCATGCTTCACGGACCTTGCGGGAAAGACCATCCTAATGCGCCGTGTATGAAAGATGGTGTGTGCTCGAAAGGGTTTCCCAAACCAATCAGTGAAGTCACTCAGATCAATGACGATGGTTATCCCAAGTACATGAGACGTCGGCGTCCAACGGGGACTTTGGTGTTTAATGGAAAGGAGTACGACAACTCTACCATCAATGCGTGGGTTGTTGGATACAACCCGTGGTTTTCGCAGAAGTATGACTGCCACATCAACGTGGAAATATGCTCTACAATCACTGCAATCAAGTACCTGTACAAGTACGTGTACAAAGGGGCTGATCGCACTGAGTTTAGCATGAAAGTCATGCAGCAAGACAACCAACAATCAGGTCAACCTGCAAGGGAGCCCAACGAACTGATCCGGTACATCAAAGCCCGTTATCTCTCGCCCGTCGAAGCTTGCGTTCGTATGTTTGAGATCCCAATTCAAGATAAGACTCACACTGTTGTCACGCTTCACATCCATCTACCCGATTGCCAATTCGTCACTTACCGGTCCTCAGGGGATCCTCGCGATGTTCTCGAAAGAGGGAAACACACGACTCTAACACGGTTTTTCGAGTTGGCCGCTTCAGATGAAGAAGCGAGAAAGCTGCTGTACAAGGATGTTCCCAAGTACTACCGATGGGATAAGAGTCAGCAAAAATGGTTCAAGTACAAACGAAACGTGCGAGCAATTGGCCGCATGGTTCACTGCTCTCCACGAGACGCTGAGCGCTTTTACATGCGTGTGTTGCTCTGCCACCGAACTGGACCGACTTCATTCGAAGACTTGCGCACTGTGAATGGGCAATTGTGCGAAACGTTTAAGGAAGCAGCCGTCCGCGCCGGTTACGTGGAGAATGATGATGAGTGGGTCAAATGCATGGAGGAAGCAGCTCTTTTCCAAATGCCGTATCAGCTTCGCGAGCTATTTGCGACAATCCTTGCGTTCTCGGCTCCTAGCAATGCCGGTGATCTGTGGCGGCGGTTCTTTCACGACCTTTCGCTGGACTTCCGCCACAAGTACCGCGATCATATAGACAAAGATCGCATCGTGCTTTTCCAAACGCTCTTCAGTGTTGATCAACACCTACGAGCCAACAACACAGACCTAGCCAGCTTTCGCGACATGCCAGCTATGCCAGAAATCCCCGTGTCACTCCAGCAAGAGCAACATCACAATCTTCTCCTGTTCCGCGAGCAAAAGGGATACGATCGCCAGGAGCTTGAACAAGTCATCGCTGGAGTTGATGGTCTCAACAAGGATCAACGATATATATTTGACAAGGTCATAGCCGCTACTGCGTCAGGCTACTCAGGACGGAAGCTCTTTTTCATTGATGGCCCGGGTGGCACGGGCAAGTCCACACTGCTCAAGCACGTCCTTGCGAAGGTTCGGTACGACGGAAAAATCGCGATTGCTGTAGCTTCCAGCGGCATTGCAGCGTTGTTACTCCCTGGTGGCCGTACGGCGCATTCAACGTTCAAGATACCAATCAAGCTGTCTGATACGTCGACATGCTACATCCCCAAACAGTCCAAGTTGAAGGAACTTCTTCAAGAAGCTGATCTTATTGTTTGGGATGAGGCTCCAATGGCTCATCGGTTTGCCTTGGAGGCCGTTGATCGGACCCTGCGCGATGTGCTTGACCAACCGTTCGAGCCATTTGGTGGTAAGGTGGTTGTTCTCTCAGGTGACTTCAGACAGATTCTTCCAGTTGTGGAAGGAGGGACACCTGCAGACACTTTGGAGGCATGTATTCGCTCCTCAGTACTATGGACACAGTTTGAAAAACTTCGGCTGACGATCAACATGCGAGTGCAGAACGCAGCGGACTCTGAGACGGCTGAGGATCTAGCGGCCTTTTCTGAGCTGCTGTTGCAAATCGGAGAAGGACGCCATCCTATCCATGAAGCACTTGGCCCAGATTTCATCCAGATACCAACGGATATGATCATATCTAATCCTGCCTACGATCCAGAGCTGGATGCCAGCGAGGCAGCTAACGAGCTTCCGGTGTCTCTTGGCATGCAGAGAATTGTTGAAGCGGTGTACCCTTCGGCAGATTTGAACAATCCGGACGTGGCTACAGATGAATACTTCGCCAATCGAACGATTCTTGCACCGACAAACGCAGCGGTTCTGAGGTTGAATGAGTGTGTCGCATCACGAGTTCAAGGTGTGTCGACAACGTATCTATCGGTCGACTCAATTGAAGAAGATGAGGGTACAGGCAGTGCATTCTTCGAGACAGAGGTGCTGAACTCCATCAATCTGAATGGGATACCACCACACAAACTGATTCTCAAGCCAGGAATTCCTATCATGCTGATCCGCAACTTGAATCCCGATGCAGGCCTGTGCAATGGAACACGACTTCGCATTGTAGAGTTGAAGCAACATGTCATTCGGGCAACAATAATGACAGGAAGCCACAGCGGTCGTGAAGTCCTCATTCCCAAGATCATATTCATTAGCGACAATGACAAGAAGCAATTCCCTTTCCGACTTCGACGAAAGCAATTTCCAATCGTACCTGCATTCGCGATTACGATCAACAAAGCACAAGGCCAAACAGTTCCCAACATGGGGTTGTACTTGCCAACACCTTGCTTTGCTCACGGCCAGTTGTACGTCGCCATCTCGCGGGCACCATCAAGATCAAGAGTTAAAATCCTAATCGAGAACCCAGTGACAGAGGATGATAACAGCATCTTCACCAAGAACATCGTCTACAGGGAGATCTTTGAGTAGGTCCAAGTAGGTCAGCCTTCAATGACATCTGCATTCTCCAAATACACGTTTTTCATTTTAAATTGTGCTTTTCTCTATTTTGCTTTTCTACTCCAACCCAGCACATACACTCCGCCCGCGTAGCGGGCGGCACCAACTAGTTCGGTCATTATACTAATATCTCTGAAAAATCCGCCCCCAAAAAAGCAGAAAGGACGATCGGAAAACGGCCTTAATGACCACTTTATCGTCATTTAGCCCCTTAACTATGGAAATTGCAGTATAGTATAATCAAGACAAAACAGTGGCAACGAAAGGGTTAAAGAAAGAGTTTCCGTCATGAACATTTATTTCACAATTTCAGGAACAGAAAGCTGTCGCTCATTGTCCGCGGTTTATGCCTCTCATTGTACTTATATCCTACACATTATTTCCTGGATCTTTGTTTTGTTGCATACCGCCTTACTTTCTAAGCCGTCCTAAGCAATCCACAACAGGACGCACACACGTATTGCCGTCAGCCCAACACACACGCACATGCGTGGAACTCCAGCAACACATGACACACACGTGCAGCACCCTACAACATGAAGTGCTGGGAGTAAATTACCATCCTGGTGCAGCACCCACGCCCCACACTACACAGTCAGGTAAGGAAATACTCACACACCGCAGTTAATACATGTGAATCACATATCACGCATGCACCGCACTCGGATGACACAAACACAAGCACACACACAAACACGGGACTGCCACAACACACAAACACATCTCACACGCACAACGCCCCCACAACAACACTACGCATGCACTATACTCCCACAACCCAACACATGCAAACGTACGTGCACAGCATACCGACAGAACACCACTCATAGGTTGTACTCTCATAACACACCCCGACAATACACCACACACAATTATATCACTGCCACAACACACTCTTGCATCGAAGATAGTTGAGACCACATCCTCTCTAACCTCGAACAACAGTGCAGAGCAATCTACGACAACAATCGATTCAATTTATTTGGTTTTGTAAGGCACACATGTATTTACCCAACAGATTTGCCTCTACTCAAAAATCTGCTGGCAAACGATGTTGGATGTATCGGCACCCTCGTCATCCTGCTGAGGTGAGTTACACCAGCACCTCCCGAACTTGCTCTTCGATGACTCGATCAAGTGTGTCGACGATGGTAAGCTCTCTCAGCTCCTTGTTTAAGCGACACCCCTTCTTCCGCCGTCTTGTCCGACGACGATCGCGAACGTCCGGAGGCTCGGCATTCGCAGGCGTTGCGTTCACCAGCTCGTTTTCTCGCAATGCGTCCTGAAGCTCATCCAAAGTTCGGCGTTTACGCTTTCTACGGAACAATCACAAACCGGATTAGATGCATGAATCATTACAGTCCACATTATAAATCTCACCCCTTGCGGCCAGGTAGCCTGTGCATTGCTGTTGTGCTAATTGTCTCTCACCACCACGTATCTGCCACACATCAGTGATGGTTAGACTTGAAGTCTAAGTGAAGTGCATGTGCGCGCACTCTAAAGGTTCCACGAAATACAGAACATTTGTACAAAACATTTCCCGCGTGCATAGATGATTTCTGATGGCAATCATGTTTATCAAGACGGACAACAGCCCAGTTTGGGTTTTCACTGCTCCTGGTGCTAGTTTGGTGCTTCACTACTCCCACTGTCGTTCTTCACCTGTAGTCACTCTGCGTGCAGTCGCAACTGTATCTCCAGACCCCTCAGTGCAATAAGCTGTCCTAGCTAAGTATTCTTGTTCCCCTCACCAATTCTCATGTAAATCGTTAACTCAAACATAAGGATACGACTGCTGAGACACAGCACCCCTCCGTTTGGCTTTTGGTTAGAAGGCACACGCCTTATCACACTGGGCCGAAAACCCAGGAAACAACGCTCTTTGGCGTTTTAGAAGCATGCAGAATCTAGATCTAGGTGGCCAAACATAAAGAATTCTCATTGAAATTGGCGGGGAATGAGAATAATACAGAGAAAAAATTTTACGCCGTGGGGTCAAGAGGTAATCAATCGGTAACTTACACGAAAATTCCAACTCAGTGTCTTGTAAAAAACCAATTGACATCTGCAATGACATTGCAATGCAATGACAATGTTTTGACAGGTGACACCTAGCTCTGTCTTCAGTCGAGGTGTCTTCGCGTCGCCCTTCGCCGCTGCGCGGACCAGGCGTCGTGCGTCGCGCTCGGACAGTTTTGGAGGGCGCCCGACGGGGTTTGTGTTGCGCTTCGCTCTGGGCTTGACGACGCGTGAAATGGTCGAGATCGGCCGACCGACGCGTTCGCTGATGGCTCGATACGACAGTCCCGTTTCGTGGAGACCTTTGATCCGGCTGATGTCAGTCTGAGAGAGGGGCGTCTTTGGCCCCATGCGTTGACTGTCAACTAAGTCTCACCCAGCCACCAATTGCCCACAGGCCCATCAGTCAGATACTATACGTTTTTGTATCAGGTTTTTGTTCCATGATTGTGTCCACACGTCATTTTTTTCGGATGTATGGGAGGGGTGCCAACGTGTGGGAAAAGTGGCGCCGCAGCCATAACCACGCGTCGCATATTCTGAGAGGTGCCACCTGTCAAAACAGCGTCCAGCACCTCCCACTACAAGTCACGATATCGTAAAATTTAGGACTGTTCCATTATTTTTGGCCAGGAGTGTATACAATATCCCTTCAATAGAGGATACCTTCAGAAGAGAGAACAATGAAACCACACACACAGAACAGAAGAACACACACCAAGCAAGAGGAACACACCGAGGCAGCATCGCGCGCGTGCTCCGCGCCTCGCGCCGACAGAAAAGATGACAGCAATGAGCAGTGAAGAAATCAAGGAAAAATAAAAACAAATGTATTCAATCTATCCCCTGCGTCTAGCGGCTCGTTCGTTGCGTCGATCGCCTTGAAACGCAACGATATGCTCTCGTGGAATGTTTTCTGCCGATTCCCATGTCGGCTCCCACTTGACCAGGTACATGGGAGCCCCTTCGTCCAATCGCTCGGCCAAAATCGTTCGAAAAAGGTACGTAGCGTTCGGAGTGGCTTGAGCGATGCCCGCATGTACCGTTTGTCCCTGGGTACGTTTAGCGTCTCTTGTGAGGTCAACAACCTCAGTGGGCGGCGTGGTCCTTGCACTTGGAGGTGGGACTTGGTGCGTGGGGGGAAGCAACAGCTGCGGGGGCATGCTTGCCAACACGGCGTCGACGTACTTTCCGTCGAGCACCCCATCACCCTTTTGCTGGATTACGTTGCTCGCCGCAACTCTGAAGTGGAACTCACTCCGAAAATTCGAACGAAGAAGGTTTCGGAGCGTCAACTTCCCGGTCTCTGTCAGAACCAGAGCTTGACCAGTCGCTTGACAATGACCGTCTACGATGCGGTCACAGAAGGCGCTGAAGCGTCGCCTCGTGAAAGGCATCGGAGATTCAGAAGGCAACTCCAAGAATGGAGCGATTGAAAGATACTGACGGGCAACCAGCTTTTTTTTTTTGTTTATTACGTCTATACCGAGTGCAACCTCTCCCCCATTTACTTTGCGAAGCACCGTTCGCACATTTTTGCAAATGACAATGCAGGGCCTGCCATTTGTGGACGGCCCGTGTATGTCTTCCGCTTCTTGATTAACGGTTTGTCTACCTGGCTGAGGCATGTTGGATATGTCCAATGCAAAAAGCAAGTGAATGCAAAGACGAAACTTGTAGAAGGCATGGGCACAACTTTAATGCAATGTTGACCGGCCATCCTGTCTCTGGTTGATGCAGCACCTCCATCCTTTCGTCATCTTGTCCCATCGTACGTTGCAACCGCTTCAGCTCTGCGTTCGACAAAGCAAATTGTCATACGTTCGGTGGATTCGTTCCCTTGACGACGACAGTTTCAGAGGCTTCCGTAGTCGTCAAGAACGCGATTCCAGCTCTATCTTCATTCACACTTGAAAGCCGCTCGCATTTCTTGATTAAGCGCATTCGACGGAGAAGCTTGTACTTGATACTGCTCTTTTTCGGACGGTCGCGATCCATTCCATGCTTCGATACACACAAAACCAGCTTCTCAATCAAATTACACACCTTGATCCGTTTCCGGAGCGTGTAGTCTCTCTTGATGACCTTGTTGAACTGCTCGATGGGGTTGTTCGTCTTCGCAAAGCCGGTTGCAGCGTGGAAGCACTGCCAGCGAGCAAGCTTTCCGGTGAGCCATTGCTCGTTTGCATACCGAGCAAACACCGCCGTCTCGGGAATAAGCAGCCATGCCACCATCGCCTCGTTTCTCATCACGTCGAATTCGACACTTGTCGCGAAGTCCATTCGATGGATATGCTTCATTATGTCACGGGCGATGAGGCGACCCAGCGTTCTCGTTCTTTCATGAAACTTAGACACCACATGATAATAGCACATCAAGCACTTGAATCGTGATGAATCGCAGCATTAAACGGTGCGCTGTCGGCATCTCCCATAAGAGCTTGGAGTTTCAGAGTCACTCCCGTCAGTTTCGCAAACTCGCGCTTGACGGCAGCGAACACATGAAGCCAAACGGCCTCGGCACGTTGAGATACGACGACAAATGCAATTGGTAGGAGTACGCGGTCTTGCTTCGAGATTCCGATAACTATGACTGGAAAATCGCATTGGTTGAGCTTGAATGTCGCGTCAACATGGACAATAAACTCATCCGGTGGGGCTTCGAAAGATTGCAAAAGGCGTTGACTGGTACTTCCAACGATAAAAGGCGCTTCGTCACTCCCATCCCCAATCTTTGGACTCCCAAATTCATCGAAATCAAAACCGAAAGCGTACGGGTCGTCGCTCGATGCCGACATCCCATAGCGCTCGACGAGATTGATCACGGCACCAACAGTGTCGACGCCTCCGAGCTGCGTTTTTCGGAAGTACTCAACAAATGATTGAATCTGGCGCAGTGGTGGCAACGTGTCTTCATTTAGGTCGAGGGGTGTGTAGAACCGCATTGTGAATACGCGATGCCTGAATGTCTTGCCTAGCCAAATCTTTGCAAAACGATTTCATGATCAGCGTCAATCGTGGTTGCTTTGGCGAAGTAACAGTTACGATGTGCTCTCCGCTAGTGTACATGCAAACCATCCCGCTGGTTTCGCACCGAACAACCTTGGCTCGCCACGAGCACTTCGCGTAACCGGACACAGACTGACACACTTGTGATGAACATTTCAAAAATTTTATATCATTAGGTGATCATTGCTGGCATTCATGCGCAATGTACAACGAACGCGATTGCTTTTTTCGACAGCACTCGACTTCATTGACAACAACGTAGTGTCGGCTTCCATGCTGGAGCCGAACGTCGCTTCCAAGTTCCACGCGATACGGGTCATGCTTGCAACTGGATTGCGTTGTCTGGTATAGCGGTGGAAGGATCCGACCATCACGAAGTTCAGCACCAGTCACCACTGTGCCCAATCATCGTTCCGACTTGTGTGTTTTCATGTTTCGCGTGTGTGCTCTCTTGCTCTCTCGTGTGCATTCCACCGATAGTGGGTGGTCTTTGAAGGGGAGGGATGTGTTTTTGGGTGGTTTGGTGTGGGCGTCACGACCTTTGGGTGCTTGTCATGCTTTTCCTATTCTTGCTGTGGTCTCCCTTCAGAACACGCAACCACACACAACGTACTGTATTATGCATATCTGCATCCCCGTGGGCAACTAAAGTCTTGGGAATGCTTGGTGAGCGTCCGCCGACATGGCGACCATCAAGCGAGCGCGTCTCCTTGCGGTGGCATCCTTTGCCCAAACGGGCGACTTCAACTGAGGGAGTACCGCGAGTGGTCTGGTGAATGGACAGGCACTGGGCGGTGCACTCGCACACTCATGTGCAGTGGGCCAGGCCCTTTTGCACCGCGCCCCCTGGTGCAGACAGCCATCCCACTGTCCTGCGCCAGGCTACTACATCCCCGCTGCACTTCCCACAGGAGTCTCGGACTGCCATACAATTCACACGCCCAGAGGGGCGCTAATATGCAATACACAACATGAAGTTTGCAACGACACATGCACGTCACCTCCAGTCCTCTTTGTCTGGTTATCCTTAGCGTTTCAAGTGGTGCTACCCCTCACCACACTAGGCGCGCTCATCTTTATCCAATCAGTTGCCAAGTATCGCTCTTTCCTCTGATTCCATTGCTCAGTGTTCTGACTCTTTTGTCTCGTGGCCAATCAAAATTGGTTTCAGCGTTACAGCTCAGAAGCAACGCAGCCACGCACACACACAAAGCTGCAATAGTTATAGGATTGCTACACTCCGGGACAAAAAATACGGAACATACATGGAATTTTCAGTGCACGCGGCGTGCACTGTCGTCGGCGCTGTTTCACTATGTGATCGAGCACCCATCGAAGCATCTGCGGCTGTGGCTCGCGCTCGCCCTCGCAGCTTCGCCTCCGGACAGGAAAAAGAAACAGCATACGGACCGAGTTGTGGAACAAAACACGTATACTAAAATCATCATTAAGTGAGTGCTGGTCGTCCAATAGTGCGTCTTGTGCCCCTTGTGCGTGACGACCTCAATGCAACGCCTGGCCATCGAGTCTATGAGATTGCGCACTTCCACCATTGAAACCACGTCCAAAGCGGAAAACTTGCAGTAGTCAGCTCACAAATGCTGCTGTATTGGCGTCCGCCGTCGTAGACGCATCGGGCCAGTGACGCCCAAACATTCTCGATAGGATTCAGATCAGGTGATCGGGACGGCCACTCCATCACCTGGATCTCGATTCCTTCGAAAAATGCTGTGGTTTCGCGCGATGTGTGGATCGCGGCGTTATCCTGATGAACAGGAAGTTGCATAGTGAAGATGGGTGTAAGAGAGGAGGTATTCGGGGAGCGTGTAGATGCAGTCAGACGATGCTTGTCGCCCAACAAGCACCACCAACTTGCTGTTCCCTTCCCAGCTTATCGCCCCCAGACCATGACACTCCCGCCGCCTTGCCAACGGCGGACGACCTGATGGGCAGGACGACGGAGGTCACGCCAGTAATGGCGGTAACCATCCGCTCCGTCCAAACTGACTTTCTTCTTGTCTCAGAAGATGACGTCCTTCCATTCCTGTGAGCGCGTCATGCTCGCCCAATCCAGACGCGCCGCTTTGTGGGCACCTGTCAACGGCAGCGTTGCCTCCATCTTTGTGTAGACGAGGAAGTCGCACCGCGACAGCACGCGACGGACGGACCAGACGCTGCAAGCCAGGTCCAACTCCTGCTGCAGGCGACCAGCTTTAGTTCCCCCCTCGCCGCCTCGCGGATGAGGCGACGTGTGTCTCGCTCTCGTTGCTGTCGTGACTTCGATAACACGACGCGATACACCGTCGCAAGCCCGCAGCCGATGCGAGCGGCGATCTCTCGCAGGGAAATACCGCCCTCTCGCAAGCCGATTATCCTTCCGCGCGCATCGTCTTAGATGCGTGGCATTAGGCGAATGGGCACATGAGCTACTCAATCGACTGTCACTCATTTAACCTTGATTTTAATATACGTGTTCTGTTCCACAATTTTGTCCGTGTGATGTTTCTGTTTCCTGTGTGGGAGGGGTCTCGCTGGGGGCGACGCTGCGAGCGCTAGCCACGGTCACAGATGGTTCGATGCGTGCTCGATTACATAGTCAAGCAGCGCCGACGAAAACGCACGCGGTCAATGGATACTGAAGTTTTCATGTGTGTTCCGTTATTCTTGTCCGGGAGTGTATTGGAACTGTGGCTCTACCGAAGTGCAGTAACACTCCAGTAGACACATAAGATAGCTGTGCTGAGCACGGAAAAGCTCTGGATCTTCTCAGACAACATTACATTCTGCTAAAGTGCTTGTCAGATGTGAGCAGCACAAGAATACGTTCGTATATAGTTAATGAATCAATGTGCGCGTTATCTCGAAGGCTCTCAAGCAGCGGCGCAGTCTGGCGAAGGTGAGCGGGAGGAAGCCGACGCTTTCCGATCGCGCACTTCGCGGCGTCGATAGGTCTGTACTCGTCTGCAAATCTCATCGACAGCTGTTTTGCAATGAAGGGATGTCGGAGGTCGTTGTGTTCGTCGGCAAGCCGCGCTCACACGATTACGTGTGGACGCTGTCCGGGAACCTCCTCGCTTTCGCGCAACTGCATTATGGAACTCAGTTTTGGTTCCTGCACGACAACGCGCCCATCCACACGTCAGCGGAGACATGCGCATTTCTAGCACAGCAAGGTGTTCAGCTGATGAAGTGGCCCGCAAGATCTCCGGATCTAAATCCGATTAAGAACTTGTAGGCTATTCTCAACGAGATTGCGAGCTTCGTCACATTCATTTCACGTAGTTGCCCCCACAACATATTAAAAGGGAAGGTCTAGCTCAAACAAACATATAAAAGTATGCTTGCATTTTGTGCTGCTCACATCGTTTTGATCATCACTTCAAAAAAACCATTTCCCAACCAGTACAAAATTTACCAACCAAGTTGCAACTTGGGGTTAAAGCCATTTTTGACAGTGGAACACAACTAAACAGCGAAAGGTACTTCCCAAAACTCCGACATCTGCTCATTACTTTTCCCAGTCAAGATGACAACTGCATTTTTTGAGTGCGTATCTCCTGTGGCGACTGGAATTTGCTGTGCTCCTTACGCATTCCGTCGTGCGTCGTTCAACACCTCTTCGAACAAAGACCTTTCTTGTGATTCACCAAGTAGTTTGAATCGAAGCCCAGAAACTCTGAAGATGACCTTGCTCTGCGACTCACACCCAGAGTGACACAGAAGGTTAGGTAGGCTTGTGCTTCCCTTCGGGAAGTGGGTGTTTCTCAAACTTGACAAGGCTCGAGTGATAGCTTGACAATGTTCAACACATGTTTGACAATGCTCAAGAGGTACCCCACCACTTGACTTCACTACAGTGAGTGACTCCTTGGGTGTGTTGCTGATGTTGAGACGCTGACTTGAGGGTTCCGTGGTAAATTGAGGAGTTTTGGCTTTCTGTCTCTGTCCTATGAGCGACTGTTGCGAACAGTCACTCGGGGGGGGGGCAATTTATTTCTCCCCCAAAATTAACGATCTAAGCTAGGAAAACCTAGAAAATACCAAAACGACACTGGAGCCCTCCATAAGTTCGCCTTGACAATGCTCAAACTTGAAGCTTCACGTGGGTGCTAAAGTTCGCACCAGAGACTTGACAACGCTTAAGTACCCAATGCTTGAGTTGTCGAGCAGCTAAAGCCAAACAGAAACTTGACAACGCTCAAGTACCAATTCTAACTTTGGGCTGTGAGTTGCTGACGCCAAATGGAAACTTGGCAACGCTCAAGTACCAAATCCGACTTCGACAAAGCTTGATCCACTCCACCACAGTCATATCCTCACCTCGCTCTGCTGCGAAGTATGCGCGTGTATTCTGGCGATCTTGGCGAGCAACGGAGTCCTCTTCTTGCATGGTCGCCATTCGGTTAGAAGTCAGCGTCCTGTACTCACCACGGTCCAGCAGCTTTTTTTTTTTTTTTGCGACGCATAACGCGCGCATACGGCTCTCGAGGACATTCCAACACCTCTCAATTGGGTTGATCATCGGGCGGTAGGGTGGCAATCGAAGCGTCAAGAGCTTGGTGGAGTTCACGATGCCGTCGCTCACGACATAGTCCTGCACCAGGATGCCGACTTGACTGTGTGTCGGCGCATCATTCGTGACGATGACTATCTTGCGATCGCTACCAAGCTGGTGAAATTTATCAGAGCGCATTACAGTAATAGATAGGTCACCTACAATGTGCGCATTCTCGCATTGTTGTCCGTGCTGTACACATCATATTCGTGATGTAATGGAGTACATTACATATGTCGACACGCGAGGCAGTGCATCAACCCTTTCGTTGCCGAGAGGTACCGTATAGGGCTTCTTATAGACTACGGCCGCATATAGTCCACACGCCTCTATTTGGAGCACTCCCAATGCATATGGATTAATTAACCAGAATATAGTACATACGTGGCAAGTCATTTTTGAAAACACCCGCAAAAAATGACCGGCCGCACGACGATCCAGGGAACTATCGCTCACGACGTGGAGCACAAGCGCAAGTCGTATGACTACCGGTTCAAGAACGACGTGTTGGTTTTCTTCGGCGCTGGCAGGGAGCGTGGCACTGCTCCGCCTCCTGGCCGCATGGACGAGACTTTGCTGAAGTTCTTTGCGGAGGAGTGTTTGTGTCTGGTGAAGAAAGAGAACAAGAGAAGTCTCATCTACAAGTGGCTTCTAAAGGCCGAGCTTATTGCGCTGAAGGCCTCGACGCTACGAGGCTCACGGTGCCGTCGTGCTCGCCCTACAGGTGTCGCCGTCGTTCTCTCGACTGAGGCGGAGGCACAGCTTGCCGACTGGTGGCGGATCTTCGTCGTGACGGCGTGCCTGTGTCCATCAGCACGCTGAAGTCGCAAGCTCTCGAGGTGGCCAAGGAGTTTGGCATCCCTGCTGGCACTTTCTCCGCCACCCACCGTTGGCGACGTGGGTTCATGAAGCGTCACGCGCTATCCCTGCGTACGCATCAGAGCCAGATGCGTCTTCCAGACTCTGAGCGCCAGGCAGCTCTCTTCCGGGACGAAGTTCTGTCGACCATGAGTCGCCTCAACATTGGTCCAGCAGATGTATTCAACGCTGACCAGACTGCGGTCATGTTCGTGTGACATCGTGCACATACCTTGCGACGAGGGCGCTGGCGTCAGGGTAGATAATCTTCGAATGAGAAGGTTGATGTGCCAGCCTTCGGGCTGGCTGGCCGGCTAAGAAGCCGGCCCGTGCGATCAACGGGATTCCTTATTCCCGGTGGTCGCACTTAGTGTGGACCACACAAGTCCGCACTTTATGTGGCACAAACTAAGTTCTTGTTTGTGTGTACCACAGTAGGGAGTAGGTACCGGTACAATACCGGTTGTAGGAGTGCATGTAAGGGGGGCGGCTAGCGCCCTTCATCAATAAGACTTCGAGTTTTGCCTCCAACCACACAAGCCGGCTCCGGCGGAGATCTCGCGGGGTCCTACGTTATCGACCACTGTGGACTCAGCTACACACTCAGGTACGCGAACGGACGTCTCGTGCGGACACTGCCAGGTCTGTATTGGTGTATATTGCGCTAGTGTGTATACGTGTGCATTTCTCGGAGCCAAAGCGCCTCCATCTCTGTGGGAAGGGTATTGGCCAAGTCCCATACCTGCCCTGTACTTCATATTCAGTAGTCATCTTACGTTCGCCAGCAGTGGCTTACGTATTTCATATTAGGAAAAGAGAGGCAAGAGCCTCCAAGGTTGCGATTGTTAATAGAATAACCGGAGGGCCGGCTCGATTAATACAAATCGTTCAGACCTATTGTTCTATATTGTTTCCGCGTCTCTCGCTATCTCGTGGGCTTTCACAGTGAGTCCGGATACGAGTGCCAGCACTCGAAAGGACATACTAAGGGTACACAACGTGAGATACTTGACCGCAGGAGCTAGCTTTCTCTATAAGCTGTGCTCCGCTAGTGTCACTAAGGCTAGCGCTACCCCTTCGCTGGCTTAGTGAGTGAGAGTTATACGCCAGATTGCATAACACTATATCACATTCGAGCTCTTACCCAAGAAGACGGTGAGCGCGGCGGGCGCGAAAACGGTGTGGGTCAAGTGTGGCGCCAAGGAGAAGGAAAGGGCCACTGTGATGGTTATTGGTGGCATGGACGGCACCAAGTACGATCTCTTCATGGTGTTCAAGTCAAACGTCGCCAAGGACCAGGACAAGCAAGCTTTCAATGACGCGAAGCAGCATGGATTCGGCAGGATCTTGTGGAATGAGGTGAGTAAGCTCCAGTCTGATTACAGCATGATGATCTATGGGAACAGGGCTGGATGGTGGAACGCGAAAATCACGGTCGCGTTCCTCAAGCACCACTTCGGTGACCGCAACCCAATGAGCCCACCGAAGCTGCTGCTGCTGGACCATTTCTCCGGTCACTGGACGGATGAAGTGGTCTCATTTGCCAAATCTGTGAACGTGCACCTGCTGAAGATCCCTGCCGGCATGACATGGAGGTGCCAGCCAGCAGACGTCGCGTGGATGAAGGCGCTAAAGGACCGATTGCGTTCGCTGTGGGTGGCTGAATTGCGGCGCGAATTGGACAACCGCCAGGAGGGCGTGCCGTTCAAGATGGTGGCTCCCACCCGTGCTACCGTCGCTGCATGGGTGAAGGCAGCGTGGGATCTGGGATAGTCTACGATCGTGAACGGGTTCAAGGCATGTGGCTACTCTACAGCTCCAGTCGAACCAGATGACACACCAGAGAACCAATATTGTGATGCGCTCATCGACCAACTGCGTTCTGTAGGTATCGGTCTCCGCGAGCTGACCGAGGACATGGACATCTCTTGCAATGACGGCGGTGATAGCCATGAGGAGATGTAAAAGACAATGTTAGTATTTTACCTTGTTTTGGAAATTTGAGTTCAAACGTACCTTATACAGTGCGGAGCATTAACCCTTTCGTTGCCGCATTTTTGACTTGTTTTTTGTATAGTGCAATTTCCATAGTTAAGGGCTAAAATGACGATAAAGTGGTCATTTAAGGCCCATTTCCGATCGCCCCTTCTGCTTTTTCAGGCCAGATTTTTCTCGGATGTTTCTATAATGACCGAATTCTGGTCATTTTAGACGATTTCCGAAAGCGATCTGATTGGATAAAAGTATGCGACTATAAATTACACGATGGGAATTTCTCCGAAAGTTCACAGACAGTCCCGCGAAGATATTTATACCACGCTGTGATGGGTGGTTGTTGAGACGTGGTTGATCGCGATAGCTAAGCGAGTTGACGATCATTTTGTCATACAGAATTCGGAGTAAAGATGGATTGAACGATGATTCCTCTCGGCACGGAAGTGTTCCGTCGCATCACAGCGGATGCCCACGCGCAAGTTCAGTCATCGGGTGATGTTCTAACTTACGTCGAACATGCAAGCAGAGATTTGGCTGCGCTGGAAGAGGTATTGCCGATAACATCCGACTGGAATGTTGCTGTGAGAAATATCATATCGTCAGAGCGATTGGAAGGACCAAGTGTGACTGCGCGTGATTTGCTGGAAGCCGATATGGCCATAGTCTTTCTGGTTTGCATTGATGGTGACGGAGAGGTATCAACGTCTAGCGGTGCAAAGCCGACATCGAAGATGGAGAAACACGTGATGAATCAAGGAAGATATATTCGCATTCAGCCCCAAACATTGTATACGGTGCAACGCTCAACTGCCCTCTACTTGCATTTTGTTATTGCTCAACTACGTGTCGCCGAGACATTTCAATCTTCGTTGAAGCTTGGTTTCCCTGCCCATACAATGTTGTGATTAAAAGTGGTGACATTCGGATCTATCCGAGAGGTTTTGTTGAGTCGCTAATGAAGACTTGTACGTATCGAGGCTCTAAATGGAAGAACGTACTTGATCACTTGGTGTTCTGCAAGTGCAACCCAAACCGGACCGATTGTGAAGCGAAGCAGAAGAAGAGACGTGATCGCAATGAAGTTCAAGCTGTATGTGAGTTGTGCGATCATCCACCGTTCAGGTCTCGGAATTCGTTGATAAAACACAAGCAACGCAAGCACCCGAGCCAGAAAACAAATGAACTCGAGCTTTCTCAAGGCCTAGCGACATGCTTGAGCCAAGCGAATCAAGACGCAAGTGCGAACTTGATGTTATCGCCGGCGGAAATTCAGTTTGTAAACGAAGACTACGTCAGCAAACCCAAGCGACTAAAGCGAAGAGAGCATCCGTCGTTACTCGAAGAGTTTAATTCGTGCTTGGATCAGATCGACACTTCCACGCCATTATCTGAAGAGATGTCCATCAGAATTGCAAGCGACGTCCTGGGAGAGGTGACACGTTCACACGTTCGTCAACCTTCGGGTCGTGGTGATCTGAATGTTGGCGAACTAAGCCAACAAGGTGTTAGCGTGCTTCTCGAAAGTTTTCAAACAGTTGACGATGTCGGCGATGATGACGTTTTCGCCGATATTGGTGCAGGTGTCGGCAACATTGTTATCCAGCTGGCGTTGCAAAGTCGATTTCAACAGTGCGTCGCCGTAGAAATGCGTTCGGACTTGATATCACTTCTGAAGCATATTCTCGCAGCTCATCACGCCGACCAACCGAGGTTGAGACGAGTAAAAGTTGTTGCTGCTGATATCTCGCAAACAGACATTAGCAACCTCCCCGAACTTGCTTCAGTCACTCATGTCTTCTCTCACAACACGCTTTTCACAGCATTGACAAACCTTGCGCTCGAGGATCTCTGTTGGCTTCCGAAAATCCGTGTTGTTGCATTGTCGCAACAATTCTGTGCCCGTCACAGCTCTCGTTGCAGCAAGGCATTCTGCCAACTTTGGACACTTGCGAAGACGGTCGAAGTGGGAGTGACTTACAAAGACGCAGGAGTGGAGATCTTTGTTTACAAGAGAGCCAACATTGTTCTGTAGGATGAAAGACTTCAAGAAAACAAAAAAAATAAAAATAAGAATCTTACCAAATTACATTCAGCTTGTTTTTGGAGCGACACGTCGAACAAATGTAAGCGACTTCAGCCACGTAGCCAACCACTTCACGTCTTCAATATGATCGCGTTCGTGAATAAACACGCCTTGGCCATTTCCGGACACTTCGACAACAAAACAGTGTCCGACGGCCTGAATCGACCACGCTCCAACGAGATAGATGCCATCACCCAAACACAACTTGGCAAGCGCGTCGACACCCTCACCGTTCCCTTTGAAAATGTTCTGCTCGATGACGCTCATGTCGATCGACCCAATAGACTTGATAAACTGGCGTAGAGCTGCCCACGTCACGCCCTTTTCCGCGATAACTGATGGATCAATCTTGCGTCTCTTGGCTCCTCGCTCGCGGAACTCTTGAATCATCGCGTCGTTGACTGGGTTCGGAAGACCGAGCAGCTCGAGGGCAACACCGATGGCATCGTAGCCACACGCCATCCAACTATCGCCAGCGCCGTGCGCCTTTGGTGGCTTGTGCTGCTTGCCTTGGCTTGAGCTAAGAAAATCTTTTAGAGTCTTGAATCTTGCTCCCGCCTTCTTCCAAGCAGCAATGGCAGCGAGATCGCGCTTGAAGTGGGTAAGATCGTTCAGATGTCTGACCCACTCTTTCTTTGCTTCGCCGGGTTTCGGGTGCGCCCAGACCACGAGGTACTCGCGAACACCATTCGTGGTTCGGACATCTTCGATTCTCTGGACGAGATGATAGCCAACGGGCATCTCTCTCTGCTTGAGCCGCTTGCGAGCTGGTGGCTTCCATCCGCTTGATTGGCTTGTGCTCGACTGATCGCTTCTCGCGCTCGGCTCGGTTCCAGCAGGTGTCCTCTGCCCGGTGGCGGTCGTTGTTGACGGTTGTGCCGGTATGACGGATGCTGGTGGCGTAGGTCGTGGCCGCTTTCCAGCAGGCCGCCTTGGTGGAGCCGCCGTTGATGATGGTGATTGAGTTTGTAGCGCTGGAGAAGCTGTCGACGGCGTCACACGTCGCTCGTCAGGCTCAGTCTCGTCGTCATCCTGCTCGTCTTCGTCTTCATCTTCGATCACCCGAGCACGCCGGCGCTTACCAAGCGCACCTGGTCTTGACCCAACCGCTGGAGCCGTCGTTGACGAAGACGAAGTCGATATGGTTGCTGCAGGCTGTGCTGAGTCGCCGTCAGTCGATTGTGCGTGCTTGTGCTTCTTGGTGCCCTTTCTTTTCTCCTTATACTTCTTCCGGTCCTTTGCTTTCTTGTTGTCCGACTTGGGTCCGCGTTTTCGAGGTGCCTTATCGATGTTTGACTTTGCTGACGCGGCGGTTCCTTCAGCAGCGCCTTGTCTTTCGCCGTGCTCGCCTTGCCTGCTGCGTCACTGCCGCTCGCTCCATCACATCGTCATCATCGCTCTCGGCTGGCGAGCTGTTGTTCGCGTCGTCATCGCTCGCCGCGGCAGCATCAGCGTTCTTGTCTTTCGCCGTGCTCGCCTTGCCTGCTGCGTCACTGCCGCTCGCTGCATCAGCATCGTCATCATCGCTCTCGGCTGGCGAGCTGTTGTTCGCGTCGTCATCGCTCGCCGCGGCAGCATCAGCGTTCTTGTCTTTCGCCGTGCTCGCCTTGCCTGCTGCGTCACTGCCGCTCGCTGCATCAGCATCGTCATCATCGCTCTCGGCTGGCGAGCTGTTGTTCGCGTCGTCATCGCTCGCCGCGGCAGCATCAGCGTTCTTGTCTTTCGCCGTGCTCGCCTTGCCTGCTGCGTCACTGCCGCTCGCTGCATCAACATCGTCATCATCGCTCTCGGCTGGCGAGCTGTTGTTCGCGTCGTCATCGCTCGCCGCGGCAGCATCAGCGTTCTTGTCTTTCGCCGTGCTCGCCTTGCCTGCTGCGTCACTGCCGCTCGCTGCATCAACATCGTCATCATCGCTCTCGGCTGGCGAGCTGTTGTTCGCGTCGTCATCGCTCGCCGCGACAGCATCAACGCTCTTGACACCAGCCGCACGTGAGCCAACAGCACCTTGATCAGACAGGAGCAGCAACACCAGCAGCACGAGAGCCAACAGCACCTTGATCAGACGCAGCGGCAGGAGCAGGAGCAGCAACACCAGCAGCACGAGAGCCAACAGCACCTTGATCAGACGCAGCGGCAGGAGCAGGAGCAGCAACACCGGCGCCACGTGCCGACGCGGACGCAGGAGCAGCAGCGTCACCACCTTGATCAGACGCAGCGGCAGGAGCAGGAGCAGCAACACCAGCAGCACGAGAGCCAACAGCACCTTGATCAGACGCAGCGGCAGGAGCAGGAGCAGCAACACCGGCGCCACGTGCCGACGCGGACGCAGGAGCAGCAGCGTCACCACCTTGATCAGACGCAGCGGCAGGAGCAGGAGCAGCAACACCAGCAGCACGAGAGCCAACAGCACCTTGATCAGACGCAGCGGCAGGAGCAGGAGCAGCAACACCGGCGCCACGTGCCGACGCGGACGCAGGAGCAGCAGCGTTACCACCTTGAGCAGACACAGTGGCAGGATGGTCTGGAGGAAACGGATCCTGGGAAACAGCTTCCTTGCGCTCGGGGCGTACGACTCGCATCCGCAACGCCCTCATCGTCAGGAGCACGCCTCACGGCACCCGCGTGGCGTGCATTCGCGCCCGCGCCCCTCGCCATGACAGGTGCTTTCCTTGCGCTGCCAAGCAGCACTGGTACTTGCACAAGCCAGGCGACAAACGCGAGCCGATTCACTGGCCGCCTTGGGCGTCACGCGCGGAGAGGGCTAGATCCTCTCACGAAAGATCGGCGAATCTCCGCGCGCGACTGCAGGCCCCACGCAAATGCCGCTCAGCGCGCGCAACGAGTTGGACGCCGCGAGCACTCGTCGATAGAGCCGCGAGCACTCGAATCCCGTCGCGAGCCGAAGAGATGGCACGCGTTCTCAAGCAACAATCCTGAACACACATATACAATCAGAAATCACATGTACACCGCATATATCTTCTGTCCATCTTACCGTGCGGGGAAGGAGTGAAAACCGGAAGTGGATGAAAAGAAACGTGTGGTCGTGCGACAGGTTCTGACATTTCGAGGTTTTGAAAAGTTGTGAGGTTGAAAGCCGATTGGATGAAATATATTCACAGTTGGAAATGAACTCATTGTATTGGTTCAAATAATGCCCAGATACGCAATTCACTAAGAATTCGGAGTGACAATTCGGAGTGACAATTCAAAATGACAATTCTGAACGAAATTTTCATGCCGAATCTTTCACGTTGGAACTCATTTCAGAATTTTCCGTCTATCCGTCAGGTGAGATGCATTCTGCCATTCTCTGATATCACTGGCTAACTTCGCATTTGTGTTGTAGCATCAGCATCAACACCCATTAGCGCCGCTGAGGCACTTGCGTGTGGTCTGCTGTCGCGTGCAGGGACTCGCCGATCCTTCATTGCGAGAGGATCTAGCCCTCCCTGCACGCGACTATGGCGACCGGTGCGCCATGCTGTTGCTCGGAGTGGGTAGGTGGGAGTACCAGTGCCGCTCATGCGGCACAAGGAGACCACCGGCCAAAGCTCGTGCACCCCATGGTAGCATAGCATACAAGTGCCTCAATGACGCATATGGCGTTGGCGATGACATCGGTATACGGCGACTTCTCGAGTTATTGCTCAAGCCATGGGAACGACCTGGTGGCGATGACCTCGCACGTGACAGTGACAGCATAACGTGTGCGGCTGGATCGACGATTGGCACGTGACTGCGGCAGCATGACGTGTGCGGCTAGATCGACATGATGCGACGTCAAGGGCGACGAATGTGAAACATGCGCTTCGCGATACTGTCTCCAACCATCGCAACGGCGTGGTGGGGGTGACCTGGCACGTGAAAGCGACAGCATAACGTGTGCGGCTGGATCAACGACTGGCACGTGACAGCGACAGCATGACGTGTGCGGCTAGATCGACATGATGCGACGTCAAGGGCAACAAATGTGAAACATGCGCTTCGCGATATTGTCTCCTGCTGCTCGTTGGGATGATGATGTTGCTCCGATGGTGATAATTAAATGGATCTGGTGATGCGACGGCAAGGGCGACGAATGTGAAACGTCGAAGAAATCGCATTTTAGTCCTCTCGCTCGAACTACATCTTTCAGAATGTCAAGACAACCCAATCGAGGCGGTGATATTGGCATAGATGGATTGCTTTTGCTCCTTTCCTCAACAAGGCCGTTTCTTTGTCCAAGCAGAACGATCCCAATTCTGGATGACATTTTCTGGGTGACAGTTCTGGATGACCAACCAATTCAAGGGTGACCTTCGACGCCGCCATCCACCGACCACCGACCATTTCGTCTTTTTCGGCATGGTAACAAGGTCGAGTTTTGCACGGACTCGTTCCCAAACGGTTCGATCCCAAGTCCCCACGATCCGGCCAGTGTCTCGTCCGCCATTGAAGAAGAAGTCTCGCACTCGCGAATATGTTGTCGCAGAGCTTGTCGACACGAAGATTGCCTCGATTGGTGGTCGTGACACTCGCCTGTATCTCGTATCGTGGGAGGGGTACGACGACCAAACGTGGGAGCCGGAGCGGAATCTGCCACCAGATCTCGTTGCTGAGTTTGGGAGAGCAACGCTCGTGTCAGTTAGCGATCAACAAGACACTCCTGTGGAAGAAGCCGAAACGTCTCCGCCCGAGTCATCCCCCACCGAATTTGAAGTCCCCGACGAGTATGAGGTGGAGAAGCTGTTGAAGATGCGTACGACCTCTAAGAGGGGTGTCACGGTCACCGAGTATCTCGTCGCTTGGCTTGGATACGACGACCAGACGTGGGAGCCCGAGGAGAATCTGCCGGAGTCGTCGGTGAAGGCGTATCATGAGAAGTTAAAGCGCGAGCGTACCCAGGCTGAGGGTGAGACGTCCACGCCCGACAACATCCAAGTCTGCGCAACCTGCGGTGAGGGTCCCGATGGTGTTGGAAGATCGTGCATTCGATGTGGGAGGCCGATGCATCACTTCTGTGCGAACGACGTTTGCAAGGCCCTGTCGTTGAAGGACGCCAGTGGCAACGACATCACCGAGTTTCCAGGCGACGCTTGCTACTGCAGCGCGGCATGCTACAATCGTCGTGTGGGTGCTAGTCGAGCCGCCAAGCGGAAGAGGCTGGCTCGCGATCCCGTCAGCGATTCTGACTTCGATGATACCGAGGACGATGACCCACCGACGCCACAGCCCAAGCGCAAGCAATCGAACAAGCCCGTTCCGTCACCTAGGAAGACACCGACCAAGCCCATTCCGTCGCCGCGAAAGACACCGAAAAGGTCTATTCAGTCACCAAGCCTGGAGCTTCCCGTTGTTGAGGAGGTTCCTCACGCCACATGGCCGCCGCCAAAGCCCAAGAG
The DNA here is from genome assembly GCA_022836835.1 of Pythium insidiosum. Lineage (NCBI taxonomy): Eukaryota > Oomycota > Peronosporomycetes > Pythiales > Pythiaceae > Pythium > Pythium insidiosum. The sequence continues at coordinate 518,803 of JAKVDI010000006.1, forward strand.
TACTACTGTCAAGCCGAAAGCATCAACGCCAGCCAAGATTCGTGACCCGTTGGTGGGTCGCATGGTTTCGTATTGCTGCGACAAAGAGGAGTGGATGCCGACCAAGCTCTACAAGGATGTCGGTGGTCTATTCCTCTCAGGTCGCGTGCATGTAGCAAAGTCTGCCAAGGGCGAGAAACGAGGCGGACCACCATACGAGATTCGGTGGACGGTCACCAACTTCCAGTCGAAGATGTACACGCATCGCGTCTCGCGTGAGGTTGTCGAACGTGGTATCAAGAACTACGAAACCCTCAGCGGCAGTACTCTCAACAAGGCGACATGGAAGCACATCTGTGAAGTCCCGTCGGCTGAAGCGATGGTTGACTGCGAGAACCTCGACGATTACGTGGTTCTCGATGGAAGTTCGGATCTTTTCGTAACCAAGACCCCGCTCCCATCGAATCTGCAGATGGTCGAGCAGATTCGAAGCTCGACTTTCAAGCCGGCAAGAAGATGAGCGAGCCTTCAGATCTGTACACTCATCCGGATGGGACAACAGAGACTAAGGTAATAAAGGACAAGAAGCATCTCTTTTCAACAGCTTCCTCAAGTTTTCTTGCGTATTTGCCGTTGGCGTTTGGAAGATTGTGGTGAACGAGACCAACGCGTATGCGGCTGCAGACAAGGGTAAACTCGTCACTTGATGAGATGTTGCGATTCTTTCGGCATCATGTTCTACATGACATCGTGGACAAGGGCGAGTACTCAACTACTGGGGGAATCAAGCGGAAGACGAGATTTTTGGCGTCACCTCGACATTCGGACTCGAGAACTTCATGACGTTGAAGCGCTTCCAGTTCATCGCAAGAACCTGTGCTTCAGGACACAAGGTTACACCGAGCAGCTGAAGAAGGATCCTGTCGCCGAATCCGACCGCTCCTAAGCATGCTCAAGTATACAAGCACCAAGTACGTCGTGTTGGGAAGAAACGTCGCCGTCGACGAGTCAAGTATCGCGTGTCGTTCGAAGTTTGGTCGCCACCTCATCGTGTACAACTCATCGAAGCCGACCGGGAAGTTCCACTTCAAGATCTACGCGTGTTGTTGTGCTACAACTTGGCTCATGGTTGGTTTCCGACTCCACTGCGCAAGCGACATGGAAGATCGATTGAAGGGCGTGATCGACACCGACAAGGCCAAGTATCTCGACGACCGCCTTCAGTTTTCGTCCAACATTCGTCAGATCGTTCTCGAAGTTACTCAGCCCCTCCATAACACCAAGCGGGTGGTAAACACGGATAATTTTTACACGTCTGTGACTTTGCTGCTTAGTCTTCGTGATTGGGATGTACGGTCGAGGCACCATCCGCGAGAACTCCGCTCTGTTTCCCAAGGCACACATGTTTGCGAAGAAGTCAAACGAGCCGCGTGGCTCATCGCTTCAAGGTGTGAGCAAGTCGGGACAGATGGTTGCGGCGTCCTGGATGGATGGCTCGGTCGTCAACATCCTGTCGAATGCGGACTCATCAGGAATGGGTGAAGTGACTCGGCTTATTGGTAAAAACCATGTCAGCTACCCAGCACCGAAGTGTGTCGCCGAGTACAACAAGCACATGCAAGGAGTTGATCGTCTCGATCAGCTTCGAGCGAAGTACTCTTTGGCAGACGGACACTCGATGCAAAAGTGGCACAAGAAGCTTGCGCTCGCATTCATCGACATCGCACGTGTAAACGCCTATGTCACGAAGTGTATGGTGGACGAGTCCGACAAGAGCCTCCGCAACCAGCATCGGCAGTTCATGATCGATCTCGCATCGGAACTGATCTCCGGAAGTGGAAGGAGACAGCCGAAGATGATGGTTTGCTCTTCGCCGACGACATCAGCCATTCATCGTCACAGTCGACTACCAGCTCGCCCAAGGTGATGTCGCCATACGTCGCGCCGTGCGACTTCACGTTGTCCAAGGTCAAGTTTCCAAGCGGCACGCGCGGCAAACGTGGATGCAAGGTGTGCATGTTTGAAGGACGACCGTGGACCATGAAGACGCTCTACTGCATCAGCACAACATCTGCGTTTGCACGGAGCTGTATCCTCCTAAAGAGAGCCTCTCCAGCGTCATCTGTCCTCGCTCTGACTGGACATGCTGGCAAAAGTTCCACGACTACTACTTGCCGCGCGGTGTCTTCAACGAGAAGGGTCGAATCAAGCGCTCGTCGAAGATTTTTCAAGCGAGACGTCAACTCGCACTCGACACCGTTGTCGAAACCAGTCAGGTCGAGTCAAGCCAGCAACCTGAGAGCCCGCCAACACTCATCTTCAGCCCATTCGATGGGTTGACAGCGAACGCAGTGCAAGACGAACAAGGTATGTTCAGCCCGTCAGCACATGACAACAGCTTCGGCCAAGAATCGGTAAGTCTACAAGAGATCTTTAGTCCACGGGAGTTGGCATCCAGCATTTCTCGTCTGACTTCGACGGCGGATACACTGCGGGACGCGAATCGATTGCACATGCATCTGACTAGTGATGCGTATATAGTTCAACTCTAAGCGTCAATATACAATTGCTTTTATTCATTCTTCTCGCTGCGTTCATCTCTATCTCTGCCTCCGTCATCTCGCGCATCTTGTTACAGCTCCAGCGCATGACCATGCAATCAGGTGCGAACATCCTCTGTTTGAAGCATTGGTTGTACGATCGTGTGGATATTTGGAGTCAGCGTGCTCAGCAGCTGCCCATGCGCCTCGTTCTACTTGGACCATGTACATAAAGCCGCAAGTAACTCCACGATTCAAATCACGGGGAGCGAGTTGGCCAGCCTATGCAACGTCATCTCCGGCTGCCTTACCTCGATAGCATGTAGTTTTCCGTGTTTTCCGTAGTATACGACGTAGTTTTCAATCTTCGCTCGAGAAACTGAAATCTTTCGCCATGTGGTGCATTTCTATTGGTCTAAAATGTGCGAAAAGTGGTCATTGTGCGTACTTTATATGCGCATATAATTCGATAGTGAAGCGTAAAATGACGATAAAGTGGTCATTATACGCGTTTCGGCAACGAAAGGGTTAACCATTTCGTTGCCACTGCTTTGTCTTGATTCTACTATACTAGGTAAGGGCTTAAATGACGATAGAGTGGTCATTTAAGGCCGTTTTCCGTTTTCCAATTGACTCCACTGAGCCGTCAGCACTGTGAGATTTGTACAGTGGTAGGTGTCCATTTATAGTCTACAGTCCACTATTCGAAGCAATATCATTGCAGAATTGTGTAGACAATAAGAAGCCCTATACGGTACTATAATGATCACATGATCACTTTATGTGGTACATTATGGTACAGTTTTACCTGAACATGGTGACGTCCGGTTGAGACCCAACAACCACCACAATCTGGCGAAGATGCCAACGAGGACGCAGCCCCACCGTGGGATCGAGCAAGTTCTTGAGTCCGATTTTATTGAAAATGTCGAGCATTCGCCGCCGCAAGAAGTCACCAAGAAAAACCAATACACATGCCGTTGTCTGTGTCTTCGCCAGGGGTCTTTTTCGGTGCTACTTAAGCGCGTCGACGTGATCGGAAACGTTCATGCTGTGCTGCATTCAGGATCAGCAAGTCAACGTTAAAGAACGGGTGAACTTTGAGCAATCGTCTGGGCAACTTCAGTCGATCACCTTCTTGAGAGCCAAGTGCTCTCGTTCTGCTCACGACGTCTTCAACAGACCGAGGTCACCAGCTTTGAAGTCGGGTTCAGTGCGGCGTTTATCGTAGTATCGCTTCTGACGTTGTTTTGTGTCCAGTATTGCCTGCTGCGCTTGCTCAAGCATGGGTCGACGCCGCACAGCAAACTGCTTCGCCAATTCAGCCTTGCTCTGGCGCCGGTGTTGTGCAGATAACTCTTTCGGTCGCGCGAGTGGGTTGCTCACTCACGCTCGTCAAACACTTTAGAGAATCCTCGAGAACTCGATTTTGACGTTTGACTTGACCGTCGGCTTGCGCCCGGTTCGCAGTGGTCGTGTGTAACTTGACGCTCATCAGCTTCATCAACCCGCCCAAAAAAACGCCAAAAAATTCCGGATCATGGATTGCGGCACCCCGTGGTGGACGCGACAGCGACTTGGATGCACACGAATCCCTTGGACGCTTGTAACCCCCGTGATGTGGTCAAGATCCAGGTGTTGCCAGCACTCGGACGGAACATCGAGCGGTAGCAGCTTTCCTTTCTTGCTCAAACTCGGCACTTTGAACTTCGCACAAGATGGACAATTCCTTACATAGTCGTCCAAGTCATGCTCGAGCTCATCCCAGAAGTAACATTCTTCCAGTTTGGCAAGGGTCTCGGAACTCCTAGGTGCGCAGATCCGTCGTGGAACTCGGCCAATACATTTACTCGCCGCTCATAGTACAAGCATAGAGAGACTTTCTGAGCGCACAACGCCAAAGACAGGAAAAAAAAAGATGGCGGTATGGTACGTGAATCCGATGCCTCCGTGTGGTGCGCAATGACGCCAAACGCAACGATTGTGTCGGACGCCATGTGCCGTCGCGAATGTCCACGGCTGCAAGCCGCTGTCGCGTGATGAGCGCCAAGCGATCAGCTGTCTCCACGTCAACCCATCGAGTGAGTCGCCTGACAAGGACGACGGAAGCGAGCGGTATGCTGTGCGCGTTAACAAACGTTGGCGCTTGGCTGAGAAGGTCGGTCGGTACGTGCTACTCAATGCCATCAATCCCGCTCTACCAACGTCCAACATCGTAGAGCGCCTGTTTTGTGTGGCGCGTTCGACGATTGGCCACGACCGCCTGGGCCCCAGCCCATCATGCTCGAAGCCATTCATTTTCTAGGCATTAATCGCTCGTTCTAGAATGCGCACGACGTCCATAAAGGTTTGACGCAGATTTTTCGGAGACATTAGTATAGTGACCGAATTGTGGTCATTTTAGGCCATTTCCGAACATACTTTTTTGTATCAGGTTCTGTACCGGAATAAAAGTATAAAGGGAATGGGGCTCGTATGTTTTGATAAAAGCCTCTATGAATTGAATTTCTTTATCTAATAGAGGTTTGTATGCGTTTTCGGTAGCCAAAAAGCCCAGTCTCGCAACAAAGAGGCACCATATGGCGCCCATACATAAAGTGGTCATTAAACTACTTTGTCGTCACTTTACGCTTATGTATGGACGACATATGGTGCCTATTGGTTGCGAGACTGGGCTTTTTGTCGACTGAAGATGAATACAAACCTCTATAGGATAAAGAAAATCAAATCGACATACGAGCCCCATTCCCGTTATAGTTTTCTGGAATGGAACATTCCTCAAAATGTCATTTCGGAAATAGGCTACAATGAACCCAATTCAATCCATTCACAAATATCCCCTACAAATGAGAAAATAAAGGAAACCACACAGAGACAACAGAAAAACAACCACGAGGCTAGAGGGACACCCAGAAAAGTGCTCGATTCACTTGTTTTTGTGTTTGGTATGTTGAAAACGGTCGAAAGGTGTCTAAATGACCGTGTCAGTTTGCCCGAGTGGTCTAAGGGGTTACGTTCAGGTCGTAATGTATTCGTACTCGTGGGTTCAAATCCCACAGCTGACATTTTCCCCGCGCAAACTTTCTTTCATCCACACCCCAGCAACGAGGATCATGATGATGATGCTTGCGCCCGCCCTCGTGCTTTTGCCGCATCCGACGTGCATGCTTTTGCGTTTTGCTCCACATCATCACCAGCCACCTTCTCCTTCTCCTTCCTCATGCTCGGTATCGTCGTCGTCCTCGTCGTCCTCGTCCTCGTCCTCGTCGACGCCGTGCGCGGTGTCGGTGTCGGTATCGGTGTCGGTGTCGGTGTCGTCGTTGGAGCTGTCGCGATCACTCGTCCTTTTACAGGGTGTACCTAATCCATTCGTGCTGTGCAGTGCTGTGCAGTGCAGTGCGGTGTGGTGCTGTGCCGTGTCCCGCCATACACGCGCCTAGAGGCTCGAGTCTCTCAACGAGTGGTGTGCCATGTCCTGTAATCTGCGATCGATCTGTCTTGTGTGTCCAGCATTCTGTGTTGGCTCTGATCTCTGGTCTCTGGTCTCTGGTCTCTGGTCTCTGGTCTCTGGTCTCTGGTCTCTGGTGCCAGGTCTCTGGTCTGTGTGTCACGTGCTGTGCTTGCTGACTGGTCGTGCTGTCGACGTCGAATGATGTGGACAAGTAGTATGGCCGAATGTCGCAAGCACTGTCGGCGTCGTCTACAGGAAGAGTCGGATCGTATCTTCGTACATGTCTGGCGTACCGCGTACGTACATACGCTAGGATACAAGACGCAAGACGCAAGGGCAACACGCAGAATGGGCGACAGTAGAGCTCGTGCAATGCAAACCAACAAAAATCCGAACATGATCCGAACATGATCCGAACATGATGAATCAATCGTAGCGCAGTCGTTTGTATTGCGAGATGGCCTGTTTGTAGCTGTTATGTAGCTGTTGACGTGGTATGACACGTTGTTGGTCATGCGTTGTGCGTTGTGCGTTGTGCGTTGTGCGTTGTGTGTTGTGCGTTGTAAGTTGTGTATTGCGCGCTGTGGTGTGGTGTGGGCGAGTGACCGTTGTGGCGACCGACGTAAGCGTCGACGTGTTGTGTGGAAGCGTGGGATGGGATAACATCGAAAGGAGCGAGTAGTAGTTAGTACAATGGAGAAGAAGAAGAAACGTAGAAGTAGGCGGACAAGGTGGAGGTGAAGGATCTGAATAGCAATACGGAAGAGGCAGTGACGTGTAGTATAGTGTCGTGTAGTGGGTGTGGGTGTGGGAAGTGTAGATGGCAGTGGTCGTTGTTTTTGTGTGTTTGGTATGTTGAAAACGGTCGAAAGGTGTCTAAATGACCGTGTCAGTTTGCCCGAGTGGTCTAAGGGGTTACGTTCAGGTCGTAATGTATTCGTACTCGTGGGTTCAAATCCCACAGCTGACATTTTCCCCGCGCAAACTTTCTTTCATCCACACCCCAGCAACGAGGATCATGATGATGATGCTTGCGCCCGCCCTCGTGCTTTTGCCGCATCCGACGTGCATGCTTTTGCGTTTTGCTCCACATCATCACCAGCCACCTTCTCCTTCTCCTTCCTCATGCTCGGTATCGTCGTCGTCCTCGTCGTCCTCGTCCTCGTCCTCGTCGACGCCGTGCGCGGTGTCGGTGTCGGTATCGGTGTCGGTGTCGGTGTCGTCGTTGGAGCTGTCGCGATCACTCGTCCTTTTACAGGGTGTACCTAATCCATTCGTGCTGTGCAGTGCTGTGCAGTGCAGTGCGGTGTGGTGCTGTGCCGTGTCCCGCCATACACGCGCCTAGAGGCTCGAGTCTCTCAACGAGTGTGTGCCATGTCCTGTAATCTGCGATCGATCTGTCTTGTGTGTCCAGCATTCTGTGTTGGCTCTGGTCTCTGGTCTCTGGTCTCTGGTCTCTGGCTCTGGTCTCTGGTCTCTGGTCTCTGGTGCCAGGTCTCTGGTCTGTGTGTCACGTGCTGTGCTTGCTGACTGGTCGTGCTGTCGACGTCGAATGATGTGGACAAGTAGTATGGCCGAATGTCGCAAGCACTGTCGGCGTCGTCTACAGGAAGAGTCGGATCGTTCGTACATGTCTGGCGTACCGCGTACGTACATACGCTAGGATACAAGACGCAAGACGCAAGGGCAACAGGCAGAATGGGCGACAGTAGAGCTCGTGCAATGCAAACCAACAAAAATCCGAACATGATCCGAACATGATCCGAACATGATGAATCAATCGTAGCGCAGTCGTTTGTATTGCGAGATGGCCTGTTTGTAGCTGTTATGTAGCTGTTGACGTGGTATGACACGTTGTTGGTCATGCGTTGTGCGTTGTGCGTTGTGCGTTGTGCGTGTGTGTTGTGCGTTGTAAGTTGTGTATTGCGCGCTGTGGTGTGGTGGGGCGAGTGACCGTTGTGGCGACCGACGTAAGCGTCGACGTGTTGTGTGGAAGCGTGGGATGGGATAACATCGAAAGGAGCGAGTAGTAGTTAGTACAATGGAGAAGAAGAAGAAAACGTAGAAGTAGGCGGACAAGGTGGAGGTGAAGGATCTGAATAGCAATACGGAAGAGGCAGTGACGTGTAGTATAGTGTCGTGTAGTGGGTGTGGGTGTGGGAAGTGTAGATGGCAGTGGTCGTTGTTTTTGTGTGTTTGGTATGTTGAAAACGGTCGAAAGGTGTCTAAATGACCGTGTCAGTTTGCCCGAGTGGTCTAAGGGGTTACGTTCAGGTCGTAATGTATTCGTACTCGTGGGTTCAAATCCCACAGCTGACATTTTCCCCGCGCAAACTTTCTTTCATCCACACCCCAGCAACGAGGATCATGATGATGATGCTTGCGCCCGCCCTCGTGCTTTTGCCGCATCCGACGTGCATGCTTTTGCGTTTTGCTCCACACATCACCAGCCACCTTCTCCTTCTCCTTCCTCATGCTCGGTATCGTCGTCGTCCTCGTCGACGCCGTGCGCGGTGTCGGTGTCGGTATCGGTGTCGGTGTCGGTGTCGTCGTTGGAGCTGTCGCGATCACTCGTCCTTTTACAGGGTGTACCTAATCCATTCGTGCTGTGCAGTGCTGTGCAGTGCAGTGCGGTGTGGTGCTGTGCCGTGTCCCGCCATACACGCGCCTAGAGGCTCGAGTCTCTCAACGAGTGGTGTGCCATGTCCTGTAATCTGCGATCGATCTGTCTTGTGTGTCCAGCATTCTGTGTTGGCTCTGGTCTCTGGTCTCTGGTCTCTGGTCTCTGGTCTCTGGTGCCAGGTCTCTGGTCTCTGGTCTCTGGTCTCTGGTCTCTGGTGCTCTGGTCTCAGGTCTCTGGTGCCAGGTCTCTGGTCTGTGTGTCACGTGCTGTGCTTGCTGACTGGTCGTGCTGTCGACGTCGAATGATGTGGACAAGTAGTATGGCCGAATGTCGCAAGCACTGTCGGCGTCGTCTACAGGAAGAGTCGGATCGTATCTTCGTACATGTCTGGCGTACCGCGTACGTACATACGCTAGGATACAAGACGCAAGACGCAAGGGCAACAGGCAGAATGGGCGACAGTAGAGCTCGTGCAATGCAAACCAACAAAAATCCGAACATGATCCGAACATGATCCGAACATGATGAATCAATCGTAGCGCAGTCGTTTGTATTGCGAGATGGCCTGTTTGTAGCTGTTATGTAGCTGTTGACGTGGTATGACACGTTGTTGGTCATGCGTTGTGCGTTGTGCGTTGTGCGTTGTGCGTTGTGTGTTGTGCGTTGTAAGTTGTGTATTGCGCGCTGTGGTGTGGTGTGGGCGAGTGACCGTTGTGGCGACCGACGTAAGCGTCGACGTGTTGTGTGGAAGCGTGGGATGGGATAACATCGAAAGGAGCGAGTAGTAGTTAGTACAATGGAGAAGAAGAAGAAACGTAGAAGTAGGCGGACAAGGTGGAGGTGAAGGATCTGAATAGCAATACGGAAGAGGCAGTGACGTGTAGTATAGTGTCGTGTAGTGGGTGTGGGTGTGGGAAGTGTAGATGGCAGTGGTCGTTGTTTTTGTGTGTTTGGTATGTTGAAAACGGTCGAAAGGTGTCTAAATGACCGTGTCAGTTTGCCCGAGTGGTCTAAGGGGTTACGTTCAGGTCGTAATGTATTCGTACTCGTGGGTTCAAATCCCACAGCTGACATTTTCCCCGCGCAAACTTTCTTTCATCCACACCCCAGCAACGAGGATCATGATGATGATGCTTGCGCCCGCCCTCGTGCTTTTGCCGCATCCGACGTGCATGCTTTTGCGTTTTGCTCCACATCATCACCAGCCACCTTCTCCTTCTCCTTCCTCATGCTCGGTATCGTCGTCGTCCTCGTCGTCCTCGTCCTCGTCCTCGTCGACGCCGTGCGCGGTGTCGGTGTCGGTATCGGTGTCGGTGTCGGTGTCGTCGTTGGAGCTGTCGCGATCACTCGTCCTTTTACAGGGTGTACCTAATCCATTCGTGCTGTGCAGTGCTGTGCAGTGCAGTGCGGTGTGGTGCTGTGCCGTGTCCCGCCATACACGCGCCTAGAGGCTCGAGTCTCTCAACGAGTGGTGTGCCATGTCCTGTAATCTGCGATCGATCTGTCTTGTGTGTCCAGCATTCTGTGTTGGCTCTGGTCTCTGGTCTGGTCTCTGGTCTCTGGTCTCTGGTCTCTGGTCTCTGGTCTCTGGTGCCAGGTCTCTGGTCTGTGTGTCACGTGCTGTGCTTGCTGACTGGTCGTGCTGTCGACGTCGAATGATGTGGACAAGTAGTATGGCCGAATGTCGCAAGCACTGTCGGCGTCGTCTACAGGAAGAGTCGGATCGTATCTTCGTACATGTCTGGCGTACCGCGTACGTACATACGCTAGGATACAAGACGCAAGACGCAAGGGCAACAGGCAGAATGGGCGACAGTAGAGCTCGTGCAATGCAAACCAACAAAAATCCGAACATGATCCGAACATGATCCGAACATGATGAATCAATCGTAGCGCAGTCGTTTGTATTGCGAGATGGCCTGTTTGTAGCTGTTATGTAGCTGTTGACGTGGTATGACACGTTGTTGGTCATGCGTTGTGCGTTGTGCGTTGTGCGTTGTGCGTTGTGTGTTGTGCGTTGTAAGTTGTGTATTGCGCGCTGTGGTGTGGTGTGGGCGAGTGACCGTTGTGGCGACCGACGTAAGCGTCGACGTGTTGTGTGGAAGCGTGGGATGGGATAACATCGAAAGGAGCGAGTAGTAGTTAGTACAATGGAGAAGAAGAAGAAAACGTAGAAGTAGGCGGACAAGGTGGAGGTGAAGGATCTGAATAGCAATACGGAAGAGGCAGTGACGTGTAGTATAGTGTCGTGTAGTGGGTGTGGGTGTGGGAAGTGTAGATGGCAGTGGTCGTTGTTTTTGTGTGTTTGGTATGTTGAAAACGGTCGAAAGGTGTCTAAATGACCGTGTCAGTTTGCCCGAGTGGTCTAAGGGGTTACGTTCAGGTCGTAATGTATTCGTACTCGTGGGTTCAAATCCCACAGCTGACATTTTCCCCGCGCAAACTTTCTTTCATCCACACCCCAGCAACGAGGATCATGATGATGATGCTTGCGCCCGCCCTCGTGCTTTTGCCGCATCCGACGTGCATGCTTTTGCGTTTTGCTCCACATCATCACCAGCCACCTTCTCCTCCTTCCTCATGCTCGGTATCGTCGTCGTCCTCGTCGTCCTCGTCCTCGTCCTCGTCGACGCCGTGCGCGGTGTCGGTGTCGGTATCGGTGTCGGTGTCGGTGTCGTCGTTGGAGCTGTCGCGATCACTCGTCCTTTTACAGGGTGTACCTAATCCATTCGTGCTGTGCAGTGCTGTGCAGTGCAGTGCGGTGTGGTGCTGTGCCGTGTCCCGCCATACACGCGCCTAGAGGCTCGAGTCTCTCAACGAGTGGTGTGCCATGTCCTGTAATCTGCGATCGATCTGTCTTGTGTGTCCAGCATTCTGTGTTGGCTCTGGTCTCTGGTCTCTGGTCTCTGGTCTCTGGTGTCTGGTCTCTGGTCTCTGGTCTCTGGTGCCAGGTCTCTGGTCTGTGTGTCACGTGCTGTGCTTGCTGACTGGTCGTGCTGTCGACGTCGAATGATGTGGACAAGTAGTATGGCCGAATGTCGCAAGCACTGTCGGCGTCGTCTACAGGAAGAGTCGGATCGTATCTTCGTACATGTCTGGCGTACCGCGTACGTACATACGCTAGGATACAAGACGCAAGACGCAAGGGCAACAGGCAGAATGGGCGACAGTAGAGCTCGTGCAATGCAAACCAACAAAAATCCGAACATGATCCGAACATGATCCGAACATGATCCGAACATGATGAATCAATCGTAGCGCAGTCGTTTGTATTGCGAGATGGCCTGTTTGTAGCTGTTATGTAGCTGTTGACGTGGTATGACACGTTGTTGGTCATGCGTTGTGCGTTGTGCGTTGTGCGTTGTGCGTTGTGTGTTGTGCGTTGTAAGTTGTGTATTGCGCGCTGTGGTGTGTGGGCGAGTGACCGTTGTGGCGACCGACGTAAGCGTCGACGTGTTGTGTGGAAGCGTGGGATGGGATAACATCGAAAGGAGCGAGTAGTAGTTAGTACAATGGAGAAGAAGAAGAAAACGTAGAAGTAGGCGGACAAGGTGGAGGTGAAGGATCTGAATAGCAATACGGAAGAGGCAGTGACGTGTAGTATAGTGTCGTGTAGTGGGTGTGGGTGTGGGAAGTGTAGATGGCAGTGGTCGTTGTTTTTGTGTGTTTGGTATGTTGAAAACGGTCGAAAGGTGTCTAAATGACCGTGTCAGTTTGCCCGAGTGGTCTAAGGGGTTACGTTCAGGTCGTAATGTATTCGTACTCGTGGGTTCAAATCCCACAGCTGACATTTTCCCCGCGCAAACTTTCTTTCATCCACACCCCAGCAACGAGGATCATGATGATGATGCTTGCGCCCGCCCTCGTGCTTTTGCCGCATCCGACGTGCATGCTTTTGCGTTTTGCTCCACATCACCAGCCACCTTCTCCTTCTCCTTCCTCATGCTCGGTATCGTCGTCGTCCTCGTCGTCCTCGTCCTCGTCCTCGTCGACGCCGTGCGCGGTGTCGGTGTCGGTATCGGTGTCGGTGTCGGTGTCGTCGTTGGAGCTGTCGCGATCACTCGTCCTTTTACAGGGTGTACCTAATCCATTCGTGCTGTGCAGTGCTGTGCAGTGCAGTGCGGTGTGGTGCTGTGCCGTGTCCCGCCATACACGCGCCTAGAGGCTCGAGTCTCTCAACGAGTGGTGTGCCATGTCCTGTAATCTGCGATCGATCTGTCTTGTGTGTCCAGCATTCTGTGTTGGCTCTGGTCTCTGGTCTCTGGTCTCTGGTCTCTGGTCTGGTCTGGTCTCTGGTCTCTGGTGCCAGGTCTCTGGTCTGTGTGTCACGTGCTGTGCTTGCTGACTGGTCGTGCTGTCGACGTCGAATGATGTGGACAAGTAGTATGGCCGAATGTCGCAAGCACTGTCGGCGTCGTCTACAGGAAGAGTCGGATCGTATCTTCGTACATGTCTGGCGTACCGCGTACGTACATACGCTAGGATACAAGACGCAAGACGCAAGGGCAACAGGCAGAATGGGCGACAGTAGAGCTCGTGCAATGCAAACCAACAAAAATCCGAACATGATCCGAACATGATCCGAACATGATGAATCAATCGTAGCGCAGTCGTTTGTATTGCGAGATGGCCTGTTTGTAGCTGTTATGTAGCTGTTGACGTGGTATGACACGTTGTTGGTCATGCGTTGTGCGTTGTGCGTTGTGCGTTGTGTGTTGTGCGTTGTAAGTTGTGTATTGCGCGCTGTGGTGTGGTGTGGGCGAGTGACCGTTGTGGCGACCGACGTAAGCGTCGACGTGTTGTGTGGAAGCGTGGGATGGGATAACATCGAAAGGAGCGAGTAGTAGTTAGTACAATGGAGAAGAAGAAGAAAACGTAGAAGTAGGCGGACAAGGTGGAGGTGAAGGATCTGAATAGCAATACGGAAGAGGCAGTGACGTGTAGTATAGTGTCGTGTAGTGGGTGTGGGTGTGGGAAGTGTAGATGGCAGTGGTCGTTGTTTTTGTGTGTTTGGTATGTTGAAAACGGTCGAAAGGTGTCTAAATGACCGTGTCAGTTTGCCCGAGTGGTCTAAGGGGTTACGTTCAGGTCGTAATGTATTCGTACTCGTGGGTTCAAATCCCACAGCTGACATTTTCCCCGCGCAAACTTTCTTTCATCCACACCCCAGCAACGAGGATCATGATGATGATGCTTGCGCCCGCCCTCGTGCTTTTGCCGCATCCGACGTGCATGCTTTTGCGTTTTGCTCCACATCATCACCAGCCACCTTCTCCTTCTCCTTCCTCATGCTCGGTATCGTCGTCGTCCTCGTCGTCCTCGTCCTCGTCCTCGTCGACGCCGTGCGCGGTGTCGGTGTCGGTATCGGTGTCGGTGTCGGTGTCGTCGTTGGAGCTGTCGCGATCACTCGTCCTTTTACAGGGTGTACCTAATCCATTCGTGCTGTGCAGTGCTGTGCAGTGCAGTGCGGTGTGGTGCTGTGCCGTGTCCCGCCATACACGCGCCTAGAGGCTCGAGTCTCTCAACGAGTGTGTGTGCCATGTCCTGTAATCTGCGATCGATCTGTCTTGTGTGTCCAGCATTCTGTGTTGGCTCTGGTCTCTGGTCTCTGGTCTCTGGTCTCTGGTCTCTGGTCTCTGGTCTCTGGTCTCTGGTGCCAGGTCTCTGGTCTGTGTGTCACGTGCTGTGCTTGCTGACTGGTCGTGCTGTCGACGTCGAATGATGTGGACAAGTAGTATGGCCGAATGTCGCAAGCACTGTCGGCGTCGTCTACAGGAAGAGTCGGATCGTATCTTCGTACATGTCTGGCGTACCGCGTACGTACATACGCTAGGATACAAGACGCAAGACGCAAGGGCAACAGGCAGAATGGGCGACAGTAGAGCTCGTGCAATGCAAACCAACAAAAATCCGAACATGATCCGAACATGATCCGAACATGATGAATCAATCGTAGCGCAGTCGTTTGTATTGCGAGATGGCCTGTTTGTAGCTGTTATGTAGCTGTTGACGTGGTATGACACGTTGTTGGTCATGCGTTGTGCGTTGTGCGTTGTGCGTTGTGCTGTTGTGCGTTGTAAGTTGTGTATTGCGCGCTGTGGTGTGGTGTGGGCGAGTGACCGTTGTGGCGACCGACGTAAGCGTCGACGTGTTGTGTGGAAGCGTGGGATGGGATAACATCGAAAGGAGCGAGTAGTAGTTAGTACAATGGAGAAGAAGAAGAAAACGTAGAAGTAGGCGGACAAGGTGGAGGTGAAGGATCTGAATAGCAATACGGAAGAGGCAGTGACGTGTAGTATAGTGTCGTGTAGTGGGTGTGGGTGTGGGAAGTGTAGATGGCAGTGGTCGTTGTTTTTGTGTGTTTGGTATGTTGAAAACGGTCGAAAGGTGTCTAAATGACCGTGTCAGTTTGCCCGAGTGGTCTAAGGGGTTACGTTCAGGTCGTAATGTATTCGTACTCGTGGGTTCAAATCCCACAGCTGACATTTTCCCCGCGCAAACTTTCTTTCATCCACACCCCAGCAACGAGGATCATGATGATGATGCTTGCGCCCGCCCTCGTGCTTTTGCCGCATCCGACGTGCATGCTTTTGCGTTTTGCTCCACATCATCACCAGCCACCTTCTCCTTCTCCTTCCTCATGCTCGGTATCGTCGTCGTCCTCGTCGTCCTCGTCCTCGTCCTCGTCGACGCCGTGCGCGGTGTCGGTGTCGGTATCGGTGTCGGTGTCGGTGTCGTCGTTGGAGCTGTCGCGATCACTCGTCCTTTTACAGGGTGTACCTAATCCATTCGTGCTGTGCAGTGCTGTGCAGTGCAGTGCGGTGTGGTGCTGTGCCGTGTCCCGCCATACACGCGCCTAGAGGCTCGAGTCTCTCAACGAGTGGTGTGCCATGTCCTGTAATCTGCGATCGATCTGTCTTGTGTGTCCAGCATGTGTGCTTGGTCTCTGGTCTGGTCTCTGGTCTGGTCTCTGGTCTCTGGTCTCTGGTCTCTGGTCTCTGGTCTCTGGTGCCAGGTCTCTGGTCTGTGTGTCACGTGCTGTGCTTGCTGACTGGTCGTGCTGTCGACGTCGAATGATGTGGACAAGTAGTATGGCCGAATGTCGCAAGCACTGTCGGCGTCGTCTACAGGAAGAGTCGGATCGTATCTTCGTACATGTCTGGCGTACCGCGTACGTACATACGCTAGGATACAAGACGCAAGACGCAAGGGCAACAGGCAGAATGGGCGACAGTAGAGCTCGTGCAATGCAAACCAACAAAAATCCGAACATGATCCGAACATGATCCGAACATGATGAATCAATCGTAGCGCAGTCGTTTGTATTGCGAGATGGCCTGTTTGTAGCTGTTATGTAGCTGTTGACGTGGTATGACACGTTGTTGGTCATGCGTTGTGCGTTGCGTTGTGCGTTGTGCGTTGTGTGTTGTGCGTTGTAAGTTGTGTATTGCGCGCTGTGGTGTGGTGTGGGCGAGTGACCGTTGTGGCGACCGACGTAAGCGTCGACGTGTTGTGTGGAAGCGTGGGATGGGATAACATCGAAAGGAGCGAGTAGTAGTTAGTACAATGGAGAAGAAGAAGAAAACGTAGAAGTAGGCGGACAAGGTGGAGGTGAAGGATCTGAATAGCAATACGGAAGAGGCAGTGACGTGTAGTATAGTGTCGTGTAGTGGGTGTGGGTGTGGGAAGTGTAGATGGCAGTGGTCGTTGTTTTTGTGTGTTTGGTATGTTGAAAACGGTCGAAAGGTGTCTAAATGACCGTGTCAGTTTGCCCGAGTGGTCTAAGGGGTTACGTTCAGGTCGTAATGTATTCGTACTCGTGGGTTCAAATCCCACAGCTGACATTTTCCCCGCGCAAACTTTCTTTCATCCACACCCCAGCAACGAGGATCATGATGATGATGCTTGCGCCCGCCCTCGTGCTTTTGCCGCATCCGACGTGCATGCTTTTGCGTTTTGCTCCACATCATCACCACCACCTCCTTCTCCTTCCTCATGCTCGGTATCGTCGTCGTCCTCGTCGTCCTCGTCCTCGTCCTCGTCGACGCCGTGCGCGGTGTCGGTGTCGGTATCGGTGTCGGTGTCGGTGTCGTCGTTGGAGCTGTCGCGATCACTCGTCCTTTTACAGGGTGTACCTAATCCATTCGTGCTGTGCAGTGCTGTGCAGTGCAGTGCGGTGTGGTGCTGTGCCGTGTCCCGCCATACACGCGCCTAGAGGCTCGAGTCTCTCAACGAGTGGTGTGCCATGTCCTGTAATCTGCGATCGATCTGTCTTGTGTGTCCAGCATTCTGTGTTGGCTCTGGTCTCTGGTCTCTGGTCTCTGGTCTCTGGTCTCTGGTCTCTGGTCTCTGGTCTCTGGTGCCAGGTCTCTGGTCTGTGTGTCACGTGCTGTGCTTGCTGACTGGTCGTGCTGTCGACGTCGAATGATGTGGACAAGTAGTATGGCCGAATGTCGCAAGCACTGTCGGCGTCGTCTACAGGAAGAGTCGGATCGTATCTTCGTACATGTCTGGCGTACCGCGTACGTACATACGCTAGGATACAAGACGCAAGACGCAAGGGCAACAGGCAGAATGGGCGACAGTAGAGCTCGTGCAATGCAAACCAACAAAAATCCGAACATGATCCGAACATGATCCGAACATGATGAATCAATCGTAGCGCAGTCGTTTGTATTGCGAGATGGCCTGTTTGTAGCTGTTATGTAGCTGTTGACGTGGTATGACACGTTGTTGGTCATGCGTTGTGCGTTGTGCGTTGTGCGTTGTGCGTTGTGTGTTGTGCGTTGTAAGTTGTGTATTGCGCGCTGTGGTGTGGTGTGGGCGAGTGACCGTTGTGGCGACCGACGTAAGCGTCGACGTGTTGTGTGGAAGCGTGGGATGGGATAACATCGAAAGGAGCGAGTAGTAGTTAGTACAATGGAGAAGAAGAAGAAAACGTAGAAGTAGGCGGACAAGGTGGAGGTGAAGGATCTGAATAGCAATACGGAAGAGGCAGTGACGTGTAGTATAGTGTCGTGTAGTGGGTGTGGGTGTGGGAAGTGTAGATGGCAGTGGTCGTTGTTTTTGTGTGTTTGGTATGTTGAAAACGGTCGAAAGGTGTCTAAATGACCGTGTCAGTTTGCCCGAGTGGTCTAAGGGGTTACGTTCAGGTCGTAATGTATTCGTACTCGTGGGTTCAAATCCCACAGCTGACATTTTCCCCGCGCAAACTTTCTTTCATCCACACCCCAGCAACGAGGATCATGATGATGATGCTTGCGCCCGCCCTCGTGCTTTTGCCGCATCCGACGTGCATGCTTTTGCGTTTTGCTCCACATCATCACCAGCCACCTTCTCCTTCTCCTTCCTCATGCTCGGTATCGTCGTCGTCCTCGTCGTCCTCGTCCTCGTCCTCGTCGACGCCGTGCGCGGTGTCGGTGTCGGTATCGGTGTCGGTGTCGGTGTCGTCGTTGGAGCTGTCGCGATCACTCGTCCTTTTACAGGGTGTACCTAATCCATTCGTGCTGTGCAGTGCTGTGCAGTGCAGTGCGGTGTGGTGCTGTGCCGTGTCCCGCCATACACGCGCCTAGAGGCTCGAGTCTCTCAACGAGTGGTGTGCCATGTCCTGTAATCTGCGATCGATCTGTCTTGTGTGTCCAGCATTCTGTGTTGGCTCTGGTCTCTGGTCTCTGGTCTCTGGTCTCTGTGTCTGGTCTCTGGTCTCTGGTCTCTGGTGCCAGGTCTCTGGTCTGTGTGTCACGTGCTGTGCTTGCTGACTGGTCGTGCTGTCGACGTCGAATGATGTGGACAAGTAGTATGGCCGAATGTCGCAAGCACTGTCGGCGTCGTCTACAGGAAGAGTCGGATCGTATCTTCGTACATGTCTGGCGTACCGCGTACGTACATACGCTAGGATACAAGACGCAAGACGCAAGGGCAACAGGCAGAATGGGCGACAGTAGAGCTCGTGCAATGCAAACCAACAAAAATCCGAACATGATCCGAACATGATCCGAACATGATGAATCAATCGTAGCGCAGTCGTTTGTATTGCGAGATGGCCTGTTTGTAGCTGTTATGTAGCTGTTGACGTGGTATGACACGTTGTTGGTCATGCGTTGTGCGTTGTGCGTTGTGCGTTGTGCGTTGTGTGTTGTGCGTTGTAAGTTGTGTATTGCGCGCTGTGGTGTGGTGTGGGCGAGTGACCGTTGTGGCGACCGACGTAAGCGTCGACGTGTTGTGTGGAAGCGTGGGATGGGATAACATCGAAAGGAGCGAGTAGTAGTTAGTACAATGGAGAAGAAGAAGAAAACGTAGAAGTAGGCGGACAAGGTGGAGGTGAAGGATCTGAATAGCAATACGGAAGAGGCAGTGACGTGTAGTACACAGTTCGGACGAAGCAAGCATGAAGCACCCTTCCCGATTAAAACAGTGAAGTGACTTTTATAGTGAAGTTGCTTCACGGGGTTTTTCAGCTTCACTGATTCTCAGGTGAAGATGGGGTTTTTCTTCACAAAACTTCACCTGATGCGCCAATCACTGACCAAACGATCTCAATTGGCTAAAACTCTGAGCTCCTAGATCCAAATTTCCACATTTGAGAGATTGATCAGCATGGAGGTGGATATGGCGGACGTTGATGATGGAGTTGTTCGTCCCCGCGTTGAGCACCCAGACGACACAGTCGCTCATGAAGAGATCGTTCCAGTGTCAAGTGATAGCAACCGGCAGGGCTATGTTTCATTCCTGCGTGCATTGCAGCTGCATATCCTCGCGCTCTCAAGAGTTGACGTCAAGAAGAATGGCGGACAGCGGCAGCTCGAATGCGCTGTCAACGACGTAATGGCAGGAGCTGTAGCTGATGGCGCTCTCAGCGCGAAGATGAATCATGATCAAGTCCTTGAAGTCCGAGCACTCCTAGAGGATGGAGTCCGACAGATCCTGGCTGATGCATCGGCGGATATCAGCAATTCTATCGATGCTGGTGTAAAGGAGCGAATCGGTGTATACTCGGCAGAAGCTGCAGGCGCCTTCAATACTACGTTTCGTCAAGCCATCGATCTAATGAACACAGTTAGCACTCAGGCGGAACAGGACCTCGCACAACTCAACAATCTTACTGGTCAGCATGTAGCTGAAGAGGCTTACAGATTTGTTGCGAGTCGGCTCAACAGTGAGATTGTGGATATTGTGTCGACCATAAGCAAGCAAGTCACCGACAAGGCTACAGTTGCAGTTGAGGAGCGTATTCAGAAGGTTGGCGAGAACAAGGAAAACGAGCTGAAGGAATGTTTCGATCATGCTTTTGCGGTGCGTCTTGATGCAAGTATGCGCCAAGTGATCGACGACGTGCAGCGTGCGGTGGACGAAAATGCGATTGTTGCAGTGAACCAACATCTTGATGTAGCTGCTCACATTAAGGCGAGCGAGCTGAAGGCAGATTTGGAGCGCTCGCTCACTGTGACCCTCGATGGAAACGTGCGACGTGTGCTCGACAACATACAACACAGTGTTGACGAGCTGGCCATCGTCGCAGTAAATGAGCACCTTGGAATCGCGGGTGACAAGAAGGCAGGGGAACTAAAAGAAGAACTGGAGCGCTCTCTCACCTTGCGTCTCGACGCAAGTGTGCATCAAGCAATCCAGGACGTGCAACGAGCGGTAGATGAGCACGCTATTATCGCCGTTGACGGACATTTAAGTTCAGCAGCGAAAACGAAGTCTGAGGAGATCAAAGCAGACCTTGATCGAGCACTCGCGACTCGTCTCGACAGAAGTGTTCGTCGCGTCATGTGCGACGTGCAACGCGTTGTGGATGAACGAGCGACCGTCGCCGTCAGAGAATATTTGGGTACTGTCGGGATGACGAAAGAAAAAGAACTTAAGGCAGAGCTGGAACGCTCTCTCGCCATGAGTCTCGACGCAAGCGTGCGACGTGTAATTGAAGACGCCAAGCGCGCTGTGGACGAGCGAGCTGTTGTGGCTGTGAACAGCCATCTAGCAACAATCTCGTCTAATCCTCTCGATCTCTGCGAGAAAACAGACGGCCGTGTGGCGTGCGTTGCTTGTTCGGCTGGCGCTGGATGGAGTGCACGATTAGAACAAGAAAAGCGAGACTCGACTCACGAAAAAGAATTGGATGAGCGAATTAATGCTGCCGTTGCTCGTCTGTGGAATGAGCACAAGGACACTATGTTTGCGGCTGTTAAAGACTATGAAGCTATCGGTTCACAGGTTGTCGAGCGGCGATGTGAAGAAGCGTTGAAGAAAATGCACGATCAAGTTGCAGCCGAGTTGAAACTTGCTAGAAACGAGATCGCCTCACGTCCCGACAGCAAGAAGGATTCCATTTCAGACCGACTGGTAGCAACACCTGTCAACGCACGGAATTTGTATGAGCTCAGATCGGTACCAAAGAATGCGACGCAACGTGAGAGCTGTTTGGTTCGTGAAAACGGATCATCGCAGTTAATTGGCAATGTTTGCGTCGAGCTCGACGATCTTGCGATTTCCTCAGGTCACAACGTCAGATCTCCATTTGAAACTCACATTTTTGAGCAGGTATTGGTGTCATTGGACAAGGCAAAATCCAGTGCAATGGCGGCTATTGACAAAGCGATCAAGCAGCAGCAGCAGAGTGCGGCGACGTTTCAAGAAATGCAGGCCTCCGTCCGCAGAATGCAGAAAGAAATGAGGTTGACGGTCGCAGCGGACAGCAAGCAGCAACAACACGCACTATCGGTCAAGATGCAGCGAAAGCTGGCCCGTATACAGCAAGAACTGAATGACTGAATGCATTCTGTCGAGTTGGATCGGCAAGCTCGAGAAGCGAACATCATTGCATGAATGCATTTCAATATATACGAGAAAATTTACATGTGATCTTTGCTCTCTTCCTCTTCTTCCACCGACACTGATGAGAAAATGGAGGGCAGGTTGGAGTCTTCATCACTGTCGGAATCTTCGTCGATGCCGATCATGTGATGTGGAATGAAGTTGCTGAGCAGAGAAACTGGTATCTTATCACACTGGGTTATCTCCGTGAATTGTTGATTCGCGCGCAAGAACGCAGCCATCTCCACATTCGCGCCGGTGAGGCGGCTTCGTTCGCTACGAACCATTTTCCCAGCGTCGCCGAAATCCCGCTCTATTTGCGCAGACGACACAGGGAAAGCAAACAAAACCCTTGCGACCTTCGATAAGTACTTGAAGTTGGCGGCCTGCTTGCTCCAGAACTCGAGAACCGAGTCCACTTTCTGAGGGCGCTGGTCGATCCAACGCTGTAGCTCTTCTTCGATTCGCCCTTCACGGATGTCGCTGGGTTCGTCATCGACCACAGGGATGTTGTACATATCGGCGAGTTCTGCTGAAAACTGTCCTGGTTGTTGCGTGCTTGATGTCGAGTTGGTAATCTCCGCCATGACACTCGAGGTCCCATCAGTCTCATCTTTGACTGCCATCATGAGCTTTCGTATCTTGTTGTGCACGAGACTGACAATCTTGTTTGAGATACGACAGCAGGTCGACTCATCGTGACCCATTGCCTGGTTCGCAGCAACCACAGCCTTGCAAACGTTCAACTCGAGCGTTTTGAATTGGGGGTGAAGGAATATTTGGCATTCAAACACAAATGCGTGGGTGAGGCGCTCTGCTGGGGACGTGTATCGGCAGAAGAATCGTTTGTCAAGTGCTTCAGCGAGGAGAGCTCGTGTCTTCTTGACAATGTCTGTGAGTGCTTCGGCAGGGATCTTCACTGTCGTTGCGTGAGTTGACAGCACGACGTCCCTTAGATCCTCTGTGACGTTTAGTGCACTCGTTCGGACCTTGATCAGCCACACCACCGACTCAACCTGTGATGCTCTCTCTCCTTGCGCATGTCTGTTTACCATGGTGATTGGCGTGAGAAGGGATAGCAACTGATAGATCGTTTCCTTACAACTAGAGAGAGGGAAGTAACGAGGTGCCTTTGTCGCACTCGGCCGAGATGCACATTCTTTGTAGAAGGCTTCCACTGGGGACCATAACTCGATCAGACGTTCAATGACATTCGTGAGACCGAGAAAACGATGCGACTGGTAATCCACCAGCCGTGTCTTGTTGCTTCCTTCGAACTCGCAGAGCGCCGCAAAGAGACTTCCCATCTGCTCCACGTCGCGAACTTGGCGCACGGTTTTCCTTATCTTGAGAACGAGCTCCGTCATTTCTGGATTTTTGGAGACTGAAGCTTTGTCCACGAGACCACAAGCCCATTTAGTTGCAGCGTTTGTCATGTGTGGAATACACCACTCCCACGCGACACGCAGACCGTCTCGAAGCAATCCTTTTACGTCTGATGCGCCATCGCTCATTCCACCGAACAACTCTGACTTTGAGATTCCAAACTCTTTAAGTAGAGCGCCGACCCAGCGAATGAACGGAGTTCGAATTCCACCTGCTCTTTGCTCGTATGCGGGATTGAACTCACGATTTCCGAGCAAAACCGACTGGAAACGCCATGATCGATCAATGAAATACACCCGAAGTCCCAGATATTTGCTGTTCTGGGGCTTGCACGACCAAAAATCGACAACGAGTGTGAGGGACTTGCAACAACGCTGGCGTTGTTCTAGAAACCGAACAACCTCCTTCTTTGTTGAAGTGTAGAGCTCTATGATCGAATGTGTGATCGCCTTTGCGTTGATGGAGGCTCTAAACGGGTCTTTCACAAACAGCGATTCTGCGAGCTGGAAGCTCTGAGACTCACACGAGCGGAATGCGAGGTTGTCGTAGACGATTCGACAAGTCTCAACGAGTAAGCGTAAGCGCGTAGGGTCTTGCCGATACATCGTGGAGCTCTTGAGCTCGTCCAACGCCTCTTCTCGTGTGCGCTTTCGGAGAACTTCAACGGTAGTCTTGTCGGATGTGATATTGTGTACGCAGCTCAGATGCCTTGTCGCATTCGATGTTCGACCTCCATAGAGAGGGAGAATCGTCCATTCATCGCGGCAGCCCTGACTCGCGAGGCAGATCCAGCCGATTTCGACTGCGTTCGGCTTAATTGATGCGACTTTAACCCCCCACGAAAGGATGATCGATGACTCATTTGGTTTTGGCGCAATGACGCGCAGGCCGGAATCCTCACTTGGTTTAAAAGCTTCGATCGCTTCCCTGACAGCGGCTGGAACAGCAAACGTAGCCATTGATGTAGCTGCTGCGCTCATCGCCAGCTCGGGATAAGAAGCCACCTAGCGATGTGTCTGGCGGCGATTGCGGTGTGGTGCCCCGCGATCTTTGTGCCGAGCAGTCCCAATCTTGAAGATTTGTAAATATTGAAATTTTGACTTGCTTCCATCCTATTTCAGCCAATCAGATTGGTGAAAAACGAAGCTGGAGAGAACGTGGTCGGTCGGTTGGTGAAGCTCCGATGGTGAAGACAACATAAACTTCATCCTTCTGTGAATAATCGAACAAGAACATGTATTCTTCAACATAAGGCTTCACTGAATTTTGAGAGAACCCCTCCTTGACCGGTAACCGCTTCTTAACCGGTAACTTCGTCCGAACTGTGGTGTAGTATAGTGTCGTGTAGTGGGTGTGGGTGTGGGAAGTGTAGATGGCAGTGGTCGTTGTTTTTGTGTGTTTGGTATGTTGAAAACGGTCGAAAGGTGTCTAAATGACCGTGTCAGTTTGCCCGAGTGGTCTAAGGGGTTACGTTCAGGTCGTAATGTATTCGTACTCGTGGGTTCAAATCCCACAGCTGACATTTTCCCCGCGCAAACTTTCTTTCATCCACACCCCAGCAACGAGGATCATGATGATGATGCTTGCGCCCGCCCTCGTGCTTTTGCCGCATCCGACGTGCATGCTTTTGCGTTTTGCTCCACATCATCACCAGCCACCTTCTCCTTCTCCTTCCTCATGCTCGGTATCGTCGTCGTCCTCGTCGTCCTCGTCCTCGTCCTCGTCGACGCCGTGCGCGGTGTCGGTGTCGGTATCGGTGTCGGTGTCGGTGTCGTCGTTGGAGCTGTCGCGATCACTCGTCCTTTTACAGGGTGTACCTAATCCATTCGTGCTGTGCAGTGCTGTGCAGTGCAGTGCGGTGTGGTGCTGTGCCGTGTCCCGCCATACACGCGCCTAGAGGCTCGAGTCTCTCAACGAGTGGTGTGCCATGTCCTGTAATCTGCGATCGATCTGTCTTGTGTGTCCAGCATTCTGTGTTGGCTCTGGTCTCTGGTCTCTGGTCTCTGGTCTCTGGTCTCTGGTCTCTGGTCTCTGGTCTCTGGTGCCAGGTCTCTGGTCTGTGTGTCACGTGCTGTGCTTGCTGACTGGTCGTGCTGTCGACGTCGAATGATGTGGACAAGTAGTATGGCCGAATGTCGCAAGCACTGTCGGCGTCGTCTACAGGAAGAGTCGGATCGTATCTTCGTACATGTCTGGCGTACCGCGTACGTACATACGCTAGGATACAAGACGCAAGACGCAAGGGCAACAGGCAGAATGGGCGACAGTAGAGCTCGTGCAATGCAAACCAACAAAAATCCGAACATGATCCGAACATGATCCGAACATGATGAATCAATCGTAGCGCAGTCGTTTGTATTGCGAGATGGCCTGTTTGTAGCTGTTATGTAGCTGTTGACGTGGTATGACACGTTGTTGGTCATGCGTTGTGCGTTGTGCGTTGTGCGTTGTGCGTTGTGTGTTGTGCGTTGTAAGTTGTGTATTGCGCGCTGTGGTGTGGTGTGGGCGAGTGACCGTTGTGGCGACCGACGTAAGCGTCGACGTGTTGTGTGGAAGCGTGGGATGGGATAACATCGAAAGGAGCGAGTAGTAGTTAGTACAATGGAGAAGAAGAAGAAAACGTAGAAGTAGGCGGACAAGGTGGAGGTGAAGGATCTGAATAGCAATACGGAAGAGGCAGTGACGTGTAGTATAGTGTCGTGTAGTGGGTGTGGGTGTGGGAAGTGTAGATGGCAGTGGTCGTTGTTTTTGTGTGTTTGGTATGTTGAAAACGGTCGAAAGGTGTCTAAATGACCGTGTCAGTTTGCCCGAGTGGTCTAAGGGGTTACGTTCAGGTCGTAATGTATTCGTACTCGTGGGTTCAAATCCCACAGCTGACATTTTCCCGCGCAAACTTTCTTTCATCCACACCCAGCAACGAGGATCATGATGATGATGCTTGCGCCCGCCCTCGTGCTTTTGCCGCATCCGACGTGCATGCTTTTGCGTTTTGCTCCACATCATCACCAGCCACCTTCTCCTTCTCCTTCCTCATGCTCGGTATCGTCGTCGTCCTCGTCGTCCTCGTCCTCGTCCTCGTCGACGCCGTGCGCGGTGTCGGTGTCGGTATCGGTGTCGGTGTCGGTGTCGTCGTTGGAGCTGTCGCGATCACTCGTCCTTTTACAGGGTGTACCTAATCCATTCGTGCTGTGCAGTGCTGTGCAGTGCAGTGCGGTGTGGTGCTGTGCCGTGTCCCGCCATACACGCGCCTAGAGGCTCGAGTCTCTCAACGAGTGGTGTGCCATGTCCTGTAATCTGCGATCGATCTGTCTTGTGTGTCCAGCATTCTGTGTTGGCTCTGGTCTCTGGTCTCTGGTCTCTGGTCTCTGGTCTCTGGTCTCTGGTCTCTGGTCTCTGGTGCCAGGTCTCTGGTCTGTGTGTCACGTGCTGTGCTTGCTGACTGGTCGTGCTGTCGACGTCGAATGATGTGGACAAGTAGTATGGCCGAATGTCGCAAGCACTGTCGGCGTCGTCTACAGGAAGAGTCGGATCGTATCTTCGTACATGTCTGGCGTACCGCGTACGTACATACGCTAGGATACAAGACGCAAGACGCAAGGGCAACAGGCAGAATGGGCGACAGTAGAGCTCGTGCAATGCAAACCAACAAAAATCCGAACATGATCCGAACATGATCCGAACATGATGAATCAATCGTAGCGCAGTCGTTTGTATTGCGAGATGGCCTGTTTGTAGCTGTTATGTAGCTGTTGACGTGGTATGACACGTTGTTGGTCATGCGTTGTGCGTTGTGCGTTGTGCGTTGTGCGTTGTGTGTTGTGCGTTGTAAGTTGTGTATTGCGCGCTGTGGTGTGGTGTGGGCGAGTGACCGTTGTGGCGACCGACGTAAGCGTCGACGTGTTGTGTGGAAGCGTGGGATGGGATAACATCGAAAGGAGCGAGTAGTAGTTAGTACAATGGAGAAGAAGAAGAAAACGTAGAAGTAGGCGGACAAGGTGGAGGTGAAGGATCTGAATAGCAATACGGAAGAGGCAGTGACGTGTAGTATAGTGTCGTGTAGTGGGTGTGGGTGTGGGAAGTGTAGATGGCAGTGGTCGTTGTTTTTGTGTGTTTGGTATGTTGAAAACGGTCGAAAGGTGTCTAAATGACCGTGTCAGTTTGCCCGAGTGGTCTAAGGGGTTACGTTCAGGTCGTAATGTATTCGTACTCGTGGGTTCAAATCCCACAGCTGACATTTTCCCCGCGCAAACTTTCTTTCATCCACACCCCAGCAACGAGGATCATGATGATGATGCTTGCGCCCGCCCTCGTGCTTTTGCCGCATCCGACGTGCATGCTTTTGCGTTTTGCTCCACATCATCACCAGCCACCTTCTCCTTCTCCTTCCTCATGCTCGGTATCGTCGTCGTCCTCGTCGTCCTCGTCCTCGTCCTCGTCGACGCCGTGCGCGGTGTCGGTGTCGGTATCGGTGTCGGTGTCGGTGTCGTCGTTGGAGCTGTCGCGATCACTCGTCCTTTTACAGGGTGTACCTAATCCATTCGTGCTGTGCAGTGCTGTGCAGTGCAGTGCGGTGTGGTGCTGTGCCGTGTCCCGCCATACACGCGCCTAGAGGCTCGAGTCTCTCAACGAGTGGTGTGCCATGTCCTGTAATCTGCGATCGATCTGTCTTGTGTGTCCAGCATTCTGTGTTGGCTCTGGTCTCTGGTCTCTGGTCTCTGGTCTCTGGTGTCTGGTCTCTGGTCTCTGGTCTCTGGTGCCAGGTCTCTGGTCTGTGTGTCACGTGCTGTGCTTGCTGACTGGTCGTGCTGTCGACGTCGAATGATGTGGACAAGTAGTATGGCCGAATGTCGCAAGCACTGTCGGCGTCGTCTACAGGAAGAGTCGGATCGTATCTTCGTACATGTCTGGCGTACCGCGTACGTACATACGCTAGGATACAAGACGCAAGACGCAAGGGCAACAGGCAGAATGGGCGACAGTAGAGCTCGTGCAATGCAAACCAACAAAAATCCGAACATGATCCGAACATGATCCGAACATGATGAATCAATCGTAGCGCAGTCGTTTGTATTGCGAGATGGCCTGTTTGTAGCTGTTATGTAGCTGTTGACGTGGTATGACACGTTGTTGGTCATGCGTTGTGCGTTGTGCGTTGTGCGTTGTGCGTTGTGTGTTGTGCGTTGTAAGTTGTGTATTGCGCGCTGTGGTGTGGTGTGGGCGAGTGACCGTTGTGGCGACCGACGTAAGCGTCGACGTGTTGTGTGGAAGCGTGGGATGGGATAACATCGAAAGGAGCGAGTAGTAGTTAGTACAATGGAGAAGAAGAAGAAAACGTAGAAGTAGGCGGACAAGGTGGAGGTGAAGGATCTGAATAGCAATACGGAAGAGGCAGTGACGTGTAGTACACAGTTCGGACGAAGCAAGCATGAAGCACCCTTCCCGATTAAAACAGTGAAGTGACTTTTATAGTGAAGTTGCTTCACGGGGTTTTTCAGCTTCACTGATTCTCAGGTGAGATGGGGTTTTTCTTCAAAAAACTTCACCTGATGCGCCAATCACTGACAAACGATCTCAATTGGCTAAAACTCTGAGCTCCTAGATCCAAATTTCCACATTTGAGAGATTGATCAGCATGGAGGTGGATATGGCGGACGTTGATGATGGAGTTGTTCGTCCCCGCGTTGAGCACCCAGACGACACAGTCGCTCATGAAGGATCGTTCCAGTGTCAAGTGATAGCAACCGGCAGGGCTATGTTTCATTCTGCGTGCATTGCAGCTGCATATCCTCGCGCTCTCAAGAGTTGACGTCAAGAAGATTGGCGGACAGCGGCAGCTCGAATGCGCTGTCAACGACGTAATGGCAGGAGCTGTAGTGATGGCGCTCTCAGCGCGAAGATGAATCATGATCAAGTCCTTGAAGTCCGAGCACTCCTAGAGGATGGAGTCCGACAGATCCTGGCTGATGCATCGGCGGATATCAGCAATTCTATCGATGCTGGTGTAAAGGAGCGAATCGGTGTATACTCGGCAGAAGCTGCAGGCGCCTTCAATACTACGTTTCGTCAAGCCATCGATCTAATGAACACAGTTAGCACTCAGGCGGAACAGGACTCGCACAAATCAACAATCTTACTGGTCAGCATGTAGCAGAAGAGGCTTACAGATTTGTTGCGAGTCGGCTCAACAGTGAGATTGTGGATATTGTGTCGACCATAAGCAAGCAAGTCACCGACAAGGCTACAGTTGCAGTTGAGGAGCGTATTCAGAAGGTTTGGCGAGAACAAGGAAAACGAGCTGAAGGAATGTTTCGATCATGCTTTTGCGGTGCGTTTGATGCAAGTATGCGCCAAGTGATCGACGCGTGCAGCGTGCGGTGGACGAAAATGCGATTGTTGCAGTGAACCAACATCTTGATGTAGCTGCTCACATTAAGGCGAGCGAGCTGAAGGCAGATTTGGAGCGCTCGCTCACTGTGACCCTCGATGGAAACGTGCGACGTGTGCTCGACAACATACAACACAGTGTTGACGAGCTGGCCATCGTCGCAGTAAATGAGCACCTTGGAATCGCGGGTGACAAGAAGGCAGGGGAACTAAAAGAAGAACTGGAGCGCTCTCTCACCTTGCGTCTCGACGCAAGTGTGCATCAAGCAATCCAGGACGTGCAACGAGCGGTAGATGAGCACGCTATTATCGCCGTTGACGGACATTTAAGTTCAGCAGCGAAAACGAAGTCTGAGGAGATCAAAGCAGACCTTGATCGAGCACTCGCGACTCGTCTCGACAGAAGTGTTCGTCGCGTCATGTGCGACGTGCAACGCGTTGTGGATGAACGAGCGACCGTCGCCGTCAGAGAATATTTGGGTACTGTCGGGATGACGAAAGAAAAAGAACTTAAGGCAGAGCTGGAACGCTCTCTCGCCATGAGTCTCGACGCAAGCGTGCGACGTGTAATTGAAGACGCCAAGCGCGCTGTGGACGAGCGAGCTGTTGTGGCTGTGAACAGCCATCTAGCAACAATCTCGTCTAATCCTCTCGATCTCTGCGAGAAAACAGACGGCCGTGTGGCGTGCGTTGCTTGTTCGGCTGGCGCTGGATGGAGTGCACGATTAGAACAAGAAAAGCGAGACTCGACTCACGAAAAAGAATTGGATGAGCGAATTAATGCTGCCGTTGCTCGTCTGTGGAATGAGCACAAGGACACTATGTTTGCGGCTGTTAAAGACTATGAAGCTATCGGTTCACAGGTTGTCGAGCGGCGATGTGAAGAAGCGTTGAAGAAAATGAACGATCAAGTTGCAGCCGAGTTGAAACTTGCTAGAAACGAGATCGCCTCACGTCCCGACAGCAAGAAGGATTCCATTTCAGACCGACTGGTAGCAGCACCTGTCAACGCACGGAATTTGTATGAGCTCAGATCGGTACCAAAGAATGCGACGCAACGTGAGAGCTGTTTGGTTCGTGAAAACGGATCATCGCAGTTAATTGGCAATGTTTGCGTCGAGCTCGGCGATCTTGCGATTTCCTCAGGTCACAACGTCAGATCTCCATTTGAAACTCACATTTTTGAGCAGGTATTGGTGTCATTGGACAAGGCAAAATCCAATGCAATGGCGGCTATTGACAAAGCGATCAAGCAGCAGCAGCAGAGTGCGGCGACGTTTCAAGAAATGCAGGCCTCCGTCCGCAGAATGCAGAAAGAAATGAGGTTGACGGTCGCAGCGGACAGCAAGCAGCAACAACACGCACTATCGGTCAAGATGCAGCGAAAGCTGGCCCGTATTCAGCAAGAACTGAATGACTGAATGCATTCTGTCGAGTTGGATCGGCAAGCTCGAGAAGCGAACATCATTGCATGAATGCATTTCAATATATACGAGAAAATTTACATGTGATCTTTGCTCTCTTCCTCTTCTTCCACCGACACTGATGAGAAAATTGAGGGCAGGTTGGAGTTTTCATCACTGTCGGAATCTTCGTCGATGCCGATCATGTGATGTGGAATGAAGTTGCTGAGCAGAGAAACTGGTATCTTATCACACTGGGTTATCTCCGTGAATTGTTGATTCGCTCGCAAGAACGCAGCCATCTCCACATTCGCGCCGGTGAGGCGGCTTCGTTCGCTACGAACCATTTTCCCAGCGTCGCCGAAATCCCGCTCTATTTGCGCAGACGACACAGGGAAAGCAAACAAAACCCTTGCGACCTTCGATAAGTACTTGAAGTTGGCGGCCTGCTTGCTCCAGAACTCGAGAACCGAGTCCACTTTCTGAGGGCGCTGGTCGATCCAACGCTGTAGCTCTTCTTCGATTCGCCCTTCACGGATGTCGCTGGGTTCGTCATCGACCACAGGGATGTTGTACATATCGGCGAGTTCTGCTGAAAACTGTCCTGGTTGTTGCGTGCTTGATGTCGAGTTGGTAATCTCCGCCATGACACTCGAGGTCCATCAGTCTCATCTTTGACTGCCATCATGAGCTTTCGTATCTTGTTGTGCACGAGACTGACAATCTTGTTTGAGATACGACAGCATGTCGACTCATCGTGACCCATTGCCTGGTTCGCAGCAACCACAGCCTTGCAAACGTTCAACTCGAGCGTTTTGAATTGGGGGTGAAGGAATATTTGGCATTCAAACACAAATGCGTGGGTGAGGCGCTCTGCTGGGGACGTGTATCGGCAGAAGAATCGTTTGTCAAGTGCTTCAGCGAGGAGAGCTCGTGTCTTCTTGACAATGTCTGTGAGTGCTTCGGCAGGGATCTTCACTGTCGTTGCGTGAGTTGACAGCACGACGTCCCTTAGATCCTCTGTGACGTTTAGTGCACTCGTTCGGACCTTGATCAGCCACACCACCGACTCAACCTGTGATGCTCTCTCTCCTTGCGCATGTCTGTTTACCATGGTGATTGGCGTGAGAAGGGATAGCAACTGATAGATCGTTTCCTTACAACCAGAGAGAGGAAAGTAACGAGGTGCCTTTGTCGCACTCGGCCGAGATGCACATTCTTTGTAGAAGGCTTCCACTGGGGACCATAACTCGATCAGACGTTCAATGACATTCGTGAGACCGAGAAAACGATGCGACTGGTAATCCACCAGCCGTGTCTTGTTGCTTCCTTCGAACTCACAGAGCGCCGCAAAGAGACTTTCCATCTGCTCCACGTCGCGAACTTGGCGCACGGTTTTCCTTATCTTGAGAACGCGCTCCGTCATTTCTGGATTTTTGGAGACTGAAGCTTTGTCCACGAGACCACAGGCCCATTTAGTTGCAGCGTTTGTCATGTTTGGAATACACCACTCCCACGCGACACGAAGACCGTCTCGAAGCAATCTTTTTACGTCTGATGCGCCATCGCTCATTCCACCGAACAACTCTGACTTTAAGATTCCAAACTCTTCAAGTAGAGCGCCGACTCAGCGAATGAACGGAGTACGAATTCCACCTGCTCTTTGCTCGTTTGCGGGATTGAACTCGCGATTTCCGAGCAAAACAGACAGGAAACGCCATGATCGATCAATGAAATACACTCGAAGACCGAGATATTTGCTGTTTTGGGGCTTGCACGACCAAAAATCGACAACGAGAGTGAGGGCCTTGCAACAACGCTGGCGTTGTTCTAGAAACCGAACAACCTCCTTCCTTGTTGAAGTGTAGAGCTCTATGATCGAATGTGTGATCGCCTTTGCGTTGATCTAAACGGGACTTTCACAGACAGCGATTCTGCTAGCTGGAAGCTCTGAGACTCACACGAGCGGAATGCGAGGTTGTCGTAGACGATTCGACAAGTCTCAACGAGTAAGCGTAAGCGCGCAGGGTCTTGCCGATACATCGTGGAGCTCTTGAGCTCGTCCAACGCCTCTTCTCGTGTGCGCTTTCGGAGAGCTTCAGCGGTAGTCTTGTCGGATGTGATATTGTGATGCCTTGTCGCATTCGATGTTCGACCTCCATAGGGAGAATCGTCCATTCATCGCGGCAGCCCTGACTCGCGAGGCAGATCCAGCCGATTTCGACTGCGTTCGGCTTAATTGATGCGACTTTTACCCCCCCCCCCCGCAAAGATGATCGATGACTCATTTGGTTTTGGAGCAATGACGCGCAGGCCGGAATCCTCACTCGGTTTAGAAGCTTCGATCGCTTCCCTGACAGCGGCTGGAACAGCAAACATAGCCATTGATGTAGCTGCTGTGCTAATCGCCAGCTCGGGATAAGAAGCCACCTAGCGATGTGTGATGGGGCAACCCACCACACACTTTGCGCTCAGGCGTTCTCTCTTTGAGGAACGCCGAGAAAGCTTGATGGATCGATCCCCTTGCTCAGCAAGAGGGATAATCCAGTGTGAGGACGCTTGTTGGGTAGACGGCAAAAGCAGAACTGAATTTGATAGCTTATAGTCTTTTCTATAAACCTAATAACCTCAATCTTGAACAGTCGCTTTGCGATGGATCTTGTAACGGCTCGTGCGAAGCGTCGCGCGAGAAAGATCTCAAATACCGTACTTATAGCAACCGTTCCTGTGCGGTGTGCTTTCCGGTATTTACTTTGGCGTACTTAACGCTGGGCGTTAATGTACTGCCTTGTGTGTCGCACACTAAGTGTGGACTTATGTAATGTACCCCATTACATCATCCCCCACTCAAACGAGGGACACCGTCCCAATTCAAGCGAGTCCCAATTTTGGGTACTCAGCTTTGGGTAATTTGGGTACATCCCTTGGAAAGGGATAAATCCCTAACCAAGGGACCATGTCGCAAACCAATTGTGTCCCATTTAATGGGCTCTGGTTTTTGAGCGACAAGGGTTTCCCACCACAAGGGATCGTGGCCACTCCTTTTGAAGCGATGGCCACGCGTGGGCACGAAAGCGCGCATAGCGCAGCTTCGGCCCGCGGCGCACGCTGTCCAGTGACTGCGGCGCCCAGCGCTGATGCCCGCGACAGTGCGGCACTCAGCGAAGGCGTGCGCGGGGGTGCTGCGCGAGCGCACCCTCCTGAAGAAGGCGTTCCGGCGCGCGGTAACGCCTGCGCAGCCGGTTCTGCGGACCAAGGCGCTCAAGCTCAAGTCCAAGCTCAAGGCGCTCAAGGTGGCGACGATCGCGGCACCGCGACGAAAGGCGTGTGCTGCGACGTCCCTGAAGATGCGCGCCGCTGTGCTGAGGCACGCGGCAGCGCTGATCAAGACGCGCAAGCCAAGGCGGTTGCTGCGTCTGGCGGGGCATCAGGCACCCACGAAACCGTGGCGGCCGAAGCCTCAAGAAGGGCGACGGACGACCGTCGCTCCTTCGACGCCTGCGCAGAGCGCACCCCGGAGGTCGACTACGACGAGAGTGTCGACCTCACGGGTGAGAAGACACCCGAAGCTGTCTCCTGCGACAGCCTACCGCGAGGGGGCGTCGCACCGACGCAGGCGAATGCTAGGCTTAGCATCGCCGCGTATCGGGAGCAGCGAGAGCTGTCGTCGCGTGCGTACGACGAGCTCTTCGGGTCGAGCGAAGACGAAGACGCTCAAGACGGCGGCACGCACGCTCTCGCGAATGCAGCGGAGCGGCGTGAGGGAGATCCGGAGGGACGCGTTGATCGCGTCGTCGACAGCCTCTCCTTTCTGCACTCGCGTGCGAGAGGAGGCACTGCACGTTACGACGGCAGCGTCGACGACGGTCGAGCGTACCCTGGCGCACGGCGAGAGTGGGGCAGCTCGCCCACACTGTTAGCCGGCGCCAGCGAGCTGCAGCCGATGAGCATCTCGCAGTGGCGCTCGCATGTCGAGGCCAAGCGACGCTCACGCGGCGCTCGTGGGGAGGGAGTCGGCACCGAGCGGTCTATACCGCCGGTGATCCCCATGATCCACTTGGACAGCGAGCGAGGGATCAACCCCGCCCACTACGAGCGCGAGTTCCAGCGTTGGTTGAACTCGCGCGCTTCGGGTAAGGCCCGGAAGCAACGGCGCGGTGGTCTGCGTCCTCCTGAGGAGCGACGCAGCGATCGAGAGCTTGCTCTTGATCGCGAGATGAGCCAGCGCCATGCTTTCTTACGGCTGCTCGTTACCTGCGCGTGGTCTTACTCGTGGTGGTCGCGAGCGACCATCGAACGAGTCCGCGAAGACCATCGCGATTGGGAGAGAGAGCGAGAGCGACAGACGACTGCGCCAACGCGTCAGTCTGTCGCCGCGTCATCGCTTGCTCCTTGTCCGGCGACGCCAAGAGCGTCGAGTGTCGATCGATCGTCGGCGGTCGACACTGGGGCGGCGGGCAAGCGCAAGGCGCATGCCTCGCCAACTTCACCCCGACATGGGTCGACGGGTGACGCTAAGCGGAGTCGTTCAACGACTCGAAGCGCTTCACCTCGTCGGGGCAGTCCTCTAAGAGCGACTGCGCCTTCTCCCATGTCCGATCTCGGACCGAGTACCCGTGCCAGTGCACGAGGTACCAGAGGGTCCCCTCCGCATCCCGTCGATCGCTTGGTAAAGCGATCGACGGTGTACCGCTCAACCGTATCCGGTTGGCGTGGGATGCGAGACTGAGATCTGGCCGCTTGCTCTCGCGTGCCTCTGCGATCACTGCGTTCGCTACCTGCTCGGTCAGGCCGACCGGCGGGTGGCGGAGCTCCGCAATCGCGAGAGCTACCGCACAGAGGGCGGAGAGAGCTCTGCGCACGCTGAGCGGCGCGAGCTTTCCCGTCGACTCCACTCGCTTGAGGAGTGGGCAAGTCGAGCGCATGAGAGCGTCGGCGAGAACGCGCGATGGGTCCGCTCGAACTACGAGCAGGGGAAGTCGCTTGCCGAGCAGATGCGGTCGGCACAAGCAGACCTTGCTGACGCTCGTCGTGCTTCGACGGCGTTGGAGGCTGTGCTCCAGACGGCGCAGGAGACCGAGGCCCGGCGCTTGAGCGAGCTTGTCGCTCGGGTCTCACGTCTGGAGGGTCGTGCCGCGACGACGCCGGCGACGCCCGATGACGTGGAGTCGCTGCGAGCCTCCGTCGCGGAGGCCGCGGCAGATGCGCAAGCGCGCGGCGATCGCCAGTCGGAGGCGATCCAGCGCGTGCGCGTCGCGCTTGACGACGCTGTTGACCGTGCGGCGACGCAGATGCAGTCGCTCGCAGAAGGTCTGAAGACCGCTGGCTGCTATGCAGCTCAGCAGCAGGAGCAGATCGATCGCCTCCAGGGGCAGATCGATCAGCTGAGCGCGACGCTTCAGCGCGGTCGTCAGTCGCGCTCCGGTCGTCGTCGGAGCTCCGAGGATGCAGCTCTTGATCTGACGGGCTCCGACGTGGATGCGCGCTCGTGAGAGCGGCATCCTGGTCGGGCTGAGGAGGGCGGCGCTCGCTTGGTTGAGCGGCGACCGAGTCCATCCCCCCGTCAAGCGAAGCGCCCGTATGGGGCTTCAGCATCCCGACGTAGAACGTCGGATGCACACGGCCGAGGCTCGCGGGTAATTTGAGCTGGTACGACCGCTCGTTTACCGCGCGAATAACTTCGGCCCGAGGTAACGAACGTTTTGACTTGTTATTTTTCAATAACGTTGTTCGTTCCGTCGCCTTGTCTGTAAGTGCGGAAAGCTTCTGCGAATCTTGAGCCATCGCCATTCGATCACGAATGAGCGACAAGACCGCTTTGCGAGTCTGTAAAAAGGTATTTACGGACGCAATCAGTGATTGGTCCGGAACCTGTGGCTCTCCGCCACCGCGGTCCATCGAGAGACCGGGGGGAGGTCCGGCGCCGTCCATTTGCCGCTTTCCGCCCGGTGGCGCGAAAGACGCAGGGACGCGTGGGTGCCGCAAGTGGTTCACGAAGAACGGCGTGAACCCGGTCGAGGCATGCTCGCTGTTGTTGATGGCGAATTCCACGAGTGAGAGTAATGAACTCCACTCCCTTGGGAATTGCGCGCAAAAGCAACGCAGCATGTCTTCGACAACGCGGTTGACTCGCTCAGTCTGGCCATCCGTCTCAGGATGCCGAGCGGTCGACATTTGTAACTGCGTGCCAAGGAGTCGAAAGACTTCCTTCCAGAAGGCACCAGTGAAGCGCGGGTCCCTATCGGAGACCAAGCGCCGCGGCATACCATGGTTGCGAAACACATGGTCAAGGAAGAGCGAGGCCGACTTCTTTGCATCCACCGATGTGGAGCAAGGCGCCAGTCGAACTTGCTTGCTCAAGCGGCAGACGAAGACCAGGATCCCAGTGTTCCGCTGGCGATCCTTTGGGAAGCCGAAGATGAAGTCAAGAATGACATCGGTCCAGCAGTCGGTGGGAACGGGCAGGCTCTGCAATGGAGCCGCCGCGTTCGGCGAAGGCTTAACCGCTTGGCAGGTTAAGCACGCTTGAACATATCGTTCCACGTACTTGTACATGCCGCGCCAGTAGAACTGGGCGGCTAGTGCAGCGTACGTCTTCTCCCGCCCGAAGTGACCACCCGTTGGCGTGTCATGATACTCATAGAGTATCCGGGTGCGGAGGTTGGCATCGGCAGGTACGACGATGCGCGGCGCATCCGTCGGGTGGACCTGATACCAGAGAAGCTGATCTCGGTATGAGTATCGCTTCGCACTTGCTCGGACACTGTCCGGCAAGCCCGGCTTCTGGTTATCCGCACTGAAGTGCGCGATAAGGAGACGGCATGCCTCGTCATCGTCATAGGCGGCTCGGATGTCATCGTGCAGTGAAGATCCGATGACGTCGATCCCCAGGATCGCGTCCAGATCGCGATCTTCATAGTCCGGCCGCCGTGAGAGCGCATCCGCCAGTACGTTCTCGCGTCCAGGCTTGTACTGGACGCTGAAGTTGTACTCGGCGAAGAACGACAGCCATCGCGCCATCCTCTGAGAGAGATGCGGCGATTGAGTCGCTGTTCGTAGTGATGCGTGATCGGTGAAGATGACGAATGGCTTGCTGCCCAGAAGGTAGACTCGGAACTTCACAAGCGCATACTTCATGGCTAGAAGTTCCTTGTCGTGAACCGGATAGTTGCGCTCCGCGGCCTTGAGGCCACGCGAGTGATATCCTATCACGCGTTCAACGCCCGAGTCATCGCGCTGCAGCAGTGCGCAGCCGATAGCGAAGTCCGATGCATCACAGACAACCCAGAAGGGCTTGTCGTGATTCGGCAACGCGAGGACGGGAGCGTTAATCAAGATCTGCTTGATGGCTTCGAATGCGTTCGAATGCTCCTCGGCCCAGACGAACGCTACATCCTTGCGGAGTAGGTTTGTCAATGGCTGAGCGAGCGATGCGTAGTTCTTGCTGAAGCGATGAAGGTAGTTGGCCAGACCCAACCATTTGCGTAGGTCTGTGACACTACGCGGTTGAGGCCAGTCGGCAACTGCTCGAACCTTCTCGGGATCCGCTCGGACGCCATCCTTGCCAACGAAGCATCCAAGGCAGGGGATCTCAGTGGCGCTGAAAACGCACCTGCGCAGATTTGCGTACAAGTGGTTATCGCGCATGCACTGGAGCACCCGCCTGAGATGCTCGTTGTGTACTTCGACATCGGACAGTCCGCCTTCGGCGCGACTGTGGACGAAGATGTCGTCGAAGTACGTCTGGGCGAAGTCGCGCATGGGTCGGAAGAGATGCGTCACCAACCTGTTGAAGGTGGCCGGGGCGTTCTTGAGACCTTGCGGCATGACTAGCCATTCCCACAGCATGCCGCTAGGCGTGCTACAAGCGGTGTAAGGTATGTCCGACTCCCTCATCAGGAGTTGGTAATACCCATCGGTCAGATCGATCGAGCTGAACCGAGTGCACCCGCTCATGTTGTCGATGACATTGTCACGACGGGGAATGGGAGTCTGCGCGGGGATGGTAGCAGCGTTCAGCCGGTTGTAGGCGTGGACAATGCGCCATCCCCCGGTCGCCTTCTTGACACAGAAGGTCGGTGCACTGTGCGGAGACTTGCTCTCGCGCACCATCCCGGCCTGCCTCTTCTTCTCGAAGAAGGCATCGATCGCCTCGACTTGGTCCCTCGGTAGGGGCCACTGTCGGGTGACGCAGTACTTCGTACCCGGCTCGAGGTCGATCTCGTGCCTGATTCCCTTGTCAACTGGCAGACGCAGTGGAACGTCGCCAGAGAGGACATCCCGAAATTCGGAGATGACTGGGAATGCCGGGTTGTCTCGCAGCGCTTCCCACCCTTGAGTGGCGAAGCGCGCCTTCTTGGCCGTGCTCACGTCGACCTCGCTAGGCGGGTCAACGCTGTTGCAGTCTTCGGTGATATCCGGTTTGATAACCGTGATATCAGTTACCTCGCCGACTTTCAAGTCGCGGAGGAAGTCGACATACGGCTGGAGCTCAAGAGCACACAACTCGACTGCGGTCTTTGGAAGACCCTCCAATGGTTGTGGCTCGAATTCCAGGAATCGTTGCGTGGGCAAACGTGGGCCACGCGGCGGCGGGATTTCGTCTTGAGCTGGACCACACACCTCCAGAGTCTGCGAGGTTGTGCTGGTGGAGGTTGTCTTTGACACCTCGCTTACCTCAGCTCGGCCGCGAGGAGCTAGCTCGCCGGCGGTGGCAATGACTGCCACTCTTATCTTGTCTTCGGGCAATGTGGAGGGCGGATTTGCAACTCCGCCTTCCGTGCCGTGGAGGACCGAATCATTCGAGTCCTCTTCCCCGCTCTCCAACGCTTCCTCTGTCTGGTAGAGATGGTGCTCCTCCCGGTAGGGCACCCTCGGGTTCACCAAGGCTTGTGTGCTGCCGATTTGACCTGACTTCCAGTCGGTCCATGGCGCATGTGCTCGGAGCCATGACATGCCGAGTATGATGTCATACCGGTAGTTCATGTCGATGACGTATAGCCATTCTTGGAAGTCGAAGTCCAAGAACTTCAGGCTCAGCTGGACTTGCTCACTCTCGATTGAGGTGAGAGTCCCGTCGGCAAGACGCGCATGCATGCGGTCTTGAGTTCGGCGCTTCATCAAGCGTTCGAGGGCACCCGGTTCGCGTCGGAGTGCCCTGCGACTCACGAACGACGTGGTCGCTCCACTGTCGATCAGAAGGCGCATCGGTTCGGCGAAGCCCTTCACGTCGGCAGAGAACACCATGAGCTGTGCTCTTTCGGATGGTGTCTCTGTCAAGCTTGCGTTTGGGGCCAAGCTTCCAACGAACTCAATCGTTGGGGAGACTTCTCGTCTCGCCCCTTTCTCGCCCGTTACGAACGGGCCACCGCGTTTCCCGGAGAGGGATTACGTGGGACGCGGCCGCCTCTGCGCGCCGCTGGAGCCCCACGACCGCTACGGTCGGGGGCTTGGCCTCCTTGGCCACGACGGGGTCTGCGACACTCTCGCGAGAGGTGTCCACGGAGGTTGCAGTTGTAGCAACGCACCTGAGTCCTCGTCGTGTCAATGGCGGACACATCCATGGAGGATGGCTCACCAGAATCACCCGCACCGACAGGGCGGCGTGATCCCGACCGCTTCTGGGAATTGTCTTCTTCGAGCGCGATACGGCACGCTTCTTCGAAGGTGCGCGGATCCGCTCTGAACAGTTGAGTTCGTACTGAACCAACGTTCATCCCTTCCAGAAGGGTTGTTACCTTGGTGGCCTCCGTCATATCAGCTCCCGCGATTGACGCAGCGAGCTGACGGAGCTCTTGGACATACGCGTAGACGGAGGATCGACCCTGCTTGCATGCCAGGAAACGAGCACGATGGTTGTGAGCCATGTGCTTTCCCTGGTGATGCATGTAGAGCTTCTCCTTGAACGCTTCCCATGTTGGGAAGACATGTTGGTCGTTGAGCAGCACGGTGTACGCCCACTCGTGACAGATGCTCTTCTTCTTCAGGTATGACATACCGAAGGCGACCTTCATATCTTCGTCATGGATCCTTGCTGCACGCATGGCTACCTCGACTTCGAGGAACCAGCGCATGATGTTTTCTCCATCTCTTCCTTCGAAGAGGGAGACGTCCAGCTTGACGGGCCGCGATTGATCGCGAGCCCTACTAGCTGCTGCAGCGGCGGCGCTGGCCACCTCATGCGCGTGCTGATGTTAAAGCTGTTCGCGCTCTTGAGCATGGACAGCATTCATGGCCTGAGTGAGCGTCTCCGTCGCTGAACGGGACGCCGTCTCGGCACATTGCTGTTCATGCGCGCTGGGTCATCCGAGAGCAAGCCGCGAACCGCGGCGTCTCCGAACACCCCTGCAAGGCGGTGAAGCGTTTCCCATTGAGCATCGTTCAGATGCGGGAAGTCTTCTCGATTCGCCATGATGGGAATCGCTCGCACAACCGACAAGTGTCGCGTTGTCCTTGTTCGTCGTTGGATTGACGACGAGTGCTACCAAATGTGATGGGGCAACCCACCACACACTTTGCGTTCAGGCGTTCTCTCTTTGAGGAACGCCGAGGAAGCTTGATGGATCGATCCCCTTGCTCAGCAAGAGGGATAATCCAGTGTGAGGACGCTTGTTGGGTAGACGGCAAAAGCAGAACTGAATTTGATAGCTTATAGTCTTTTCTATAAACCTAATAACCTCAATCTTGAACAGTCGCTTTGCGATGGATCTTGTAACGGCTCGTGCGAAGCGTCGCGCGAGAAAGATCTCAAATACCGTACTTATAGCAACCGTTCCTGTGCGGTGTGCTTTCCGGTATTTACTTTGGCGTACTTAACGCTGGGCGTTAATGTACTGCCTTGTGTGTCGCACACTAAGTGTGGACTTATGTAATGTACCCCATTACACCATGTGTCTGGCGGCGATTGCGGTGTGGTGCCCTGCGATCTTTGTGCCGAGCAGCCCCAATCTTGAAGATTTGTAAGTATTGAAATTTTGATTAGCTTCCATCCTATTTCAGCCAATCAGATTGGTAAAAAACGAAGCCGGAGAGAACGTGGTCGGTCGGTTGGTGAAGCTCCGATGGTGAAGACAACATAAACTTCATCCTTCTGTGAATAATCGAACAAGAACATCTATTCTTCTTCAACATACAGTCCTGACTCCCAAAATGGCGTGCACATTCCGTCTATAACCTATAAATCTATCGGCAACATCCTTGGTCGCGGGAACGAGCTGGTAGCTGTGCCAGCGACAGCCCACACGAAACAGTGCGAAATTGCTGGTTGCACTCGCGGCTCGTCACCAACAATGATGTCGGCTACCTCATCAGCTGAACGATATTAATCTAAATCAATGTCCTCTCGGAATCTACTGAATCAGATGTCTCCGTCTTGTTTTGATTGACCTGACATCCTCTATCTAAAAGATAAGTATGGCAGCAGTGACCCACCAAACTGTCACGCATGTAACGCTAATACGATTGGCTGAAACTCGGTCGACCGGTCAACCCATACCATTGGCCAAAAATATCAAAAATGGCTAAAA
This sequence comes from Pythium insidiosum, assembly GCA_022836835.1. Lineage (NCBI taxonomy): Eukaryota > Oomycota > Peronosporomycetes > Pythiales > Pythiaceae > Pythium > Pythium insidiosum. The sequence continues at coordinate 560,910 of JAKVDI010000006.1, forward strand.
ATGCGGAGAAAGCAGCAATTGAGCCAAAATGGCCGCAAACATGGCGCCCGAGATGCGCGCCCATATCTCCCGTGTTTGAGCGGCAATGACGCTGAAAATTGGTGAGCACCAAGGCCATGGGGTCAGCTCGGTGTGTGCCAATTTTCAGCGTCAGCAGAGCTGTTTTAGAGAACTTGCATTTTCGCCACATCGCAAAACCCATACATTTACTGTTGTAGTAGAATGACGGACATGCACAGCACTAACTTTTTCCACACGACTGCAATCTCAACGAAACTTGGCATGCGTACTCAACGCACCGTGAGCGTGCTGCAGACACCTCAAGCGTCTCTGTCCGATGCCTGGAAGCCTCGCACCGATCACGCGCCGGCGAGACACTGTCTCCAGCAGTCTCAAGACCCGACACTATCAAATCGAATGAATATCCATACTTTGATACATCAAATGTAAGTAATAGATAGAAATGGTGTCTGCAACAAACGAATACAGCGTTTTTGTCAGCCTTTGGCGTTGGCGCTTGACAGTCAGCCAGTCAGTCATTTCAAAACAAGCACTTCCGCGCCACCACCAGCAGGTACGTCGCATGCATGCGCACATCAGCCAAGGTCGTACAAATAGCGAGAACTTGAGAGTATGGGCGCTTGATCAAGAAGAACGTGATGGTATGTTTGTAATATATGTATCCAATGTTTAGGGATGGAGCCCGGAGAGGTCGAGGAGCGTGTCATTCCTACGTATGACCTGCCACAAGCTCCAAAGCTCTGCATGCGGTGCCGCAGCGTTTTGCACGAGCACTACCCAGACCCAGCAAAGCGCATCCGCGAATGCGCGTGCTGTCGCCGCCCGCTCACACACTACGCGTACAGCAACACCCAGCGGCGCATGAAGGGCCCCGTATGCAAGGACTGCCAGGCTCGCGCGCACTATCCGCGCAAGAACGAGAAGACCAGCGACCGCCGCGGGAAGAAACATATCAAGCGCGCTCTTGAGCAGTCACAGCAAACGCTCGCGCTACTTCGAGACGCGCCTGCTCATCCGCATCGTCTCAGTGATCCTGAGCTCCGTCGACGTGCGTGGTCGCTTGACGCTGTCAAGCAGCTCATGCATTTTAGTAAATCTCAGAAAAAGCGCTACCTTAAACATAAAATGAAAAAATAGACATGTTTGACAGTCTGGCCGAAACGAGCGCCATTTTCAAATTTTGGGCGACAACGGTTCACTCTGTCTGGACGCGGCGATAGGTCGCGGTGATCTATCTGCTGCCTGCACCCAGAGCAACAGAGGGCAAGGCACGTGGTCGGAGAGTGACGCGGCGGTGGGACTGGGCGCTGTACGTGTTTTCCTGGCAACCAGCACCCCACGCGCCAAACACACCGACCGCATCGGCCTTTCGCAGGACCGGGGACAACGAGCTGTTGAGCGCACTTTTGTGTGGCAGACACTAAGTACGAAGCAGCCCACTCTTTATCTAAAGAAAGCGTACCTAAGACGCCGGGTGTACTTCGCAGCGGTGGGAAATAAAACACCCTACGCTCGCTGGCCTTACAAGGTGTCTGCTGCTGAAAGAAAGCGGCTACAGAAACCGGGTCCTGTATTTCAATCCTTCTTGCTCGAGTTTGTCTGGCCGGGATCATTGTGGCTACTCTCAGTACTGAACTCAATTTCATCATGTCCGAGAAAGAAGTTGCGAATTCGCGGAAGCGCAAGTACGTATCGGTGCATGACTTGGAAGCTGCACTTGCGAGAAATGAAGAGGCCAACAGAACGCCTGAAGCGGGGGAGACACCGGTCAGCAAGAAGCGACGCTGCCAACGACGGCGCTCGAACAGAAGTCGCCTTCAACAGCAGCTGGCCGCCCTCTTGGGGAGCAGACCCACGTGCACAACAGTTGCTACACCCAGTATCGACAGGATCGCACCTACTGGCCGTGAGGACATCGAACATTGCCTGCACGAGAGTGAACGAATAAATGCAACGCTCACGAACCCTGAGACCCACAGCCAGAAGCGTCGGCGTCAATCGCGTCGACGAGTTACGCGTTACCGTTTGAACCAAGCTCTACGCGCTGCAGCGGATGCTGAAGTCGATACCAATGCTCAGCGACGTCGCTTTGCTGACAGGGATGAGGGTAAACAAGAAGAAGACGACCCGGAAGACGTCATCGCTAGAGTCAGAGCAAGAGAAGCTCGCGAACCCTTGAGTAGCCTTGCACACGTTAGACGGCAGCGATTACTGGAGACACGAAGTGCGTGCATTGAAGCTAGGTCTATTGAAGGCAGTGATGAATCGCGACTCAACAACACCATGCGCCGCTTGAACATGCAAGAGGACGACGGACTGGCTAATCCAGAAGTGCCAAGCGAAAATCCGGCGGCCGCGGCAGGTTTAGAAGCGAGCACTTCAGCAGCACTCGCCAATCGACAAGCTCAGCTGTCTCGACGCAAGGTGCTAGAGCGGATGCGACGCGATGAAATGACGGAGGAGGAAGTCACCGAGCTTGCTGAACTTCGCCGGATGAAACGAGCGACCGTGCGATACAAGCACGCGCTGGCACACTGGGACGCATTTGATGCGGACTCGCTTTCGGGGCGTAATATCATCGAAGGACGACACAAGCTGCCGTCGCCGTCAGAAGATTGTCCCCACTGCGCGGCGTGGAAATGGCCGAGCGAGTCGCCCAATTCGTGCTGTCTCTCTGGCAAGATTTCACTTCCACCCCTTCTTCCGGCCCCAAGGGAGCTCCGCGATCTGTATCAGGACGAGGAGTTCCGTCGACATATCCGAAGCTACAACCAAGTCTTTGCATTCACTTCGATCGGTGCGTCTTTCTCCGATAACCGTTTTGTCCCTGTTGCCGAAGACACAAGTGTCCAAGGTCAGCGCGGTGTCTACACTTACCGCATTCAAGGAGCAATGTGTCATTTTATGGGCTCACTACTTCCTTACACCAATCCAATCACCGGGGAAACAAGTAACCCACAGTTCGCCCAGATCTACATCTACGATCCGGATTCTCAAGAGCGAGTGCGCCGGCGTAAAGGCATCTTTGCAGACCTCGATGTTGTTGCTCTGACGAAACTCGAAGAGATGATGGAAAGGTATAATCCATTTGCTCGCGAGTTCATCAGCATGGGCCATCGTATCCGAGTCGCTCTGCGAGAAGGTACATCGCTGGCAAACATTGGCTTCGTGCTTCGTGCCAACGATCGCGAAGGTCCGCGAACGCATAACTTGCCAACTGTGACGGAAGTTGCTGCAGTCATGGTGGAGCGGAATGCGGAAAAACATCGCGATATTGTTCTCTACGCTCAACATGGTGGACTCCTCCGCATATTTGAGACCGATCCGAAGTATGACCCTGTTCAGTACCCGCTGTTGTTTCCGCATGGTGAGCTTGGGTGGTCGTGTCGGGACACTCTTAACTGTCCTTCCTACCGCCGCAAGGAAACCATGTCTCTTCGTGATCACGTTGCATATCGCTTGCATCAGAAGGTTGGTGACGAGTCAGTGCTTCACCAAGGTGGCAGGTTGTTTCAGCAGTATTGTGTTGATCAGCGTGCCAAAGTCGAACAAGAAATTTTGCGTTGGGTTGCGAACAACCAACAGCACCTTCGTGCGGATCTATACAAGGGGATAGCAGACGCGTATATGAACGAAAACGTAGCCCAGCTTGCTGATGGGGAAGGAGTCATCTCTGAGTACGACAGAAGTACGGGAATGCTGGTGGACACGACAGGGAGTCGTCGACGTCACTTTCTTGATCAAGTGGGCCAGCGTGTCATTCTACCAGCTTCGTTTACCGGTGGCGATCGCTACATGTACAAGCAATATCAAGACTCCATGGCAATGGTTCGGGAATTTGGCAAGCCAGATTTGTTCATGACCGTGACGTGTAATCCCAAGTGGAGAGAGATCACGGACGCTATTGGTGAACATCAGACAGCTCAAGATCGCCCTGATGTAGTTGCTCGAGTTTGGAATCTCAAGCTGAAGGCGGTGCTGAAGGATCTCGATGAAGGTGTGCTTGGAAGGCAGATAGCACGCATTTATGTAATTGAGTTCCAAAAGAGGGGCCTACCACACGCTCACATTCTCATTATTCTTGCGGACGAGGATAAACCCAAGACAAGAGAGGACTTCGACAAGTTTGTTTCTGCAGAGGTTCCGGATCCGGACAAACACCCCGGCCTATATCAAACTCTCATGACGTGCATGCTTCACGGACCATGCGGAAAGGAACATCCAAATGCTCCATGCATGAAGGATGGCCTGTGTTCGAAAGGTTTCCCAAAGCCGCTTAGCGAAGTTACTCAGATCAATCACGATGGCTATCCCAAGTACATGCGACGACTGCGTCCAACGGGTACTTTGGTATTCAACGGAAAGGAATACAACGCGACCATCAATGCGTGGGTTGTGGGATACAATCCGTGGTTCTCGCAGAAGTATGACTGCCACATCAACGTGGAGATTTGCTCAACGATCACCGCAATCAAGTACCTGTACAAGTACGTGTATAAGGGCGCGGATCGTACTGAGTTCAGTGTACAAGTCATGCAACAGGACAACCAACGAATTGCCCAGACGCGGGAGCCCAATGAACTCATTCGGTACATCAAAGCCCGATACCTCTCCCCGGTCGAAGCGTGTGTACGCATGTTTGAGATTCCAATTCAAGACAAGACCCATAGTGTCGTCACGCTGCACATTCATCTCCCTGATTGCCAATTTGTCACGTACCGCTCGAACGGAGATCCGGCTGAGGTTTTGGAGAAAGCAAAGCATACGACGCTAACGCGGTTCTTCGAATTGGCTGCCTCAGACAAAGAAGCGAGAAAGCTATTGTACAAGGACATCCCGAAACACTATCGTTGGGATAAAAGTCAACACAAGTGGGTAAAGTACAAACGAAACGTCCGAGCAATCGGTCGCTTGGTACACTCTATGAATGGGTCAAGTGCATGGAGGAGGCAGCCGGCTTCCAAATGCCGTATCAGCTTCGCGAGCTGTTTGCGACTATCCTCGCGTTCTCGGCACCGAGCAATGCCGGCCTTCTGTGGGAGCGCTTCTTTGTCGATCTTTCGTTGGACTTCCGCCAAAAGTATCGCGATCATCAGGATAAAGAGAACGTCGTGCTATATCACACGCTTTTTGCTCTTGATCAACTTCTTCAAGCCAACAATACGAGCCTTGCGAATTTCCGCGACATGCCAGCTATTCCCTCGATACCAGTGTCATTGGAGCGAGAGCAACGTCAGAACCACCTGCTTCTACGCGAGCAAAATGGATACGACCGCAACAAACTTGAACAGGTGATCGCTGGGGTTGACAATCTTAACAACGACCAGCGGAGCATCTACGACAAAGTCACAGCTGCAGTTTCACCGGGCTATTCAGGGCAGAGGCTTGTTTTTCATTGATGGCCCAGGCGGCACAGGGAAGTCCACGCTACTAAAACATATTCTTGCGAAGGTTCGCTATGACGGAAAACTTGCGATCGCTGTTGCTTCTAGCGGGATTGCAGCTTTGCTACTCCCTGGAGGTCGCACAGCCCATTCATCATTCAAGATACCCATCAAGCTATCCGATACATCGACATGCTACGTCCCCAAACAATCCCAGTTGAAGGAGCTTCTTCAGGCAGCTGATCTGATTGTTTGGGACGAAGCACCAATGGCTCATCGGTTTGCCTTGGAGGCTGTTGATCGAACGTTACGCGATATTCTCGATAGACCATTCGACCCATTCGGTGGCAAGGTCGTCGTTTTGTCCGGCGACTTCAGGCAGATCCTTCCAGTCGTGGAGGGAGGAAGTCCGGCAGACACGCTGGAGGCATGCATTCGCTCATCGGAGCTATGGTCCCACTTTGAAAAACTATCGTTGAAAATAAACATGCGAGTCCAGAGCGCCGCTAACTCTGAGACAGCCCAAGACTTGGCAGCATTCTCAGAGCTGCTACTGGAGATTGGAGAAGGTCGGCATCCAATTGATGAAGATCTAGGTCCAGACTTCGTCAAGATTCCAATGGACATGATCATTCCAAATCCTGCCTATGATCCAGACGTCGATATGAATGACGTGGCAAACCAGCTCCCCGTGCCACTTGGTATGAGCAGAATTGTCGATGCTGTCTACCCCGTCGAAGATTTAAACAATCCTGATGTGGCGACCGACGAATACTTTGCGAATCGAACCATTCTTGCGCCAACAAATGCTGCTGTTTTGAAGCTAAACGAGTGTGTCGCCTCACGAGTTCAAGGTGTGTCGTCAACTTATCTCTCGGTGGATTCTGTTGAAGATGACGATGGTACAGCAAACGCGTTGTTTGAGACGGAAGTTCTGAACTCAATCAATCTGAATGGGATGCCACCGCACAGGCTGACGCTGAAGCCAGGTATTCCTATCATGTTGATTCGCAACTTGAATCCTGATGCAGGGTTATGCAATGGAACACGACTTCGCATCTTGGAATTGAAGCAACACGTTATCCGGACAACAATCATGACAGGAAACCACAGCGGTCGTGAAGTCCTGATTCCAAAAATCATTTTCATCAGCGACAACGACAACAAGCAATTCCCGTTTCGTCTTCGACGAAAGCAATTCCCGATTGTGCCTGCATTTGCGATGACGATCAACAAAGCGCAAGGGCAAACGGTCCCCAATATGGGTCTATATTTGCCGACACCTTGCTTCGCGCATGGCCAATTGTACGTCGCCCTCTCGCGCGCACCATCAAGATCGAGAGTGAAGATCCTTATCGAGAACCCGATAGCAGAGGATGATAGCGGCATCTACACAAAGAACATTGTTTTCAGGGAGCTCTTTCAGTAGTTCCACCAACGTCAGCTTCAACAAAGCACCTGCATAAGTGAAAATACATGTTTTACGTTTAATTCCATGTTTTTGAAAAAGTGCTTTTCTACTCCAACCCAGGACACACCCTCCGCCCGCGAAGCGGGCGGCACCAACTAGTGCCATATGGTTGCGCCATTTTGGGAGGGATGTGTCTACCGTCACCAACTTCTAGAGTGGCACCTGCACCCACTGTAATGCCCTAAGCCTAACGATCGGAGAAGATCGTCAGGAAAGCAAATTTCAGGATTCTTGGGGGTGAGCGCTCGTCCGCCGCTCGTCCGCCGCTCGTCCACCGCCCAATTCATCGCTTCTCTCTTCTAGCTCATCATCACCATGACCAGGGAGCGATCCGTCGTCGGGATAGAGGCAAGCAGTGGCGACGACAGCGGCTTCAGCAGCTCTTGTGGAGCAGGTGCAGCAGGTGGCAGCGGAAGTGAGTCTTCAGCATCTGCAGATGCATCTGTGACGGACAATGACAGTGGCGTGCCAATCACGGCAGCAACGACCGCCAACAAAATCGCTGGCTGCATTTGGAGGGGCATATCGGTCCTGGGACGAGTTTCACATCGCGTTCGATCAATACCAAGCCGACACGAATCAGCTTTATCGCTGTCGAACATCCACATCCGTCCAGGAACGAAACGACGCTCGTCGCAAGACCAACCCGAGAGCCGTGCTTTTTGATACAACGCATATCTACTACTACAAGAAGATGATTTGCACGCACGGGTGGTAGGTGTCAGAACGTGGCACGGGGGTGCGCACGAACTACACCCTTCGTGGCATCGAATGTCCAGCAGAGCTTCGGGCAACGCTGAAACGATCACGACAGGGTCATTACACTGTGAGCGTCAACCACCACCAAGTGAGCCACAACCACGCCGTTGGAAATGAGCTGAGGTACACATATGCAGAGGAACGCCGTATCAAGAGCCCCGAGAAGGTCAAAAACGCTATCACAATGTGGAAAGGTGTGTGAAGTTGATTATTGATGACGTCGTAGCAATTGCTAAGCATTTGTGACTCGTTGCAGGCGGCTCTAAGAAAAAGAAGATCTTGAGATATCTGCGTGATGCAACAGGCATTCCGTTGATTCCGAAAGATGTTGAGAATCTCATCGCTGAGATGAGACGGAAGGAGCGCGAAGGCATCAGCGAAAATGAACGTGTCGATCGTCTCTTGGATACGTTCTGCGAAGTTCCGGGCAACGTTGCAGACACATTCACGGACCAAACGGGTTATACCGCATGCATCACTCTGCAGACGCAGCACATGCGAAGAATGGCAGCTCGGTTCCCACAGGTGATCTGTATGGATGCAACGCATGGAACGAATAAAAACAGGTAGGGTTTTCGATGTCAATGAATGCCACCAACATCTCACCCAATATCTTAACATTTTCTCACCGATGCTTGATTGTAGATATGCTTTGTTCAGTTTCATGGCAACTGATGCTTTCGGTGAAGGAACTTTTGTGCAGCATGCACTGATCGATGGAGGAACTGTTGCCAACATGCGCGCTGCTGTGACTGCGTACAAGAACAACAACCCATCGTGGACAGAGGTCACCGTCATTGTCATCGACAAAGACTTCAATGAGCTGAGCTTACTTCGCGAAGAGTTTCCTGGCGCCGCTGTGATTCTCTGTCACTTCCATGTGATTGATTATCTCCATCGTGAGATCTCGAAGGCTATCTACCGCTTTGACTCATACACGAAGATCCATCTCAAGAACCTGGTGACGTTAATGGTGAAGGCAGACACGAGAGACAAGTTCGAGCATTTCATCGCTTCCTTGGAGAAACTATGTGGGAATGAGCATGCGTTCATGTCATACTTCAGGAAGAACTGGATGACCTGCACGGAGTTGTGGTGTCGCCATCTGCGTGGTCACATCCCCCACCTCGACAACAATACAAACAACAGACTGGAGGCGTCGTGGGGCAGCGCTAAGGACGTCTTATCAGCGAGCCTTGATATGGACGAGTGTATTCAGCAGCTCTGGGATCTTCAGAAGACGAAGGAGGATACCTACAGAAGTCGGACTACAAAGATTGGTCTTCGGCAGAACAGAGCATATGATGGTGAGATGTCGCTTCTCGCAAAGATTGCCACCAAGCACGCGTGCGATTTGGTCGAGACCCAATACAAGCTGAGCAAGGAATCCAAGTATGAGTACGATGCTGATTCGCTCACGTTCGGTGTCCACACGCTAACCAGCGTGAAGAGCAAGCAACTCTACGCAGTTGATCCCCAAAACTGTGTGTGCAGTTGCAGCGTGTACGCAACGCTGCTCCTCCCGTGTCGGCACATCATGTATCTACGTAAAGACTTGAACGAACGGTCTGTTATCCCGTGTGACCACATCAACGACCGGTGGCTGATTGCAGACACATCCCAACTGAACATGTCAGATCCGGTCTCAAGCCGACCCGGCAACCACCGGATAAACAAGGCGGCTCCGAAAGTGATGTTGGGTACCGAGAAGTTCAAGAGTATTTTCCCGGTGTGTCAGCGTATTGCTGAATGCGTATCCGACAAGGGGACGCGTTCGTTTAATGCGTGGTTGGCATTGATGAAGGATCTTGAGTCGAAGGCACGCGCTGATCATGCTGCCGAAGGCGTGTCATTCGCGGCGATCGAAGGCATTGGTGGGGTTGACGGTGGTGCGGAAGGTGGTGATAACGTTGGTGAGGATAACGTTGGTGAGAAAATCGGTGAGGAAATCGGTGATGACGTTGGTGAGGAAATCGGTGACGACGTTTGTGTGGAATTGTGTGAGGAAATCGGTGATCACGTTTGTGTGGAATTTGGTGGTGATACACTTGACTGCGCCTGCACACAGCCATCAGACGACACCGTTGCCGAGTCAAGAGGAGAGCTGACACATCTCAAACGTCAAAGAGTGAACCTCAACATGGCTGCAAGACCGAGTGGTCGGCCACGAGTGAAAAAGGCGGTCGCAGCGGCGAAGAAGCGGCGCCTTATTGAGGACACGAGGCGATTGGCGGACCGTCTCAGCACTGGAAGAGATATAACTCTACACGACCTTCAGACTCTCATAACCAAAAACCAGCTATCGCTTCGCGAATGTGGTGATGTTGTGGACTCCCTGACGCCTATATTCGGAAACCCAAAAACTAAAGATTTGGCAAGTGCGAGAAAGCCGAGTATGGAGCTACAGACAAAGCGCCCCAAGTGTCACGTAGCAGCACCCGGTCTCGACGTCGTGAACCCCACCAGCATAAGGTACATTTTTCCTATGAGCCTCCTGAAGAAATCGATCGATGTTGCGAAACATTTCAGAGAGAGCATGCAACCGGCGAACATTGGACGTCAATTGTACTTCGATGAAATTGTTATTGAGCTACGTGACATTGGTAACTACAACTATTCCACGATGGTTGTAATGAACAAGTACTATCAAATTGCGAAGTTGCTCGAGGGGACACGGTTGTTGCTGGATTGGATCGAGAAATGTGACCTTGGTGAAGACGAGAACACGAAGGATAGGGTACGGCTACAGCAAGCCATGCTCGAAGCCATCCCCAACATGAGCTTTGTTCAGACGTACAACACGGGTTATTGCTCAACAGATCTCTCTATCCTTTCTCTGTTCCGGGATGAGGAATGGCTTGATGATGCATGCATTTACACAGCAACGAAGTTCATGTGCAGCTCTTCGACGATGCGACTTCACATTGTCGATCCCTTGGTTGTTGAATTTCCTTCGTGTGCCGTCACTCAGAAGCTACTTCTCGATGGACCAACACACTGTCTTTCGGAGCCTCACGTCGACACGCTCGTGTTTTGCCCAGTGCACATGAGTGTTCCTTTCAAACACTGGTGTGCTGTCGTCGTCGACTTTTGTCGCAAACAAATTGCAATCTACGATCCGCTACACTCTGAAAACCAGCTGAGGCGATGCGAGGAGTTTGTAAACGATACAATCATGAACATGGTGCCTAAGACGTGGCCTATGAAGGCAACACGATTCAGGGGCTACACACAAGCGGATGGCCACTCATGCGGGGTTCTAATCATTCAATTCTGGTCAATGTATTTGCACCGTGCAGAGAGTGATGACGATATCAATAAGCTTCGTCGAGGAGATCTTCAGGAGATCTCGAAGACTGATGTGAAGCGCATGCGCTTTGATGCTTTGTCTGCGTGCTGGTCAGAGATTGCGAAGGCGAACTTGGTGAAGAGTTGGTGAAGAGTTGGTGGGTTCTTAACACAGATATAATTGCTACCCAACTGTTGTCGCGTTTATGTTCTTGTTTCTTGAATTTTGAGAAAAAACGTTCCGCTCCAGCACAAAAACCGAGCACACAGTGTTCTTTTTATGGCCATTTTTCGATGCAGCTGGATGCAAACGCCTGGCTCTGTGAAAATGGTTTCAGAGACGCTACGAAAGTTGGTGACTGTAGGGAGCGCCTTTTGGGAGTCAGGACTGTAAGGCTTCACTGAATTTTGAGAGAACCCCTCCTTGACCGGTAACCGCTTCACAACCGGTAACTTCGTCCGAACTGTGCGTTGACGACTGTACAAGGAATGCATCTACAGAAAAGCGCTTGTTTGAACCCCCACGTTTGAAGCTCGACGACTGAGAAAAAATTGGAATAAAAACCCCTTGCTTCTAAGCCCCGCTTTCTCAAGATCCGAGGGATCAACCCTCGTGGCGGAGTTGGTGAGGATGGCGGAGCAGCTCGTTGGCGACTGGGAAAGCACAGATGCATTCGGAAACACTGCTCTCGACTGGACGAACGCGTTGAAGGAGAAGCGCGTGCGCCTCCTGCTTCACTTCAGTGGTGACGGTGAGTATCGATTTCGTCTCCGCGCGATCGACGCAACAGATGAAGAGGACATGACGTCTCAGTTCCGCCACGTTGTCACTCCTGATGGTGTGTTCACCGTCGTGGGAGACGTCCTCCACATCCATGGTACGGCTGCTGTTGATCGTCGGGTGTGCGGAGGTCTCATCGTCGTTAGGCTGCTATGGCGGACAGGCGATCACTCGGGCATATCATGGACATTCCAACGCGAAGAGGATGAAACCTTGCGGATTCGGTACGCTCACTCGAGTCGAGTGTGCATGTGTGTGTGTGTGTATGTGTCCCAGTTGGTCATCTCATGATGTGTGGACTCGCAGTCTGGAAGGAGCGAAGCGCTTTGGGCGGTGCAAGGGCGTCGACGTCATCTACTTCCGACGGACGCACGGTTCCAACGAATGATGTGTCGCATCAATTCGATCTACATGTCCAAGATATCGTCGAGCCACGTCTCGAGCTGTTCGGGCGAGTCGGAGGGCGTGTCTGGGTTTGGAACTGCTGCGACCGTCGTCGTCACACTTGCAGCCGTTTGACCTTCCACTTGCGAGACGCTCAGTTTCAGAAGATCGTCGAGTGCAGACTCGGAGGCTCGATCGCTCACTCGTTGGAGGTCGTCCTCCTTGTTTCCTTCAGTGGCCGCAGTATCGCTGGCTGCTTTCTCTGCCACTTCGCTGGCGCTCCTCTGCACAGAAAGAATACAACAATATGTCACCCCGGATCAGTTAGTCGCAAACGACGATGAACGTACAAAGAACGATGGGTCGATGTTGTAGCGCTGCACGAGAGGCACACGCGCGAGCTGTGTGGCGAGCCACTCACAGTCCTGCACACATTTACGTCAGACCTGCGCGCACGCTGAGCACCACCACGCAACCCCAGAGCTCACCAAGACGCCGACAATCCCAAAGCGGTCTTCGATATCATCTTGTAGTCTCCCTTCGCTCACAGCCTTGCTTTGAAAGTAGCTCCCTTCCGCCACAACGCGATCACGGTAGTTTCGCTCCTCCTCGAAGAACTGCTTGCGCGATGGCTCTGCGGTGGTCGCGTGCAAGTCCGCGTCGTCCTCGTCATTCACTGCATAGCGGAAGGCGTTCGACGCTAGTCCTCGCTCCTTGTTGCGCGTGCTCTCAGCACGGGCGGCGCCGCGGCCTCTTGACGTTCTGTACTTTAGATTGGATCGGCCCATTTTCGTTTCCTCTGGCAGTCCTCAATCAACAGCGCTGCGGTGGACTTCAGAGTCGTGAGATTGATTTCAGCCAACAAACTGACGCAACTACGTGATATTCAGCCAATGGGAGCTCTGGTAGGTGGCCGCACATCCACTTGCGAAACGCCGTGAGATGACGAATGACTCGCTGGGCACATGCTCTCTGTCTGTGTCTCAACTGTCTGTCTGTCTGTCTGTCTGTCTACTGCTCGGCCGTCGCAGTCACAACGGGGTAGCGCTGCAGCACGTCCTGCCACGAGGCCGTGCCCTTGACGAGCTTGCGCACCTCCACTCCGATCGCATCGATCGGGATACGCACCTGCGCGCACGAGTCGCGCTCGCGCAGCGTCACGGAGCGGGTTTCCACCGTCTCAAAGTCAATCGTGACGTCGAACGGGATGCCGAGCTCGTCCGCGCGTGCGTACTTGCGACCAATGGCGACGCTCGACGTATCGACCTTGCACTCGACGTCGTCCTCCGCGAAAAGCGTCTCGAGCTCCGAGACGAACGGGTCGAAGGCGGCGTTGTTGCTGAGCGGGAGCACCGCGACCTTGATGGGCGCGATGATCGGCGCAAACGACATGACGCCGCGCTTCTCGTCGCCTTCACGCGCGTAGAAGTTGTGTTCGAAGATGGCCGTGAGGATGCGGCCAATGCCGAACGACGGCTCGATCACCGAAGGGATGTACTTCTCCTCGCTGACCATCTTCTCGACAACCTGGATCGACAGCATGTCGCGCGTGAGTGTGAACTGCTTGCCGTCGCAGTTGGGGCCGATCACAGCCTCGCCCTTGGTGGCAAGCTCGTTTTCGAACGCGAGAGCACGATCAATATCCTCCTTGAGCGACTCGAGCATCTCGTTGATCGTAGCGGCGTCCGCCTTGAACGCACGGCCCATCTTTCCCTTGTTGGGCTTGATGTCCACAATCTTTCGCTTTTCGGGCGTGGCGAACTTGTGCGTGCCAACCATCTCCACCTTGCTCTTCTTCGAGTGGACCGTCAGGTCGTAGCACGAGCGGTCGGCGTGGCCGGCGCACTCAACCCAGCCCGAGCTGAGCTTGATCTCCAGGTCCCAGCAGTCGGTGGCGTAGTGCGACTTCTCCGTGTCGAGGTGCTGGCGGAAGCGCAGGCGCTTGAGGTCGACGCCAATCTTCTCACAGAAGAGGTACGTGCGAGCGAGATAGTACGCCAAGCTCTCGTTCGAGATGATGCCGTTCGCAACGGCATCAGCGCACGTCATCTTGACGGTCTTGCCATCCGTCAGCTGGTTCGTCTTGGTGAGCAGCGACAGCTCCAGCGACGCCACGGTGCTGAACTTGGGGTGCGCCTTGTCCTTCGGGTTTACGAAGTACTCGATCTCCGCCTGCTGGAACTCGCGGACACGCAGGAGACCGTTGCGAGGAGAGATCTCGTTACGGAACGCGTTACCGATCTGCGCGCAACCGAACGGCAGCTTGCCAGCGTTGTAGTCGAGCAGACGGCGGAAGTTGAGGAAGATGCCCTGCGCCGTCTCGGGGCGAAGGTAGCCAATGAGGTTGCCCTCGGGACCGATCTGGCACTGGAACATGAGGTTGAACGGGATCGGGAAGCTCAGGTCCGCACCCGAGCCAGGCGCCTTGATGCCGTACTCCTGGAAGACCTTGTGGATCTCCTCAGGCGAGAACGACTCGGCCATCGTGGCGTTCATGCGGTGCTTCTCCTGCTCCTCCTCTGAGAGGTTGGGCGAGTTCGCGAGCAGGTTCTCGACGTGGTCCTCGAGAAGCTTGTCCGCACGGTAGCACTCACCCGTCTTGGTGCACTTGACCATGAGGTCTGTGAAGCGGTCGACGTGACCCGAGGTCTTCAGGACGACCTCCGGCATCAGGTTCGTGCACTCGACTTCGAGCAGCTTGTCCTCGAAGACGAAGTGGCGGCGCCAAGCGCGCAGCAGGTTCGCCTTCAGCGCGCACGCCGGGGGACCGAAGTCGTAGAAGCCGCCGATGCCGCCGTAGATCTCGAACGACGGGACGACAAACATCTTGCGGATCAAGAGGTCGTCCAGCGCCTTCTTGTCATTCTTGGAGAGCCCGTCGTCCTCGGGGCCCTGCTTCGCGAGCTCCGCGTCGAGCTGGATCTTGAGCTTCTTGAGCTCGTCGACCGCCGCCTTGACCTGCTCAGCCGCCGCGCCGTTCTGCTTGAGGCCACGCACGAGCGCGCCCTGGCGCGTGACGGAGGCGCGCAGCGCGTCCAGATCCACCACAGGAGTCGACATCTTCGAGTGTGCTACCAAGCGATTGGGAAAATGGCTCACGGTGCTGGTGCTCTCCACCACAGAGGATACAAAGCCGAATTAAACCTTGACACCAAAAACACCTCGCGGAATTTTCCTGTGAGTGGCGGCCGCGATTCCTGAAAAACGCAAAAAAAAGCTCTTGTCGATGCAGCCAAAAATGGCATTTTTCATGTTATCTGAAACCAAGCGTGAAAGATAGAGGATGGGAGAGTACGATGGGACTGAAGCCTGCGAGCTTTCGCTCGCTCAGACAGAACTCAACAGCGACTTGAGCACGTGGTGCACAAGCGTGAACTGCGAGTCCTGGCGCTCAGCAGGTACTGCGTTGAGCTGCGCCTGCAGCTCCATCAGCACACTTCCGACGAATCCCTGGATCGAGCTGTCCTGAGGCTTGAGCTCAATCAGCGCAACGGACAGCCACCGCATCTTGATGTCCATGTCGTTCATGACGTCGGATCCGAGCTGCTGCACCAGACACAGGATGACCATCTGCGTCAACCGCGATGGTCGTGTCGCGAGTACGGTGCGCGGCTCGCAGCTTTGGCAAGCGAGCAGCACGAGCCGCAGATCCTGAGCCCCCAGCGCCTATACCACACAAAACACATCAACCACAGACAATGAGCCAGCTGAGAGTGCCTCGTTGCGAACGCCACACAAGCGGACGTACATATTGGAAGGCTTCTTCGTACTCTTGAGCAGCGATCAGCGCCAGCACATGCGTCTTCTGTTCAGCGAGCTGTTGCTCTTCGGCACTCGGGACTGCGTCTGCTCCTCCGTGACCATTCGGGGCCACATTCAGCTGGTCGACCTTGCGCGAGAGTTTGTCCACCGCCTCAACGAGCTGCTGAATCTGGCGGTTGGTCTCGGTACTACTAGCGCTTGACGCAGCGATCGCTGATCCCTTCAGCACGTGATCGTGAATCTGCTCAAACATCTTCTGCGTAGCCGCCTGGAAAGATGGGATGATAATGTCGCGGAAACACTCGCGGAACGACTCGCGCACAGGCTGTCGCACGTCCTCAACGACGCCCTTGACGATGTCAGCCACGCCATCCTCCATACGATCCGGCAGCGTGGACAGCGACGTGTTGATCTTGTCCTCCATTCCCGTGACCAGTTGCTCGGTAATGACGCGCTCGAACCCAGCTTGCAGCGGCTGTAGGACATTGTTCTCCATCGTGTGGAGCACAATCCGCGCCATCGCGGGGATAAGGACGCTCTGCACCTGCTGCTTGACCGCCTTCTCGACGTGCAGCGCCGTCTGCATCGGGATTTGCGTGTTCAGCATTTCCGACATCTTCCGCATTGTCTCGCGATGTCGTTCGTCCTGTTGGTTCAGCTTGGTTTCCATTCGACGCAGCATCGACATGATCTGGTCTCCACCAGCGACGCTTTCGTTCACAGACAGCTCCTCCATCTGGGACGTATCATCGTGGAACGCACGAACTGAAGAAGACGGCGACGATCTCGCGTATGAGCGTAGGCTACCGGCGAGGTCCTCTCCACCCACTGACGAGGCGTCATCACGTGCGTTGATGATAAGTGGTGGTCTCACTTGATGCGGAGACGCCGACGGCGATAGTGCACTCGTCGATACGCTGGCTCCGTGTTCGCTTTCTGTTTCGCCATTTTGTTGGGCATCGACCTCCGTCTCGGGAGCTGGAGTGGCCACTGTCGCGCGCGGTGATTCTGCGGGAGCTTGGAACGACGTCTCCTCGTCTTCGCCTTCCGTCGTGTCGGCACCAACACTTTGCCCCGCACTTGGAACGAGGCGAATCGGAGCAGCATTCGCTTGTGCGTAGGACCTCGCCAACTCTGGAATATAGCAACGCTGCGCACTGACATTGTAACGTTGGATCGCAGTTGTTTGCTGCGTGAACAACATCATCTGAAGGTCTTCCATGGTGGCTTCTCCGCTCGCAGAGCGGTTGAGGATCGTCGCCGAAAGGATTGGCGAGACGACGGGGAACTCCGTGATGTTATCGAAGCGGCGAATACTCGACTGGGTGCTCGTCACTTCGCCGAGATGCAACACGTGAAGCGTTGGGCGTGTTCGATCCGTCACAATGAGGAACTGCATGCTTGGATCGAACGTCAGGTCATACGTTGGACCCGGAGAGGCGATGCCATCTTCGTCGTTCACAATCCTCACCGTCTGCACGCAAGTTGGCTGCGCACCTTCCGTGAGAGGAGTGTCCCACAATGTGATCTTGCTGTTGAGCTCCCCACCGATGAGCAAGCCAGGTGCACCGCGCACACCGCCGCTGAAGAAGCGAAGAGACCAAACCTCTCCACCGTCAAACGGCTCGAAGCGATGCAAAAGCTCGGCAGCAGTGCCATACTCGGCGTCAACCGCGTACATATGCACAAACCCGTCCATTCCACCAGTCACGAGGTATCTGCCGCAGAGCGAGAAGACCGCGTCGTTGATGCGGCTCGTCGTTTGGGAGCAAGAGACGCTCACGCGACTGAGGTCAGTCGGTGCGTCTGTCGAATTCGAGGGCGTCGGCAGCAACGCCAAGTCCACAATGTAGGCAGTGTTGCCGCGCACTACAGCGAGTCGATTTGGGTCATGCGGGTGCCATAGCACCCGCTGGGCGGACGAACGGATGAGCTTGGTGACCGAACTGCCCATCGGATCGGCTGTGATCGTGTGCACGGCAATCAGGTTGTTGGAGCCATAGGAAAACGCGAGGTTCGACTGCGGCGAGAAGAAGCCAACGTCGCGCACCTCGTGCTCGCTGTGCTCGCGCATCAGATGGCGTCGACCCGACGCGTGATGGATCACCCGAATGAGTCCGTTCTTGATCGGGTACATGATGAACTCGTCATTCACAGCAACGAGGGTGCCCATCGCCGAGGTTCGCTGGGACGCATACAACGTGATGGGGGTCGCTTCGAGCTGACTGCTTTCCTGGAGATTCTCGCTGACGCGGTGCTCATAAACGTCGCTTTCGATGCGTGCGCCCGGTGGCGGACCCGTGTGGAGTGCCTGGTGAAGCGGCTCGCTGTGGCTACGTGGGAGCGATGGCGCAGCCGTCGAAGCCGACACGAGACCGGACGACAGCGGTGGTGGCACAGACGACATCGGAGTGGGCGCAGACAACGGCGGCATCGGAACCTGCATGGTCTGAGGAACAAACGGGGTGGGCGCCATCGACGACGAGGGAGACACGTGGTGCATCATTGGCTGCAGTGGCGACATGAGCTGGAATGCGCTGGGCGCCGGTGGCGGCATCGGCGCGGACACGCTGCGAGGCGGAACTGGCGGCGGCATGACCGGGACGTTCGCACGTGAAAGCTGGTGCAGGAACTCGTCGACCTCATGCTGGCGCTGTCGCATAAGTTCCTGCAGCGGATTTGCGCTCTGCGTCATCTCCGGTTCTAAGAGGACACTCGGCGGTGGGGGAAACTGCAATCGCTGGTGGTGGAACAAGCTGACGCCCCGGCCGCTGTTGCTGCTGCTGCTGCCGGTGCTTCCCGTGCTGTTGGTGCGTTGGTGGCTCATCACTCGTTCCTTCACGCGAGCTCTGCTGGACTTGGGGGCTGGGCTCGACCGATGATGAAGATGGTGATGGCGACAGAACACGACGGCGGGGGGCAAACGCGTGCCACGTTTCTACGGAAATAGACACTGTACTATTCTTTTCTATCTATGGTTGTCCTAAATTACGCTTATAGATCTCGACCGGATCTCAAATCACGAAAACAGATCGCCCACGCGGCCATCGGTGGCGCTCACTCTCTGAAAATTGTGGGTTTTGAACACAACGGCACACAGAGCTTGCGAAAATGGCGCGAACACGGGCGACAAATGACGGCGCCGCGAAAGATCGAGAGCATTTTGCCGGTGACGAGGGCGGCGCCGCCACGGTCCCTGCCGTCGCGACCGCGGACGACGATGTGATGGCCGACGCGCAAGCGGCGGACGCGTCGATCCTCGCGAGCGCCGACGCGGTCGCTGCGGTCGCCGCGGCGTCGGCCGCCGAGACGCTCGCTGCCGCGACTGCGGCTGCTGCTGTGGCGGCGGCTGCCGCTGCGAGCGCGGAGGTGCCGATGCCCGCGTCCATGGAGCCGCAGAGCGCGCCTGCCGGGGTGTCTATCGCGGTCGGAAGCGACGCCATGCTGCCGATGTACATGGCGTCCGACATGGCGGCGTACGCGAACAGCGCCCGTAGCGTCGCACCACCAACCCGCGCGACACCGGCGATGGCGCTCATGGCGTCGACGACCAGTGCTGCGACCAACAACGGCGCTGCACAGCGGTTCCCGCCGTTCCGCGAGAGCTACGCGGACATGGGCGAGTTGCGGCGCGAGCTCAAGGTGCTGTCGGTGCAGATGTCGCTGCCGTATTTCATGCACCACAGCAGTCCGCAACGTCTCGAGGCGCGCTGTCCGACGTGGAAGAACCGCAAGCACAGCCCCGTGACGTGCGAGTTTGTCGTGGCCGCGAATCGCCACACAAACGGGCGCGTGTACATCACGCGTGCGAACCTGACGCACGCACTGACGTGCACAGCCGTGCAGACCAGTGGGAACTGCGTGTCGGCGACCGCGCTGATGGAGACTGCCAAGCCCTTCATGCAGAAGATGAGCGAGTCGGTGAAGCCGCGCGACATGGCCAACATCATGAAGGAGAAGTTCGGCGTCAATGCGTCGTACATGACGGCGTGGCGCGCGCTCAGTGCGTTCAAGCAGGAGAAGAAGCACGAAGAAAGCTCGTCGTTTGGCAAGATCGTTGGGTACCTCAACGCGTTCGTGGAAAGCAATGAAGGTTCGGCCGTTGCATTCGAGCACGTCCCACAGACGAGCATCTTCTCGCGCGCGTTCTTGTGTCCCAAGCCGATGCAGGAGATGGTGCGCTTCTGCCGTCCGCAGATCTTGATCAGTATTCTGCTCATCACGTCGACGCACGGCGGAGTCGTCATGACAGCGACAGCGCAAGACGCCATGGGTGACAACATCCCAGTCGCAGTCGCGATCGCTCTCAAGGAAAACGAGGAGAACTGGCGGTTTTTCCTCGAGCACTTGCGGGACGCGATCCCCGATTTGCCACGCTTTGTCGGAACGCTCGTTCACAGCCGTGGCGTCGATCTCTCGAACGCGGCGGCAAGCGTCTTCCCGACGTGTGCACAGTCGGATGCAGTGGACGCGTTCATCTGTCCCCCCGGCGTCTCCGGCAACATGCCTTCATCAGCGTCATCCAACTCGTTGCAGTGGCTTGAGGCGCTGTGCTCCAAGGCGCCGCTGATGATCCTCGTCGGTTGGGTGTCCAAGGTCGCGAGCACGATGTACCAGCGCTTCGCCAAGTACGGTAAGATGGCATCTGAGTATCCTGACGAGTTCCACGCGCTCTTGGCGCAGTACGAGACTGAGGCAGATCAGTACGAGGTGTTGCGCATCTCGGAGCATGGCTACGAGGTCATCGAGCGCCACTCGGGGCGGCAGCGCATCGTCAACTTTGCCAAGCGCACATGCACGTGTGGGGACTACGACGTCTCGCGTTTTCCTTGCCTGCACGTCTTTCTCGCGTTATCGCACGCCGATCTCATGCGCAGCGAAGTGATCCCGCATATCTTCCTGATGTCGTCGCTCAAGGCGATCTACGGCGGCCGCGTGATCCCGATCGACGTCGAGACGGTCGCGTCCGATAACGCCACGGTCCCGCACCCCGTGCCGAAGACGCGCGGCCGTCCGCGCAAGATCCAGCAGATCCAGCAGTTCAGCGACACCAAACACGATAAGCTGGCGTGCAGCATCTGCGGCGTCAAGGGCCACAACAAGCGCACGTGCAAGCGACTGCTGTCCACCGACACTACGGGCGCTGCCTCGATCGTGGCGGTCCCGAAGTCGGACGTCGACAGCGCCCATTTCTTGGATGGTGGTTGTATGTGGCTGTCAACTCTTTTGTTTGTCTGTGGGGGTTGCTTACATGGAGCGTGTTGTTTTGATTCACAACAGATGAGGATTTGCACTGCGATCTTGGGGCGACACCGTCCGAGGAGACGAACATTGAGGACGATTCGTCTCCATCGACCAAGCGACGCCGACTCGACACTGAGCACAAGGAGGACAATGCTCTGGACACGGAGGCAACAGTGGTGTGAGAACAGCGAATGCATGACAGTTTTTTTTTTCTGGTCATACGTGGACATTAAGGCGGAAGTATATCCTATGGTTCAATTACACTCACGCGCTGGCTTTTGCTGAGACGCCGGTCGTACGGCGCAGCAGCTCCTTCTTCAGCAGCGACAGCTCCTTCGTGGCGCCGCTCATGAGGCCCGAGTTCTCCTGTGCGCGACGGACGAGGTACGGCAGCACCTCACCGATGGGGCCGTACGGCACGTACTTAAATACGCGGTACTTGTTGTCGCCAAGCGTGTACGACACGTGGTCGCACATGCCGAGCAGCTGACCAAAGTACACGCCGCCTCGTCGTCGATCAATGTCCAGCTCCTCCATGAGGCGCAGCGTGTTCTTGACCGAGTCCTCGTTATGCGACGCGACCATGAAGCTCGCGATCGCGTTGTTGCGCAGCAGCTTCTCGACCTGTGCGTTGTAGTTGTTGTGCGTGTCCTCAATCGTGTTGTGGATCGGATCCGAGTAGCCCATGTCGCGCGCGCGCTTGCGCTCCTGCACCATGTACGCGCCACGCACAAGCTTGCAGGCGAAGCGGAAGTTCTCGCGACGCGCTCGCTCCAGATCGATGTCGACACGGTCGCTCGAAATCTTGAGGTAGCACTGGAACGTGTTGTAGATCACGTCACGGTTGTCGCGGTTGTACTTGCGCTGGAGGTTGAGCACGAGGTGGTCAATGCCTGGCTGCATGTATGTCTGCTCGGCATCGATCATGAGCTTGACGCCGCGTTCCGCCGCGTCGCTCGCGAGGCCTTCAAGGCGGTGGATCATGTTGCGAAGCTGCGTCTTCTCGCGGTCATCGAGTGGCTTCTCTTGGATGAACTGCGTCAACGGACCCATCGTGAGATCAAACGGGTCGAGGTAGCTCACCCAGTCCACGTAGTCAATCACGCCGTCCTTGGAGACGTCGAGCGCGTTGAAGAGATCGTTGCACGAGGTCTCGCACATGTCGAGTCCTGCGTTACGCAGACCAGCGCTGAGCGTCGGGTAATCCACCAGTTTGTTCAAGTACTGCGTCTTGGCGCGAGAAAGGTTCGGGCCGTCAAGCGTGTGGAACAGGAGTTGCGCTTGCACGATAATCGAGCTCATGCGCATGAGCAGCTCCGGCTTGCCGAGGGCAGTGCACTTGATCGCGGCGAACGCTGGCTCACCGGGCGCCTTGTTCGCGCCGGCATCGATAATCGCCTGGCGTGCGATGGCCGCGTTGGCGTCACACGTGGATTCGTCCTCGTAGTCGTACGTTCGCGCAGACACGAGATTCTGCGAGACGCCGTTGAGGTCACGCGGGTGGTCGACGTCGGCTTCGGCAGCGTAGTCGAGGATGGCGCCGATGCCGGCGTTCTCGAGCTTCTTGAGCACCGGTCGGATCTCATTCGCATCTTCGCCAGCGCAGAAGTGACCAAAGAACGTCGCGCGCAGCAGCTTGTTCGTGATCTGAGGACCCGGGAACGCGTAGGCCGCCTTGATGAGCGTGTCGCTGTGCTTGACGAAGGGCTGGATCTGGCTCAGGCTAAAGACGGCGTACGCGCGCAGCAGCTCGGCCGTCGACTTGTGGCGGAAAATCGTCTTGGTCTCACCGAAGGACAGCGCCTTGCTGTCTCCGTCCGCGGCGTTCGCCAGCGACGGCGAGGTGACGGCCGCGGTCGCAGGCGCGGCTGTTCGCTGTGACGCGTTGACACTCAGCGCGCGGGCCAGTCTCTTGGAGGGCCGCGGCGCGGCGTGGCGAAGCATCATGGCGGGTGGGTTGACTGGAGCGGGCCTTCTCGGGTTGTCGGTAGCTCTTCAAGTGACAGTCTTGGGGTGGAGACGAATCTCGCGCTGCCGTCGCTGTAGGGGGATGCGTTGTGGTGGTGATAAGATGCGCGGCAACTGCAACCGCTCGCGCCGCGAGCCACGGAGCACCACAACACGCCGCCCTCCTCCTCCTTCTTCTTCTTCTCCACCACGAGCGCATCTGGCTGCCTGGCTCTGACGCACCTCGTGGCCGTTGACTGGCTCACGAGGTCTCACGCGTGACGCTGATTGGCTCGATCTGTGCGTGTTGGCTTGGGAGGGTGGGGAGAGGTTCAACGTCACAGAAGCAAGGGACCTCGGAAGAGTGACCTCTGACTCGTCGACAGGGTGATGTGATTGCGCATCTCCACGGCATCTTCAAGTGACATGTGGTCTCCCGTCCTCCCTGTCTCTCTGTTTACCCGGGCATCGCTTGCATCTCGCCGCTGCCCACTCGTTGACGATGCATTGCCTGCCTTGAGATGTATGAGACGCTGGATCTTGTGGGCTCGCGCAGTCAGTCGTCGCTTGCTTCACGGCGTGAGTCACGCGGTGTCGGACAGCGCCGCCCGGAAGCCGTTGGTGGCGTCAGCGATCTCGGCAGCGACCGCCTCGACCTCCTGCTGGTCGCGGCCCTCGATCGTGAGCCGCGTGTTGTAGGACTCGTCCTTGGAGCCAGTCTTGTCGTCGGTCAGGTTCAGGTAGCTGCCGATCGCGACGAGCGGGTGTCGCTTCTGGATGTCCGCGAGAGGGCGCGCGAGATCGCCTTCCAGTTGAAGCGTGTGCACCTGCCATCACAGCACGCACGACATTGAGTCTCACACCCACCACGTGCTTCTAGATCACAGGGCCGAAATATTGGCAGGCACATACGATGGCGCGGTGGATCGGCACGCCCTTGAAATGGTCTTCGTTGAACTCGAGCATCTCGCGCACCATTCGTGGAATACCCGGGAGCACGTAGACGTTCTCCATCACAGCGATGGGCACCCACGACGCGGTGCTCAGCGTCTTGCAGCCAGCAGGCAACGTCGCCATTCGCAGGCGGTCTTCATTCACGCTGCTCTCCGGGTAGCCGCGATTGAGCATGTGCTGCCGCAAGCCATCGACCGTCGGCTGGTGGAGCTCGACGCCTTTTCCAAACGCCTTTGCCTGAGCACACAGATGTGTGAGAGAGAGAGATCGCGGGTACACCATGCAAGACAAGCAAAGGGGAACGTACGACGCCCTCGTACGTGATGTCGTCATGGGTCGGCCCAATGCCTCCCGTCGTCAACACGTAACCCGATGGACCAACGAGGTCAGAGAGATCCTTGACCGTGCTCGCGATTGTCTGCAGCGAGCACGCGGCCAAATCAGCATCGAGATAACCACCGACACCGAGTCCATCACTCACATCAAGCTCATCTGGAATCACGACGACGCGCACCAGATCGATGCCTCTTCGATACATGAACTTGGCGACAAAGTGCGAGTTCGTGTCCTGCGTCTAGAACAGACAGTTAGAGGTCGCACGCATCAACATGCCGGAAGAACGCAGTCGAATCGCATGGAAGCATTTGTGACACGTACTTTGCCGGTCAGGACTTCGTTGCCAATGACGCAAAGCGCAGCACGCGGCGCGACAGATGCAGCCGTCGTAGAGGTTGAGAAGTTCATTGCAGAGGCTGCAGTGAACGCGTTTCCCGTCGGTCGTCGAAGCGCGCGAAGGATCGCTGTCGCGCCACGCATCCTTGGTCGAGAAATGTGATCGTGTCAAACGAGCAGCTCTCTTCCTCAGATGTTGGCTGCTGAGTCGCAGGAATGATGGTATGGTTGACATGTGAGTAGTGTGGTACACATTAACTATTCGCTCTTTCATGACGACGCAAGTGAACCAATCGCGAGCACCAACATGGCGACGATGACCTCGATCGACACGACGAATCCGCGGCTGCTGCAGGAGGTACGACTGTGCGGCGCTCGGCTGCTAGTGAACATGACTGTGCCAATGGGCTGTTGAACCGTAGCACATCGAGCAAGTGCGTGCGCAGCTGCTGTCACTTCAGGATGAGATCGACAAGTACTCGGACGTCGCCTCCGTCATCACTGACCTGCCCAAGAAGCTGAAGCATCCCGTGATGGTACGCTGCTGTGCATGCGCTTATGCATATCTCTCGACATTATTGCTTATGGGCTTGTGTGTGTGTGATGATGCCAGGTTCCGATTGGCAAGCGCGCGATGATGCCTGGAAAGATTATTCGCTCCAACGAGATCTTGGCACATCTTGGGGACGAGTACTTTGCGTGGAAGTCGGCAAGCGACGCTGTTGCCGTGATTGAGCGCAAGACCAAAGGTCAGGTGGCACACCGTGACTCCCTGTCGACGGTCGTGGGCGGTACTGACGACATTCATCGATGGTGGGTAGCCCTTCGAAAGCAGGTCAAGTCGGAGGAAGAGACGCTGGAAGCACTGGAGTCAAAGAAGAACGACTTGGATTCCATCTTTGATATCAAAAAGGTGCGTGCGTGCTCTTCATCCTGTTGGTATGATTGTCGGCGTAATGGAAGCTTGCGCTCGCAGCTGTATGAGCAAGAAAACATCAAGGAGATCCAGGAGACCGAGGAAGAAAGCGAGCGTTACCCTGTGACAAGAGCAACAGATGAAGGTCAGTCAGTCCCCACATTGATTATAAGTGATGCAGTCACTTAACTGGGACTCTGCTACGTAGACATTGAGGAGTACTTTGAGGTTGAAGAAGAGGAACGTCGCAAGAACGAGGAAGCGTCGTGGGATTGGGACGAGATGATGCGACGCATGGAAGAGCTGGAGGCGATGGAGGAGAACCCCGATGAGACCAAGGCTGACGAGCCCACGATCGAGGAGCGTGTGGCAGCGCTCAAGGCTCAAGGCAACGAGGCGTTTGGAAAGCGTCGCTTCTCAGAGTCGATCGCCCACTACACGAAGGCGATTGAGCTGGATCCGATGTCTCACGTAAGTGCTCTTGGCTGGGAAGGTTTGTGTGTCTGGGAGCACAAGCTGAAAACGGTGTGAATGCAAACTACGTAGATCCTCTACGGCAACCGTTCGGCTGCGTATCACCGACTGAACAAGCACACCGACGCGTTGCGTGATGCTGTGAAAGCCACCGAACTAGACGACACTTGGGTGAAGGTTCGTCGATTCAATCTCTGTTGTAATGGCGATTCAGGTGTTGATATCGTCGTGATGCCCAGGGACACTATCGCAAAGCGTCAGCGCTGGCTTCGCTCGAGAGATTCGAAGAGGCTGCTGAAGCATTCGAACGGGCGTTCGACCTGTGCCCAACCGACGAAAAGCTCCGCCAGCAAGCGGATGACATGAGACGGCGTCACGCTGCAAAGTTTCGTCCTGTGAACGCCACTCATGCTGCGGCATCGCCGTCCTCGTCGAGTGCGGATGCATCTAGCTTCTTGCGCGTCAGTGACCCCTCACCTCCGGCGCCACGCCCGATGCCCACAACACCTGCTGTATCAGAGAAAGTGTTTTCTGGTTCCATTGTGGAGCGTCAGCGTGAGGGTGCAGTGGAAGAGAAGGCGTCGGCACCAGTCGTGGAAAGAGCAGCGTCTGTCTTCGCCCAAAGACGCTCCCGGTATCAGGAGAATGCCGCCTCTGCGACAGAGGGACCGACTGTCACGCTCGAGCCTGTAGGGGAGCCGGTACGTGGTGCTGCTCTTGGCAATGAAGTGAGTCTAATACTGACTAACACGCGGTTATCTGTATGCAGCAACCAGTGAAACGAGTCTCCCGTTTCCGAGCCCAGCGCGCGGGCCAAATGGGAGCGCAATAGAGTACAGTCTCGCGTGGATGTGCGCATCAAGCGTCAATATACTTCAGGTCTTAATCGCAGCCTCACCAATCACCAGTGAAGGCAGCCTCGCTTTCCTTCACCTGTCGCTGCTTCTTCTTCGCATACGCCTCCAATGGCTTGAGAAGTGAGGCCTCAAACAAGGAGACATACTCTTTCATCGACGTTCGCTCGATTTCTGCGACACAACCATCAACCATGAGTCCCTCGTTCCTGAACCACAAGCCTCATATTTTTCTTACCAGAGCCAGCAGCCTTGTCACTCTTGTTGAGTTCATCCTGCAGCTGTCCAAGCGTCGGGACCGTGAACGGATCGAACTCTTCAATCGCACGCGCGTCGACAGGCACGCAGACGCGCCCGGTCTTGGGATGGACTGCGAACGGACTCTTGAGCAAGTGATTGCGTTGCTTCGAGACGTTAGCATCGAGGCGAGGATACAGGTAGGAGAACACGATCTCCTGGAGACACGTGCGCAGCTCGATGAGGTTACGCTTGCGCTGGTCCCCCTGGCTGAAGTTACGCTTGTTGTTACTTGCGCCTTTCGCGACGATCTTGTCGACGCTTTCGACCAACTCGACCCACTTTTCGCCTGGGGTCGAGCTGCACGACGGCGCCGCCCAGCGCTGCGCCAGCTGCGCGCGAAGATCATCGTCGGGCACCATATCGAGCAGCTTGGTCCACTGCTTTTCGTCACAGAGCACCCCCATGCCGTCTTCGTTCAGAATGAGCTCCTCAAACAGTGGTTCCAGGATACGATATGCTCGGCTGTTCATGAGGAACGACACGGTCGTTAGCACAGCAACAAGAGCGTGGAAAGACAAGGCCGACGTACTCGAGCGACGGGTGCAGTGGCTCTTTTAGATGCACCTTGCGCTTGGCGTTCTCATTGCCCTCGACGAGTGACAAGTACTGAACGACTGCTGTGCGCGCCTCGTTCGTCAGCTGTCGCGCAGTCTCGTCCGAGACCCAGCAATGGATTCCTCGTCGACCGGAATACACCCACATGATATGCTCGAACCCAAAGTCTTCGCGTAGCGCGACGTCCATGACCTTGACTGCAGCGACCATGAAACGCCAGCACTTGCGACAGATCGCGGCGCCCTCACAGCACGTTCGGATGTCGTCGTAGTCGGTCAAATCGATATCGAACACAAGCTCGCGTTCCTCGGGGACAAAGTCATTGGCGTTCACCTTCCCTTTGTCGGCGGGCGACACGGTGAACACGGCGCCGATATCGATCTTGAATGGCAGCATCTTGGTCATCGCTGCGCGCATCTCGTCCGCGTTGTGGAACGCCTTGTAGCGGATGTACGTGTCGTTCTCGAGAGTGAAGGACACCTCACGTCGAAAGAGAAAGTCTTCGCCTGCATTGGAGCAAATGCAGTTAGCATCTGTGCCCGCATGGACGGACAGACAATGAGTGTTGGGGTCATCGGTTACCGCCATCGTAGCCCAGCCACTGCGTCATTTGCTGATACGGGAAGAGTCTGTCTGCAAAGCGAAACGCGCCGAGTAAGTATGTACCCAACGGAAGATTTCATTTCTAGCGAGAGTTTCCGCTAGCGCACCATAATACAGCTGCAAAAGATCGGTCGAGAAGTCCTCCTGCGCCATGGTGTTGGGTCGTTGCTCCTTCGCTTCGTGATGCAGCGGGCCGTCAACGGGAGCAGCTCCAAAGTTCGTGAATCACAATATCTTCCAATCACGTGACTTCCCGCCACCTAGACTAAGTTCGCACCCTCACCTCTGAAATCGCAATTAACAAGTCACCTACGGTTCGTCGACAGCGAAGTGTTAAGTTCGCACGCTGTTTTGACTGGTTGAAAGCCCCCAAGGTTTTACTCGTGAGGTGGAGAGTTTGGTTGGCTCTCACCGACTCAAAGGGATCGCCAGCGGCTGTAGCTTCATGAGCCCCAGTCCGAAAACTGCTCCGTCAGCTCTAGGTCGTTAAGCATGGGTAAGTGACGGTGTCCGAACGCCGGTCCCCATGCTACCCCCAGCGAATCAACGGAGATGCCGCACGCGGAGCGTGCTACGGGAGGCGAAGAGGAGTCGTAGCCCCATTGGTTGGGTTCCTCCGCTTGCGGGCGTTTCACCTGCATGGATTCGCTTTCCCGGCCTGTATTCACTGCTGTATCCCCGTTGTGCAGCATTGGAGTACATGGTTTCCCGCACTTGGCGCGAACCTCGCACGTTCAATTTGCTCAGTCGACTGATCGTTCGTTTCGGCACCTCGTTTGTCTTGACCCTCCACAGGTATCTCTCGTGACTCGCGTCACAAGCGCCGTGAAACCGGTGGTAAGCGCAAGCAGTACCGCAAGAAGCGAAAGTTCGAGCTTGGCCGCCAGCCGGCCAACACCAAGCTCGGCCACAAGCGCGTGCACACCGTGCGTGTCCGTGGTGGTAACACCAAGTTCCGCGCTCTCCGCCTCGATACGGGTAACTTCTCGTGGGGTACGGAGGTGCTCTCGCGCAAGACGCGTATCCTCGATGTCGTCTACAACGCGTCGAACAACGAGCTTGTGCGTACCAAGACGATCGTGAAGGGCTGCATCGTCTCGATCGATGCCACGCCGTTCCGTCAGTGGTACGAGGCGCACTACGGTGTCAAGATTGGCCAGAAGAAGAACGCCGCCGAGACGGCTGACGACGAGGCCAAGAAGTCGAGCCACGTGCAGCGCAAGATCGCCAACCGCCAGCGTGACCGCGTCCTTGACGCCAAGCTCGATGAGCAGTTCGCGTCGGGCCGCCTCCTCGCTGCCATCGCGTCGCGCCCTGGCCAGTCGGGTCGCGCCGATGGCTACATCCTTGAGGGCAAGGAGCTGGAGTTCTACCAGCGTAAGCTTGCCACCAAGAAGTCGAAGAAATAAACTGTGTACGCATAGCTAACACTTCGACCGAGACGCTTAATGCACTGACACGGAGCACCTTTCGTCACCATCTCTCATTTATCATATCGTCATTCGGTTCTCTGTCCTTCTTGACGCCTTCATTGAGCACCCGCCCCGTTCACGTGCAAATGTATGATGAACGGTGCGCATGGATCCGTGAGAGAAATACGCACCGATATCATGACCATCCGGCAAACCGAAACAAAGAGCGATTGCGCAACAATGACTGTGAGACAACGTGTTACCGCACCGGGGGTACAAATACGCCTACCTGCTATCATTCCGATTGGCTGAAACGTAGAACTGTACCCCCTGGAGTCCTACCATTTTCTTGTGGTGGACGCGGATGGCGCATTTCGATTGGATGATTATCTGAAACGCCGCGGATCTCGATCGTCGAGGTCTCTTGACCCTCCTCACCTCAGTATCCGATTTCCTCACGGACCGTCATCTCGTCCCTGATCTTCCGTGCACCATGAGCACCTTCGGCCGTCTCTTCCGCGTCACAACGTACGTGGATGCATGCCTTTGATAGAGTTATGAGCGCCGCTAGCCTCACTGGCCTCGTCTCATGCTGCAGCTTTGGCGAGTCCCACTGCAAGGGCGTCGGCTGCATCGTCGACGGCGTGCCACCGTCGATGGAGCTGACAGAAGCCGACATCCAGCCACAGCTCACGCGCCGTCGTCCCGGTCAAAGCAAGCTCACGACGCCGCGTGATGAGAAGGATCTTGTCACGATCATGAGCGGCACTGAGCGCGGCATGACGCTTGGTACCCCGGTGGCGCTCTTTGTGCCCAACGAGAACGTGCGCCCGCAGGACTACAAGGAGATGAACGCGGTGCCGCGTCCTGGTCACGCCGACTACACGTACCAGATGAAGTATGGCACGCGCGCCGCCAGTGGCGGAGGCCGTTCGAGCGCCCGTGAGACCATTGGACGCGTGGCAGCTGGTGCGATCGCCGAGAAGTGGCTGCGCTCCAAGTACGAGACGTCAATCGTCGCGTGGGTGAGCTCCATTGGCTCTGTTGAGATGCCTCGCGATCTGCTCAACGACCCGAAGAAGAAGACAGGCTACACGCGCTCTGACGTCGACGAGATTGGCACACTGCGCATCCTGCGTGACCCGAGCCGCTGGACCCGCATCCCGTCGGAGGACGCGGACTATGCCGCCAAGCAGGCGGTCGCGGACGCGGCGTATGAGGCGATCTTCGTCACGTCGACGAGCGATCTGAAGACGCCAGCGTACATGGACAAGAACCAGGTTGTGTACAACCGCCAGGGCGACGTGGTGCCGGCCCCTGAGAACGTCTCGGAGTGGCTCACGGACGATCTCGTGCCTGTGCGCTGCCCGCATCCGCCGTCGGCGTGCGCCATGTCGACCGAAGTGCGCATCTGCAAGCACGAGCAGGACTCGACTGGTGGCGTCGTGACGTGCGTCATCCGCAACGTGCCTGTCGGTCTCGGTGAGCCGTGCTTCGATAAGCTCCAGGCTGTGCTGGCGCATGCCATGCTCTCGATCCCTGCTACTAAGGGCTTTGAGATTGGCTCGGGCTTCAGCGGCACGAGCAAGCGCGGCTCCCAGCACAACGACCCGTTCTGCAGCTCCGACAAGGAGGGCCATCTCGGAGTGACGAAGAATGACGCGGGCGGTGTGCTCGGCGGCATCTCGAGCGGTGCTGACATCTACTTCCGCGTGGCGATCAAGCCTGTCTCGACCATCGGACGTGCGCAGCCGACTGTGGATTACGAGGGCAAGGAGACGGTCTTGGAAGCCAAGGGCCGCCACGACCCGTGCGTGCTACCGCGCGCCGTGCCGCTGGTCGAGTCCATGGCGGCGCTGGCTCTGATGGACGCTGCGATGATTCAGCTGTCACGAGAAGGCTGCATGGACGAGCCCCCGAGCAAGCGGTCTCGTGCGTTGTAGAAAGCTATCAAAGACTGTGCTGCCATAATGAAACACAAGTAGTAACTTCAACAAGATGGACAGATTCATCAAAATCGAGGGAACCGTGTTGTATGGACAGACAGCTGAAGTGTTTCTGCGTCGCACTGCTAAATGAGCGACGACTGGTCGCTGAGCACCCACACGATGTCCGAGTTCTTGGTGTCGACCAGTTCGCCCTTGCTGCCGCTCACAAATGCCAGGCCGGACTTTGCAATAAACTCATCACCTTCCTTACCTTCGAGCTGAAGCTCTTGTCGAATAAAGTCAATGGGAACGTTAGGACGATAGCTAATCAAGCAGCATTGCAGACGTGTTAGTCAAGTGCACAAGAGAGAGAGAGAGAGAGAGAGAGACGTACGCTTTGCACATTGCGCGGAGAGCACGTAACCGGATTGTCGGCACCATCGAGTCCATCAAGTAACCTGCCATGTTGGGGGCGTCCATGTACAACTGAAAGAAGCGGTGGTAGTTGTTGGCGGCGACAGCCTCGCGGACGTCCAGAGCGTGCCGGATGGAGTCGTCCTGGCGCAGCGCGCTTGATACATTGGCCAAGACGCTGTACATGCCGAGCTGCCCTGCGTTGGAGTCGATTTTCTTGGCTTGCAGCGTCACATAGATGCAGTATAGAATGCGGTAAGACAAGAACTCGATCGCCTTCCCGGGGATCGACTTCTCATAAAGCTCGTGGAGTTGCGTCTGGCATTGATTGAATTCATTGATATCTCCTGACTCCAACGCCACGCGCGCGTGGGTCTCGTAGACCCGCACGGTGAACTCGTTCTTGATCCGCTGCACCGTACAGTCCTGTCGAATCGATTTGAGCTGACTACACGCATATACGTAATCACACGCGCCTTGCTTCCACTTGGACTTGACCATCTCCAGCGCTTGGTGCAGCACCGGCTCGGGACGCACGGTCGATGGATGCGGCGCCGAAGTCAGCCGCAGATACTCTTTCTCCACCACTTGGCTCGTTCCCTTGATTGTCATTGCCTCCAAATCCAATTCACCGTCCGACGTGAGCACGCGCAGCTGCGACGTGTCCACTGTTGGCGTCACCGAGTGTCCCATTTCAGACTGCTCCTTCAAGAATCGCTGGCGGCGCTGGTTCTTCTTCTTCAGGTCTTCCTGCGACATATTCGCATGACCTGCTGCATCGCTGCCCAAGAGAGCAATCATGGTGTTCCGTGAGTTACATCGGAGCTAGAACGAACTTGTCAGCAGCGTGTACACGTACGATTTTCGCTTCTGTCCCTTCGTTGGTTGGTTGAACGGAATGAATGAAGCAGAGTGCGACATCGGTGGCGCGCGGAACTGCTGAACGGGTGGTACAAACGGACGCGGCGGTGGTGGCATCGGAGGACCGTTGACGACATTGGGGCGTACTGTGGGCGTGTCCCCCACGAGTCTCGGCAGTGGCTCGGCGGCCCAGTTCTTGGTCCACAACAGGTTGTTCGTGATGGCATCAGTGATCATCGTCTTGAGCTGGTTCTGCGTCAGTTGCTGGTCTGCTGGTCCTTTGCATCGCGCGAACGCCCGCTTCACGTAATCGTGTAGCGCATCCGGCCACTTGGTGTTGTGGTCGCTTGGGGCGCCACCTTTGGCTGCTGCTGGCGGCGCGTTGGCACTTTGGAACGCAGATCTGCAATGACCAAGACAAATGTCAGCCTGTTGCTGGCCAAGTTGGCGTAGTTGACAGTGGGTCACGTACGGTGGCGCTGCCGGTCGAGCGAACTGGTTGCTCGGGCCGCGCGCAGGCAAGTTGAAGCGCACTGGGGCAGCAGAGATGACAGTCGTTGTACTTGAGACAGTCTCCACTTGACGACCTGTGCTCCACTGCCACGGGGTCGCGCCGAAGCCAGCTCCTGCGGCTCCTGGCGGCGGCCCTCGCGGCAGCGGGCCAGGTCCGTATGCAGACATGCCTGGCCGCGGCGGAGGCCCCATTGGACGCGGAGCGCTACCAGGAAATGATCCGATCGCACCGCGCGGTGGTGGAGGCGGCGGTCCGCCGTACATCCCCGGCGGACCCCGCGGCGGGAACGGCGGTCCCTGTGGCTGCTGCTGCTGCTGTTGAGCCGATCCATAATACTGTGAGAACGTCGAGTGCTGGCCACCACTCGGTCCATACGGCGACGGCTTTGGATTCCCCATGCTCCTCTACAGCGCCACTGGAGATCACGCCACCGAGCGCAAGCAGTGCCTTCGATGGAGCCACCCACGACACTCGTGGAGCTCAAAATACGGGTCCGTCACGACGCGTTTGCTGTGTCTGCCCCCTCCCGTCGGTCACAGCAGGTTCCTATCTGCCGATGAAGGTGTTTGTAACACAGTCACGCTGCAGTGAATCAGCCAATCGCTGCATCGACTCGCTCAATTTCAGCGAATCCCAAGCGCGTCTCCCAACGAACCTGCGCGAAGGCTCGAATTCTGAGGGTGGTGTCGCTCCGACTGACGGCAGACAGCCACATCACATCCACCACCACACCCAACAACTAGCTCAAGATGCTCGGAGCTGTGACGCGTCGAATGCTCGTGCGCCCTGCGGCGGTGGCGCGCCTCGCGGTGCGTGCGCCCGTGCGCAGCCAGGCGTTCAAGGCGGTCGCTGTGGCGGCGCGAGGCTTCGCGACCAAGGACGACGGCTCGCACTCGGACTTTGCGCCCAAGTACCACGCGGCTGTCTCCAAGGAGAAGGATGAGATCCTCAAGATGATCGACAGCCATGTCAAGACGTACCCGATCATGCTGTACATGAAGGGCACGCCGTCGGCGCCGCAGTGCGGCTTCTCGATGCAGGTCGTCCGCATTTTGCACGCGCAGGGCGTGAGCTTTGACAGCGTGAACGTGTTGGACCACCCCGAGATTCGTGAGGGCGTCAAGGAATACTCGTACGTTGGACGAAAAGCATTGGTATTGGGAGGATGCGATCGGTCGGTGCTGACTGACTGACGCAATGATCTTGCGTTTGCGATTGCAGGCAATGGCCGACGATCCCGCAGCTCTACGTCAAGGGCGAGTTCATCGGTGGTTGCGACATCGTCACGGACATGCACAAGTCGGGCGAGCTGTCTGACCTTCTGTCCGAGTTCAAGAAGGAGTAAATGGTTGTGCGAATCGGCAGAATGGCTGCAGTTGTGGAGCCAAAGATGAAGAAGGATTTGTGCTTTCGACATGCCGTCTCGTCCTCCGACAGAGCTATGGCGAAAGAGAGCGAGATTCAGAGCTGAGCACGCATCCTTCTCGTGCTTTTGCCTCACGACTCGTTCCGTCACACACACAAATATACTCTTTGCTTGATCTATGACAATTAGAGAGAGAGAGAGAGAGAGAGAGAGAGAGAGAGAGAGAGAGAGAGAGAGAGAGAGAGAGAGAGAGAGAGAACGCGTTTAGCTGTCGTTTCTGCTTGAATGATCCGATCCGACCCCATGACAAATGACTGGCGAGAGTGATGGTAAGACAGACAACTAGCCACATTCCGTCGTCCAGTGCCACATACCAATGGGACCATCTCCACTGCCAAGCGATGTCGACCCACTCGACGCGTTCATGGCGACGTTAAGCGCCGACGCGACTGGCACGACAGAGACGACAGCGGACGCGCGCCGCAGCCACGCGGTCGGCGGCGGAGATCGCTGGCGTGGCACGCGGTCGCTCGGCGCGCACGTCGCCACGGCCGACCACAGCAGCAGCTCGGACGTGGTCACGGCGCGCAACCGTCGCTACAAGCGCTTGCAGCAGCTTCTAGCGGAGCGCCAGTCGTCTCATAGAGGTGCCAGCGAGGATGCCGACGATGACTGGTACTTTAGCGACGCCTCGATGCAGCAGCGTAGTCCCGCGTTGTTTCATTTCCACTTGGGGCAGTACCTCAATGCAGCGACGCGAGACGCGCGCCATGGAGCACCCGGTGAGACGACCATGACGTCGCTCTCCGCGTTCCTCATGCAGGCGGACCAGCGCCGCGAGATGGACGCTCGCCGCATTGCAGAGCAGGCCACGTGGACGGGATTCCGAGGCGTGGACGAGGCGATGGACGACGAGGATGTTGTGGAGGAGGAGGAGGAGGAGGAAGAAGAAGATGATGAGTCGGATGAGGAGACAAAACGAGAACCGCGAGGCGACAACGAGATGGACGAGGAACTGACGCTCGAGGAGCGACGCGAGCGGCTCATTGAGCTCATGTGCGAGCGCTTCCTTGACGGCTGCGACGTCGGCTTTGCAGATTACTCCGCCATCGACAGAGATGAAGCGCTGGACGACGTCATTGAGATGGAGCGGGACGCAGAGGATCGATACTTTGCAGACGACGGCGGATACGAAGCGGACGAAAGGGACGACGAAGAGGCATCAACGAGCGACACAATCTAGTGCTTGAATAATAGACACTGAACGGAGCTGCACGACTCGCGGTTTACTTGCGTCCTTTCAGAGCCGCAACCAACGCGATGAGCCAAGCAGCTTCGCAACGATTCATCAACGTCGGTGTCAGCACGCGCAAGCTGAGCGCTGCGTCGCTGGGATCGACGCGACAGCTTCGCGATGTGCCAGCGGCACAGGCGCCACCAGTTCGCCTGGCGCATGTCGACGCCAGCACGCGAGATCGCTTTCTCGAGGCCTGTCGCGCTGGCGACGCCGACGCCATGCAGACGGCGCTCTCCAAGCTCCAGCAGCAGCATCCCGAGTGCACCGCGCACATCACTAGTGGTGCTGTCGCTGTGCCGGCAGAGCAGCGCCCGTTCTACAATGTGCTTGGAGCGGGACTCGCTGCTGCTGCGAGCCACAACCACACGAGTCTCGTGGAGCTGTTGATGACAGGTGCGTACGCCGAGTGCGTGGTCCACGGTATCTGTCGAGACGATGCGCTTTTCCCTCCGTTCATGGTGCCCCAAGGGATCCCGAGCTTCCCTGTCAAGCGGTGCGTGCAATCAATGCGATTCGTCGCCTTCGCTGCGTTGGCGTGTGTCGACCGAGTCGCGACGCAGGGCTTCCAGTGTCTCCTGGAGATGGAGGTCTTGCTGCCGTTCGAGGCCGAGTGGTGCCTCGAGCTCGCGATGCGGCGAGCGGTCGCGCAGTTCGACAGCACGGGTGCAATGGCAGAGGGAGCTCCGTTCCAGACCATCATCATCCACGTGCTTCGCCGCTTTGAGGCACTCGTAGACACTGTGCGGGACTTTCACCTCGTGTTTGAACGAGACGTACAGGCCCAGACGACCGACGCTGCTATCGAGCGCCTCGATCGGGCGCGTGCGTTGCAGTCGGTGGTGCTGTACGAGCTGGTGACGAATAGATGATGCCGCTGTTGCAACCGTAAAGAAAGCGTCGACGAATTGAGAAAAACGCTTTGAATTTCGACGATATCATTCAATACACGCACGCAAAGCGCGATGGCGCCACGCAGGCGATCGCTGCGGCGGGTCAACGGAAACGAGGTCACGCGGCACTGGCTTAAGATCGGGACTTCTTCTGGCTGGCGATCGCGACGCCCGCGGGAAAGATGACGAGCACCGCGCTCATGTTGTCTCTGCTTCCGCGCGCAAGACAATCGTCGACGAGCAGCTCGCAGATCTCCTTCGCGTCCTTGCCCGACTTGAGCTTGCTGCGGATGAACTTGCGCAGCTGGTCGTTGCTCAGCACATCGTAGACGCCATCGCACGCGAGCACGAGGAACTCGTCCGCCGTCGGATCGCGGCGCTGCATTCGGACGCACGGCTCCGCGGTCACGAGCTGCTGATGTGGCTTGAGCTTGTCGTTCTTCTTGAACCAGTAGTCACCAAAGCTGCGCGCGACCGCGACGCCTCCGCAGACGCGACCGCGGAACACCGTGCCACCGGCGGCGACGATGCGCTGTCGCTCAAACTCGACGTCGGGCTTGTGGTCAACCGACAGCTGCACGACCTCCTGCGAGTTGGACTTGCTCAGCACGCAGCGCGAGTCGCCGACGTTCGCGCAGATGATGTCGGTCGGCGTGATGATGGCCACGAGACCCGTCGATCCGACCTCGTCCGAAGACGTCGCGAACTCGGGGTCGCGTTTCAGCAGCTCGTCAATCGCGACGAACGACTTGGCGAGCGCGACCGCGAGCGACATGGAGTTCTGTCATTGTGTGTGGCAAAAAGGTGAAAGAAGCGTCAGCCGCAGCACCAGTGAGCGGCGACAGCGTCTGTGTTTCTCTTACCTTGGGGTCGTTCTGGAAGTCCTCGGTGCTGACGATGTGGTCGACGATGCGGTCGGCGCTGCACAGGGAAATAGGAGGAACCAGGAGGAAATACATGGAACATGGACAATTAGTGATTGGCACAAGGCGCACACAGACGGTCAAGAGGGAACGCACACGGCCCGTGAGATGGTGGATCCGCCGTGACCGTCAAAGACAGCTACGAGCACGGTGTCTGGCACGGATTCGTGCAGCGGCACACGCACGATA
This sequence comes from Pythium insidiosum, assembly GCA_022836835.1. Taxonomy (NCBI): domain Eukaryota; phylum Oomycota; class Peronosporomycetes; order Pythiales; family Pythiaceae; genus Pythium; species Pythium insidiosum. The sequence goes on from JAKVDI010000006.1 coordinate 599,073, forward strand.
TCGACATCCTGAGATACAAAAAACATGGCGAAACGCAGGCATGCCGCTTGATATCAGCACGAGTGTCGACAATGAATCGCGAGTGAGCTCCGAGGCGTCACGCACCTCCATGGTATCGCGCCACCCTTGCATCGCGCTCTTGCCAATGGAGAGGTCATGGACCAGGAAGGCCTCCGACTCCTTCTTCGTGATGGGCTCGGCCAGGAATCGAGACATATCGAGATCGATTCACGTAGATAAGCACGTGTGACGCTGCTACAGCGACCGCAGCCGTCCGTCAGTCACTCATCCGCCCGCATTTCGTTCGTTCGCGATGGCTCGTACCGATGGAAATGACCACGAGCGAGAGAGAGAGAGAGAGAAAGAGAGAGAGCGGTGGAAAGCTCTAAAGCTCTTGGCTGCGGATGATATACGATATCGAATGGAAGCAGGCACTCACTCGCACCCACACACACAGCAGCCGCAGCCTCCGCGACGGGTTCTTCTGCGATGTGTGGAGAGTCTCGTCGCCCGTGGGTGACTGTCGTGTTGGCGGAGGAGGGACTGACTTCTTTTCACACAAAGCGAGGCAGGGGCGAACTTTAGAGCGCGAACTTAGCCAAGTGTATCTGCGGTGCATAGAAACAGGCCACCTGCATCAAAGATGGTTGGCTAAAAACAGGGGTTGCCACGTATCATTCGTTGATTTCGAGGTACCCCTAGCCCTAAAAGCGTCGATCCGATGGGTTCACTCGCGTCCCTCAAATCAAATCAGGGCCAAACAGCGCTGTTTCTTCCTTGATTTCCCTACCGTATGCACATGACAACTCAGCGAGACACACGTCATCGCCACGTGGCGATGGCTCTGGTGGCGATGGCTCTGGTGGCGATGGCGCTGGTGGCGACAGGTGCTAAAACGCATGCGCGACATCGTTGGCGAGCGCTTGGTCGTTGTTCGAGGCACCACCAGCTTTCGCGACAGCTTCCTCGAGAATCTCCTGGGTCGCGAGCTGAAGCGCCTGCATGTGTCCCCATTGCGGATGAGTCATGAGACGACCTCTTGCAGGAAGGGTGTCTTCGAAAGCGTTGGATATACCTGAGGGTCGGCTACATGCGCCTTGATGTAGTCACGCCAGACTGCTCCCGTCTGTCCCGCACCGCCATGTCTCTCAGTTCACAATCACTACAGCAGCAACGAATGCCGAACGGATGTCGTACCCGCTTGCTCAACTGGACTTGAGCGCACGCAAAGTGACCGAGCGCATCGCTCAGCACAAGCGTTCCCTCTCGACTGCAACCACCGGATCACGTGAGCGACAATACAATACCGTTCTCCCTCCTTCCTTCCGCCGCGGCGGCGGGGGAGGGACGGGCCTACATACCGGAAGCGGTGCATCTCTTCCGCGAGAAGCGCCCGCGTAAGCACCTCGAACGTGTGCTGCGCGCGCTGCTGCGCTTGCGCTGGATCCACCGGCGCTGCATCCGAGGACGCACGGAAGCGTGCAGCGAGATTCGAGGCCGCACTCGCCACGGTCGACGCGGCAGTGCTGGACGCGCGTGTGGCTTTGGGCTGCTGCGTCGCCGCGAGAAGCGAGGCCTCGCGATGCTGCAGCAAGTCTTTCATGTCACGCGTCTGCTGGTGCATGTACTTGAGCCCATCGTGGAGCGTGAGCTCGTAGATGCCGGGCACAAATCGTGTGGTCTGGTTCCAGTTGGTCACAGCCGTCGCTGCAAGCAGCAAGTAGCGTCGTCAGAGGACAAGCGAGAGCATCAGGACAACGATCAATCGACGCACTCGAGTGACTGAGAACCGCCAACAGATCGGGGTGCTGGTCCTGAGCGGTTGTCTCGGCCACCGACCAGCCACTGAAGAGGTTCGCGAGCGTCGTGACGTCCTTGGACATGGCCGTCGCCTTCTCAGCGAGCCGCTGTTGGTGGCATCATGTCCACAGCGTTAGCTACCGTAGAGTCGGACTCTTCGTGAGACTGGACTGACCTTGGTGCATGCGCTGAGCTCACTGAGCATCTTCTCTTGCTGCTCAACCTGACGCTTGAACGCCAGGATGTCGCTGTAAAGAGGCCACAAGCGCTCAGCAATTGATCCAGTCAACCTGATAAACGCACTGCGTTAGCGTACTGCTCAGCGCTCGCAGGAATCTCGTGCGTGACGAGGCGCCGGATCCAGCGCATGTGACCTGCACCTCCATTCTCAAGCACCGTAGTGTCCTGCTCCATCGAGAAGGCGACTGTAAGCGAGCGATTGTCAGCAAAGCGAGCCATGACGCGCGAGCCCTAGCACCTTTTTGGATGCCTCCCACTGCATCTCGTCCGACTTGGACAAAAAGTTGACGACCGCAGGGTCGTGGCGCGTGTACGGAGACGCAGTGACGAGCTGCAGAAAGCGAGAGAGTCCTCGGATTCTACTTTGCATGATCGCGTCACTCATCATGACACTCTTCTCTGGCAGAGACGGCATCAACATGCCGACATAGCGCGCCTTGAGCACCGCATGCAGCCACTCGAAGTCGCTGCCGATCAGACGATGATGGTTATCAACGCCCGACGCCAAGCAGAGCGATCGATGCAGGCGCTCTCACCTGAATCGGCGCCGCACCTGCGAGTTGCTGCGCTCTTCGCTCACGAGGAATGTCGTGTGCTTCTTGAGATACGTGCCTCTTGACTCGGGGCTGCCGACCTGCATGTAGGTACACCGCAACAACGATCACGCTTCCAAGTATCACAAACCTTAAGACCGGGACGCACCTTGATGATCGGTGCTTCGCTGGCCATCTCCTCACACCAGCGCTGATCTCCCATCGCCAGTTAGCACAGCCTTCGCTTTCTGATCATTCTCTCAGGCTCAGCAGTAGCTCACCTGATGCTCCGCTGGGTCGAACGGCAGCGCCGTAGCGGCCTCGCGACAGATCGTCAACGCGCGCATGGACGCTGCGAGTGCGGCGCCTTCCACATCCTCGCGTGGGCTGCTAAAGAACTGCATTTCTCGCTCTCGTAGAAGGAAGGAAACGAACGCAAGAGGACGAATGTGATGCGAGTCAAGAAGTGAAATGCATGGAAACCAAGGCGTGTCCTTTCGTGTACGGAAAAGATCTCCCCCGAAAGAGTGTCTAGTGCATGTCACTAAATGCAGCGACCATCGATCATGCGACCGAGAGCAGAGCACTGCGCGGCATGCAATGGCGCTTGAGCGGCGAGCGTCCACGCCTGATCAAGCGGTACGATGGCGACGTGTCGCGTCGGGGATGTCTCGGTGGTCGCTCTCGAGTCGCATGCGAACAGCGGTGTCGCGAGGCCGCCAGCGAACGCGTGGAGGCTCCGAAAGCGGCCATCAGTGAGCGCCCACGCGCGGTCAAAGACCTCGGCTGCCGAGCTGGAAGCGCTGTGCTGCCCCGCGGCGACGTCCTCCAGCTCGGAGATGAACTCCTTCTCGCGGGCCGCACGTTTGAGTGCGTGGTGCTCTTGCTCGAGCGCGTCTCGCTCTTCGTCCGAGAGCGTCGCGAGACGAGACCGGACCGACTCGACCAACGCGACAAACTCTTTGCCAGACAGCTGCGCCAGCTCGTGCGGACGCACTTGTGTCGGCAGCAGCGAAGGCGAGTCAAAGCAGTTGTACGTCTTCGCATGCTCGAGTCCCTGTCGCAGTGTCCACAGAAACGCCGTCGTCGCGTCCGCGACGGTCGCCAGCAGCGGCTCCACGTCGCTCGTCTTGGTCATGGCCGCCAATAGGCCGACGACGAAGGAGCCGAGCTCCGGGATGAACTCTCGCACACCACGAGCGGTCACATCCGGTGACCTCATCGCCAGTGAGGCCGATGTCGACGCCTCGGGAGCTGTCGCGACGGGCGTCTCCGCTGGCGAGGCGTGCACGTGGAACGCCTCTTCGACGACGACAACGAGATCCGTGATGCGCTGCATCTGCTGGTACAGCGAACTCGAGCCAGCGGGCACAACCTGGTCGAGACAGTGCTGCGTCGAGTCCGCGAGCCAGTCAAAGATCGCGAGGCTGAGCCACCACTCGTCAGTCGGGCGACAGCTCGGTGCTCGATCGTCGAGTAGCTTGCGCACCCGCACACGGCGCTGTGTCAACCAACGCGCCGTCGCCACGGTCTCGCCGTTTGGCGGATGGCCGACGCTCTCGATCAGCTCGGATTGACTCGAGATGTAGCCCTTAACTGCAGCCATCGCTGGCACAAACTGGCCCTTCATCAGTTGTCGACTCAGCTCGTTGAGCGCAGCACGAAGCAACGCGCCGCCGTGCCACAGGATCGTGACGTCGTGCGTCGCGAGATGGCGAAGCTCTCGCAGGCTGCTCGCGATGTCGTTCGCAGCAAAGATGTCGCCGTCAACCGAGACGCTGAGCAGCGCATCTCGCCACGTTGGACGCAGCACCGAGAGGAACTGAGGCAGTATGTCCAACGCGTGGATCGACAGCCGCGTCAGCAGATAGTCGACGGTCTGGGGCGCGCACAGGTGCAGCCGAACGTCGACCGCCCCGCTCGACGACGATGGCGCCTTGTGGACGCTGAGAGAGAACGTCCAGCACTTGGACAGCAGTCGAGCGAGCATCGCTAGACTGCGAAGGCACCCAAGTTCGACGTGGTGTTGGACGAGGTCTTCCCACACGAGCATCGAGGCACCACCAAGACGCAGACGGCGGTCCACGACTTGCAGACTGCGGGTGATCTGCGGCACAGACAGCCCAGCCGCGCACAGGTCCAGTGTCATGTCGAGCGAGAGAACGTCGGGGACCTCGGTGTGGTACACCTGTTGGGCCGGAACGTCGCCTTTGACGTCCGAAGGTCCGCCCACATTCGGTTCTGCGTCACCAGCGGAGCCTCTCAATTCACAGCTCTTGAACGAAAACGGGTCCCACTTGCTCTCGGTCAGAAACAGTGATGCGATGGTCGCAGGGATCTCGAACGTGGCGGTCGTCGACGCCGTGACGCAGTCTGTAGTCGTCGGCACGCCATCCAATGCACTGCCCTGCTGTCGCTGCGCGTCGTTCTGCTTGCGCTGCCGCTTGGTCGCTGACGCCGACGCCGACGCCTCCTTGTGTGTCGGGATGACGTGGCGCGGGAAGAACACCTGCTTCTCCTTCTGCGTCAACGCCTCGTACGCCGCCCACTTGACTGGGTGCTGCAGGCGGTGGTGCTGCACGTACTGGTCCGTGCGGAACGAGCCCTTAAAGTACTTGAAGTTGGTCGTCGCGCGCCGCTTGGCGCCGGGCTTGGGCTCGCGCCCAAAGTGCTTGCAGAACAGACACAGCGCCGACGTCACGGCGCCACTGGCGTCGCGCGCGATGACCTCGAGGCCGAAGCGCAGCGCGTGCGCTGGCTGAAACGCCGTCGGGCGCCTCACCACACGCGCGCCGTCCGCATCGCCGTCGCCGTCGCTGTCACTGTTGGTCGACGCGTCGACGTGTCTCTCCACGACGACGGGAGCAGCGGCGGCATCATCGCATGGCGGGGCCGTCGCTGCATTCGGGGCGTCTTCATTCTCAGTAGGCGTCATCTGGAGCTGTTGGGGGCTTGGTGCGTTGAATACGGGACTGGCGCAGAACATGGAAGGTGGAGAACTCGTGTATCCGTAACCGGATACTTTAGTGTGGACCACGTTAGTTCACATTCTCGACCTCCAAAGTGTAGCCATCTTCGAACTATCACACGACGAACTGCTCGTCAGCAGCTTCCAAGGGAGCACGTCGGCGCTCCAGCAGAAAGCGCCCGTCGATCTTCACGCCGGAACGAGTAGAACGAACGCGTGCACAAGGCGGTGCCTCCTCGGTCGTACTAGGCTGGCGATGAGACCGTATGGACGACGCCATTGCCGACGAGGTCCGCGCGGCGTCCTGTTCGCCTTGGACGTCCTCACTGAGCGTGTCAAGGACATCGACAGAGCGCAGTCGCGTGCCGCGTCGCTGGCTGTCGTTGTCAGCCGTTTCCTCATCGTCATCGTCTTCCTCATCGCTGTCCGGATCCCGTTCCTCACCAGTGTCCACTACAGCGTCATCAGCATCGTGCTCTCGCGCCTGCTCGCGAGACGCGCGGGCCGATCGACTCGCTGTTGTCGGCGTCAGAGCGCGTTGCATTCGAACGCCAGAGACGTCGTGTGCGGCGCGTCGTCGACTGGACGACGCCTGCGCCACTCGATAGATGTTCTGGATACGCTTCGCTGCGTTGTACATCGCGAGCGAGCGCCGTCGCAGCGGCATGGACGCGATCCCGGGTGCGCACTGGAACTGGCTCAGATGCCGCTCGTCGTACGTCCTCCACTGCGGGACGACAGCGCTTGACGGCTCTGCTCGCTCGTGGCGGCGCCTGAGGAATCGCTTTGCGAGCCTCTGGATCTTGATGGCCGCCTGCATGGATCGCGCCACGGACAGTTCTTCCGTCTCGTCCTCCTCCACACCAGTGTCGACGCCATCACTTGCGTCTTCGTCGTCTTCATTCTCTTCTTCCACTTCGTCGCCGTCATGATCACCCGATAGATCCATACGCTCTGCATCGAGAAGTTCCTCACGACTGCCGTGGCATTCCTCCTCATCGTCGCCATACGACGTATCGTTCGTGTCGAGAATCAAGCGATCGGCTTTGAAGCGTGCGACGTCACTCGCAGCGACACGTGACGCGCTCTTGCTGCCGTGTAGTCGACTCGGCTCTAGCGTCGGAAACATGATCATCTCGTGACCAAAGAGATCGAGGTCGAGCTCGAGGTGCCACAGCAGCTGCCGCGAAAACGCCAGCAACGGCGACATTCCATCGCGCTGCCACGCGCCAAGTTGCAGTGACAGCGCTTCGACATCGTCGCACGAGAGCACGCGCTCGCTCGAGACGGCAGACGCCGCGTTGAAGACGCTGACCACCAGCTCTTCGTCGTCAGGGCGCGATGCCTTGGGCTTGGAGGCCCTCGGTATCCGCCGACAGAGCGTCGCCTGCACGAAGAGGTACGCGTTCTTCCAGATGACACCGCTTTGCAATACGCACTGCACGACGTCTCGCACCGCAGCCGCCGTCTCCAATTGAGAGCGGGAGCGGGCGTGCGAGCGCTTTGGAGACGATGCATCTTTCGTCGGCGATTTCTTCTTGAGCGTCGGAGCAGTCCAGTTGTTTGTCCGAGCAGCCTCAAACTCCAGCGAAAACGCCGTGTCCGAGCTCTCTGCTGACGGTGAGCGCACGTGGAGGTAGTCGAGCGCGAGCACGAGCACGCGATCGAGGCTCACGCGAGCCGATGGCTCTGGCGCGACCGCGTGCTGGTCCAGCGACGTCAGTAGGTCGTCGAGATCGACCTCCAGCTCGTAACGCGATGGTGACGGCGAGGAAGTGACAACACAGAAGCACACAAGGCCTCGGCGCTCATCGGGATCGACCGAGCGCGTGCTTGTGCTTGTCGCGTTGGCGTCTCGACTCGAGCGACGACTGCTCATGGCACCGCCGGCGCTCATGCTGGCGCGACAGCTCGGTTGCGGACGCGTGGACGCGAAGACGTGGGCCTCGCCAACCTCGGGAATGTCGACGTGCTGGTGCACACACAGCGCCATCGCAGCGAGTCGCGCGTCCAGCAGCACACAGCGTCCGTCCCGCATCGCGCGTGTGTGCGGTGTCGTCGTTGTCTCTCTCGTGTCGTTCGTGCGATCGAGGTAATCCACCTCTTCTGCCGTCATCGCTTCTTCTCCCTCGTCTCCTTCTCCTTCTCCTTCTTCTTCTTCTTCTTCTTCCTCCTCTTCAGTCTCATTACCTTCTTCTCGTCGCTCCACCCTACCACCCGCGCTGCCTTTCGGAGCAGAGCCCTCACGACATCCACCCCTCCCGCCGCAGTGATAGCGACCGACGGACGCCACGAGAAACAGCATCTCGCTCGGTCTCCGAGTGCTGCCGCGATCTGCGAGCGCCGCGAAGCCGAGATGCGCGCAGATGTTGCGCGCGATGAGCTCCATCGAGAGGTTTGTGCCGGCGGCCGCTGCGGTCGCCGCTGCGAGCGACGACGAACTGATGGTGTCGAGCAATTGATGTGTCGTCTCCTTCGTGATGCTCAGAAGGAACTCGCGACCGCTCTCTGACTGGCGCGCGACGACGTCGAAGCCGTAAGGATTCGCGATGCCGTCCCCTGCGAACACAGTGAGCACGAAGTAGACGCCGCCGACGAAGCGGCCGGTCGTCAGCAGCTTGTAGCGCGCTGCTACCGGCGGCGGCCGAGCCAACGGCAGCGCAGGAGGAGCTGGGCGCCGAGGTGTCGGTGCTGCTTTCGACGATGACGGAGACGACGCCGGCACTGGCACCGGCGACGGTGAAGCCCACGCGGCTGATGCAGCATCGGGCGGCACGAGCGACGTCGCCGCCAGCAGCGCGTCCGAGTCGGAACTCGTTGGCGATGTGAGCAGCGCGTTCGGACGTCTCGCGAGGGAGGGAGACATCAGCGTGGATGCGCCCGATGGCGACGGCGACGGCGACGAAGAGCCCGAGAGCAGTGAGAGCGAGAGTGGCGGCAGCGTCGGCTGCTGCGGGAGCCCTTTGCGCAGCGATCGGAACGCCGGCGCGAGGTTGAGCTGGCGCGCGTGCCGTCGCGGCGACGCCGGGATCGCCTTGATCGGGTGCATCGCAGGCGGCGAGAGCGGAAGGCGCGGGAGCTCCGCGAAGGACGACGGCGACAACGCGTTGTGTCGCGGCGTCCAGCGCTCCTCGTCCTCTGGCTCGTCGTGGAGGTCGTGGCTCTGGCTCTGGCTCTGGCTCTGGCCAAAGTAGTCGGTGCGGGTCGACGACGCCGCCCCCGCGCCGCGTGTCGTCGTCTCGAGCACGGGAAACTCGGAGATGGAGCTGAGGTACGCGACGTTCTGCGCCCAGTCGCGCCGCAGTTGGTCGTTGCGGTAGTGCGCTGTCGTCTTCTGGAGTCGAGCGAAGAGCACGGCGTTGTCCGCCTGGATCTGCCGCTGCCGCCGCAGCCGGAACGCTCGGTGCAGAGACCGCTGGCTGTCGCTGTGAGGGTGGTGCTGCAGGCCGCCGCCCGAGCCCGAGCCTGACGGCGGCGGCGGTGGCGGTGGCTTGCTCGTCAGTCGCGTCGGTGCCGCTGCTCGGACGTCGCCTGCGTCCTTTGCGTAGTGTCTGTCGTCGTCCTCGTCGTCGTCGCAGCCGAGCGCCATCACTGGCACGAGCACCGAGCGGAACGAGTTGAGCTGCTCCATCGTGAGTGTTTTGGCGCCGACGACGCCGTCCTCAAAGCCGTCGTCGTCGTCTGCGTAGTCGTTCTCGCCATCGCTGCCGTCGTCCGTCTTTTGAGTCGTAGTCGTCGTTGTCGCGTTCTTGCTGCTCTTGCTGGGTGGCGCCGCAGCCCTGGAGGCGGCGGGGGGCGGCACTGGGCGGCCACCAGCGACTGACGCGCCGTCACTCGGTCGAAGCCCTCGCTGCGGACGGCGAAAGATCGATCGTCGCGACTTGGACGGTGACGATGACGATGATACCGTCGACGACGCCTGCTGTGCAGGCGCTGGTGGTCGCGTGATGGCGCTCAGATACGACTTGACACCGTCAATCTTCTTGCGATGGAGCTCGAGCGCCTTCTCGACCTCGCGCTCGCGGCAGATCTTGCTGCTTGATTTCTCGGCGCGATGCATGACGAGTGCGAGAGCAGAGAGAGAAAACGAGAGAGAGAGAGAGAGAGGAGAGGGAGGAAGAGGCGACTACGCGTTCGGCATGCAGGGACTGCGGGCGGAGCAGCACAAGGCGGCGGCGCACTGAGACCGAGGGAAAGGAGGCTTAGGCGTCGTCAGGCAATCAGTCACTCAGTCACTCAGTCCGGGGTGAGGCTGCCATGGCCGCGTCGCGATGTCTATTCGTCCCCCATAAATACACGCGACTGCGTTCTGTCGACACGGCTCCTCCTAAATCGAGCGGAAGAGCTGGAAAACGACTTCATGCGGGCGCGTCGTCGTAGATCTTGACGATGCTGCTCACGTCGCAGCGCATGTGCGTCACGGGGCACGCGCCGTGCGTCTCCACGTGGCGGTACAGACACGGGTAGCAGCACACGATGCCAGCGACAGACGCCGCCGGGTTCACGCGCGGGCGCTGACACAACGGACACGTCGCGTCGTCCAACGCCGACAGCAGCAGCGCGGCGTTGCCCGCGGCGCTCGGCGGCAGCGGCGGCGGAGGGATCGGCGCGTCGGTGCCGGTGAGGCGCACCTTGGTCGCGACGCCATCGTCCGAGTACATCCACTCGAGGAACTTGTAGCTCGCGATGCCGAGCACGAGCAGCACAGACGAGTGGTCGTACACCGTCCACACGGTGCGGCGCAGCGTGCGGCGCAGCGCAGGCACGACGCCGGGACCCTTGAGCGCCGCGAGCACGCGCTCTCGGTACGCGGCTTGTCCCTGCACCAGAGCCGACTGGAGAGCGAGTGAGTCAGCGCATCAACTGAATCAATGGGATAATGATTCGTCATTTACCTCGTCTTCCGGCGTCACACGCACGAGGATCGCGCCGACGCGACGCAGCAACGGAGTGAAATGAGGCGACGCCCCGAACAGATACAGCCACTACCACGAGCGCAGCAGCACGAGTCAGCCACGATCAATGCCACGAGAAGGGAGCAGAAGCCATCCATTCGAACCTGGTGCGCGAAGAACGTCATTTCGTACAGCATGTGCGCGACTGGATACGTCTTGACAAAGGCTGCGCGCAAGCGGGTGAGCAGCGCGAGCTGTCGCCACCGGCGCACGAAGCCCGCAGTCGCGGTCGAGCGCTCGTCGCGGCGCTGCTCGTTGCTGGACGACTGCTGTGACGGCTGCTGTAGCTCTTGGTACAGAGCATCCAGCTTTGCTTTCACGTACGGCAGCAAGACAGCGAGCAGCAGCGACTGGCGGCGCGCCGCAGCCGTGAGTGGCGCCGTCGTCGGCGCCGGTGTCGTGCCGTCACTGGCAGCAGGCGGCGTGTGCAACATCACGCGCTTCATGCCGTAGAACCGCTCACTCGCGAGCGCATCATAGCGGGAGAGGAAGTACCGCTCGATGAGCAGACGCAGCAGCGCGTAGCTCTCGTCGACGTGGCGCAGCGGCCACGCCCTCGAGAGCTGCGGGTACGAGTCGCAGAGCGTCTGCGCGACGTACTCGAGCGCGGGCTTGAGACCGGCGCTCATGCGTTCCTGCATGTGCAGCTCGAAGAGCGACGGCGCAGGCGGCGCGTCGCCGCCCGCGAGCGCGCTGCGGAAGCCCTGCGTTTGCTCGAGGAACAGCATCTCAGTCGGACTGTGCACACTGAATGATGAGGGAGTTCATGGTCAATGTGACATGGAGGAGATGACGAGCTCCCTCGGTCGAGTGGCACCTCGCTGGAGTGACATCAACACGTCGAGTTCTGCCGTTGGGTGCGTGGAATAGCGGTTATCTCAGTAGGCTGCACATGGAACCATGGCTGGTCTCTCCACCAGCGGTTGAAGTTGGCTTATTCCACCTCGCGAGGTTTTTTTCATTCTGGTCCACATCACGTCCTGGTTGCGGACGGGTGATGACTCGCACGCCCCTCGCCGCCGGCAAATCCTCCGTCCACAACTGTGGACGAATGAGCTCTTCACTTTTGTATCTGCTCCGTTCCCCGACGACCACCGACCAGCGCCTTCCAGCCAGCTAGATCATGCTCCGCCCGTCCACGCTGCGTGTCGCCAAGACGCTCTCGCGCCAGTTCTCGAGCGCCGTCGGTCCGCGCGACGCCGTCATCGTGTCGTACGCGCGCACGCCGATCGCCACGTTCAACGGCTCGTTCGCGGGGCTCTCGGGCCCCGAGCTCGGCGCGATCGCCAACAAGGCGGCCGTCGAGCGCGCCGGGCTCGAGCCGGGGCAGATCCAGGAGGTCTACATGGGCAACGTCGTGAGCGCCGGCATCGGCCAGGCGCCGGCGCGCCAGTCCATCCTCAAGGCGGGCTTCCCGAACCACATCCCGTGCACGACCGTCAACAAGGTGTGCGCGTCGGGCATGAAGTCGGTCGCGATGGCGGCGCAGAGCATCATGGCCGGCAGCCAGGACATCATGCTCGCGGGCGGCTTTGAGAGCATGTCGAACGTGCCGTACTACCTCCCGAAGGCGCGCACGGGCTACCGCCTCGGCGACGGCAAGCTCGTCGACGGCGTCGTGCACGACGGACTCTGGGACCCGTACAACAACCAGCACATGGGCATGTGCGGCGAGCACTGCGCCGATAGCTTTGGCTTCACGCGCGAGGACCAAGACGCGTTCGCGATCGAGAGCTACAACCGTGCGCTGAAGGCCAACGAGCGTGGTTTCTTCGCCAAGGAGATCACGCCCGTGACGATCAAGCCGCGCCGAGGCGACCCTGTGACGTACGCCAAGGACGAGGAGCCGTTCCAGACCAAGCCCGAGAAGATCCCGTCGCTGCGCCCGGCGTTCAAGAAGGACGGCACGGTCACGGCGGCCAACGCATCGCCGCTTAACGACGGCGCGGCCGCGCTCGTCATCATGTCGGGTGCGCGCGCGCAGGCGCTCGGTCTCAAGCCGCTGGCCAAGATCCGCGGCTTTGGTGACGCGGCGCAGGACCCGGTCGAGTTCACGATCGCGCCGTCCAAGGCTGTGCCGATCGCGCTGCACCACGCGGGTCTGCAGCTGAGCGATGTCGACTACCACGAGATCAACGAGGCGTTCTCGGTCGTCGCGCTCGCCAACATGCGCCTCATGGACCTCGACCACAGCCGCGTGAACGTGAACGGTGGCGCTGTGGCGATCGGCCACCCGATCGGTATGTCTGGCGCTCGTATCGTCGGCACGCTCATGCACATTCTGGAGGAGCGCGACGCGACCATCGGCTGCGCGTCCATCTGCAACGGCGGCGGCGGCGCTGGCGCGCTCATCATCGAGCGCCTCAACTAAAGGAGCCGTGTCGCTCGTGTGTCTGTCCCGTCGTGAGTCCACCACAGTATTCTGAGACAAACAAAACCAAAAACCAAAAACAATGGTCTCTCTCTCTCTCTCATTTGAGCACCGTGAAGATCTCCTGTAGGTTCTTGCGCAGCAGGAAGCGCTGATCCTCTGTGAGCTCGTAGGCGTCGCACATGGTCTCGACAAAAGACTCGATCTGGCGGAACGGCACGTCGAACTCGAGCATGCTCAGCGTGAAGGACCCGAGCTGTCCGAACACGATGTTGTGCACGCGACTCACAGCCTCTTCCCGCGTCGGCAGCGCGTCCACAAGCGAGTCTGCGACCGCTGCGGAGCCTCCGACGTCCGAGGACGCGAGGCTCGAAGCGCTCTTGGGTCGCCGCAGCGGACCCGACGGCAGGTCCTCCCACGCGCACGGTTGCGGCGACTTGTGGAGCTCCTCACCGAGCGCGAGCAGCAGCGCTTTCTCCCAGAACGACGGGTTCTTCCAGATCGTGTGCTTCTTCACCTCCTCCTGCAGATACCGACGAGCGGCGCCTCGCGTCGACAGCAAATGAGGCGCGGCGGAGCCCCAGGACTCACCACGCTCTCGACGCTCGAGATCGTCACCCGCCGATGGCGAGGGAGTCAGCAGTGGAGGCGGCGAGCGAGCAGCGTAGAACGTCTCAGCGAGAATCATGGCGGTCTTGGCGGCCTTGACGTCGTCGTCGCGCACGCAAAAGTCGAGGAACACGTGGAAACACGACACAAGCGCGTCGAAACACGCGTCGTCGGCGACGCGCGTCTCGAGACTGCGCTGACGATTAAGACACCGCACAAACAGCGCTCGTCCGCGGGCCGTCGCGCAGGCCGCATGCACGACCTCGGCCAGTGGTGACGTCTCAGGCTGGACAGACGGAGTCTCGACAACGGCAGCAGCGCTCAACTGTTGCGTGACGCTCGAGAGTTCCGTCTCGAGGGCGCGTTCCGTATTGCTGACAGTGTCGGCGTCCGCGTCCGCGTCTCCGTCGCCGTCCACTGACGCTGATGCCGATGACACGCTGGAGCTGCCGCTTTCGCAGCGCTCGAGCGGCGCAATCGCTGTCTGTTCGTCTTGGCCTTCGCCGTGCGTGCGTGGCTTCGTGGGTGTGTTGGGCTGGCTGTCCTTCGCGAACAGTGCGTGCAGCGCCTGCCCCATCGGTGTCTCGAGCAGCGCACATCGTGGCGTGCCATGTCCGTGAGCGACCGACGTCGTACTCGCAGGCGCTGGGATCTCAATTGGTTCCAAGACCATCGGCTCAGCACCACTGGTGCCCTCACTGAACGGTGGAGAACGGTCCACGTCGTCGTCGTGACGATGATGATGGTGGTGATGACTACGGTGGCGCTCTTCCTCCGCAAGCGTCTTGGTCCAGTGCCAGTCGAGCAGCGCAAGCGCTTTGCCCTGGAAGTGCATGTTGTCGGGGTTGCGGTGGTTGTGGATGAGTAGCTGAATGTCTTCGGCGCGATGCATCGCCTCGATCTTGCCTTCCATCGAGCTCAGCATCTTCTCCGCCGCGCGAAGCCGCTCCTTCTCGATGTGCAGGAACCGCTTGAGACACGACTGCAGCTGATCCAGACGCTCCTCCTCCGCGCGCTGATACGCGACACTCACGGCCATCGCCATCTCGTCGCGCGCGACGATGCGGTTGTACAGCAGCGTCTTGCTCTGCGCCTTGGCGAGCTCGCTTTGCGCCTTCTCGTCCTCGCACCGCGCCACACGCTGCGCCAGGCGTTGCAGCTCGAACGCTGGGACGCCGATGCCGTGAAGCGCGACGCGCTGGCGCTCCTGCGCGTCGTGGAGCTCCTCGCTCGCGCGACGGAACCGCTGGGCGGCGGCCGCGTGCGTGTCCAGTGCCTCGTTGTACGCGTCGTTGACGTTGCGGATCTCTCCCTGCAGCGTGCGGATGTACATCTCGGAGGCCTCCTGCAGCGACATGAGCGGCTCTGCGACCTGCTCCTCCAGCACTTTGGCGAGCAGCACCTGGTGGTGGCACAGCGCGTCCACGAACCGCTTGACCTCGGCGAGCGCCTGGTGCACGCTCGTGCCGGGCTCCTCCAGGTCCTCGAGGTTCGCCGTCGTGCCGTACTCGGGCGGCGTGTGCAGCACGGAGCGCAGCGCGTCGCTCGCGTGGCGCTCGGCGTCGGCCTTGCGGTGGAAGAAGCTCACGAGCCGATGCAGGCTGCGCTTGCCGTTCTCCGCGTGCTCGTAGATGGCTGGGAACGGGATCTGGCAGAACGTGCGGCGCCAGTGGTTCTCATGCTTGTCCTCGTCCGAGAGCCACGTCACGGGCGGCGGAGAGGACGCAGAAGACGAGGAGGAAGACGCGCCCGCCGCGGAGCTCTCGGTCGCTGTCGCTGGCGTCATCATGTGCGTCGACAGCAGAAACTCAAAACACAAAAAAGAAGAGCTCTCGTTGTTGTATCAAGAGAGTACGCGCTATATCAGTGAGCTTGGCCAAACGATGGTGGATGAGATACTGATATAACGTGTCAAGGGTGGTGAAGTTGATCTTCATTTCGGATGCCCGAGAGACCGACGGACTCGGGACTCGGGGATGCCGCACGGAGCTAACGTTGCTATCGAGTGCCTATGCCAACTATCAATCCTACTCACTATTGGTGCTACCTGCCATCCTACCTCACTATTTGTTCTGGACGCCATCGACTTCCGCGGCCGACACGTCGCGTTCTTCCGTATTCGTCTCGCCTGAAGGCGCCTTCTTCCTCCCCTCTTCCATTGCTGAGCCGAGCCATTCAAGTCCCGCAGCAGCAGCTCTTGATCAAGCTGGTTTACTCGACTGTCGCACCTCTCATTCGGTGGTATCTTGACAATGTCGATATCTCAAGTTTCTCCTTTGTTGTCCAGGGATTAGGCAAGAGGCTGCTGCAGATGCGGAGGCGACATCGACGACTTGCTCTCGCTCAGATCGAGCGGAAGGTCTTCCGTGGGGTCTACGAAGTCTCCGATAACACCACTCAGAGCTGTCTCGAGTGGCAGTTCCGGCTCAGGAGCAGCGGTGTACTCTGGTGGGAGAAAGTCTCCCAGTGTCGTGTACGATGGACGCGGGCGTCCACCGAAGCCACCGCCACCAAACGCTCGTCCGCCAGCATGACCAAACGCCGTTGAGCGCGAGCTTCCAAATTCGGGAGTCGACAACGGCGCAGAAGCCACAAATGCTTGAGAGGACCACGAAGAAGACGAGCTTGATGCTGGTTGCGCGTTACTGAAGGCAGCAAAGTACGAAGGTGAGCTCAGCGAATCCGTCCGAGTAGATGGGGAAATGTTGTCGCTGTTGCCCGTGTGAGAGGGCCACGCCTTCTGCCACGACCTGGCCTGCCATGCTGAGTCTCGACTTCCCGTCGACACCAGACCAGAGCCATCGCCACTCGTTTGAGATGCCAACGACGACGAGAGACTCCACTGATCCACTGATGGGTCGGAAAGTGGAGCAGGTCGAATTCCCAACGGAGATAGCAACGGAACAGCCGGAGTTTCAAAGAACTTGTCGCCACTTGCACGAGAGGACGATGACGAAAGCGGACCTTGTGATGGACTATCGTCCTCCAATACGAGACTGGTTAGAGCGTCGGCGACTCGAGCCAGAGTCTTCTCTGGATTATTGTCCAATGCCACTCCATCGTCAACCACGATCGAAGATGCGTGCGCTGCGCCCGAACGTGGTATACTCGACCTCGCACCATACCGTACAGCGGCTGCGTAACCACCCAACCCGTTGCCCAACACTCCGCTAGCCGGTGTGGTCGGCCCGCTCAGTCGGCCAACCTCAGTCAGGCTGACTCCACTCGCTGACAAGCTACTTGATGGCGTCCCAGAACGCGAAATTGAAGCTGTTGAGCTGATACTGATATCATCGAGACTTCCAACAGACCCAGGTCCAGTTGTACCGTTGAATGAGCCTGCACGAGAGGATACCGACCGCGGAGGGGGCATATCCGTCCGTGGTACAGCTCGTTTCACCTCAACCTGAATACATACGCGATCACCTTGAATGTTCGAGTGACTGTGCCTCTCATTTCACATGGACGTACCGCTTTACTGTCGATAATGTGGTTGTTCTCTTGGAGGACGAGTTCCACGGTGCTTTCATTTTCAAACACGACGAATCCGAATCCACGTGACTTGTTCGTCTCACGGTTGAACATGACTTCGGCCGATACTACCTTGCCAAACTGCTGGAAATATCGTCGAAACTCCGCTGAAGCAACGAGCATGGAGCATGATTCAGTCAAGTATTCAGTGGCTTCAGTCACGACCATTAGAACTCACCATCCTTGGTCTCGTAATGAAGTCCACCAACGAATATCTTCTTTGTCGACCCCATATTACTGCTCATACTGCACGTGGAGACAATGCTTCCATTTCGGCTGCTTGTACTACTGATGCTGTCTCGAAGACTTTCCGCGCGAGGAACTGCCCTCTTCGCTTCCACCTGCACGCCCACAACAAATAGCTGTGTTATTGACACTCGTCGTTGACAGGAAAGTGCGGTCGTTCATCTCTTACACGACGGTTATCCAGAACATGATTCGGTTGAGCCAGTGCTCGATCGACACACGCGGGATCTGCATACGTGATGAAGCCAAAGCCCCGAGATCGACGCGAGATCGGATCCTTCATCACAACCGCATCGGTCACTGGACCAAAAGCGCTAAAGTACGCTCGCAGTTTCTCTGTGAAACAGCACATTAGCGTCTCCATAGACTCACCACAGGGGAAACACCAAGAAGAACCTACCGTCTGTGGTTTCGTACGAAAGTCCTCCAATAAAGATTTTCCTGAATGTGGGTAACGCAACGCAGGCGCCATGCTTCGTCAGCACATCACGAGACATTTTATGACTTGACGCGATGAGACGTACCCCAACTTGGCCGTGGCTTCCCCCATGGCTGATCCTATCTCTAACGGGCGCCACTCGGGCGCGAGAACTAGGGCGGCGATGATTGTCGGCGACGTGTCTCGCCCGTCTACACGATAAACACCACGCGCGCTGCAGACGTTGTCGAGTGAATCGATCGACTGCTGCGGAATCGCCTCGCGTATTCAGCAGCGACGCTCTTCGCCTCTCGCTCTGACAGAGCAGTCCAGCCGTCCCCCAGTAGAGCCAGCGGCCGTGCTGAAGATGCGATCGAGCTTGATCCGACCGACCGGGCGACTGGCACCCAGACAGACCGACAGGCAAACTGAGGCGGCAGAAGATCGCGCGGCGCTCTTCCTCTCTCGCCAGGACACTCGTCCGTCCTCCCGCTCTCTCCGTCGACCCGAGACTCGCTTGCTGGGGCGCGACGTCAACGTGCGTGGTGGCGTCGGGCGTCGGGTGTCGTCCGTGCCGTGCGGTGTTGAATGCCCTTTTGCAGAGGGCGGTGCCGGGTCGAGCCGACCGGGTTCTACGGGTTTTTTGGGTTGAAGATCAAATACCCACCCGTCCGTGGCCGTGTGTCCGTGCCATGCGGTTCTCGAACGATCGGCAGACGGCGAGACAGTCATTGCCTGCTGTTGGCAGGCTCAGGCCCTCACGGCTGACTTGAACTAAAGCGCAGCCGCATACGATGTTTGCACAATTCGAACCGATCCCATTGATGAAGATTCGCTCGTGGCTGTTGTTTGACGTTGGATGAGGCGTGTTGGTGGTCGCGATGGATTTCGCTATCTCGTGTCGTTCGTGTCAGCGATGTGAGCAGGGCAAGCGGGTCGCTAACTCCGCTGAGTTGACCCGACCCGCGACCCGCGATGACGTCCCACTCATCGGTGAACATGCCACTGACGTTGCTGCCGTGTCGCGCACTGTGACGGAGGGGCTTCCTCCCGATAAGATGCGCCACACACACGCAACTCAAGCGGCACGTTGACTCAAAGAGAACAAAACGCAGAGAAAAGACCATCACTCGCGATTTGATATTTTATGTAGACCACATATAGTCATAAATATAGCGTGGGCCACACATGTTGAACCGGTCCACTACTGTTCTGTTCTCTGGACCGGACCGGACCGTTACGAGCGTTGGTGTGACCCACCCCAAGCAGCGTCCGGTTGTGTGCTTGGACCTCCTCTCGGATGTGATGACGGCAGCTCACGGAGGAGATACAAAACCAGCGGTTGGGAGCGAGATCCCAAGCAGCCCTCGCGTCGCCGTCTTCTCCTGCTCCTGTCTCACACGATGCTCTCCACGACCGCGATGATGCTTCGCCGCCGCGCGGCTGGCCAGGTTGGACTGTGCCGCAGCGCATGCGCGTTCAGCAGCGACGCCGCCGCCGCTTCGAGTTGTTCTGGTGGTGCACCCTCGACTGAGAAGAAGCCGCTGAGCGAGATGCTTCGCGAGCTCAAGGCCAGCGAACACTTTGATCTGATCGTCATCGGCAGCGGTCCGGCCGGCCAGAAGTGCGCCATCGATCACGCCAAGAGTGGCAAGCGTGTCGCCATCGTCGACAAGCGCGACATGCACGGCGGCGTGTGCGTGCATACGGGCACGGTCCCCAGCAAGACGTTCCGCGAGGCGGTGCTGCACCTGACGGCGCACCGTCACCGCAGCTTCTACGATGGCGTGTCCAAGCCCAAGAAGCGCTTTGGCATTGAGGATGTGCTTCACCGCGTGCGCAAGGTCGAGAGCGCCGAGACAGACATCACGCGTCACCAGCTGCTTCGCAACGGCGTGGAGCTGATCAACGGCACGGCGCGTTTCCTGCCGGACCCCAGCAAGAAGATGGTCGCGGTGCTTTCGAACGACTCCTACGAGACAGCGACTGACGCCAAGCGCCACTCGAGCGCCGATATTTGCAAGCGGTAAGAGCTCCAAACAAGCGTTTTGTTGGTCGAATCCAGCCATGACTGATCGACTGATGTATTGTTCGCAGTGTGCTCACCGCAGACAAGTTCCTCATCGCGGTCGGCACGCGTCCCGCTCGCCGTGAAGACATCCCTTTTGACGGCCAGACGGTCTTTGATAGCGACCAGATCCTGTGGGGCGGTGTGCGCTCCGTGCCCAAGCGCCTGATCGTCGTCGGAGCCGGCGTCATCGGCATGGAATACGCGTCGATGATGAGCATTATCCCCGGCACGGAGGTCACGGTGATCGACGGCCGCAAGGAGATTCTGGACATGGCCGACAAGGAGGTGATCGAGGCGCTGTGCTACTCGATGCGCCAGACCGGCACGCGCTTCCACCTGGAGGAGAGCGTCAAGTCGGTCGAGAAGGCTGCGAACGGCGAGGTCGTCGTCAAGCTGAACAGCGGCAAGACGCTCGTTGCCGATGGTCTGCTGTACACGGTGGGCCGCCAGGGCAACACGGACGGCCTCAACCTCGCGGCGGTCGGTCTCGAAGCCGACAAGCGCGGTCTGCTGCAGGTGGACGACAACTTCCGCACCGCCGTCCCTCATATGTAAGTTTGTTTGCTCTTGACGACTTGTGCCTGAGATGTCCCGCTTACACTCTGCTGTAGTTATGCTGCAGGCGACTGCATCGGGTACCCGGCTCTGGCATCGACGTCTATGGAGCAGGGGCGTCTGGCGTCGGTGCACATGCGCAGCGCGAAGCCCGTGAACAAGAAGAAGTCGGACGAGGCAGCGTCGCAGTACCGCACGCGAATGCGCTCGGGAGAGGTGTTCCCGTTCGGCATCTACACGATCCCCGAGATCTCGATGGTCGGCAAGAGCGAGCAGCAGCTCACGCGCGAGAATGTGCCGTATGAGGTCGGCGTCGCTCGCTATGAGGAGCTCGCCAAGGGCCAGATGCTCGGCGGTGTTCCTGGCTTCCTCAAGATCATCTTCTGCCCGAAGACGCTGCAGGTGCTCGGCGTGCACGCGATCGGCGAGGGCGCGACCGAGATCATTCACATCGGCCAGGTCGTGATCTCCACGGGCGGCACGATCGAGTACTTCCGCAACGCTGTGTTCAACTACCCAACGCTGGCGGAGGCGTACCGTGTTGCCGCGCTCCACGGTATCAGCAAGGTCGAGGCCATTCGACACCACGAGCAGGCGGCCGCGGAGAAGGAGCAGAGTGCATGAACGTCTAACGAGGAGCTCCAGTATGGAGGAGCTCTGTATCAAAACCCACCACCATCCACACTTTTAATCGAGCCATCATGAGAACCCAGTCCCCACCTGGTGTTGGTTGGCTCGACGGCGATACAGTACATTGCACGCGCCTCTTGCCTGCTGCTGTTGACCATGAGATCGATCCATCATCGCTCTTGACATGCACCGTCCGTCCGTCCGTCCGTCACACAGACAGACCGACCGATGGACACGGCATCCAGCTGCATCTCCCCATCCGGTCGGTTCCATTCGAAGTGTACCCACATTCCGAACGGGAATGATGGTCAAAACCTCATGCAAAACCTACACCGACCATCATTCCGCATTGACCACCGGGTCCACTCGGCACTTGGAGCGGGACTCGGACAACGGGCAACAACACGAGCAACGGAGCAGCTCTCTCTCTCGTCCACATTCCCCATTCCGATTGCTCTCTGCTGCGTCGACGCCCCGCATGAAGAAAGCCTCAGCGACCGACCGCGACGTGCGGTACCCCGCGTTTCCGCAGGCCAGCGCGCCGCCGATGCCCGACGCGCCGCACGACATGGAGGCCGCCGAGATTCCCACGGCGCGGCCGCTATACCACTACAGCCAGGCGAATCCGCAGCAGCCGCAGTACCTGCCGCCGCATCAACCGTTACTTCCGCCGCAGCCAGTCATGTACAACCCGCCTCGTCAGAGCGACGACATCCGTCGCGAGGGATGTTGTAGCATGACTGTGAAGCTCATCATCTTTCACGTGCTGAACGCGATTCTCGGCATCGCAGGCTTCTCGCTCATCGTCACCGGCGTGAGCCTGTCCTTCGGGCTGCTGCCACTGTGCTGCTTTGGCATCATCGTGTTCCGCGTCGTGCTCTTCATGGTGCGCTTCCTCGCACAGCTCGACGTCGAGCTATACAACTTTATCTCGCCAGCAGAAGAGCACGTGTACCTCAGCATCCCCGAGCGCGCCGTGTTTATCGGCATGGAAGGCCGTCGGTTGTCGCCGAGTCTCTCGTCATTTTCGCCGCTTGCACTCATGGCGACGTTGTACTTCCTGACCGTCAAGTTCGTCATGGGTCTCTTGAGCTGCATCGTCGTCTCGGCGGCGCTGACGCTGCCGACGGGGGAGATCATCACGCGCACCACGGACATCAAGGGCGACGTCTATGTCATGGGTATCAACATTCGCGAGTTCGACGCACAAAGCGACCCCGTGACGTTCGCGCTTGTCTGGATCTGCATGCTGCTGATCAGTGTCGCGTTGATGCACGTCGTCGCGCGTCTCTCACGCGCCGCCACCCGCTTCTTCTGCTGCGAGCGGTTCTCCACGTACCGATACGTCTACGGTCCGCAGTACCCGGCAGCGTTCCCCGCTGCCGCGACGACCTATGGCGCCACCACAGTGACCTTCTAGCGCAAGCGGAGTCGTACAATAAATATGAGTGGGCCACTGTATCTCTAACGTTGTCACACGGGTGTCCTCTTCCTCTCCATCTTCCTCTCCATGTTCATCTCATCGCCACCGAAGAGCTCAAGGGTCGGAGCCAGAGTGTTGGTAACTCACACCAGGTACCCATCTGCAGCCGGTGGACACGTGCGAGTCCAGCGTGTCCACTGTGTCCACGGTCGCCGAAAGCGGAGCGCCACCTGTGGTCCTGTCACACGCGAGCAGCGCTCGACGAAATCGTCGCCTCTCACCTCTCGCCACGAGCCTCATTCCCCATTCTTCCTTCCTCCCACCAGCGACCCCCAGTCAGTCCAGTTTTTAGTCACGATCATTTCCAGCCCAAGCAGCATGGCGACCAAGTCTTTGGCTACGGATGAGGCAGTCTACCAGAAGCACGTCGACGTGTACGACCCAGCCATCGGTCAACCCGTGATGCACATGACGCACGACGGCTACACGGCTCCACGCGCGGTGCCTGCTCCCACGGGTGACGTGGTGATCGTGGATCTTCCAACGGACGAACCGACGCCCAAGTGCGCGTGGCTGCGGTGGACGCTCCTGCTGTTTCCCTACCATATCCTCAACTGCGTCGTCGGCTGCGTGGGCTTCGCGCTTTCCCTCACGGACGTCATTGTCTCAGTGTGTCTGCTGCCGATCTTCTTCATCGGCGTGTACACGCATCGCTTCTTCCTGTACCCGACGTACGCGCTCTCGGTGCTTGACGCGCTGCTCGCCAACCTCATCTCCCCCAAGAGAGACCGCATCCATGTTTTCGACCCCGAAACCACGGCGTATCTCCCACCAGCTACGTCGCCTACCGTGGCCACAGCGTCAAAGGACACTGTCCTCCGCGTGTCGCCAGCGTTGCTTCGCTTCTCGTCACGATCCAACGTCGCCATCACGTACTACCTTACCATCAAGTTCGCGCTGGGCATCATGAGTGTGGTCGCTGTGTGCCTGCCATTCATCCCGTTTGCTAGCGACATCGTGGCCCGCTCGACCGACTCCCATACCTACGTCCTCGGGTGGGAGGTGCACGATTTCAACTTCGACACGCACCCAGTCCTGTTCACGCTGACGACCATTGGACTCGTCATCGGAGGAGTGCTGGCGATGCACGCGGTCGGCGCAATGTCGCGCGCTCTCACGCGCTGCGTGTGCTGCGAGCGGCTCCAACCGGCACCGCCGCATGCTCCAGTCGCCACAATTCAGGCGTAACCAGATGCAGTAGCTTCAAAAAAGGATGTGGTGTGGTCCACCGCATGACTGTAGTTGAAGTGGGCTTCATTTGTCAGTATTTCATCCAATCGAAGGAATGAATGACCTTGCATTTTGACTAATCAAACACAGGGGAATTGACATGCTACCTTCTCTCGCACGCACAGTACCAAGAACCTCGTCGCCCACTGCACACCATGAAGTCGCCAGCGTACGTGCCTCCAGCGCAGTTCGCTCCATCGCCCTCTGTGCCGTACGCTGTGCCAGTGCCGCCCATCCGTCGGTCACAGCACCGCACGGACTACTGCATGATGCTGAAGCTCTTCATCTACCACCTCCTGAACGCCATCTTCGGCGCGATCTGCGTGGCCGTCGCGCCCGTCGGCGCTCTGATCTCGCTTGTGCTCGTGCCAGTCTGCTGCCTGGGTCTCGTCACTTTTCACGTGATGATCCGGTGCCTCGCGGCATTCGACATCGAGCTGTATAACCTCATTGCGGCGCCAGAGGAAGCTATTTGCTCGTCCCTGCCGCCCGAGGCGGCGCTGTACGACGTGGAAGGTCAGCGGCTCAAGCCCGCGCTCTCGTCGTTCTCGTGTGTATCACTCATGGCGCTCGCGTACTTTGCGTTCATCAAACCGCTCGTCGGTTCACTCAGTGCGGCTATCGTCGTGGGCATCGTCACGCTCTTTTTGATGGAGATCTCGGTGTTGACGAAGGGCTCCGTTGACCGCTCATTTCTGCTCACCCACGTGCAGGGCGTCGTGGACTCGATCGGCAGTGTCGTCGGCGTCACGCTGCTTTTCGTGGTCGGTCTCGGCGTCAGCTATGTGCTCATGAAGATCATCGCGTGGCTCTCGCAGAGCGTCACGCGGTTCTTCTGCTGCGAGCAGTTCCACACGTACAGCTACGTGCATGTGGTGCAGCCAAGCCATCACCACTACGCGCGGCTCGGCACCGACGATAACGAGTGAAGAGTGATGGTGGATACACGCAAGTGTCTCGCGTTGGACTCTCGTTTTCTCTGCATCTTGCTCTTGTCTCATGATGGCGACGCTTCACACTTCACAGGCAAGACCAAACACTCTTCAAGAGCTCTTTCCATTTCCTTCATTTCCATTTTGGCGTTGAACTGGACACGGGAAACAGTGTTAAGAACCGCTTGTGCTATCAGAATGCAGGTTCCTACCAATAAATCAGTCGCTCTTGGTGAGAAACATGACGTGTGCGAGTCGTCGCCCTGCACGTCCTTCGCATTGGCATCGCCAGGCTCCAGAGCACCAGTCGATTCATCTGCTACTGCTGCTGCTGCTAGAGACGACTACACGATGATGGCCGAGTCGCCTGCGAAGCTAGAGGCGCCGCTGCCGCCGCCCGAGAAGCTCGCGCCAAGCGCGCCGCCCGCTGAGCTCGAAGAGCTCGACGCATCCTTCACGGTGCCCGAGCCGCTGCCGCCGTCGCACTTCTCCAAGTGCCGCTGGCTCTGGCTCACGCTCGTGCTGGTGCCGTACCACATCCTCAATTTCGCGCTCGGCACGGCGGGCTTCTGCCTCGCCGTCACGGGCGTGTGCGTATCGGCGGTGCTGTTGCCGTTGTGCTGCCTCGGCGCGCTCGTGTACGCGCTGTTCCTGCCGCTGCTCCGCGTGCTCGCGGTGCTGGACGTCGCACTGGCCAACACAATCACGCGCTCGGACCAGCAGGTGCGCTTCAACGTGCCAGACGACGTCTCGGTGGGCTCGGAACTCGACGGCGGGCTCCGCATCGCGCCCAAGCTTGCGCGCGTGTCGCTACGCTCGACGCTCGCAGTGCTCTACTTCGCGACGGTCAAGTTCGTGCTCGGCGTCGTCAGCATCGTGAGCGTGAGCCTCCCGTGGCTGCCGATCGTGTCGCAAATGCTCGCGGACTACGCGAGCGACACGGTCAACTCGATGGTCGCAGGGTTTTCCCCCAAGAAGTTCAACTTTGGCACGAACCCGCTGCTATACACGCTCACGTGCATCGGATACCTGGTCGTCGGCGTGATCTGCATGCACATCTTTGGACGCGTGTCCCGCGGCACGACACGGCGCGTGCTGGCCAAGCAGATTCGCGCAGTGAGTGCTGCATAGTTTTTCATGTTAAGGAGAATACTGCCATACAATACGTGTATCGGTGCCAGACGACCTACTCTTCTGTGTTGCCAGTGCTTGTGCCTTCTGTTTGGCTCGGTGATGCAGCTCTTCCAGCGCCTTCCGGAGGCGCTTGTTGTTCTTGAACGCGGCGGCGGCGTCCTTGGAGCTGAGGTAAAGTAAACAGGACTCGAGCCGCAGCGGCTCCGCCGGGAAGATGTCGCACAGTGCGCCCCACAAGAGCGTCGCCCTGTCTTCCTCCTTTGTCAAAATGCCGGTCAAGCGTGAGCCCACAAACCAGCAGCTCTGCTCGTGGAAGACGATGTTGTCTCTGCGGTCGACGACGAGCTCGGACGGTAGGAACGCGGACTTGAAGAGCACCCCCGCGAGTAGCGCCACGCGGTCATGTGAGTGCATGACGTCCACAAGAGACGCTAGAGTTGGCGCAGGCGTGCCATGTTTTGAGCCGAGAAACTGCAGCTCAGCCAAGCTGTCGTCATACTTGAGCACGCGTGGCACACCCTTGACGCCGACGCAGAGCTTGAATCGCGACTGGTGCCAGTCGTGGACAATGTCTGAGGTTTCTGCTCGTGACTTGAAGCCGCGCAGGTCAGAGAGCGCGACCTTGATCACATCTCTCAAGCCGTCGTGTCGGAACAGTGCGCACGTCGTCCCCAGCGCGAGGAGCTCCGCCTCTGTGGGATCTACATATATGGTGTTCTTGCGAACAATCGCAAGCACGCGCTGGTCGACGAGCTCTCCCATGGTGTTTGGTAGTCGGTCGTTGTGGTATTTGTGAGTGGGCAGCGGGGCCTTCAACACGTTGATGCGGGTCTTCGTCAGCTTACTCAGCACCCGCAGCGCCCTCAAGTACGGTCGGTCGCTCTCCTGTAGCGCCTTCATCACGCGTATCAGCCACACACTCGTCTTGCCTGGCAGCTTTCCGCCGACCACGAACGACAGTGCGTCCTCGGTCTCCAGTATTAGCGACTTGCCGTTCTCGTCGCGCAATGGCTCTCGCTTGCCTTTCTCGTCGGGTAATGGCTCTCGCACGAACTCCTTCTGCATGAAGAACCACGTGAGATGTTCCACGTCCCTGCGCACAAGCGTGAGGTCGTCAAGCGGCGTCTCGTACGATTTGATCTTGCTGAGACCGACCAGTTCGCAACGACCAGAGACGTAAAGCACGTTGCGATTCACGTCTATATAGCCGTGAACGTGTCGTGTATCCAGCACGAGGCGCTTGAAAGAGAGAAGCGCGCTGGCGTATGCGACCACGAGTCGCACGGGATCCAGCGAGACAGCGCCCAGTGTCGGCGGTGGACGGCAGTCTGCAGACGCCATCTCGAATAGAATCACGTTGTCCGAGATCGCGATTGCCTTGGGCCCACGCAGCACGGCCTGAACACTCGTGTATGTGGCATGTGCAGCACGCGCCCGCTCGACGACCGCTGTGCGAGCCGCCTCGGACTTGTCCTGCGCGCGGAAAATCTTGGCGACCAAGTGCTCTACCACGTTCTTCTTGCGGTTGATGCGTGGCGCGTACCAGACAGAGTTGTCAGCGTCAGCATGAATACGGTAGAGCAGGCCGTCGACGCGTCCATCAGCGATCCACCGCCTCACGATCTTGTCGTCATCAGCGTTCCCCGTGAAGCTGAGCTGCTCGTCTACCTTGGGCACAAGACTCATGGCGAGCATCTTGTCGAAAAGTTGGGTGTTTACCGCCGTACGGCGGTGGGACCACGCGCGCGAGATTGCGCGCTGTTCTCGCGCGGCCACCTGCTCCGCCAGCTTCACCACCCACTCGCAGCGGCGATTGCGGAAGTGTGGGTCCACGACGAAACGGATCGTGTCTTCCACGTTCATGACGAGGCTCTTGCTGCTGTCGCCTCGGACAACTAGCCCCTTGGTCTGAAGGCGAGCGTCCTCCAGACGAAAGAACTCGGCGACCGCAGTGAGTTGACGCTCCAGCTCCTTTTGGACGTTTGGATCTGCGTCGTCGAACGGCTCGTAGTCGCCGAGCTTGAGCAGCCAGCACGCGCCTTCGTGGTACAGTACATGGCGGCGGACGTCAAACCCACGGCACATCAGCCCCTCTTTTCCAATGAGCAGTCGTAGTGCGTTGAGAAGATCTGCGTACGCGGTGAGCATCTGTGCACCGTCCTCGAAGACGGCATCACCGAGCGTCGGTGCTGGCACCTTGTCGTGCCCGAGGAACCGACGGAGCTGGGCATGTCCGTACTGTGCCTCGATGACCGGCCAGCGGAAGAGCTGCGAGACACGAAACCCCCAACGCGCACGCCGGGCCCGCTCCAACGTGGACATTCCATGCACTTCTTTGCTTGATACGACCAAGAACGCTTGCTCCCCTGGAAGATACTTGCGGTACGTGGTCTCGGTGTCCAACTCCGATTCACTGCTGCCCTCGGAGGTCATTGTATTGACACCGCGCGATGCCTTCCACCCCTCGATGGCCTGTTCGTGGGCCTGGAGGCTGAGATCCTCAGAGACGTGGGCTTTGTACTCATCTCGCACGGACTTGTGCCGGAAGATTCGATTGCTAAGAGAGCGAATGATCGGGACCATGGACTCGTCCCCAGCGAGACTCCTCGGCGGTGCCAGGCCAGATGTGGGGTCTTTTAAGTCGAACACGAGGTGACACCACTCGGTCGACATCGCAGGTTCCAAACGGCTACGGGTTTCATCGATGAGCCACATGAGCTGGCACGCTCGTTCACGCACCGTCTTGTCAAAGTCTCTCGCCATGACGTAGTTCAAGGCGTCCTCCACATCCAACACGAGCCGATATCGTGGATCTGAGTAGACGAGCCAAGGTTTTTGGGGGTCGCGTGTCATCGACTCGCTCACCATCAGCGCATCGAGCTGCTTGCTGAAGAACTCGGTGATGTCTCGAATCTGGCGCCTCAATACTTCTTCGTGTTCATCTTCTTTGAATGTGGTCACGTCTCCGAGCGACAGAATCCAACACGCGCCGTCGTGGTACAGCACGTCGCGATCGATTGATAGCGTCGTGTGCACCAGACCCTTGCGTCCCGTCAGCAAATGCAGCGCGTCCAACAGGTCGGCGTACGCCGCGTGCAGCGTTTTGCTGTCAGGAAACGTGACAGAGCTGAGTGGCGGTGCCGCGACCTTGTCTTTGCCGATGAAGCGCATCAGGAGGGAGTGTTCGATGCACAGGACGGCGATCGGCCAGCGAAACAATTGGGAGGTCTCAAACGCCTTGCGCCTGCGAGATTGGTCCTCGCGTTTCTGCTCTTCAGTCATCGTTACCGCCGGATCGTCCCCCAGGCCAAGGAGCTCTTCGCCTGTTGAAGAAACGCCGTGCTCGAAGATCTTTGGGCGTCCCCTTGGCTGCGTCGGAAACCAACGCGTCACGTCGTGGATGTCAACGTCGGCTGCCGTCTTTGATGCCTCATCAGTTGGTGCAGGCAAATCGTCCTCTGGCAGCTCGACAACAATATTGTCGTCGGTCGTCGGTGCCTGTGGCGTCTTCTCTTCGCAGATATCGTCTACTGCTTTCCCTTTTTCGTATCCTCCCCCTCCTTCGTTCTGTACGTTGGCCTTTGTCGCTGGCGGTTTGTCCGCTGGCTCGACATCTTTCTTCTCGTCGGGCGTCGGTGCCTGCGGAGTCCTTTCTTCGCGGACGTCATTTCCTGCTTTTCCTTTTTCTCCGACTCCTCCGTTGTCGTCCTTTGCAGTCTTCTTGCCCCGTGGCGGAGGGCTCTCTGGTATCGGTAGCACGACGGGCTTGATGGACTTGGCGACAGTCGATCGCTGTGGAGTCAGTCAGTCACACAAGTCAATCTTTCTCTGTCTCTCAGTCTTTCCCCCACACTCAAATACCTCGCTGACTCACCTTGGCGTCGGCGCTACGCGAAGCCACGCGAGAGACCAGCAGTTCACCGAGGATCGCGGCCACGAGATGACCAAGGAAGAGCACAAAAATTCGCCAGCGATAGCGCATCGGCACCGGCATGAGCTCGAATACACTGGCGACGGTGTCGCGCGAGTCGAAGACGAACCACGCGTTGACGCCGACGAGCACGACCCACAGCACCGCGAACCATACGTTGCGCTGGCCGGTCGAGCCATCGCGCGGAGCCATGAGTGCTGCGGCGATCGCGAGGATCTGCAGGTTTCCAAAGAGCCAGAAGCACGTGCCCTCGAACGAGTACGCGACGTGCTCAAGCGTGTTGTAGTCGCCGTAGATGCCGCACGCGGACGGCACGCCGTCGCGCTCGCCTTCGAGCCAGCGGATGCCGTTGTATGCGCTGCAGAACCAGTCAGCCTGCTCGTTGAGCAGCACGATGTGCCCCGCGAAGAAGACGATGAAGACTGCGAGCTGCACCAAGACGCTCCAGAAGTTGCGCGCCGAAAAGAGGTTCTTGGGCAGCGTGTCGACCGTGAGCGTCGGCTGCGTCCGACTCGCACTAGCGCCTGTCGACGGATCGTCACTGGTGAGCGACATCGCGAGCGCCAGCGCCAGCGCGATCGCCAGTTCGCCCCACATGAGCTGGTTCGTCGACAGCTCGACGTCGAGGAAGCCGACGGTCTCGAGCATCGCGAGCTGCACCATGGGAAACAGCGCGAGGAACTTGAACACGACAAACGTCGTGGTCTGCGCGTTGCGGCCCGCGCTCAGCAGCGCGAGCAGCGGCGCGAGGTCCGGCACCTTGGTCACGAACGGCGCGACGGCCGCGGTCTCCTCGCGCCGCGTGAGCGAGAGCCCAACGTGCGCGGCGTGTACGGCACCAACGTCGTTCATGCCGTCGCCGACCATCGCGACGACGTGGCCCAAGCGCTTGAGCTCGCGCACGACCCACGTCTTCTGCGCGGGTCGCAGCCGCGCGAACGCGGCCGTGCGCGTCACCAGCAGCGCGATCGTCTCGGCGCTGCACTCGCCGCGCAGCACCTCGAGCGCGCGGCCCGTGACGATCACGTCGTGCTCCGCCAGCAGGCGACTGACCATGCCCGGCGCCAGTGACTCCCAGTGCCACGACGCGTCCTGCAGCGCCAGCGTCACGTCCTCTGGCCGAACCGCAGTCCCCACCACCGACGGTTTGCCGTCGTTGCCACTGGCGTCGTTGTCCTTGTCGGAGCCGTTGCTGTCATCAACCTTGAGCTTGAGCTCGAGCTCGAGCTCAGCGGTCGCTCGAGATACCGCACGTCGTCATCGACAAAGTCGATGATGGAGACGCGTGGCGCTCGCAGCAGAAATGGTATCGCGCGCAGCACACGCACGACTGCGAGCGGCGCGTCACCCGTGAGCACGCGGTTCACGAGCCCCGCGTTGTGCAGCGTCGCCAGCACGCGCGGCGCCTCAGGACGCAGCTCGTCTGCGAACGCCGCGAGACCGACGTACGTGAGCTCTGACTCGAGCACGGCGCGAGTCGCGGTCGCCAGCGAGGCGTCGTTCGGCAGCCGCTTCATGGCAAACGCCAACGTGTAACACGCCGCCGAACTCGCGGTCTGCAGGCTCTGGAAGTCACTCGGCAGCGTCGTGGGGAGCACAAGCGCTGCGATCGTCTCGGGAGATCCCTTGGTGACCACGAAGCGCTCGCCGTTGGTCGTGTTCTCGACAATGACGCTCGCGAGCTGCCGCGTCGACTCGAACGGCAGTCGCGCGAGCACGTTGAACGCCTCACTGGCGCCGTCCTGTTCTGCGGGTGGCGCGACGGTCGCGAGGTGCCGCGCATCCATGGTCTCGGGCCGCAGCAGCCGCCGCTTGGTCGCGTGGAACATGGCGAGGTCCACCGGGTAGCCGTCGAGCTGCGTGTCGTCTTTCCCTTGCTGCCACGTGAGCTCGTGGCACGTCGCCATCGCAAAGCGGAGCTGCGCAATGGCGGCGAAATCGCCGTCGCCGTTGGCGTCGACAAGCCCGGTGGCGTCCACGAAGCGGTGGTCACTAGTGGCAGTCGCAGTCGCATTGGGCACGAACGCGCCTGCGAAGCGCATGTCTCGCTGCGTGAGCGTGCCAGTCTTGTCGAGACAGACGTGCGAGAGCGAACCGAACGAGTGCAGGCGCTGCGAGTCGGCGCACTCGACCTTGCCGCGCTGCGTGAGCCGCCGGCGCGCGACGTTGATCACAGTCGTGAGCACGAGCGGCAGGATCGGCGGCACGGCGACGGCCACGAGATCCATGGCGTCGACTGCCACGACGTCCATGCGCTGACCCAGGTCGAGCCACCGCATGAGCACGCGCTCGATGAACGCCCCGAGCGCGAACAGCGAGAGCACCAACAGGTAGCGGTACATGTCGCGCTCGAACGTCGCGAGCTTGGTGCGCGCCGTGACGACCGTGCGCAGCACCTCGCCGCGTGCCGTGCTGAAGCCCGTGCTGACGACCACGGCGCGGCAGCCGTCGGCGCTGCCGTCCTCGACGCGGCCCACGATGGCGCCCGCCGGCAGGAAGGACGCGGTGAGTGTGTCAGGTGCCGACGCTGCGGTCACGCGGTCGACTGCGGTCGCGGGCTCCTTCCACTTGGGCTGCGCGACGCCCGCGATATCGGCTTCGTCGACCTCGCAGCGCCCCGAGAGCAGCACGAGGTCCGCGACGACGCGCACGCCCGTCTTGAGCACGAGCACGTCGCCCGGCACGACGTCGCGCTCGCTGACCATCGCGAGCTGCGACGAGCGCAGCACCTCAACGTACGCGGCGTTGCGCACGCCGAGCAGCCGCTGCCGCCGCGCGACGCGCAGGTCGTGCGCGAGTTCCCACATCACAGATGCGAACGAGAGCCCGAGCACGATGCTCGCGCGCGCCCACTGCTCGTGCGTGTACCACAGCGCGAGCGAGAAGATCTGCAGCAGGTAAAATGGCTGCACGAGCTTGTCGAAGAGCAGCGTCATGAGCGTCGCGGGCGACAGCGCGAGCGAGTTGGGCCCAAAGACCTCGAGCCGCGCGGCGTGCTCAGCGGTCGAGAGCCCCGTGCGCACGGTGGTCTGCGTGAGCGTCTCGAGGCTTTCGTCCAGCACCGCGAGGTACCGCTCAAACTCGTGCGTCTCATTGTTGAAGACGTAACGATGCCGGCGGAACTCGAACCAGATCCACGCGTTCCGCTTGCGCAGCGCCTTGGCGCGACGCGCCAGCGCTTTCTTGCTGCCGGGCTTGACCGGCGTCACGGTCGCGTCGTTCGCCGCAGCAGCACCCGAGGACTTCTTGCTGCATCGCGAGAACAGACGCTGCCATAGCGACGGCGTCGCGTTCTCCGCGGTCTCGTCGCCCTCGCCGTCGCCGTCGCCGTCGTCGTCTCCATCCTCATTGGCGCCGGCGTCGTTGTTGTCCTGCTGCTCCTTGGTGGCCTCTGCCGCGGGCTGCTCTCCGCTGACACCGCTAGCACTCGTCGCAGCAGCGGCAGGCGCTTTGCGCTTGCGCTTGGAAAGCTTCTTGGGCTGGTGCACGCGGACCTCGACCCACTCGTCCTCCTGGTTGTCGAGCAGCAGCACGTAGTGCGCGTCGCCGATCGACGACAGCGGCAGTCGCGAGCGCGCGAGTCCCGAGTAGACGCGCGGGAACCAGCGCGCGACGACCCACACGACGCCGCCCGAGAGCAGGACGAGCGTCCAGAAGAGCAGCCAGCGCGGCCAACTCCAGACGTACGGCACGACCTGGGAGAACTCGGGCGGCTGCGGCTCGATCGTCGGCCGTGTGGACGGCGCAGCATCGCCCTCGGGCGGCAGCGGCAGCGTCGGCGTCACGACGTGGGGCTTGAGCGGCTTGGCGCGCGGCGGCATCCGTGCTTGGGCTGCAGCAGACTGTACGACTGACTGAGTGACTGTTGATAGGGGATCTCCTTGAGCGCTGCGGAGAGGGAGCTCCCTCTCGTGCTGCCGAAACGACGAGTCGGGGACCGGTCGGCGGTTGCTTCGACCAACTGACTGTGGCGATGCGTTGCTGCTGCTGTTGCTGCTGCATGCGTGGAAGAGAAGGCGGCGCACTGAAACGGACGCCCCGTGACCGACCACCTCACGTCACGACGCGTCGGTGTCTCTTGGGGATCCACAGCTGAGCGCATGGATGGGGGCGCTGCTATCGTGGGCGAGAGGAGGCGATGGCGCCGTCCGAGAGACCTGCGATCTGTGCGATGAGGACGTCGAGGAGGTCCGCATGATCACGGCGTGTGCGTGACGACGTGATGGAGTGAGTGATCGGGTCAGGAGAGTCTGGGTGGTTCACGCGCACCTCGTGCCAGCACAGTGCCCATCAAGGAGATCCACCGCCTGCGACGCAAGTACCTGCAATATGTGACGCAGGAGCCCATGAGTCGAGACGAGTTTCTCGCGCTTCCAGGTAAACAGACAGAACGCATGGGATGAGCAATGAAAAGCAACGAAAGATCTCTCTCTCTCTTTCCACAGCCGTGTCGCTCAATCCGCTGCGTCACCAGATTCTGCGAGGACTCGAGCTCACGCAAGAGAACTGTATTCCGTTTCAGGTCTGCTCGATATGAATGGACAGGAGGGCATCATCAGAAGGTCATTGACATCGCATGATCTACAGGAGTTCGCGCGCGTTATCGCGCTCTACAGCTACAACGCAACGCAGGAGCAGAAGCTGCGAGGTATTCATGCGTGTGCTGTGAGGGCGTTTGATGATGATGATGAGGGTGACGCACTGTGCTGGCAACCATCATGTCTAGAGGCGTTCCGCTTGCATGACCTCGATGGCGATGGCAAGCTCTCGCGCGATGACCTGCTTGGGTACCTGGCGCTTGTGCTGCCTCCGCAACGGACGCAGGACGCTGCAGACGCTGCCGAGGACAAGGACGAGAAGGAAAAGGAAGAGACGAAAGGCGTGAGTGTCTGCTGTATCGATGGCTTGCAACCAGCAGGAAAGGAAAGCACTCATGATCGTTTGTTCATTCGGTCAAAGGACACGCGGCCGTTGCCCGAGCAGGTCGTGGAGCGCGTGCTCGAAGAGGCGTCGTCTGACGCCACACAGCAGTTCCTATCATTTGACGATTTTGTAAAGGTACGAGAGAGAGAAAGAGAGAGAGAGAGATGTACGTGGGCGTCATCTCTTCTTCGTCGTCTTCTTCTTTCTGTGCATGTTGCAGGTCATTCAGTCGACCGACTTTGAGAACCGCTTGGTGATCGCATTTTGATGCGTGTCCCTCGGGTGAGTGACGTTAGAATCAGATACTGTATGTGACCCAAAATAAAAGCAGCACAAAATGCGATTTTTTGTTTTGCGTTGGGCGAGGGAGGGTACAGGAAGGTACAGGGGGTAGGGATAACGATGTCCCTGTCGCACTTCGAGCCGGACAGGCTGGCTGTGGGTACGACACCAAAAAGCGCTTTTTCGATCTATTCCTGTGTTGTCGTCGCCCTGATTCTCCATGCGAAATATTCGGTCGCCTCTCGTGCGTTCGCCACAACGAAGGAGCGACGCGAAAGCTGCATCCTCAACATCTCCATCCAGTTGAGCGGCGCGTCGTCCTCCCTCCGCTCTGCGTCTCCGCTCTGCGTCTGCCTCTGCCTCCGTCTCAGCGGTAGTCAGCCGTCGATCGCATGCCGCGCTCCACGTCGTCCGAGGGCCGGCGGTCGCCCTTCAACCGCCATGTGGAAGAGGAAGACGACACGGTCGTGATGCCGGTCAGTAGTGGCACCAGCGCCGAGTCTTCCGTGCCAGGGTATGACAAGCTCACGACGCCCAGTGGGGATAACGCGCACCACCAGCCGCCTGCAGCCCGCCAGTCGCAGAACGATGAGGGCGTCACGGAGGATCTCATGCACGGCATTAACTCGTTCTGGGCGATCGTGTTTCCTGTGTGCATCACGATGATCCTCGCGAGGTAAGCAACGCATGCATGGGGTTTTTTATGCATCGGCGCCCTTTTAATGTGTCGCTTTTGGCTGGCAACAGTGTCGTCGTGGTCAACTACCGCAACAAGAATATCGAGGCCTCGATGCAGTACGTGGTATCATCTCATGCACCACCATCTTCAGGGATCCGGACCTAATGATGTTGCCTATTGCGCAGAACGTACCTCGTCTTTGGTGCTGCCGAAGAGCAAAGTGGAGCAGAGCAGATCGGTCTCTCGCTCGTGAACGCACTTGTGATCATCGGAGCTATCGCTGTCCTTACTTTTGTGATGGTGCTTCTCTACAAGTTCAACTGCCTGAAGGTTTGTGATCTTCTGTACAGTGCTTCATTAGGCAAATGTTGACGCATCGCTGTTCTGTCTATTAGTTCTTGACGGGCTATATCATGTTTGCCTCGGCGGCGATCCTTAGCTTTGTAGGAGGGCAGCTGGTGGACTCGATCATTAACGATCAGCTCAAGTGGGCAGTGGACTGGCCAAGCTTCCTGTTCGTCATGATCAACTTTGGCTTTGTTGGGGTGGTGGCGATCTTCTATCAAAAGGGTATTCCCAAGTTCATCCAGAATGGCTACCTCGTGTTGGTCAGTGTCATCCTGGCGTGGCAGTTCTCAATGTGGCCAGAGGTGAGTTTTGCCTTAGTGGTATATTGGCTCGGTCATTTCTAACTAACGTGAACTCTCACTACTCAGTGGACGACCTACATCTTTTGCTTCATGTTCGCAATTTACGATTTGTGCGCGGTTCTCACACCTTGTGGTCCCCTCAAGTGCCTCATTGGCATGATTCAAGAAAAACAGGCGCCTCTCCCTGGTTTGATTTACGAGGCTGATGTCCGAGATGGTGTTGGCAACCGACCTGCCGCTGCCGCTGCCCCTGCCCAGAGTCGAAGTGCACCAGCTGCAACTAGAAGCGCACCGAGCGATGCTGCGTCTACCCAAGTGCAAACCTCATCTGCGGCCCGTCCACCGAAGTCGCTGGCTCACTCGTCATCAACTACTGGGTCCTCCTCATCAACCCAGAGCAGCCGTTCTCCAATTCGAGAAGATCCTACGGCTGCGTCTTCATTGCAAATGTCAGGCCCAACGAGTCAGGCAGCACGTGGAGACGCCAGTGCACCCACGCGACCGCGCAACGTCGCTGAATCGGACTTCACCACGCACGACTGCGAGACGATGGAGGAGCTGGTTGCTCTCCTTCAGGGTTTTTATCGCACGTTTAGCCCAAGCGATATGTGGAAGGCGGACCAGGTCGCCGAGAAGTTCTTTGAGAGCCAAGATCGTCTGTGGCTATTGATTTTCCACAAGTACCAAGTGTGTTCGTGTTCAATCAACATGCCGTGTCCCGTCCAGGCCCGTCAAGAAGCTCGACGTCGTCAGCAGGAGGAAGATGAGGACGACAAGACCATCAAGCTTGGCCTCGGTGACTTCATCTTCTACAGTGTGCTTGTCGGCCGCTCAGCGATCTTTGACTTCTCCACATTCGCCGCCTCCTTCCTCTGTATCGTTATGGTGAGTGCGTTCTTGTGTAACGCGGTTGCGTCTGTGAATACCTCGTCTCACACTGTTTTTGTCGTTGTGTGTCCGTAGGGTCTGGGAGGCACGTTGTTCCTGCTGTCGGTGCTGCACAAGGCTCTTCCCGCGCTGCCGATCTCCATCTTCCTGGCGACGTTCTTCTACTTCTGGACGAGATACCTCTTTGTCGACTTCTGCGACTTTCTCATGGCGTTCCCTGCGGCAGTGTAGTCAGGTAGTCTGTCAAACGACCCATGCTCTAATCAAAAACATTACGCTTCATTTCCCAACTTTTCACCATGCCAATGTCCCAACACCAACTGGTACACTGTACCACTGGTCACTCCGAGACTAATGTTCCCGTCCCCCACCTCATCATTGCCCGCATCTCGTCATCGTCCGCAGCATCAGCTCCAGCAGTCGAGATGAACCGCTTGCTCCAGCGCTTCGTCGTGGACACGAACGCGCCGCACTCGACGTCCGGAGAGCAGTCGCGCATGGGCGCCTCGTCTGCGCCGCCGCCGCCGCCGCGCTCGAGTCCCGGGGACTGGGCGAGTCAGCGCGTGTACGAGCACAGCGCTCCTGCCGCATCGGCGCCGGTGCCGCCGCCGCCGCGTTCGCAGGGATACGCAGACTCTGGCGCGCATCACCTGGACGAGATCCCGCTGTCGTCGGCGCCTGCGAGCGCTGTCGCCAACTACGACACGGTGGATCTCTTTGGCGACGACTCGAAGAACGGGACGTCCTCGGCGACGACGACGGCATCGACCACGGCGAGTTACTTTGAGCAGCCACCGCAGGCTCAACAGGAGACGTACAACGAGTATGGCTACGATGCATACAGCGCCCAGTACCAAGAGCACGCGCAGCATCAACAGCAGCAGTACCAGGACGGCGGGTACAATGGATACTACGACTACGGCTACGATCAGCAGTACCAGCAGTACGCGGCGGACGAGTACCAACAGTACTATGGCCACGAGCAGGCAGCGTACGCCGCGACTGACGACAGTGCTGCTGTCTTTGGCGCGACAGCAACGGCGGCGGACTCGTTTTTCCAGAGCCAAGCGACGCCTGCGGCAGCCGACGCAGGCGAGGCCACGACGTCGAGCGGTGACCTGTTCAGCGCTGGCGACGCGCACACGCACACGGACGCGTCCGATCCGTTTGCTGCGCCTCCGTCGACGGCGTCCGAGTTCTTCCAGCCGTCTTCCGAGCCAGAGCACGTGGCAGCAGCTGAGGGATTCTTCGGAGCCGTCGCACACAGTGAGCAGCAGACGTCGACTGAAGCCCCCGGAGTGACTACAGCTCCAGCATCAGCACCAGCACCAGCGATCCCTTCGCCGACTGCGCACGCCGACGCGAGCGCTCTCTTTGCGAGCTCAGCGACTGACGAAGTGCAGGCGAATCCCTTTGCGACGTCAGTAACAAACGAGGTGGATCCGTTTGCGACGACGTCACATGAGTCGCCGTTGGAGCCGCCAGTGGCTGCGCTTTCGAGTCTCCAACTGAACGAGTCGCACGCGAGCGAGCAGCTCTTTGCCAACGGCCACGAGCACGCGGTTCCGACTGCTGCTGCTGCTGACTCCGCTGCTGTTGATCTCTTTGGAGGCAACGCACAACCGGCGGTCGACCCGTTTGCGTATCACGAGCAACAGTACACTGCTGTTGCTGCAGATTCGTTCGCGAGCCACTCGCCCCAACACGACGCGACGGAGGCATTTGGTGCTCCTGATCAAGCGACGTGGCCACCAAAGTCCTCCCATGAGGAGCAGTCTGGCGCCGAGCTATTCGCCAACGAAAGTCCGGTGCCTGTTGCTGTTGAGGAAACCTCCACGGCAACAGACCAGCGTCCGACGGAGGAGACGACTCCATCATCAGCAACAGCAGTCGACGCGTGGGTAGCAGCATCACCCCCGTCACCAGCACCAGCATCAGCCGCAGAGACAGCACCAGCACTTGCAGCAGTCGCCAAGCCAGCCACGCCAACAGCAGCGACGTCAGCACCAGCAGCAGCAGAGGCGATTCCTCCTGTGGCTCCGACTGCAGTGCAGAAAGAGCGAGCAGCAGTCGACGTATCCGCCACCTCGCATCCGAGTGCGGAGGCGCCGCACTCG
This sequence comes from Pythium insidiosum, assembly GCA_022836835.1. Classification (NCBI taxonomy): domain Eukaryota; phylum Oomycota; class Peronosporomycetes; order Pythiales; family Pythiaceae; genus Pythium; species Pythium insidiosum. Next base: position 638,249 of record JAKVDI010000006.1, read on the forward strand.
TCCGCCGCGAGCGAGAGCCAGCGACTCGCGGAGATGTACAAAGCGATGGCAGATCGACTCGAGAGCGAGAAGAACGAGCTGCTGCGGATCCTCGCGGACCAGACCGAGCAGTTTTACCAGATGCAGGACTACATTAACTCGCTGGAGCGCGAGGTCAGCGAGTACCGCGCGCGGGACACGAGCGCGCCGTCGTCGTAGAAGGACTTGTCTCTCGTAAACGTGAGATGGAGAAATGGATGGATGGAGTTGTCGGAGATGCAGCAGCAGCAGCAGCCAACGCGAAGCAGGCGAACGATGGATGGATTGTCCGCTCACGAGTTCTGCTCTCGCTACCTATTTTCGCTCTAAGAGTGAAACGACAGCAGCAGCAAAAAAGCAAAAAGGCAAACGCAAAAGAGCAGCAGCAATAGCAGCAGCGCCGAAAGCGAAGGAACTGACCACACGACGAGCATGGCGCAGCTCTGAGGCGTCTGTCGTTTGTGTTCCCTTCTCGTTCCATTCCATTTGACTCCATTGTTCGATCGCTCGCTCTGGCAGATGCCTCGCAGCCCCACACGCGTGGCGTCGGCGTCCACACGGCGATCGCCCCTCGCGGCGTCGTCGTCCTCTCTGCCGACGGCCATGACACCCACAAAGGCAGCGAAAGCGAGAGCCGCGGCTGGAGCCGCAGTCGTGGCGCCACCGACCGAGAGCGACGCCAACCTGCTGGCGATGCTGCAGTCGACGGTCGCGTGCCTCAAGGACAAGCGCATGGACGTCGAGGCGCTCGGGTGCATGGAGCAGGCGCTGTGGCTGCAGCGGCGCATGCTCGGCGTCGAGAGCGTCGCCGTGCGGCGCGCGCTGCACGAGGTCGTGCTGAGCACCAACTCGCTCGCGATGCAGTTCCTCGCGCTCGGGCAGTTTGACCAGTGCCTCGCGATGCTGCGCAAGGCCGAGGCGATCACGGCGCCGGGCAACTTTGTGCGCTGCGAGGCGCTGCAGATCCTCACGTACAACAATCTCGGCTGCTGCTACCGCAAGCTCGGCAAGCTCAAGAGCGCGCTCAAGTACCTCACGGCGGCCGCGCAGCTCGGCGCCGGCGCGGCGCACGTGCGCAACCTCTCGATCACGCACCTGAACCTGTGCGCGATCCAGTCGCAGCTCGGGCGCCACGACCTCGCGCTCGAGCACGCGCAGGCCGCGATCTTCCACACGCAGGAGGAGCTCGTGCAGCTCGACGAGGCAGAGCAGAAGGAGAAGCAACAACAGCAGAAGCTGCTGCAGCAGCAAGGCCGCTCGCGACGGAAGGAAGATGAAGTAGAAGAGGAGGAGGCAGAGGCAGAGCTCTTGACGCTGACGCAGGACGCGCTGGACCCCAAGACGCGCGAGGAAAAGATCGTCTCGCTCGCGGTCGCGTACCACAACCTCGCGGTCGAGCTCGAGTTCAACGGCCGCGGCGACGCGAGTCTGCAGTGGTACAAGAAGGCGGCGCAGCTCGCAGACAAGTACAAGGCGACCAACGCCGCGCTCTGCGAGTCGTTCCACCGCATCTTTCTCGACGCCAAGCGCAAGTACGACGCGAGTGCGTCGACGCAGCACAAGGCAGCGCCAGCAGCAGCGGCAGCAGCGGTGCCGTCGTTCAAGCCCAAGTCCAAGCCCACGGCCAAGCCGCATGCTCAAGCGCCAGCATCGGCGTCTGGTCCAACGAAGGACGGTCGCAGTGGCGCCCGGCCGAGATCTGCGCACGTGGCGTCAAGAAAGGACCTGTCGTACAACGCGACCGTCGCTGCCAACTGCTACAAACCGACCAAGCCGTCCACCGCAGGACTGCGGTACTTTGACACGGCGTCCAAGCCACAGCCACCGCAGCAGCATCCACACCAGCAACGGCTCGCCCGCGTGGCGTCCACCGCGAGCTGCCAATCCCAGTTGCATTCCCAATCTCAGTCGCAGACGAGTGGCACGAGCTCTCGACGGCGACCGCTGTCGGCGTCGGGGGCGCGAGCGACCGCCAGTCGACAGGCAGCGGCGTCGACTGCTGCTGTGCGACCTTCGTCTGCTCGTCCGCGGCCTTCGAGCGCTCGCGTGGGCGCTGGACGTGTCGTCGTCTCGCGACAGAGAGCGGAAGAAGACGCTGATGAGGATGAAGATGACGATGAAGCGTGTGGCGTGATTGATGACGATGGAGACGACGACGACGACGATGAGCTGTCGCGGTTTCCAGTGTCGGCGCCAGAAAGCGGCAGGCGAATACAAGGGAACAGCAAGAGTTCGATGGCTCGCGCACGGCACCGTCGCGTGCTGCGGGAGACGCGCGATCTCGAGGTGAGCGAAGGCGAAGAAGGAGAAAAGGAGGACGAGGAGGATAATGACAATGAGAGCAGCGCGAGAACGACGTCGCGGGGCGGATACAGCGCAGAGGACGACGACACAGAGGCAGCGGAAGCAGAGAGAGACAGAAGCAGCAACGGCAAAGGTAGCGGGAATGGGAATGGTAAAGCCAAGGGAGCGACGGCCCCAGCGCAACGCCTGAGCCACATGGAGTATCTGCGGCGCATGAAGGCGCTGGCGGAGACGATCCGCGACGACCTGGACGACCGACCGATCGCTGCGTCGTCTTCATCTTCGGCAGTACCAGCATCAGCGTCTGTGGCTTCGGTATCGACTGTGGCGCCGTCATCGACGTCGACGCCTCGTGGCAGCAGCAAAGTGCGCGAGCGACTGGAGCTCGTTCGTCGCGACTCGGTGCAGTCGCTCACCGACAAAGAGACCGAGAGAACGCGCAAGGACGACGACGGTGCCGTCGTGATGCGTGTGGTGCTCGAAGACCGCGTGGTCGCCGACTCGGAGCTCGACGCCGCTCGAGCAGAGCACGCGCTCGTGCTGGCGGCGTCCGCGAGACGTGTGCAGACGTCTCTGAGTGCGAACGCCGCGCGACGGCGCGTGCGTCGACTGCAGCGGGTGCGTCCTGGTTGTCTGTCTGTCTGTCTGTGGGTTGCGTTGGCCCGTGGAGATCGAGGGTGCTGACCAACAGAATGGATCGTTGTGTGTGAGCAGCATCGCGAGGAAGAGCGAGCCGCAGTCGTGATCCAGACGCACACGCGTTTGCATCTCGAGCTGCAGCGACGTCGAGAGACCGAGAGACGCGAGGCCGAGCGCCAGCGCGTGGTGCAGGACACGGCAGCGCGCATTATCCAGAGCAGCTACCGCCGCGCATACGCTCGACCAGAAGACGAGCGCTGGCTCGCAGAAGCAGAGCAAGAAGAAGAGGAAGAAGGGGAGAGAGAGGAAGCACCGGAAGAGGATCACAGTCCGCCGACAGCATTTAAGGAAGATCAACCGCTGGAAGAAGAGACGAAGAAGCTGGCACCGACGCCAGTGGCGCGTCGCATCGACGAGCAGCTCCGTCGTCAGGTGACACCGCGACGGTCGTCGCTGCAGACCGCGCGCGAACACGCAGCCGCCATCTCCATTCAGTCGGCGTTTCGCAGTTTGCACGCGCGTCGCCTGGCAGCGGCAGCCCGCGCACGCCGCCTCAGTCGCTCGTACATCGAACGTCATCACATTCACGTCGTTCTGGCGCACGCGGTACGTCGCTGCGACAGACATGATCAGGATCGTGTCCTCGATGATCATAACGGAACAACGGTCGTCTCATCTCATGGCTCGTTGTCTCGCTGTAGCTGGAGCAGGAAGAGCGCTTTCTGCACGAGCTTTGCGCGGTCAAGATCCAGGCGCTCGTACGCGGCCGCCAGACGCGGCTGCTGCTGGAGGCGACGCGCATCGGTCGAGATGTCGCCGCGAGCGTCGTGCAGCGCGCGATCCGGCGGCATCTCGCAGCGCTCGCGAGCGCCACAGCGCGTGGCGTGCGCAGTCTCGCGGCGCGCGCCATTCAAGCGGCGTTCCGTCGGCACCGACGACGTCGCGAGCGGCGAGCACGACGCGGTGATGGAGGGAACGAAGAAGACGGCGATGAAGAGGATGATGATGACGATGATGCTATTCTGCACATCGCCGCAGCGACAATTCAGCAGTGCTGGCGACGCGTGTGCGACAGTCGTGACCGAGAGCTGCGTGAGCTCGAGGCCGCGACGTGCATCCAGGCGCTCGCGCGTGGCCACCTCGCGCGCCAGTCGCTGCAGTCTCTGCGGTCCTCGCAGGTGAGAAACACAGTCAGCACGCATGGCTGAGAGAGTAGAACATCACACGTGCTGTCTGTCTGTCTGTCTGTGTCCACAGGCGTCGGCGTTCTCGATGGGCACGTTGCCGTCGGCGTCGCAGCTCCCGAGTCGCCCGCCGCGAGACACAGAGGAAGAGCTCTACGAGGAGCTCTTCGAGGACGCAGAGCACGACAGCGCGCGCTCGCCAGCGAGGTCGCTGGGCAACGAGAACCTGAGCTTTCTCCCGCAGGCGGCGCGCGAGGCATTCGTGCGAGACGTCCTCGCTCACGGAGTCGTCTCCCTGGAGACATGTGCGACGCGGCTCGCGGGCTGGCAGACGTCGCTGACGGTCGAGGACATGACGCTCATGGGCTTCACGTTGGACGATCTGGTACAGGAGCTAGAGAGGCGCCATGGTGACGAGCGGGCCGCGTGCGCCACGCTCACAGCGATTACGTTGCTCGTGCTCGCGCAACCTGAGCGCTTCCGCTCGATGCCTCAGCTCATCAAGGTGCTGGCGGTCGTGGATCGATGGCCCGCATGGCCTCCGGAGCTCGAGCTGCGCGTGGTGACGCTGCTTCACGTGTTTAGCGACGTGTTGGGCGTCGCTGACGCTGAAGCACCCTAGAGCCAAAATGACTTTGCGCGCGCAACTCCACGTCCATTTCGATTTACCTCCTCTTTCTGTTGGACGCCTCTCTACTCGAGCGACTTGAGCTGCTTCATGAGGTCGTCAAGACTGAGCTGCTCGCTGTCGTCAGCCGCCACCGCCGTCTCGTCCGCTGCAGCGACGCTCGTGGACTGCTCATACGCAAAGCTGATGCCAGACGCCACCGTCGTCGTCGTCGTCGTCGTCTTCGTCGTCGTGGCCACCGGCGCAGGCGGAGCCACAGCGTCGCTCTCGACGGGCGCCTCGCCCAACTCGATGCCCCACTCGTTGTCTTCGTGCTCGACCGTGAGGTTCACCTCGCCGTCGTGACCGAGCGCCGACCAGACCATCGGGGTCCACTCCTGATGCTCCGAACGCGCCTGCTGCTTGCGGCAGTGCGCATTCGAGCACTCGGGATTCGGGCGCATGACATCCGACGGGAAGAAGTCCTTCATCGCGCTGTATCCGAGATAGTACGACACCTGAGGCAAGTGTATCATCGCGTCAATACCACATCTTGAGAACGAGAGAGAGAGCGTGAGTCGAACCTGTCCGAAACCGAGCAAGTACTTGAGTGTGTTCTGCACGAGCATGGCAGCGACGAGTCCCATGGTCGTCGGCAGCGACGCGGCGCACACGCCCTCGCGCTTGAGCGTCTTCTCGTCGATGCCGCTCGCAACGATGAGCGGCGGCAGGCACTCGAAGCACGCTGTGCGGCCCGGCAGCAAAAACTGGATGTGGCCCGACACGGCGTCCTCGCTCACGCCCGACTCCATCCAGACCTGGTTCAGCTCGTTGCACGCCTGGTTGATGGCCGTGCGCGCCGTGTAGTTGTCCACGCAGCTGAGCACGAGGTCGACCTTGGACTCGTCGTCCACGCCGCCGTGCTGAATGCGGTCGAGCAGCTGCTCAAAGTTGGCGGTCGTCGTGATGTCCATCGTGTACTCCTCAAAGATCACGTCCGGGTTGATGCCTGCGGTCACGCATCAGTCTGTAAGAGGTGTACCACGCAGAAAGACAGAAAGCGAATGGCCACGGACTCTGCAGCGTCTGCTTGGCGGCCGCCGTCTTGGTCATTCCTGCTTGCTCTGGGCGGAAGAAGAGGCGGTTCATGTTGGCGATCTCGACCTTGTCGTAGTCGTACCTGACAACAGCGTGAACACTATTATTGCATTGACTTCAGAGTAGAGAGAAAGAGAGATGAAGCGCACATGATGAGCTTGCCGATGCCGCAGCGCGTGAGCATCTCGGCGGCGACCGATCCGATGCCGCCGAGACCGACGATGATGACGCTGAACTGGCGAATGTCCTCGTAGTTCTTGACGATGCCCATGCGCTTGAGCGCCATGAGGCGACTGTACGGGTTGCTGTCCACGACCTCCATGCTCATCTCCTTCGCGAGGCGCTGCTGCTTGGTCTGCTGCTCCAGACGCTCCTGCAGACGCGCCTTCTGCTCCATGAGCTCCGCGATCTGGCGGTCGATCGCCCGCAGCTCCGCCTCCATGGTGTCGTTGGAATGGATCGATCAATCAAATGCACAGCACACCACGTGGAGGGCAATGTGGAGGACGGACTCGTTAAGTTAACTGATAGGTTTAGATTATGTGGACCACGCTATCGTGGAAGTGACAGAATGATGGTTCCTGCAGATGTACAACTGTATCCATGATAATCCGACGTCATCCGTGGAATGACGCGACGATGGACGACGTCATGCGAATTAAAGTATCCCAAGGTTACGGTAGATGATCAAGTTGACAGTACATCGTCCATCGAGAAGACGGCTATGGGATGCGAGTGGCAAGGAACGCATGAGGGAATGAGAATAGCGCTAGTGATACAGGAAGACTTCCTGCTTCGTTCATTCCACGTTCACGACGGCATCATGACTGCACTGCACTACAGTAGTCACACGGAGGAATGCACACATTTAGAGCCCACCACCCACGAGGTGTGCGAGGTCCAACAACCAAAACACACAGCGCCGCTCCACGCGCGATTCTGCGCAAAGCTCTCATACTCTCTCACTCTCTGACACTCTCACTCTCTCTCTCTCCACTTCTGCTTGCTTCTCTCGCCCACAGTCGAGAGGTATTCGTTGCTTCCTAGCGCCCCCCACTCCTGCCATCATCCACCCGACCACTGCAGCTGCGTTGATAGCTTCTTCCGATCCCGCCAATTAAGTTTCCACGTCAAAGACGGCGCGTCGCGCGCGTGCAGTTGCGAAGGTAGTTGAGCATCAGGGGACGCAGAATCGTCGAGTACGTATGCCGCAAGCGATAGAGAATCGGTAGAACCTTGCGCTGGATGTGCGACTCCACCACGTCCAAATACTCGAGAGTTCGCTTGCGTTGCGGGATCATTCCATGCATCTCGTCTGGCTGCTGCTCGAGCAAATAAATTATCTTCTTGAGGTTGGTAAGGAAGTCCCCGAGGTTGTTCGACTCGTGGCGACGCAGCGTCGCCGAATGCTGGATGACAGTGTTGACACGACACAGTTCTCGGTAGACAAGGGCAACCTCATCCCGGTACTGCGTCTTCATCCCCCTCAGTCGGGAGAAATACTGGTCGTCCCGCTCGGCAACCGATAGACTTGACGACGAGGATGAACTCGAACTCGAACTCGCTGACGACGACCGATGCAGCCGACGACTTCTAGGAGAACGGCGCGAGCCACTACTCCTTCCAGACGACGAACGCCTACTAGAGCGTGGCGACGGACTTGGCGCAGACCGTACGGGCACAACAACTTGGCACGGCTCACGTTCTGCACCCGTTGAAGAGGCTAAGCTTCCTTCCTCCTGAGATGGTCGACGACGGAGCGAGTTGATCCGTTGCTCGATACGTTGGATGTACTCAGTCTGCGAGGTAGTTCAGTCGTCTGAGTTCCATCGGGCCACACGGATCATGTGGTTCATCGCTCACTCACCTCGCTTGACGACCGCTTCAGCACCAGCTTCTCGTAGCGAGAAGCACACTGACGAAGATGCGGAATATCATTCTTGCCCGTGATACGATGCAGCTCGTGCAGCCTGAAATGAAACACACCCACAACATCAATAACTGTGGTGCAGGATAACGGTATCCAGCAAATGTTCCCAACGCACATTCCGTCGACCAGTCGGTCGCGCAGCTCCTTGGAGATCGACTGCGACCAGAGGCGTCGTCGCGGTGAGTCGCTTCGAGCAGTCGAGCTGTCCGTTGTTTCGTTCGCCGAGTCGGTCGCAGAATCCCTCCCTGCCTGAGTCCGTTCATTTGTCTCCATCGAGACATCGTTGTCGACGTCGCTCACGGACGCCATTACCGTCCGGCATCCAACTGCGGGCGTCACGGTCGCAACGGCGACAGCGACGGCTCCAGCGTGATGGCGGTGGTGGTGATGGTGCGGGTGACGATGACGCAATTGATGTCGGTGATGACGCGACGCCGCCGCGGCATTGGACGCTGCGGCCGCTGCAGCCGCCGTGGCTGCCGCTGCTGTCGCCGCCGTCGCCGCCGCGGCCGCGGCCGCCGCCGCCGCATCGTTCGTCGCTGCCTCGACTTCTTGCTCCGGCGTCATCATTCTGCGGCCAAGTGAAGTTGGAAACGGTGGTGGGTGATTGCCTGTTGGCACCAACAGTTGGTGGCGTTTGTTGGTGGCGTTTGTTGGCGTCGAAAGCGAACGCGAGACGTGATCGATCGTCGGGGACGTCGTCACGGCCTGTCACGCTGCGCTTTGACGGGTCGGTGTGCGTGTGTGTGCGAGGAGCAGCGCGTGGCGGGTGAAGAGCGCTCGCTTCCTTCTCTCTTCTCCACTCGGTGTCACGTCCTTTTTTCCCTCGTTGCTTCCAAGAAAGCGAGAGCGGTCTGTCACTCACGCTCCGACGAAGAACAAGGAAGCCACAACGGACCAACACACTCGCACGCGCACGGACAACGGGACCGAGCGACCGACCGACAGACACCCCAGAGAGGCGCGCGCTCGGGCCAACACAAAAACCAACAACGACATTCACTCTTGAGACAACGACGGAAGAGAGAGAGAGAGAGAGAGAGAGAGAGAGAGGGCATCCCAGACAGACAGAAAATCAAAAGCGTCTGGGTCGTAATTACACCCACGGGGCGACGTTTACGCCATATGTCACTCGAACGAGGGAGGTGTTCTTCAATCTCGTGATGTTGGGTCTGTTGCCATACGCATGCGCAACATGGCGACACCTCCGTCCGTGGAGCGCGTTGTCGGCATGGATACGTTGGAGGACGAAGAGAATCGTGCTGAGCGTTTGGAGAAGGAAGAGGAAGAGGGCGTCGCCACGCAGGCGCTTCCACTTGAAGAAGCAGACGACGAGAGCGACAGCGACTCGACTCTCGATGTCGTCGTCACCGGCGTCGAGCTCGAGCACACGTCCAGCGCCTTGGGCGTCGTCGGGTCGGCCGCGTATCTGCTGGGACTCTATCCATTTGTCGTAGAGCTGGTGGTCACGCGGGCCAGCGGCACGGAGGGCCTGCGCCGGTCGCTATCGACACTGCTCTCGGCGCTGCAGACCGCGCTGCCGACCGCGAAAGCACCCGAGTTCCCGGCGAAGCAGCAGCGCAACGACGCGGCGCTCGCGGAGTGGTGTGCGGACATGACGGCGTTTCTCGCAGGTAGGAAAAGCTGTGAGCGATCGGTGGTTTCACCAGTGTGTTTTTTATCAGTGTGTCATCATGGTCGTCGTGGGCAGCGCATCGCGAGGAACTCCAGACGTCATCGCCGTGGCTGTCCATGCTCCGTGACGACTCGTGTGAGTCGGACGCGAAGCGCGCGCAGATGAGCGCGATCGAGTTCATTCTGCAGCCGTTTCCTTTCGACAAGGTGCGTCCTTTCCTTGAGCATGTACCTCGTAATGGCTCTAGTGCCCTCACCTGTGTTTGCGTTGTCCTACCAGTTTTACGTTCCTCGGGGCTCTCGTCACGAAGTCGTCGTGCCGGTCAAGCGCCCGGACCACTACATTGTATGGAGATTTGATGTCGAGGATCACGACATCGATTTCTCCGTCTCGTTTCTTGCTACGCCGAGCCAACGCTTCGCAGATGCAGACGACGAGGTGGCGTTGGAGGTCGTGCATGCCACAACCAGATACGTCGCGACTGAGCCTGGCAGTCGCCTTGTGGAAGGATCGCACCAGTGCTCCAGCGCTGGTACCGCGACATTAGTGTGGGACAATTCCTACTCACGACTGAGGGGGTACGTGGAAGTCGGTAGCGTTGCTATTGCTGCGTTGACAGTGCTGACATTCTCCGTTGGTCATGCATGGCACACAGCAAGAACATTCAGTACCAAGTTCAAGTCGTCCACCGCAGCATTATGGAGTCCGCCATCGCTGCAGCCGATGCATTTGATGAAGCACTTCAGGCGAAGCGAAAACGAGAAGAGCTCCTGCGAGCGGCCCGAGCGAGCAAGACGACCTCAGGTGCAACCACAACGGCCGACACCCAGATCGTTCAGAGCCCAAGATCTCTGGACAACTCGACAGTGCCTGGCTCAACGTCCTTTTTGATCGATACGTCGGCCTCGTTGTATCGACAGATCTTTGCGGACAAGCTTTCTAGCCAGAACTGGCTTGTGAGCACTCCCATGAATGTTGCTGGAAAGCTCGTGTCCCGATTGTTCGGATCGCCGTTGCCTGGTGTTGATGGGGCTGACTGCTCGACTGGTTCCGCTCAGCATCGAAATGACGCTGGTGAAGTCGACTCGGAGGACGAGTTCATCCAAGATCCGAGTGCGAGTGAAGCCAAGAGCTTGTTGGAGGAACTGAACGGCTTGAATATGCAGCTACTAGAGCGACTGGTGCGTTAGTTGTGCCAAGTTTGCATAACTGCCGTTGGTAGTTAACGTTATAGGCCAAATGATACGCACAGGAACGATGTGAGGACACGATTGCAAAGCTCACGGTCGAGCGGGACCAAGAGCGCTCACGTGTGCACCTCGCAGCCGTCGAGAAGGAGAACCTTCACGCGACGGTGGCGAGTAAAGATCTCGATGTGCAGGCGTTGCGAAGTGAACTTCAGGTACGTCGGAACATGTCTGACCAACTCGTGATCGTCAAGAAGCTGAGAGACCATGACTTGGGATTAGCGCTTTGATCGTGAGCGCGAGGCGTGGAGGGAAATACAGCAGGAGCGTGATGCTCTTCTTGAAGAGAAGCACCGCTGGGCGATGGTGAGATGCGCTCCGTCCGCCTAATGAACATTTTAGCACCATTTCGACTAAACCAATGGCCTTGCAACGCAGACGGATGACTTTGTCAGCGAAGAAGGAAGTGATGATGGAGCTGGCTCAAGTGGTCGCCTTGATCTCGATGGAGAGACGAAGAATCGATTGGAGCACGAGCTTGGCCAAGCGGAGGCTCAAGTCCTGCGACTGCGCGCTGAGCTCGGATACTCGCTGTCGAACCACCTGACGGGTACATCGACTCGTTTAGAGAAGATCGCTCGGGTTAGTGACGATTCACATGTCCTGATGATACCTCTGCAACGTCTGACGTTCAAGTAGGAGATGACTGCGTCCAAGAAACAGTACGAGGACCAAATACAGGCGTCCGAAGCAGAGGTCACTCAGCTCAAGCAACTGGTGGTGAAGTACCGCAGTCAAAAGCGCGTTCTGGTCGCTGAACTGAAGAACATTCAAGCCCAAGCTGACAGTCAAGTCGCAGTGGCGATGGCCGAAGCTAACGAGGCCCGCATGGTGAACAAACGACTCAAGAAACAAAACGAGCTGCTCTTGACACAAATCCGCTCGCTTGTCGATGACGCACGGGAGCAGGAGAGGAAGCTCCAAGATCAGGTTGAGATCAAAATCCGAGAAGCTCGTCTGGCTCTCGAGCGTTTACCTGGAGACGAGCGCGCAGGCATGTCATCAGCGAATGGCGAGTCGCCGCAACGGTCGGAGGTGGGCACTTCACCTGTCATGTCCCCACGTCTGACGGCACGGATACGTGACCAAGAAGAGGAGGAAAGTATCGAGCGTGAAGAGGAACAAACCACTGAAGTCGATCAATCTCCGGTGCCTTACACACTAACGGCGGCTCAGCTCGCGATGCTCAATGGTGAGCGAGCTCCCGGCACCAATACCTCCATGCGCACTGAGCCAGAAATGAAGACTGTCACTCCAGCGATGGCAGCAACAGCAGCGGTCCCTGTCTCTGGTGGATATCGCGCTCGACTCATGGCTTTTTTCCAAGAGAAGGACCCTGCGATGCTTCCCGAAGTTGACTCGATGCTGGAGAGCTACGCTGGCGTCGAGGACATGCTCTTCGAGAGTCTAGAGCTGAAGTACAGCTTTCTGGCGCTCAGCTCTGCAGAGATGTAATTACACGCATGGAATCGGCTCAACAATTTAACAGCACTTCTTCATTACGAGGCGTTATTCCTGCACGGAGACAAATTCACTGACTTCACAATGAAGTCAGTCAATTTGTCTGTTTGTTTCTTCCACTTCGAGCGCTTCTCACTCATCCTAGTTGAAAAGATACGAGAGCGGTGTAGAGGAATTCAAGTAGTCAAATGGAGCTCAACTACAGCACAGGACATTCTGATCATCGGACATTGCCAAATCAAGGAATTTATTGAGAACCCAAAGATGCGGCTAGCTAACTGGCGGCTTTCATCGTGAGATCTTGCGGCAAATGCCTATCACAATCGGAATACAGGTACCGTGATGAATGCGCCACGCCAGCCATACGTAAACTCCGGTATGAAGGTCGTTAATGACTGGATGATTCGCACCAGGATCAGCGATTGCCTGCAGCAGCGCAGTTACCGCGACCTCCGCATGATGGACATTCGTCATCATGATTGGAGCTAGGGAGAGGACCAGGAAGCACTGGAATCCCTGCCTTGGGGAAATCTGTGATGAGAAGATGCTTCATGATGCTGTTGGCTGTTCGTTGGATTTGGAGTCCCAAGGTCACCGGCGGAGATGACGCTGATGTCTGCGTATCAACCGTCGCAGCAACGACAGCTTGAACCACAGCAAGCCCAATCCTTGTGCACCTCCCACGCCTTTGAAACAACCCTTTCAATACGCACGATGCGCAAGTCTTCGCTCTCGAGCTCGTCTTTCTGGGCACCCGCATCCACCATTACCGCGATCAATTCTGGTGGCTCGCATACTGGTACAATGCGCACTCGACGACGCGCACACGATGCTACCGTCTTCATTTTATCTTCGGTCTTTTCCGTTGTTCTCTGCTTTTGTGTAGCGTTGTTGTTTCTGTCAGCTCTGTGTTTTCGTCTACTGGAGCTGAAGTGTAGCTTTCTAGCGCTCAATTCTATAGAGATGAAGAAACTCACATGGAGTCGGTCAACAACTAAACAGCACTTCTTCATTACGAGGCGTTATTCCGTGCAGCTCTCATCTCGTCATCCGAGTGCTCTGTATCTCGTTTACGAGGTCTTCGCCTTCGCCTTGGGCGCGCTACGAGCCGTGCAGCACGTGCAGCAGTATCCGAGGAGCACGCCGATGAGAAGACCACCCGAGAAAGTGACGAGCAGCACATTCTTCTTGGTTGCGAGCAGCGCGACAAAGTCCTTCTGAATGAGGTCGACGTGATGCTTCACGGCCGTAAGAATCGTCGCAGGCGCCGGCACGGGCTGCGACACGAGCGTCTTGTAGCCGCTGCGCGCGAAGCGAGTGAGCTCCTCGGTCGTGCGTGGACCTGCGTACTTGTACATCTTTCCCTGGCGGAACAGGAGGATCGTCGGGTATCCACGGATGCCAAAGCGCTTGCCCTGCATCACATAGAGAAGAGGCGTGAGCCTATGGAACAGCTAGGTATTCGATGACAGACTTCGACCGTACCAGCTCGGGGTGCTCCGTTGCATCCACCTTGGCGACGTTCACGACACCCTTGAGCTCTGATAGCAACGCATCGTCCATCAGTTTCTCACTGTCACAAGATCCCAACAGCCCGAGATCGCTTACCATCCGCGACCTGCTCGTACGTAGGCGCGAGTTTCTTGCAGTGGCCGCACCATGGCGCGTAGAACTCGACGAGCCAGTCGCCGGTCGTCGCTCCGGTCGCGGCTTGCGTCAGGTGCTCAAAGTTCTCGGTCGTGAGCACAAGGACGTTGCTGTCACTCGCAGCCATGGCTGGCGAGCAAAGCGCCGCGGCGAAGAGCACGCTCAGGAGTGCGAGCGCCGTCGCGTACAGCGTCGTTCGTCTCGTGGTCGTCGTCATGATGCTAGTCTGGCCGTCTCGAATGGAATGATGAGCGAGCGACACGTGAGCTCTTCAACGGGTTGATCCTGGGATCGCTCCACATGTCGTTCCAGACATTCATGTGGGAACTAATGTAGACCGCCTCACAAGTATATGTGGGCCATGTGATGGGCCGTTGGAGTGTTGGCATGAGTGTCATCCAGCGACTGCCTGCGTCCAGCATGTCGACGACCAGCTCCGCAGGTGAAGAGGCGCATGACGCAGTCGCCCACGCGCTGAGCTCCGAGCCTGCGACGGTGCCTCTTGCGGCTGCCACGACGCAGCCTCAGCAAGTGCACGAGGCAGCGAGGACGAAGCAACCACAGAAGAAGAAGAAGGATGGCAAGACGACAACGACGCTGTCCAAGAAGAAGCGGCGGCCTGTGAAGCTCGCGCCGCGCTTCAGTCGCGACGCTGCCGTCGCGTCATCCAACATGGACCCACGCGCGACTGAGATGAACGGCGAGAACGTGCGTCTTCTCCGCGAGCTCTTCACGACGTCGACGTGTCGCTGCTTCATCATCAAGTCCTTCAGCGACGCGAATCTGCACAAGAGCCTCAAGTACGGCGTCTGGAGCAGCACGTACGCGACCAATATGCTGCTTGATCAAGTGTTTCAAAGCGACTTCTCCGCCGTGCGTCCTGTGTTGCTGTTCTTCAGGTGCGTCTCTACGGTCTGCAAATAACTCGCCTAAGTGTATCGCGTTGCTCACGGATGCTGCAGTGTTTGTGGCACCAAGCACTTTAGCGGCATCGCACGCATGACATCACGCGTGCGTCCCGACCTCGCGTTCCAGCTGTGGGAGAAGCTCAAGTACGAAGGCGTCTTCCACGTCGAGTGGCTGCTCGTCAAGGACGTCCCCAACTTTGTCCTCACTGACATCAAGATGAGCAACACGCCGACCAAGAAGTCCATCACGTCGTGTCGTGACGGCGAAGAGGTGCTCTACGAGGAGGTACGAGCCAGCGCATTCTGTCGTCATCAATGTGAATGTGAACGTATGACTGACTGATGGGTCGTAATGGTGGCAGGCGAGTCGCTTTATCGAGGTGTTTTCGTCGTTCCCGAGCCGCTCCAGCGCATGGGACGACTACGACCACTTTGAGCGACTGCAGCCCGCGCTCGAGAGCAAGCGCGCGCTTGGAGACGACGCTAGAGAGACGACGCAATTGCATGCACACGACATCGACATCGACGACGCGCTCGCACGATGGCTGCGACGCGTACCCTATTCGTAACCGCAATGTAACCGATTGTGTGCGACATGCGTTGTTGCCAACTGAACAGAGAGAGAGTGAGAGTTGGAAAAAAACCAACGCCGCCAGGCCAGGCGCCAACAAACGCCAACACGCCATTCCAACAGTGCAGCCGCCCGCATGTCGGCCCGCGTTCCGCCCTCGCGACCCGCGTCGACGCTCGCGATGAGCGCCGAGTCCTCTGCTGTCGAGTATGCGGCCGTCGTGTCGCCCATCGTCGTGCCAGGTGGCGGGCAGCCAGCGCTGTCGCCAGACGAGCCGTCCAACGTCAGTGATGACCGGGCGTCGCGCCCGTCGCGAGCGCTGTCGTCTTTCTTCTCGCGGATCCTCGATGACGACAGCAGCGATGGCGGCTCGGGGGACGTCGTGAATGACCCAGAGCTCGAGGCAGCGACCGAGCACATCGATGTCTCGACGCGCTTTCTCTGTGTCTCGAAGGACTCGGTGGACAAGGTGCTTCCGGTGGTCGTCAGCATTTCCATGGGCGCGTACTTTGGTGTCGGCATCCGCATGCTGCTCACCGAGTTTGTGCTCACGCTCAGCAGCCGACAAAGCGAGCTGGCGCGGCTGCTTGGCGCAGGATTCTTCCTGCCCAACGTCGTCGGGTGCTTCGTGATGGGCTTCACCGCACGCTGCAAGCCACTGCTGCGCGACCGCTTCAGCCTCTACGTCATGGGCGTCACGACAGGCTTTTGCGGCTGCTGCACGACGTTTGCGAGCTGGGACGTGGGCGTCGCGGCCAAGTTCGTGCGCGGGTTGTGGCTGACGGCGCTGCTCATGATCGGCGTGCAGACAAGCGCAGCTATCGCCAGCTATCGCGTCGGATACCACGCGGCAGAGGGCTGCATCGCGCTGCTCGTGCGCCGCCTTTGTCCGTTCGCGAAGCCACCTGTCGACACCAAGCAGTTGGAGCTTGACCTCCAACGCCACGCAAACGCTTTTGACGCCATGCGAGCGCACGCGCTCTCGGAGGCAGTGCATCGCCGCTTCAACACAACAAAGGAGTCGTTGGCGTCAACGCTCGAGTCGTGTCACCTGCTTCTGACCGAAATCTCGCGGGACGAACAAGCGCAAGGCAAGCGGCGAACCCGGACGCTGCTATGGTGCCTCACAGCCATCGTGCTTGTGCTGTGGATGTGGATTCCGCCGTTCGTCGGCCTCGCCAACTACCCAAGCTCGCGGCTTTTCGGTCTCGCGCTTGGGCCGTTCGGCGCCATGCTGCGGTACTACCTGTCCCTCTTCAACAGCAAGCCGTACTGCAAGGACTTTCCGCTCTTCACCTTCATCGCCAATGTGTCGGCATCGATCCTGAGCTGCGCGATCGTCATCATCGGCAGCAAGAGCCTCGCGCACAGCAGCGCCGCGTATCGAGACTACGTCTTCGTTGGCGAAGGCGGCTTCCTCGTCGGCTTCTGCGGATCGCTGTCGACGGTGTCCACGTGGGTCAGCGAGATCGACGCGCTGTCATCACGCAGTCTCGCAGCCGCGTATCGCTACGCTGTCACGAGCGTCGTCGTCGCGCAGGTCGCGAGTATCTTGATGCTGGGGCTCTTCGACGCCTACAGCTCCACACCTCTCATCGTCTGAGGTGTATCCATGCCTTGTGACAAATGCTATTCAGTAGTAGACCATAGAATTGCCCCCACCAGTTGAAGTTGCCATTCCTCCATTTCTCCATCAAAATGACGACTGCCGCACCGCCGCCTCCGCCGTCGTCCATGCGCTTCCATGGCGCTCGTTTCCCCGCGCAACTCGTGCTCATGCACCCGACGAGGCTGTCGCTCCGCCAGTCCAGAAAGCTCGGCGTCCTGGTGATCGACACGGCGTCGGAGACGGTGACGTTCCGCTATCCACAGGGCAAGACGACGCTCTTCAGGCGGACCATTACGCGGCCCACGCGCTGTGTCGTCGGCCGCCAAGTGCTCAAAGTGTTCGCAGGACGCGACAAGCAAAGCGCCTTTGTCTGTCGTATCGCGACGACACAAGACGTCGAGGCGTGTGTGGAGGTCATGCGAGTCATCGGAGTGGACGTCGTGCACGTCGCGCCGGAGGTCTTTCTTCGACCACGAGAGGAGCCTGCGCACAATGACGATGCAGAGACGTCGGAAGCCAGCGGTGCATTTAGTGACGCGCTTAAAGGTATGATGGACTGTGTCGGTGGATGTGGGAACTGCAGCTCAAAAGGTTGACACTGGTATCAGCGGAAATGGACGCGTTGTTGGCCAAATTGCAGGATCCTCGACACTCACAAGCACTGGTGGCCCGCATTGACGCGTACAGCCAGTCATCGCAGCTGGAAGACGACATCGCGATCATCTCGAAGCAGTTTTTCGGCGGGATCTAACGCGTTTCTCTTTCGAGCATACACAATATTTACATCCTGAGCAAGCTCTATTCGAGTTTCCCTTCCCACTTGGTCACGCAGCTGACGCCGACATAGTCTCCTCCTGTCTGCGCCTGGGGAGACATCTTGGCAGCGTTCAAAATGTCCGACATCTTGACGGTTGGGTCATCGGGGGCGCAAGAGACGATGGAGATCTCTCGCTTTTCTCTATCAAGAGACACGCGAACTTCAGCCTCTGAAGCATAGTCAGCAGATTGGTGTTAGCACACGCTTCCGAGCAGCAATAAAGGGATCCAGCGTACCGCGATTGTAAGGCCGCAGAGATCGGAACAACCTCGCTCTCAGCAGCTGCAACGGACCGCTGTCAACATTACGTGCGCCGTACTTCGCGTACACTTTCTTCACGCTGATCTGTCCCTGCGCAGTTGTCAGTCGGGCAGATCGCTCCTCGTACGGAATTGATGGATGTCTCGACAAGAAGTCTGCGACCCCGTCCTGCAGCATCATCAAGCGTTGGTTAGAGCCTGCTAACTCAGGGTCGCGGATCACCGCAAGGCGTGGAGACGCACCTCGACCCACAAGCGATGCCACTTGGTGCCTCGATTCTCTGTGTCAAGCAGCTGCAGCTTGAGCTCGACAACCTCGGCAATGTGTGGCTGCTCGAGTGGAAGGAAAGGAATGACCTAAGGATCGTGCACGTGAGACAATGTGCCCAATAGACCGCCTCGAGACTTGGCAGCGGTGAGGTACCTTGACGACCATCTTGCCAAGGTTGAGTCGCTTCCACTGTGCATCGAGCGCGGTCTTGACGACATTCTCCATCTTGGACCGGGGCACCTCTTCCCGTGACTGGTACGACGTCATGACGCGCTCGATCTCTCGTACGCCGATGTCCGACACGAGCAGGAAAATTACCTGTCGTCAAGGAATGCGACCATTAGCTGGTTGGTGCCAATCGTTTGATGTGCATGGATCTGCAGGTGCTCACATTGCTCGTGTCGTAGGTCTTGGTCACTCCCTTGTGGTAAAATGAGAGCTGAGCACGGTCGCTCATGGCCTCCATCAGTGCTGGCAACGAGATACATAGTGTCAGACCTTTGCCCGTCACAGCAAATATTGGAGGCAAGAAGTACCATCGAGAGTGTGAGGAATCACCTTCTGCACCTCATCAAACAGCACGACGGCTTTCCCAGAGCACATGTGCAGGTGCTCCGCAAGTCTGTCGCCGACACAGCAGTCAACCAGAGTTAGCGAATGAGAGAAAGATGGCTGGCAACTCTTTCTGCGGTGATATTGTACCGTGTGGTGATCTGAGTGTGATACTGTGTGATCGGATTCGAGACGTTGTCGCCAAAGTGTTCGCCACTGCAAACACGGGATGAATGAGAGCGATGTCAGACGCAACAGCGCAGAGCGAGGCGTACCGGAAGACGAGGAGACCAGAGGCGACAGTGCGGTCGCCGTTGGAGAGCTTGCGCGAGCGCTTGAACAGACTCTCGGCCAAGAGGTACGACGTCTCGGTTTTTCCTGTGCCTGTCGGACCAGTGATCGCGAGAACAAGCGGAGCGCGGTGGTGCTGAGGCGATTCGCGCCTACAAAACGCGATGTACACGAGTGTGTGTGAGCCAACCATATACACCCTTTACCCACGATCTTCGCATGGGCATGGACGCACACAAACTCCCAGGCCTCGATGGCTTCGACCACAGACTCGATCGCACTTTCCTGTGCGCGTAAGCGCTGCGTCAAGTACTGACGCACCGCATGAGCTGGTCGCTCAACGAAGCGGCATTGCTCTATAGCAAGGTACGTGGCCGTCAGTCACTCAGACGCGGAGAGAAGCAAAACTCACGCAGTGGTGCTGGCATTGGTTTGGTACACACCTCCGAGTCCGCTGTGATACTCGACCCACTCGAACACCTCTCCGACGGCCGTGTTGGCGCGGTCGAGCCACGTCCGCCATCTCGCGGCCTGCGCGTCACCCAGCAGCAACGCAGCACAGCAGAACAGCACGCAGAGCGCCACGCGCGCACCGTGTCGCCAGCGTCCCGCCATATTGTGATGACACTCAGTTCGAAGATAGCCAAGCAAGACGACGCACCGTTGAGCTGTTCCAAATGGATAAAGAAGCACAATGGTCCATATGGATACGGAAAAGGTTAACTTCTGGCGGAAAGATCGCCAACCTACAGTCTGAGAACCTACAAACGCACTCTAGGTTTGGAATCCGCGCGTTTGATTGGTCGAAAGGCTTGTTTTGGACCCCCTTCAAGTTCCGCTTTCCTTGCAGAGGGGGAGAGCATCGAGCATAGCATTCACGAGACGTGGGCAACCAGAAGCGCCGGCGCCGATCGATCTCTTTCTCTGTGTCTCTGTCTCTCTAGCTGTAGGCGCGCGACGAGTATGAGCAACCTCGAGACAAACGTCAACTGGGGCGACAACGGCGACGCGGCGGCGGCTGCGGCGGCCGAGGGCCTGGATCCCGAGATCCTCATCATGTCGAACGAGGAGATCCGCCAGCGCATGCGGCTGCTGGACAATGAGGTGCGCATCATGCGCAGCGACGTGCAGCGCATCAACCACGAGTCCAACACGCAGCGCGAGCGCATCAAAGAAAACAACGAGAAGGTCAAGCTCAACAAGCAGCTCCCGTACCTCGTGGGCAACGTCGTCGAGATCCTCGAGCTCGAGGACGACGAGGACGAGCAGGATGGCGCGGCCACCGACGTTGACGCGCAGCGCAAGGGCAAGAGCGCTGTCATCAAGACGTCGACGCGCCAGACGATCTTCCTGCCGATCCCGGGTCTCGTCGACTCGGAGAAGCTCGAGCCGAACGACCTCGTCGGCACGAACAAGGACAGCTACTTGATTCTCGAGAAGCTGCCGGCCGAGTATGACTCGCGCGTCAAGGCTATGGAGGTCGACGAGAAGCCGACAGAGGAGTACAGCGACATTGGCGGCCTCGACAAGCAGATCCAGGAGCTCGTCGAAGCCGTCGTGCTCCCCATGACCCACAAGGAGAAGTTTGAGGCCATCGGCATTCAGCCGCCGAAGGGTGTGCTGCTGCACGGTCCTCCAGGTACCGGCAAGACGCTGCTGGCGCGCGCGTGCGCGAAGCAGACGGATGCGATCTTCCTCAAGCTCGCGGCGCCGCAGCTCGTGCAGATGTTTATCGGTGATGGTGCCAAGCTCGTGCGCGACGCGTTCGATCTGGCGAAGGAGAAGTGCAAAGACAAGGAGAAGGGCGGTGCGATCATCTTTATTGACGAGGTACAGTGCGATGCTCTTCACAGATTTCAAACAAACGGCTTACAGTGTGTGCTGTGTGTGACTCAGCTGGATGCGATCGGCACGAAGCGCTTTGGCGGAGAGCAGTCGGGCGACCGTGAGGTGCAGCGCACGATGCTTGAGCTCCTGAACCAGCTTGACGGCTTCACAGCCAACACCAAGATCAAGGTGATCGCCGCGACGAACCGGCCAGACGTGCTGGACCCTGCATTATTGCGCTCAGGACGACTCGATCGCAAGGTGCGTGCCCTTGTCTGCTTTGATTCGGTGTGGATATGGTGGAAATGCTAAATCAATCGATGGGTAGATTGAGCTGCCGCATCCGACAGAAGAAGCTCGTGCGCGGATCTTGCAGATCCACTCGCGAAAGATGAACGTCGACATGAACGGTGCGCCGCTGTGCCACGGTCGAGGGTTTGTGTGTGCGCCATGTCTCACTCACAGTATCTCTTGGTGATGCAGACGTGAACTTTGATGAACTCGCACGCTCTACAGATGACTTTAACGGTGCACAGCTCAAGGCGGTACGTCGCAAAGCAGTGATGCACTATAAAATGTGTGTGGCGTGAGCACTGATGATTGTCTTGAGCGATGTCTCAGGTGTGCGTGGAGGCTGGCATGCTTGCGTTGCGACGCGAGTCCGACATCATCAAACACGAGGATTTCATGGAGGGCATTGGCGTCGTCTCTGCGAAGAAGAAGGCGAGTCTGCAGTACTACGCGTAGATGCATCGTCATCGCCAGCTTAGGGACATGCACAGACTGGTCTTCGCCTTCTGGAAACTCGAGAGAGCGGAGGAGGTGAACGGTAACACGCTGCATCGTCTTGCATTCTCTCGCGCGTTGTCCTCGTTTCTTCTACGTCGTGATCGTCTCAATCTGTTGCTGCCAACGAAAAGATCCGAGTCGCCACCACAGCAATCTCGAACATCATGGTGCGTTCTCTCGTTCGACGCTGGCGACGAGAAGTCTCAGTCGGTCTTTGCGCGATGACGTCGTCACGCGTTCGCTCCAATTTGGGCGCGCAACCGATTACAAAAATGGCCGACACACAACAGCAGCGACACCAATTGCCTCGCAACCCGAGCGCCACAGCGACTGATAGAGACTGCATACGGACGTCCGGCTTTCGCTGCTCATCCACCGCGACGGCCTTTGCCTGCTCGCGGATGCCGTGGCGGCTCGCCGTCTCCAACAGGACACTCTCGATCGATGCGCGGCCATGACAAGGTGGCGCCTGTTGACGACGCCGTGGGGGCGTCACCAACAATGGACGCCATCGCTGCTGCTGGTGGTGGTGGTGCTGGCAGTGCTACCACTGGTCCTCACATGACGACGCTGACGAAGCAGGACTCGACGCGATCACTGCCTTCACGCGTAATGACAGCTACCAACGTTGGCGGGAAACCATTCATCGATTAATGCGTATGCACTTCAATTGTCGCACAGACAAATATTCGTCGCGGCTCGAAAGGAATCAAGGCACCGCGCGTCGACGCCGCGTCGTCGCAACTCCACTCACCAGTGGTACGAGTCCTATGTTCAATCTCTCTGTTTATCGACTCGCTGAATCGCCATCGTGACCTGCGTTGCAGAACCTCGATCTCGATGCGTTTTACCAGGCGCGACTGCGGCGACGCACGCACCTCGCGCAGGAGATCACGACGACGCTCGCGCGCGTCGGCGGTGGCGTCGGCACAGCTGCCATGGAGCCCGTGAGTCCGACGACCAAGTCGCGGGGTATCATGATGACGCTCTCGCCCGGCGAGGAATACGAGAACTATCAGAAGGTCAACGCGGCCAACCGCCAGCAAATGTTCGACCCGAACCTGCTCGCAGCGGAGGAGGCGTCGCGGATCGACGAGGAGGAGCGTGAAGACGCGCGCGTGGCGGACGCCGGGCAGCCCTCTGGCGAGCGGGACCAGGCTCCTGAGAGTGGCAGTCGGCACGCAACCGGAGAGAAGACCGAGCCAGATACATCTGCAAAGGAAGCCACCGGTACCGGCGTCGGCAGCAGGGCCACTGCGACAGCACTGCGGAAGAAGGCCATCGCCGACGGCTCGACGCTGGCTCTCGTCGCGGGGCAACCCGTGCTGGACCACAAGATGCTGCAGGCGAGTCCGACACTGCGCCGACTGGTGAACCACCAGAGCTTTCGCGCGCAGGCGATCGCTGCGCTTCGGAACTCGACCAAGATGATCCATCCGCACGGCTCCTTTCGACTGTGCTGGGATGTGCTGAGCATCATCTTTATCTTCTACAACGCCATCGTGCTACCGGTTGGTTGAGGTTTGCTGTCAGGGCTTTGAAGGTCGTTCCTCTTCCACTCATGTCATCTCCTCTGTGACTTCAGTTTCAAGCCTCGTTCTACGACTCACAGGTCGACGCCGACGTCTTTGAGCAGATCCTCGACATGTTCTTTCTCGTCGACATCGTACGCGTCGCCTGCGAGTGTGTGTTCATCCCATCTATCGATATCTTGCTGATAGAGTGCTTGATCTCACTCGTTCTAGGTCGTGACGTTCAACACTGCGATCGAGCTCGACGGCTCCATCCGTTTTAGTCGCCGCGTGGCCGCCAAGACGTACGTGACGTCCTGGTTTTTCGTCGACCTCGTCGCTGCGCTGCCGTACGACTACATCCTGCCGCCCGACAAGAACCTTTCGAGCAATTTGAGTCTGAGCGTGCGACGGTCGCTCAAGCTGCTGCGGCTCATCCGGTTGCTTCGGTTGTTTCGCGTCTCGCGCATCTTCCAGCGCATCCAAAGCGCGATCTTCATCCGCTCGACGCTCACGGCGCTCGTCAAGTACCTGCTCATGGTCATGTTCGTGTCGCACTGGTTCAGCTGCGCGTTCCACGCCATCGGCAACGCGAGCCACGGCCGCAACTGGATCGTCGTCAACGAGCTTAATGACCCGCTCGCCACGCACTGGGACCGCTACGTCGCCGCGCTTTACTTTGCCGTCATGACACTGTACGTTGTGGTCTCTCAACGTTTGCTGGTATTGCTGTTCTTGGAGTCTGACTGATCTTGTGAATGGGGAAATAGCGCGACCATCGGATTCGGCGACATCTCGGGCACGAATGCAGACGAACGACTGTTCTGCATCTTTGCGATGATCATGGGTGGCGGTATCTTTGCGTACGGCATCACCAACGTACGTCGTCTACGTGTTGGCTCGTCCTTCGTGTTGCTCACTCGCTGTGACGTGTAGATCGTGGAGCTCGTTTCGAGCCTCACAGTGCAGGAGACGAGGTTCCGTCAGAAGATGGACGAAGTGAACGAGTACATGGCTGCGCGCGAGCTGCCGCTCAAGCTGCGCATGGATATCCGCGAGTTTTACCACAACACGCGGCTCTCTCGCGAGAGCAAACTCAACGGCGAGCAGCAGATCCTGAGCGAGCTCTCGTCCAAGCTGCGGTCCAAGATCGCGCTCAGCATCAATGACCAGTTCCTGCGCAAGTTCCCGTTTTTCGCTGGCAGCGACCCGAATTTCCTCATGGAGCTCGCGCTCAACATGCGCATGATCCACTTTGCGCCGCTCGAGGAGGTGATCATCGAGGGAGAGATCGGTCACGAGATGTTCTTCATCTTTCGCGGCGCCGTCGAGGTGCTTCGTGGTGGCCAGCAGATCGGCATCCTCGGTGAGAACCAGTACTTCGGCGAGATGGCGATCCTGAGCCCCGACAACCGGCGGCGCGCGACCGTGCGGACCATGTGCTTCTGCGAGCTGCGCATGCTCTCGCGCAACCGGTTCCTCGAGGCGCTCGCTCTCTTCCCTGCGATGCAGACAAAGATGACGCAGGTCGCGCAGTCGCGACAGCCACAGCAGCAACAGCAGCAGCGTCCGCCGTCGCCGTCAAAGTTGTCTCTCAAAAAGGAGAAGAGCGACCGCCCTGCAAAACCCGAGGCCGGAGCGTCTGACGGACCCAGGCTACCACCGCCTGATCTGTCGCGGCCAACGCGGCAGCCGACGTTGTCCAAGATCCCGATCGCGAATCCCGTGACGAGCTCGAGCGTGCGGATCCAACAGGCGGAACAGCGCAGCGACCACGCGTTCATCCCGCGCTCGACGTCGTCGCGCATGAGCATTCGTCGGCAGGGCTCTGGAGGAGGCGGCGGGCTGACGACGTCGATGGTGAACGCGCTCAGCGAGGCCGCGAATCGTCTCGACGAGTCGACGCGGCGACAAGAGCTGCTCATCGCCCGCGTGCTCAAGCTGCAAACGGAGCTCAACCAGCTGCGTGTCGTGACGTGATGACGACAAGTGGCTACACTACCTCATTTTAGTGACAGGTGCCGAGAACGGAGAAGAAGTGGGCGTAATTACGTCGTGGCAAATCGTGTTTGCGTTGGTGTCTGTCTGTTGGGTTTTGTTGGTTTTGTTGGTTTTGTTGGAGGACCGTCTGGTTCGCCATCGTCTCCTCTCTCTCTCTCTCTCGCTCTCTGTCTTCCACGCCACCGTCGCCCATCAGTCACCGAGAGAGACCTCACGTGTCATCCATACTCCGCCAAGTCGAACGCGGGAGAAACCTCATCTACGGCGGGATCCAGTCCTCACGACGATCCTCCCTTTGCCTCTTCTCCTCCGCTCGACGCGACGTTGCACTCTCGCCCCGATTCAACACCTGTCACCCCGAACCAACATAGTTCCAACACCACCACCAACTTCCACCAACAGTTCCAACTCCTCCACCAACTAGACATCATGCCTTCTTCCGTCGTGACGCCCGAGGAAGTGGAAATGCTGCAGCGCCCGTTCGTGCGCGGAGAGACGGACATCTTCGCGTACCTGACGGCGTTCATGAAGCAGCGCATCCTGATCTTCGACGGCGGCATGGGCACCATGATCCAGCAGCACAAGCTCTCGGAGGAGGACTTTCGCGGCCCGCGCTTCCAGGACTTTGACGTGCTCGTGAAGGGAAACAACGACCTGCTCTCGATCACGCAGCCCGAGATCATCAAGAACATCCACCGACAGTACATGGAGATTGGCGGCGCGCAGCTCATCGGCACGAACACGTTCTCGGGCACGACCATCGCGCAGGCCGACTACAAGATGGAGCACCTCGTGTACGAGCTCAACTACGAGTCAGCCAAGATCGCCCGTGAGGTCGCGGACGAGCTCACGGCCAAGGACCCGTTGAAGCCGCGATTCGTCGCGGGCTCCATCGGTCCCACGAACCGTACGCTCAGTATCTCGCCGAACGTCGAGGATCCCGGCTTCCGAAACGTCACGTTCGATGAGCTCGTGGATGCGTACTACACGCAGGTTGAAGGTCTCGTGGACGGCGGGTCAGACGTGCTGCTGGTGGAGACGATCTTTGACACGCTCAATGCCAAGGCCGCCGTCTTCGCCATCGACAAGTATCAGGAGGCCACGGGCCGCCGCCTGCCGCTTTTCATCTCGGGCACGATCGTCGACATGAGTGGACGCACGCTGTCGGGTCAGACGACGGAGGCGTTCTACGTGAGTCTTCGCCACTCGAAGCCCTTCTGCATCGGTCTCAACTGTGCGCTCGGCGCCAACCAGATGAAGCCGTTTCTGCAGCGACTCGCGAACGTCGCTGAGTGCTTTGTCTCGGTGTACGCAAACGCAGGTCTCCCGAATGCGATGGGCGGCTACGATGACAACCCGGTGCTGATGGCCAAGTACTGCGAGGAGTTCTGCGAGGACAAGCTCATCAATATGATCGGCGGCTGCTGTGGCACGACGCCGGTGCACATCCGAGCCATCGCAGACATGACCGAGCGCCACGCGCCCCGCCCGCTGCCATCGCCGCAGGCTCCGTTCATGTGGCTCTCGGGACTCGAAGATCTCGTCGTCACGAAGGAGCGCTTCAGCTTCCTCAATGTCGGCGAGCGCTGCAACATCTCTGGTTCGATTCGTTTCAAGAAGTTGATCCTCAAGGGTGACTACGGCACGGCCATGGATATCGCTCGTCAACAAGTGGAGGACGGTGCCATGGTCATCGATGTGAACGTGGATGATGGTATGCTCGATGGTGTGGCCGCGATGGAGCGTTTCTTGAAGATTGCTGTGACCGAGCCCGATGTGTCCAAGGTTCCATTCATGATCGACTCCTCCAAATTCCACATCATCGAGGCTGGCCTCAAGTGTGTGCAGGGCAAGTGTATCGTCAACAGTATCTCGCTGAAGGGTGGCGAAGCGCAGTTCCTTGAGCACGCCGAGATCATCAAGCGACACGGTGCTGCTGTTGTCGTCATGGCTTTCGATGAGGAGGGCCAGGCGGCCACTGAAGAGGACAAAGTTCGGATCTGCAAGCGCTCGTACGATCTTCTTGTCTCCAAGATTGGGTTCCCGCCGGAGGACATCATCTTTGACCCCAACATCCTCACGATTGCGACGGGTATGGAGGAGCACAACAACTACGGCGTGGACTTCATCAACGCAACGCGCCGTATCAAGGAGATCTGCCCGTACGCCAAGATCAGCGGCGGTGTCTCCAACCTTTCGTTTGGCTTTCGTGGTGTGAACGTCATTCGCGAGGCCATGCATAGCGTCTTCCTGTATCATGCCGTGCAAGCTGGCATGGATATGGGCATTGTGAATGCCGGCATGCTCGAGGTGTACGACGACATTCCTGCTGACCTGCTCAAGCTTGTCGAAGATGTTGTGCTCAACCGAGACCCCGCCGCGACGGAGGCTCTCCTTGACCGCTCTCTTATTGAGAAGGAGAAGCTCGAAGCAGCGAAGCGTGGAGGTGCTGGAGCAGGCGATGTCGCGGCCGCGCAGGGTTGGCGTGCGAAGCCCATTCGGGAGCGCCTCACACATGCTCTCGTCAAGGGTATTTCGGAGTTTATCGACCAAGATGTGGAGGAAATGCGCCTGCAGTGCGCACGGCCTTTGGAGGTGATCGAAGGCCCGTTGATGGACGGCATGAACGTTGTTGGTGACCTCTTCGGATCGGGGAAGATGTTCTTGCCGCAGGTGATCAAGTCTGCCCGTGTCATGAAGAAAGCAGTTGCCTACCTGCTTCCATTCATGGAGGAAGAAAAGCAAAGAAACCGCGCGGCGCTGGGCGCTGATGCCGCCGTCGAAGACGACGACTCGCAGTACGCTGGCAAAGTGCTGCTTGCCACCGTGAAGGGCGATGTGCATGATATCGGCAAGAACATTGTTGGCGTTGTCCTGGGCTGCAACAACTACAAAATCATCGATATGGGCGTCATGGTTCAGTGCGAAGACATCCTGCGTGTCGCCAAAGAGCAGAACGTCGACGTTATTGGTCTCTCGGGACTGATTACTCCGTCTCTGGATGAGATGGTGCATGTCGCTCGCGAGATGAGCAAGGCAAACCTCAAGATCCCGCTTCTCATCGGTGGTGCGACAACCTCGAAGATGCACGCGGCTGTGAAGATCGCCCCGCACTATTCAACTGCTGAGCACCCAGTAATCCACGTGCTGGACGCCTCTCGTAGTGTCGTCGTTGTCGGCAACTTGCTTCGTCAGGATGAAGAGCGTGAGGAGTTCGTGGAAGAGGTACTCGAAGAATATGAGGAGCTCCGTGAGGAGTACTACGCTTCACTGGACGATATCAAGCTCATTGGCTTTGAGGATGCTAAGAAGAAGAACTACTCTATCGACTTTGCGGCGCGACCGGCGTTCAATGATGTGCGTCGAGCTGGTGTGCGTCTCGTTGACGATGTGCCGCTTGAGAAGCTTGTGCCATTCATCGACTGGAACCCGTTCTTCCAGACCTGGGAACTGCGTGGCCGCTATCCGAACCGTGGTTATCCCAAGATTTTCGACGATGAGCAGGTCGGCGCGGAGGCTCGCAAGGTCTTTGACGAAGGACAGAAGCTGCTGAAGCAGATCATTGAGAACAAGTGGATGCATGTCAAGGGCGTCTCTGGTGTCTTCCCCGCGTACCGCGAGGGTGAAGACGTGGTCGTGTGCGACCACAAGGCGTCGACGACGACTCCAGTTGCGAAGTTCTGCATGCTTCGTCAGCAGGCAGAGAAGGAGACCAACGATCCGTACATGTCGCTGGCTGACTTCGTTGCCCCACGCGCTGCGGACGGTTCCACGGTGGACTATATCGGTGGCTTTGCCGTCGGTGTGTTTGGTGTGGATGAGCTGGCGGCTCGCTTTGAGAAGGAGCATGACGACTTCAACAAGATCATGGCGCAAGCCATTGGCGATCGTCTGGCGGAGGCATTCGCGGAGTACATTCATCGCGAGATGCGTGTTCACGATTGGGGCTACGCTGCAAACGAGGAGCTCACGCAGGAGGACCTGCTGAAGGTCAAGTACGACGGTATTCGACCTGCTCCTGGTTACCCATCGCAGCCCGATCATACCGAGAAGCGCGTGCTGTGGGAGCTCCTGAAGGCCGGTGAGCTCGCTGGCTTGGAGCTCACGGAGAGCTGCATGATGTTGCCTGGCTCGGCTGTGAGCGCACTGTGCTTCGCGCACCCGGACTCGCAGTACTTTGCTGTCGGCAAGATCAGCAAGGAGCAAGTGTTGGACTACGCTGCTCGTAAGAAGCAGAGCGTGGAAGAGACGGAGAAGTGGCTCGCCCCAATTCTTGGCTACGATCGCTCTGTGGTGTAAGCACATGAAGGGTGCGGTGACTGCTGCGAGGAATGGGAAAAGTAGGAAGATAGGAAGCGTCGAAGAGTCTGCCAGCCGCCTCTCAGAGGGGAATGCCAGCTCTGACTGTGATGGGCTGAGGGATGGACGTCCCTCAGGTCATCGTTGTTGGTGTCATTCGCGACGTCGACTCGCTGATGACCCCGACGCCTTCCAGTTGTTTAGTGTCGAAAGGGAAATACAGGTTTTGTGTCAAGCATTGATCATTGCAGCTCTCGACAGTACAGCAGTAGTTTGTCATGCGTGTGCTTTGTACATTTTTGCGTTATCTATGTGCGATAGCAGTGCGTTGATACAGGTTTCATGTCTAGCTAGATACAAGTGCGAGTCAGTCGTCGCCGCCTTCATGCGGTCATTGCGTCGGTGACGAGGCTGCTGTGGGGTAACGGCGTCTTGGACGCGGACAAAAAGGCTGCAGTGGAGCCACGCTGGCATCGAGTTGGAGGTCGAGGCGCTGCATCAACTGGAAGCGCGTGTCCTGCACGACGGGGTTCGTGGCGCGAGAGGGCGGACTCGTGATCTCGACGTCAGGACGGTCGAATGCGATCGGACGAAACGTGCGGCGCCGCGAGAGCTCCAACAGACTCGACATGCCACACGTTGTTGCTGCTGGGTCGTCGTCGATGAAGGACGTCGTTCCTTGCAGTCGGTTGTTGTGGCGCTTGAGACTTCAAGACATCCATTCAGTGTTAGCACGTCTGAGAAGATGGTGGTGGAACAGTCAGGCAAACTCACCTCTCTGCGGCGCTCTGGAAGATGAGCTCTGGCGACACGACGCGACGTGGCTGTGGCGTCACGACGGCAAACTGCGCCGTCATCGCAGGGACGTCGTCATCTTCGTCCTCGACGCCAGCAATGGGATCGTCCGACATCGTAGTGTCTCCGCCGTTCGCCGACTTGGCCTCAAAGTCGTCGCGGCTCAGCAGCGACGGGAACTTGGGCAGAGCGCGCACGCGGGTCTGCGGCTCGACACTTGGCTCTCCAAAGCGTGGCACGTGGCCGCCGATGCGCCACGACGGCGGGATCGGCGACTCGGCGCTTCCACGAGGCTGCACCGCCGGACTGTCGTGGTCGCCGACGTTGGCCTCACTCGCCGTTCGCTTGACCATGGACGCGAGAGAGCGCGAGAGAGAGTTTGAGTGTGGTTGCCGAACTAGCAGTGGTGTGAGGAGTGCAGCGATGGCACGAGCCACTCGTGATTGCGAGGCCTTTGATGATGGACTGGGGGAAGAACGAAGAACGTAGAATATTCTCCTACCAAGAGCTGGGGAACAACGCGCTCATGCGACTGGGCGGCGCGCCACACCACTTGGCAGTTGATAGGTCAGTTGAACAGTGGAGCTCGTGTCTGTTCAGGCGCACGCGCTGCGCTGTTGCGATGTGGGTCGGAAATAGGGGAGGGAGCTCTTCACGCATGTGTGAGCGTGTGTGTGTGACACGGCGCAATACACGTCTGAGCGACGGCGCACTGCCAGTCATTCCGACGCGCCATGCGTTGCATGGAACGCGCTGTGCTTGAAGACAGACACGCAGACTGTCACACAGAGATAGACAGACAGACAGACCGCGCGTAGTGGCAGTCATCAGTCGCTTCTCGGTGGCGAGATGGTGACACGATCGAGCCGTCGCTTCAAGTGTGTTTGTTGCTGGCCTTGAAGAAGAAAAAAGCGGTTTTTCATAGGTTACGTAACCTCTTCTTGGGTCTGGTCCTACATTTATGTTTGCTACACCACCGGGATGCAGCGTGTGTCGGATCTCTTGCGCGTGTCGTGTTTTCCGCCAATCGTCGCGAGAGCCGTGCAGATCCGTAATTTACGCATCTTCAACACCTCTGCGCCCCTCGCGTGTCATGCCCTCGCTTGAAGTTCCGTCGCTCTTGGAAGAGCCCCCTCCTCCTCCTCCTCCTCCTCCTCGGGTTCCTTGTCTCCTCTGTTCCTCTCGTTTCGCGGGCGCTCGTCATCTTCCCTTGGCGTCGAGTGAGAGACACGCACGCACGCACCCCCGCACGCTCTCGCTGCCCTCATTGCTCGCTTTCTCGTCTCTCGTCCGCTTTCACTGCAATTCGACATGTGGCGCGCGGTGAGCTCTTCGACACTGCGGCGCGCGGCGGCGCCTCGGGCCACGACGTGGCGCGCGCTCTCCACGCGTCTCGACGCCGAGATGTACCCCGAGACGTGGGTCAAGCAGGCCACGAAGGAGCTCAAGGGCAAGGACCCGACCGAGCACCTCGTGTGGCACACGCCCGAAGGTATCCCGATCAAGCCGCTGTACACCAAGAAGGACCTCGAGGACCTCGAGCTCGCGCAGGCGCCGGCGTCGTTTCCGTTCACACGTGGCCCGTACGCCACGATGTACACGGCCAAGCCGTGGACGGTGCGCCAGTACGCCGGCTTCAGTACGGCGGAGGAATCGAACGCGTTCTACCGCAAGAACTTGGCGGCCGGTCAGCAGGGTCTGAGTGTCGCGTTCGACCTGGCGACGCATCGAGGCTACGACTCGGACCACCCGCGCGTGCGCGGCGACGTCGGCATGGCGGGTGTGCCGATCGACTCGATCGAGGACATGAAGATCCTGTTTGACGGCATTCCGCTCGACAAAATGTCGGTGTCCATGACCATGAACGGCGCCGTGCTGCCCATTCTCGCCATGTACATCGTCGCGGCCGAAGAGCAGGGCGTGGACCAGAAGTTGCTCTCGGGCACGATCCAGAACGACATTCTCAAGGAGTTTATGGTGCGCAACACGTTCATCTACCCGCCGACGCCGTCCATGCGCATCATCCAGGACATCTTTGGGTACACGTCCGAGTACATGCCCAAGTACAACTCGATCTCCATCTCGGGCTACCACATGCAGGAAGCCGGTGCGGACGCCAAGCTCGAGCTCGCGTTCACGATCGCCGACGGCATTGAGTACGTGCGCGCCGCGCAGTCGGCAGGTCTCGACGTTGACGCCGTGGCGCCGCGCTTGTCCTTCTTCTTCGCGATCGGCATGAACTTTTACATGGAGGTCGCCAAGCTGCGCGCGGCACGCACGCTGTGGGCCAAGGTCATGAAGGAGAAGTTCAACCCGAAGAACCCCAAGAGTCTGCTGCTGCGTACGCACTGTCAGACGTCTGGGTACTCGCTTACGGAGCAGGATCCGTTCAACAATATCATCCGTACGACGATCGAGGCGATGGCTGCTGTCATGGGCGGCACGCAGAGTCTGCACACGAACGCGCTCGACGAAGCGCTCGGACTGCCGACCGAGTTCAGCGCGCGCATGGCGCGAAACACGCAGCTCATCCTGCAGGAAGAGACTGGCATCCCGCGCGTCGCAGACCCGTGGGGCGGCTCGTACCTCATGGAAAAGCTCACGAGCGAGCTTGTCGAGGCCGCGAGCCAGGTGATCGAGGAGGTCGAGGAGATCGGTGGCATGGCCAAGGCCATCGATTCGGGCATGGCCAAGCTGCGCATCGAGGAGAGCGCCACGCGCAAGCAAGCGCGCATCGACTCGCGCGAGGAGACGATCGTCGGCGTCAACAAGTACGTCGTCGAGGGCGGTGACTCGGTCGATGTGCTCTCTATCGACAACACGATGGTGCGCAAGAAGCAGATCAAGCGCATCGAGGCTACCAAGGCGAACCGCGACAACGCACGCGCCGAAGCCTGTCTCGCGAAGCTTCGCGAGTCGGCTGCACTCACGGAGAGCACGGGCCCTGGCACGCACCCGATGAACCTGCTGCGCCTCGCGGTCGACGCCGCACGTGCGCGCTGCACGGTTGGCGAGATTTCGAGCGCGCTCGAGTCGGTCTGGGGCCGCCACGTGCCCAAGAGCTCTGTCGTCTCTGGCGCGTATCGCCAGAGTTACCAGCATAACGAGGAAGCCGAGCGCGAGTACAACGAGGTGGTCGCGGAGGTCGAGGAGTTTGCGCGTCGCGAGGGTCGTCGTCCGCGTCTGCTCGTGGCCAAGATGGGTCAGGACGGACACGACCGCGGCGCCAAGGTCGTCGCCTCGGGCTTCTCGGACTTGGGTTTTGACGTCGATGTCGGTCCGCTCTTCTCGGTACGTGGGAGATTGATGGTGGCAAGGAGAGACAAGTGGACTGACTGCAATGATGTGTGTGTGTGTGTGTGTCCATTCGCAGACGCCGGAAGAAGTCGCGCGCCAGGCCGTGGACGCTGACGTGCACTGCATTGGCGTGAGCTCGCTGGCCGCCGGCCATAACACGCTGGTGCCGCAGCTCATGGAGGCGCTCAAGAAGGAGGGCGCCGAGCACATTCTGGTCATGTGCGGCGGCGTGATCCCGCCCAAGGACTACCAGTTCCTGTATGACCAGGGCGTCGGCGCGATCTTCGGCCCCGGGACGCGCCTCCCGCAGTGCGCGCTCGAGACGCTGCGCGCCATCTACAAGAAGAAGGAGCAGAACCAGGCCAAGGGGCTTTGATCGTCGTCGGTAGCTTGTGGTCTGTCTGTCGTGCATGCCTAAACTCGAACAAATATGAGAAGCTCGTTTCTCCAAGCAACCAAGGACAAAAAAGCCCCATGACAGTCACATAAATTACGGGCACAATTGCGTTAGGAAGAGCTCTCGTGCGCTGGTGAATGGCGATGCTGCTGCTGGTGCCTGCGATCGGCCTGACGCGCGCGCGCCGCCTGGAACTCTTCCGAGAGCTGGCGCAGCGTGAAGTTGGGGAAGACCTGCGTCGTGGGCATCTGCATGCCCGTCATCGGCGACTTGTTGCTCGTCGCGAACCAGTGCAGAATGGCCTCGCGCTCGTACGTGTGCCCGTCGGCCGCGACCACGGGGTCTACCATCGGACAGCCCGTGATCGGACAGATGAGCTGGTCGGGACAGCTCTCGAGCGGGATCGACACGTGCCCGTCGTCCTCGCTGTCCTCCTGCTTCTCTTCCTCGTCGTCGCGCGTGCCGCTACTCCGCTTGTCTTCTTCCGAGTCGACGTATTCTTCTGGCAACACGCGCCATTCGATCTCCGTCCCGCTGCCCTCGCGCGCTTCACAACCAAAGCCCTGCACAATGCGGCCTCGACCCTTCGCGGGACCTCCTTCGAGCGACTGCTGCATCTCGGCCGTGCGCGAGCGCTCAGCGTACTCCTCGCGCGCGTCGCGCGTTGATCCAAGCCAAAATACACGCACAAACTCAGCGGCGACCTGGTCGACGGCCTCGCTGCTGCCTTGCGCACACGTCTGCAGTCCCGCATGCACACCGTCGTTCAGTGTCGCCTGCAGGCTTCGCGACACGACGTCGTAGACAACGCCGCCCGAGAACGCGGCGAGCTGATACAGTTGCCACAGCTGGCGGCGCTGCGAGTCGGGCAGCGAGAGCCACAGCCCGCGCGCACGCAGCACGAGCGGCGAGTGCTGCACGCGGATGATCTGTCCTTGCAACTGGCTTTGCGCGTCGCGCAGGATCGACGGACGTCGCACGACAAAGAGCAGGTTGCGGTGCAGCTCGAACGACAGCGTCCAGCCCTCGATGCTCTTGCACTGCGCGAAGACCTGGTCCTGGAACGTCTCGACGACCTCGAGCCGCGCGTTCACGGGCAGCAGCTTGGCGTAGTACTCCAAGCCGCCAAAGCCCGTGAGCCGCACAATGTCGCCCTTGAGCGGCTCCATGCCGCCGCAGTCATAGTTCATCGAGAGTTGGATCTGTCCTGCGTCAGGCAGCTCGTCCGCCGTCAGCGAATACCACGAGCGGTGGCTCGACGCGCTGGAGAGCAAACACGGCAGCAGCGGAACACTCACTTCGCCAATCAGTTTGTCGCTCGCTCGACGCGTTGGTGGCGACGACGATTCACGCGAGGACTCGGCGTGGTCTGTCTCGTCGGCGCGATGGAACACTTGCACGCGGAGACTCGGGAAGCACGGATGAAACTCCGAGTCACCGGCCGCGCTCTTGTCGCCGAGTTTCTTGGCGCTGGCGACGTGAGCGCCGCTGACGTGCAGCACGCCGCCACCGCCGCTGCCGGACGAGACGCCGACGGTCTGCAGCAGCTCCTGCTCGGTGGGCAGCGGGATCGCGAGCTCGCCGGTCTCCTTCCACGACGGATTCAGCGTCTTTTCCTTGACGGTCGTCACGAACTCGTCCCGCCGCAGCGTCACGACCACAAACGGGTTCGAGTAGCTCGGCGTCCACTTGAGCAGACTGCCGAGCACTGCTGCGTGCAGGTTGCGCGCCGCCAACACCTCGACGCGCAGCGTTCCCGCGACGTTATGGGCGCCCGACTTCATGTCACTGGATGTGGTGGAGGAGGACGAAGATGACGACGTCGGCGGCGCGTGGGACGACTGCGATGACGATGGTGGGGACAGTGGAGGCGGCGGAGGCGGTGGCGAGAGCAGTCCGCCGCCCGTGGGTCTATTGCTGGTGTCCACGGACAGATGATGGCGGCGTTGCGGAGACAACGGCAAGCCGTCCAGTCGTTCACCGCCAACTGTGCGACGCGGCGACGAATCCATTTTGCGTCTCGGTAACAAACAACAACGAGAACGAGAGAGAGAGAGAGCGCTTGCGACGCGGCGAAGCACTCGATAGCGATGGCGATAATGAGAGCAGCAAGAGAGCAAGAGAGAGAGAGAGAGAGAAGCTGCCTCTGTCTTGTCTTTGGGAGAAGCCGTTCCTTCCTTTTCGACCGTCGTTAACCGCGAGACGACGTGGTCCGTGTCATCTTTCGAGTTGGGGTCGTACGAGCACTGGCGCTTAACTTATTAGACAGGGAGCTGCTCGCGTCTGGATCCCCGACGTGATGTCGACCACACTAAATCGACGCCTGATGTGGACCACACAGATGAGCGCTGCGTCATCGGCAGCACGGCGGTTGATTGGTTGAAAACGTCAGGATACACCGCCCAATGAGCTGACGATGGCGCTTGCTGTACCACACGACGCGTACACGAGGCGGGGCACTCGCACATGGAACGTCACGAGCGCAGCAGCAACTCGACGTCGGAGCCGCTCGCGAGCTCCGTCCACTCGCGCCGGCAGTGCAGATCTTCGTCGCCGCTGCCGCCGCTAGACCACGCGACCGTCATCGAGACCGACATGGTGGAGCTGAACGAACGCTCGGGGCTTCTCATGGCGCAGAGCAACGCCAAGCACTCGTACGAGCCGATCAAGCAGGCATCGACCACGACGTCGACGCCGACGTCGCCGCGGCGCAAGTCCAAGGAGCACTCGGCGTTTGAGTGGACACTCGGCGTGTTCTTCCTCGTGATCGTCGCGCTCATTTGGACCTTTGCGAGCGTGCTCGTGCAGTACATCTTCCACGAGCTCAGCTTCCAGGGACCGTTCTTCCTGACGTACGTCGGCATCACGCTGTTCTCCGTGAACCTGCCGCTCTGGTACGTCTCGCAGGTCGTGTGGCCGCGACTCAAGTCGTGGCTGCAAGGCAACTCGTGGGAGGGGCGCGATGGAAAGCTCACGCACGCCGAGCTCGTGCGCCGCTCCGCTGGCCACCTCGGCATCCGCCAGATCATCAAGATCAGCGCCATCATCTCGCCGCTGTGGTTCATCGCCAACTTCACGTACAACCAGAGCCTCAACATGACGAGCGTCACGAGTAGCACGATCGTGAGCTCGACGTCCACGGTCTTCACGTTTCTGCTGAGCGTCTGTGCGCTGCGCGAACCGTTTGTGTGGATGAAGCTCATCGGCGTCGTCCTGTGCATGCTCGGCAACATCACAACGATCTTCAAGGACTCGGGCGCGGCCGACGACGCGTCGTCAGCGCAAGATCACGTCTTCGGCGACCTCGTCGCGCTCTTCGCAGCGTTCATGTACGGCGTCTACACGACTGCGATCCGCCGGCTCATCCCGGACGAAGAGAGCGTGAGCATCGCGCTGTTCTTCGGGTTCCTCGGGGTCATCAACTTTGTCGCGCTCTTCCCGTTCGTCTTGACGTTCCACTACGCGGGCATCGAGTCGCTCAGCGGCCTCACGCACGAGATCATTCTGCTGCTCGTGCTCAAGGGACTCTTCGACAACGTGCTTTCCGACTACCTCTGGGCGCGCGCTGTGCTGCTCACGTCGCCGACGGTCGCGACGGTCGGGCTGTCGCTCACTGTGCCGTTCGCGATCCTGTCGGACTACATGTTCCACCAGATGATCCCGGGCGTCGTGACGCTGCTGGCGTCGCTGCTCGTCGTCTCGGGCTTCGTGCTGATCAACGTGAGCACGAAGAACAACCGCCACGACTTCCACGCGACCGAGCACGCGCCGGTCGTCCATGACCACGTGTGAATACAGTGACGTCAGCGTATGTAGTAAAAACATGTATGAGCAACAGTTTGTCGTGTACCCCATCGACCGTTCCAATTCCCTTGTTGGGAGTTGGTTTTCTTGACGGTTGGAGTGACGTCTGCGTGGGGGTAATCACTGGTGATTGGGTGCGGATTCGCTCGCTGCTTCAAAAATCGAAGGAAGAATCCGAGAAAAAGACCATCACTCTGGACATCAGACGCGCGCGTGTGTGTTCGCTCGTTCTGAACTGGCAACAAAACTCGCAGTCCACACACGAAACGACAACACCAACAACCGAAGAGAGTGCGGTGCGGTGCTGCTTTGTTTGATCAGTGTGGCTGTTGGGCTGGTTGAAGAACGGATCAACCAGGTCCACGGCCCCCAACGCTTCCAACTTGCCAACATACAACCAACGCACCAACTTACCAACGAACCCGACCACCCAAACGACCGTTCCATTCATTCGGTTCTTCGTCTTCCTTCTCTCCAAGCAGCAAGCTCCTTCACATGACGGCGACAGGTCTGCTCGAACGTCTCGCGGCCTCCGCGTCCACGAAGATGATGGCGCTCACGACGAACCAGGCGGACAACGACCGCGACCACGTCGACGTCTCCGTGGCCGCGCATCGCAAACCAGCGCCACCCGAGGACGCGGGGGCAGTGCGCCCAAAGCTTGACCGGCTTCCGACGGTCACGCTGGAGCTGCTCTACTCGTTCCTCACACACGCAGAGCTTCATGCTGTTGAGATGAGCAGCTCGGTACTCGCTGACGCCGTCAACGGTGAGTGGAGTGAGGTGTTTTGATGACGTGTATGTGTGTGTGAATGGTTGCGCTGACTCGTGTGGCCGGAATGGTTTCAGGGCATTGGAAGAATCACGCACTCGAGAGCGTCGTCGTCGCCGACCATGACAAGCGAACGCATGCGTGGAAAGACGTTGCATGTATCGCGCATGGCTTCTGCCGCGAAGAAGACAAACGCATGCTGAAAGGCGTCGTCGGTAGGTATCGTTGTCCGGTGCCATGTCGCACAAAGACACGCTGACACCAAGCACCCCAATTGCGACCTGTAGGCTTCTCATCGGCGGATCGAGACAGCGAGAACCCGAATAACACACTGGCACCGTCGCAGTGCTGGCGAGAGATCTGCAAGTTTGACGGCCGCTGCGCGCTCGACAGACCGCACGAGTTTCTGGATATTCCATCGTTCGCCATGACGCTTGGAGAGCGCATCCAAATGAAGTGCGGTTGCTCCCGTGGACGAAGCTGCTATTGGAGCAGGTACGATTTCGTCTCCATTCCACTGTCGTATCTCCACTGAAGCTGACAATTTCGTGCTCCTGTGTAGCTCTGCGTCCACCGACAAGTTCGCCAACGACTACATTGACTACGCGCTGGACGGCCCGACGCTTGTGAGCGCCGTGCAGGTGTTGCCGTACCGCGTCTTCTGGCATCCTGGTAGTCCGACGTACGCTCCGATCAAGGTGCGCTTCGAGTTCCGCGAGAAGC
This sequence comes from Pythium insidiosum, assembly GCA_022836835.1. Classification (NCBI taxonomy): domain Eukaryota; phylum Oomycota; class Peronosporomycetes; order Pythiales; family Pythiaceae; genus Pythium; species Pythium insidiosum. The sequence goes on from JAKVDI010000006.1 coordinate 677,514, forward strand.
ACACCACAGACGATATGAACAACAACTGCGACCGACTCGTGTACGAATCGCCCGAGTTTCCCGTGCAGAACGACATGACGCTGCAGACATTCCGTCTACCACGCAAGGTGTGGGCGTCCGACGAGACCGTGCTTCGCGTGCATCTGCTCGGCCGCCAACAGCAGCAGACATTTGAGCTGCCTGCGTGGATGCAACAGAACGAAGAGGACCAGCTGCCCAAGTATTATAGCTGCCTCAGTTATGTGAACGCCGTTGGTGTGTCCAAGGCCTCGCTATCGGCGCCTCGCCACGTGGAGCCTCAGCTGTCGAAGGGTGCTGCCCCGACGTCAGCGTCCTCCAGTCCCAGTCTCGGGCCCACGGCGCTCGCCGAGTTCATGGTGGCGTGCGTGGAAGGTCTGATCGACATCAGCCGTCGTCGCTCGGACGGCGTGAATCCAAGCTAAGCAGCGGTTGCAAAAGTATGTATCAACACTGAAGAAACAAAAACAAACAAGCGAAAGACGGTCACCATTTCTCGAAGTGCACGCGCATGCCACATGCGCACTCCTTGACCCAGGACTTGGCGTCCTCGTCGTAGTGCTCGGAGGTGAACTGATGCTGATGATCTTGATCCACCACGAGAGGCACCAGAGGTTTTGATGTCGTTGCAGATGACGAGTCCGTGGAGGACGCCTCACTCGACGCCGCTTGCGTCTTTGACTTTTTCAAAAGTTGCCGCGTGCGCTGTGCAGCGCGCTCGTACGCCTTGCGTTTCCTCGTCTCTTTCGTGCGCTGCAGATTGGCGTCATCGCCGTAGAGTCGCTGCGCTTCGTCCATCATCGTCTTCTTCAGATACAGCTTGAGCGGCGCAAAGCTCTCATGCCGCGGATTTGTCTTCGGGTAGAACGGCAGACCGTGGAAAAACGAGTCGGGCAGCGCGTAGTCCTCTTTGGCCTTGCTCTTCGAGATGAGCTCGTACCACCCATACCGAAGGTTGCGGTCTTGCTTGCACGTGAGGCAGATCTGCACGCGAAAGTACTCGGCTAGGATGTTATCCAGCGGGAGATCGGTCTCATCGCACTCGGAGCAGCGGCCTCGTGGCAGCGTCGCGCGCTCTGGTGTTGCGCTTGGCGCCATGCGCGCGACAGTGATCGACGGCGCCATTTTAGTCACTTGACGGTTCACGGGATCACTGTGATGGCGCCAACAGTCCCTTGTTGTAGACAGGCTCTATCCCTCGTTTGGGGAATAGTAAACGAGGGACACGGGACCTCTCCGAATGGCGACGAGAAGGAAGCGACACCTCCATCACCATCATCCATCCGACACGCGACGCGAATATGGCGACCGAAGCCCCAGAGACGGCGGTCGTGAAGGCCCCGCAGAAGAAGTTCTACCGATCGCGTGCGCACTGCAATCCGCTCTCCCACAATGACTCGTTCGAGTAGTACGTCTCGCTCGTGCATGGCAAACGAGAGTCTACAGAGCCGATGGCATTGACCATGCTGCTGCGCTCGCTGTGTTCAGCCCTCTTACGCCGGAAGCCATGGACTGGTCGACGTACTATCCTGGCATCGAGAAGCCGTACGTGTGTATCCACATGGCGCTCGTTGCGGTATGCAGAAATGGCTGATGCGTCTTTGTCGTGAGCAGCCACGTCGACTTCCTCGACATTGGCTGCGGCTTTGGTGGCCTGACAGGTCCGTTATGAATGCCCACTGCTCATCGTGATTATGGCAAGCACCTTCGTTGACGCTTTGTATGTCGTCACTGTAGTGGCGCTTGGCGAGTTGTTCCCCGAGAACCTGACGCTCGGATTGGAGATCCGCCCCAAGGTCACCGAGTACGTGCGCCTTCGCATCGAGGCGTTGCGTGCGGAGCAACCTGGAAAGGTACAGAAGAATGACACAGAATGGCGTCGGTGCCCTATCTCCGCGTGTCCTGCTAATGCAAGTTGTATTGCATGCAGTTCCAGAACACGTCGGTGTTCCGCACGAACGCCATGCGCTACCTGCCGCACTACTTCAAGAAGGGGCAGCTCTCCAAGATGTTCTTCTGCTTCCCGGACCCGCATTTCAAGCTTCGCAACCACCGCCGCCGCATCGTCAAGTACGTGGCTCCATGGCACTGTCGGCGTTGCATCGATCTGACCTCTCTCTCTCTCTCTCTCTCTCTCTCTCTCTCTCTCTCTCTCTCTCTCTCTCTCATTGCAGCACGAACCTGCTTGATGAGTACGCGTACCTGCTCAAGGCCGGCGGCATCCTGTACACCATCACGGACGTCGAGGACCTGCACAACTGGCACGTCGAGAAGTGCACGAACCACCCGTGCTTCGAACGCATCCCCGACGAGGACCTGGTGCGTCTGGTCGTCACCAGTGCTGCTCTGCTTTACTCTGTATCTCTGAACACTGACTGCTGGATTCCCCACGCAGGCGAACGACCCGTGCGTCAAGGCCATGACAGAGGAGACCGAGGAAGGCAAGAAGGTCGCGCGCGGCGGCGGCAAGAAGTACGCTGCCGTCTTCCGCCGCAAGGCTGATGACGACGTGGCTGCCGACGGCCTCTTCTGGTAGACCAGCACTAGTTCGCAGCAGCAGAAGCGCATCCCGTAGCTCTTCGTCCTCCTGTTCCTCAATACGATATCGTTTTGTGGGAGACCGGATATCCCTTTGCTCGCGCGGCGTGGCACTAAGGCCTCCATGCCATCCCATGGTGTCCACATGGCACCGCCATCTGGGTTGGCGGACCCCGCAGTTGAACCGATCTTTTATCGTACTTAGCAGAATATATAGAACCCACTATGTGTCGCCTGTCCTCTGGGGGGACATGCGCGCGCTGTTGTTGTTGTGTGTGAAGAAGCAGAGAACCACGTTGGGTGAACACAGCGAGAAGGCACCACGGGCAACGACACCAACGTTGGGGGTCCTCAGTTGGTCGTTTGTTGGAACCTGAACCTGAACCTGAACGTGGCGGTGGCATTCGCATTGGGATTGGCGGCGACGACGTTGGTGACCCGCTCCAACTTTCCAACTCGACCAACTTTCCATCTCTTCCAACGACACTCACTCGGGTCGTGGTCTCGGCAACGCAACGCAACACGCGCGCACGACGCACCATCACTCTCGCGCATGTTGCAGCGGCGGCGCTCGACGTTCACCGTCGGCATGGAGGTCGCCGGCTGGGCGGCCATCTCGACGCCGCCCACGGACGTCACCGTCACGTCCTTCCTCAGCGATCTCTGTGAGTCGTGTCGCTGTGGCTCGCTGTCCCCGTGGCGCCAGCGGTCGATGGATTGTTTACTAATGGCGAAATGACAGTGGGCGGGCAGGAGTATGGAGAGGCTGAAGCCGTCAAGCTCTCGATCCAGAACCCGAGCGCGCTTCGTGTGCTCTTTCGACACATCATCGGTGCCATGGACGAGGCCACCCAGGTGCGTTTCTCCTGCATCCGCTCGCTGGCCGGAACGTTGTATGGCGCGAATTCAATTTCTCACGACGTTGGTGGTCGGATACCGTCGCGCAGGTGCAAGCGCTCGATGCGTTGATCAATCTCGTTCGCAGTAGCTGCGGCAATGTGGAAGCCTGCTTGAGCTTTGGGCTGCAGAACGAGATTCTCGTCTTTCTGAAGGAGCGTGGGCTCTTCGCCGACCCGAGTGTCAGCAACCAAGTGCTCAAGAAGATTCTTCGGCTCTTCTTGTATCTGGCGAATCACTCGGTGTCGAGTGAAGACATCCGCTCAATGCTTGCCGTCTTCCGAAGTCCTCGCATGCTGCATGAGGACCCGGACGATCAAGCAGTGAGCTACTACGTCTCAACTCTCGAAATGATCGCGCGCGACTCGTTTGGCCCGTCCAGCTTCTTCGACATGAGCGGCGATTACTCTGGTTTGATTCTTCCCGTCATGGAGAGCTTTCCGTCCACAGGATACACGTTTTGCGCGTGGCTAAAGTTTGAGCTGTTGCCAGAGACTGCAGCCCCATTGTTCATGTTCTGGTACGTCAGATTTCTCTCCTTCGGTCACTTCGTGGATTGATACACTGACATTCACTTTCTAGCGGAAAAACCGATGTCGGAATAATGTGCTCGTTTGTGCGATCAGCCCTCGCAATCACCTGCTTTGACAAGAAAAGGAATGACTCACACGTCGAGATTCCTGACTTGATTACTCCAGGTCGATGGCACTTTCTCTCCATTGTTCACACGCATCGACAGATCCGAGGCTCGAAGTTGGATGTCTATCTGAACGCGGAGCTGAGACACAGCACCAAGTTGACGTACCCGAACACGACTTTTATGACGCCGGTCGTGAAATCGTACGTCGCCATGAGGGATCCAACACGTGGACCATCTCTTCGTGTGCTTCTCGGGCCGTTGGCAATGTTTGGTCAGCCGCTGCCGAGCAACATTATCTCGAACGTCAAAAGTGCGGATGAGTACGATGCCTTGGTATTCCAGTTCAACTCATACATCTCGTCATCAACATCAGCGGCACCAACCTCCACTGGTTCGACTCAGCCAAGTGCAAGCGGTGCAGAGGGGTTGTTGTTCGCTTACGATGCACGAAATTGTGACCGCACCAAGGGACTCTGTTTTGATTCGAGTGGAAACGATAATCACGCCGAAGCCGCCAGCACTGGCGTTCGGCTGCGGCAGGCTGGCACGTTCAAACAATCCATGGCCCAAATTGGTGGCCCACTTGTCTGTTTGCCACTTCTCGTCACATCCGTGAATCCGTCGAGTTCAGGCTCCCAGACTCCGTCAGCTACCACAGGAGTTCTAGACAAGGCAATTACGGCTCAGTTCGACGAAGACTCGGAGTTTTTGGGCCAGATGTCAGATATGGTCGCAAAACCACTTGGCGTTCGTGCGATTCCGAAGGTCTTAATGCTGATTGCGGAGATAATGCGCCACTCTTTGGTTAACAAGTTCATTTTCCGACGACATCAAGGCGTTCGGCTAACTGCATTGCTTCTGCGATGCCTTCCACCGAACTACCTTACGTCGGACTTGCTTGTCGCGATTGAGCGCTTTCGAAGTGCAGTCGTGTCCGATCGAATTCTGGCCGACGAAATCTACAAGTTCTTGCTCTTCAATTTCCGTATCTGGGTAAATGCACCAACCGAGCTGCAGCTTGGAATTTTCGATAAACTGGAAGAAGTCACGAGGAAAGACGCCTCGACATCGTCTGCTGTATCCACACGGCACTTCTTACGTTGCCTCTCTTGGATCTATTGGAAAACTCCGAACGAACTGTCACTGCGTCGTGCGCGAGAGTACACCACGGAAGAACTCGATATGTTGCGCAGAAAGCTGCTCACAATTATCAAACTGGAGCTATGTGAATCTCAGCCGATGAAGTCATCCGTAATTGGACGAGGCTCTAAGGCAAAGGAAGTCAAGACTCAGCTGTCGTATGAAAGCACACGCTCTCTCATCTTCAGCATGATTGGCAAGCCGACAAACCCCACCACGTCCGGGTTGAACGCAGATGGAACACCAAGTCTACAAGACGCTGGCGACGACAAAAAGAGTACACCAGAAGACCCGGATGGTGGATCAGTTGTTGAAAGCGTCCCCGAAGCGGACCTCCCCGACCTCATTGAGTTACTCATTGAGCTTTCATTGCAACCGACTGCACCTGCTGGTTTGCTTGATCTGTTCGGTCGGCTCGGTGGACTTCGAATTTGGTTGCCTCTGTTGAATTTCTCCAGCAATACCCTCAGGGTGATGACATTGCGATTACTACGAACGTATTTGACTCTCAAGTGCCAATGCGTGCAAGACCGTGAAAAGGTGATGAGCCCAGACAAGATTCAGCTCTCTATGGGGGACTCGTTCCTGATTTTGAGTGCCTTAAATGCTGCTGGTCATCCAATGACGATTGGAGTCTACTCCGAAGTTTTGCTGCTGATTCTTGGAATGCAAGTGAACGAAGAGGAAATGAAAGCTCCCGGCAGCATCAGCGAAGACTACGAAGCTTTGATGGACGAGACGGTTCTATCCAAGTCAATGATTTGGCACACATACATGATGTTTCCCTTCCTCGAGTTGATCCGAGCAAGTTCACCCTCGATTCGACTCATTGCAATTCGGCATCTGAAAGTGCTGTTTGCATCGTCAACTCCAGCCAGCTCGATCAATCGCAACATGCTTATCTACAACAGTATCTCGACCAATGGTGCTCTGACAATCTCTTCCACGACAGAGCAAACTCCAATCATCGAAGCAATCTTGAGCTTAAGGGGATCGGAGAGAGGTCTGTCCGTGCGTAGGCAGCTCCCGACAGAGTTGTTCGGCATTACTCTTGAAGGTTGCACTGGGATTCCACTGAGTCGACTCCGGGAGCAGTTCCTCAATCCCGCTGCGAGTGAGGCATCCAGAATCAACGCGCTCTATTCGATCATGCTCGCAGATGACACGGAATTTGTGATGAGCTTGTTTGCAGTGCACAGCGAAAATGAACGGAAGAAGAGCATCAATGGCATTGCATTCCGGGACATGCCGAACCGAATCAAGGTGGCTGCGTTCGAGATGATGACGCATCTTCAGCCGGCAGAGTGTGCCGAGTTTATCACCCAGACAGCTTATGAGCTTATTTCGTCCATTATTTGCATGGAGGCCAAGACGAATGATATGTCGTGGATTCTGCTGCAAGATCCATTCACCAGCTTATCTCGATTTATCGAGTCGCCAGACGAACTCGAAGTCGTGGTCATGACGCTCATAAAGGCAACCTTGGACAAGCTAAACGAGCTCCTGTCGGTCGAGATAAATTTGCGAGGAAAGGATGACATGCCATCTCGAGATTCCGTTCTCTGGCGAAATGCAGAGAACATTGCGACGCTCGCTGCCGCAGTCGTGCTTCATTATGATCCAGATACTCTTGGTGATGTCAATCCTGGTGCTCTCGATCTTTCGGATGCGCTCCCCAACTCGATTTATTGGAAATGTGAGCGGATGCTGTGGCACGAGGCAGAAATCGTCGACTCTCTGCTTGGTATTTGGCAGCACTTTGCATCGACGTTTCACTCTGAGCGCGACGCTAGCTTTGGGCGCAGATCATCTCGAAGCATTGGCATCAGTTCTATCGGTGCCGGGCGAATGAGTGAAAGCGGGAATCAGAGCCCTCCTCCGGTCGGGAGACGCGACAGCAAGAACGGGTCCAACCGTGGCATTGGCTTTGGATTTAACCTCTTGGCTCCACCTGGATCCCAAGGAAGCTCCCAGGCGAGTGTTGTCATGCGTCCACATCCCGGTGGCCCCATGCGACAGGTTCTGCAGTTATTGTTGCGCAGCTTCTACATTGTTTTGAGCTCAGAAGATCGGTCAAGTGAGTCTCCGTCAAGCGAAGATCAGTCACGACTCAAGAGAGATGCTGGCTCCATGTTTCTCAGTCGCATCCATAAGCTTGAGTATTTTGTAAATGCGATGGGATTGGGACGCGACACGACGCAATACGAGGCCTCCTTCACACCTTCCAGGTCATCAACAGCGGCAAACATCGGTATCGGCGGTCTTGTCAGCGTCAGTACTCTCGTGCGAGCAGCACCAGGTGATGAGACATCTCTCGTTCTGTGGTTCGTTCCAGAACTTGCTGTTTTGATCAATCGCGTGCGACGGAAGCTGTGGTCTGATTGCGCCGTAAAGCTGGCGAGCGTTCTCGCAGGACTTGTATCCAAACCTCTTCGATCATCAGAGGAATTGGTGTCTCTACTGAATCAAGCCGACTTTGCATCAAACAACCAAGAGGTGGGGCGACGAGATGGATTCTACTTTGAGCAAATGGCTCATGCTCGTGAAAGCCGAGCGACACGGCGCTCAGCTATGCTTGCGCACGAGGTCGACGAAAAGGCGCGAGCGAAAGCTGAGCTTGATAGAATTAGTCGTTCGACAAGAACTCAGGTAATCACAGAGCGAAGCGATCGAACTCTTCAGCCTGAGGGTGGTGACAACGAGAAAGGTAGCCAAGTTTGGCTTCAACGTGTGAAGGCGAAGGACATCGATGATTGGATGAAGCTTCGAGTTTTGTTGAAGTGGGGCGTCCGACACGTTTGGGCAAGTACTGATGCCATTTCCTGGGAAGATGATGAGTCGAGCTCAGTCAATGTGAACGGACTGAGAGAGGCCCTTCGTAAAAATGAGTTCTGGCGCCTCGATAGCTACACCTCGAGCAACTGGATTCGCTGTCGCTTGCTTCCGGACACGGACGATACATTGTCTGACTACACTGAATACGTGAAATCGATTGCGACGGCCAACGAACGGGGTGTGTCGCCTGAGTCAACTATGGACACAATGTCAGTCGCCACGGCAGATGCCATTCAGCCCGCCACAGAAGATGACGCTCGGCAAGGTGGAGATGGAGTCGACGAAGGAGAGGATGATGAGGAGTTTTATGATGCAGAAGAAGCCATCTCATCTGTGATGTCAGGATTCGGCGGTGACGATGTGGATGCAAATGACTTGTCTCCTGAAAGTGGTCGTCTGTCCACAGATGCCTCGTCAACTCGAAGTGCAATTGGAATAATGGGAGGAACACGAGGATCCGTCAGCGGTCCGTCTAGCACTCGGTCCTATGCTTCCCAGCCACTCGAGTCTCCTGTGGTTACAACGCTACCTGCTGAGCCAGATGAGCCGGGTAGTGGTCGTTCACAAAGCCTTGTTGATGCAGCTGATGTTGCAGATTCGGTTCGGGCGGCTAGTAGAGATACCTTCTCTCGAATTGGTGCATTCTCCTCTCGGTTGTCATCGGGGATCAAAATGTTGTCCGGATCAGCACGATCTAGCCGAGTTGGAGAGGAAGACAAAGCGGCGGCTGAAGCAGCGGCAGCTGGGGCTCCACGACTTTGGCGGTCGAAGTCTGGCCCAACTCCAACATCTACGAATGGAGCTCCGGCAGGTTCTGAGACTGCATCAAGCGACAACCCGACCCATCAGAATGAAGCAGACGATTCGAGTCAGTCGAAGGAGGCTGAGAAGCCGATCCAAGACAAACCTCAGCCCTCAACCTGTGCAACGAACTCGCGCGCACTTCGTGCTCCTCAATCGAGGAGTGAGCAATGGAAATCGCTAAGTGCTTTGTATCGAACGAAGGCATACCTTGTCCTGCCATCTGGACTAATGGTGTACGGCCTGCTTCGTATTGGGACGACAACAATTGTATTTGAGGGCGACTACGTCACCACCCTCAACAAGCTGTCCGAGCTAACTGACGACTGCGTGGTTGAGGCAAACCTTGGTGGCTCGTTCGTCTCAGAGCTGAAACGCCGTGTTTGGGGAGTGCGCGTGATCCGAGTCATCCATCGCCGTCGATTCCTGCTGAATTCTCACAACGGTTTGGAATTGTATTTTGTTGACGGCAGCTCGTGCTTTTTTGGATTCGAAGGCGAAGATGAAGCCGAGCTGGTGTACGCTGTGTTGAAGGAGCGCAAACCTCCATGTCTTGCGAAATGGGGTAAACGCCTTCTCGCCGCTGATCGAATGTTTGGACGATGCAAGTGGACCGACATGTGGGTGCGACGTGAGATCAGCAACTTCGAGTACTTGATGCTGCTAAATGTTGCTGCTGGTCGATCGTACAATGACTTGACGCAGTACCCAATTTTCCCATGGATTATTCGAGACTTTGAATCCGAAGAACTTCGACTCGACGACCCAACATTTTTCCGAGATCTTTCGAAGCCTATCGGAATTCAATCACCGCGAGGACGAGAGACTGCGACTCGAACTTATCAGTCTTGCCGAACCGACTCTCGTATCCCTCCCTATCATTTTGCGACATCGTTGTCGCACATGCAATCGGTATTCTACTACTTGTGCCGCCAAGCACCATTCACGAGTGCGCCAGTCATTGACGGCAAGACAGTCGATGCGTGGCTTGCTGGGGGTGTCTTTGAGTCCGTCTCTGATGCATTCCAGCGTGCGACTAGTGAAGAGGGGTATCACTACGAGCTGACGCCCGAGTTCTTTTATCTCCCGGACTTTCTTGTCAGCGACCGAAACAAACAGCTCGTTAAGGGGCTCCGAGATGATCAAACCTCGTCTCCAGTCTTTGCGAAGCTGCGCCAGAATGTCCAGCTCCCTCGTTGGGCGAATTCTCCACAGGATTTCATTCGACAGCATCGACTCGCTCTCGAATGCGACTATGTTTCGGAGAATCTGCACCACTGGATCGACTTGACGTTTGGGCATAAGCTCATGGGTCAAGGGGCGACAGACTCGCTGAACTCATTCCACATTGCGTGCCACCCAGAGAAATTGGATCTGAAGTCGTTGAATGTTGGTGCTCGAGCAAGGTTGACTCAGCGTGGCACGCTTCCGCTTCAGCTTTTCAAGAAGCCTCACCCAGCACGTCTGACTCAAGATGAATCGCTGGAGGCACGGTACCCTGCATCTCACGCAGTGGCAGCATTGTCTTCTCGACGTCAAGTCCGACGACACGATCTTGGTTCGAGACACTCAGCACCAGTTGTGAGCATTCGTTTTGCCAGTGTCCTAATCTCCAACGTTGGCCTTGGAGGAACTGGACTTGGTAGTGGGGCGGGCATCGGAGCTCACAACTCGGGTGATCACGGTGTGGTGGTGTACAGCTGCGACTCTGAGGGTGTCGTCTTCGCGAAGCGCTATCTCAATTCTGTCCCGGACCAGCCAAAGCTCTCGCCGTTCTCGTTTACAGAGCTTGACCAGTGGTGGAAGCTTCCAGCAGGGTCACTTGTTCGTGATGGCGTTGTGTTTTATGAGCAGATGATTAGCTGTGGCTATTGGGATGGTAGTTGGCGCATCCATTGGTCCGCTGATGGTGAACTTCTCCAACGCATCGCCTTCCACAAGAAACCGATTTTGTGCATGGCTCACAGTGAAGACGCTTTCACTGGGGATCTCGCGTTGGCGTTCGGCAGTGAGGATTGCACCGTGTCTGTTTGGGCGCTGTCGAAGCTCGCCGCATCACGTTCCAGGCGAATGTTCGTGAAAAAAGAGCCGCCGGTTGGGGGGCTGCCCTGGGTGCTGCTGCACGGGCACTCGCACCCAGTGGTTGCGGTTTCTCTGAATGTTGATTTGGACATCGTGGTGAGCTCATCGAAGGACAACACGATTCTGGTTCATTCTCTTCGTTCTGCGACGCCACTTCACAACGTGGAGATTTCAAGTCCGGTGATGTCGACAGTCACGCATCTCTCGATTTCGCATCATGGAGATATGCTCATTCATGGTGTCATGAACCGGCAGTCAGCATCAGCAACGACGGATGGAAGCGATGTGTCTGAGGTCGTGAGCCAAGCATCTGGCGTGGCAGAACAATCCGAGGTGTACATCGTGTCAATGAATGGGCAACTCGTATCACACGACATGCTGCGAACCGCGGATGGTGCGCCTCAGGTGCTGCTTGATCGCGGTGTATTCTTCACCAAATCGGGGGAGTACATTATCACGGCGACTGGTGGCGTGGACGGAGTTATTGAGGTTCGACCATCTCGGTTGCCCGGAACTGTGGCTCGGCGAATAGAGTGCAAGCGGACATCGAACTTGACGTCAGTCGGAATGTCGCACGACGAGCGATGTGTGCTGTGTGGCTACGCGGACGGATCGATCGAGGCTTACGCTGTTCCCTACGGTGTTGAAGACGGATGCAAGAACCAGCATGGACTGGACCGCAAAGCGCGAGAGGAAGAAGCAGAGGCGCTCGCAAAAGCAGACCGACGTGATCAACTTCGAAAGGAGGCAGAGGAGCGCCGCCTTAAGTGGGGCGTCGGCACTGGAAACCAGCACAGCGGGTTGTGGATTCGTGGAGGGAAGATTGACATGCCTCTTGAACCATACCAATCAACCATGCAGGGCTATTACGCCTTGCTCAAGCAGCCCTGTGTGACCGACGACCCCAGCTATGAGGAGCTACTGAAGAACATGTGGAACGCCATGTACACTCGAGACTCGGCGGCAGGGATGGCATTTGAGCGGTCTGGACCCTCGTGGAGTCGTCTCGGCTTTCAGCGGCCCGATCCAACGACCGATTTCCGTGCTGGCGGCATGCTGAGCCTCAAATGTCTGGTGTACTTTGCAGAGAACTACTACGAACATGCGTCTCGCATGGTCGAGCATCAAGTTCCCGGATCCCGCAGCAACACGTATCCGTGGGGTCCAGCAGGCATCAACATCACATGTATGCTTGCTAGGACGTTCTGGTCTGTTGATGGATGCCTGTACAAGGAGCGTCAGTACAACTGGCCATTCTTCGCTGACAAGAGCGCGCTGTACATCATGTTCAGCGAAGGTGAGTAGATGCAATTGGGTATCGTGTGGGCTGGTTGATCGTATGAATTGACTGATATCGCTGCGTCTTCAGTTTTCTTGTTGTTTGACCACTTGTGGGATGAGATGAATGCTCACTACGGAATCTTCTCTGGTGCGACGTTGCCGATTGCCGTGAGTGATAACTCTTGCTGACATTGCTGTGCGCTCTTCAGAGGTGATGCAATCGACAACTGGCGTCGTGCTCGAGGCCCTTGATGAAGCGAAGGGTGATCTCCAGACGTTCCTCGTTGAGATTCGTGCTCAGAGTCTGACAAACTCGGGACGCTTCCGAAACGGGCGCGCAGCATCGCGCTCGATGGAGGAGTTCCTGGTGAACATGAGCTCCAACATTGTTGGGGCTGCACCTCAGTCGGGCACAGGCAGTGCTCCGACTGGATCAAGCATGCACAGCTCGGGGACTTCAGGCGACACCGCCAAGTCGCCCGTGGCATCCAAGGTCGCTGACTTGATCTCGTTGTTGTCGCCGCCCCGATCGTCGGCGAATTCGACTGCCTTCGGAGGTCTCGCGACGCCGTCGCTCTTCGATCTCAACGCCGACGATCCCTTCGCGAACAACGATCTTCGTGGCTGCGAGACGCCACCACTGCAAGACGACGACGCCACGGCTGCGAACGATGATCCATTCGCGGGGCTCCCTTGATGTGATCCCGAGTGCACCCATTGCCATAAACTGTAATGTCCATAAATACATATCCGACCCCATTGTTACGAACCTCCGGCGCTAGATACCACGTGTCGTTTCGCTGTGGTCGGCATCTTGATCGAGGGCATCCATCGTTCTCATTGGCGTGGACCTCTGACGAGATGACGAGTGCAGCGTGGCGCGGCGATCTCGCGGCGCTCGGCGGCATCTTCGCGGTAGCGACAGCCGCTCTCTTGGTGTCGCTGCACGTGCTCGTGGTGTCGGCGCTGAGCGACGACGAGTGGCGGCGCATGCGGCTGCCGACGTCGCTGCTCGCCGCGCAAGAGCTCGGCGACGCGCTGCAGTCGTTCACGGCGACCGCGCCGGCGCGCGTGGTGCTGGCGCACATGTGCTGCTATCTGTATCTGCAGACGTTCGCGATCCCAGGGACGGTGTTCTTCAATCTGCTCGGCGGCGCGTTGCTGGGGCTTCCGCTCGGGTTCCCGCTGTGTCTGCTGTACAACACGCTGGGATCGGTCTTCATGTTCCTGCTGTCGCGCCGCTTCGGGCGCCGCATCGTCTCGCGGTTCTTCGCGAGCCGACTGACGCAGCTCCGCGCGATGATCGACGAGCACCGCGACGACTTGGCGCTGTACATGGTCTTCCTGCGCGTCTTCCCGTTCACGCCCAACTGGTTCATCAACATGGCGTCGCCGCATCTCGAGATCCCCGTGCTGCAGTTCACGATCGGACCGGCGCTTGGGCTGATCCCGTACAACTTTCTGAGCTGCAAAGCCGGCTTGATGTTGCGGGAGCTTCGCTCACGGGGTGACATCATGGACACCTCGACCACGATTCAGCTCGTGGTTGTCGCGATCGTCGGCATCTTTGTGCTGCCGAAGCTCAAGCAGCGATTCGCAAAGCCGTCTGCCGAGGCGAAGAAGACAGCGTGATACTGCCATGAAACGCAACATCAAGAAGCAGGTGCCGGTAGAGAACTCAACACAGATTCGGTAATAGTGGCTTGGAAAGCAAGATGAAGTGATCTCATCATTCCTTCGTTCTCGTTCATGCCGCTACGTACGCCCTGACGAACTCGAGATAGACTTGAGGTACTCCTCTTTGAGCGCCTCAATCTGCGCGCGCTTGATGGGGAGACGAAATGCAATAGCAAACACCTCTTCTGTGACGACCTAATGACACAGCCAATGCACAACGTCAGCGTACGCAGAAAAACATGAACTGAAGTTCGCTGATTCAGCGTACTCGGGTGGGAAGCTCCCGAAAGAACTCCATGATTCCTTCGAACTTGCAAGCCAGCAATGCCTCTGTCAAAAAATGAATCACGGTTAGTTGTGCTATACCGTCCCCAATCATGGAGACAGACGGCTTACTTTGAGATAATTTCATCAGTGCCAAGGCCACGCGAAAAATCACCTTCCACCCTTCGTTCAGGAATACATCCCACACCCGCGTGACGAACTCGAAGGGAAAGTTGTAGCTGAATAGCGTGACGAACCACTGGGTTAAGTACATCGTTGGGTGCATGCCCTCGTTGTCAAGGTGGGACGCGAGCTGGGGCATGAGTTGTCGCAGAAGCCGCTCGAAGATGAAGATCGTTTCGGGGACCTTCGGCATCCGAGGTCGATACAAACCAGCCATGTCGTAGCGCTTGTGATTGAGGCAGGCGACCAAGTGCCAGAACGATTGCTCCTCGGGCATATAGCTAAGGAACATGGCCGAGAGAAAGCCCATCCCTTGGCAATACCCGACGTCTGGATCATGCAACGAGTACGCCTTGAGCACATTCATGAGTGCACATTGCCCAAGTGATGTGCGATCATGGAACAAGTAGTGCTTGGGAAACGTTCTTCCGATATCCCTGGCGATCGTCTCTTCACACGGCACGCGACTGACGCTCAGGAAATCTCGATACACTCCTGGATTGTTGTGGAGCATCTGCGTCGATCCCGCCAAGTGGCACCACACGCGACCTCGCAATGCTTCCGGAATGCCCTTGCGGATGCGGGACTTGAGTTTCCGGGCATTCTTCAGCTGACAGACCTCCCAGTCTTCCAACTGCTTGCCGATCATCTTGACCCACTTTTGAGTCCGTCGATTCTCAAGCCATACAGCCTGGCGCTGCTGCACGAAATCGGACGGTGCTCGCTGGAAGCGTCTGCACGCCAAAAACAATGAGCAGGGAGAAAGAAAATCATGACACCAAATGTCCAATTACCTGTCCGAAATGAGGAACCCGTAGCGATCCGTCGGCGTCATCGGGAACGCGATAGGCGCGACACTCACGGGTGCATCGTCGCTGTCGGGTGCTGCGTCTGCATGGCGGGGATCTTCCTCAGCGATCACGAGGGTCACCTCATCAAGGCAACAGTCGGCGGTGCCAATAGCCTCAACCAGCGTCGAGTCCACGTCCACGTCGGCGCGTGCGTCTTTCACTTCCTTCACGCCATTGGAGGGCCGCTCATCGTTGCCGTCGGGCTGGCGACTTTCGGCAACACTCTCTTCAGGTTGTTGTGGCTGTCGATCCACCTTCTTCTCATCACTGATGCCCGATGGCTTTCGAGTCACGCGCCGTCGGGACGTCGTTGCGCCACCGCTGGACTGAAGCTTCTGGGCCTTGAGCGAGCGAGAGACGTCAGACGCTGGCGCCGGAGTCAACGCGCGGACGCGCAGCGCGTCGAGCTG
This sequence comes from Pythium insidiosum, assembly GCA_022836835.1. Lineage (NCBI taxonomy): Eukaryota > Oomycota > Peronosporomycetes > Pythiales > Pythiaceae > Pythium > Pythium insidiosum. Next base: position 693,131 of record JAKVDI010000006.1, read on the forward strand.
CGGCGGAGAGACCGCGGACGCGGCCAACATGGCAGGCGATCAAGTCTCGCGCGTGTGCTTGTATGTGGCTCGGATCGATGGATGGATGGAGGGAGGGAGGGATGCACAGAAAGCGCCAGAGTCATCGCATGCCACGCATATTCGTGGGACTCGTGGGCATTGTTGCCGGTGGTGCCTCGCGTTCTTATTCTGGTCTCGGAGACCTTCAACATCACATTTCAGAGGGATGAAGATGCACGTCTTCTTCCTGTGTGCAGACTAAGCTAAGAGGGGCTACGTTGGGTGTCCAGTGGGTGTGCAGCAAGTGTGGGCGGGCGAAAAGATGAGTGGATGTTGGCCGAGCCCTGGATGATCCACATGTTGGTTGGACCATGCGACGGCGGTCGAATGTGGACGATTGTTCGAGTCAACATCCGGACAGACAGATTTGTGGATGGTGCCGAAGCCACGTGGGGGGTCCGGATCTGATCGCTGTCAAGGTCATCAAACGCGCCGACAGCTTGATGTGTACGTAGCTCCCCGACCCACATGGGTCAGCCACCTATGACAAGGTGGGGACGCGTCGTCTTCATGCTGGTCACGGAGAAGCATGTGCGGCTCACGATCAGGGCTCTCCCTGACCCGCAGACCATTTGGTGCAAGTGACCTCGCTGTGACCGCCAGCCGGGTCAATCAGCACGCAGAAACAAGCACGCGCAGTGGACGCAGTGACATTCGGTGCGTTCGTGGAGCCTTTGCCCACGGGGACCGGGGGAATGCGAGCAGTCTTCCGTTGATTGTGAGCCGAGATCTCTCTCAGCCGGCATCACACGTTGGCAGGGGGGGAACAAATTCTGGCACAATGATCTGCACGAAGAAATCCAGGAGGACTGCCCAGCATGCTGTCCTGCACCTGTGGAATGAACTGCATCATGCGATCATTTCCCGCGATGCACAGTCAGTCTGGAAGCCCATTCGTGGTCATGACGAAGAGTGTCCCGCCATCGTCTTTCGCTTTTCGCTGGTTGATGTGGCAGGCTTGCGTCAAATGCCCAACTGCAGTCTGCAGAGTGGCATGCGCCACGGCTCAACCAAACACGACATTTCTCATCCCGAGTGTTTTTTTGTTGGGTTGTTGCCAAAACGAACAACCGAACCGAACCGAACCGACATCGAGTTCTCGACACTCGTGGTGGCTTGTCACACGCTCGGTCCGGAAACGAAGGCGAAGGCAGACACGGCAACCAGAGGGGCTAGGTGTGACGTCACTGGGACTGCATGCGCTGGCGTGTCCGTGTGACTGCAGTGCGCTGCCTGGCTTTTCGGCTGTCGGCGTCAAGAGCTTCTTTCTTTCCATGGGCGAACCAACTTCCAAACCGACTCAAATCGAGTCACTCAACAGGGGGGGATCTGGATGATCCTCAAACACAAATTGATTGGGTGAAAAGCGGGGATAGGCGAATTGGACCAATCGGAGGTCTCTCCAACACCCTCCTCGTCGCAGGTGAAGAAGCCGTTGATGTGATGCGAAAAAGAGCGAGTTGGACTTGGGCGCAGCACACACCCGCGAGCAAACCACCTGGAGTCCAGGGCCAGCTCGGCATCACGAACCACCCGACACCTGGTGCACACCCGGACCGAATCAATCGAAGCCAAGCCAACCCAAAACGAACCGAACCAAACCAAGAACCAAACCAAACCCGGACGTTGCAGCCCGGATGTTGTTGGCTGGAGGCAAGGTGTGCCCGTCTGATCTGCGTCGATGGGACACGACTCGATCCATCCGGTGTGGACCGGGCCGCGCCGTCGAGCACGTGCTTTGTCCACGCGGCCAGTTGACCGTACCTTTGGAGCAGTTGGGCGCCGGCAAATTCTGAAAAAAACGCGTTTGTTCCGTCATTTGCCTTCGTCCACTCGAACTTGCTGTTGGCCGGCGTCCGGGGCGCTGCCACCGAACACAACACAGCGCGACCCAACATTCTCGCATTCCCCCCACGCCCCCGCCCGTCCACGATGGAGGTGCTGCCGTCGAGCCCCTCGATGGAACCCATGGCGTCCCCTGGCTCCAAGAAGCGCCGCCGCTCGATCGAGCCGCTCGAGACCTCCAAGATCATCGGCCTGCCGCTCGCCAGCGGACTGCCGGACGACCTGCTGGCCAGTGTCCAACGCGTCGGGGAGGCGTTCGCTGCCACCCCAACAACGAACGATGGCGAATCCAACGGAAACCAACCGGACGAACCCCAACACGAGGAAACCAACGACAACACAGACAGCGACGATGCCTCGACCGTGCTGCGCCGAAGCCTCATGGGGCTCTCGCTGCAGCTCAAGCTCAAGACGATGCTCATCGAGGCGTGGGCCAGCGACATGAACAGCGTGGTGATCGAACGAAATCTCTTCGCGATCGCCAAGGAACTCGCGATTCTCCGGCAAATGGGCGTCTACGACGACGTCACGTGCGTGCAGTTTCTCGAGCTCGCGCGCCACCGCATGGAACAGCTTTTGGCCGAGACAGAGCGCGGCGAAGTCCTCAAGATGGAGGCGCATCAGATGTGGACGATGGCGACGATGCAGGCACAGGAAAAGCTGATGAATGGTGGCGAATCGCCAGTCACTTCGTGTGGCAGCCGCACTACCGACTGCAAACCCTCCTCGTTCTGCCGCAGTGGCAACCAAGTTGACGACTCCCTGTTGCGCGGTGGTTTCGATGCCTGCAGCCGTGACATCTCCGTGCTTTGGAAGGCCATGTCAATTGCTCGAGACCGTGGCGCGCAATTGTGGCACGAGAATAAACCCGAGCAGGCCCTTCCGTTTCTGGTGGCAGCGGACTCCTACATGAAGCGCTTCACGTTAAAGTACCAGCGCCTCAAGATCGATCATGCGATGCTCGACACCTTCCAGCACTTGTCTCCACTGGACCGTGCGTCGACCGGCTCGTCGGGCCGCCCGAAGCGGGTGTCGTTCGCGGCTGAGCCGCAGGTGCTTGGCACCGCCGACTCGGACGTGGATCGCAGCCCGATCTGCCCGACCAAGCCCTCGCGCCTCGAGTCGCTGCTGCTGCGTACGTCGCGCGAGTTCCCGACGCCCGCCTTCTGAACAACATTAACAAGCACAGCATGGTCACAATGATCGCATGCGGGAAAGCACCGCTCGCTGTCCGACGTGACCTCTTAACTTATTAAGGTTCAAATCTATCAAACCGATCATGGCGTTCAGCCATTCGCACTCACGTCTGTAGTCTGCTTCATCGTTTCATTTTGGTCGTTCGTAGTTGTATTGTAGCCGCTTAGATGTGCTTCATCTTCCAGAGCTTGAGCTTGAAGCCGAAGAACTCGGAGGCCGTGGACGAGAACGCGCTGAGCACGACGACGCGGGTGACGTTGTACAACAGCGGGTTCATCGTGAGACCCGACACCTTGTTCGGGGAGTTGAGCTCCTTGAGCAACTTGCTGGCGAGCTTGAGCACGTTGTTGGACACCAGCAGCTTCTCCTTCTTGTGCGGCTTCACAAGCAGGCGCAGGTACAGATTCATCTGCTCCGTGAGCAGCAGTGACGTGTTCTGGTACTTGCGGTTGATATTGGAGCCGAGCATCATGAAGCGGAGCATGAAGATGCTGCCGAGCAGGCACCACATCGTGACCTCGAAGCGCAGTAGGTTCTGCACGTGACCGACGCCGCCAGTCTCCGACACTGCCTGAATGCCCATGACCGCCAGCAGCACCATGTTGATCAGGAAGGAGGTGGACACGATCTCGTCGGCAGCACGCTGGCGGCCTTGGCGCTTGAGCCACGTGCGACCGCCTCGCAGCGAGATCCACGCCTTGATATTGACTACGTTCTTCAGACGAAAGTGAGGCAGGTTGTTGGCGCGCGACCGCCGCGACGATGTCAGCGCCGTGAAGCACTTGGCGTACATCAGGCGTCGGTGATACGTCACCTCGGCGTCGGCGAGGGCCGAGAACACGATGGACGCCAAGTGGTACGTGCACAGCACACATGACAGCGAGATGAGCGACGCACCAATCGGGACCGCGGCGGCGAGCGACCCGAGGCCGCGGTCCATCGATATCCATTGCTGCCACCACTGCAAAACGCGCTGTACACACACACACGTTAGGTCACGTTAGCATCACCCAGCTTGAGAACGGAGGGGGCAAACGACAGTGCTCATACCTCAGTGGCGTCGTCCGGATCGTCAAGAGCCGAGAGGCAGTTCACCTCCTGGCACTTGATGATCAGTCGCATGGTCAATGGCACCAGCGAGAGCGTCGTCGCGGAAGCCATCGCGATCTTGCGGTAGATCCCGCGCGGAGGCGTGGCCTTGACCTTGGCGAGAATGGTGTTGCGCAGCTCGGCGACCGACATGGCTTTCTTGCGGGCGATGCCGTGCTCCCACACGCACACCGTCACACGACGGCGAGCGACATGGTCCACTGCGTCCGATGCCGTGAGAACGAGGCGTCGCGGGAAGCTGTTGCGCACGCGGTCAGCACGCACACTCACAATATGTAGGACTCAACACGGTGGAACCCGACGTACCCCATTCGGTGTCGGAGGCATGGAGCTAGGCTCGGGTGGCGCTGTCGCAGACACGGACGGGTGCTCTTCTGGCATTGTCTCATCGCTGGAGGAGGACGAGTTACCGCTTTCGTCTTCGCTGTTGGTGCTGTCCGAGCCTTCCGACTCGGCGAGATCGGATGCCAACGCAGTCGGAGACGCGCCTGTGGCAGCGTCCATACCACCAGAAATCTCTGCAGTCCCGTTCAACTCCGCTGCAGTGCGAACAGGACTCGACGGAGGACTCGCGAGCGACGTCATCGACTGGTGCTTCGTCGGTGAGTGCAGCTTGAGACCTGGTGTGTCGGAGATGTCATTCGCGCCGCCTGCCTGCAGCGTGCCAATGACACGGCCGTAGCCGCCAGCGACGACCACGAGCAGCCCGATGGGCAGCGAGACCTCGAGCGTGTTCAACTCGGAAAGCTGTGTCGGCCAGACGAAGTACAACAGCATCGCGAGCCCGTGGAGCACATACAACGCCGTGGAAATCTCGTAGAACCATGGGTGCGCGCCGATCGCCTATGAATGACGATCAGCACGGGTGTATGATCGCATGACCATGCATCTAGCTCAGGCTCTCACCTTTTGGCGCCAGTATGATGCGTGGAACGGCAGCAACAGTGCGCGTCGCATGCCCTGCTTCACGATGCGGCGGTCGTGGTTGGCCGGCTTCGTGTGGAAGTACGCCGATCCCTTGACGAGGTCGTGGTCGAAGAGCTCCCGCGTGAGATGGATCTCGTTCTTGAGGCGATGCCGCACGCCGTTCTCGTCGCCCGAGTCGCGGCGCGAGAAGCGCTGGCTGCCGCGCAGCCGCTTGGACGGACTCGAGCGCGGCGACGTCGTGGGAGACGTCGTCGGCGACATGTAAGCGCCAGCACGGGCGCCGTCTTCGTCCATTTGGGTACGAATGGATGGAGACGTTTTGTTGGAAAGAGTTGGAAACTCGTTGCCGTTGGCGGCGCGTTCGGCTCTCGTGGTGGTTGTTGGTGTGTCGCTTTCCAACAAAGTTTCGCCAACAGCACCAACACAGAGCGACGCAGCAAAAAACACACCGTTTCGCCTTCACACCAGCCGCGTGTGGAACACACCACATAACAAACTTGAGAGTTGATCGTACCAAGTTGTGATAACGTTCCCGAGATAATGGGTGATGGCATGTTCAGGACGGTATTGGATGCAAGGACGATGATATGTACTACTACTGTATGAGGGACTGCTCTCTATCACGCGGTGCGCTTGGACTGCATGGTCGCGCGCCGCTGGCGGCGGTAGAGCAGCACGAGCACGAGCAGCACAGCGTTCAGCATGATCAGATGCACTGTGAAGAGGAACGGACTCGTCCAGAAGCCGCACACGACGCCCTTCCAGCCCTGTGTCATGCCGCACATGTCAGATACTAGTATCGCCACAACAGATACACATCACAACGCGCCCTCTGCGACGCACCTTGATCTCTCGCGTCGTGAGCGCCTTCTCGCCGTATTGAATCGACAGAAACTCGGGTACGCGCTGCGGGACGTACTGCATTTGCACGGGCTGCTTGCCGTTCGAGACCGGGACGTACTCTTGGCGCAATGGGAACACGGTGTGCTTGGGCACGCAGCCCCCGCAGCACATGTGCTCGGTGTACTTCTGAAGCCCCTCGGAGCAGCAAAGCAGACTCGAGTTCCAGTCGTAGCCCGGCGGGATGAGCACGTCGTGGCGCTGAGCGGCGACCTCGCGATCCGTGAGCTCGACGTACCAGTAGACGTCGACCCAGGTCGAGACGTCGGTCGCGTCGTACACGCGGATGCACGGGTCGTGCATGTACGGATCTGACCAGTAGAAGTGGTGGTTCTCCGTGTCATACGTCAGCTTGACCTTGTGCGGAATGTAGTCCGATCGGTCGTACGCCGTCAGCCCGACCGCGGCGAACTGGTCCTTGAGCTTGGAGATGTCGTCGCACGTCGCGTTCATGACGCCGAGATCGACGTCGTACTCCCACGGGATCAAACCATGGTCGCGGTGCACGCCCAGCAGCGTGCCCTTGTCGAGCCAATACTCGATCTGGTTGCGCTGGAAGATGGTCGTCGTCTTCGTGAGCAGCTCCGACATGGTCGACCGCGTGTCGCACTTGCTGTAGACGAACCGAAGCCCGTACAACAGCGACACACCTGCGAGCGCAAGCAGCGCGTACCGACACGCCTGCGCGCGCATGTGCGGTCCTGCGGCCGCGTTGCGTCGCGACGCAGAGGACGTCGTCACGCGCATCGGCAGCATGGTCGTCGTGGGGGATGAATGATGCCAACGTACGATTCGTCGCTTGTCTTTTGCTGCCAGCAGCGGTTGTCACAAGTACTGTAACTGTGGGTACAGTAGGTACAGTAGGGTCGCTAGGTACGCGTACCCGCAAAAAAAGGATACGCGTGTTACAAACCTATCGTACCCGGCGGATCATGTTCGTATCGATCCGTGGGCACCAACGTCACCGCAGCCACCACCACCGGCGACCGTCATCCGTCTCATCCATCGCTCCTCGCTGCGTCCACGTTCATGACGATGTCTCTGTTGCGCCGCTCGCTGACCTCCGTCGCGGCCGCGCGTCTGTCGAGCCGCCCGTTGCTCGCGGCCACGCGCATCCACGCGCCAGCGGCGTCGCTGCTGCTCTCGCAGGCCGCGCAGCAGTCGTGGACGTCGCCCGCGGCGCCGGCGCTCGGCGCGGTGCGTGGCAAGATGAGCGAGCGCGCGCTGCGCCGCAAGAACCTGCGCAAGATGAAGAGCAAGGCCGAGCAGGTGCCGCTGCTCAAGGACACGCTGCGCAAGCTGTACCTGCGCACGCACCCGGACCTCTTTGGGCGGTACCCGGAGCAGCAGGCGACGAACGAGGCGTCGTACAAGGAGCTGCTCGGCATCCTCGACTCGATCGAGAAGCACAACGAGTTCCCGCCGGCCAAGACGCTGTCGCTGCCGTTCTTCCTGCGCACGCCGGTCGAGGGCGAGTTCAAGCGCGTGGCGCTCAACATGCGCACGACCGGCGGCGCCTGCAACACGCTCGTGGAGGAGGCGCTCGGCGTGTTCTTCACCGAGTGCGGGCTGCCCGGCGTCTTCCGCTGGAGCGACGGCAGCTGGGGCAAGGCGGTCGGCAAGGACGCCGCGCAGAACGCCAACCTCGAGTTTGACGAGGCGCCGGTCACGCCCGCGCCCGCGCCCGAGCCCGAGGCCAAGACGGAGGAGGAGAAGGACGACAAGTACTCGGCGCCGGCGTACAACCCCGTGGACCGCGCACAGGCGGAAGACAACTCGATCGAGCACACGCTGAACGAACTCAACGATGTACGTATACGAAGCAGAGGATCTTGATGGAAGGACGAGCCGCGGCTGATCAGTTGATTGATGCGTTGGTAGGTCTTTGAGATCATCGCGGCCGTGCCGTGGATGGACGAGGAGGAGTACGGCGAGCTCCGCAAGTACTACGCAGAGGAGGAAGGTCTCGTGGAGATCGAGATGCGCGGCTTCTCCATCAAGGACGCGACGCACCGCATCTGGCAGGGCGAGCGCGACCTGAACGTGCTCGTGCGCGGCCTCGACGCCGACTCGGCGCTCATGGTGCAGCGCATCCTCATGCACACGCTCAACATCGAGCAGAAGATCCGCGAGATGCTGGTGCAGGAGGCCGCGGCCGGCGCCGAGGCCAAGGCCAAGGCCGCTGCGGCTGCCGAGACGGAGACGGAGACCAAGGCCGACGACAAGCAGTGAGGTCGGCGCGCTGGCTGACTGCCTGATCGACTGCTTCGGCTGCACGCTTCGTACGTACACACTTTTTTTTTTTGAATAGACCGTCAACAACTCTCGAGTGAGTGGTGTGATCGCGCGATCGCTTGCAGCGCCTGCGTGACCTCGTGGGCAGTCGGGCGCTGGGAAGGGTCCACGAGCCAGCACGCCTGAAGCAGCGCCACCAGTGGCGCAGGGGCGTCCGCACACGAGGGTCGCACGCCTTCATGAACGAGGCGCAGCACGTCGTCGCCGGCGCGACCGACGAACGGGTTACGCTCGCGAGAGTCGACCAGTAGCTCCCACAGCACGACGCCGAGGCTCCAGACGTCGGCACGGGCGTCGTACCCGGATGGCTGAAAGACCTCGGGCGCCGTGTAACCAGAGGACCCGATCTCCTCGAAGACGCGGACGTCCGGCGACGCGCAGACGGCAGCGCTGCCGAGGTCTCCGATCTTGGCGACGACGTTCGCGCCGTTGTGCGAGCGGAGCCGTGAGAGCATGACGTTGTGTGGCTTGACGTCGCGATGGACGACGTGCGCCGTGTGCAGCGCTGCGAGTCCCTTGGCGAGTTGCGTCGCGATCGATAGTTTCTGTTGATTAGGAGGAGGAGAAGGAGGAGAAGATCACTCGCACGCACGCGGTCAACGGGAAAGATGCAGAGCAAGACGTACGGTTGCGAGCGAGACGCTGCTCCATGTTGACGTGTCCTGCATGCACTGAGCCAAGCTGCACGAGCACGGTCAGTGTTCGCGGAGACAACAGACATCACTCAAACAAACTCTCAGTACGTGCCTGCCATCGTCGCAAAGCTCGGTGACGATCGCGAGCGTCGGCGTCAGCACGGCGCCGTGCAGTCGAACGAGGCTCTCGGACACGTTCTGCAGGCGCTGCAGCGTCTCGAGCCCTCGTCGAAACGCAGCCAGCACGCGAGACGGAGGCAGGCGTTCGTCGAGTCCTCTCGGCTGATACCGGAACTGCTTCACGGCGACGTCCACCAGGCACTCGTCTCCTGCCTGACTCCGCTGTCGCTGTCGAGCGCGAAAGACCGTCGCATGGACACCGTCTCCGATGCGATGCAGCAGCTCGAGTCGCTCGGACGCGACCAGCAGCCCACTCGCTGCAAGTGTGTTCGTCAGCTCCTCGAGCTGCTGGCGACAGACCCGCGCCTCCGCCTCTGCCTCTGCGGCGGTCTTCGCTCTCGCCTCCGCCTCCGATTCTAGAGCGTTCAGACTCTCGCTCTGCGCCACTGGCGCCGTCGGACGGAGCTGCTGTCGCTGCCGCTGCAGCGCCGACGCGAAATCGAATGCAGGCGGCCGACGAGGCAGTGACGGTGTGACTGCTGCCTCCTCTCGCGGCTCGTGATACTGAACCACGAGCTTGAGTTTGCCGAGCGCGAATCGCTGCGTCCGCGTGTCCCGCAGCACGGGAAAGAACCGAGCGATCTCCATGCGCTCGGGCCGCGTCGTCAGCTCCAGACTATCGAGCTCTCCGATGCGTATGAGCGCTGGCGTCAACGGCGTCGTGCATCGCGAGAAGACCGTCGCACGGAGCGTCGCCGCGGGTCTCAGCAAGCGATGCCGGAGTCGCAGCCGAGGGAACGCTGTGTGGTTCGCGCCATGGCGCGCTGCCTCGACAGTCAACACCGCATGGTCGTCGATGTGCAGCGTCACGACAGGACAGAACGCGTGGGCACACGACCGAATGGCGCACGGATTGTACAGATCCAACGCGTGCAGCACTGCGATGTCGACGTCGATCTGAGAGACGAACGACGACGGCGCTGCGTCGTTCTCCTCCGCCGTGGTCGCCACGGGGTGCACGGCATTCGACTTGAGCAGCGTCACACGCGCACGTCGCAATGAGGATGGTGTGACGGCGCTCTTGGGTCGCGCCGACGCATAAGCGGAGGAGGAGGACGAGGACGACACCAGCGACGACGCCTCGGTGACGCGGGAAGAGCGACGGCAGCGAGACGAAGGCAGCGCCGACCATATCGGTCGACGCGCCATGCTCATGCACGGAGAGTTGGGCCAACGGTGTCGCGCGCGCGCGTCGTATTTCGGGCACTTGTTCTACGTACAGTAGAGACGCACGATCTATAGAACACATACACGACGACAGCAAGACAGAGGCGGAGGCGGAGCAGGAAGGGTCGAAGCGCGTCGGATTTCGCGTCGACGCATCATCGCTGGGGGCCTTGTACCACTGGAAGAGTGTCGGTATTGGACACCGACACGGGAGACGCTGCGACGCGCTCCAAGTAGTCGCCTCCTTTCCACAGCAGCTCCGTGATGAAGCTCACGATGTGGTCCTTCATCTCCAGCATTGTGTGCTGACGGTCTCGTTTCCGCAAGGCGCTTGTGTGGTCTGTGATCTGGTACGCCGGCGCGAGGAGCGGTCGCTGCTGGCTGTGGGTCGTCATTGCGGATGACGAGGAGCGATGCAGCGCAGCGGTCGGCGACTCGGCGAGGCGCAGACGCCCCATCACGTCCACGAGGTAGTCCATGTGCTCCATGACGGGCGACATCTCGACCCAGCTACTGCACTTGAGCAGACACCACTCGTTACCATATTGATCGTTCGGTTGCTTCTCCAGCGACATCCTGCGCGCACAACAGACAACGCGATGAGCCCACGTCCTCCTCACTCGATCCGTCCTTCTGACCGACTTACCATCCATCCGCCGCACCGACGAGTCGATTTCGAGACAGCGGAATCGTCTCGTCCTCCACCGACTTCCAGCAGATCAGCACGCGGTCCTCCTCCACGACGCGTCGATGCAGTTGGCAGCTCGTCGTTCGAGACGTGAGCCCGTGGCGTGTGTGCAGCTTGGACGCGCTGTAGAAGAAGTCGTCGTCAAACTGTTCCGTGAGTTGGTACGTCGACATGATGCCGTCCGACGTGCGAATCGTGCCGAGTCGTTGCCGCCAAAGACGGTCGGCGACCGCGACAAAGTTGCCGGGCAATCGGCGACAGTAGTTGACCTGCACGAGCGTCGGTTTGTCGAGCGCCTCGAGGTTGTCGTGCTTGCAGTACCGGCAGTCGTCGTCGACGTCGACGAGGTCGCTCATGATGGCGAACCCGGGGAGGTCCTGCAGCATCTTGTCCATGATGCGGCGCGCGTTGTACTCGCGCCGTGCGCGGTCGGCGCAGAGGAAACCCAGCTTCCACTCGTTGTCCTCGAACGTCCCGAGGCTCGACATGACCGGCATCGGCGTCTGCAGCAGCCGCAGCAGCTCCTGCGCGAACCGCTCCTGCTCCTCGACCGCGCGCTTGAGCTTGCGGTTCTCCTGCAGCAACAGCGTGCGCTGCGTCGACTGGTGCAGCGCCAGTCGCTGCCACTTGCTTTGGCTGGATTCGGCGACGACGCGTCGCTGGCGAAGCTGATCCGCGGTCTGCTGTAGCTGCTGCGCCTCCTTACGGAGCCGCAGAATCTCTGTGCGCGCGGTCTTGGGGCCACCGTCCACAGGCTTGAGCGGTGGCGACGCAGTCGCGGACGTCTCGCTATCGCGTCGCACAGTGCCGCGGCGCTTGGCGGGCGGCGGGTGGTCGTCGTCGTCGTCATTCGTGTCATGTCCGCTTTCCTCCGTCAGGTGAAGCGAGGCACTCACGCTGCGGATCTGTCCGTGAGACGTCGGTGTCACGTAGCCGTTCGGGACCAGGAGCGTTGGTGTCGACGTTGGCGTTGGCTCTGGCTCTGGGTCGCGCATCGAGGAGAGAGATGGCGATGGAGACGGCGACGAGGCGGAAGACGAGGACGACGAGACAGAGACGTCGTCTGCAGGCGACGACTGCTCGCGCGCCTTGAGATGCGTCGCGTGGTCATAGTCGTCATCCCACACGTTGAGCACGCGTCGAAGCATGATGGGTTGGACGTTGGAACGTTGGTGGTGGTGGTCGAACGTTGGCACGTTGGTGCACCAATGTTGGTGCCAGTGTTCAGTGTTGGGATATCGCGGTTAGTCGCGTTTTCGAGTTGGTCGCAGGTTCGCTCTCTTTCGCTTGCTCGCCCCCGTGGCGTCGCGTGGTCGCCAACAACTCGACGAGGAGAGCGGAGTGGATGGCCTCGCTGCGACTGGATGGCGTCAAGCAGTCCCGCGTGCGTCGCGCGTGAGACGTGCAGCGCAATATGCGTCTTCCTCGCTTTGACGCGTGAAGAGTTTCTCTCTTCGCGTGCCAATTTATGGGTCCTGAGGATGACGGGACGCCACAAGTCCGGACTGCATCGTCAGCTGTGGCCACTGCAGAAAACACGAGCCTAACATCTGACTTCCTCCGTCGACGCCAGAGACCTCGCGTCGGTAATCTTGAGTCGAGTCTGCCGAGCGAGGTTTTCAGCCAATCCCATCGCGTTCAGACTGTGATTTGTCCGATTTGCGACCGCTACACGTTGGTGCATGCAACGTATATAAAAAGTTGGAGGTGATGACGCACAGCAGTCAACGTCACCGTCGCGTCGAATGGTAACCGTGTTTGACACTCTGCTTGCTCTGTGTGGCCGAAAGCGCGGCCGACCCAGCCACTCACCCAGCAATCAATGCGAGGCACGACCAGTCTAAAATTAGGACCGTTACCCGACAAACCTCCGACCCATTGAGGGTATCCAGTCGGCTGCCGAGGCGGTTGTGAGCACGTCGCAGCATGCGATGAGTGAGGGGGGCGGCGGCATGTGTGGCATCCGCCCATCAATTCCGGCGGCCGCCGCATTTTGTTGGCTTGGTCTGGTGATCGGAGTGCGGTCCAACTTGGCAGTTGAAGCTGCTCGCTGATTGGCTCAAAGCCTGCCGCTTTCCGATCCAAACGCTCTCCACCACAGTTCTGCCTGGGTGGCAGTGAAACCCCCGGGTCTTTCAATACCACATGACCTCCCCAACTTCATACTGTGGATCGTCCATCCACAACGGATCGAAAGATCGCGAATACCTCTCAAACCGCATCCCGGTGCAACTCCGTCGGCGTGCCAACGAGAGGCCGAAATTGGGAGACCTGAAGGAAGGCGGAGGAATGAATCCGCGTCGAGCGCTTCATTCTCCAATTTCCACGCCAGCCGAGCCCTCGTTGGAAACCAACAGAACCACCACTCCGTCCTCACGTCAGGTCCGTTCTGCCACCGCCGACCTGCCCTCCATGGGTCCAACCGCTGGAGCCGCCCACTGACCGCGCTCTCGTTGTGTGCAGCATGAGCGCCATCCTCAAGACCCTCCGCCACACCGCCGCTGTCGCGAACCGCTCGTCGGCCGCCAAGGCCTTCTCGACCTCGGCGCCGTCGCTGCTCGAGACGCTCAAGCAGCAGATCCCGGAGCGCCAGGAGGCCCTCAAGAAGCTCAAGGCTGAGCACGGCAACAAGTCGCTCGGCGAGGTGACGGTCGAGCAGACGCTCGGCGGCGCGCGTGGCGTCAAGTGCCTGCTCTGGGAGACGTCGCTCCTCGACCCTGAGGAGGGCATCCGCTTCCGTGGCCACACGATCCCGGAGCTGCAGCAGACGCTCCCGGCCGCCGTCGAGGGTGGTGAGCCGCTCCCGGAGGGCCTCATCTGGCTGCTCCTCACGGGTGAGATCCCGACCAAGGAGCAGGTTGACAGCCTCACGGCTGAGCTGCACTCGCGCGCCAAGGTCCCGGAGCACGTGAAGAAGCTCATCAAGGACCTCAAGCACGCGCACCCCATGACGCAGCTGTCGGCTGCTGTCACGGCCATGAACACGGAGAGTCTGTTCGCCAAGAAGTACGCTGAGGGCATCCACAAGTCGACGTACTGGCAGTACACGTACGAGGACAGCTTGAACCTCATCGCCCGCCTGCCGGAGGTCGCTGCTCTCATCTACCGCAACACGTACTTCAACGAGGACAACCACGCGTACGACTCGAGCCTCGACTACTCGGCCAACTTCAACCGCATGCTTGGCTTCGACAACCCGGAGTTCGATGAGCTCATGCGCCTTTACCTCGTGATCCACAGCGACCACGAGGGTGGCAACGCCTCGGCCCACACGACGCACCTCGTCGGCTCGACGCTCTCGGACCCGTACCTCTCGGTTGCCGCCGGCCTCAACGCCCTCGCTGGCCCGCTCCACGGCCTCGCCAACCAGGAGGTGCTCTGCTGGATCCTCAACCTCCAGGCTGAGTTCCACGCCAAGGGTCTCCCGGTGAACAAGGAGACGATCACGCAGTTCGCGTGGGACACGCTCAACGCCGGCAAGGTCATCCCTGGCTACGGCCACGCCGTGCTCCGCAAGACGGATCCTCGCTACACGTGCCAGCGCGAGTTCGGTCTCAAGTACATGCCGAACGACGAGCTGTTCCGCATTGTCGACACGATCTACCAGGTCATGCCGGGTGTGCTCACGGAGCACGGCAAGACCAAGAACCCGTACCCGAACGTCGACTCGCACAGCGGTGTGCTGCTCCAGTACTACGGCCTCACGCAGCAGAACTACTACACGGTGCTCTTCGGTGTGTCGCGCGCCATGGGTGTGCTGTCGCAGCTCTTCTGGGACCGCGCCCTTGGCCTGCCGCTCGAGCGCCCCAAGTCGATCACGACGGAATGGATCAACAACCACTTCAAGAACAAGAACTAAGCGGCGACAGCATTGGCGCATGTATGGCGAATATAGCATCTTGTTATTAAATCTCTCCATCCTTCCTGCGCTTCTCGCCGGCCGAGCGAGCGGGCATATCAATGCTACATGCCCATCTCTCGGTGCGCCGACATGATGACGGCTGTGACACGTGACGCGATGGATGTCGCAGTCATGATGATCACCGATCGTAGCGCCAGCGTGATGCCACAGCGAGCGTGGGAATCTCCATGTCCTCGGTGGGAAACGACGGGCGTGTCGCCGCTGTGAATGCGGGCGATGACCGCGTCGATCGGTGGTGGTCTGCTGCGCGCCGCCACGTCAGCGCTGGTGCTTGGTGGTCCAGCAGAGAGATCGGGCGATGGCTCCGATGACGTCAGCGACGTCACCCATCTGTTTGTGGACGAAGCACCATTGATTTCTTTATTGTGCCTCCAGGGGCGCTTTTAACAAAGGGGTACCGCACAAGACATAATAATA
Source organism: Pythium insidiosum (assembly GCA_022836835.1). Taxonomy (NCBI): domain Eukaryota; phylum Oomycota; class Peronosporomycetes; order Pythiales; family Pythiaceae; genus Pythium; species Pythium insidiosum. The sequence goes on from JAKVDI010000006.1 coordinate 708,474, forward strand.
CATATGTGTCACTCACTGTACTGCACGACAGCAGCATCTTGGGAACCGAGACGACTCCTCCCGCCAAAAAAGTGCGCGGCGGATGATCATGGCGGCGACGCATCTCGAGCGCTTGCAGGAGGCCATCGCGGGCGCTGTGCTGGACGCCGGAGAGCCCATCTCCGCGCGCGTGCTGGCGGGTCGCGTTGGCGGCAGCTCCCGCGAGCGAACGACCGCGCTCGCGCAGTTTCTCGAGGAGAACGCGACAGGTGTCGGAGCGTTGCACGTCGCCATCGAACGCGGCGCAGCGCTGCCGACTGGGCAGCAGTCGGAAAAGCCAACGACCACAGACCCCCGCGCGCGTATTATCCGCCTCACGACGTCCGTGCCAGCGGCAGTGGGGTACGCTGAAGTGTATGGCGTGTTTGCTGCAGCCTCGTCGCCCCCTGAAGGCGCGGCGCGTGTGATGGCCACCGCGCTCTGGGAGCAGGAACGCAAGCTCCGCAACCAGTTATTTGACCGCGTAGAGAAGACGAAGCCATTGTCTCGTGAGCTTAAGGCGCTTTACCACAGCGATGTGACGTGTCCAGAGGCGACGTCGCGAACGGATCTCGGGGACCAGCAGGGCGAAGAAGCGGTGTCTGTCTTTGACTCGATGCGCGGCGCGAGTACAGGCAGCAAACCCAAGAGCTCCATCACGAGCTCATCGTCATCCAGTGTTGGTGCTTCAAGTAGTAAGGGCTCGTTCTTCAAGAGCTCGGCACAGGCGACGACAGCCAAACCAAAGCCATCCGCAGTCAAGCAATCGGCGCCCGCCACCACCAGTGCGCGCCAACCGTCAGCAGAACCGAAGCGAGTCGATGCTCAGACGATGAACAACGTCCTGACAATCGACAGTGATGACGACGACAGTGACGACGGTGGGGCGCCCAAGTTTGTCAAGTCTGTTCCCGCGCCTTCTGGAAGACCTCGTGGCAAGCGCGTCATTAGCGACGATGAAGACGAAGAGGACGACATCGAGCCGCAGAAGAAGGCGGCCGCACCACCGACCAAGAAACAGGCAACAGCGGCGCCCGCTCGCAGCAGGTCGCCAGAGCCGTCAAAGGCAGCGCCGAGTCTCAAACGCCCACGCGACGCTGAGCAACAGGAGGTCGACGCTCCTGAGCCTCAAGCTGAAGACGATACCGACACCGAACCAACGGGTCCGATCAAGCGGCGCGTGCAGGTGACCAAGACGCGTATCAACGAGCAGGGCTACATGGTCACTGAGCAGGTCTGGGAGGAAGTCGAGGTCTCGGTCGAGGAGCAGCAACGGGAGCACCAGGAGGCGAAGAAGAAGCGAGCGGCGGAGGCGGCGGCTGCTGAGAAGCGAGCACGTGCAGCGGCGGCCGCCAAGAGTAACAGCACAAACAGCAGCAGCAAGGCATCGAAAGCCGGCGGAGCGCCCAAGCAGAAGAAACTCGACTTCTTCTTTACGCGCAAGTAGTAGACGAAGAAGACGAAGGATGAATTTGTGCAGCTCTATTAGCATTCTTGACTTTCTTGCTCAACCCGATATATGATATTTCATGAAAAGATGACATGGAGTGGTCCACACTAATTGCTGGTGCGAACTTAGTGTCTTTCCAGCTTTCCTTGGATTGGGGATCCAATCAATTCGCGTTCGAGATACTTCTTCCGAGTCACGAAGCGACACCGCTCCACGCGCATCTCTCCATCTCCAAGAAGCTCCTGAGCTCCCTTCACAGCCGTAGCACGCAGTAGATAACAGCAGCAGCGATGGTGCGTGGGCGATGGTTCCGTTAGCCGTCTCTCTCACCAGCGACTGACGCCTGTAAATGCGTCGCCTCAGTCCGGCACCGTCAAGACACAAGCCGAGATCAAGGATATCACCCGCATCGAGCGCATCGGCGCGCACTCGCACATTCGCGGCCTCGGTCTCGATGACTCGCTGGAGCCTCGCGCCGTGTCGCAGGGCATGGTCGGCCAGGAGGACGCGCGCAAGGCCGCTGGTATCGTGTACAAGATGATCGAGGAAGGCAACATCGCCGGTCGCGCCATCTTGCTGGCCGGTCAGCCTGGCACGGGCAAGGTAATGACTCTCTCTATCTCTCTCTTTACGCTCTTCAACAGTGGAATGAATGGCCCACTGACCGATGGCTTGGCCTCCGAATAGACTGCGATCGCGATGGCCATCGCGCAGGCGTTGGGCGAGGACACGCCGTTCACGACCATCGCTGGCAGTGAGGTGTTCTCTCTGGAGATGAGCAAGACAGAGGCGCTGACGCAGGCGTTCCGTCGGTGCGTCGTGCTGAGCTTTCTGTTGTTGGCGAATGCAGTTGGCTCATACGTTTGATTCAACAGCTCGATCGGCGTGCGGATCATGGAAGAGACCGAGATCATCGAAGGTGAAGTGGTCGAGATCCAGGTCGACACACCGACGGGCGGCGTCGGCGACAAGGTCGGACGCCTGACGCTCCGTACGACGGAGATGGAGACGGTGTATGACCTCGGCGCGAAGATGATCGACGCGCTGACGAAGGAGAAGGTCGAGGCCGGCGACGTGATCACGATCAACAAGGAGACGGGCAAGATCACCAAGCTCGGCCGCTCGTTTACGCGCTCGCGCGACTACGACGCCATGGGTCCGCAGACGCGCTTTGTGCAGTGCCCTGAGGGCGAGCTGCAGAAGCGCAAGGAGGTCGTGCACGTCGTCTCGCTGCACGAGATCGACGTGATCAACTCGCGGTCGCAGGGTTTCCTCGCGCTTTTTGCGGGCGACACGGGCGAGATCAAGGACGAGGTGCGCGAGCAGATCGACCAGAAGGTTGCCGAGTGGCGCGAGGAAGGCAAGGCGACGATCGTGCCCGGCGTGCTCTTCATCGACGAGGTCCACATGCTCGACATTGAGTGCTTCTCGTGGCTGAACCGCGCGCTGGAAAGCGACATGGCGCCCGTCCTGATCATCGCGACGAACCGCGGCATCACGCGCATTCGTGGCACCAACTACAAGAGCCCGCACGGCATCCCGATCGACTTGCTCGACCGTCTCATGATCATCCCAACGAAGCCGTACACCGAGACGGAGATGCGCAAGATTCTGACGATCCGTTGCGAGGAAGAAGACGTGGAGATGACGGAGGACGCCAAGGACCTGCTCACGCGCATCGCTGTCGAGACGTCGCTGCGATACGCAATCCACATGATTATCGCGGCGTCGCTGGTGTGCGCCAAGCGCAAGGGCACCGAGGTGGATGTCGCCGACATCAAGCGCGTGTACAGTCTGTTTGTCGATGTGAAGCGATCGACGCAGTTCCTCATGGAGTATCAGCGAGAGTTCATGTTTAATGAGGTGCGTGGCCAGTTTACCAAGGTTGATTGTTCAAATGATGCTGATAGGTTGGTGTTGATGACAGATTGACGACGAGGAAGAGGATGAAGACATGGACAAGCAGTAACTCTAGCGACAGGAGAAGCACGGAAACAACGTTCTAGTGCGATTATATCATCACCACCATCGCCATCGCATGCTTTTCTTTCTTCCTTTCTTTCGTTACGCCGCTGTCGCTACCGATGCTTCGCCGTCTTGCGAGAGCTTGTCGCTGTCGTCTTCTTCGTTTTCGTTTTCGTTTTCGTTTTCCTTGTCGTCTTCTTCTCTGTCCGTTGCGTCTGCGTCTGCTGCTTCCTGTGCTTCTGCTGCAATATCATCGATTGGCGATCTCGAAGTCTCGTGAGAACCTCTTGAATCGCAGCGACATCCGCGTCGTTTTCCTGCAAGAGACTCGGCAGAAACGCCTCCGAGTGGCGGATCGCCATGTCTCGCGACTCGTCTCGCTGTGCAATGAGCTCTCGCAACTCGGTCGTCGTTGTCTCGTGATCGATCACCTCGTGGCCATGAGCATCGACTGTGACGACAACGTCGCTCAGCGCGTCCAGGTACAACTGGAAGCGCTGCTGACTGACGACAGCGTTCTTCTCGACCGCAAAGAGCGCGTACGATAACGCGACAGCGCCGTCGACATCTTTCGTCGACCCCAGCTTTACGGCTCGATGCAGCACCGCGAGAAGCTCTTGCTGTATCGACGCGAACGAGAGGACGTGGTCCTGGAGGTCTCTGAGCGTTGCCAGTTTGCCGTGCGCGAGCCAGTACCCGAGGCGCGCGAGGTTGCGCTGGTACACGGCGTCGTGGGCGATCGATAGCGCTGCAAACTCCCAGCGACCAGCCCGCAGCAGTGGCGATCTCTCCACCGTCGTCTGGGTCGGAACGAGCTGCTGGAATCGCTGCAGCACTGTACTCGCCTTGTGTGCGGTCGCGTACTCTCGCCATCGGTCTCTGGCCCGTGATTGATCACAGAGAACTCGCCACACGAGACCGTGAGGCAGCACCTGCAGACCATTGAAGACGAGCTGGTCCTCGCCGATGGTCGCTTCATCCTATCAGTGAGATGCAATGTCAGAGATTGCGATTGCGATTTGTTCTGGGATAGAACAAAGAACAATTTCTCTGTCGGAACACGTACGAGTGCATGGAGATCGAGGAACATGTGCGGCTGGAGAGGACTGTTGGTCTGGATAAACTCGGACAGATAGACGGCATAACCTCTGGAGAGCCGATCGCTGGACACGTCTGGACGAAGCGCAGGAAAGCGAATCTCTGGAAACAGCGGCTGCTGTCGCCGGAACCACGGGAACGCCATGATCTGAAGGTTGAGATGCCGGATATCGGTTCGTCGCGACTCGCAGACTTGGAGATACCGGACGCTGTTCCACTGGATATCGGTGTACGACAGCAACAGCGCGTTGGCCGGCAAACCGTCCAGCAGCTGCTGTCCAAAGGCCCGGATGAGATCCGGCGTATCCAGTGACGGGTCCAGCAGAGTCCAGATCCTGCGGCGAGCGAGAGCTGCCACTGCCAGACTGAGCCCGACGATGGACAAGCGTCCTCTCGTCTTGGCTCTCTCGCCAAGCCGCTCGAGCATCGCCACGCCGACGCCACTCCACACTGCCAGCAGCAAATGCGGCTGCAGGAAGAATCGCCTCGTGACCTCCCGCGGCAGAGGAGACGCGAGCGGCAGATTCGCGAGCGCATTGAAAACGCCGATGTAAAAGACCCAGCAAGACAGCTGAGCAGGTCCGAGCCAGCGAGAGATGCTTGGCAGCGGATGGGTCTTGGCGAATGACGGCATCCCACGCGGTCCGACAACCAGAAGTGCAGTGAGCCCAATGGCTGCGAAAGCGACTCCCGACACGTCGAGTTCTTGAGCGGCGTCGGCAAGGTAGAACATCACGCGCTCTCGAAAGCCCTACGCTCCATCGTTCACGCACTCAGTGCGGAGCCTCACAACACAAACAGGGGACAGGCGCACCTCTGTGAGCGCAGTTTGAGGGGACAGCTTGAACGTGCCGTATTCTTGACGGAGGATGTGGCGCACCAGACCACCGATTGTCGATGTGTCTCCCCAAGATCCAGGCGTAGGCATCTTCGCTGCAAGAAGCGTGTAGCTGTACGGCAGCAGTCCCAGCAGAAAACTGTGCAGAAGGCGCATATTAGTAAGAGATTGACTGGTGTTCAAGACGCGAAGTAAAGCGACATACGCGCACGCCAAACGAGTGAGCATACCGACACTGGGTCTCGACGTGGCGAGGATCCACGCGATCATGGGTATCTCGAACAGGACTGCCGAACCACATCAGACAAGCGTGTTTTTACAATCGTCGATGAGCTTACATACTGATTGTATGTTGGTTTGTGAGCCCAAGGCCGCAAAGGAACGCTCCACACGAGAGGTTGGCGATTGAGATAGGTGTGACGAAGTGGCGCACAAAGCAGATATGAAGCGCTCCTATCAGTAGGTTGTTTAACGCGAAAACCTGCAACAGAAGCACCACACAACGACACAGTCAGCTGAAGCGAGAGACTGCGGAACTGGATAACGAGTCATCACCTCGAGACCGACAGCATACTCCACTGTGAGCTCACAGAACGCGAAGAGTAAACCAGCGAACACCGCAGCGACGACCGTCTTGCGATCGGTCATGAGCCACACGATGTGTGTGACGCAGGACGCAGCTCCTGCTGCAAATGCAGCATTGAGTACATTGGCAAACACCACAAACGGCACATGAGGTGCGACGACAGCTCCGAGCGTCTTCGTGAGTCGGAGCAACAGCAGCAGAAGCGGGTATCCGGGAGGGTGCGCGACGCCACCGACACACGCCTCCGCGAGTAACTCGCCACTGTCGCCGCCTGGCAGCCGCTGCACCCCGATCGCAATGTAGGTCGCAAACGAGACCACGAGCGTGCATATCCACGGCGCCATGATGCGTGTCATCCCTTCGATCGAAGGATCCGTTGTTCGCGTCGCTTCAGGGGTCGTGCAAGATTCGCTTGTCGCGAATGTACTGTTCCACCTCTGTAAGTAGATCATCCCGTGAGTCTGGATCTATGCGACATCGCAGGCGCCAGGTGTGCTTTGGTGCTCGGGTCATTGCAACGTGTGTGGAAACGCGCCGAGGTTTTTTGGGTCTCCAAAACCTTGGATCTTTTTTTGTGACCAAGAGGTTGCTTCGCGTGTGTCCGACTTGTTCATGACAGTCGTTCGCCACACAAATTCCAATCTGCTTCTGCCGACTCAAGAGCTCCTCTTCTCTCTCCAGTCGCTGCTGTAGTTCATCCACCATGCTCGCCCAACTCGTTGCGGATGTGTGCCCGACCTCGGCGTCGTTCTTCGGTTTCATGGGTGTCGCCTCGGCGCTCGTGTTTGCCAGTACGTGACTTCGCTCTCTCTCTCTCTTTCGCTCGCTCGCTCGTTTGGTTCGACGGTGGCCCGATGCGTTCGACTCGGTTCTTTCTTTCGGTCTGTCTCGGGGTCTTCGCTTTTTCCTGGGCGCCCTCCATCCATTCATGTATTGGATGGATACCGGGATATGTGTGACGACGAAAGACCGAGAGACGGACTGATCGAGTCGTCGTCCGCCGAAGGAAAGCGGCGGGCACGTTGTGTGTATCGAGAGACTAATAAATACGTGTGTGTGTGTGTGTGTGTGCAGACCTTGGTGCCGCGTACGGTACGGCCAAGTCGGGCGTCGGTATCGCGTCGATGGGTGTGATGCGTCCGGAGCTGGCGATGCGTAACATCATTCCGGTCGTCATGGCTGGTGTGTTGGGTATCTACGGTTTGATCGTGGCGGTGATTATCCAGGGTTCGATCGATCCTCCGTCTGGCAACTCGCCGAAGTACGGCTCGTACTCTGGCTTTGCGCACCTTGCGGCTGGTCTGTGCTGTGGTCTGAGTGGTCTCGCGGCCGGTATGGCTATCGGTGTGGTCGGCGACGCTGGTGTCCGCGCTGTGGGTCAGCAGGAGAAGCTGTTCGTGAACATGATTTTGATCCTGATTTTCGCGGAGGCGCTTGGCCTGTACGGCTTGATCGTGGCGCTCATCCTGTCGCAGAAGAAGAGCGAGTGCCCCAGCTAAACTTGTAGTTCTACCCCACCACACGGCAGAGCCCCGCGGCGGTCTCAGTTGAGGCGGCATGACGCCGTGTCACCCTGTGACCGTCGCTCTCTTCGTGTCCAACCAATAATACATTCATCATTTTGCTCTCAAATCACAAATCTTGGATGTTTGTCTGCTAATTGACTCTAGATTGATCAGAGCTATTGATGAAGCACGTGAATCCCTTTTAAGGGCGCACGCCACTTGACATGGACGTATCGCGTGGAGCATCTCACTCGTCTGCCTGCCCTGTCCATTCCACCCGTGTAGGTCGCGCATCATCGCGACAAAGAGCAAGGGAAGTAGTCAGGCAGACCAAGCAGCACTGGCAGCACCAGCATCTCGTCAGACCGCGACCGGCTCGCTTGACGTTGTCGCGGCATGTCTCGCTCGTAGTTTATGCAACGCCATTGGGTATGTAGCGTCTGCAGAGCCACGGCCAGCCAACAGCTCTGCGTGCTGTCTGTCGCCTGGTCACTGAATTGCTGGGGTGGAGCGAGATGCTGCCTGGCAGGCAGTTGGTTCGACTGACATCGTGTACGTGCATATGCCTTCTCTCATGCCCAGTGCACTGAGCTCTCTCTCGGACATTCACAAGTCTTCTTCGCTTTACATTGCGAAGAACCATGTACCAAGCATTCAAGAATCGTCGTGTTTCCCGCAATGGCCCCATGATTAGACGACTCGACCTGGCTCCCACAAAGCCTCCTGTCTGTCTGTCTGTCTGCCAGGTCTTCATACTCGGTCGCATGATAAAGCATTCTCTTCCTTCGCGCAGTGCACCGGAATGGGCGACTGACATGGAACATCAGCGGCCAATGACTACCAAGGGAGCCTATGTCATGGGGAGAGCGCTCCTACTTCAAATGACACACATCCTCGCAGTCCTAGACACAAGCATCCAGTGCGTGTCAAAATGCATTTTTGTATTTACTTGCGGCGCATGCGCGCCACAAGTTAGCTGTCGGAGGCGACTACAGTGCGCGTGATCGCTTGAGAAGGTTCGTTGATGATCGGGATGAAGCGACGGATCGTCCAAGCTGGCGCAGTCGCCTGTCAGGCATCAGCTAACGACGGAGCCGGTAGTTTAGCTGGGGCACTCGCTCTTCTTCTGCGACAGGATGAGCGCCACGATCAAGCCGTACAGGCCAAGCGCCTCCGCGAAAATCAGGATCAAAATCATGTTCACGAACAGCTTCTCCTGCTGACCCACAGCGCGGACACCAGCGTCGCCGACCACACCGATAGCCATACCGGCCGCGAGACCACTCAGACCACAGCACAGACCAGCCGCAAGGTGCGCAAAGCCAGAGTACGAGCCGTACTTCGGCGAGTTGCCAGACGGAGGATCGATCGAACCCTGGATAATCACCGCCACGATCAAACCGTAGATACCCAACACACCAGCCATGACGACCGGAATGATGTTACGCATCGCCAGCTCCGGACGCATCACACCCATCGACGCGATACCGACGCCCGACTTGGCCGTACCGTACGCGGCACCAAGGTCTGCACACACACACACACACACGTATTAATTAGTCTCTCGATACACACAACGTGCTCGCCGCTTTCCTTCGGCGGACGACGACTCGATCAGTCCGTCTCTCGGTCTTTCGTCGTCACACATATCCCGGTATCCATCCAATACATGAATGGATGGAGGGCGCCCAGGGAAAAAGCGAAGACCCCGAGACAGACCGAAAGAAAGAACCGAGTCGAACGCATCGGGCCACCGTCGAACCAAACGAGCGAGCGAGCGAAAGAGAGAGAGAGAGAGCGAAGTCACGTACTGGCAAACACGAGCGCCGAGGCGACACCCATGAAACCGAAGAACGACGCCGAGGTCGGGCACACATCCGCAACGAGTTGGGCGAGCATAGTGAACTAACTGGGGAGGGAGAGAGTTTTCGACCTGCGCGTGCGTATCATTAGCGTTGTTGGAGAGCGAGAGAGCGACGCGAAGGCCACCAGGCACCGACCTGATCGAGGGATGAATACTGAGGCGAGCGCCGTTCCTCCACTTGTGGCTTGTTGGTGTTGAGAAGTGCGCCCGACGGAGTTTCTCTTTTCTTTTCCTCCCCCTTGCGCGCTCTGTTGGGGCGAGATTAACGGATGAGGTTTTAGCATAAAACCTCGTGGGGCAGCCACAAAAACGGCTCCCGAAACGACCGGAAACCAACCCCAGGTGGCATGGGACATCTCGGCCTCGGGCGCTCTCGCCATCGCGCTCTTTTCCTGCGCACGCGCACACACGCAGCCCCGGCACTCCTTGCAGTCGTGCACGGGCATGCATGAGCGTCGCATCGCAGTGAGTATAAGCGATAACGTGACAGCATGCAGGCGTTTAGGCCATGAGCAGACCCGAGTCTGCTCATTTTCAACGGAGCGAGGTCGTGGCTTTCTCTATTCTCTATTCGTGATAGATCCGCGAGACTAACTTCTTGGAGCGAGCACCGATCATTGATGTGCGCACCAAGCAGTCGAACTGGCCAACTTCACTGTAGTTTCGCATGGAAACTTGACAATGCATCCGGCACATCTTTAGACCTCTGTCAAATTTATACCTTGACATAAGTAATCCTGATCGATACTGTATTATCATTCGCTGAAACGTTTGATAGTTATAGCCAATCCGTACTCGTCATAAATCTATGTGGACCACAGGAGTACCATTACCGGCATGTCGAAAAAGCACTTGGCGAGGAGCACCAGCATGGCGGAGGAGTATCGGCAGCGCTTGGATAACAATGTGGAGAAGCTCGTGGAGAACTTCCGCGGGCTCCTGAAGACCGCCAAAATCAAGGACAAGACAAACACCTCTCGAGAGTCCTTCCAGACCTCCATCTACGCCACGACACTCGTACGTACCGTACACTCCGTCTTCATACCGATCCACCAGAGCTCCTCACAACAACGTGTGCTGCGCTTTGTTTCAGGTGCAAGCGAGTGAAGCGCTGCTCAAGCTCGTGTCTGAGATGAAGCTGTCGGTCGCGCTGGGTGACTTTGAAGGAATGAACCAGACAGTCGACGCCACGGTCGAGGATCTCGCCAAGCGGTACGTCGTTCGTGTCATCAGTTCTCCATCTACCTCTTCGTCGCGAGCAAGTGAACGCGCTCTGACTCCCTCTCAACGCTCAGATGCGACGACGTGGACGCACACTTGGCGCACCTGAGCTCCGACATCGCGTCCGCGCTGTTTGAGCTGGAGAATCACTACTACCAGAGCAAGTGGCGCTGTTCACCAGACGGCGACGACGCTGCTGCATCGACCGACAGCTAATGACTCAAATCGAAACAAAAAACAATCATCTAAGTGTGCGTTCGATACTTCGTTACGCAGTCAGATGCAGATCGTCGTCCATGTCAAACGAAATGCCGAACGGATCGTCGCCCAGCACATCGACGGCGTCGTCATCCGTATGCGGCACCGCGTCGACGTCATCGTCGTCGTCTTCCTCTTCCTCCTCATCTTCTTCTTCGTCCTCTTCCTCTTCCTCCTCCTCCTCCTCTTCCTCCTCTTCTTCATCGTCGTTCTGGTCGCCTTCGTACCTCTCTGTGGCTTCTAGCTTGACCACGGGCTGCGGTTCGGTCTTCACAACGGGCGATGGCACCACCGGAGTCGAGATCGCAGCCACGGGCACCGCACTTGATGCCAGTGCAACGGTCGCTGGTGATGGTGCGATGGCAGCTGCCGATACGACAGTGGCACTCGCGATCGCGACCTTGCCGCCTTGAGCGACTGCAGTAGACTTCGTGGCGGGCTCAGTGACGGGCAGATTTTCTTTAATGCGCCACTCGTTGAGACGCCGCTCATTCTCTTTCTCGGCGAGTGGAATGTAGCTGAAGATTCCGCACGATTCATTAGACTCACGGCCATCGCAGAGAGGCAAAGGACACGAAAGGAACGTACGCTGCACGCTCCTCCTCTGAGAGCTTCTGCCACATGTCGCCGAGGATCTTGGACGCGTCCTTCGCGCTTGTGTTGGCGTTGTCCGTCATGATCTGCTTGCGCCACTGCCGGCAGAACATGAGGAACGTGTTCACTGGCTTCGGCGGACGGTTCGGCTTGGGTGCGCTGGGCGCTGGTGGGGCCACTGATGTGCTTTGCGACGTCGCTTTCATTCGCTTGAAATCTTCGCGCTCAAGCACGGGGATATCCTCCGCGAGAATATACTTGACAGACGGCGTCCACGATGCTGCCTCGTTGCGGTCGCGGAACGGCACCGACACTGGCGGGAGACGAGTCACACGGTCCTTCAGTCCCTCTCGGATGAGCTGCAAGACAGACAGACGAATACCATGTCAACGACATGCGCGGGTTGGTTTGTCGAAGGACAGGAACGCTTGCGTACCCGGGAGTAATCACGAAGCTGCTCCCGAATGGACAGAGCGATCTGAGCTTCAAACTCACCACTCAATCCCTGAAACGACGACAGAGAATCCACGTGATGTGAGTCTGTCTGTTCGAGTTAGCGTAACTTATCCAGTCTGGCAAGACGAGGGACGTACGAGGTCGTCGCACACGGTCTGTGCAAACAGCTCTGGGTCATTTCGCGGGTCGCTGAGATCCCACTACAGCCTGTCGTTAGCCGTATCCAAAACAACCGAGAGCCATCTCACTACTGCCTGACGCACCTCGAAGCGGTCCATGTACAGCGTATCCTGAAGTCGCAGGTTGATAAAGATCGGGTGCAAGCTCTCGGTGTTCATGGCGTCGTGCCACGGCATCGAGCGCTTCGCTTTCTCCACTTGCGCCTCGATGGACGCTGCGATACGCTTCAGAAAACACTCGGGAAGGTCGAGATCCTGAACGAGCGACGCCGCGAACGTCTCGTACGTGAAATCCTTCTCGTGGCTGTAGCATAGCTTCCCGACATGAGTTCATTGAAATTTCACGTAAAGTCTCGATGCATCACGTACAGATTCCATGCAAACGAGTCGATGAAGCGATGCCCTTCGACGTCTACGTCGAGTCGAATGGGGATCAACAGCGTGTCACTCGGCGGATGCTGTCAACAGCGTTGTATCAGTCGCCCAACAATATTGAAGGAACACCAGAGATGACGACGGACCTTTGGGTACTCGTACAGTCGTCGCAGTGACGAGGACGCCGCCAGACGTTTCTGCGTCTTGCTGCTGTCGCTGCCGTCGTCGAGACGCCGCTTGAGCTTGGGAGACACGGCCGCCGCTGTCGTGTTCCACGTCAGAATCGCATGCGCGGTCCTCCAGCGAGTCAGACGTACAGGTGAAGGTCTTGTCCATGGGTTTCCCTCCTCGTCGTCGGATGAGCCACGACTCCATCAGCCCATTGATCTGTACCAGAGCGTTGCTCGACGATCAATACGGCCACAAGACACACTCACGACAAGCGCAACAGCGCGTGCATGGGGTCACGTACACGTCCGACGTTGCCTTTGTACCGCCCGAGCATCCACTGCGAGAGCATGCTAGCGTTGACGCCGCATTCCTTGCTCACGTCGACCTGACGGAGACCGATGCGGTTGCGCAGCGTCTCCACCTCCTGCGCCAGCAGCGCTCGCTCGATCTCTGCATTGTCCTACACGTGCGTCGCGCGTCAGCAGGGCGCCGCGTTCACGAGAGAAGAGAAGCGAAGAGCAGAGAAGCGCGCGGTAGCACGAAGGACTCACCATTGTCACGATCGCCGCCGCCGACAGGAGAACGGAATGGTGTCACTCGAGTGGAGACGACGTGTGGTACACACCACAATGGAAAATCCGCTTTGTTGAACCTGCAACTTGGCGATTCTGTAGGTTACTTCCGGCTTGAATAGCAACCTACAGAATCATTCAGTTTGGTGGCGCCTCCACACTCCACACTCCACAACAGCAACAAAAACCCTGCAGTTTAAACACCCACAATCATTCTTGCCGGAACAGGGGGTCTGGATATTTTTCGTAAAATCTACTGAAATAGCAGCAGATCTGGGGTTGTCCTAGCTTGAAGCACACGCTCGTCCTCGAGCGACAACAAAAATCCCCAAAACGTTCAGCGATTTGGACCATCACTCTGCGCAGATGGTGGAATTGGTGTCCAGTCGAGGAAGTGCGAGTGTGCAGCGCCAACTGCGGACAGCGTCAACCGGAACGCGGGCCTGGCGGCAAACTGAAACAGAGGGAAAGGAAACCCGAGCGATCGTCCTTCGTTTGCCTCTCTGTGACGGCGTGTTGCGCGACCCGAAATCGCTCGACCGACGAACACGCACGGCGCGCGCGCTATCTGCGACCCGAACGCCACCGCAACGCAAGGCAGCTCCACTGGACCCGAACCGAACGACGCGTGTTGGAGCGCGCGTGTTCGTTTTTTGAAAGTTGGCGGGAGGCGGACGACCGACTACTGCGATGGAGATGCACGACGCGTTCTTCCATGACGTCCCCGCAGAGTACGCACGCAGCCATTCGCATCGCTCGTCGTTCGCGGCTGCTGGCTCACTTCATTCGTGTTCGTGTTTGTCTTCGTGTGCTTGTGCCGTCTTCAGCCGGGAACTGCCCCCATGCGACATCGAGCGTCTGGACGAGATCCTGACGATGGTCAAGACAACGCACCCGACGCTGCGGGTCAAGGTGCTGCGGGATCTCGCAGACGATGTGCGTGCTTGAGCTCGTGATGTCGATGGGTCCCTTGGGTTCTCATTTTGGTCTTGGTAGGACGGCGCTTACATCGTCAAGCTCTTGGATCTCTTCGACGTCGCAGAACTGGATGCAGACAAGTCGGTCCTGCACCGGATATTCGACATCTTCTACGCTTTAAGTGGGTGCAGTGCTGGCTCGTTTGCAGTGCCTGCAATCCGTGACTGAGTCTGTCGTTCCCTTCGTCTGAGCAGTCGAGCTGTGTGACCGGCGAGTGATTGAGCTCCTGCTCAGTGACAACAACTTCTTGACAGTCGTCGGCGTACTCGGCTACAATCCCGGTCTCATTCGCGAGATGGACTTTCGATCCGAACTGGAAGGCGCAACAGGGTTCAAAGAGGTAATTGGTCGCGCCATGCATCTTCACTCTCCGCGTGTGTGGATCCTGACGTAACACGCTTGGCTGCTAGGTGATCCCGATCCGCGACTCGAACGTGCTCGCGCGCGTGCATATGAACTACCGAATTCACGTCATCAAAGACAACGTGCTCTCTCGGTCGCTGCCCGACTGCTCCGTCATCATGCTGGACCACATCGTCAACGAGAACAACTATCATATTCTCTCGTACATCTCGGACGTTCCCGATTACTGCCAGTCTCTGTACGTGATTGACTCGACACGTGCTGGCCATTCGTGCGACGATGTCACTGACGAGAACTGAACTGTCTCGCATCTATAGGAAAGATCTCGTGCGAAACATCGATACACAGCTGAACGGTCTTGGGCTCCTGAAAGAGGTGATCCAGCTTGTTCGGATCACTCGCCCTCTCGACAAGTTGCCTCAGCCCCGGCGGGACGCGTTCGGCGCCCCACCAGTGTTCGGGCAGCTGATAAACAATCTCTTCGGCGATGGGGCGCTGTTCGAGGCGTTTAGCGTGATCCTGGGTTCAATCGAGTCCAGCATTCGTGCAGTGGAGCTTGCACTCGATATCCTCAACGTCCTCGTCTTCTATCAAGGCCCCGAGCGTTTGCGGACGTACCTGGCCAGCGAGGGCAAGTGCATCGCTCCACCGACCTCGGACAAGGATCGGATTCAGTGGAAACCTGGTGCCTCGCTCTTCACAGCGCTGATCTTCGCGTTCGAACGATACGAGCCCACTCGTGTTCAGATGTTCACTCTTCTGAAAGAGATCTTCAAGGTGTCGCTTCCCCAGGTAATGACTCTGCTTCGGTCACCGTACTCTCGCAAGTGAACTCACGAATATGCATGTGCGTGTGTCCATACAGGACGACAAGTTCTTGAATGTGCTGTATCCGAACTACATCCATTGGCTGCTTCAGCCGCTGAAGTACATCTCGGTGGACGATGAAGCAGTGCTATTCGCCCTCCAGGACAGCATCATGGAGCTGCTCACGTTTTGCACTGAGGCGCACGGCTACCGCATCAAATACCTGTTCGGCCGTCAACCGATCGCGTCTTACGTGGAGCGAATGCTGCGATCACGGAACAAGCTGTTTGTCATTCGTACGTAGCGCTGCCATCAATGTTTCTTCCTTGTTGCGCTTACATCTGATGGTGCGATCAACAGACGCTGTCAAGTTCATGCGAGCGTGTGCGGCACGAGGTGAAGCCTTCTTTTCGCGTTTCTTGATTCAAAACGATCTCTTCGTTCCTGTCTTCGAGAAGCTCCAGCATGGCCAACGAAATACCTGTGCTGTCAGCTCCGCGATCTTGGAGATGCTTGCGTTTATCGAGAAGGTGCGTCCTCTCAACGTGAATCTGCTTGGATGCCGTGCCGTTGGACTGACATGCTGCACCTCTTCTGATGACCACCAGAGCAACCTGACATCATTGATCGAGCACATCTACACCAAGTTCTACAGCGCTCACAAGGACGAATGTCCACTGGTTTTCGAGTCCATTCGTAGCCGATATGAAGACGCGTTTGGAAATGCCCGAGCCACCATCGATGACGCCGAACGAGAAAAGAGGAGATCGGTGCACAAGAGCTGCTTCGACGACGACGAGGAGGAACGATACTGGGAGAAGGATGAGCCGACCGATCAAGCCTTCGTCCCATCGCTTTCGCATGACGCACTCGCCGAGGTACGTCAGCCTGTGAACGAACGAAAAAGTTGCACTGGTCCTCATTCTCACCCGCTCAATGTGCAGGTGGACGTGCGATGTCGAGCCCCCGATGCCGAGAAACTCGTGGATTACCCTGACGACGATGACGAACCTGCGTCTCCTCTAAAGGAAGGCGACTTGGTGGGGCGACTACTCCCATCGCCGAAGGAGGGCGCAACGAGTCCGTCAGGAAGTGAGAATGCAGCAAGTGCACCGACCGACGTGGAAGACGAAAACGATCTGAAGTTACCTGTGCGGGAGAAGAAGCAAGAAGATAACACCGCATTCCTCGCTGGTGGGCTGAACGCTCGAAAAAACGCGACGAAGAAAGTCAAGTCACCGCAGTACAAGGCAATGTTCGAGCAGATCTCGTGGTCCATCGGATCTGGCAGTGGATCCCCGAAGAAAGCGAACGAGAATTCGCCAACGTCGCGCTCGTCTCCGTCGACAGACGCTACATCGCCGCCTCACGTCGAAGCAGCGTCGTTGATCTCGAAACGAAAGCTTGAGATGGAGGATAACGCGTCGTCACCGGACTCGATTCTCAAGAAGACGAAGACGTGTACTGCTGTTAGCTCCAGCTAAGCCCTGCTAGTGATAGTTGTAACGTTAGAAGTTCTGGTCATCCTTGAACCGTAATGGTATCGTGTCCGCATGGACAAATAGAGGGACTCCCAGCCTGTGGCGTGTTGACTCAAACTCTCCATGTCTCCTTGTAGCTTCCAGTAGCGTGCTCGTGGACTCGTTCGAGCTCCAACAATCGAATGTCGGCCCGAAATCGCACGAAGAGCTGTTGAATGCGCTCTTCGAAAATCCCAGAACCCGGTGTGTTCATCCTTGCGATCGTGTCGTGGAGGAATTGCAGCGCTTGTTGCAGACTTGAGTCTCCTCGGACTCGTGGGAGCGCGTTGAGACCATTGCCATTTTCCATTCCTCCATCGTTCCGTCCCAGTGTGGATGTGGCTCCCGAGTTCACCTCTCTGTTGAACTGAGCAAGTTCCAAAGCTGATGATGCTGGATCGCACCGCTTCCTCTTGTTCGTCTGTTGGCCGGGGTGGCGTTCTTGATGGATGGATTGCACGGCTGGACACATTCGCATGAGTATTCGTTGTGCATCTATGAGGGACGACACACTTACGCTGAGGATTCTGGCTCAGACGAGGAGGTCGCTGCACACGGCCACTCAAGGTGGCGGAGTTACAATCCTCCTCTTCTTCATACTCTGGGATAACATGAATGAGGCCATGAGCAACCTTATGGCTCTCATCGAGTGAGCTTTTCGGGGAAGACACTCTAACACTTCGACGGATGGGTTGGTCAGCTGGAGCTCGTTGCACCTTGACTGCGATGGCGTGGGTTGATTCCCGAATTGCATTAGGCAGTACATGCCGCTCAATCGCCGGAGTCGTTTGACGCCATCCATCTGAGTGCCTAGAGGATGATTGTGTTGTCTCAGGTGACGTAATCGGGTGGTCCGTGTTGTTGCAACTGGATGATGCGTACTTGTCGCCGCCTTCGTCGTCATCCACAGGGTTTTCTTGGCTGACGGCGCTGATATCTGGCTCGACAGTCGTCGGAGCGGCTGTCCGCTGGCGCCTCTCAGTGGCTTGCTGCAGTACACGTTGGATTGACTTGGCGCCTCGTTGCATGCGCCGTGCGATTTCTGCTGCACTGACACCTTGTTGATGAAGCGACAGGATCTTCTCGCGCTCTTCGTCCGAAAGCCACTTGGCGCGTGCCATCGTCTTCAGTCGAGTCTTGCGAGCGAGAGGAAAGAGGAAAATGAGACAGAAGAAGAGGAAGAAGCACTCGAGTCTTTCTTGTGCGCGAGGAAAAGCCAATTCGAAAATGAACAGCGCGCAGAACTGTCGACAGCGTTGACGTTTCGACCCCGCACCAACAAAAGGCAACTTCAACTTGGTCACTATTGGCCGTATGTCACTATCGTGAGGTTAGTTTACCAAGGGCACTTTGTCGAGGGATTTGTGCGGATGACATTCGCGGTCCATGTTGCTGTCGACTCGGATGGCAGCGACACGAGCGATGCCGGCGATGATCGACATCGGTGCGAACCTGACTGACCCGGTGTTTGTGGGGAACTACCGCGGCAAGCAGAAGCATATGGTAGTGACGATGCCCTCGCGACACGCGAAAGGAGAATTTTTGTTCTCACGCGTGTGATGTCAGGATGATTTGGACATCGTGTTGCGTCGGGCGAAGACGGCCGGCGTCGACAAGATCATCGTGACTGGTAGGCATGGAGCACCGCAGGTTCAGCGCTACAAGGTCTATCTGACGATTGATCTGGGTTTCTAGCTGGAACGCTCTCCGAAAGCCACGAAGCGATGAAGTTGGCTCGAGAAAAGAGTCGTCTCACCGACGGCCCGCAGTTGTTCAGCACCGTCGGCGTTCATCCCACGCGCTGCCGTGAATTTGAAGAAAATGAAAACGGATTGGACGCAGACGCATATTTCAGTGCTCTAGAGGCAGCTTGCAAGGAAGGGATGCGGGACGGCACGGTTAGTTCAACACCAGCTTTGTGTTTATCCCTTCTCCCGATTTTAATTGAACTATTTGTAGGTTGTTGCAATCGGAGAATGTGGACTTGACTACGACCGCCTCGAGTTTTGTCCGAAGGAAACGCAGTTGAAGTATTTCGAGAAACAATTTGAGCTCGCAGAGCGAACCAAGCTCCCCATGTTTCTCCACAACCGGAACACAGACGGCGACTTCTATGGTAAGCGAATCCCATCTACTTCTCAAAACATGCTCCACCCTACTTCAACATCATTTTTTCCTAGCCATCATCTCCAAGAATCGCCACCGTTTCACCAACGGTGTTGTACATTCGTTCACTGGAAGCACCGAAGAAGCCATGAAACTGGTTGAACTCGGCTTGTACATCGGTTAGTTGTCGTTGTGATCGTATCGCCATCGAAGTAAAGCTGATCCCTGGTGACTGATACCCAGGAATCAACGGTTGCTCTCTCAAAACCGAGGATAATCTGGATACTGTCCGAGCGATTCCAGCTTCTCGCTTAATGATTGAGACGGGTAAGTGGGATCCCAACTCCGATGCTGCAGATCAGCGTCATTGTATGGCATTCCTTTTGTAGACGCTCCTTGGTGTGATATTCGAGCCACCCATGCTGGCTTCTCTCACGTGAAGACAACGTGGCCGACGAAGAAGGCAGAGAAGCATGATGATAATGCAATGGTGAAGAGCCGAAACGAGCCTTGCACTCTGATGTACGTTAGTTGGTTATGATGGTGCGATGCTCACCCATTCTAACATTCGAAACGTGCGTAGCCAAGTTCTCGAAGTTGTGAGCGCTGTTCGAGGTGCGGACCCAGCTGAGCTGGGTTCCCAGGTCCACGAGAATACAATCAATGTGTTCTTTCCATCCAGTTAAGTGAGACCGCGATGGAATCGTCTTGTCTCCGAAGAAATATGGTCACTTCGCCACAGAATACACGCTAACCAAATGCTTGAACAACAAACCGACCACTTGTCTCCAGTTCATCGAACCATCCGCTAACTTGCTCGCTATTCTCGATTCTTCGACGTTGGTCAAGACAGAGAATCTCCCTAACTTGTTTCGCCATCGCATTGCGCCCACACACATAGATCATACTATGTGGTGAAGACGTAAGGACCCTGTAAATGGTTTCAACCTCGTCCGACACAACATCTTGCACGTGCTGACTTGGCGGACACGTCGGCTCTGCCGAGAATGCAAAGAAAACGCTCACAGAACCATCACTTTGCCACTGTCCAAAGTCTTCGTGGAAGACGATCGAGTCTCTGTCAGTACAGCCGACAAAAAGCAGTTGTCTTGGTCGACTTGAACCATCGGCTTGGAGGGATGACCTGTTTTGCCTATACTGGAGTAGCGCACGCATCGATGCCATCCCAACTCCAGTGGCAATCATCACAATCGGTGCGGTGCTGTCTAGTGGAAGGCGAAGTTGCGAGGGTGATACGTATCCTCTTATGAGACGTTCGCGTTGTGGATTGTCAACCTGATCGTGGAAAAATTGCGCTGCGAGTCCTTCGGGTGCTCCATGACGCCCTAAGGAGACGGCGAACTGCAGGCCGTCAGGTATCGACTCTCTTGAAGAAGCAATGGAGTAAACTCGGGGCTTGATCGTTGCGACCAAGTTGACGAATACCTCGAAAGACATTCGGAGACTCGGCGCTAGTTCAAACACGTGAAGGATGTCCTTGTGTTGAACAAGTATCTGAGCTTTGAACGCCGCAGAC
Organism: Pythium insidiosum; assembly: GCA_022836835.1. NCBI lineage: Eukaryota > Oomycota > Peronosporomycetes > Pythiales > Pythiaceae > Pythium > Pythium insidiosum. Next base: position 728,935 of record JAKVDI010000006.1, read on the forward strand.
CCATCCGTCGAAGACAAGTACTCCAGCTTTTCGCGCTCACTCGATACCGTAACCAGTTCAGCTGCAACACGAAGAAACTCTCGCGTTATTGTTCGAATCTCCAGATATTCGGTTAGTGCTCTGCGAATGGTGCACGGAGACGGAAAAGGGGGGTGGCTTGAGCGGCGCGAGTTCTCCACTTTCAGCTCCACCCACTGCTCCAAATCGAAGCCAAATGCTGCAGCAACTCGCTCAACATCCTCTGTTTTGTTGTGAGGAAACACCGCAACAAAATCAGCTGGCTCGAAGTGTTGAGGAGGCACTGTGAAACGAAGTTGCACGAGAAGAACGCGGTTCGACTTCGGGCGCTCGATGGTGTCAAGACCTTTCTTCCCGGTCATCATGGCAACACTGTGAAGCTCTGCAATAAAATCGCGATGATATGAGTTGTTTCGGATGAGTTGAGTGGCTTCACTCGTTTCGCTGCTACCGATTGTTCCCGGGGTCATGATGTTGAGGCAACGATATCGCAGGTGGATCGGGTCTCTGTCTAAATCTCGCAGAATCGACGATGATGGACCATCTGACTGAATGTGAACGACAGGTTCGTCGGCGAGTCGCTCACTTGCAGTTGCTGTCAGAACATTGGTTGAGCCAGACCGACTCGACAGTCTCTTGATCAACGCTGGAGATACCTCTCTCGCCGAGCGATCGGTCGTACTCCGGTTGTGGTGAGGAAGCTGGTGAAGTAACTGGGTTTTCCATATCTTAAACGTGGACTCAATGTCATTGCTCACATCACCAAGTGCCGTGTTGAGCAGTCGGCTTGCGCCCAAGTCGGTCAGCTTGGCGTCAACAAACTTCGCCATCGCATTGAATGTGAGAAAACGCGAATCTCCCACACCAAATACCGCGAACTGCATGCCGACAAGAAGCTTGTGACGGCTGTGCGCGACGCTGTCAGGATCACGGCCACGCAGCCAAGACAGAATACCACCATGATGTTTCGCTTCTTGAGATGCTTTGTGAGACACTTGCATGGGAATTTCAGTAATGACCGTTGCGCTAGGATCAACTAAGTCAGTTGAGCTCCGACGTAGCGGCGCGTCACAGGTATCACTGAGCCACATATGAAAACGCTCAGCACTGGGAGACGGCGACCCAGCGAAATGAGTCGACACGATGAAGACAAAGAGCCGCGCCTGTGTGCGTTGAGTGGGCAACATGAATGCGTCCGGGTGAAACGTCGCGAGGCTCTGGAGGCTGAGGTTGGGACCACGTTGCGAGACATCGTTCGCGAGCTCGTGCGCGAACCGCTCTGCCATTCCATTCAGGGACCCGTAATACACCTCGACGTCGGAGATCGCCGCGAGTGCAGCGATTCGTCGCGCTCTGCGAAACGGCATGGAGAACCGCCTCGGCGGACGAGCCGGCGGCATCAGGTTGACGGAGTCGACAGGAGGTCCGAGCGATGCAGACGGCTGCGACTCTCCGTCTCTCGGCTGCACTTGGATGCGGTGTGCGAGCGTCTCTGCTACTGCCGCATCGAAATGCGCCTGCGTATGGCGCCGAGGCACGGACAACAGCCCCATCTAGAGCCCGTCGAGGGTCGTTGCTGAGGCTTGATCGCCGACGACGTCGTCTGTTCCCGTCTTGTCTCGAATGGCTGCGGAGGCCGCACAGACGCTGGCGTCGTGCGTCGTGCGCTATCTTGGGCGCTGCACTGACTCCACCAGCAACAGCAGCAGCAGCAGTAGCAGTAGCAGCATGCGTCTCATGTCTTCCCTGCACGTGGACGTACGTGGATCCGCAATGAGCGAGTGTCGCTGTTACGATGTCATCTTGTTGTTGTCCGACCGTCGTTCCGCTTGCATGAAACCAAAACGAAAACCGCCAACTTCAACTTGTCTCCAAATGTTCCGCATGCTCGAGTTTGTATACCGCGTGTGCTGGGGACCTTGCCGAGCGTGTTGCCGGCGTGACGCAAGCACTGTCACAGCCTCCGACCTGTGGTACTCCGCGATTGGCTCGCATCGATTGGCCGAATATCCGCACGAGCCAATCAAAACTTCAACCGCGGCCAAGAGAGCGAGCGATCCACCGGGCGGCGCGTCGGCTGTCGACGTGAACGTGCATCGAGGCAGCAGCCGCCGCAACACAAGCAAGAGGGGGGAGCGAGTCCAACACACGACCAACAAACCAACAAACCACCAACGCGCGAGCCAACATTTCCATTTTGGACCCGACCCACGGAAGACGAATCACCATGGCGGCCCCGGTGGATCACTCGAACCCGATCACGCTCTCGCGCTTCATTCTCGCGGAGAAGGAGCTGCAGACGAATGCGGATCTCTGCCTGCTCTTCTCGTCGATCGAGCTCGCGTGCAAGGTCATCGCGAGCGCCGTGCGTCGCGCCGGCCTCTCGGGTCTCTACGGCCTCGATGGCTCGGAGAACTCGACGGGCGACGCCGTGAAGAAGCTCGACGTGCTCGCGAACGACATCTTCATCAACTCGCTCAAGTTCTCGACCAAGATCGAGGTCATGGTCTCGGAGGAGAACGCCGAGCCGATCTACCTGGACAACCTCCCGAGCGGCAGTACGTGCAACGGAGATGAAGGCCTCAGAGCCAATGACTGAGCGCTTGTGCACTGTAGCCAAGTACTGCATCGCGTTCGATCCGCTCGACGGCTCGTCCAACATTGATTGCAACGTCTCCACGGGCACGATCTTTGCGATCTACCAGCGCGAGCAGTCGGCTGCGGGCGGGTACGAGGTCTTTTCTACGTTAAAGGGTCGGAGGCCGAGACTGACGAGATTGATAGCATCAAGGACATTCTGCAGCCTGGCAGCAAGCTCGTCGCTGCTGGCTACTGCATGTACGGTAGCTCGACGCAGCTCGTGCTGACGTGGGGTCGTGGCGTGCACGGCTTCACGCTCGACCCCACGATCGGAGCGTTCATTCTGTCGCACCACGACATCCGCATCCCTGAGAAGCCGAAGACGGTGCGTCCCCTTAGACTCGGTTACAGCGCAATGATCAACATGTCTCATGTCAAAAAATGCTTGACAACAGATCTACTCGTGTAACGAGGGCAACTACTCACTCTGGGACGCGCCGACCAAGGCGTTCGTCGACGAGTGCAAGAACAAGCCGTCGCCGTACTCGGCGCGTTATGTCGGCAGTATGGTGTCGGATGTGCACCGCACGCTCCTCTACGGAGGTATCTTCATGTACCCCGCGGACAAGAAGAGCAAGGACGGCAAGCTGCGTCTGCTGTACGAGGCCAACCCGATGTCCTTCATCGTGGAGCAGGCGGGCGGCATGTCGACGACGGGCACGCAGCGCGTTCTCGACATTGTGCCGGTGCGTTTCGTCGAGTGATAGCCGACACGCATTGAGGGGATGAAGAATGACTAACGTTCTTATGGATCGCAGACGGATATCCACCAGCGATCGTCCATCTTCTTGGGCTGCGAGCGCGACGTCAAGCGTGTGCTCGAGCTCTACGCCCAGCACAAGTAAACAAAAAATGGGCGAGTATCTCCACGGATGGCACCTCGAGTCGGTGCCAAATGCTCTTCAATCATCAGTATTCCAAGCTTAATCCACTCTTGCGTCGCATGAATTGTCTCTACGATATTCGCGCCTCACATATCGGCGACTGCATACTTGTACGCCTCCTCGCTCGTCGCCGACTGCGCATTCTGTCGGAGCATGACCTTCTCTTCCCAGCCGGTGCCGCGTACAATGCCATCCCAACGGTATCCAGGCGAGATGCCGAAGCGATTCGGAGGCGCCGGTGGACCCATGTACTTGGGCTTGGCGTCACGCGACTCCTTCGCCTTGGTTTTCTTCTTGTCCTTCTTCTTCTTCTTGGAGCCCCGCTTCTTGTCGCCGTTATCCTCAAAGAGCTCATCGTCTTGGAACACTTTGCTGTTGATTGGATCGAACGCACGCACGCGCTCTCGACGCATGCGCTCCAACTCCTCGTCGTCGTCATAGCGCGCGAACGGCGCCTTCTTCATCTCTTCCATCAGCGCCTGCTGCGACTTGCGTTCCTCTTTTTGCACGCGGCCTGTCCCCCATTCGTATGCCTCCTGTGCCTCGCGCTTGCGCTTACCTTCGAGGATCTCCTGCTGCCGAACCATCTCGTTCAGCATGTCGAGCTTGCGGCCCTTCCGATCTCGGTACACAGTCTCTGCGTTGTGACCCATATCTTCAGCGTTCGCGCCCCGCAGCGCGTCCATGTGCTCTGCCTTCTTCTTCAGATCCGCGGCGAACTCCTCCGCCGTGAACAATCCAGCGCGCGGCTTGTACTCCTCTGTTGCTGTTGCTTCTGCCTTGTTCTGTGTTTCCTCTTGCTGAGGACGCGGCGGTTCTTTGAGCGTCGACTCTGGCACGGAGCGAGCACGACTCGCGCTAGAATCGCGACGTGGACTCGATGAAGATCGACCACGTCGCTCGCGCTGCGGCGACAACGATGCAGAGGCTCGCCGACGACGATCTTCACGACGGCGACGGTCTCTGGAGCGAGATCGTGAGGCTGACGGACTGCGGCGGTCGCGGGGACGAGGCGACCGTGACCGAGAGCGAGATCGAGATCGAGATCGAGAGCGCTGGCGCCGACGCTGTGAGCCGCGCCCTCTCGAGCGACTGGTGCTTCGATCTCTGCGACGGCTGCGGTCCCTGGATGGCGAGCGGCGATTTCGCCGACTAGTGCGAGACGGGGAGCGCGCAGCTGGCGGCGGAACGTCGCGCCCGAGCGAGTCTCGACGCGTGGATCGACTGTCAGCGGTCGCGTCCTTCGCTGTGAGGCTCGCACGTCGGCGTCGTGGCGGATCAATGTCGTCCTCCGAGTCAGAAGCGGCGTCACGTTTCTTCCGGCGGCGTGGAGGTGAGGCGTCATCGTCCTCCTCTCTATCATCGCGAGAAGAGCGCGGACGACGCGGCGGCGATTCATCCTTCGTGCTTGTCGATCGCCCATTGCGACGTGGAGGGGACGCATCACTGTCTGAACGAAGGCGATTGCGGCGAGGCGGCGAGGCATCGTCCTCTCGTGCACGGCGCCGTGGCGGTGAGAGGTCATTGTCGTCATCTGCTGCCGTTGTTTGTCCACGGCGTCGACGTGGTGGACTCGCATCATCTTCATCGTCACCGCGCTTTCGAGCCGAGGCTGCGCTTGATGACCGTGGGACTCGGCGTCTCGGTGGCGAGAGATCCGTGTCATCCGTCGAGTCTCCGCGTCGCCGTCGCTTGCTGTCGCTCTCCTTCATCTTCTGCTGTTGTTCCAGTTCGTCTTTGAATTCGTCTGCATTCACGATTGTCGGGAGATCCTGTGCGTCGACGACTTCGCCGTCCGCGATCACGACGGGTGCCTCATCTAAGCAATGAGCACAGCGCAAACGTCAACCAGTGGAGCCACCAGTCAGTCATGACGCGGTGACATACCTTCGGCTGCATCCACCTCCCATCGCTGCTCGATGTCTGCGCGTGCGGGAGCGCTTTGTGTCCAGTCGTCGTCCTCATCGACGATGCGGAGACTCGTGCTGTCGCCTCCACTGCGTCGGTCCTTCTTCTTCTTGACTTTCTTGCGGAGCTTCTTCTCGGTCGCTGCGGGCTCTAAACACGCCACAGACACGTCAGCAACCCAGCGATAACCTTCTGGCGCAGGTACACCACGGAACGCACCGCTGCCGCTGGACATATAGCGCTGAAGGTACTCGAGCTTCGACGTCATCGGGTCCCGTTCGGCGATCACGAGGAGATCTCTCACTGTGGGCAAGTTTCGCGACCACGCAAAGACCGAGATAGTGACATGTTTCATTTGAATGACATTTTAGTTGGTGTAGTCCACGTAAACCTAGACAGGATGGAGGGCTAACTCAGGCGGTGAGCAGTGCGACAAGCCCGAAGGATGCGATGGCGCCGAGGCCGAGACCGATCGACAACGCGAACAGCATGACGGTGCCGCCGATCTCCTTCGCCTGCGAGGAGGGCAGCAGCGCTGGGTAGCGCATGAGTGTCTGCGTGTAAAGAAGACCGTGCGTGAATGCGCAGAGCAGCATGAAGATCGCGGGGAACGCGTCGTGGCGGAAGAGAACGGGCAGAGCTCGCGCCTTGTCGACGCCGTGCAGGTTGCAGAGCATCCACAGCGGCAGGAACAGCACGCGCGCGGCTGCGAGCAGCAGTATCCACCGTCGCGATGGCGTCGGTATCTTTGGCGCACTCCACCGCCCGAGAAAGTCTCCCGCATTGAACAGAACGAACGTCATCGGGACGAACAGATCACGAAACACGCGACCACGCGATGGATCCATCGCGTGAACGAGCGACGTCACACCAGGGAAGAGAGCCGTCGTCACGAACGAGAGACAGCTCACAGCGAGCACGTGATGCCGGATCGTGCGCACCACTGAGCAGACCGTGGCTGGCTTGGAGGTCCGACTGAGCAGCGGGAGATCGGCGTCGGCGTCCTCAAGCGCGTCGTCTGTGTGGCGGACAGCGGTGCCGTGATGACGCGGATTCGGATGCACCGCGTGCTTGAGGTCCTGGAGCTCGCGAAACGACGGAGAGACCGAAGCAGCGACAAACGCGAGTGTGCTGACGAGCACGATGGCGCTCGTCGCAGCGAAGTAGAGGAACGCGCTTGTGTCGGCGTCGGCTATGGGGTTTCCGTCAGACGCACGCAGCGACTTCACCTCTGGCGTCGCCGCTTGAATGGCTACGTTACTCGCGGCGATGACGACACCAGAGATCCCTTGTCCTGTGATGAGAGCTGGCGTGGCCGCCGTCGGGAGCGTCGCAACGAGCCGCATGAGTCCATCTTGCAGCGTCGTGTTGGCCCATGACACCGCGACGATGCTGATCATCGTGAGGTGGAAGAACGCGTCGCCGTGCCACGTCGGCATGCACGTCAGCGCGGTGTGAGCGACGAGGATGAGGAACACACACACAAGCGCCGACAGCACGGTCCGAGTCGGCCGCGAGTGTGACGCCGGCGAGTTGTCGGCTGCAGCGACGCAGGTGGTCCGCACGATCATCGTCGCGAACAGCGTCGTCATGAACGCGGTGTTGAACCAGTTCACGAACGTCGTCGCGTACGCAGTGCCTTCAAAGCGCCGCCGGAAGTACGCCTGCGCCATCATGAACGTGCTGAAGGCGATCGTGGAGCCGATGCCGACGACAAACAGCGTCGCGGAGATGGCTCGGGCGACTGGCATCGTGGCGTCGACGAGTCAGACAATGAGAAAGAGAGAGAGAGAGAGAGACAGAGAGTCACAAAGTGACTGTGTCCCATATACAAAGGGCGACATCCACTCATTTGGGCGTCTGCGCACCGAGGGAACTCCGCGTCATCTTCGGTCCCGCGGGTTCCCGACTCGGGAAGCACGCGTGATCCGAGGGAAGTTGAAGCTGGCTGGTCCGTTGCAATATGAGAGGGGAATTGATCACTGCTTGTATGAGACGCATGGGTCGATCATTCCTAATATTGCAACGCGTCACTCAGTGCCTGGAGGAAACGCACGAAAAGATGAAGCGGGAAGGTCACGAGACGAGGTTTCGTATAGCATTTAAGTCGTGAGGCGCGGCGCGGCTTCATGCTATAGCCTGAAGGACCAGACTCACGGTCGGAGCATCGCGTAGAGCACGAATGTGACGAGCGAGCCGGTCGTGAGCCCGAGCGTCAGCAAGAAAAACATGATCGTGCCGCCCATTTCCTTCTCTTTGGCGCCTCGCAGCACCGACGGGTAGCGCATGAGCGACTGCGTGAAAAGCACGCCGTTGGAATAGAGCAGCACGACGACAAACAGCAGCGGGAAGACGTCGCTGTGGAAGACGACGCGCGTGATGACCTGGTTGTGGTTGTTCTGCAGGTTGCACAGCATCAGCAGCGGGATGAAGGCCGCTCGCAGGACCGTCATCCCGAAAAGCTGTCGCCCCGAGAGCACCGGCCACCAGTTGGCTGTCCACCGTCCGACGAGATCGCTGACGTTCACGACGACGAAGAGCGCGGGCACGAAGAGGTCTCGGAAAAGGCGCCCGCGTGCTGGGTTGGACGAGTGCAGCAGGGACGTGAGACCTGGAAACGCCGCCAGCGAGACCATGAAGACGAGAAAGATAGCGGCGCCGTAGAAGCGGATCTTGTACACCAGCTCCACGAGATAAAGCTCTCGTTCTTCTTCCTCCTCTTCGCTCGCGCTGCCGGCTCGATCGTGCCGACTGAGCAGACTGGACGCCATGGATTCATCGTCGTCCTGATCCTCCATGTCGGTCGTCACAGCGCTCATTCGTGCCGTGTCCTTGTGGGGAACTGCGTGGTGGTAGTGGTAGAACCGGAAGAGCTCCATGCGAGTCAGCGCGATGAACGCGAGCACGCTGAGCAGCACGACGGCAAAGACGAACACGAAATACACAAACGCGCTCAGGTCGGCGCCACTTTCTGTGTCCCAGTTGACGAAGAAGAGCGGAGCTGCGTCCGTCGGCTTGGGCTCCTGGTTCGCGGCCATGATGATCAGGTTGGACGACGCCACGACCACGCCTGCCATCGCTTGGCCCGATACGACGGCTTGTGTGAAACGAGGCGGGAATGTCGACACGAGGCGAAGCAATCCGTCCTGAACCATGGAGTTTGCAGCTCCGACAACCACGAGACTGACCATCGTGAGCTGGAAGAACGGCTCGCCGTGGAACTCGGGCATGCGCGTGAGCACCGTGTGTCCCAGCATGACGCTGAGCACGACAACAAGCGAAGCAAACACGGTCTTGACGGCGCTTGGCATGCGATCGGCGATGCACACCGTGCGCACGAGCATCGTGAGCAGCGTGGTGATGTTGAGCGCTGTGCTGAACCAGTTCACGAACGAGTCTTCGTACGCGGTGCCCTGCAGGCGCATGCGGAAGTAGTCCTGCTCTGTGACAAACACGTTCCATGGCAGCGACGACGCGATGCCGAGCAGAAAGAAGATGCCAGAGACAGCAGTCGACGGGCCTCGGGGCGCGTGGGGCTTCATGGCGATTGCGCGGCTTCTCTCCTTCCCGTCCTTCGATTCAGATCGCGCCGTTTTCTTTTGGGGAGGGGTGGTGTCGGTTCAACATGCGAACCTAGCGAGCGACCTTCGTGCGACGTGCGTGGATCACGTTAGGTTAGTTTTCTACATTAGTATGCTGGGTCGTCTTCTACCCAGATTTTACCGTCATTTACAACAGATGACTGCAAGATATATTCTGGACATAAATCAAGGTAAGTTGGACTTGATCGCTGCGTTCTGGGAAGTTCAGTATACCGTGTTTTGGGATTCGCTGGCGTCTGTGAAGAACCGTCGCGAACTCCAAGTTGTCGATCAGACGGGATCCTTTCTTCTTCGTGGGGTCATCATGTGGAGACCGAGGATTCAGATCGTGATGGCGCGGAACGACAGTGGAGACGACGAGCGACGTCCAGAGGACGAGCGGATGCGTGACACGGCTGGAGATGACGACGACGACGACGAAGAGGAGGAAGAAGAGGAGGGGGAGGACGGCGGCGGCGACGACGACGAGCAGTGGGAGCCAGAGCACGCCGACGACGTCAGCGACGAGGAGCTACGCGAGTACATTCTCAGTCGCTCGCAGGCGCGCGGCGACAACAACGCAAACGCGCAGAGTCTGCTGCCTGCCGACGTGCTGTCGACGGTGCAGCGCGTGTTCGGGGACCAGCCGTTCATGCCGATGCGCTTCGTGCGCACGGACCGCGAGCGGCAGCAGCAGAGCGACGTGCTGGACGAGCGCATCGCGCAGCAGCTTCGCGGCTACGAGTCCAACGAGTGCAGTGATCCACTTGCGGCACGGCGCAAGAGCATGCGCAACCGCCATGTGTTCCACGCGTTGTGCCAGCGCGAGCAGTCGGGTCGCAACTCGAAGGCGCAGATGGTGCATCTGCAGGAGACGTTCATGCCGTTCCAGCAGCACAAGCACTGCAAGGTCGTTGATAATCTCGGTGAACGTCTCTACTGTGGTGACTTCAACTCGACTGGGACGCGCTTCCTAGTGGCTGGTCAGCTCGCACAGATTCTGTTGTACGACACGACGGACTGGCACCGCCGTGCGTATCTGCCGGCGCGCGAGGTACAGTGGACGGTCACGGACGCCAAGTTCATGCCCGACGATCGCAACGTGATCTACTCGAGTATCACGAGCAATGTGCGCATGGTGAGCGTCGACTACGAGTCCACGCAGCGCGAGGAGGTCTTCTCGCTGACAAGCAACCGCAATCGACCAGACGAGCGGCGGCATGCACTCCACCGCAGCCGCTTTGGCGTGTGGAGCATCGATATCAACGCCTCAGGGACCGAGTTTGTCGCGGGCACTGGAAGCAACGCGGTCGTGCTGTACGACATGCAGACCCGCACGACGCTGTGCCACGCACAAGGCCACCAAGACGACGTGAACGCCGTCGCGTTTGTCGACGGGCCGCTGCACTCGAACGTCTTCGTCAGCGGTTCGGACGACTGCATGATCAAACTCTGGGACCGACGCGTGCTGTCCGAGTCCGACCCGCAGCCGCAGGGCGTGTTCCCTGGACACATCGACGGCGTGACGTATATCGCGTCGCGCGACGACGGCTACTACTTCATCTCCAACGCTAAAGACCAGACCTGCAAGCTTTGGGACATCCGCAAGTGCTGCTCTGCGGCAGACTACGAGCGCTTGCCGCGTTTCCGCAAGCCATACATGTGGGACTACCGCTTTCAGGACTTTCCGGGGCTGCACAGGCCGCCCGTCGACCACCCGAACGACCGCTCTGTGATGACGTACCGCGGCCACCTCGTGGCGGAGACGCTGATCCGCTGCCACTTCTCGCCACTGGACACGACAGGGCAGAAGTACATCTTCTCGGGCTCGGCCGACGGCCGCGTGTACGTCTACCACACGCTCACAGGCGATCTCGTGGAGATTTTTGCGATGAAGCGCGACGGCCTCACGCGCGACGTCCGGTGGCATCCGTTTGAACCGACGATCGTGTCCCCCGATTTCTACGGCAAGCTCTGCGTCTGGCAGCGTCAAGACTGATGTGATTGATGATGATCATGGATCCATTGTCTCACTTGGGAAGAGCTCCTGTTCATGCTGCGCATCAGAATACATGGGTACATTAATCAGATCGACGTTGTCTGAGTCTGATGCATGTCACTAATTCGAGGTAGCCGTCCAGCCGCATGGCCATGCAGGCATTGCGGTCCGGTTTTTCTGGTGGCTCATGACGGCCGCGATGACGACGGCGGAGATGACGCCGCTGGACGCGACACCAGCAGCGCAGACCGATGCGCCGCCCAAATATGACGCTGGAGCTGCTGACGCCTCGCTCGCTGCAGGAAGCGACGCGCCACTGAGCCCCTGGAGTTCGTGCGACGACGACGAGGAGCTCATCATCGGTGACTTTGTGTCGGACGCGGAGCCGAGCGCGTATCTGCGCTGCACGATGAGCCGCCGCATCGCTGAATCGCTGGTGGCTCGTGAGCGCCTCGGTCCGTACCTCGTGGAGCTGCTCGGGCTGCAGGACGCGGACTGGGCCACGCAGCGCGCGGCGATCCGCGGACTCCACTATGGCAAGTCGGCGCGCCGCGTCATCCTGATCCACTGCGGGACATCTGCGCAGGCCGCGGCGATCCGCGAGCAGCTGCACGAGAAGCCGTGTGCGCTTATCCACCAGCGCGTCATGTACGTCGAGTTCGCGCTGCCTCGCAAGGAGAAGGAGGCGCGCGACAGCTTCCTCCGCGTGGCCAACATCTCTCGGCGGCGCGCGATGGAGGACCCGTCAGCTCGGATCCCCGGGCTCGTGATCCTGCCCGAGTTTGTGACTCGCGAGCAGGAGGCGGCGCTGCTCGGCGCGTTCGACGCCGACGATGGCGCGCGCTGGCTCCGCACGGTGAAGGCCCGACAGGTGCAGCACTATGGCTTCGCGTTCAACTACGACACGCGGCGCTGCGACTCGTCGGCGCCGCTTCCTGCCGACATGCCGGCGCCACTGGAGCCGCTCATGGACGCGCTCGCGACGACTGCGATGGGCGACCGCCCCGACCAGGTGACCGTGAACGAGTACCTCCCGGGACAGGGCATCGCGGCGCACATCGACACGCACTCGGCGTTCACGCCAGCGATCGCGTCGCTGAGTCTCGGGCACGAGATCGTGATGGAGTTTCGGCACCCGGACGGCGTGCGCTGCGAGAGCGTGCTGCTGCAGCCGCGGTCGCTGCTGATCATGACCGGCGCGTCGCGCTACGAGTGGACGCACGCGATTCCGCCGCGCGCGTTCGACGTCATCGACGGCCAGCGCGTCGACCGCCAGCGCCGCGTGTCGGTGACGTTCCGCAAGATCCAGGACACGCCGTGCCGCTGTGCGTTCCCCGTGCAGTGCGACGCGCAGCGCCAGGAGCAGGAGCGACTGCAGGCCAAGCACGGCCTTGCGACCGCCCAGACAAGCGCTGACGGCACGACTGGTGACAACGCCCAAGACCAAGACCGAGAGGACGAGTCGGCGTCGGCGTCGCTGGCGCCAACGCCCGTGGAGCAGCAGTTTGTGCACGAGTTTTACGAGACGGTCGCGCAGCACTTTAGCAGCACGCGGTACAACGCATGGCCGCGCATCGCGGCGTTCGTGCGGGCGCTCGAGCCTGGCTCCTGGGTCGCCGACCTAGGCTGCGGCAACGGCAAGTACATGAAGTGCGTGGACCCGACGCAGTCGCTGATCGTTGGCGGCGACCGCAGCTCGCGGCTCGTGGAGATCTGCCACGCGCGCGGGCTCAACGCCATGGTCTGCGACGCCATGTGCGCGCCGATCCGGTCGCAGTGCTGCGACGCTGCGCTCTCGATCGCGGTGCTGCACCACCTGAGCACGCGGCACCACCGCCTCGCGGCCGTGCGCGAGGTCGTGCGCGTGCTGCGCGTCGGCGGTCGCGGCGTCATCTACGCGTGGGCGCATGAGCAGCAGCGCTCGTCGCGGCGGCAGTTTGACCCCGATCGCCAGGACTTTATGGTGCCGTGGAACCTCGACAAGCGCTTTGCGCAGACACAGACGCAGACGCAGGCGACGTCGAACGAGAGCGAGACACAGGAGTCGCAAGACAGCGTGACGGCGCCGGTCGTCGTGCAGCGCTACTGCCACATGTTCAAGCAGGGCGAGCTCGAGGAGCTCGTGCGCGACGCCGGCGATGCCGAGGTCGAGCAGTCGTACTATGACCAGTCGAACTGGGCCGTCGTGCTGCGACGCGTGCGCTAGAGATGCACAGAGAGAGAGAGAAAGAGAGAAAGAGAGAGAGAGAGAGAGACTGCCACCAACACAAAAAATCGCTAACGCTGTTGGTCGCCATTCGGTGCGTCGTCGACGCTATCGCTGCTACTGTTGCGCTGCTCACTGTCCAGAGATTGCTGCTGCTGGTGTTGCTCCAGCAGCACCGTGGAAGCTCTTGCGTTGCGCTGCGCCGTCGCCTGCATCTTGAACCGCAGATTGTGACTCGGCGGCGTCTGCGCTGCCGGCAGCTCGTACATGCCTGGCGCGATCTCTGACTCGGTCGCCGTGCAGCTCACGTGTCCTGCGCGCCGCAGCGACACGAGGAGATCCGGTCGCTGGCTCGAGCCAAACGTCGATCGCCTGCGCCGCCGCATGAGTCCTCGTCGCGCAGGTGTCGACTCTGCGGCTGCTGCTGCGTCCTGAAGACTCGCGCCTGCCAGCAACGCGGAAAGCTCGGAGCGCTGCTGCTCCGACAGCGGCAGCGTCGGCGACACCATCGCGATGTCGCCCGACTCGGAACGTGGGCTGCACTGGAAGCTCGCGGTGCGTTCCTTGGTCGCTGCCGCCAGAATCTCTCGCGCGTGGCGCGCGCGCGACGTCGCCAGCCGCTGCTCCGTGCGCTGAATCGCGTTGCCAAGCGAGTCAAACGCCCTAGCGAGTTGCTTTGGCGGCGTCGATGTCTGTGAGGACGCGATCGCGGCTTCGCTATGGCGCCTCTGCGCCTCCTGCGACTGGGAGAGCCGCCGCAGCCGTCTCTCGACGCCGCGCGGGACGTCGGAGGAAGAAGAAGGAGAGACGTCCTCTGGTGTCGACGCCGCGTATTGCGCCCCGCGGTCGCGCACGCCGAGCACGCAGTCGAGAATGCCGCGACGGCGCTCTCTGCCAAACGAAAATGGCACTGCGACGGCCTCGGGATGACGCTGTGCGACCACAGACAGACACATTTCCCATCGATCAGTACGTCAGGCACAGCAGCACGAGAGAGAGAGAGAGAGAGAGAGAGAGAGACAAAGAACGCGTACGTCCTTGGCGACGTCGTAGCTGCCGGGGCCGAGCGGACGCAGCTGATCGATCTCAGGCCGAGCGCCGAGTCGATCGCGCGCGGCAGCGACCGTCGACGCACGTCGCGCTGCCTGCACGCGGCGCTCGGTCTGACGGCGGAGATCGTCGGCCGTGAACACGCGGTCAAACTGGCCGTCGAGTTGCGGTGTGTAGTGACTCGGCGATGGGGACGACGCGGCGGAGGATGGTGCTACGGCTGGTCCCTGCGTCCGCGGACGAGAGGAGCCGAACGTCCCCGAGCGACTCGAGAGCCGGCGGTTGAACGGCCGCACTGCGTCGTCCGATGGCGAGTACGTCAGCGGGTTCTGTGAGCAGGAGGAAGAGGAAGAGGCAGACGACGTGAGAGAAGACGTGTGAAGAGAGTGAGGGGGAACTCGCACCGGATCGAGGCGCGCGAGCCGCAGGACATCCGGTCCAAAGCGAGGCGACGTCGATAGAAACGCCATTGAGAGAGAGAGAGAGAGAGAGAGAGAGAGAGAGAGAGAGAGAGAGGAAGATGAAGAGCACAACGAGTCGACCTCTCTGTGTCTTTGTCTATCTCTCTTTCTCTCTGGCTTTGAGGCAGTATCAAAACAAAACAAAAATACCAGAGCCTTTCAAATGAGCGAGTCTCCAATGTCATTGCTGCTCACTGATTGAGATCCCGAGGCTCTCGATTCCACGAGCCAACGGCGCGACGTCTGGTGCGCTCATGTCCTGCTCGCTGCCATCCACAGGCGACTCGTTCGTCGCTTGCCGCTCAGTCAATTGCTGTCGCCGCCGAAGCGCGCGTCGCCCGACACCGCTTTGCTTCCGCTGTCGCCAAAAACAAAAGAGTATCAACTCGCATGAGCGTCTGCGTTGTCCCTCGGTCAACAGCCATATCGTACCAGTGGCAGCGTCTCGGTCAGCGCGCGGTGCCAGTCGCCGTGCGTCGCAAAGTGGATGAGCACGTCGACGACCGTGTTGACGTTGAGGATGTGGTCGAGTCGCTCAGTGATGTACTCCTGAATCGGCAGTCGCGCGGTCGTCACGCCCGCTGCCTCGGCAGTCTGCAGCGTCGCGCCTTTCTTTCTCGACTTGTCCACGATGCCGCCGATGACGTACGTCTTGGAGACGTCGAGCGTTGACAGCACGTTCGTCGAGTCAGGCGACAGGTACACAATGTCCTACCAAGACAGAGAACGAGAGAGAGAGAGAAAGAGTGTGAGGAGAAATGGATGCTTGGATGTCGCTCAGGACGACGACACAGGCGACGTACCGACGGCGCGACGACGTCCGTGATCTCCTCCTTGTCGTGCCAGCGCACGACCCATCGATCTGCGCTGAAGCGTGCGAGCGACGAACGAAGCTCGTCGCTGCACTGGAAGAACCGCAGCTGGAACGGCTGCTGCATGCTCTTGACCGATCCATAGACGAACTTGAGCTGCTTGGACAGACTCCGGAGCTCCTGGGGATACACAGACAGACAGACAGACAGACAGACAGACAGTCGTCGTCAAGGATACACAGTTGTTGCCCCATCGACGGGTCACTCGCTGACGCACCTTGGCATTCATGATGTGGTCGTAGCGCAGATCCATCGCGACTGTCACACGGTCCGAGCCGTCACTGCGCGCTGCGGCCTCGAGTCGCTCGATCTGCGCCGTCTTCTCGCTCTCTTCTGCCAGCAGAAACGCACGGCGCTCGTCTAGTTCGACAGATACCAATCGATTGGGACGGGAGCCATCACAACAAGCTGAGTATTCGGACGCCACGCACCGACAGTCATGCTGTGCAGCAGTTCTTGCCGCTGCTGGCGCTTGCGCTGTCGCTGCGCGCGCTGCTTGTCGGCGCTCTCTCGATCTGCACGCTCCTCCTCGGTCTCATTCTCGATGCCAAGAGCAGCAGCATCGTGCGTCTCGCAGCGTGGAGAGGCAGGGGAGTCCATCGAGTCCATCACAAGTAGCTGCTCGTGCATCACACGTCTGTCAGTCATCAGCATGGCCAGTCGAGCGTCCGTTAGGTGCGGAATAGAAGCGAACTTAACTCAAATGTAGCCATCTCCCATGGCCCAACAGCTCAGCCCACCATACCATGAGTAGCTCCCCCAAATGGTACGTCCAAGTAAACGAAAGCTTGTCCATCATGATGTCATGAATAGGGAAAGTAGATTACTACAGCATTCGCTCACTCACTCGAATTGGGCATCTGTTCACTCAGTCTCCGTCGACGCGTGTGGCGCGGGTCGACACTGTCATCACGCGCGGCTCACGCGTGGGTCCGGCTCGGCGCCGGGGGCAGCGGGTATCCAAAGTCAAAGGACGCTGGATTGACCTCCGAGTCGGTGTCTCGCTCAGAGTTGGTCGTGCCGAGGCGCAGCGCCGGCAGCTGCATCTCGATCTCGGCGACGCGCGTCATCGTCTGTGTCAGCAGCAGCATGCAGTCGTCGTACTGCTTCTCCTGGTCGGCGAGGCGGCTGAGCAGCAGCTTGTTCTGCTCCTCGAGCGTCGCGATCCGGTGGTGCAGCGCGACGACCTCGGCCGAGTTGCGATCACTCGCGTCCGTCAGGCTCGCCGTCGTGTCGCTGCCGTACCGATCCAGCAGCGCCCGTGTCGCCTTGTTGGCTGTCGGCGGTGTCGTCGCCGCCGCCGTGGTATTGTTGTTGTTGTTGTTGGGCTGAGCCTGCTGCTGTGACTGTTGCGGCTGTGCTGCCGCCGTCAACAACGTGCTGCCGTTGCTCAGAATGGAGCCGAAGCGAAGCGAGGACCGCGACGGCATCGTCTGTCGCAGATCTCGCGACGTCAGGTCGCTGGTCGGCAGCGAGCCCGACTGCGCACCAGACGACTTGCGGGTGGCCATCGTCAGGGGCGCTGCTGCTGCGGAGCCGGCTCGCTGTCCGCGAACGCCACGGCCGTTGAGGATGTTGGACGAGCGCGTGTCCTGTTGTGGCAGTTGGCTGTCGTCGTGGCCGTCGCTGGTCTGTGGCTCCATGGGCGGCACCAGTGTGTTGGCGCGCACGCCGTGGCGGTGCACGATGAAGCAGTCGACGCACACGGAGCGCTTCTTGGCGTGGTCCGGCAGCTCGACCTTGCCGCCGACGTGCTTCTTGCAGACAAAGGACCAGCACATCTTGCACTGGTACTTCTTGCGGAACACCGAGAACTTCTTGTAGCAGACCCCGCAGACGCCGCTGTTGAACGCCGCCATGTCGCCTTCAGTCGCGCGCGTCTGCAGCAGCAGCGACTGCTGACGCTGCTGGCGACCGCCGAACATGCTCATCGTCGGTGCGCGCTGCCCACGGTTGTTCAACGCGCCGTACACGCGGCTGTCGATCGGGTCCTCGTCGCTCGGGCAGCAGTGCGACGGGTCGCTCTCGTCGTCAAGCAGCATCGCGGCGGCCTTGTCGCGGCGCTGGATCGTCGTAGAGCGCAGCGCGCTCGTTGTGTTGGTGTTGTTGTTGGTTGGCTGCAGGCCACGACCGGCACCGCCGCCAGGCTCGGTCGCGCGCCACGGCGCTGCCGGGTACACGATGCTGTGGGCGTTGTTGCTGATCGTGTCGTGCGTCGCATGGCTGCTGCTGCTGGGCGCCACGAGCCGCGGCGTGTTGAACGCGAGCATCATGCTCTCGCGCAGCAAGTGGCTTTGCACCTCGATGTCGCGCTTCGCGTGCTCGACGTCGTCGTCGTCCGTGTCGTCGGCGGCGAGCGCCTCGTACGCGCGCAGCTCCTGCCGCAGCAGCGCGATCGACGGCTCGGGAAGTCCTGTCTCGAGCGCGAGCCCGAGCGCGGTCTTGCCGGACGGCGTCTCCTCGACCAGCGAGCTCGGGCGCGCCGCGCACAGCAGCCGCAGCGTCTCGGCGCACACGCCGGCGCGCACCGCGATGTGGATCGGCAGGTAGTGCGCGTTGTTGCGCGTGAGCACGGCCTCGGGAAAGACCTGCAGCAGCTGCGCGACGACGCTCGGCGGCACGTCGTTCTCGGTGCACGCCCAGTGCAGCGGCAGCATGCCGTGGTGGTCGCGGTGCTGCGCGACCTGCGGCTCGCGCGCGACGCGCTCCAGCAGCGCGGACCAGTCCCCCATCTCCGCGAGCCGCACGCCTTCCTTGTAGTGCGAGAACCCGCCGCGCATCTTGGTCGTCATGGGCTGGTACTGCTGCAGAGTGTGGCGGCGCTGCTGTTCTTGCTGGTGGTCGCTGGCCTGGACTTGACCTTGCGCTCGCTCTGGCTGTGGCTCAGGGTGGCACTGAGGCGGGGCCGCTTCAACGTCCGGTGGGCTCAGATGACTGCTCTCGTCCGTGTCGCTGTGGTCCATGGCGTGCGCGAGCCGCATCATGGCGCTCGCGTCGTACAGCGAGTCGGGCAGCACGCGGCCCGTGCTGTCGCGACTGCGCGTGACGCTGCCGCGGCCGTCGGTCTCGGCCATGCGGTCTCGCAGCGCCTTGCGCTCCATGGCCGAGAGCACGGCGCTGCTGCTGCGGTGCGAGCTCGTCGGCGTCGCGTCGTCGGCGTCGTCGCCGCCGTCGTGCTCGTCCAGCGGCGGCTGCAGCGCGTCCGCGGGCACGCCGACCGAGTGCGACGTGCTGGCCACGGACACGCCGCGCATGCGCTCGACCACGGGCGTGAGCTCCATGGAGAGCGGAGAGAGCTGCGCGTCGCCCGTCATGATGTCTGTGGCTGTTGGTCCGTGCGCGCGTGCGTGCGTGTGAGGCGAGTCGGACTCGGACTCGGACGGCGGCAGGCACGGCACAGCTCAGCCAGGAGGAGGAGGAGGAAAGAGGCACTCGGGCGCCAGCACAGCAGCCACGCGAGACAGACAGACAGACAGACAGACAGACGGAAGCGATCGAAGATGCCCGCAAAGCCAAAGCCCGCAGCCTCGCGCTTCTCACGCACACGGATGTCCCCAGCGCGAGCAGCTCATCATCGCGCCATCTCCGCAGGAGCAGCTGGGCTGGCGTCGCGACAATCGGCCAACCATCCGACCGGATAAAATCGGATTCCGATATTCGTTTTCACAGGCACTAGGGCTATTCTTTAGTGGTAAAAGTGGACATGGAGCGGGACCGGGTATCATGGATCAGAGGGGATTCAGGTGTGAGTGCCATGGACACTCGACGGCCAACAACAAGCCGTGACCCCGAGCCCTGGACGGGACCAGCAGTCAACAGCACGACACAGTTCACCCATCATGAGGTCGGCCGCTGACTAAGTTTGGGTACTGGTCTAACCATCCAATTGGGTTGTTGGGACACGAAGAGACACAACCGGCGGAATAAATAGCTACATTTCGCTTTCCTTGCACGGGAAGATGCGATCGAGAGCTGTTGTGGTGCCTCGCTCCGCTGTGGTGGCGCCATGAGTGTGCGCTTCCTGCGTGCTATTAATGAGCACTGCTTCTCTCTCTCTCTCTCTCTGCAAGCGCAGTCGGCTGTCGCTCAGGTGCGCAGGTGCGCTCGACGCGCGGTGTGCCATTTCTAGACTCGAGAGCCCTCTGACTTCAGGTCGCCCGCGCTGCGTTGTCCAAGATGAATGACCCCTTTGCGATGCTTGACCCCATTGGGAAGCCCAAGGCACCGACCATGCCCGCGTACAATGTAGCGCCGCCTGCGCCCACGATGCCCGCCATGCAGCACATGGGCAGCGCTGGGAATGGCTTGGGTATGGGTATGGGCATGGGTATGGGCATGGGCATGGCTACTCCCAGCAACAGCAACGGTATGAGTATGGGTGGAATGGGCGGCATGCCAGGAGGCATGGGTGGGGCGCCTTCCATGGGTCTCGGTGGCCTCGGCGGCGCGCCTCCTATGGGCGGTATGGGCGCTCCACCTATGGGTGGTATGCCCGGAGCCATGAACATGGGTATGGGCATGCCTGGCATGGGCATGGGCCAGCCCCCGCAAGCCGCACAGGCGCCCGTGCTCTACGACAACATCAAGAACCTTCTCCAGCAGAAGCCCAAGGCGCCGGTGGTCGACGACAGCTCGCTCAACTTTCTCGACAGCATGGGCACCGCCAAGGCCAACAGCATCAGTCTCACGTCCCCGACGTCAGCGGCGACGCCAGTATCGGACCCATTCGGAGGCCCCGCAGCGCCGACACCTTCACCTGTCGCGGCTCCCACGGTATCCATCGCAGCGTTTACGTTCCCAGGCGAGACGCCCGCCGCAACAGCATCGCCCGTGGCCTCTCCCAGCGGTGGCAATGGCGGCGCCAAGTCGAGCGCGCTCGCTGAGCGACTGGCCAACAGCCGACGGAAGACGCAGGAAGCGCAGCGCGAGCAGCTCGGGTTCAACGCTGGCGCCTTCAGTCAGTCGACGTCTGCACCGCGCATCTCGCTCAAGGAGATGGCTGGACAGAAGAGTCCGTCGTCGTCGTCGCGAGACTCGCGCGCGCCGTCGCTCGAGGACTTCGCGTCGGGCAAGACGACGCTGCCAAGCGCTGACGACGACTTCTTCGGCGGAGGTAGCAGCGGTGGTGCGATGGTCGCTCCTATCGCTGTGAAGCAGGCATCCTTTGGGAACACAGCGCCGAAGCAAGCGTCGTTTGGAAGCATGACGGCGACGACGACAACGCGCTCGAACGGCGGCAGCCGCACCAACAGCAACTCGACGTTCTCGAGCGGCGACAACGTTCTCGCGGACAGCGACGCCGACTTTGACAAGAAGCTGAACGGAGCGTCGAGCAGCACGGGCAGCTTCGGGTCACTCGGCGTGAATGCCGCCCGCACATCCTCGGGCTCGTCGTCGTCGGCCCAGAACACTTTCTGGTAGAGAGAGTCGACCACGCGCGTGCGTCGCCCCATTATTTCATGCCTCTTTGCATGTCGCTCTCCCTATTTCTCAATCTTCAACCACGTCACACCGAGATCCTCTCTTTCTATCATTCTACTTCTTCTTCGTCTTCGCCTTCTTCGTTGGCTCGGAGCGTAGCGACGCCGTCGCAGCTCTCAACGGGCAGCGCAGAATCTGGGTCGAGTCGCTCAATTCAGCAGAAAATAGCAGTTGTGGGCATCCGTTTCTCTCGCTCTCGCCCGCTTTTTTGCTTCGTCGCAGGGTCAACGAGCGCTCCGAAGCAAACCCGAACGGGGGCTGAAGCCGAGGCGAAGCGACCGGAACGGGGCCGAGCGGAACGGACGCACCGTCAACGCTACTCGCTTCGTGGTCATTTTCCGCCTTGCGCCTGGTTCCGTCACCGCCGCCCGCTTCAACTCACCAGCATCTCTCGTGATGAACGACCCGTTCGCAGCCTTCGACCCGATTAACAATCGCTCCAAGACTGGCGCGACGACCGGCAGCTTCGCAACGCTGCCGACGCCTGTGCCGCTCGCGGCGCCGGCCGCGGGGCCCTACAACCAGTTCAACGGGGCCCCCATGGCGCCGTCGATGGCCATGGGCAATCCCTTTGGCGCGATGCCTCCGACGATGCAGTCGGGTGGCGCTGGCCAGCTCAAGCCGTTCCCCAACGGTGCGTCCTTCATGACACAGCCGTCAGGACCGCCGACGTTCGCCCCAGGACTGGGTGCCCCCGCGGCCCCGGCTCCCGCGATGAACCCGTTCGGCGGCAGCAGCGCTGCCGCGCCGTCGGGCAACAGCAACCCGTTCGGGGCGCAGCCCATCATGTACGACAGCATCAAGAACCTGCTGCAGCCCCAGCCAAGCGACCCATTCGCGACCAGCAGCAGCTACGTCGCCGCGCCGCCAGCCTCGCGGCCTCCGCCGGCGCCGCTCACGACGCAGTCGTCGACGGTCATCGACTTTGACCCGTTCAGTCCGCGAGACTTGACGCCACGCACGCCGCTTGAAGTGAGCGATCGTACGGGCAGTGGCGGCGCGTCGGCGCTCGCAGACCGCCAGCAGAGCAAGCGCCAGACGCAGGATGCGACGCGTTCGCAGCTCACGTTTGACTCGTCAGCATTCCAACAGCACGCGTCGGCAGCGCCGAAAGTCTCGCTCACGGGCCTCGCGCGCCAGGACTCCCACAACAACAGCAAGAGTGCGAGTGCCGCGCGCCCCGCGACGTCGCCGTTCGACGATGGCCCGTTCTTCTCGGACAACAGCGACGCGTTCGCCGGACAGACCGTGTCGAACCTGGACGACGACTTCTTCTCGCCACCGCCAGCGACGGCGACCGGTACAAAGACAGCGGTGGCGGCCGACGAAGCGGAGGACGTAGTAAGCGCTGAGTGTCCACCAGGCGAGTACGACGTGACGTTCGACTCGGGGCGCAAGCTCGGCGTGCTCATGGAGCGTGTGGACGTGTGGGGCGGCAAGCGCGAGGAGCGCCGACAGGAAAGCGCGGTGGTCAAGCTCGTGGTCGAAAACGGCGCTGCCGACCGCGTGGGCGTCACGATCGGCAGCTCGGTCGTCGCGATCAACGGCCGCAGCGTCGCGAACGCGACGTACACGAGCGTGCTGGAGCTGATCAAGTCGGCGCCGCGGCCGATGACCGTCCGGTTCAAGCGCGGCACCGTGAACAAGGACACGACGCAGGGCAACATCCTGACGAGAATATCGAGTACGGCGCTGGCTGGTGGCGGTGGTGGCGGTGAGGATGAGAAGAGATGATGGACTGACACGGTGGTGGTGTATTGCAGACGGCACGTTCAGCGTCGGCAACTTTACATCGGGCAACGCGACGTGGACCCCCAAGTACTTTGCGTTTGGCGGCGCCAAGATGGACGTGCTGCAGCTCTTTGTCTCGCGAGCCGCCTACCACGAGGTATTGCTTGACGCTCTCTCTCTCTCTCTGTGTGTGTGACGTATTCTGTTGTACTGAGCTTGGGGTGCTGTGTCACTAGTGCGTCATCTCGCTGTACGAGAAGCGCGCGGTGCACACGCAGATTCAGTCGTTCCGACTGTGTCGAGACCA
Source organism: Pythium insidiosum (assembly GCA_022836835.1). Taxonomy (NCBI): domain Eukaryota; phylum Oomycota; class Peronosporomycetes; order Pythiales; family Pythiaceae; genus Pythium; species Pythium insidiosum. The sequence continues at coordinate 752,073 of JAKVDI010000006.1, forward strand.
CAAGATTTCGCCGATCAAGACCAAGATCTACAAGGGATACGGTGCGTCTGTTGGGTTCCTCGTAGATCTCCGTCCCCCCTGACTGACTGTCTGTCGTGTATGATGCCCGTGATGTCCACTAGGCAACCTCCACTACTTCTCGCTCACGGTGCCGTCGCTGCGGTTCGTAGCCGCCAAGTTTGCGAGTGAGGACTACGAGACCGTCAAGAACATTTGGACCAACACGTACGACGCCATCGAACGCAAGAAGCGCATGGGCTACTAAGCGCCCCCCCACTGCGTCCATTGCGTCATCATCATCATCATCCTCATCCTTTCCTGCTCCTACTCCCGCTCTCCGATTGCGACCACCTCATTTTTATATGAACGCTCATACGATCTATCTCTGTGTCATTGGGGGTGTTTCCGCGCGCCCTGAAATTAGCATCGCGTCGCTGGCGCAGCGCCATGCAGCATCGCATGTGGCTGCGGCTACGCTTCTCTTCTGCATCAGCCACCGTCGGACCGCCGGTCAGCGCTGGCTGGCTGGCTGGCTGGCGTGACAGGCACCGCCCCGCACCCACTCACGGTTGATCGCAGCACCACTCCTTAATTTGGCGCTCGAAGCATGGGCCGTTTGTCTGCTGCTTCTCCTCCAGTTGCGATTCTTTCCTCCCGGTGCACGCAGCAGAAAGAAGGCGAGCGCCTCTCGACGACCCAGCGCCAGCAGCAAGTGTCGGACGTCTCGGTGGTCGACGACAGCGTCGAGGAACCGGACGAGCAGCAGCAACAGCAAGACCAAGAGGAAGAGGAAGAGCAAGACCCACAGCGAGAGCAGTCGCTCCGAGCGTCGTCGTCGTCCGTCCGAGCTGCGTGGCCGTGGTCTGCGATGAACCACCTGATCCAGGTCGCGCGCCGCACGGGCATGCACGCCGTGGGCTACCGCGTGCAGCTCGTACTGCATCGCATGAACGCGCAGCTGCCGTCGTCGTTCCACAACGTGGAGCTGTGCGCTGTCGTGACGCGGCACAAGAAGCGCGTCGTGACCAAGGGCGCGGCGTACCAAGCAGACAAGAAGGAGATCGTCTGGGGCGACATCCTGCCGTTCACATGCACGCTGTGGATGGCCAAGACGGGGCTGTTCCAGGCCAAGGTCTTCACGGTGCAGGTCTACGACACACGCAATGACCAGCAGATCGCAGCGTTTGAGTTCAACCTCGCCGAGCTCGTGCAAAGCAGCCAGGACGCGTGCAAGGAAGGACTCATGGTCCCGGCGCTCAAGTGCCAGGACCACCGCGCGACACTGTCGCTGACCGTCGTGTCGACCAAAGCCACGGCGCGCAGCAAGGCGCCGCGGTCGCCGGGCGACCCCGAGATCTCGAACGCCGACGAGGTGAGCTTCGACGGCAGCGACCTGTCGGCCATCACGCTCGACAGCAAGAGCTCGCGGACGTCCATGACGAGCACGAGCCGCTACACGCGGCAGCAGATGACTGCTGGCGCGAGTACGGACGACCACAAGGGCGGCAAGACCGACGGCTTGCGCGGTGCGTACCCCGTGTCGGACAATGACGCTGTGGAGCTCTACAACCTGCGCAGCAAGCATGTCGAGCTGCTGCGCACGGTGGAGAACCTCGAAGAGCAATTGCGACAGTGCGAAGGCGACAACGTCAAGCTCGAGAAGCGCGTTGAGGAGAAGGACGCGCTCGTGGCGGAACTGCGTCGCGAGAAGGAGGAACTGGAGCATCAAGTCGAGGAACTGCAGCAGCGCATTCAGGAGCTGGAACGCCGTGCTGCAGATGCCAATGAAGGAAGAGAGGAGGAGGACGGAGCAGCGCGATTGCGGCGCGACCGTCAGCTCAGCAGCGCGTCCGACATGGAGTCGATGCAGGTCGACTTCGCCAAGTACATGGCGCTCAAGGAGGAGCGCGACAAGCTCGAGATTGAGCTGACGCAGCTCAAGGCGTCGCAGCCTCCGCCGGTCGTCGTGCTCGCGACGCGAGACAGCGTGGCGTCCACAATGCTGACGTCGGAGGCGTCTCGCCCGCGGCTTGACACAGGAGAGGAAGACCCCGACAATGATCGCACGTCGGAGGCGTCCTCAGGGAACGAGTACGTGGACGCACACGACCCGCATCTGCTGGCCGAGATCCAGGAGCTGAAGCAGGCGCTAGAGGCGTCGCGAGCAGAGCGCGATCGCCATGAGGAGACCGCGGGGGCGCTACAGACGACGAATACGGAGCTTGTGGCCCAGCTTCGAGACGTGGAAGGCAAGCTTGAGGCGCAATTGGCGGAGGGCGCTCAACTGCGACGCCGACTCGAGGAGCAGCAGGAGCTGATCGACCAGAGCGGAGAGCTGAAAGAGCAGCAGGAAGAGGCAGAGCGCCGCCGTCGCGAGATCGTGGAGGAGGCGAGAGAGGAGAACGAGAAGCTGCTGCGGCAGCTGAGCCAGCTGGATGCGGTGGTGACGACGCTGAAGAAGGAGAAGGAAGAGCTGGTGCAGAAACTGCAGCGCGCGGAAGCGAGCCAGTCGAGAGCGCAACAAGACGTCGCCAGCGCCAACCAGGCAATCAACGAGCTGCAGGGCCGCAACGACGGGCTCTCGGAGAAGCTCTCGGCCGCAGAGCAGGCCAGCGACCGTGCGCAGCGAGAGCTGGAAAGCGCACAACTGACGATCGATGAGCTGCGCGAGGAGGTGCGCGAGCTCGCGTCCAAGCTACAGCACACGCAGACAGAGCTGGACGCACTGCGCCACGGAGAGCTCGCGTCCAGTGCGGCAGCAGCAGCGGCGGCGATCGCCAAGAACCAGGAGCTGCAGGAACGGTGGGATGAGCTCAACGCGCTGAACAATCAGCTGCAGACTCGCGTTGACGAGTTGGAAGAGCGACTCGCACAGACCGAGGCATCCGGTGAGGAGCGCGAGGCAGAGCTGCAGCGTGCTGTGGCTACACTGAGAGAAGAGACCGCGCAGCTGAAGGAGGAGCTCGAGGAGCTGCGCGTGTCCAAGGAGAAGGTCGAGGAGGAGCTGCATCAAAGCGCTCTGGCGCTGCAGGAGGCCGTGGAGCACCAGCGCCGCCTGACTATCGACCACTCGCAGCAACTGGACGAGCTCAAGTCGCAGCAGGATGAGCTGGAGGCGCGCACCGCTGGTGAGGTCCGTGAGAAGGAAGCTGTGGAGCAGGAGCTCCGCAAGCGCGTGGAGGGCCTGGAGCAGGAGAACGCGTACTTCCAGGGCGAGCTGATCGACAGCAAGATGAAGCTGGCGGAGATGACCGCCAAGAACGAGGAGCTCACGTCACAGTTCCACCGCCTTGAGAAGGCGCTGAACGACACCAAGATCAAGGCGACGGCCGCGGAGCAGGCGCTGCTCGCGACGACCAAGAAGAAGTGAGTGATACAGTAACCCCAAAATGTAGCCATCGCTTTGGGCAGGTGCCGTGTGTCCCTCGTTTCGGTGGCGGCGCCAACAAGGGACAGCAGCTCCCCTCCCCCTTTTTTGTGTGCCGACGGTGGTGAACCGAGGAAAAGAACAACACACCACACTGCTGCAAAAGGGGACCTGCGGTGCCCGCAGTGCGTTTTTGCCGGACGCCATCCGGAGCCCCGGAAGCGAAGCCCCGCTTGGCTGTGCACGTCCAGCGTTGGCCCGAGTTGGATCGATCGCCGGATCGATCCATCGATCGACTGACTGATCTCCGGAGTCCGGATACCAACGAAACCAACAACGACACCAACGACACCAACGACACCAACACTCCCAACACTTGCCAAGACCGTCTTGCTTGGCCTCGATTGCACCACAGTAGTAGAAGAAAGAACATGGCGGCCGAACAGGACGACAGCTATCAGGAGACCGTCGCGATGGCCGTCGCTGCCGCTGCCCGCGTGCGGGAGCTGCTGTGGGAGATGCAGCGCGGAGCGGACGGCGTGCCGGGCTCAGCGACCGCCGCCGTCCCGCCTGCGACGTGGAACGACAAGGACCGCGAGGCGGTCGAGCGCGCGCGACTGGAGGAACTTCGCACATGCGTCGTCGACGACGCAGCGCTGCAGCAGCTGCAGCGACTGCCGAAGCGCATGTGCGCGTACGAGTTCAAACCTGGAGACATCGCATGGAACTGCAAGGTGTGCCAGGTCGACGAGACGTGTGTCATGTGCAACGAGTGCTTCATCGCGAGCGACCACGAGAACCACGAAGTCTTTTTCTACTACACGCATAGTGGCGGCTGCTGCGACTGCGGCGACACGGAGGCGTGGGCTCCAGAGGGGTTCTGCACGCAGCACCGGGTGCGTTTGTTTACTATGGGACACGCTCTGTTCATCTTCCGCTCACAGTTGCTTGCGTGTGAACACTACAGGGTGCCCAAGACGCAGATCCAGTTGCATTGCTGCCGCATCGTTTGGTGACAACAGCACGAGCATGTCTTTCAGAGGTGCTGGACCTTGTACTCGAGACCATCACGGAAGCGCGACGATCCTCGATCCTGCAAACGAGTGACATTGAGAACGTGCGCGCGCGATTGGCTCGGGCACCTCCAGATCAGCGTTACTCTGTGCTTGTTCACTACAATGAGTTGCAAAACTCGCACGAGTTTGCGAGTCTGTTGGCTCGCGCGCTGCCATCGATCAGTGTACGTTCGTTAGCGATCGCGCGAGCCTTTAAACTATTGCCTTCATCCTGATTATTGATATGTGTTGCCATCAGTACCAAACACTCAAGATCGTCGGAGAGGCATCAGCGCAGAAGCAGAGTATTGTGCGAGCGAAGGGCACCCGAGACGAAGCGCTCGATGTCGCAGAGGCCCTCAATCGGAACGGACTTGTAGCGTCGGTGGTGCCAAGCGATTACAAGACCAAGATCCCCGTTGTCAGCACTTTATTGCTGTGGCTTGTGTCACTGGCGAATCTATCAGATGGTGTGTGCAGACTGATTTGTGAACAATTCATCTCGCACCACCAACGTCGGCGTGGTTCGTCAAGCTCCTCTGACAGTGACGTCGAGATTCAGAGTGATGGAATGGAAGATGACGATGATGACGAGATGAAAGAAGCAGACACCGAGTATCCGCTTCTTCGAGCCGTGATCTTGGCTGACTCGTTCCTACCGAAACGCGCGAGCGACGCGTTACACAGCTTGTTGATGGCATTACTGGCGGATCCCGTGTTTAAGAAGTCATTCGCAGTTGCCTTTACACGGTGCTATCGACAGCTTTATCGCGAGTTTGTACGAGGCATTGGCAGCTCAAGTGTGACAATTCTTGCCTTCAGTGTTCAGTTCTTCAATCGTGCAAGTTTCGTGAAGCTACTTGTGGCCGATCATGAGCTGCTCGAGGTGCTGGTAGCCTCCGTACTTGAAACGTTACGTTGTAAACCCAGAAAGGCATTAGCAACGAGAACTGTTCCAGCGGTGGTACCAGCTCCAGATTCTTCAACTCATGGACCTGTTTTTGATGGGGAGGCATCAACGAGTTTATTTAGCATTGCGTCGTCTGATTCCACTGATCAGTCGCAATGGAACAATCTATTGGATGAGCTCAAAGATGTGGTTCCACTCGAAGACATTGACCTCTGGGATCTCGTCGCTGTCGTGCTGAAGAGGAGAAAAGCTGAAGCAATGCAAGGAAACCTGTCTGATTTAACTATTGGAGCTTTATCTGGGCACAAGCTCGAATTGGAGGCGCAAGCACAGAATATCCAACTTCGGCGTCGACGAGTGAGTCCCTTTCTTTCCTTGCGGGAAGATGCAGAGCTGCCGGGCCTCGTCGAACTTGACTTGGCGTCTCCAGTGTTTGTTTATCGCCGGTATATGTCTGGTTTGTTGGATCTACGATACGCGCTTCAGATCGAGAGGGTGTCGGAGCGCTTTGTCATCGAAAACAATAGCGTGCACCTCGCTGAGTTTCTGAGGTACCTCGCATACCTTCAAGGTGCATGCAGCGAAACAAGGCGATTTGGTATTCACGTGGAGATGGAATCACGGGCATGGGTTGTGACGGTGGAATTTGTTTCGACGGCCTCCGATGTGTTTGCCTGGATCATATCCAATGTCTTCAAGTCGATTGAAGGAAACAACCTCGCTTTTGGAAGCACGGAGTCTGACCTCGCTGGTGTGACAACGTCGTTGACAAGAACGTTGATGGATGCGTACATGTTTTGGTTGGCATCTGCAGACAAGTATTTCCCGCCCCCCGAGGCACTACCATCTATCGGTGCTCCCCTCAGTCCTATGCCTGTTGACACCCCTATATCTTGTCACTATCCACTACATCGAACGTTTGCTCAGTTGATCCGAACACTCTGCGACTCTCATGAAGCACTTGACGTCTTCTACGAGATAATCCTTCCCACTGGTGCCAAGACTGGTGGAGAGATTGAAGCTGTTTGGGTTCATGGTGAAGAAACAGCCGTCGGAATGTGGCATCGTATTCAGTTGATTGAGCCGGTGTTGCAAGCGATCGTCTGGGATGCAGAAGTGCACTCAGGTCTGTGGGTTCGCAATGGAATGTCCGTCACTAATCATAGCATGAATTATGGTGAACCGCCTTTCTGTCTGCGATTCCGTGACTTGGATTTGCTCCTCGTGCAATTCGGTGTGCCACTCATCGGCATGGATTGGACGGTGCGTTCAATCATGACTCGCTTTGGAGTCGAGCGTTGGTACGACATCACCAACACTGATTTCAGGGATTCCGAGCTTATGGTCGCCGAGTGTATGGCGCTGATGTGCCAATTTGCGTCTGAGCTTCCACCTCGATTGTGCGACTCGTCAGTGCCGTCCTCAACGTCGCATGGACGTGGTGACAAGTCAGATGATAATGAGTCGAGGCTACGAAGACTGCGATCGCTGGCACCGTACCTTCGACGAGAAATCGTGCAGCGGCTAATTGTGGGACCGTGCGCTCACAGTGACCTCTCAAAGATCGCAACTGAGTTTTTCCTTGCTCATGAAAACCTGATGCCACCCAACTTTTCAAGCGCGTCGGTTCTCGATCAGATACTGCGGGAAGTCTGTGTCCCATCGGCAATGGCGTCACCAGTCATGACATCAAGCACCGCGGCATTTGGTGAAGATGATGCAACTGTTGTTGGCAGTAGTAGCAACACAGCCAACACTGGAGGCAAGGTTCAATATCGTCTTCGACCGGAGCTGTTTGCTGAGTACAACCCCACGTTCGTGCATTTAACTCGCAAGCAACACGAGGCGGCGCACGAAAACTGGTTCCAACAGCGAATGCGGGCGTCGAAGTTGAAGGAGCAACAGCAAGAGGACGACTCGACTCATCGAGATGCAACTCACGGTTCATGGCTTGATTTCCCTCTGGTGAACAGCTTCTTACCGTGCGCACCTGGCTTTAGATTAACACGCTTATCTATCCTGCACACGGAAACCCGTCGACTTGTGTACGAGTCGTTGTGGCGAGCTTCGACAGACCCACACACAAGCTTGAACGTAGTCTCAAGAGCGGTTCATTTGTTCACTCTTCAGCTCTACGTCGTCGAAGACATTCGCTACGCCCAATCAAGTGAAACTGTCGACCCACAGGCGACTAGTCTGATCAGAAGGCATCTTTTGCAGAAGTTCCACGACAACGCGTCACTGCTTCACAACGAATTTATGGAGTGGACGACTCTCGGTCAATCCAGCTTGTACTCGGTGGCTGAACCGCGGCCATCCCCATTCGAGCTGCTACTGCGTCTGAACCCTTGGATTTCCAATGGTGGCAATGGTGCAAACATGGTCAATCTCGACGGCGACCAAAAACATGAGGTTGGGCGCGGCGTTGACTGGCTGGTTCACCGACTTGCTCGCTTGAGTGATACGTGCCGACAAGCACTAGAGCAACACCTGCTGACGCGGCGCTCGTCACGGGAAGAGGAAGATCGTAAAGCGTTGATGGCGAGGAAGCGGAAGGAGGCGCAGATGCGAGCAATGCAGCAGATGCAGGCGCGTCAAGCGGCATTTGCGGAGCAGATGCGAGCTATGCTGGCCGGTAATCCAGATGGAGACGATGAAAATGGCATGGACGATGAGAGTACAAATGGCACAATGGATGACAGAGGTGATGATGGCCTTGCTGGAATTCCTCGCCGGCGTAAAAGCAGCAAAGAATATCCTACTGCAGCAAGAACAAGGCTACAGAGTGATGCCGGATGCGCAGACGAAGATGTGGTCATGGATGATTCGGACGATGAGGATTCCGAATCGAAACCGACCCTACCAGAGTGTGCAATGTGCCACTCGGTAGAGTCGGAGAACAGCTTTATGTGTTTTGTAGGCTTCGCTCAGTGCTCTCCTGTGTTTTCTCGTTTGAATGGTGGTACGATTGGAGCAGCTCCAGGGGCAGCATCGAGCGGAAACCAGAATTCAAGTCCAGGTACTGCCTCGCATAGTCGATACCTCAGTACACCGATGGATGAGATGCACGTCGGAGAGGACGTCCCCGTTCACGTTCGGTTATGTGGCCACTCCGTGCACCATACGTGCTGGGAGTCGTATCATGCCTCACAGTTCCAACGCGCTATTACAGGAGGTCACCATCGCCACGCGTTGAACGCCGTTGACGTGACCAAGAAAGAGTTTCTGTGTCCGTTGTGCAAGTCGATTTCAAACGTATTGATCCCTACCGTCAGTCCCCACGGAGTTGCCGAGATGGTGGCAATGTCGCATGACGACTCCCAAGATGCAGCGCAAGGACTCGGTGCCACTTACAGCGATATGCTGCAGTGGCTGGATCAAATCGGCCGTCATCAACAGCTGGATTCTAATGCTAGCAATGAAGTCGCGACCGAGCACAAGACGGAACAACCGAGCGTACCACCAAGCCAATCGTCTGTGTCAAGAGCCGTCCCACCAGCGCTAGGGCCGTGGCTTCGTGATGGATTGTCATCTCTGTGTATGGCAGTGCACAAGGTGGCGTGCGGTGCAACTCAGAAGTCTCGACCAGATCGATACACATCATCTGCGTGCCTGGCGTTGTTCCACACTCTGCTGTGTACCTTCATCGGTGCGCCTGAGCGTGATGCTCAGCTCCGACCAGAACGGCGTTTTTTCGATGCGATGAGATATATTCCGCTTATGCTTGACGAGGTAGCTCCAGTGGCTCGTGGAAGTGCGCGAGGAACGGATGTGAACTTGACGACTGCTGACTTACTACGCAAGCGGATTGCCGAACTCTTGTTCTTCGGTGGGTCTGTGATTATGCCCGATGGCACTGTCGTTCTTGAAGATGAGCATCCAAGTACGCAGACGCAAACCCGCAAGCAAAGCCAATGGGGTAAGGTGCGGTGGCCGGTGAAGCCGCTGCTTCTCAGCCAGCTTGGCAGTGTGCTCACGCGTGGTGTTCTCCTGGCGAAGTCTGACCGTGATGCGGTTTTTATTTGTCGGATGATCATTCTCGCACGCATAATCCAAACACTGTTGTGGTTCTCGCTCGCGCGACAAGAGGATTTCACCGATGGCATGATGGACGATCTGGAATACTCGGCTGACAATGTGCAAGCACTACTCGACGTGCTCGTTGAAGACCCCGCACAACGGAATGAAACCAGTGGCACAGCGTGCCTCGAGGCAATTCGATATGCGGTGATGTCGTCGTGTGGAGACGTGTTTGGACCGCGAGATCTCGATCGCAAGCCAACCGCGGATGGCAAACTGCTGAACTTGGTTGCTTCCGAAGCCATTCCGATGATGCGCGTTGCGACATTTCTGATCCAGTCCCGATCTACACTGGGGCCTCGGTTGCATGAGCCATTGAAGCCCACTGTTGTCTCAAACGATGCGATGAGGTCGATGGGATTTGTACCGATAGACGCGCTTGCAGCTCAAGTTCGAGACCAACGCAATCCCAGCCCCCTTTGTGAGATCCTCGCACGATGGGTGGCTCGGTTTCGAGACGCGTACACTGAAATGAACGACCCACAAGGAATCCTCCAGCAGTGGCTGACAAACGCAAATCTACACAAGACATCACCGACAGTGCCTACCTCCTCTCCCAGCTCCTCCTTGACAAACGTGCAGACCGTGGCGACCACTACACCGAAGCGATTGACGTACTCACTTGTGTTGACGCGAGATCTGAACACAGTCTACACGTCGATGTCGGTGTATGCCTCTGGCGCCAACCGCACGCGCTACCTGCGTTCGCTTCCGCGAGCATACGTCAAGTTCTACGCAGAACTGGCGCGCCGCAAATGCCCGTCGTGCCACCAGTTTCCTGCTCGTCCAGCAGTGTGCCTGGTGTGCGGGATGCTTCTGTGCGCAGCGAACACTTGTCCGTCCATTCAAGTCGACAAGGGATACCCTGAGGAGTCGAACCCGGGCGCGTGCACCGTCCACGCGAAGAAGTGCGGCCGAGGGAGCTGTATGTTCCTCTTGGTGCTAGAAGGCGCCGTGCTGCTGGTGTATTGGAAGCTCGCTGCCTATGTTGGGAGCTTGTACGTCGACGAATACGGAGAAGAGTTTGGAGAGCGCAACCGAGAGCTCAACAAGGGGCGTCCGCTGTATCTGAACACGGAGCGTCGCGAGCGGCTGCTGCGTCTCTGGAGGTGCCACGAGATCCCGAACGAAGTCGTGCGGATCCAGAACAGCTCCGACCGTGTGATCCGCAATAGCCACTACTGAGAGTCCTTGACGCTGCCACGTAGAGAATGAATTACAATCCACCCCTCCATGTTGTCTTGGAATCTCGCCCGTGCTGGTGGTCGCTTTCAATGTTGCACACAATGACGTCACAGGCGGCTGCGTCAGCATTGGCTAAAACAGATTTGACGCCGTTTGATTCGCTGAAATACCGTTTTTTCGCGTTGCTGTGGGGTCCCTCGGACGGGGTTTCAGCCAATCGGGCGCCGTTTCCGTTCCCCAGCCTGTGGCTCCGGCTGACGGATCTTTTCAGTCCGCTCTGGGGTCCTCCTCCTCCTCCGCTCGTCGCCGTTCACATCCTCCCGTTGACCGCAAGAGAGAGATCGATCGAAGGAGAATGCTCGCGCGCGCCCCCGTGAAGACGACGCTCAGCAACGCCGCGCAGGCCACGCGCAACATGTCGGCCTCGGCCAAGGTCTGGATCAACAAGGAGACCAAGGTCATCTGCCAGGGCTTCACTGGTAAGCAGGTACGATCGATCGCCCTCGTGACTGCTGGCTCTTTGGCGGATGGGACTGACGGATGGACGCATGCTCGCATGAACGAACGCGTGATGACGACTGCAGGGTACGTTCCACTCGGAGCAGGCCATCGCGTACGGCACCAAGATGGTCGGTGGTGTGACCCCGAAGAAGGGCGGCACGACGCACCTCGGTCTCCCGGTCTTTGACACGGTGAAGGAGGCCAAGGAGGCCACGGGCGCCGACGCCTCGGTCATCTACGTGCCGCCGCCGTTCTGCGCGCAGGCCATCATCGACGCCATCGAAGCGGAGATCCCGTTGGTCGTGGCGATCACGGAGGGCATCCCGCAGAAGGACATGGTCAAGGTCAAGTGGCACCTGCGCCAGCAGAGCGTGACGCGCCTCATCGGCCCCAACTGCCCGGGTATCATCAAGCCCGGCGAGTGCAAGATGGGCATCATGCCTGGCCACATCCACCAGAAGGGCCGCATCGGTATCGTCTCGCGCTCGGGTACGCTCACGTACGAGGCCGTCGCGCAGACGACGGCGGCCGGCCTCGGCCAGTCGACGGTCATCGGTATCGGCGGTGACCCGTTCAACGGCACCAACTTCATTGACTGCCTGGAGCGATTCACGAACGACCCGGAGACCGAGGGTATCATCATGATTGGTGAGATCGGTGGCTCGGCCGAAGAGGAGGCCGCCGAGTGGCTCAAGGCGCACGGTGACCCGAACAAGCCGGTCGTCAGCTTCATCGCCGGCATCACGGCGCCGCCTGGCCGCCGCATGGGCCACGCCGGCGCCATCGTCTCGGGCGGCAAGGGTACGGCCGAGGGCAAGTTCGCGGCGCTGCAGGACGCCGGCGTCTCGGTGACGCGCTCGCCGGCTCGCCTCGGCTCGATGATGCTCGAGGAGTTCAAGAAGCGTAACCTCCTCTAAATTGACGTGTCGCGACTCGCAAGCGCCTTGCATGGCAGCGAACGCGACTCGTACTAATGCAGATTTGTCGATTCGCTGCGCTGTTGGTCGCGTGTTGTCTCTGTTGATGCGGGATGTTAGAGCCTAGATGGCGGGATCCTCGTACATCCACTGGTCGGACCATAGGTTCGCTGCTTTCTGCCGCAGCGCCGCGAGCGTCTCTTCGAGCTGAGCTGAGAATGGGAACGACAGGCAGTGAGAGAGATAGAAGCAGAGTGGCACACCGTCTCGATAGACTCCAAAGCGTTGAGGAAAAGTGTGTTCTTCGTACCGTCCTTGACGTGCTTGGCGGCGGCCTCATTGCTGCGCAGTCGCTTCTCCAACTGCAACACGACGCGGTTCGCTGGATCAAAAGAAGTTCATAAAACCACAGAGAGAACCAGTGATGCGACAGCGACATTTAAGCGATAGAAAGAGTCGCATACTGCTGTTGATCTGGTGTGACGACGGTGTCGATGCCATGGACACCGATGGCGCCGCCCGCCATCGAGGTGGCGTCGCGCCACTTGCTGTCGATGCCATCGTGATGCAATCGTAACCCGTTGGTGTCGCAACTGGTGCATCGTAACCCCCTACCTTCGGGCGACATCCGGATACGGCGTGTTTTTGAGTGGTCGGTTGCAGTCCGGAAAGACACGTGTATACTTCCCTTCCGGCCGCAAGCAAGACAAATAACCAGCACATGGAGTCGCAGCTCGAGCAGCACTCAGTGAGCGCCGTGGCGGTTATCGACCTCGGCGACAGCGCCGACGGCGACGGCGATGGCGACGACCCACACGCCGCGTTCTCATCGAGCGTCGTCGTCATCGGCGGCGGCTCCAACGGCACCGACAGCTCTGGCGGAGCCTCTGGATCCGATCCGGTGGTCGCGGCGGCCCAGGGACTCCGAGTGTCCACTGGACATGTGGACGACGACGACGACGATGACGACGACGATGCGGATGTGGATGTGGATGTGGACGCGGACGGACGCGGTGGATGCGGACCGGACTGTGGTCACTCGCACAGCCACGATGCGCTGCTGTACGGCCACGCGGCCATCGCGATGAGCTCCTCCTCCTCCTCCTCCTCCTTGTCCACACGCAGCCACGGCCACAACAGCCACGGCCATAGCCACAGCCACAGCCACACCAGCAGCGCCAACGACCACGGGTCGTCCGTGCTGCCGTTCAGCGACCGCAACAAGCGCAAGCGCGTGGTGCTCTCGATCCACGACAAGCAGCAGGTGCTGCAGCGGCTGGACATGGGCGAGGCGCCCGTGGCCATCGCGCGCGACTTCAACATCAGTCGGCAGCAGGTGTCGGACATCAAGAAGAACCGCGAGCGCATCCTCGCGTTCTGCGTGGACGCCAAGCACTTCTCGACGCTGCGCCGCAAGACGCTCACAGCGACGACCGACTACCACCCGGGCGTCGAGCAGGAGCTCTACCGCTGGCTCATCCGGCAGCGCACGCTCGGGCGCGCGGTCACGTCCGAGGCGCTGTCGCACAAGACCACGGACCTCTTCATGCAGTACTCGGCCGACGACTCGGCCAACCTCTCGATGCGCGCGATCACGGTCTGGCTCCGCCACTTTAAGCGCGCGCACGGGCTCAAGACGCTCAGCGACGACGAGATGGCGAGCCTGCCAGCCAAGTTCACGCCTGCGATGGAGATGGTCGCCAATGGATCCAGCTCCAGCGCCACGGCGGCGTCGACGTCCACGTTGACGACGACGACCGCAGCGACTGCAGTGACAGCGGCGGCGGCCACATCGATGGGCACCCTGGCGACGCCAGCGGCGCCGTCGTCGACTTCACCCAGTGTTGGTGCGCTGTCGATGCCCGTGGACGATGTGAGCGCGTTCATGTCGGGCGTATCGCCCAACGCGCACTCGCTCACGGCGCAACTGCAGCTCCATCAACAGCAGCTCCAGCAACAACAACAGCAGCAACAGCAGCAGCAACAGCAACAGTATCAGCAGCAACAGCAGCAGTTCTTCCTGCTGAGCCACGTGCCTCCGCCGAGCGAGACGGTGTCGCACATGCTGCCGCTGTCGTCCATGCATCTCGGCACCGCAGCCCCAACTGCCTCGACCGCCGACACTGCAGCCGCTTCTTCGTCATCATCGTCGTCGACTGTCGAGACGACGATGTCCATGGCGCCGCCTCTCGAAACCGCGTCAGGCATCGCGCAGGCCACCGCGATGGGGGAGAACGTGCTGCAGACGAGCGTCGCGTTGCTGCAGCAGATCGCGCAGTTCGAGCGCGACGTCAACGCCAAGCTCGAGGCGCTCGAGACGCGTCTCGTCAAGTCGCTGCTGCACCAGCGACTCGCTGTGCGCGACAGCGCGCTCTGTTGATCGCGGGTGCTGTCGTGTGTGTGCTCCTCGTGTTCGTTCCACTATGATACATTCTTTTGCTTTTGACTACGTAACTCGCTCTCTTCCTCGCTGTCAAGACTCAGCGCACCTGGTTACTACTCCGCACGGGCACAATCTGCTGCTTGGCCAGTGGCGACATCGGGGGTCTCGTCGGCTGCGGCTTGGAGGGCACCGCTTTCTTCACGGGCGACGTCGCACCGAGATGCGGCGGCCGCGACGGCGCCAGCGACGGTCGCACCTGCGCTGCGAAGCCCAGCTCGTCGATCGGCAGTCCGTACTCGCTCATCTTGAGCGCGACGGCGTTGCTGAGCGCCTGCTGCTGGCGCTGCAGCGTCGCGAGCTCCTTCTCGAGGTCACGCAGGTCGCGGTTCTTGTTGTCCATGATGTCCTGCAGCCGCCCTTTGACGCGGTCAACGATCGCGGGTTCGAGCTTGGCGTGCAGCAGCACCTCGTTGAGCTCCGCGTCCTTGTGCTCGAGTCGCAACGTCATGGCGTCCATCTTCTTCTCCAGCAGCAGGTTCTTGAGCCCGGTCTTCTGCTGCACGTCGTAGATGCTCGTCTGGAACTGCGCGTTGAGCTCACGGTACTCGCGCTCGACCTGCGCGTACCGCTGCTGCAGCACCTCGTATTCCCACGACAGCGTCGCGAACTCTTGCTCGAGCACGAGCAGCCGCGCCTTGGCGTTGCGCAGCTCGACCTTGTCCTGCTGGTACACCTGGATGCTCTTGCGGAGCCGCTCGACGTCGAGCAGCGCCTTCTTGAGCGGCTCCGACATGCGCTTGTTTTCCTGCGAGATCTCAAACATTTGCTTCTCGTCCTGCGCCTCGCGCCGCTTCATCTCGGCGACCTCCTCTTTGAGCGACTTGATGAGGTCGAGATTGTTGTGCGTGATGTCGTTGTAGTAGTTCTTGATCTCGCCGAACGCCTTCTCGTGCGCCGCCATGAGCTGCGCGATGTGCTGGTTCTTGCGCTCCTCAATCTTGAGCGTATCCGCCTTGCGACGCGCCTCCAGCTCGTCGCGAATCGCCTTTGTACAATCGTCAGCAGCGGGCGTCAGAACATTTTGAAGGTATACGGTTCCCTGTGCTTTGAGATACCGAGTCCCATTGTTACCTTTCGTTTGCGCTCGTACTTTTGCTGCAGCTCCTTCGCATGGCGCTCGAACTCCTGTCGCAGCAGCGTGATGCGGCGGTCCTGATCCTGCTTCAGGCTCTTGAGGTAGTCCTCGTGCGACAGCTCAATCTCCTTGAGATCAAACTTGAGCCGCCGCTTGTCGGCTTTCAGCTCGCGCTCGTTCTCGCGGTAGTCGTCTTGCGAGATCTTGAGCGTCTTCTCCAACTCTACGGCCAACAGAAATGCATAGATATCACCACGATAGTGACTTTAAGCGAATGCCAACCACTACACACCTTTCTTGAGACCCGTGATCTCGTTTTGATGCTCGTAGAGCAAATGCTTGACGCGCTGTTTGTAGACCTTGATCTCGACCTGGTGCTTCTCCTCGAGGTCTTGTCGCTCTCGCTCCTTGTTGCGTAGCTCCGCCTTGCGGTCTTCGAGGTTCTTCTTCTCGACGATCCAAAAGTAGTTGATCTTCTCGCGCTGCTGCTGAAACTCGTTGAACGAGTGCTCCTCCTTCTTGGTCATCTCGAGCAGCGACTTGGCCTGGCGCACGAGCTCGAGGCGCTCGGCCTCGTTCTCCTTGAGCGCGGCATCCTCCTCCGTGTTCTTCTTGCCACCGCCGCCTTTGCCTTTCTTCTCTTTCTTGGCTTTCTTCGGCCCCATTGTCTACACCCACAGAGAGAGAGAGAGAGCACGTGCGCTAGTCTGTTCAGGCAGCAGGTCCAAGGTCCGTGGCAGATGCAATTGGAGCTGTTCAGACAAACTTCACGTCGTTTCGTAAAAACAACAACAACACCAACGTAATTACAGCCACGAATCCATATTGCCATATTTAACAAAGGAAGATGCCGTATCTATCTGGCATCTCCATGTTGGTCAGCTATTCATGTGGCTTAACAGCGACCAGGAAGAAGCGCTTAAAGTTGAAGATGGTGCGTCCGTCCTGCTCCTTGGGATACGCCTGCAGGATCAACTCGCGGTACTTGCGCTCGAACGCCTGCGCTGCCGCCGACTCTCGACCGCCGAGTGCCTCGAGATACGGCCCCAGACCCGTCGACGACGTGAAATCCGCGACGGGATTCTCGCCGTCCATGATCTGCGCGTACGTCGTGGACCACATGTCGAGGCTCGTAACCATCTCGTGTGGCGCCACGAGCGTCTCAAAGATCTTGTAGTAGAACGACGGGTCGTGCTCGCACGTCACCCAGCGCACGTTGTCCAGCTCAGCATGAAGCCCGAGCTGGCGCTTGGCCTCGACCATGAGCGAGTGACTGGGCTGCAGGCGGCTGTCTGGGATCTGAAAGGCGAGCACACCACCCGGCTTGAGGAACGAGAACAGTCGGGGAAGCAGTGTGCGGTGGTGCTCGGCGCTGACCCAGTGGATGGCGGCGTTCGAGAAGATGAGGTCCACGGGCTCTCGCGCCTCGAAGGAGTCGAACGTGGCCTGCTCATACGTGAGTCGAGACGTGTCGAGTGAGGCATCGTCTGCATGGTCCTTGGCTGCACGCTCGAGCATGGACGGCGATGAGTCCACAAACGTAACGTGGCTGGTGGGCCAGCGCTCCCTGCGCCGCACATACAAGTACTCGCGGTCAGTACTTCAGATTCGATGCTGTATTCCAATAAATCAACAACGTACATGAAAGCAGACGCCATGTTGCCTGTGCCAGCACCGAGATCAATGATCTTGATGTCTTCGGGCCGACCACATTGCTCCGACGGAAGCGCCCGCACGCGACCGAGCAGCTCCAGCGCTGGTCGCAAACGATGTCCCTCGAACGCGAGATACTTGGTCGGATGCCACTGCTGGGCGGCGCGAGCGGTGGTCTGCACCATCTTCATTGTGACCGAGCGATTGCTTCAGTTGCTGAGGCTCGTGGTGAATCGAGAAATGACATGCGGCTGGCTGATGACGGCCGGAGCACATGCACTCAGCTCATCTTCAAACCGGATTGTTGGTCATTTTCCAGCAAGTGGGACATTCGGGATCAGGCTCAGATCCGATGAAGGTCTGAGGAGTGGAAGACTGGCGCCACAACATGCAGCCGCGTGCAGTGGCCGCTGCGTGAAAGGATCGGGCTGGATGCAGAGCGAGGCGATTGAAGACCTGTTCGCGCGCTTGAAGAATATCAAATTAGTAGTCTGTTATTTCAATGTACATATCCTTTCCGTTCCCTTGGACCGTATGTAGCTGTTCGTTTGTAGCATCACTCAATTGTAAACCCGGTCACTTCCATCTGAATCACCAACGACAGAGCGATGCGGAGATCTTTCTCCGAGTCATACTTGGGCAGGTCAATCCTACACAGTTACACACGAGTTAGCCACAGACCGCAGTGACACGACGAGGTCAAGGACGGCGTACCGATTGAAACATGTATGGGCGCGAGGATAGAGACACTCATCCTTGCTCACACATTGAATTGCGAACGGACAGATACGTCCATCGTTCATCGTGAGGGCCTTGAAGCCTTGCACTGGTACGCGAGCCGATCCGGTCGTAAACTGCAAGAGGCGAGCCTTCTGTTCGTTTGAGAACTCTTCAATCACGTTCCAGAACCAGTTTGTCACCTTCTCATCCCGTTCACCAACATAAATAGTGTTGTTCCGCCAGTCTTGCACGTCGATATCGGGGATACCACAGATGAGTAGTTCCAGTTCTTGGTGGTCGAAAACAGACAGCAGTTCACGAGGAATGACTGCAAAGAGGCCTTGTGCTAATGATGCGAGTTGCTGCGAGATACTTGTTCCCACAATCCACTTGAAGCGCAGATCAATATACTCTTTCTTGTTCTCATCAGTGACCGCAATTTGAGCACCGTTTGGCACAAGCTCCACAATTTTCGACTTGTCCGTGTATTGGTCCACAGTGACTCTGCATTCATCAAAAACATGGGAATTAGAATATGTTGTAAAAGCCACGAAGCATAATAAGTGCCACTTACGTGAAATCTAACGCGAGAGACTCGACGCCGTTGTTCTCACGCAACCACTTCAAGTTCTTGTACAGATCGTTGTCCACAAATTCAAGGTCTGAGAAGGTGATCGGGATGCCCAGGATATGCTTGCAGATTGGAAGCGCCAAGTGTGCATCGATTAGAATTCCTTCGAAAAGAGCGCGTCCAATAAATCTTCCGATAGCTTGGTAATACTGCACGAATGTAAAGAGTCAGTGTCATGCCAGAAATGAGGGTTGAGAAGAGTGCTCACCATGAGATGGTCGACACTTGCTTCACTCGACGCTGGGTTGATCATCAGGGAGTCACCGTTTCCGCTGGTGTAAAAAAGTCCAGTGGCGTCATCGAACACCTCCTTCGTCATCAGCGTAAACCATTCACGCACGAGACCGCCAGCATCAACACCAGGTTCGTTTGCGAACCGGATTCTCAATGACTGGTGCAGCTGATCAATAGTCGCCCAGAGGAGTTGTTCACAGGAGTTATGAAGAAGATTGTCTCGCTCGATTTCAAGTAGCAGATGACCGTATTCCCAAGGAATCTCCATCGAGGCTGTGTGCTGCACGAACCATGCATGCTTCTGCTGGAACGGGAGCTTCGAAACTTGCTCCAGTTCTTCTGCCGTAAATCGCGAGCTGCTCTCCGAGCAGCGATCGGCAAGAGCTCCATCGGGCAAGTCGAGTTCAATTCGGCCGGTGGGGTTCTTCGGAGAAACAACGATCCGGGATACCACACCAACGGATCCAGAGCTGCTTGTTGAACATACAGATTCTCGAAGGGATGATGAAGACATGCTGCGGAGAGCCTTCAGAATTCTACGATCCAGCACATTCTTCTGGCGAACCCAAACAAGTTGGCCTTCTTCATTGCGTTGACGAGTCCATTCGTGACGACGGCGAGCAGATTGCTGACGCAAGTTCAACGCACTGAGCTTGAGTTTCAGCAAATCACGATTGAATTTGGTCGACGATGCTGCTGCTGTAGCCGCCTTCGCACTTGACTTCGGAGTACCATCGTACAGAATATACTTCGAGGAGGAGGAGGCAGACGTCAACGCGGATTCACTTCCGGCCTCAAGCTCATGCAGAGGCTTGTCCACGAATTGGAACGCTGATACAAAAAGGGAAGGTCAGACCCACATAGACGTATGAACTCGATCCCATGAGCACGTACATCTCTCTGTTCCGCACAGCATGCAGGTTTGGTGTGCGTCGTAGCTCTTGAAGCAACACACCTCACACTCCCACAGCCGCATCATTTCTTGGTCGCTACAGTTAGGTAACCAGTAGCGGTGAACACCCTGGAAACAACAGCCTCCTGGACACCCCATACGCACCTCGCGATCACGTCTTGACGAAGCATAGTCTCGGGTAGCGCATTCTGACGAAGGAAGTTTGCTTCGACACGTTGCTTGAAGAAGATGTTGTAGATCAAGCACGTGAGCATCATCGCGCCGATGACAAAGTAGAACATAAAGTTGTAGCCCTCGGACGGATTCGAGTCGAGTCGGCGGTGCGAGAATCGGCGCTCTGGCGATCCCATGGCGGACTCGGCATGCTCTGCCGACACGCAGCATCGGCCAAGCGACATCAATACAGCGACTACGACGGAGTAGACCGGCGACGCGGCTGTGGCGCCCGTGGCCATGCGTCCGGGCGACCACATTCTATTCCCGAGGCGGCGGCACGATCGCGCGGAGAAGAATCGCGGGGAGCTGATGCTGCGACGTCTCGCGACGGATGAGGAGGAGGATGGAGAATCCCGACCGACGCGTTCCAGCCAGTGCGCGTGGCGTGTTAGACAGACAGACAGACAGACAGTCTGGTCGGAGTCGGAGTCGGAAGGTGCGCGGAGGCGGAGACGGCTGATCGTCTTGGCGCCGTGTAATGGAGCGAGTCGAGAGTCGAGCGGTCCGTCTTGCTCCCTTCTCTGCTTGCTGCTTTCCGTTCGCGGCTGACCGGGGCTGCGACACCAGCATGCGATTTCACAGGTGTCGAGAGATTCAGCCAATCATGATGCGACGGTAGTACTCTTGTCCCTGTGTTGTGTGGCATACCTCTGGGTTGTGACTGGGAGCCAGTTTGACGTAATCCAGGCGTCGAACGAAGCTGGACACCATGGAACATGCCGCTACTTCCAAGTCATGTCGCCGATGGAAGGCGCCTGGCTTGGCGTCGTTGGTGCCAGTGCCTTCTCTCGCAGTCAGTTGCACTGCTTTGCATTACTGCTGTCCCAACTAACTGTAAGCAAACCCTCTACGATGGGTCTCTCGCGAGTCGCGATGGAGCCCCTGGGTTGGAAATGGGTTGCAAGCGAATTGATGGATGCAGCGAGTCTGCATGGGTGCCAACTTGGCACCCATGGAGACTGTGAAGCCATTAAAATGGCATCGAACAACGCGCAGTAGGAACGAACGGCTGACACCGTCAGCCAGCGAGCGTGACTGCCATCCACCAGGCTGTCACGGGAGGCTCGGCAAGTCAGCCAGCAGAGCTTCCAGCGCTGCAGGTGACAGACAGACACGAACAAATGTTCAACAACCTCTTGCATGCATTCCCAGCACCTTCGCCATCTGCTTGGCTTCGTTCCATCCTCCGACTAGATTATTCTAGTAGGCTTTGTGTTGCCTTCACAGAGAATTAGGGGCTTCTATACTCAGTTACGGTCGCGTCACCATCATGCTCAGCTTCAACCCAGCAAGAGGCTGCCACCAGACACGGCCGACAGATTATGGCTGGCGAGACCACGCTGCAGCTTCTTCATGGCACCCGCAGGCGGTGCGCGTTGTCTCGAGAGCTTTCTTGTGCTCGTTAACTCCGGTGCAGGCACGTCTGCCAGTGTGGTAGCTTGGATCATCTTGACGTCGTCGGGAGGAAGGGAAGGCTCGGGGGAATCCTCTGGGGCTGTTCGGAGCCCCGCGTCCAGGCTCACGTCAGCGACAGCACTCGACACGCAGCTCTCTCGCTTCCCGATGCGTTCGAGGAGCACAAGTTTCTCCTTCTGTAATGGGGCCAGTCGCCGGATTTGTTGGCGAACGTCGTCTGGGATCGACTGGCTGCCTTCAGTGAGTGGCAGCTCGTTGCACTCGAGCAACGGAGGCTCCCAAGGCGACTTCTCGATGTCTGACAGCCACTTGCGCGCTGGAACTTGAAATGTCGATCGAAGCTCGAGATTTTTCTTCACAGAGCTGGAAGGGGTCTTCATCATGAACTTGAGCACCTGCGCAAAGGGCAGTGGATGGCCGTCCCCTCGTTCGTAGTACTCGCCTTTGTGTGAACCAAGTGCAGAGTTTCCGACCTCGGCTCCTTTCGAGCTCGCTGAGGTATGCAGCTGAATCTCTGACAGTCTCGTCAAAGTGCTGACAACGTTGAGGTCCGGTCTGTCGCGGACGTATGCCTCGAAGTTGACCGTGCACGCATTTGACAGAATCTCAAAGGCATTCGAAAGGATTTCCATCATGGCACTGCCTCCAGCCGTGCTCGCGCTCACATGATGTGCTTGCTTCGAGTCACATATTGTGATGATTGCCGGAAGAACGCCGCCCTCCAGAAGTAGAGGCACGTTGCTCTTGCTTCGGGACAGCTGACACACCGAGGCAACGAGGTTCCGAAGAGTATCCATGTCATGCTCCCCAACATCCGCCAAGATGCGAACAATAGCCTTCGTCAAACCTTGGCGGAGTAGTATCGGTTGATTACCGGGTGCATTTATGAGACGTCGTATTGCTGTCGAGATGAGAATATGGTGGCATCGGTGGAACGCAGGCCCAAAGACGAAATGGGCAAGAAGCGCCCCAGCGCCGTCATCAACAACTTTGGTCGAGTTCACGCGCCCAATCGAGATGTTGCTTACCGCGATGGCGCATATCTCACGCAAATCCTCGCGTTGAGCGTATATATCGGACAGAACTCGGACACCACGCATGTTCACCAGGGCAGCGAGGACATCGTCTGTTGTCCCTCGATCGGAAGACACGGATGTTGGAGACGTTCTCACACAGCTGATGTTGTGCAGAATGAGCGTGCATAACTTGATGTCTGGATTGGTTGTCTGCAATTGAGTAGTGTCGCTTGAATTAGTCGCTGTCGTTGTTTTTGCGTTCAAGGTGGATGGGTTTGTGGAGATCGGTCGAGAAGGATCTGGTACATCGTCCACAGCCGGCAGCACACATAGAGGCACTCTCTCACGAATGAACTGCATCGTTTCAGGCCGCACGATTGCGTGAACGACCGCCAGGTGACAAGACACGTTGTACAGAGTCCACAAACACAGCGTGACGATTTCAGTGTGCTTGGGATGACGAGAGAATACCTGGATAACGATCCGCAAGATGTGATCGACATTGAGCTCAGCAATGTCGATCGTTGAGTTGCAGGTGAGGTCGTGCACTGTCAGCATGCAGTTTCGAACCAGAGTTTCATCTTCCATCACGATGATCTGCTCCATCCAGACGAATACCCCCGTCTTCAGTCGCTCCAGCGAGATGATCGCGTCGTTTGCGCTCGTCACTCGCAGAAGCACCATGGCTGCAAGCTGGCGAACCTCGGCTGAACTTGACGGATTGGCGAAGTGGAACGACAAGTGCCTCTCGATATCCTCGTTCATCAATGCCATACAGATTTTTTCGTTGGCCACCAGATTGGCAATGGCTTTGATTACGACGAGTGTGGTGCTCGGCTCCGATGTACTCTTCTCTAACAACGTCAAAAGAGCTCGAGGTGCACCCGCATCCAAGAAGCGCGAAAGCATGAATGGTACAGTAGCGAGATTGCACAGCGACACAGCACATGCATAACGAGTGTCTGAGGAGTCGACGCCAGCGAGAGAAGAGAGTGCCCAGATTACGCCGTGCTCGATAAGAGGTCGAACGCAGTTCTTCGCGACAAGACAATTGGCCAAGGTTTTGATGCACAAAGCCTTGATTGTCGGGTTATCGGTCGTCACAAGCGCCAGCACCATAACAGCATCAATCGCTCCGTGCTCCACCAATCGAACTTCGAGACCAATGAACGACGAGATTCGACACATCGCCAACATGAAAAGCTCCTTGATAGCGTATGCATTCTGCATACTCAACACGGTGGTTCGGGCGAGGTAAATGAGTTCCTCGATTCCTTCTTCCCGCACGAGTTGGTCACTACCCTCTTGTGTCTCAGTCAGTGCGAACAGGATGTACCCTGTGTTCATCAAGACAATTTCGCCGCCTTCGTGCACTTGTGAGCCGGGAGCACGAGATGTCGAGCTGACATGGCGCCTTAAGCCCTTCAGAAACCGTAGCACTGCACCGCCTTTTACAAGCATGCTGTGGTTTCGCCGATCTTGTGCGAGGTGAGCCAACAACGTGACCGCGTACTGGGCAGCGGCAGGATCCGCGAAAGCTGTCTTGGCTGAGTGATTGCTTGTGTCGCTCATCGCGCTCACCAAGTGAGCCACGTCGTCGCCACCGTGGGGGAACATATCGCCACCATCATGTGACAACAAGTACAATGCATTCGCAGCGTATGGGCGACTCGCAGGGTAAACTCGAATGAGGTGGATGAGGATTCCGAGAGAGTCCAGCTCAAGCATCTTCTGTTGCATTTCCTCTACCGTCGTCAAACGGTAAATGATTGCAGCTGTCAACTTGGCGACATCTTCCCTTGGTGGTGCCCTCCCGATTTCTAGAACACGTGTGAGCAGCGACTTCGATTCCGTGAGCAATGGCAGGCTGTCATCGCTGCACGCAATATTGTAGATGGCTGTGATGGCGAATGTATACGTTACCTCAAGCGGTGAGCGCGTGAGCGAGATGAGCTCCTCGATGATTTCAACCACATAATCCAGCGATTCATCCGTCGAGCTTGCAATGATCGAGCAAAGTGCACACACCGCATTCGTCTTGATCTCGTTGTCTCGCAAGCGACTCATTCGAAGTAGAAGTCGAACGACACCCGCTTCGACGAGCTCGTGATGGGTGAGAACGCTATCGCACAGGTTGCGGAGGAAACATGATTCCAGGTAGACGAGGGAGCTAACGGATGCAGCGAATGCTTGCCGGTTTTCGTCTGTATCTCTGAATAGATCGACGTGAAGGGCAGTCACACGAATGATCGTCGATGCTGACACCCAGTTCACAACACGAATGCGACTTCCCTCATCAATGGATAGCAAGAGCAAGACCAGCAATGCCATCTCTTGAATCTCTCGCGAGGTCGAGTTAAGAAGCGTTTCAAGCAACTTGCAAAACGGCTGGGAAAGTATCTGGGATCGATTCGGCTTGATATCGCACAATGAGATGATTGCCTTCAACGAAAGAATCTTGATTGGCTCGGCAACGCTGGGAAGCTGAGCCGATAGGAATCGAGGCACGTTTTCCCCCAGCAGCGATGCATGAAAGATGGGAGCGAGTGCCACGTTATACACAGCCTTGAGCAGATATTCGGACGCCCCAGTGTTCCCGAAGCACGTCTTGGTTGATGTGATGAGTAGCTGAGAAAACGCCTCGATGAAGTGTTTTATTCGAGAGGCCTCGGTCGAAATGTTAAAGACTGCAAGCGCACACACGCGTTTGACTTCGTGCACTGGAGTAGTGACAAGACGAATCAAGCAACGATCAAGCCCATCGTGAAGCATACCGTCGATAAGTCCTTTCTCCTCGGTCAAGTGACACAAGGTCGAAGCGAGATCGAGCTTGCTTTTTGTCGTCGCTGCTCGGAGAAGTGAGCGAGTCATCTGCATCAACCCTTGGGCTATCATTGTCTTCCGTGCTGTCGGCACCTGGGAAAGGTAGTATAGGGCGCGACAACAGTGGGTCTGGGTCGTGGGGTCGGGAACGATGCTGAGCGTCATGATCGAGTGCATGATGCCGTTGTCAAGAAGTCGCTGGATAGCGTCGTCTGTGGATTGGGATGCGCTGTCCGACTGAAGTCGAGCAAAGATCATGTCCTCGAAAGTGCGAGCGCATCGACGCTTTTGAAGTAGGAACGCAGACTCGTCGACTCGGCCTTTGTTGGAGGAGTCGGTTGTTGCATCAGGCGGTACAGTGAGTTTGGATTTTTCTCGTCGTAGGGGGACACGCTCACGTTGAGGGGTTGGCTTCGGAGCCTCTGGCACCGATTGATTCGATTCAGGAATTGCTGATGTCGGTGTGAGCAAGACTTCTCTTGGTATGGGCACCTCATCTCGTGTGTCGGCAGGTTTGGATTCGGGTGCTGGTGATGCAGCTACACGCCCACCTTGAGTTGACAGAGGGGAACCTCTCGGTCGGAGTGCAGCTGAGTGGTTCCCACGGGCTTTCGATCGATGCTTCTTCTCCGTGGGCTTGGAAGACATGGGGCGCTTGGAGACGTCCTGCTGGAAGCGAGACGAGTACAGGAAGCCGTCGACAGTCGTCTGTTTCGATGAGAACATAAACTCGCTCTCGTTTCGTCGTAATGCCTGGTGGATGCGGCTATGGGTCACTGCAGCCGCCGATGCCGGTCGATTAAAGGAGAGCATAGGTCCGCTGTCAATGCGCTTGAGCGACGATTGACGTCGGAGGTCCTCGATGAGCCGCGTGGCCTTGATGCTCGCTCGATGAGGAGAGGGTTGCGCACTGCTCGTCCTGGCCTTGCGCAGCGTCACTGTCTTGGCGATCACGATGGACTCGGGTCGCAGTTGCCATCCTCCGCCAGCATCCTGCCGATCTCCGTCTTCCATCACATCAGCGAGTGGTAGAACGTCACCCGTGTGGTGAGTGACACAAACGCGTGCTAGCTCTTCATTTTTGGTGCGGACGAGCAGGTCACGAATGGCTACGTTTGGCCGGATCAATGATGTTATATCAGTACTCCACATCGCACCTATCACAAGCAGGTGCAAATGTTCCCCGCCAGGTTTTGAACCAGCAAAACCACCAGCAATAATGGACGCTATCTGTGCGACGCTCGAGCGCGGCATTGAAGCGCTCTGCAGCGACAGCGATCCGCTCGCTGCCGTTGCGCCAGCGCTGCCGCCGTCCCAATGGATTGGCGACAGATGCGCTGTGTGCCACGCGATCGCGAGCGTGTCCAGCGAGTGGCTCGCGCTGCGCAGGTATCCGGTGCTCGTGCGGTGGCTGCTCTCGCGACGGCAAGAGCTCACGTCGCAGCGCCGGCTGCCGCGCTCCCATCGCGTGGGAACTATGACGGCGATGTGCGCCGTGTTGGACTATTGCGATCTCCTGCTTGGCCCGTCGTCATCAGTCATGAAGCTGCTCGTGAGCCACATGGAGACAGAGCTGCTTGGTCCGATCCTCGCATCTCGTGACATCTCGATCGCTGCTCGAGCGATGCTGCTGGCGACTGCAATACAGCAACAGCAACAGCGGCGATCTACAATCGAAGGTGACGGAGACGTGCTTCTGGCTGAGTGGCTCGTGGCGATGCAGCACGAAGTTCGCGATACAGTTGTGCAGGATGTGACGGAGGCGACGAAGGTGACGCGATCGAAGAAGCGACCACGAGGATCGACAGCGCTGGCATTTGCGAGCGGAGATGTTGGTGCTAAACTTTGTCGAGATTGTGATGTAGTGAAGAATTCGTCGAACGAATGTATGCGCGACGATCGACGTCGACGAGGATTCGACACGCTGCTCCACTCTCTAACGTCGCTTCGACTCTCGAGAGCCCCCGGTCTTCAAGAAAGCACGGAAGGTGAAGCGTTGTCCGAAGCAATCGATGCGCTTGAGGAGGCTTTGCGCTCAGTACTGACAACGTGTGGAAGCCAAGGCCAGGGCATCGCCCGCGGCCGTCGGGTAGCCACTCTGGCTCGATGCGCCTCAAGCGCTCGGGTAGTCCGTTGGGTTGAAGTTGTGGAAATAGTTCGGACTACAGTGCAAGACGAAGCGTTCAAGAAGAGTATGTGGGGTGCAGTTTGGCAACGCGAACTCGCTCGTCGACAGTCGAATGGCGAGAGTCCCACGGTTGCACTCCACGACGTGGTCGAAGCGATGGCTCGAGTTGATGGCCTGGTGAGCTCGGGATCCGACAAAACACCAAGCATACAAATTTTACTCGATATTGCGCGCTCGGAGCGGCTCGGACTGAGCGATGTGCTCCGTGGTCTTCGTGAGGCAGTTCGATCTCTCTCATCCAGCGCACGACAGCGCGACGCAGCCAAGTCGCTTCTTGATATCCCAGCCGTTGGTGCGATCCAGCGGTGGCTACGGTGGATTCTCTCCTCATCGGCGTTCGATTATGTGGAGCCATCCAGTGATGCAGTACAGGCGTCGTCGACTGGTCCGTCTCATAGACGCTCAAGACGTCGCACAAGTGCCGTGAAACCAACGACATTGGCGCCTGAGATCGTCTTGCAAATGGCAAGCGACGTGAGCTCAATAATCGATCTTGGGTTCGGTCGTCAATATCAAAGGATCGATGCTACGGTGTTCTCACACTGGGACTCGCTGTTCGAGTCGATCGGGCGACACCTGCTTCAAGACGCGAGTGTGTCTTCTCAGTCTTGGCGAGCGATTCTCACAACGCTCGCTCACGTCTCTGAAGTCATAGCTGATCCCAAGATCCAGTCAACGAGTACTGACGCTCAAAGACTCACTCGGTACGTATCGCAAGTAGTGCACTCACTCGTTGTATCCAACGGAACCACCACTCGACTTCGCGCCGACTCATGCACACCAGAGATTCCTGCGATGTCGACTTTACAGAGCGACGTGCTGGCGTTCACCTCGTTGTTGGTCAGCTCGCTCATGCCGCACGCAGTCGCCGAACTGCTCATCAAGCTGACGACCACCATCGCAGCGGTCGAAGCGATCGAGTGTAGTTCAGCCACGGCCTCGTCGACACAGTGGAGGCGCTCCGTGTGGTGCGGGCTTCGTCGGCTCCTGATTCCAAGCCTCGACTCGTTTCTACAGCAGCAAAGCGTGGCAAAAGCCGCCATCGTCGAAAATCGCCACCACTTGCTCAACAAAGAGCTTCTTGAACACCTCCTCGACAACGCCAACCAGGGGCTGCTTCGAGATATCTCGATTGAACCCGAGGAAGCAAGCAAGCGCGTCGTTGCGCTTTTTCGTCTGCTGTGGTTTTGGGAGGCCAATACTTATCTGTGCAAGAATGACTACAACAGCAGCGTCATCGAGGTGCTACTCTCTGCTGGCCACGATTCAGGTGTAGACTTTCTTGGCATGATTTTGAGGTACTTCAGCCCACAGGCGTCAGATCATCTTCTCTCGGAGCCGCAGGGGTTTGTTACCAGCCTTCAACGGGCGCTTGAGCGGGCGGTGCAACATGGGGCGGTTCTCCCTCCTCATGAAGGGCGACTATACCAGATGATGATAGGGATTCGAGACCGGCTGAGCTGTGGCAGTACTGAACGTGACAACGCTCACACTCGATCGCTTGTATCGCACTCAGATCCGGTGCTCACGCGACTCTTGCAAGTGCTTCACGATGGCAAGGATTGTCGGTCGCTTTTGTCCAAGCTCGATAAAGCTGGTCGATTGGATGAGCTCGCACGCTGCCTACAGCGGTGGATCCGAGGGATGTCACTGGAGTCAGAGAAGAAGGAAACTTGGCGATCATTGTGTGTAATCGGTGCTCGTTTTCTGCTGTGGAGTGAAGCGCAAGACTCGTCGAGATGCCTGCTGGCGATTCAAACCCCTGTAGACCCACGCCTCGTCGCAGCGATACAACGTTTTGTTTCCTCGGACTCGTCGCTGATCGACCAGCAGTCAACCGGATCGTCGATTGTTCGACTCAGTCTCATGGTGCGATCGTATCTAAGTTCTAGTGAGTTTCCAGACGTCGCTGGCCTCACAGCGTTACTCGCTGACGCGGTGCTAGACACTCGTTGCACCAGCACACGTGACGCGTTACTCAAGCTGCTACAGTCTGTGCAGCCGTGGATCCTTTTTGATGTTGTGACTGACCGAGTGAAGCTCGCGCTCCAGCCCAAGTCCACACACGGGTCGCTTAAACAAGTTCGAAATGCGTGGTGGCTGCTGACGAAGTCACCACTGAAAGAGACGCTGTTGAGAAGACCGCGAGATGTATTTCCTGTCGATACTGCGGTGTTATGGCTTCCTGTGTTGCTCAAGGCGATGGTCGATGAAGATGAACATGCCACGCAACTCGGTGAGTTGATTCTGGATGCGACGGAGGAGCTGTTGCGTCTCCACATTGACGAAGAGTCACCATTCCAATGGCTCACGCGTGCATTCTCACTGTCGGCATTGTTGTCGACGTCGTCTTGCGTTGCTGCTTTGATTGATGAGAGGTGCCTTTTGAGATACCGGGAAAGACTTGACGCTCTGGCCATTCGTGTGGTCGCCGTCATGAACGCTGACAATGTGATGGATGAAGACTTCCGACCGCAAGATGGGAAAAGCTTTCATCTCTTGCAAGTAACACGCGTACAAACCCAAGATAGCGCCCGCACACTTGCTCAGTGCAATGTGCGCCGCTGTTCAACCACAGCACCCGTGAAAAACGAACATACAGAGCAACCAGGGGATTGTGGGTCCATGATATCACCACCGCCAGTGGTAGCAGCGTGGCTCAGTCGCTTTGAGGGAGCCAATGCTTCCAGTCCGACGATGTTCTTGCTGCCGTTTGATGCGTGGCTATGTGGAGTCACGAAGCGTCTTTGTAGTGACGAAAGCTACAGTGCATCGCCACGTAAGTTGTGGGAGAGACTATTCGGTGACGTGGTCAAGTCGCTGTACCTCCCGGTCGAGTTTGGCGGTGATGCTCACTCTCTTCAAAACGAGTGGCTGAAGAGATGGTTGGGTCTGCTGACGCCCTCGGATGCACAGCACCTGTCATCTTTTCCTTTTCTGCGCGCTCTGTTCTGGGAGCTCTCGGATACGGAGGAAAAGCCAATATCTCGTTGGCGCTTGATCGCCAAGTGCGCTGAAAAGGCCGTTGAAGATGCTGTCAATCGAACGGACCCCGTTGCTTCATCACTCAGCGCAGTTTTCTCTGCGGTGGATCTCGTGCAGTTTGCAGTTGTCCCGTGGTCCTTCGTGGATGTGAAAGCACTGCAAGAAGAGCTTGAGAGTGTCTCATCAGTGTTGGAGGCATTCTTGCTTCAACGAAAACGGCTTTTGTCGCTGTTCGCACCGTTGTTCGAGGTCTGGTTCGTTGGCACTCTGAAGCTGCGGCGCCGACAACGTAACAGTTCTGCACTGTTGGGTGAGCGCCTTTGTCTTTCGCTGCGATCGATCGATCCAAAGGACATATCATTCTCAAGCGAATGGCGGCAGCAAGTGGAGCGCTGGAGACGACATCACGGGCACTTGCACCCGCAGTGCATCGACTCGGTGTGTGACGACCTCAAGAACAGCGTTGGGTAAGAGCGCGACGTGTTTTCCGTGAAGCTACAAGAAAATTAGACATGGCAGTGCTGTATCGTGGACTACTTTACGGTGATTTCGACGTCCTCGACAAGCCGCAATTCCACCTCATCCTCGCTGTCACTGTCGTCGATGTCTTTGCCTGCCTTGATGGATTGATCCTCAAGCGCGAGCTGCAGATCAAGCTGCGAAAGCTTGACACTCAGACTCCGATGTGCCTCATTGGATGTCCAAAACTGCCCGCGGTGTTGATGGGCAGCGTACGCAAAGCCATGCGTTGGAGATGTGGTTGTGTTCGAGCGAGACGGTGACAAGGAAGGCGATGAAGGTTGGACAGGGCTTGGCACTGAGCTCGACTCAGTCGCCTTGAGCTTTGTTGACAAAGCTGCTGAGGAGCGCGACGCTCCACCGAGCGCTCGATGGAACGGCACTTCGTTATCAAAATCGGTCAACTCGGCTGGCGAAAGTGGTGGCTCGACACTGACGTGAAGCATCTCGGGCACTGTAGGAGGGCGCTCGTGGCGAATCACTGCACATGCAGTAAAGGACGATTAGCAAGCAGACACGAATGCGAGAAGATCAAAACAACGAACGCACGCGGCCAGACGACGTCTGCGAAAAACGGATGTGACTTGATGTGCAGCGGATTCTGCATCCGCTTGCTCACGGTCTTGTCGAGCAGACGGCGGATGAGATCCTTACAGGCCTCGCTCACGACTGGAGCAGACGAGGTGCCGTCACCAGTCTTGCTGTCTTCGGTTTTCGAGGGTTCCGGAAACGTGATGTCTTCGCAGATATCGATGATGTTCTCAAGTGTCTGTGTCTGCGTCTCGCCACGGAACGGCGTCACACCGAACACCATCTCGTACAACAGGATCCCGAACGCCCACCAGTCGACCGAGCCGGCGTAGCCTTCTTCCGCGATCACCTCCGGGGCGACGTACTCGTGTGTGCCGACGAAAGATGTGCGCTTCTCCGCGAGCTCCATGTGGGACTCGGTGTCCACGATTGGTAGCGTCTCGCGGCGCAGAGTGAAGGGTATACACGGCGACGATAGTCGTCGAAAGAGAGCGCGTGGAACAAGCAAGCGATCGCATCCACGCACTCGCTCAGCGCGATCACTTGTCTCGAGCGGCACATCAAGCAGCTTGGCTCGACGTTGCAACGGCAGTGCCGTGCCGAGAATCCGGTCCGTCGTCGACAGTGTTGGTGACAGCGGAGGCATTAGGCGGCGGGGCGACTTGGAGCGGGTTCGCGGTGTCGGGGTCGGGATCTTGCTGGACCGGGATGTCTTGCGTGAGCCCCTCAACTGCGGAGGCGTATTCGCCTCGACCAGCGACGAGTAGGACGCCGAGCGCGTGACAATGCTAGACCGCTGTGACATTGAAGGCTTTGCGCTCGCAACGGCCTGTGCGAGTGGCTTGACCTGATACGCGAGATCGAAGTCGGAGAGGACGATATGACCTGACTCGTGGATCAGGATGTTCTCAGGCTTGAGATCGCGGTAAATGATACCAAGCATGTGCAGATACTCGAGCGCAACGAGCACTTCGGCGGCGTAAAAGCGCGCGTAGTTCTCTGGAATACAGTGGTCTTCGCGACGCCGAAGAAATGAGAAAAGCTCACCGCCAGCACAGTACTGCGGAAGAGAGGGCCTCGCAAAGTGAGAGGAACTGTGGGGCGTCGAAGAGGAAGAAGCTCTGACCGTACCTGTAGAATGAGGTAGAAGTAGTCGGTCGTCTCGAATGAGTAATGCAGCGTGACGATGAACGGATGATTCGTCTTCATGAGCAGGTCGCGCTCCGTGAGAATGCGCTGCACGCGGTTGCGGCGCTCGAGCTCGCGCTTGCTCACGACCTTCATGGCGTAGAACGCCTCGGGTCCGAGTCCCTGCGTGCACTGTGTTACGAGAGTGCTTTGCCATGGACACACACACAAGACGTACGACACTTCGAACGAGGTACACGCGGCCCGTGGAGCCAGCGCCGAGCAATCGAAGCTTCTCAAAGTTGTGTGGTCCGACCGGCGCGCTTGACTGGGCCGCCTCCACCGCCGGCACATCCCTCGGCACATTGTCGCTGGGTACTGCGTCTGCCATTCGCGCCAGCGAGGTTCTGGAGCGGCGGTCACACGCACTACGAAGTAGACACAGCGCGAGCGCTCGGCATTGAATGAGAGAGGGAGAAGACGCGCGCGAGCGTCTCTCACTCTCACTCTAAAACGGCAGATTCAGTCGACTTCGGTCTTTCATCATGCGATCGTACGGCGCAGGCAAGAATAGTCGGGCGCCACTCACAACCATTGATGTGCGTCTACATTTGGCTCAAGCGCTAGCAAGAAACGAATCTGGACCTCGACCTGACGTGATTGCACGTGAAATTCGTGGTCAATGACGGTCGTCTATCTATTGAGCATATTACGACGTGCTGTTCTCCACGCCCGCCTCCTTTTGGGCCTCGAGCTCACGCTGCTTTTTCAGTCGCTCCCGCTTGATGTCGCGGATGACGCCAGCGCGCATTGTCTGTTCGGGACACAGGAACACAGACAGACAGACAGGCACGCAATAAAGTGAGTGTCCCCTCGACTCGCGGAGGCATGGGCGGCACAACGGCAGCACAAACCTGCTTCTCCGTGACCTGCTGGTGGTGCGCGTAGTAGACGGCGTAGGCAGCGCCGCCCAGCAGCGTCGTGAAGACCGCGATCGGCGCAGCGTTGGCCACTCGGCTGCGTGGCATCGCCATGAGAATCGACTGTGAGACGAGAAGCTACGCACGCTGGACCCTCGCTTTTGGTGTTGGCTGGTTCAACCGTACTATGTTGGCTCTATTAAGTACGGTTACGTCTTTTCAACCAATGGCAGGTCGATTCAACGGTCGGCGAAACGACGCGAAGTGGACCTGTTGATGATGACGCTTGCAGCATATCGCTGCTGCGTGGCTGTCTTCTTCCTGTTCAGCATGTACATTGGGCCATGGCAGGAGTATCGGCTCGCCAAGATCCAGGACGACGCTGTGCAGCGGCTGCGCACTGAGTGGGAGGCCCACGTGCGTGCACAGCTGCCGGATGGAGACGAGCTCCGGTGCGTGGTTGGTTGCATTTTTTGCTGCGTTCTGTCGATTGATTGTGTGCATTCGCCTCACTATGGGCGGCATCGTCGGCAGGATTCGAGAGCTCATGCAGCCGTTGATGGCGAAGCTGCCAGCGCTGTTGCTGGCCAAGTCGGGAAAGGCCTCGTCGTCCTCTAACCAGAACTCGAGAGCGCCATCGGCGGCTGCGAGTCGCTGTTCGTCGCGCCCATCGTCGTCCGTGTCGACGTCGAGCTCGACGCGCGAGAGCAGCAAGCGCGAGAAAAAGCCAAAGCGCACGGGAAGTAGCAGCAGCAATCAGGAGACGCATAATGATAGTGGACGCGACGTGGCCGACGACGTATCACGCCTCTCTCGCGAATCAAATGGGAGGCGAACCAAGCCAGTGCCGAAGAAGAAAGCCAAGGCGCGCGCGTCAAGTGGCCCCACATCGGCGCTCGCGGAGGTCGAGAAGCGAAAGAGGATGTTTGCGACGTGGCTTCAGGCTCATCGAGAAGGAGATGCCGCTGCCGCAGAGCAACAAGAAGTCGCCACGCGTCTTCCGCCGCTGTATCCTGACAATCACACGCAACGAGGGAACGGCACGACGCCGACGCAAGCTCCTATTCCTGACGACTCAAATCACACGCTGCCTCCAATCGACGCACACCCCACAAACGCCGTGACGACACCAGACGCAGCGATCGAGTCTGACGATTCGTTCGATGAAGATGAGGTGAACGACTTGCTCAACTGGACTGACAATCTGCTGTCGCCTGATTCACTAGACACGTCCCTCGATGCCTTGAACATTGATGGCGGCTGAAACTCGAGTGCGTAATGGATCGACAGAGTGACAATGGGACCACAGCCTGGCGTCCACTGGCTTGCTCGTGTCTTGGGCCACCGCATAGAAACGAGTCCCAGTAACGAGCGTTGTCGTGGACTGGACCGCGCAGTCGACACGCTGGTGCCCGCCAGCACCGTCGCGCGATCTTGGGCGTGAACGTCAGGGAGACCCCACGAACGTAGCATAGACAGTTGTGAACGCATGCGAAACCAATAAATAGCCATTGGAATGCCTGGAAAGCAGGGATCGCAGGTCACGTTTTCACGACGAGCGCGGAGTCTTGGCAGGCCGCAGACCTTCCTGTCCTGCCTGGGGATGGCTGTTGTCTTCGTCGCGTTCTCGACTGGCGGATCGCTGAGTATTGGAATGCGCCATGAGAGCCATTTTTTTTTTTGCAGACAGAGTAGAGTACAACTGCCCGCGTACCTTGCGATCAGTCTGTTGGTAGTGCAGACGTAATGCTTCATGCACGGGGATCGTCGTAATCACTATCCACCCATTCAGTGAGCGGCACGTATTAAGCAATATATCTGAATCGCAGGCGCACCATGAGACGGAGGGGGCATCGTGTCATGCGTTGCGATGTACGCTGTCGGTGTGCGGATCTACGAAGCGAGCGAGAATGAGCGCCATTGACAAAACAAAATGCAGAGCGGCCTATTTGGCACCCACCAACACGCCGTCTCCTGTCTGCGAGGCCTCTTGCAGCCGCGCAAAGCTATCAGGCGCATGCACGACCGGCCATTCGATGCGTCGCCGTGACGCCATCACGCGCTCTCTTCTTCTTCTGTCTTTGTGCAGGGAACTAGAATGTGGCAAACAACAGAAGCGCACCGCCTATCGTGAATTGCCATCATTCCTGCAAATACGTTCTGCCAATTCACAATAGCATCCAGTCAGGATTCGGACAATTTACATTTCTCCGAGTGAATACCGGTGGTAGACCGGTATTTCAGCTTGCTGTCGTGGGTCTTGGTCTCGATCTTGGTGCAAGTTGCCAAGTTGCTCGGAGGATTCGAGCGTGCGAGATGAAGCGCACGCGCCAAGCGGCGATGCGCAGCGGCGGCGGCGGCGGCGAAAGCGGCAGCGATGGTCCGCCGCGTCGCGTGCTGCGCAGGAAGAACATTGTGCACGATGACGACGACTCGCAGGCGGAGGAAGACGAGCGCATGGATGGCGACGGCGCGGAAGAGAAAGTCGACGCCGGAGAAGACGAAGAAGGAGAGGAAGGAGAAGAAGAGGAGGACCAAGAGGAAGAAGAAGAGGAAGAGGAGGAGGAAGAGGAAGAAGACGACGAAGAAGAAGAAGAAGACGACGAGGATGACGAGGAGGAAGACGAAGAGGCGGACGAGACGCAGCGGCGGCGATCGAGTGATCGAGGACGTCGTGGTCTCGCGCCGATGCAAAAGAAACTGCGTCGCACGTCGCTGCGGTCGAGTCGGCGCGAGGCTGACGCCAAGGCAGAGCGAGATAACCGGAGACGCACTCGTGGTCGTGGCGGTGACGCAGAGAGCGAGGCGGAAGATGAGAACGATGCCATGGAGGTGGACGGCGAGGACGAGCAGGCGACGGATGAAGCAGCAGACACGAAGCCGAGAACGAGGGGGGCGCGCTCTTCTAGCCGCCGCGTGGACGCTCCGGACGGTGAGGGCAGTGGCGAGGAAGATGGGTCAACCGGTGGCGGAGGTAAGGGCACACGACAACGACGAGGTGCAGCACGCGAAGGAGACGGAGACAACAGAGAGGACGATGACAATGATAGCCGAAGCCCCAGTGCATCTCGCGCGATGGAGATGGACACAGTCGCCGATGCGGCGGAAGGAA
Source organism: Pythium insidiosum (assembly GCA_022836835.1). Lineage (NCBI taxonomy): Eukaryota > Oomycota > Peronosporomycetes > Pythiales > Pythiaceae > Pythium > Pythium insidiosum. Next base: position 788,611 of record JAKVDI010000006.1, read on the forward strand.
AAGCGGATATGTCATCGACGCGCGAGGACGACGATACTGAGGAAACAAAGAGCGAGTCAACCCCGCAGGTAACTCCCAGTGCGTCCCCCATGCGCCGTGGGATGGCGATCGACGCTTTGATCAGTACGACGCCCACGCGCCATGACAGCGACAGCTCGCTATCTAAAGCAGTAGCATTGGACACAACTGAGGTGCCATTTCAGGACCTCTTGAATCAGCTCCGTGGGGCAGCATCTGAGCACGAGCTTGTGGAGGTATGCGGTCAGTTGATGTAGTGGATCGATTGGTCGTCGCTCACGGTTTATTGGCCCGCAGGTACTCACCGACGCATGTAGTCGGCTGATTAAGGATGGTCGCCATCCTAATCGCCTCGTAGTTGTGAGTTTTCTCGCCGCAGCCAAGGAAAACCCTGCGCGCTTCGCTGAACCAGGTGTACTCAAGTACCTCTTGCGCTTGCTGCGCTCCAAAAACTATTTGAATTTGAAAGATGGGATTGACGCACCTGCGTCGAAGAAGAATGTCACGAGCACGACGCCTGGGGCACCATCAGCCACCATCGATTTAACATCCGATATTCCGCTTCCTGTCGTGATTGCGAACATTCTCACGCACGTTCTAAAAGTAAGTGATCCCAGATTGCTTGGTGAGAAAGTGATGATGACTCCATGCTGACACTGGATCTTGATACTAGGATGCCGACTCATGGCCCGTGGACAGTTTCAAAGTCTACATCGATGACTCACTTGCCAACCGTGTTTGGGTCGATCACGAGCTGAGCCGACTCTTTGTACGCAATATCAAGACAGTGCTCCCAGTGCCTGCCTCCTCAAACGAAGGCGGACAAGGAAATCTGCCCTTGGCACCCGTTCGTCCCCGTTTCACAGGGTCAGAGCAACTCAATGACCTCCGAGAACTCGCTGTGAATCATCTTCGATCTCGATTGCGCGAGCTGGAAAAGGAGAAAGGTGGTGGAATCGGTGCTGTGAGAAGCATGATTTTGACGCTCTCCGAGTTTTCGTGCCTACCGGCAGTTCGTGTGATGGCTGCCGAACACCTGGATGCTTGGCTTCAAAATCCATCCCTGAAGGGTCCAACGCGAGAATTGTTGACTCGAGTTGTCACGGTGAGTGTTGTGCTTTACCTTCTTGACGAAGATCTTCGTTCGATATTGACACTTACGTGAAATGACTGATAGGGCTGCGCCACAGTTGATCCCATGGATGTTCAGACTGTTGATCTCCTCCTGAAGATGAAGCTGAAGTCGACAATGTTTCAACTGAAGGTGGAGACAGTGACACAGCTTGTGAAGCAAAATGATACATACCTCCGACGTGCGTTGCAGCTATTCATCAGTCGAGAGCGTCCGAACAACATGGGGAAGGATGTCGACAATATGAAGATGCTTCAGCAACTCTTCCGAGCGACGCGATCCCCCAGCGTTTACGCCACTGCTTCTGCTTCATCAGGGGGGCCCAGCATTGACGAGCTGTTTTTTACGGCTCCGATAACTCATCCCGGTACAATGGCTAGCCGCGAGCTTGCGTTTGTATTCCGAGATATGGCGAGTCAAAGTGAAGTCGCACCAGTTCTGAAGACGATGATTCGAAAGGTGGTCAAACAGCTGACGTTCGATCACGTCGATATCAGATCGCTTTGCGTCGGACTTCTGGATCACGACGGGCATTGGGATGCTCTCACAAAGTATGCTGATGTGCGAATGCTCGATTACATGGCGCTCGTAACAAGTGCGGTTTGGCTCGTACTCCTCATGCGTGGCGCTGCAGTCAAGAGCATGCAGATCCAACAACTCAATTCCGGCTCTTCGGCAGCACCAAGGTCTGGCGTCGGTTTGAATCCCGGGGCATCAGGAAATGTGGCCGGTGCTGTCTCTGCCAAGATTACCGGCGCTCAACCCATCCCTCGACGCAATACTCCAAGCGGTGGATCAGGATTACTCAACCGCGGTAAACTGGGGAGTGGTTCAGGCTCTGGGATAACAATGTCAAAGTCTTTGAAGGGCACTGGTGGTACAAGCCAGCCCGGCGGCAAGTCAAGCCCGTCAAATGTTCATCACACAGCGACGGCAGCTGCAACAGCCGGAGATTCAGGAGGCAATTCAACTACACCAAGTGCTCAACCACTGAAAACAATAAGTAGTGCTCTGCGGGCGCGTGAAGAGCTGCTGCAAGCAATTGCACATGTGCAACGTCAGTCATTGATCGCGTGTCACGGTATTTTCCGACAATGCGGCCTCTCTGGTGCGTCATCATTTGAGCGCTCGCTCTTCGATATCATCGTCAAAAAGTTGCTACTACTGGAGATTCCATCCGATGTCCAGCCAACAGAGCACGACAAGACCACCTTTTTGTCCACGAAAGAGGACATTCCGATACACGAAGACACGCTTGAAATGATGGTTGCTCTGCTTCTGGCATGTCATGCTGTGGATCGCGTCGATGCTTTGCGGTTGCTTGAGACTATTGTAGTGCGTGCGGCTGAAGGTCATATCCATCGCGAAGAGTTGTGGGGTTCCCGTATCGATGATCTCGCCGAGTACAGTCGCAATGGTGGTGTACTGGGACTCGAACTACGACGCACACAGTTTGTTATTGACCTATTTCACCTCACTCTGGTACGTTGTTTCACGGAGCTCGGATCGTTCTGTCATCTCATCATTGTGTGTGTTGATAGTGGGGGGGCGAAAGTCAGCACAATCTCGAGCACAAATTTTGTTTCTCTGGGCGATTCTGGATCTGCTGCAGTATTCTTCTGGTGAGTCGCCTCCGTTGACGAATCCTCCGTCTCCATGTACTGAAGTGGCCTTCCCTGCGAGCAGATCATTGCAGCATTCAATCCAACAACAGTCGGGGCATTCCTCTGGAAGGAGATTCCGACGCTACGATGCATGATGCAAATGATCATCACAGGTCGCTACGAATTCCCTCCGGTTGATGTTGCGGCCTCGCGAACGGACCCTGCGCTCTTCGGAGGGCATCGCGATAGCTTCACAGACTTGCGTGCAGCGAACAACCAGCTCCTCGAATACGAGAAACATGTGATGCGCACTGTAGGAGCAGCTTCCGGCTCTACTTTCGATGACAACCTGATGCTCTTTGAGCTCCAAGGTGTCGCCCGACAGCCCCCAGCGGCAATGCTACAGCATCTCTCAACATTGGATCGCAGGTTTCACCTCGGTATTCGTCTTCGACAAAGTCGCGAGCAAGATTTTCTCATGGAAATGGTCAGCGCTGATCAAGAATCTCACGGCTCAACTTGGTGGATCGCGGAGATTGTGTGCGAAGATGTGGCGACACTGCAGTATCTCCCGTCGGTGTGCCTTTGCCGTCTTTTGCTTATCGCTCGCCGCGGTGCCGTTACAAGTCTTCATGGCGAGTCAGTGCCGCGGCATGCACGGCAGCTAAATCGACTCGTGCCGAGGCTCGAACGGAAACTGAGCGCAGATATCACACAGCGGGGGATTAGTGAAGACGACGGAGCATCTGTGGTTCGGTTTTTCCTCACAGCGATGACCACTGCTGATGCGCGTGATCGTTGCGTCGCGTCCAACATTCTGCATGTACTGGCGACGCGCGATGATACAGACGACGATGGGGCATCAACGCCAAAAAGCGAATCAGACGCAGGGTTCGACGATACAACCATGAGTGCTGAAGCCACGCAGACTGGAGACGCAAGCTCGATGAACTTCGATTGGCTGGGCGCATTACGTCGGTTGCCTTGCTACTCTCATATTCGGGATGATGTTTTCGTCACGCTTGAAGCTTTACTTGATCGAGAAGCGTCGGCACCGGCCCTTCAACGCTGTATTCAATCGTTGTATGCGTTTATCCATGATGAAGATGAAGCGAACAACGATGCAGCTATTGAAGCGTCGATGCAGCTTGCTGTCACCTTCGGGCGACTGCTCGCTACGCGCCCGTTTATTGCGCGTCACGTGCTCAGCACACGAGCGACTTGTGAAATGCTCGGAGCTACCTTCTGGTCAGCGATCGCAGGGCAACTGAGTGGTAAAGTGGAGGCGAGACCGCAAGCATTCCGCGCAGCTACCGAGTGCAAGGTGTTGTATGTGGTGGACAGTACGCAAAATGTCCGCGAAATTCAGTTACCAATCCAAGTCGTTCATGGCGCAATCGAGGTGCTGTGTGCGATCTCGGTTGCAACTGGGGAGTCGGGATCTGGTTCGTCAGCTCTTGTATCCCTGTCGGATGCGCTGTTCCCTCCCACGAAAGACAGCGGCACTTTGATTGCAAGTACGGGAGTGATCGCGACAAAGGATCCTCGTCTGTACCCAGACTCACTGCTGAAGAAGGTGGTTAGGCAATGCCACACCCAGGATCACATGATGCTCGCAGCAGCGCGTGCCATGTCAATGGAAGAGTTGTGGCAGTTGACCACTACTGATCTCCAATCGCGGTCACTTCATGCTGTATTGGAAGCGCTCGTGGATGGTGTGCGAGCAAGCGAAAGTCGTGCATTGAGTGCACTGAATTCGCCAAGCCAATCGATTGCTGCACGGGACATTTCATCATTGTTGAGCTCAACTCAGTCGTCCCTGACGCAGCAATTGGATGAAAGCGCGAGAGAACGGCTCGATTTCTTGATCAAGTGGTTGTCAGACAAATGCGACGGCTCAGCCTCAGCAAACGAAGAAATGATTGATGATTCATTGGAGGAGGAGCTGATAAGTCAGGGATTTTCGACTCTTCACGTTGCAGCAAAGCAACGTACTCCTGTTCGCCCAACATGGACTAGTGGAGCCAAGCTCACCAGTGATGACGAAATGATGAGCATCGCAAGTCCGAGAATCCACTGCTCCCTGCTGACGTCTTCACAAGGGGAGGTTAACAGTGTACTACGTGGTGATAAATCAACAGGCGTGGCATCCAAGTTGGCAGCTCTCATAACAGCTGATTGTGAAGTGGCAGAAGGCGTCACAGACAAATCACGGGAATCAACAACTTGGTCTCGCAGTATCAGCTTGTTGCATTGCGCGCGAGCGGCATGCAACTCGAGTCGCGGTGCAGTGCTCTTGGGCCAAGGGCTACAAGATATTGCGTCCCACATTACGAAGTGTAAATCGCGTGATCACCGCGCTGAGTGCGTTTCGTTCATTTGTCGCACTATCGAGATGGCAGAGGCGTCGTTCTCGACGACTGCAGTCCACAACCTATTGGAGACGATTGTTTGGGTCAGCCGAATGAGGGGACTGTCATCGATCGAAGTGCGGGATCGAGATGCAATGACTCACTTCCACCGTATCATCCGAAAGATTATCGTATTTGTTCAAGCAGCAGTCGAAGCCTCTCGCGTGTGGCTCAGCGATATCACTGTGCGCAACATTGTGTCGCTATTAATGACAGCTCAAACCTTGGAACGAGTGCTCAAGTTACCGACGGAAGTGCAATTCGATATCGACATTTTGTTGGTGCTCATGCAACGACTCGACAAGCCCACAGTTTTAATTGATGCTGTGCTGTCAACTCCTCCAACACTCCTTCGCATCCCGAGCGCGGTGCTGTCCCGCTCTGACATTCAAAGGGCGATGTTGGAGGTACGTGGCTCATTTCTGTGGGCTTCACAGCGTGTTGCTTGACTAGAATGATTGGACTTGAGTAGGCTTTATACTTCTACGACCCAAACGTGGTCGCCGCACAGCTGAACGCGTTGCAGCCGGCGTGGCAGTGGGACTTACGCTCTCAACTTGCGGTTGGGGTGACGCCGAAGATTGGAACGTCAATCGACTCGTTGTTGATGGATCTCACAAAACCTGAAGTCAGCGATGCGGCGCTCGAGCAGCTTCGTGAAGTGGCGATTCGTCAGTCATTGCTCGTGCTCTCCAGGATCTCTGTTCTGTTTGATGTGTGGAAGAACGGCATGTCACTGAGCCTTTTGTACGATCAAGCGAAGGCAATCTCACAGGTGCGTGATGTGACGTGATACTTGGCAGGTGTCGAACTCTGGTTCTGAGAAATGCATCGATAGATTATCGTGTGTCTCGACATTCTCCGACCCCACATGAGGGGCCACAGCGAAGATGCATTGGTGCCCACCTTTCAGATGATTTTTGAGGTCATGGACGTCATCGTGCACCATCAAGCAACCGAGTTTCCTCAGCTGGCGACGGCAGCGCTATACTTCGTTGTGGATGCCTTGGATGCTGATCGCTCTGGGGCTTCCCACGCGCTTGCATCCGCTCGCAAGGACTGGAGGGATGTGTTCCGAAGTGTAACTGCGCTGTACGAGTCCTGGCCTTCGTTGGCAGGATCCGCTGAGGCATTGGAAAGCTTCTTCGATGAGCGCTCGGGGCCGTCTGGAAGCCAAGCATTGGTAAATGCTAGAAACAAGTCAATTGCGACATCGGATGAGCAGAGGCAGGTGATGGCATTGATTGCGAAGGCCAATGTCACATCGACGAGCACAACCGCAGCACCTACTGCTGACTTCGAGGCTGGCTTTCAGCTTCTTCTCCAACTGCTCTCAAAGGCGCAAGAACAGCGCATTACGAACGTTCCCATCCTGCGAGCAAGCGCGCAGCCGTTGGCAGCTCTCCTAAAGAGTGGGGAGTTGAACAAGTCCTCGATCAAGCTTCTGTGTCAGGTCTTGCTGGGACTAATGCGTCATGATGCATCTGCGATCGAGACAGTGATGCCGTGCGTTGTTGCGAGCCTGCGATCGCTTCGCCCCGCGCTCCGAGAGAGTGCGTTTGCTTTTGTGACCGATTTTCTATCGTTTGCCGATCTCGACCAACGTCACCAACTTCTCCGCATCCTCTACGACGATCCCAGCGACATCGCCAAAGCCAAACTCACGGCATTCGTCAAGAGCGCTGCGTTTAAGGCGAGCCTTGCTGCGTAAAGGACAGAGTGTGAAAAGACGAAACAGAGTGAAGCAATATAAAGACGTCTATTACTCTTTCTTTCTGTCGAGCGATGCTGGTCCTAAGGCGACCAGCATCGATGCGACCAGCAGACCAGTCGAGTGCCCCGCGACAGCACCGTAGACGCAGGTCAGCGGCCATTGCTACACAAATAAACGAGGTGCTCACTCAGTGTCGTACAGTCTCAATATCGCGTCCTCTGAGTCAATCGCGCACCTGCCACGGTCGGTCCCAGTCGAGAGGGATCGGCAGCGCGCCGACGTAGGCGCCCAGTGTCGTTCCGATCGAGAGGCTCGCGACGAGAACGTCGCGTTCATCGCGAGCGCTGCCGTGTATCCATCAGTTACACGCGTTAGCAAAACGCTCCAGATTGGCGTCGTGAGAATGAGAACGCTGTCGCACCGGAGGTTGAGCACGGCATCGATCCAGTCCGACGGTGAGAGACCGAGATGCGCGCCCAGCGGCAGGAACGAGCCAGCGGACAGCAACAGCGCGAGCAGCGCCGTTCGTTGCACGAGTCTGCAGCGATATCAACGTGAGACACCAATGGGATGACTCTGAAAAACGTCTCGAGAGATGAGTGGGACGCACTGATAGAGAGGAGCCCCAAAGAGAACGATGACGACGTGAAAGACGAGAGCTCCCAAGACGAGACCGACGAGCGCGTGAACGAAGCGTACGCCCAAAGAGCGCTTCGAGGACTGCAGCAAAGCAGAAGACGTCGTCAGCAGTGGCAGCGAAAGGATGCACTCGCTGTCGCACGGTTGACTCGTACGGTCGCAGCGAAGAGTGCGGGGGAGCACAAGAGAAGCGCGGCGGTGATGGCGATGATGGCCACGGGAAGAGCGCGGTCGACGGCGTCTTCAAGAGATGCTTGGACTCTGCAACGCAGTGCAAACGCATGAGATCGGCACTGTAGTCCACCATTTGGATTCGCTGATATAAACGAACGCGAGACGCGGGAGAAAGACCAGACACAGCCATGGAAGCAGCGCCACCGCTGCGGCGACGGGGATTCGGATGGACATCTCCGACGTCGGTCGGTCAAATGGCGACGATGGAACAAACAAAAATCATTTTCGACAAAGTTACATTTTTTTACCACTGCAGGTTACACAAAAAACCTTTTTAGATGGAAAATTATGTCGTTACACAATTGGGACTATGTGAAAAAGAGTTTTCACAGCCGAAAAAGGTTTAGACCTGGGCAAGTCCAACATGACTAGGGAGGGAATGCAAATGCACATGCTATTGATGCAAAAGAAAGAGATAACGCGGTGTGGAACGGGAAACATCTCTACCCTTTGCGACAGCTTGATGTATCCTTCAACTTGCGGTCGTCAATGGAAGCACCAACGCTGAGTCGACTTGGTGTTGTACAACGCCTAATACTGGTAGCCTCCGCCGTAAGGGTTCGCGCCCATGCCACCCATGCCATAGCCGCCCATGCCGGGGTTGACGCCCATACCCATACCAGGGTTCATTCCCATGTTGGGGTTCATACCATAGCCGTAGCCGCCTGAAGGATCGTTGTAAGCAGTTGCCGCAATCGCCATAACAGGCTGCATACCACCGCCCATGGCAAAGGCGGGGTCGACGGCAGGGGTCTCGGCGACAGCCTCAGGCTGCTTCACCTTGGTTCGCTCATCGATCACCTTCACCTTGTCGTTCAGGTTCTTGATAAACTGAATCAGGTACGGCATCGCGAAGTCCACATAGCCATGACGCCATGCCAGCTCCATCGCGACATCAGGCTTGATCAGCTTGTAGCACGTGAACAGGGTTGCACAGAAGCACTCCTTGTCCTGCACGGAAACGAAGAAACGGAGGATGTCTTCAGCAAGCTCCGGGTCGTCCGAGTCAGACGCGCAGTCGATGCAATCCTTGTACATCTTGTCCTGCTTCGAAAGCTTGATCGACTGGGCATAACGCTTGTTCTTGCGATACAGATAGGCAGAAATACGACGGAACTCCAGCAGCTCGTGCTTTTCCAGCTTCTGTGCCAATGTGATCTGATCGAAGTTGTCGTACGAGTCGATCGACTCGCGCAGGCCCTGATAGTCCTCATCATCCACAAGAATCTCGTTCAGCGCCTCGTTGACAGCGGACAAGTTCTCCTTCTGGACATCCTTGAGGTACTCAACAACCAGCGGCAGGTTGTTGGCCTTGCGAAGCTGGTGGACGACGCGAGCGTGGTCAAGGTTGGGGGTCAGCACTTGCAGAAGACGCGTCAGCTCAAGAGGATGCTGCTCCAAGTAGAAGTTGATCGCCTTGTAGTGAATCTCCTGGTTGCGAACCTTCTGAATGCAATCCAAGAACAGATCGTGCGCGAAAGCAACAGGATGATCCACCATTGTGCGAACGGCATTGTCGAACTGACCGTCTTCCTTGTACAAGTACACGGCATGGTCCCAGTGCAGTCCCTTCTCGCAGGCACGCAACACCTTCGACACATTCATACGAGTGTGGAAGATCTTGATGTGCTCCATGAGCTTCGTCGGCAGGTACTTCGAGTATAAGATCGCCAGCTCCGTGAAAATGCCAGTGTGGGCACCCTCAAGACCAAGCCCCTGCTCCATGAGCTTGAGAAGCTCAGCGGAGTGACCACGCTTCTCGTACTGGAAGATAAGCTCCTCCAAGTGATCCGGGTGGACGATGATATGAAGACCGCACAGACCAGCCAGACGGTACTCGTTCACATCAACGCAAGCGTAGCACACTTCCTTCCACGTCGTCACGGAGTTTGCCTTCGTCGCAGCATCCACAGCCTCGCGGAACTTGCCCAAACGAACGAAACAGATAGCAAGCTTGGCGTTGTTGTTGATGTTCTGGAACAACAGCTTCGCGGCGTTGTACATACCCTCATCGAAGAGACGCTCACCAATGTTCTGGATCTGCGCGACGTTCGGCGCCGAAATAAACTCTTCCAAATCAGAGTATTTCTCGCACTTCGCGTACGCATAGATCAGGGACGTATCAAGGTATTGCTCCTTGACGGTGTTACGGGCCATCTTCAAGTACGGGATAAGCTCCGCGTAATCGTTGGCGCGCTCAGCAGCGGCAATAACGTCGACGTACGTGCTGGCGTCACTTGCCTTGATGAACGAAGACAGCGATTCGTGGACCATGTTGCGCTCAAGCTGCGACTTGGCAAGCGTCGACCACACCTCCGATTCGTTGCAACGGTCGGCAAACTCATACGCACGTTCCATATCGTTGATGCAGTTCAACAACACACCGATAGCTTCGACATTGTGCTTCGTTTTCTTGTAGATAACAAAGCCCTCCTCGTAGAGCTGGTACTGCTCACCGACCGCGATGCGCGCAATATCCGGACCGTCGAAGTTGTCGAGACGGTTCACATAGTCCATCACCTTCTCCTTGTTAGCCTTGATAGCCGTCAAGATGAGCAGGTTTTGCAGGTTGCGGTTGCTCGAGAAATCAGTTCCCTGCAAGACAATGCGCTCGAGGAGCTCAATAAGCTCGTTCGGGAGCTCGGCATTCATAAAAGCGCGAACCGTCGTCGACACCTCGTCGGGGTTCTTCGTTTCGGGAAGGGCAGTCTGCACGATTTGGTCAATCAACGCACGTCGAGCAGGAGACTCGGTCTCACCCTCCTCTTGCTTCTTGAGAACCTTGCCCCAGAGGTCAAGGTCCTGGCGCTCGACGAGGTACCGAGCCAGATCCTTGAACAAGCCGTTCTCCGTGGTGACACGAATGAGATCATCATCGCATGCACCACCAGCACGACGGTACGCGAGCACAGCCAGAGCAGGGTCAAGCTTCTCGCAGAACTTGCCGACAACCTGAGAGTCATAGAACTGGTTGTTCATCAAGAACTGCTGAGGATCGCGGTTCAACGTCACGTAGATCTTGCCCACAGCGTTGTGCGTGGCAGTCTCTGTGTTTCCTTGAGCAACACGGGTCTCGAGCCACGGCTGCAGCAGGCGCAGACGGTTGCGCTTCTCCACTTGCTCGACCAATTCATCCACCGGCGTTTGCGGAATCTGGTTGAGCAGACTCTTGATGTAGTCTTCATTGCAATCGAGATCGAGCAGCTTACCCACAACCTGAGGCGTCTTCTGAGGGCTGACCTTCGTCGTGTACACCTCAATGTACTTCAACAGGTTGTTCGAGTACAAGTATTGCGTGAGCTCGTCCACAAAGTCGAAGCGATCGCACACGTGAATAAGAGGGCGCGGATCCTGCAGCTTGGACTCCTTCAAGAACTCCTTCACCTTCACAGGATCGTACACAGAAGAATCACGGCAGACACGCTCAACCTCCTTGAACTGACCCATCTTCGTCGCGGCCTCAATGTACTTGAAGTGAACATCCGAGTCCTGGGAGAAGTTGACAATCGAGCCAAGGAAGTAGTAGAGGCCATCAAACGACTTGAACTTCTCGAAAACATCAATGAGCTCCTTGCCACCGAGCTGCTCAGCATACTTCGTGGCGACCTGAACGACGATCTGCAAGTTCTGGCGCATGTTGTGGGCCATCAGAGAGTTGATAAGCTCCATCGAAATCTCGCTGGTGAGAGTGCCGAAGAACGTCACGATGAATTCATGATTGATGGCATGCGTGTTAACAACAACGCGCTTGAGGTCAGCCAACTCCGTGTAGTGCTCGAGAGCACGCTGGAAAAGGCCAGCCTTCTCACACAGCTGCGCGATACGCGGGCGATCATAGTGGCTGAACATGCTGTTGGAGAGGATGGCATCAGCGACCTGAGGAGAACCACCCAACAGGTTGATTTCGAGCAGACGAGTCTGAAGGAATCCCTCCTCCGGGCGGTTGTTCTTCAACGCCTCCAGCAGGAATGCAGTCGTCTCTTGGATGCGGTTCACCTGCATGAAGATGTCCACAACCGAGTTGACATCAACCAACGGGCCGTTCTCAGCCGTGGCCAACTTCTGAGCGAAATCCAAGGCACCCTGCGGGTTCGCACGCACGAGGTTCTGCAGCATGAACGTATAATCGCAGCGGAAGTTGGTTTGGACAGCGTAAGCGACGATCTTGTCGAATTCGCCACGCTGAATGAAACAGTTGATCACCTTCTCCGGCACATTCGCGCGAAGATACACCGACAATGCCATCGTCGTATCCGACTGAGCAACAAGGTCACCGAGCTCCTCAGAGCACTCAAGCTTGTCCTCAGCGAGCCACTTCTGCAGAAGCTGACCACGACCCTGCATCAGCACCGGACGGGCAAGCTCAAGCGACTCGAGCTTGTTCAGCGTTCCCTTTTCAAGCAACACACTGAAGTACTGCAAAATGGGCTGAGGCTGACCCGGAACCGGCGGAATCTGCTGGAAACGCTGAATCGTCTGCGGCGTTCGAAGCGCTCCTTGCGGCGACGCAGCTGCCAAACGCGCAGCACCCTGAACATCGTTCATGCTCATGAGGCGGTTGAACTCCGTGAAATAGAGCTCCTCTGCGCCCGGCAGATCAAGACGGGTCGCCAGAGTCAACGCAAGCTGCGAGTCACGGAGCGTGTTCACCACGTAGGGCACAAGCTTGGTCTTGTTGATGGCAAAATGGAGGAGCTGACCACGTCGGGTGATGCCGAGCATTCCCTTGGACTTCGACTCCAGCGCCGTCACGAAGACAGTGTCTTGGGAGACACGAGCACGGTAAATCGGCTTACCCGTGTGGGCGTCGAACAGGAACAGATAGCCCATCTTGGTGATCATGTAGACAACATCGTCCGACGGACTGACCAGCATCGAGACCGGGAAGTCGTTCGCAGCGTCGGCAGCGAAAGGAATGGCCTGAGGAGGCAAGCGGAAGACACCGCCGGGGGCGTCCTTGTCGCGACCAACCTCCATGATGAAAAGCTGCTGCGGCGTGTCACCCTTCGTACCAGCAAACACGAGCACCTGCGCGTCGTCCGTGCGTCCTGGGGGCTTCATGCTCGCGAACGCGCCAGCGTGGCCGTTCAGCACCTGGCTGACCTTCTTCTCCACAGAGTACAGCTGCATGTTGCCGACAATGCGGCCACCGTCGCCCTGTGCAATACCGACGAGCAGCAGCCACTTTCCATCAGGCGACGCCTCGTAGCTGATGATTTGTGTGCCAGCACCAAGCGACGCATGACGATCAAACATCTTGACAGGCGCCGAATCGCCATCCAGGCTCCAGTGGTACACGGCAGAGCCCGTGACAAGCGCGATCGTGTTGACCGAGATCCATCGCCAGAAGACGACTGGCTCGGTCATCAGGTGGGACTTCATCTTGGCGCGAAGCTCCATGTTGAAGATCTGAAGCTGGTTCTCCGAGCGCAGCGCGATCACCTTGCTCACAGGGTTCATGATAGCGGCTTCAGCGTTGATGGGGCGGCGCTGCACCTGGTTACCGGCCGCGAGGTCGACGATGACGACGCTGGCCTGACCATTGACCTGCTCGCAGACGCACACAAACTTGTCCGACTCCATGGTCGTCGTGCCAAACTTGACATATTCAAGGTTCACGCCGAGCGCGCCCAGCTACAACAACGGAACGAGAAACACACACATACACAGATTAGCTTCAACTGTGCTTTTGACATCATATCCTCTCTGCCCATAGCATCGATCTCGCTCATCGTCGCCGGTCCTTCCTCCCACCAGGGAAGGCATCGAGGCAGCGCCAGAGGCGTCGCCAACGACCACGATGCGGCCGCAGACCGAGAGACAGACAGACAGACACACCGACAGACACCAGCACTTACATTCAGGACTTCGCCGAACGTGATGGGGAGATCCTGCGCCATGTTGCTCTCGTAATTTCTCTCCGTCGCTCACCAGTCGGTCCGTGGTCCGTCGCTCGCTCTCTCTCCTGTAGCTCTCTCTGTGTCTAGCTCTCGTACTGGGAGTCGACTGCCGTAGACGTCCGTCGGCGCTGCGTCGTTCCCCCCCGCGATGGAGATGGCGTTTTCCCCCCTCTCTCCGTTTCGCGACTGTGTGCGTGTGGGGGCTGCTGCCACGAAGCACGCGAGTCCGACACGGCGGCAACGCCCGCACCGCGTTCTTAAAGACAGGTTCGTCCTTTCGGGCATTCGGTCTCGAAGAACTTGGACACGGGTGTTTGGGGAGGATACGGAAGGTCACTAAAGAGGAGGTGGTGCCCCGTCAGATTTGTCGGCAATGAGGTTTTTTTGTCACGCGAAGTTGCTGAACGGGTTGAAACGGATCAAGAGGGAAAAGATCGCGGCTAGGTGCCTCTCCTTGGCACGCGCGGATTGGCTAGATTAAAACCCAAATACCCATAATCGACATAATATGGGTGATAGGGTATGGAGGGCCGTTCGAGAACCCATGAGCCGTTTTGGATACACCTGTGACGTGTTCACGACTGGAACTCCTTGGACGTCATGAGGGTGACGCCCTTGGCCGCCATGTCCTTGAGGAACGCCTGCATATCCACCACAGGAACGCGTGTCAGTCTCTCCACAGTGATTCGATGGGATCCGTAGCGCAGCGTACCTCCCCAGCAGCTTCGAAGCCAGGAACGGGCGACATGCAGTCCGTTAACAGAACGAGATCGTGCATGCGGTCCGCCGGCCACGCGTCAACAAGGTCTCGCACGGTGTAATTCACGCAGTGAGAGATGGCCTCTCCGCAGATCGCGACCTTGTCTGCGTGCTTGAGCACATTAACCAGGTTCTGGTTGAGACTGTGACCATGATCAAATTGGGAGTGAGTCGACACCACCCCACAACAGACCACGACAACGAGCAACGAGGTAGGCGTACCTTGTAGCGGGATCATGGGGCAACTCGAATTCCGCTCGAAGCGCAGAGTAGTGCTCTGTAAACGGATTGCTGCCCTTCATGACGTACTGTACCTGCTGCAAGGACTGCTTCGCCCAGTCCAGCGCCGCCGAGTGCACGTTCTCAACAATATTGTGGCCTGCAGTCCCGATAATGCAGTGCTCTGGCCAGATGCACAGGGCAAATTTCCCGCTCTTCTCTAGCGACTCCGTGTACGCCAGCGCATATTGCTTTAGCTCGGGGTCACGCGGCTTCCATTTGCCTTCAGCGATCTCCTTCGATGTAATGATCGTAAACGGCGCCGGCGACTCTCCGGCATCATTCTCCCAGAAAATACCGTGTGCGATGTGGTAGCGCTGATGCGAGTCAAGCGTCATGACGATCTGCGACAGCGCGCCCTGGTGCTTCTGGATGAACGCAGCGATGCGCTCGGCGTCCTCGTTCGCCGTCGGGATCGCGAGCGACCCACCTGGATGGAAATCCACTTGCTGGTCAATCACGAAGAGCGACACGCCGCCCTTGCGGATGCCGCCTGCGCGCTTCGCTGCGATGGTGACGTCGATCATGTCGCTTGAGAGAAGAAGAGGGAACTGGTGTCGGTCAGTCGTCGTCACTTGGCCCACGTGGTCGGCCATCATTCCCAACGGGGATGAGCTCTTCGGCAAGGTCCAATTGGACATCCTCTACTATATGATTTCCGATCAAATTCTATTACTAGAGGTTTTCGTGGTACGTACGAAAATGGCTACAATTTGGCCAGCATCGAATGCGCCATGTCCTCGAGCTTCACATGCATCAAGATCTGCTGGATGACGTATCGCAGCAGCAGAAGCTGCGCAGCGCGAAGCAAAACTCGACGCACGACCGTAGCGCGCTTGAGAAACACGAGAAGCACTATTGTGTACGCGACGACGTGCATTCGGTTGGGCTTGGACAACGAACCGGAGGCCGATGCGACGTCGGCAGCCGCTGCACGAAGCCGAGGAAGCACTGCGTCTTCCAGAAGATGCCAACGCAGTTTTCCACTTCGAATCCGCAGCATGAGCTCTACAAACTCTCGAAAGTACGCCTTGCCTGGTCGAGGATGGGGATTTAGCGTGAAGTTAAGCACAGGCAGCGGCACGCGGACGAGTGTGTCGGGGTCGTGCTGCCGAATGCGTGTGAAGTCATTAAAGGACGCACTCCCGTGCGTCACAATATCTAATTCCATCATCATCTGATGAGATGAAGCGAGACGATACACATAAAGGCGACACGTACCTAGTTTGACTTCGTGGCGCACATGAGAAAGAGCCCGGCGAAACTGTTCGGAGCATCCTGCTAACAGCACACTGTGACAGGAGCGATTCCGTCAGATTACATAGACTCTGTCCGACCTGTGAGACTTACAGCACGGCATCGCTACAGATCCAGGCATCCTGTCGAGTATCAAGCGCCAGTCGCCGCAATGGAGTGCGGCGTGCGAGATTCTGCAGCGTCAGCCGCAGAATCAACTGGTAGACTCTAAATCTCAAAACAATTTCAGCAAATCTTGGTGCGTTGACGATCATTTGTGCACAACGCACGACGTACCGCACGACGTCATACTTGGAACCAACGAGCTGCCCAGCGCAACGCACAAACCGCGCCCTCTCTTCGTCAGACATGCTCGGACGTAGCACCTATGACGATCGTAGTGAGTATGAGAGATCGGGACAGTTCAGTTTGGTGTGATTCTCTTGTACCACTGGTTGTCGATGCGGCAGCAGCAGTCGTTCCAGTCGAATAACTCGCGACGACGGAGGACCGACGTGAAGCACCTCACGCTCATTCAATACAACCACCTACAAATCGCCCCCCCCTCCATTCAGCGTCAGTGAAGCACCGACGCCAAGTGTGTGGCAGTGACTTGACGCACCACGTGGTCGTATTCATTGCCTGCCAGGAATCGAGCCACCGAGTAGAGGAATCCCTGTGTCGTGATGAAGATGAGATCGCCTACAACAGCCCTCGCACAGCCGACTCAGTACAAGTCTTGCAAACGCTCCATACGACTATGGACAGTCAATGGCGCACCTGGCTGCACGAGCTTGGCCGCTTCGATGGCCGCTGTCCGTGCTTCGCTGGACGCTCTGCTCACAGACTGCGCCTCAGTCTCCTCTTCAGCGTCCGCATGACTCATGCGCCCACTTCTCCACGCACCGCTCGAGCTCGTTGTCATCGAACTGCAGACTGTTGGGCGCGAGCACGCGGGCCGCACTCGTCACGAGCGCGCTCAGCACGTCATCTTTGGCCGGTGGCATGACGCTCGCGAGGTCGTCAGCAGCAGCAAAAAGCAGCGTGCCGACGCTCTAATCTTGCAATGTTTATCCGCCAAGTTGCAACTTGGCGGCCTTCCCCGGTAAGTACGATCCGTTTCGTCACACGTCGCATGGCAACAAAATGAACATGACGGCAGAACGACGGCAGCCCTTGCTCATGAAGACGTTCACGTCGTCGTCCGATATCATGGCGCTGCTGGCGCAAGCGCGAGAGACCCCAGCAACAGAGGCCAACGACTCGCGGTATGCGCGCCGAGATCCTATCAACGCCCCGCAGTCGAGATGGAACAGCTCGACGCAGATCGCGCGACCGTCGGGTCGCGCATTGACGCACCAGATTCTGTCCCGCACGTTTGCGCCGCCTGCACCGACGGTCGTCGCTCGCAGGGATGCTCCGAAGGTCGTCGCTAGAGTCTCGATGGACACGATCTCCTCGCGGCTCAAAGGGCAGCGACCGGCGGCAGCGAGGGCGGCCAAGTCTCCTGGTGTTGCCGTCGAGATGGACCGCAAGCGACACCATCTTCAGCGACAACAGACCGCGATACGGCAGCCAGCTGCGCTCACAGACTCGCAGCAAGCGTCATCACCGGATACAAGTGGCCGAGACGCGATTCAGCTGCTACTGTTCTACCGTCGCGAAGTTGCCAAGCGACTTCGAGCAGATCCGATGTACATGATGACCCAAGACCAGCAGTAGCGGGTCAGTCGGTAATGTAATGCAACGAATTAAATTCATCCGAGAATATCACGCTGTCCGCCATCATGGTCGTCGTCGGACGAGTCCGAGTCGTTTTTGGCACCGTCCTCGTTGTCCGAGTCGCGCTCGACAAAGTCCCGAGACTTGCGCTCCTCTTCCTCTTTCAGTAGAATATCGTCGACCTGCCGAAGCGTCAAGATCTCCCCCGTTCTGGCGTAGTGCTTGGCTACAACGCGCTGTGCGACGCGAGGGAACTCGCCGTCTGCATCGCTTTTCAGCATCCGCAGCAGCGTCTCAAAGCTTTCGACGAGCAAGTTGCGAACGGTCGGCTTCCACACCTGAATCGCGAACGTGCGCTCCTCTTTTCCGTGACGTCCGTGGATGGAAAACGTCAAGTTACCTTTGCCGCGCGCATCTTTCCAGGACTGAGAGCGCGTGAAGAAATGCGAGTCGCTCCCTTTCTGAATGCGCGAGATGTCACTGCCATGAACATTATCGGATAGTGGTGTTTAGCATGAACAATCGGAAACGCCATTGATAAAGGAAGAGACGCACGTACGCTAGAAACAAAGACTTGGCGGACGTCTTGTCGTTCTTGGCGCTTCCGAGAAACAGGTAGCCGTCGAGACCGAGCCACAAGACGTACTTCTTGGCTCTCTTGCCGATGGAAAACCGGAGCACCTAGATCCTCATGGGCACGCGTTGAGACAGGCGAGTAAACCAATCAATTTCAGCTTCTTCGTTCGAGCATACCTCGAATCCAGTTAGTAGCAGCTGCCAAAACGCTTGCAGCTTCAGTCGGCTGAGCTGCTCCTTGGCGTCATCCTGGCGTCCCGTGTCATAGTCGAACGCGTCCGGGGTGACATCGCTCGACGGTCCGCCAGAAAAAGCGCTCGGCAACCGATGCATGGCATCAGCGACTGTGATCCGTGAGTCCAGTGCAGGTTGCACACATACGACGAGCACTCTACGCACTTTTGGTGAACTCGAGCCTCGATGCCGTCGATCCCACACGGGCACGAGGGCGGTAGCCGTCGTCCTCTCCGTCGTTTACGTTGAAAGATGAAGCTCTGGATGGATCAATGCCAGCGGTTGAGACGAACGAGTGGGTTTTCTCCTGATGGTACGCGGTCGTGCGCGACGACGTAGACGATGACATTTTACGGAGTGCCATGCGTCCTCCCAACGACTGATCCTGGCGTGAGGCCGAGACACGCAGCTCCACCGTCTCTTCCTCGTCGTCGTCCTCGTCAATTCCATGACTGTCCACTGCATAAGGCGATTTGTTCAGCGCCATTCTAAGTGGCCAAGTCGCGCGCACACGCTAATCCTTGCCAAGAGCCACACCACTCTCACAAACAGGTTCGCTGACTATCCATTTCCAGGGGGAATCGAAGAGCTACGTCGTTTCGACATTGATTATCAGGGGTCGAGCGTTAACGCTGCAGAAATGCGTTGCGCACTGATCAGAAACGACCACACTCATTCATTCTCTTGCAACCCGCAGAAGCATGTGCGTCGTACGAGATGAGTTATTGCTACTGTCAATGTTGGTCGTCCAGTGCGTCGCTGGGCTGCCTGTGATGGCGCTGATGAAGCTGTGTGGCGTCGCGTATGCATTGCTCTTCGTGTTCGGCTTTGGGATCAGTGTGAGTGTCGCGTTCGCGCCATATCTACGCTGGTGCTGTAGCTCGTTCAAGTACTTCGTGAACGAGTTTGGCATCTGTCTCTTCTGGATGACGCACGTGGCGCTGTTGTCACTCTCGTCATACACGCTCTACATCTTCCTCATTCCTTTCGTCAAGAGCGACAACTTTATGACGTTCTGCGTAAAGCACAAGCTCTATTCCAACCTCACCAGGACAGGATGCGACAATCTACAAGGCAACCCTATATTCCGTTGCATGTTTCGAACACTACTTTGCTGACTTCTTTATGCATTCTCACTTGGAACAGGTCTATATGCGCTGTCGCTGGTGTCGCTCACGATCGCAAATCTCGCGTCTAGCTACCTCCTGCTGCTCGGGTCTCGAATAACACGACGCAACTGGAGTGACGCCCCTCACGAGCTGCTGAAAAATGAAGACATTGCTTGATCTTTCTGGAGCGGACATTCGATTCATGCAAAAAAAAAATGCGGATGATATCTTTTGTCAGAACAAAATGAATTGATTAAAAATGCAACCTCAAATGCATCATGCATGGCAAATGCCTCATACTTAGCACCAGCACGGACGGAGAACCAATCGAAGTCCATCAGCGTGCATCAAGCTCGGTAAGAGCGTGTCTAGAAGAGAACCGCTCCCGCGATAGCGCTTGCCGCGATCGCCGTCAGGATCGACACCAACGTAGACCCGGCAGCTGCACCTGATTTCGTGGGTGACGGCGTCGGAGCTGGCGTTGGAGCAGGTGTCGAAGCACCGGCTGACCCGGATCCACTCTCATTCCTGCCCTGCGGCTTGACGAGTGTTGGGAATGTGAAATCTTGGGGAGCCTTCACACAGCCATCCGCAGCCTCACTGCAGACCGAGCAGAGCTGGCCGTAAAGGGAGCGCTTGCAGCCGAACTGGGCGGTCGCGCACGCCTTGATATTCTCGTAGCACTTAGGGTTGTCGGCCGTCAGGTTGGACGGCGTTGGCAGTGGCGAGAACCGCTGGATGGTTGCATCGTCAACCTGTGGTGACTTGCCGCCACCGAGCAGACCGTTGTATGCATCGATAAGCTTGGTCGCGCGCAGGGCGTTGGCAGTCGCGTTTTGGGGGTCATTCCAGAATGGGATGCCGCTGATCCAGACCCCCTTTTCGGTGGCGTTAAACTCGACTTTACCAGCCTGGCAGAACTGGCTGAAGTTGGCGAACTTGTCGCTGCTGCCGTCCGTGATAGGCATTGCTGTAATACCGACGACATCGTCGATCGGAACGTACCCAAGGATGCGGTAGTTGTAGGTGCACTGAACGCCGTCTGGCATCACATCGAACGGGCAGAGACCGCCACGCGTTCCCTGGCGGCATGCGTCAGACTTGCCGCTGCCCCACTTCTGCAGCGGGCAGGAGTTGGGGAACGAGTACCAAGTCGTGCTCGGGTACGGTGCGCGCTCGTCCGTCGACTTGTCGCCAGCACCAACGAATGGTCCAACACGAGGCTGATTCTTGTCACCGTTGAAGAAATAGCACTCCTTCGGGAAGACAGCACTATCACCAGAACCACTCAACGGTGTGCACTGTCCACCATCCATCGGCAGCATGGGACCATACTCGGCCTCGAATAGCGCAAGCGTTTCGTTGGTCTGCGCGATGACCATGTCGTAGAAAACGACGTACTTCATGTTGTTCTTGCGCGTGCATTTCTGCTCAGCAGAGCGTGTCGCCACGTTGATACCTTCGGCTTGCACATACATCAGCGCACCTTCGACCGACGCCGTGTTCACCGAGTCGAGCGCCGCGCGGAACCTGGATGCGAAATCGGACCCAAAGCTCGACGTAAACATCTTGGCGGTGTCGTCCCAAACGGGTGCATCGCCCTGAACACGCGCATGAATAGCATGCACAGGCTTCATGTTGTACGTGAAGCCCGTCGGAGTCGTCTTCAGGTTCCACGGCCACTTGGTTTGGTCGACCATGGCACGGAGACTACGGTGATCGTCACGACCGTCCGCGGCGGGAAGCAGCGCAACGGCGATCGTCGTCGCGACGACGGGGGCGCAGATCTTCATCTCTGCTTGGAGTAGTGGCTTGGTGGAGAGCTGCTCGCTTGGTGGTAGTTTTGCCGACGAAGGATGTTCGGAAGTGAGAGCTCAGGAGGGTGCTGCTGTGCTCACTCCTGTGACACTCCTTGGTTGAGATCGTGATCAGGTCACGAGGATCCTACCGTCAGCCTGACCACAGAGGAATGGATACGGTGCGCGGACCACACCGCATTCTCATCCGGTAGTCGCCCTTCGAACTGATCGGACAAGATGCGCCGCCGAACGTTTCAACGGCGTCAAATCTCAGGAGTCTCCGCTCACGCAGCCTCCGCTACGGAGATATATGTAGCGATATCTTGTACACTTCAGGGTAATCGTACTAGCCGAATTCCGCGTGTCATGTATAGATAGAAGTACAGCGCCGCGGAGAGGAAGCCCCTTTTCCATGACCAGCTTTCCGCATTTGGCTCTGGGATATCTTGCGTCGTGACCGGTGTCACTCTTCTGAAGCGATGGAGCAACTAGTGTCATTCAAGTGAGGGTATCGAAGGTTGCACGAAGGTAGATGATTGATCTCGGCCACTCGTCGCTCGTTGCCTGCATCAAGCGCGAGTGACTTCACCTCCTGGAACGACGTAGCCGCCGCCTTCGCCGCCGCCTTCGCCGTGATGATGATGAACCAGCTGCGCCGCATGATGGGCTCCATGCGCCTCTCGTCGGGCAGTGCGACTGCGCTGCCGCGTCGCGGTCTGGAGGAGTTCTTCCCCGTGCAGAGCCTCGTGGGTGAGGCCGCCAAGCCCGACAGCAAGACCAAGGTCCCGACGACCGTCGGCCAGAAGAAGGTGCTTGTCGGCGGCGACTGGAAGGCCTGGATGCTGCGTGAGAAGAGCACGGAGGACCTCCACAAGCTCTGGTACGTGCTGCTCAAGGAGCGCAACGCGCTGCTGACGGAGCGCGCTCACTGCCGTGCCAAGGGCGTGGCCATGCCCAACCCTGAGCGACGAACAAAGGTGCGTTTTTTTCCTGGCATGTCATTTGGACCGCGGAAGATGATGAGCATCGATGGCACTCACTATTGTCTTGATTGTTTGTTGGTTTGGTGTCTGTGTGTGTCGATAGGTCAAGAAGTCGATGGCCCGCATCAAGCTGGTGCTGCACGAGCGCAGCGAGATCTACCAGGCGAACTTGGCCAAGAAGCAGGAGCAGCAGGAGCAGCAGTAAACGTTGTGCCGCCTTGTCATGATCCCGTCAATAGAATGGAAATGATACCTCATCGTAGCAGTCGCTTTGAACTCCTCCCGAAGCACAGCTGCAAGAGTCTTCAATAGCGGCGTGGCGCGGCCTTCCAACTTTTTCTTGTGGATGCGCGTATGAGCGCGCATCCACGCTGCTATCTCTCTCATTCCATCCGCCTTGGCGAACATCGACACGATTGACGCTGCCCATAAACGTCGACAGGGCACTGGAAAGGAGGACACACACTGACTTGGACAGATTCACACACTGGATCCAGCGCATTATCTCGTTCACGATTCTTCTCTCTCAAGGTTTCATTCAGATTCCCTGAGTTCGGATCGAGCAGAACTCGCTGCCACCTCCATCGCGATATAATCGCATGAGCTCATGCAGGACATTGGGAACGAATGATCGAGAAGACGAATGAGGGCCGACCACCCGCCAAAACTAAACACAACTTCTAATTTCATACATCATGTTTCACCTCTACCCTTTCCACATCAATCCATTACTTATCCTGATCACCACTTCCAACGAGCCTTTGAAAATCGATTGAATCGTCGGTTGTGCGCTACCATCATTCTGCCCGCCGACGTGTGGTCGGTCGGTCGACCAGATCCTCTCGTCATCCGCATTCGGACTCGGACTCGGACTCGCGCGTGTCACCCAGTGACCGACCGCCACTCTCCGTCTTCTCTCACTCGTCCGCATCCATCGACAGCCTCCCGCGATGCTCTCGGCGCAGCGGCTTCTTCGTCTCCAGCACCACGTCGCATCACCGCTCGCGACGCTCTCGCGCCGCCGCATGAGCCCGCTGCTCGCGGTCGCGCGGCGTCCGTGCGCGTCGACGACGCCCTCGACGTCGTCGTCCAAGGCGTCGGCGGCTGCCGCGCGTCGCCAGGAGATGGTCGAGAAAGGCAAGTCGCACTGGGAGAAGCTCAAGGAGCTGTGGCGACAGTACGGCATCGTCGCGGTCGGCACGTACTTCTCGATGTACGGCATCGTGCTGGGCTCCATCTACGTCGCGATCGAGCAGGGATGGGTCAGCACGGCGCGCACGTCGCGTCCAGAAGGCAGCGAGCAGGCAGCGGGTAGCGATACCAACGCCAACGCCAATGCCAACGCCGCGGCCTCGTCGCCGTTCAACCTCGTGACGGCGACCAACAAGTACGTCGGTTCTCGTTGTGTACCCCTTGCTTTCATTGACGCGGTGACTCACTCGTGTGACGCAGGATCGTGACGCTCGCGGAAGATCTCGGCGTCGCGCAGTACATGGACCTGCAGCGCGTCAACTCCAAGACGGGTTCCTTCGTCATCGCGTGGGTCGCCACCAAGTTCACGGAGCCGCTGCGTCTCGCCGTGACGCTCGCGATCACGCCGCGCATCGCTCGGCTCGTGGGTCGCGCCCCGAAGAAGATTCTGACGCCGCCCAAGCTCTGAGACACGGAACACACCGCCAGCCAGACAGGCTCGACGCGTTCGCTCCAGCCGTAGCGGTGGTGGTCTCGCGACAACGCTCGCCGCTGGCGCCGTTAGCGTTGAGTCGCTTCCTGTTCCTGTGTTTGTGCCTTCGATTCTATCCCCCGTTCAGCGCATCAGCCCGTGACCATGATTTAGAGATTTCCGCCGTAATTTCCTCTTCTCGCAAGCCAACGAAACACTCGACGCCGCCATACTGTGTGCGTCGTCCGCGGACCAGTCCGCGCACCGCCCGCAAGCCGTCCCCCTAGACCAAATAGAGAGATTGTTTGACTCCATGGTAGACGTTGCGACCCTTCGCGCACCTTCTTAATCGTTTGAGTGCAGCGTCTCGACTCAACTCGACTCGACGGCGCGTCCGTCGTCGGGCATGCACCGCTCGCGACGGCGATAACGACGACAACAGCAGGCGATCATCATCATCAGCAGCAACAGCAGCGCAGCTCTAGCGATCACACGAATAGTCACAGCTGAGCTGTTGACATGAGCGCTCCTCCTCCGTACGTCACATCGCGTCGGTCTCTCGTCGCAGCAGGGATCAATCAGCTCACGAGACGTCCACAACAGCCGGGGACCTCCGCCTGGGGGACCTCCCCCTCGTGGCCCCCCACCGGGGGCGCCGCCTGGGTACCCGCAAGCGCGAGGACCACCACCAGGGCGAGGCCCTCCACCGGGCATGCCACCAGGTCCGATGTGATGGCGACACCACGCTTTCGAATGAATGCGTTGACTGATACTACGTTTGATCAGGCCGTGGTCCCCCGCCAGGCGGACCTCCTGGAGCTCCACCACCGGGGAGAGGTCCTCCGCCTGGAGCTCCTCCAGGAAGAGGTCCTCCGCCGGGTCCTCCCCCCGGTGTAGGTCCGCCCCCTCGAGGTCCTCCTCCAGGTCAGTGACGCGTGCTAACAACCATTGAGGTGTACAACGTTTGATCCGCTCGATTCCTCGACCTTCCAGGTGCTCCTCCAGGAGCTCCAGGTGCGCCTCCAGGTCAGTAGCTGGTGAAATCGGTCGGTGCGACCCATACAGTCACTCACGACTGCCTGCTACCCTGGTTGAACGTGTAGGAGCTCCCCCACGTGGACCTCCCCCAGGGCTCCCACCAGGGGCACCACCAGGGGCACGAGGTCCTCCACCGGGCCCACCACCAGGCGGACCTCCACCGGCCAGACCACCTCCAGGGATGGCGCCGCCGGGAGCTCCTCCTCGAGGTCCGCCTCCGGGAATGCCCCCACGTGGACCTCCTCCTGGCCAGCCAGGTGCGCCTCCCCCGGGGATGCCACCACGGGGGCCCCCTCCTGGTGGCCCACCACCTGGAA
The DNA here is from genome assembly GCA_022836835.1 of Pythium insidiosum. Taxonomy (NCBI): domain Eukaryota; phylum Oomycota; class Peronosporomycetes; order Pythiales; family Pythiaceae; genus Pythium; species Pythium insidiosum. The sequence continues at coordinate 813,978 of JAKVDI010000006.1, forward strand.
TGCCACCACGGGGTCCGCCAGGGATGCCCCCGCCTGGAATGCCGCCGAGAGGACCACCAGGCGCGCCGCCCGGAGCTCCCCCAGGGATGCCCCCGCGAGGACCTCCCGGAGCTCCTCCAGGGATGCCACCTCGCGGACCTCCAGGCGCTCCGCCAGGGCCTCCTGGACCCCCTGGCATGCCCCCACGCATGCCCCCAGGCGCGCCGCCTGGAGCTCCCCCAGGGATGCCACCGGGAGGTCCTCCAGGTGCTCCTCCTGGGATGCCACCCCGCGGTCCCCCGCCGCGACCGATGCCACCCGGTACCTACGTTTTACGCTGCGTTTCTGAATACTTGGTTTACCAAAGCATTTTATTGCAGGCAGCGACGGAGCAGCAGCACAGCAAGACGCGCAAAACGCAGGTACGAAGGGCTCAACACGTTGAGCTGAAGCATTCTAAACGGGTCATTAATGTGGCTCCACAGGTCCACCAGGTCCGCCTCGTGGGCCGCCTGGATTTCCTCCTCGAGGTCCTCCTGGTGCTCCGCCAGGTCCGCCAGGGCCGCCAGGTCCTCCAAGAGGTCCTCCAGGTACGAGAAGCCAAAGAAACCATCGTAGCCGTAGACTCATCTCACGCGTACGCTCATGTATTGTGAAGGCTTCCCACCTCGTGGACCCCCGGGTCCTCCAGGTCCTCCAGGTCCTCCAGGTGTCCCTGGCGGCGCGCTTTCTCGTTTCGGCAAGCTTTCGGTCAAAGTTCTTCGCGCGTTGGACCTCAAGAAACTTGGTCTCATGGACACAGCAGACCCGTACGTCAAACTCACGATCGGCACGCAAACTTATCAAACCAAAGTGCAGGAGAAAGGAGGCAAGAGCCCCGAGTTCAACGAGAGCTTCGAGTTCAGCATCTCCACCGAGAAAGAGCTTGTCGTCGAGGTCCTCGACAAAGAGGCTGACGGGAAGGACCGCTTCATGGCACAGGCCAAGGTGGACATCGTGCCGTGGCTCGCGAAAGGCGGCTTCGAGGGAGACATCGAGCTTCTCGATGCCGAAAACCAGCCTGGTGGAAAGCTCGCGGTGGTCTCCAAGTTCACAAAGCCACCGCCTGTCGCACCGGGTGGTCCGATCAAGGCGCCCCCACAGGCGCCTCCGATTCTGTCGGGACCCGCCGTCGCTCCGCTGCCGCCAGGCGCGAACGCCGCGACGATCCCCGGGGCACCCCCGATGGCTCCGTCCGAGCCACCGCGAGACCCGAATGGCAAGTTCACCGACAAGGAGATCTGGGAGGCCTTCCAGGCGTTCGACTTGGACCACAACAACTACGTCGGTGCCGCCGAGATCCGGCACGTGCTCATCAACATCGGTGAGTCCCCGACCGACGAAGAGGTCGACGAGATGATCAAGATGGTCGACAAGGACGGCGACGGCCAGGTCAGCTTTGACGAGTTCTATGCGATGGTGACCAAGGGCAAGCAGCCGCCGCCGGGTCTCGGTGTTCCTGCGGCGGGAGGCGCCGAAAAGGCGGGCGGTGGCGGCGGCGCGAGCACAGCGGCGGTCGGTGCGCAGGCGATTCAGCTGCGCAACGAGCGCAAGACGGCGCTGGAGGAGTTTGCGCGTGACAACGGCATCAAGCCCGAGTCAGTCAAAAAGGCGTACAAGCGGTTCCAGGCGACGGACAAGGACGGCTCGGGGCAGATCGATTACTCCGAGTTCTGTGAGGTGCTGCAGGTCGACCCGTCGCCACAGTGCGAGAAGGTGTTCCAGCTTTTCGACAACGAGAAGACCGGTCGCATCGACGTGCGCGAGTTCATGATCGCGCTGTCCAACTTCTCGGGTGCTGAAAAAGAGGAGAAGCTCAAGTTTGCGTTCATGGTGTTTGACGAGGACGGCAATGGCGTGATCACGAGGCAGGAGCTCATGAAGATCCTCAAGGCGAACCACATGGCGTCGAGTGAGGCCGAGGTCGCGCGCAAGGCCGACACGATCATGTCGCAGGGCGACAAGGACGGCGACGGTGTCATCTCGTTCGACGAGTTCTCCATCGTGAGCAAGAAGTTTCCCAACATTCTCTTCCCGGCGTACACGCTCTCGACGACCAAAGACTAGCGAGTCTCACTGACGGAGTCAGTGACGTCAGATGTAGCCATGTTCTAATAGAGAGAGAGAGAGAGGTGCCCGACAGGAACAGCACCGAGATGAGCTCCGTTGCCAGATTCAACAACCATGGATGACTAACCTTCTTCGACGGCGGAAAGAGTGGGCTCGCTCGCGCTTCAAATCCATCGAGACGGGGAGAGAGAGAGAACGTGAGTCGCTTTGCTCTGGGTTATCTCCAGGAGATGTTCCCACAGTCGAATCTGGTCGCTGGTCACGTGCGTGGAACCTGATTATCCATTCAGCGCCAGTCGAGAACCCAATGACGTCGACTGACAGGACGATCATGCGTGTCCCATTGCATCTTCCGCTGGCGGTTGCAGGTGATTCAGATTCCGTTGCTGAGGATTCACTCGTCGCTCTGGCCGCCTCTCGTGTGGAGAAGCGCTGAACTCGGTCAGTGTGGGCACTCATTTCTCAAGCTGCTTCCTTCCAAGCACACGCACGCTCTGCCTTGTACTCTCGCCAACTGGTCGCGTGTACGAAGCTCCTTGAATGCGGATCGAAACTCTTCTTCTCACGGCGGCGTTGGCCATTGGCCACGCGCTGGCGGCTGACGATCGCCTCGCGGTCACCGCCGTCCGAATGGTGCAGGGCTCAAGTCACGACGATGCGCTCGAGATCTGCCAGCGCGACGGTCGTGGCGTGACCGTCGGCGTCGACTGGGGCGTTGACGGACTCCAGCTTTGCCAGGAGCGCCAGTCGCTTGACGCTCTCGCTCCGACGGCAGGAGTCGTTGAACAAGTCGCTGTCTTTACTGGCACATCGACATGTCCGTCGACAGCGATGACGCTGCTGGCGTCGCCGCGTCCCAATGTCGTCGTCTGCACGACGACAACCACTGCGAAAGACGCGAAGGCGACTGGCCACTACGTCAGCGATCTCGCTGTCACGAGTGTCCGCAACTACAACACGGACGACCTTGTGGGATGGACAACGAGCCCGATCAACCTCAAGGCCGAGGCCACGCCCAGCAACTACGGCGTCTTCCTCCACGTGCGCCGCCCGGTGCGCGGCATCTCGGCGCTCAAGGTGCTCAACAAGGTGGACGCAGGCGAGACCGCGACTGCGTGTCAAGCGCAGCTCGGTTCTCCGTGGCGTTCCACGGGTTTCCTCGATACCGCTGACGCCGGCAAGACCGTCTTGTGTGCCAAGACGATGGCTCCGGAGGACACGACGACGCCTCGTCTGGTCGGTGTGTCGCTTGTCGGCGCCATCGCATCGTGTGATGACACCCCGAGTCCTGACAGACTCGCGCTCAGCGCGTCGGTCGTGCTGGCGCTCGAGTGGTCGTCGTCGTCGTCATCCAGCGCGACGTTCATCGCGGATCTGCGGCTCCATCGCGTCGACACCGCGTTCCAAGGCGAAGACCCGACGGCCGCCGAGTTTCTGCCTGGCCGATTCAAGCTCGTGGCCAACCAGAACCTCAACGCGGACCACCCGACATACCTCTTTGTTCGCGACGCGGCACAGCGGCAGCCGCAGTACACGATCCCGTCGGCGCCTGCTCGTCCTCCTCTGCAGGCCGTCGCGCGTGGCTCAGGGCTGTCGTTCAAGATCCTGCAGCTCGCGGACCTGCACTACACGGGCTTCCCGCAGTTCCCGTGCCTGAACCCGCCTGCGGGGCTCGAGGGCTGCTCCGAAAGCACGATGACGCAGTTTGTGAACGACCTCTTGGACGTCGAGAAGCCCGACTTTGTCGTGTTCACGGGCGACAACGTGCAGACCTTTCAGGCCGATCTCCGCGAGGTTGCCATGGACGCCGCGACCGCGGGTGTCGAGGCACGCAAGATCCCGTACGCCATGGTCTTTGGCAACCACGACGACGAAAACGGGTTCCCGCGGGAGGAGATTGTGCGCATCGCGATGAACAAGCCGCACTCGTACACGCAGCGCGGCCCCACAGACGTCGACGGCGTCGGGAACTACGAGCTCGGCGTGCAGGCGCCGGCCGACGGTCCATGGGGCAAGCGTGGAGCCGACGTCTTCCGCATGTACTTCCTCGACTCGCATGGCTACCCCGACCGCGCCAAGTACCCGCTCGTGAGCTCGACCTACGACTGGGTCAAGGCGAGCCAGATCGAGTTTTACAAGCAGCTCTCGCAGGCGCACGCGCGACAGAACGCGACGGTGCCCGCTGCCATGTTCTTCCACATCCCGCTGGTCGAGTACGCGGCGAACGCCAAGTCGCGCATGGCTGGCGCCAAGAACGAGGCCGTCGCGTCGTCGGCCGTGAGCACGAACCTGTTCTCGGCGCTGGTCGACCGCGGCGAGGTCAAGGCCACGTTCGTCGGCCACGACCACGTGAACGACTACTGCTACCTTCGCGAGGGCGTGCAGCTCTGCTATGGTGGAGGCGCTGGCATGGGGCAGGCGTACGGCGGCCGCGATTTTCCTCGTCGCGCTCGCGTGATCGAGTGGTCGGTCGACGGCGCGACCGGCAAGCGCGCGCTGCGCAGCTGGAAGCGGTACTTTGGCGATCTCGCGAGCCCCAAGGACGAAGAGCTGTTATTCAAGGAGACGTAGACAGGAGATTCGAACGCAGTGCTTTTTAGATGGTTGCGTTGAGTTGAAAGCCATGACGAGTACGTCTATGAATGAGCTCTTCGTTGCAACAACAATGTGGTACTGTAGCCATCTTCATGGGGGGCAACGTTAACTTAAGAGAGACTGAATCAGGCAGCAGCGCCAGTTCGTCGCACATCACAGGCGAAGAAGCCCCGAGTCCTCGACGACGACGACCGAGTCCCCAAGATGCCGCTCGCAGCGCCAGCGCCTGCGCGTCTGAAGGCGCGCACCGAGTTCTCCATCACGTTGGAGGTGCCGACCGCCGCGCAGCGCGCGACGACGACGTTCCGGTTCGAGTACCGCGAGGCGTCGGTGGCGTCGTGGGACAAGGCCGCGCGCGTCGAGTCCAAGCCAGGAGACACGACGATCGTGCTCGACGACCTGAACCCGACGAGCACGTACGAGATTCGCATCTTTGCGGTCGAGAGAGACGCGCAAAGCGGCGCCGAACTCAGCGTGTCGCCGCCGAGCGAGGTCGCGGCGGTCGACACCGATGTCCCGGGGTGCACCCCGGAGCCCAAGTGCTGCGTCATGTGACCCATACTGCTCGAGAGCCACGAGCACGCGTGTGCAACGTTCTACTACGACTAGCAAGAATCGAAAACAATCAGTTTTGTTGTTAGCGACGGCCACCTGGCGTCGTCCTATTGTCTTTGTACACTAGCTCTAACTATGCGAGTATCTCCTCCCACGGGCGCAAGACCTCGCGCATTCGTTCGGGAGACGCAGCGGCAAGCGCCTTCCACCAGTCGGACGCCTGCACTTGTGGTTGCAGCCGCTCGATGAGTCGCTCGCGACCAAGCTGAGCGTCAAACTCCGTGAGAAGTGCCGACAGCAACTTCACCGCTTCGCCACTTGAAATTAAGTGGGACGATGATTCCTGCATCCATTCGAGCGTGAGCCCATTCTCAACGTTGAACAACGGCGTCAACAACTCCGCGATACAGCTTGCGATCAGCGGGATGTCGACCCGGAGATCATCGTAGTCGTCGAGGATAACTTCAATTGCTGACTGGATGTCGTCCACGGTAAAAGCCTCTTGCTCGTAAAGTGCGAGATACAACTCGGCGATAGCACGACGGATAGCGCTATCGGCATCGATGGCGTAGAGTGCGCAGATTCGAACAAAATGATGCCAGCAATGGTCTTGTTCCTCCTCCAGCTCTTTAACGCAGAGGATCACTTCGCTCACATCTTTGATAGAGATAAACTCCTCAAGAGTGCTTCGCATCTTGGATTCAACTTTGGGATCGAGTTCTTCTGTGTCATCCTCGTCTTCATCGTCATCCCGCTCACCTCCAAAGTACACGCTCAAGCCATGAGATTCAATGAATTCTGCTTCCGCAGATTTCCGATTCCGAGGTAACACTGCAGAAGCTGTAATTTCCTCGTCGGCAAGCATCCTGGCGACCGTCTTTTCGTCGCTATCTGCATCGATTGCATGAAGCGACTCGGCGAACACCAACGAAGCCATTCCACTGTCGATAAGGTGCTTCATTCCGTGTGATAGCAGCCATGACAACCCAAAACAACCGGCCGCGATTAGTCTTCCCACCAAATAGCCCGCGTATTCGTGAACAAGCGGAATATCAATTCGAAGATCATCGAGAAACTCCATGCCACTCTGAATAGCGACCTGAACTGACGCCGCATCGATCGCTCCCCGCTCGTAGAGAAGAACAAGCAGCTCCACAACATCAACGCGCTCTTGTTCCATGCCTTCAAGTGCACGATTCACCGCTTCCTCTGCGAACCGCCCGCGGTGAGATAGCGGGATCTCCTGCAAGCATGCGACAGCTTCATCAATATCTCGGATTGAAGCATATTCCTGAATGATACTCTTGACTCGGGACTCAATCTTGGAAACATCAACGACCACACCAGCTGGCTCGTGCGAATCCTCCGACGCGGTAGGGATTTCCTTGTGCAACAAAAGGTTCGAGCTTTGCTTCGCGAGCTGGATACTTGATATCTGCGACTTTAATCGGCGTTTATTGAGACTGTCATGCTGGGCATTCTTGCCTTGAGACTGAAGTTGCTTCGCTTCTCGACGAACTTCCTCCAACGTTTTCTTTTGTAGCTCCTGTCAATGGTTTCAGTCCACGTTTGAGTACATGCTCAAAATCTGCCAGCTCTACAATCATACAGAGCGATGTACCTTTCGTCGAGGCTCCCACAGATGATCTCTCATTTCGAGCAAATCCTTCACAAGGAATCGAGATCGAGACGGCATCGTTTTGTCCTCAGAAAGCTCCACAAGGCGAAGAATCACGATATTCATTAGCTGTTGACGTTTCTTGTCGTCAAATTTTTTGCCAACAGTGCCAAGCAGCTTGCACATCGCCTCAATATCATCCTCGTCTGGGGAACGAATAACGTTGCCAGCAAGCTCGGCACCGACATCACCGTGGATAAGCTCAAGGCCTAACAAATGAAGCAGGCAAGCTTGGACGACAGATGCCTGGTGCAGAGGATTAGACTCACCCTTCTCTTAAACGAACAATGGATGATTTGTCTCACCTGAATCAGGTCGGTCTTGTACAACTCTCCTATGAAACGGATGTTACCAAGCATGGAGCGTTTGGCCCTCTGAGCAGCCAGTTGCCGTTCACGATCATCAATGGCGGCTGAAGTTTCCCTGGCGTCGGTATTCGAAGTGCGCTTGGTCTGGTGTGAAGACATAAATGCCATGACTAGAAGGAACCCACACTCGATGTGAAAATGATGACTCACCCATTTCTCGAATTCAGCTTGGCATCGTGTTACGAGCAGCCTCTTGAAGCTTGTTTGCTTGATTGCGTCGGCGAGGGCATCATTCTCGCTCTCAAACTCTCCCATTAAAGGTTCATCTTCGCCCAAGTCCGCCAATGATTTAACTACATTATAGCGTTCGTCAGACTGGGAGAACCTCTCGTAGCTGACGCAGTGAATACGTACTCTTGTATGCAAACCCACTCGTTGACGCCTCGCCAACAAACACCAACGCATCCTCAGTCGCGTGAACCTTGTAGCGCCTGACTTCTACTCATCTCATAAGCTGTGAGAACAACTACGATCATAAAAAAAACTAAACTGAAAGTTGGGATCTACTCACCACACGAGGTTGATATATGTGCCTGATCCGACATTATAGCCTGTAGACACGCTTCCTCGCTTGAATACCAACAGTTAGTATCAGTCGTTTGATCGTTGATTAGTCGATCTCCAATACCTTGCAAAAGTTCCCACGTAATCGGACTCGCTCGGGGAAGAAGCTGTCCAGAAGTAGGTCTAGATGAAAACAAGAAGTCAACACGGAGAACGAGGAAAGAATACCCAGCATTCCTACCCCTTTCACGTGGTTCCTCACGGCATGCAAAAAATTCCATGCGCGCCCAGTTGTTTGCTTGTGGAATTCTCGGCACAAATCAGCGTAGACATCAGCGAAACCCGGTTCTTCAAGAGCCTTGTCAATGATCACCGAAATAACGAGCCTGTTTGCAATCAGCACGTTGGCGTCAGGAAGAAAGCAAGTACACTTGTCCTCTGAAGTTCGCACCTGAGCATCTCGAGAGATTTCATCTCGGTCTTGCAAAGATCTCCGGTGAGTTTCTCAAAATTCTCTCGTGTCAGCTTGTTTAGCACGCTCTTCACTCGACTCAACGTCGACTCAAGCTCATTAAGATTGGTCTTCTTGACCCATCTATTTTCTGTCAGCTTGAGTGGCTCGACGGGGCCATCGAATAGAGGTGGAGGAGGGGCAGGGGGGCCACCTCGGCGACCACCACCCCGACGATCCTTCTTATTAATGTTTGACGCTCCACGAAGCCCCTTGCCGTCCTTACCCAACGTGCGACTGGGCGTACCTGAGCGCCTGGTGCTTCCTCTTTTGCCACTCATAGCACGCCTCGGCGGCTCAACCTCAATCACGTCACCGATTCTCATGTCACGGAGATCAGTCGGGCGCGGCTGCGCGAGCGTCTTCATCCTGCTCCAACGCAATCAAGCATTAGCAAAGAGGCCTAAGATTTCGAAGATTCCAAGCGGTTGATGTATACCTCCGCAGCTCCAAAATGGAGAAGACAATTTTCTTCCCCACCGAGCCATTGCTTCTGCTGGTAGCTCGAGGCTGTTGGTTAGACAGTGAGACCAGGAGAGATGATTGAAATGGAGCTGACGTCGCACGCCTCATCGCTTCTTTCTGCTCATCTTCTCGACGTATCTTGTCAAAGTGCTCACGTGTTCGTCGTTCTTTGTCAATGATCACTGAGCTTCGAGGCATACGCGTATCGTCGCCTACCCTGGTAACACCAAGTCCTTGCTCCCTTTGCAGACGCTCAGTCAACGACGACTTCTCAAGCCGCTCACGGAGCCGTTCAGCTGCTTGGCGCCTGCGGTCTTCAACGTCGTCGAGCTTAGCCGGACGTGGGCTATCTGTAGCGGCGAGTTCTGAAGTGAGCGACGATGTTAGGGACGACGCAAATGGTGCATCAGATGTGCCTGATGCTTCCTTTAGCGGAGGTTGGACACTTCGCCCTGGCTCATTTGATTTTCTTTGCTCAACCCGATCGACAAACGGACCTCCAACCTTCCGGGATGGTACTGGGGACGAAAATCTGACATCCTGAGAACTTCTTGTCACAGGCTTCATAGACAGAGTTGATCCTTCAACATATCGAACATCCTGTTCGCTGCGATCCGACGAGCCTCGGTGAGTCGAATTGTTCTTTGTCGAGTCACTAGACGATCGCTCCAGTCGCCCCAAAGCTGGCCGACTGTCGTCATAACGAGACAGACTACTTCGATAGTCTTGTGTACGTCCGTCATCATCGCCAAGTGATCGACGCGAGTATCCACCAGAGCTTGTCTTCCTTTCCCAGCGTCGAGACTTACCTCGGTCAGACCGGTCCGAGGTTGCACTGTCAACGCTGTCCTTACGGCTACGCGAGCCTGGTGCAGAGGACCGAGCGGTTTGCGAACTGCTACGGTCACTCATTGCGACATGTCGATGCATGATATCATTGTCGCTGCGCCGTGCTGAGTCTCGGAAAGAGTGCGGTCGCTCGGTCGATTGCACGCTTCGAGGCCCCGATTTCAAGCCCCCTCCGGAGAATCGTGCATCTTGCTGGCTGATTGCTGACGATAGAGAGCTTGTGAACGTTCGCGGTGCAGGTGCAGGGTCAGTCCTCGCCGGCGAAAAACGCAGCCCCGACGTGAACTTGGCAGATCCTTCTTTCTTGGTCGGTTCGCTGTCTGTGGATCCCAAACGCTCGACCTTGCGCGTCGGTGACGTTACAGTCGTCGTTTTCCTGTCGCTCGTCGTCAGCGTCACGCGCCGGCCACTGTTGTGAGAGTCCTCGTGGCGTCTCCGTGGCGAGCGACTGCGGGATGCAGCCGACCGGTGGCGGGAGTCGATGCTCGCGCCTCGTCCTCGACCGCCCTGACGCCGCGGCGAAGACTCCCGTGACTGTGAGTGTGGTGCTCGCGCACCGCGTTCTGGGGGGTGTCTCTCTTCGTCCTCTTTCTTCAACGAGCTCCGCAGAGAGCTCTGTAGAGAGCTCTGTAGTGACGACGTGAACGCGGGCTTCGCCTGTTTGCTGTCGGCATCAGCGTCGGCAGCGGCGCCGTCGCTCGTCACGCTCTCCACGCGTCGATAGACCATCGCGCTTCCCCGTCCACGGCCACGTCCTCCGCTTCCTCCTCCTCCGCTTCCTCCGCCGCCGCCGCCGCGGCGCGAGTACTGTCGTGTTCCATCCATCAAGATCGCTGCCGTTGAATGAGATGAGATGACGGTCAATTCGCAACAAAGCTCCAAGTTCAACTGGCGGAAAAGGTGGTTCCTGCCTTCCTCCTCTCGTTTTTATCGACCACATGGGTGGGTGGGTGGGCAGCCGGCAGCGGGTCAGTCAGTGGCTGCGGGCTGGCCTCATGGTTCATCAGCGACTGGAGCTTTCGTGTTAAACGGGTCGACCCGTTTGTCAACGTGCACTGCTCGTTGAACCCGTGTGAACATTTCGTGATTTTTTAGAATTGACTTGTTTTTCCAGTTTTTTTTGTTTTTGTTTTTGCTGTTCACTGGGATATCAAGAACAGAAGATAGAATAGCCACCAGTATGGCCATCGTCCACTATACTGGACGAGATGCAGCATGGGGCCAACCACACAAGGCCGTTGCAACCGGTTGAGGTGCCATCATCAGCGCAATCTCAGCGTCAGAGCTGTGCCAAACTTGGTCGGTGCCGACACATCCTGCTGCATGTTTCTTTCCCAGCTTGATTGATGGTGTCTCGCCCTGGGTGAGGATCCCGAGTTAACTTTTCGTCGGTGTGTTTTAAGTTAACAGAGGATGACTCAGACCTGATACTGATTCTATTGGGAAGGAATGAATGAATGGGTTGGGTGGGGCGCGGCAGTCGATTGGTTGGCGCCTCCATCATCTACTCGCGAGACGACGAGAAGACGTGTGCATGCCCCTCGGCGCGCTCGTCCCTGGCTCCTCTCGTCTGCTGCGCTTCTCCACCTTCGCTCGACCGTCGCGCGCGCTCGCCGTCCGCTCCCTTAGCTCTGTCGAGCGCCTCGCCACGATGACGCAGAACTGGGCCGAGCAGGCCAAGCAGCTCCAGAACAAGGCGCCGCCCGCCGGCCACAAGATCATCCGCGAGGGCAATAGCGTCATGATCTTCCCGGAGCAGAACAAGGTCTTCTACAACAATGTGCAGGTGCTCAACCGCGACCTGTCGATCTCCATGATCTCCGAGTTTGCGCGCTCGCGCGCCCGCGAGCAGCTCCAGCGCCAGGACAAGAAGGCGGCCGCCGCCGCGCAGCAGGAGTTCACGCCGCGCGAGTACAGCGACGAGGAGGTCGAGAAGCACCTGCTCGAGACCGCGGAGAGCTCGGGTATCCGCATCTTTGAGGCGCTGTCGGCGTCGGGGCTGCGCTCGATCCGCTACTTCCAGCAGATCCCCGGTGTCAAGTCGATCCTCGTGAACGACATGGACGCAGCGGCCGTCGAGTCGATCAAGCGCAACGTCGAGTTTAACGAGCTGCCGCTGGACCGCGTGATCCCGAACCAGGCCGACGCGACCGACGTGATGTACAACCACCGCAAGGAGTCGGAGCAGTTTGACGTCATCGACCTCGATCCCTACGGTTCGGCGTCCATCTTTCTCGACGGCGCCGTGCAGAGCGTCACGAACGGCGGTCTGCTCTGCGTCACCTGCACGGACATGGCTGTGCTCTCGGGTAAGAACCCGGAGGTGTGCTTCTCGCGCTACGGCTCCGTGCCGAGCAAGGCCAACTACCTCCATGAGATGGCTCTGCGCATGGGTACGTTCAAAGTGTTTCTTCCGATCCGTTGTAGGCAGAGGCAGTAAAGAACTCACCATCTTCTTCTTGCAGTGCTGCAGTCGATCGAGTCGGCGGCGAACCGCTACCAGCGCCACATCGTTCCGATCGCGTCATGCAGCATCGACTTCTACGTGCGCGTGTTTGTGCGTGTCTACAAGTCGCCGGTGAACGTCAAGCAGGCGATGACCAAGCTCTCGTACGTCTTCCAGTGCGTCAACTGTGACAGCTTCCACCTGCAGAAGCTCGGCGTCGCGAGCGGCAACGCGTTCCACGCTTCGCGCGGCCCGGTCGTTGGGCAGTCGTGCGACCAGTGCGGCGGCAAGTTCAAGATGGCGGGACCGTTCTGGTCGGCGCCGATCCACGACCGTGACGTCGTGCTGCGCGTGCGTGACCACGTTGCGTCGACGACGACCGAGTTCCCGACCAAGGAGCGGCTACACGGCATGCTCACGACCATCTCGGAGGAGCTCGTGGACGCCCCACTGCACTACACGCTGCCAGGACTCTGCAAGACGCTGCACTGCTCTAACCCGCGAATGGACCAGCTGCAGGGCGCGCTGCGCCACGCCGGCTATGAGGCGTCGCAGTTCCATAAGGTTCCGGACGCCATCAAGACGAACGCGCCCAACCACGTGATGTGGGACATCATGCGCTGCTGGGTCAAGAAGCACCCGCTCAACAAGAAGCGCGAGGGCCAGGAGACGCCCGGATCGCGTATTCTCGCCAAGGAGCCCGAGCTCGAGGCCAACTTCAGCTCGAAGCGGCCAGCGTCGCACGAGAAGCCCAAGGCGCTGCGTTTCCCCATGAACCCAGAGCCAAACTGGGGCCCGAAGCCGCGCGCGGTCGGAAACAAGGGCACTGCGGCTGCCGCCGCAGAAAGCACAGGTGGGAGGGAGCGACCGACGATTGATCATGATCACGAATGTGTCCTCTGACTGACTGTACCGTGGTGGCATTCGCAGCCGAGGAACCGGAAGCAAAGAAGGCCAAGACGTCGGAATAGACAGACGAACTAGGTCCGCAACAACGAAGGAACGTACGGGCGTCTACCGTGCGGCTCCTGCTTGTCGCTTCTTCGAAATAGAGTGCAATCAACTGTTGATCGACAACGTATGCGGGATCAGTCTGCGTGCTGCACGCTGTGCTCGCCGTGCCATACTTTAACCTTGAGTTCATCGTACGTGAGGGGGTACTCCTCCTCTACGTTGTCCTTCCTCTTGAGATCCTCGATCGACAGGTGTGGGGGCTTGAGGTCCCCATAGCGGTACGGTTGCCCTCTCGCCAGCACTGTTGAGGCTGTGCGACCCGCTTGCACCGCCTTCGCATCGGGGCTCGAACTACCGAGACCTGAAGACGCAAACACGTCGGGTTCAGGGAGCGTCAACTGTGGCGGTGCCGACGCTGCGACAGCATCGGCACCGGTCGCCGGCTGCCGTGTCGGCGACCCAGTTGTGGCGGAAGCCACCGCGCTTTTGCTCGGACTTTCGTCCTTGTCGCGGTTGCGATTCGTCGGACTGAGACTTGTTCGACGCTTGGGTGACACCGACGCCTCCTTGCCGGGACTCGTCTCGCCAGTGGCTTGCTGATTGTTTGATCCGGCGTCTGCGGAGCTCCCAGACGCGGCGGCATTCGCATCCTCGGGCGTCTTGAGCTCGCTTTTCTTTCTCGTCAGCTCCATCTTCTCACTGTAACGCTGCAGGATCGACACGATCTGGTCCTCAATGTCCCCAAGCGCCTTCTTCAGATCGCCGTCACCTACATCATCAGCCAACGCACCAAGAGGCTTAGCTCAACTCAATGGCCAAACAAACAAATGCCAGCAGACGGCGTACGTACTGTGGACATCAGGACAGCCGATGCGCGAGTGCAGCAGCAATATCGATGGGCGAAGTGCGGCGAGCGAGTCCTGCAGCTCCAAGTTGGACTCCTCCTTGTGCTTCTTCTGGTCAATCAGCAGCTGTAGTCGTGCTTTCAGCGACTCGATGCGGTTCATACGCTGCACGTCTACCGAGTCCTTCCGTTGTTTCAGTCTGTGAACCACGTTGTTATCCATTGCTAAGGGCCTATAGTCAGTCACAAGCCACCACCACCACCACGCACCGCCCAATTTCCTCGCGAAGCCGAGCGCTAATCTGTCGGTGCGTCTCAATGTCTTCCGCGAGCTGGTTGACCTGCTGGATGCGCTCGAAGTGTTCGACCTCCTGGTTGTTGAATGCGTCGATCATCTCCGACACAGTCGTCGTGCCCGAGACCTCGAGGATCTTCTCGATGTACGATCGATTCTCCTGGTACTTGGTCAGCACGACGTCCGTGGCGATCTTTGCGTGACCGGTTTTCCAGCGGCTTCGACTCACGCGCGAGCGTAGAACGTTTTCCTGCGCTGCCTGCATGTGCTTCATAAGCTCGCTGTCGCCAAGAAACGTGTACTTGTCGGGATCCACGAGCTCTTCCGTGTCTCGCTGTCGTGCAGCGATCTCGCGGATCTCCTGCAGTAGCGAGGCTGCACGTGCGTCACACGTCTTCTCCCACTCTTCTCCCTGCGCTCGCACATCCTCGATCTCGCGCTCGACGTCCGCGACTTCCTGCCGCGTCTTCTCGATCTCGTCCAGCAGCTTGCTCGCTTTGTCGCGCTTCTGCAGCGACTCAGTCGTGATCTTGGTGAAGATCAAGTCCATACGCGCGCGTTCTGCGCGCTGGCCATCGATGGCGTCACGCAGCTTGCGATTGATGCAGAGCTTCTCGTTCATCTTCACGATGCGGCGGTCGATGTCGTGCTCCATCTTGCGGATCTTGCCGACCAGCACGGTGTGGTTGTGATCCAGCGCCGACAGCTCGTAGAGCTTGGTCTTCTGGTGCGCGAGCGCGGCCTCGCTGCGCTGAATCAACGTGTTGAGTCGCGCGATCTCCTTGCGCTCGAGCTCGAGACGGATCATGATGTTGTTGCCCTGTTTGTAGAGCGTCGAGAGCTTGTCGGCGACCTCCTCGTTGTAAAACGGATCCACCCGCGCGACATTCTCGTCAAACGAAAGCTAGTCATCCAAAAGTTTAGCAAGCTACCGAACACACATCGCCAAAGTGCTACACCCCCAGTGTACCTCTTCCTCAAGTCGGCGGTTCTTGGCTTGTACTTCATCGATTTTCTTGGCATACTCGAGCAGCGTGTTCGAGAGCTCCTTGGCGTGTCGCTTGCCTTCGTCGCGCTCGAGCACCAGCAGCTCTTGTTGCAATAGACTGTCTTGCTGGCGTTTCCAGAGCGCTGTCTCAGACGCGCTCTTGGACAAGACACCGCCATGGCTCGCTGTCTTCGTGGAGGACGGCGCATCGCGGTGGTGCGGCCGGAGGCTGTGCACAGCGCCGCGCCGGTCCGTTGGGGAGCTGAGATCCGCTGGCATCGGATGTCGCTCTCTGTTGTCACGCACGGGATGGCAGTGTCTCCACGCGGTGTCACGTCGAAACGGACAGAGAGAGAGAGAGAGAGAGAGCGAAGGTTATGACATCATGAATGAAATGGATCCGAAAATACTCGAGGCATTCTGAAGTTCCGACCACTGAACGTGGGAAAATGGCTACAGTTTTTGCAGCTGTGGTGTAGTCCACATGTCCGTCTCGCCTCGTGATTGGCCAGTTTGATCTTCAAGCGCAATTTTTGACCAATGAAACCCGCGTATTGGCTCATGTGAAATCGCGTGCCTATATTCGCTCGTACTTAAACGAGTTGTGACCCCTCTTCTTCTTCATTCCCTCGGTGGTGAAACGAAAAAAAAACCAAATCACAACCACTTTTTTTTTCATCACGTGCTTGTGAGAGACCGTGAACGCATCGCGCCAAGTGGTTGTTCCCCCCAACGCAAGCTCTGACTTGGCGCCGTCATTGTAGTCGCCACTCGACGTGTGACGCGGTGAAGCGATACCCATCACTTGCGCCGCGATCTGCTCTATCGATTGGTGTGCCTCGTGTCCCCGAAAACGCCCTCCACGCGATGGAAACACCCACCGCCGCAGCGACCGCCAGCTGCCACACCATTGCGTCGGACCGCTCGCCGACCTCGACCAGCCGCCACCGCAGCGTCAGCATGAATCACAACACAGAGACACCGCCGGCGAAGAAGCAGCGCGCGTCCGACGACGAGAGTGACGCCAATGAACGTGCCAGCACGTGCAGCCCGCCGCGCGACAAGCAGGGCATGGCCGATGGAGCAGGCAGCGCTGTGATGGACGACTCGAGCGTCTCGCCACGCGCTGCCATCACGTCCGATGCGACTGAGCACCCAGACACGTCGTCCGCGACCGAGGCAGCTGCTGAAGTCTCGGGATCATCGTCAGAATCGTCATCATCCGAGTCGTCTCCACGGTCGACGCGCTTCGGATCGGACGGCGACCTCAATGAGGAGTCGTTTCTCGCATGGCTACTCGACCAAAAGAGTCAGGGTGTCGGTCCCAGCCAAATGCTGGACGTGCTGGGTCTCGGCGTCTCGGAAGGCGTCGCCATCGACGATGACGAACTGTGGGATGCCATCATCTCGATGGGACTTCGTCTCATTCAGCCGTCGACGCCGAGTCGAAAGAAGCTGCCGCATGTGAACACGCTGCAGGACGTCGTCGAGTTGCTGCGCAAGGCGCAGAAGATTGTCGTGCTCGCTGGTGCAGGCATCTCGGTGTCGTGTGGTATCCCAGATTTCCGATCGGAAAATGGCATTTACAGCGTACGTGACACTCAGCATTCGACATGGCGTGAGGAAAGATGTGCTGACAATTGCTTGCTTCCTCTTTGACAGCGTCTTGGAGAGTACAACCTTCCTAATCCGCAGTGCATGTTCGGTATGTACCTGATCGAGACTTAACGACGAGCGAACCTCTCATCAACCGCTAATCCTTCTGGTCTGCTACGATAGATATTGAATTCTTTCGAACCAACCCACGACCGTTCTTTGCCTTCGCGAAAGAGTTGTTTCCCAAGGCGGACGGCTTCACGTTTGTTCCGTCTCGAAGTCACTACTTCCTCAAGCTTCTGGAGGACAAGGGAAAGCTTCTGCGCATCTATAGCCAGGTAAACGCGCAACAAATGATGGTGCACGCTGCAGTGATGAACTGACGCCGACTCTTCAACACAGAACATCGACATGCTTGAGCATGCTGCAGGGATCTCCCACGAACGAAGCGTGCTTTGCCATGGATCATTCGCCACTGCCACCTGTCTTCACTGCAAGAAAGTTTACCCGGGAGACGCGATTCGTGAAGATGTCATGAAGCAGCAAGTTCCGATGTGTCGGGCTTGCGGCGCGGAAACGGGCATCGTGAAGCCAGATATTGTCTTCTTTGGCGAGTCGCTGCCACGTCGCTTCCATGACTCGATTCGAGCCGACGAAAACGAGGCCGACCTTGTGCTGGTCATGGGCTCATCGTTGAAGGTCAATCCTGTGCGCAGTCTCGTTGGTCGCATCCACAAAGATGCTCCAATGATCCTCATCAATCGGTGAGTAGAGTCAACGATGACAAACGTTGCTTTCCTTGATGTCTGACCATGCTGCGTTTACTCTGCAGTGAGCCAGTCGGGCGACCACACGAGTTTGACGTCGAGTTGCTGGGATACTCCGACGAGATCCTCGAAGAGTTATGTCGTCTTCTCGGCTGGGAAATCCCAACGCCAGATCCCATCCTACTCAGTCAGCTCAACCTCTCGCCGGAGCGCCGAAGTGCATTGACCGCGCGTCGTCCTCAGCCCCTCGAGTTTGACTTCATCCCCCCCAGTCGTCATATGTTCAGTGGCGCATTATCAAGTTGTCCGTCATCTCCCGCTTCCTCGTCAAGCGAAGATGAAGATGCCGAGCCCGTTCCTTCCTTCAGCCAAAGCGACCAAGGCTCTGAGCGAACGTTTGACGTTGGCATGGGGGGTGATGATGATGACGATGACGCCGTCGGACCGCGTCGATCCCGACATGGGCCGCGCAATCGGAACGTGAGCGACGACGAGGATGAGGATCACGATCATCTCATGGGCAGCGGGAGTGAGCTGCTTCGGAACTCGACATTCGATGACGACATGGGCACAGAAGACGGTGATATGTGAAGTCGACGTGCCATCCATCGCTCGTGTATGTTCTCGCTTGTACCTGTGGGTTGCGCTCATGTATGGCACGATCTGCATTTACGGTTGGCCCCGATACGCTGTCAGCATCCCGCGCTGTCTCGCCTCATCGAAGTTGGCACGTCATGTCTTGACCGTCGAGTCCACGTCTTGCTGTCAACCAGTGGCCAGTGTCGGCGCCGCTGAAGGAAGAGTTTTGTCTTGTGTTGAGAATTTTTTTTCCGTACTCAGAAATTGTAGTTTGGTCAGCAGATCGAGGATTCGGTGCGCGTGGTTTTAGATGTAGGACGTCGCTGTGAGACGACTGAGGAAAGAAAACAAAGAAACGAAAGACTGCACCGTGTAAGTTATATGCCAAAGCAATCTGAGAGAACACCGACAAACGCGCCAGTCTTGAGCCTCTTTATTCAGCATCTACGCTGCAACACGCAGGTAAACTGGCCGCAACACGCGAGACGAAGGAATCCGTGCGAGCGCCAAGGCCTTGCCGTCCGCACGCGTCTCCGCTTGGTTCGTCGAAGCAAGAAACAAACGCTGCAGTGGCTCACAGGCGCAAAACCCGGTAGCACGGAACGCGCCTTTCGGGCGATCGTACACCGCCGAAGTGACAAACCCGATGCATTCCACCTATTGAGACCATGCACCGTGTCAGCAATGTAGCCAACCACCAGCCACACACAGCAAATACTCGGGCGTACCTCATCGCGCGCCTTGGTGTCGATCTCACGTCCCTGCCACTTGGAATCCGACGCGAAGGACGCAATATCCTTGACACTAGGAATATACAGCTGCAGTACAGTCAGTGTTTGTCAGCCCAAACGAGCGTATCATAACAGCGATGCGGCACATACCATTGCACAAGGGTCAAGCGTTCCGCGACGAGGTAGACTGATGACCACCTCAACCAACGTGGGGATAGCAACCGGAACCATGTCGCGTGACGTCGCACCGGGGCAGAAAGGAAATGGAGCCATATACTGCTCCCCGCGCAAGACACACAACGCGTCGTCTTGGTCGTCGCCATCAGTATCCGTAGCAATAGAGACGTCGGGTTGCTTCGGAAACAGCGATTGCCAGTCTGGCTGGAAAGGCGATGCGACTCCGAGTTTATCGAACGCGATGCGTTTCGCCTTGGGCTTCTTCTCGTACTTCGCCCTCTCCACCTCAGCGATCTCCTGCCAGTACTCGAAACCAGCCGTCGAGTCTGGAAAGTCACGAGGAAAGCTCGCGACCTCAAGCGTCGTAGCGATCGCCTCATGCTCATCTTGACCGATAGCCATGGCGCCAGCAAAGACGAGCGCTTTGAGCAGCGCGCTCGCGTACGAGGGATGCACAACAATATCCCATCCACCAGTGTGCGAGAATGCAGTTGGTTGAGCGATCAAGAAGGCATCCACTTGAAGTGACTCGACGGTTTGTACGATCTCTTCACGAAGTCGCTGGCGACTGAGTGCATCGTTTAGCTGGTGATCGCTCAGGAAAGCTCCACGAATTCTCTCACGCTCGTCCACTGACCAAAGCGACGACCAAGGCAAAGCTTGGGGTTTAGCGTCACTCAAGTTGTCGCTCATCTCGACATCCGATTTTGGCGACTGCTTTGCGTCCTCCTTGCATGGCTCGTACGGATAGCCTGATGCTGAGCCAGTCGGAATGGCGTCCTTGTCGTCAACTGTCCAGCGAAGCAACGCGTTCAGTCGATGCAGAATACGGGCCGAGTCGGGTTCTTCCGCGCCGGGTTTCGCCAACGGAGCCCCTGAGAACGGACAACGGATGATGTCTTCGTCTCTCTCTTCCACGGATGAGGGCTCCAACAGCAATGACAACTCTGACGTCTTGGGTTGAGAAGCCGCAGCGATCGCTTCTTCCAGTCGAGTCGTGTTTGCTCTGGGATCCGCCACAGTAAGAGGAATCAACGGAGTTGCGACAGGTTGTTCCGCTTGCTTCAATTGGAATTCGTTCAGTTGCGATACGAATCCCTTTTCGTTGCCTGCAGCCGTAGACTCGACGCGAGATTCTTTGCTGGGGACAGGTCGAAGAACCTGCTGCAACATCGCGTTGGCGTCTCGACCACGAACCTCAAATCGCGTCAGGTGTCCCCGTCGGTCGAGAATCTCGATCGTTTCGCTCTCGTCGCGGTCCGTCATGACCTCGCGACACGCTGTCGCAATCGCTGTCGCCGCTTCCATGAACGCGGCAGGGTGAATCCACAGCCAGAGCTGTCGGATCGTCGTTCCAAGCGTGGCTTGATCGAGCGTGAAGGCCCCGGACGCGTCATAATCGGACGGCAGCGGGTGCCACATGAACCTCACGGGGGCGATCAACCCCATCGGGAACTGTC
Organism: Pythium insidiosum; assembly: GCA_022836835.1. NCBI lineage: Eukaryota > Oomycota > Peronosporomycetes > Pythiales > Pythiaceae > Pythium > Pythium insidiosum. The sequence goes on from JAKVDI010000006.1 coordinate 834,428, forward strand.
CCGCGTGATACAGCATATCACGAGCCTCGTTGCGTCCATCCAGCCATGCCTCCTCAAGCAAGCGGCTCCCCATCGGGTCCGTCAGCGGCTGCAGCGCCTCGAAGATCAACGATGCCGGGCCGACAAGCTCCAGTACGCCATAATACGAGACATCATGAACGACCGCACGCTGGCGAAGCGCCGTCAGTGCCGCTGACACGCTCTTGTCTTGGCGTCGGACCGCGAGCACGTGGCCGTATCGAGGCTCCATGAGCATCCGCTTGGCGTGCCATCGATGTGTCGCGAGCCACTTGGGCTTGTCCTCCGCATGGGCGCTCTCGCCGTCCGATGCCGCCGTCAGTGGCCACCACGAGCGATCTGCCAGCAGCGAGTGCATACGGCGGCGGTGCTTGCGGCATCGCGGTCCTTTCGCCTTGTTCGGCTGCTTGCTGGCGGCTTCACTCGCTGTCGAGGCTTTCGATGCTGCTGCTGCCGACAGCTTGATTAGTTCTTCCTCTGCTGGCGCCTGGCGAGCTCTCGCGCCTCGCAGCCGCAAACGACGCGGCATCGCATGCGACTTGAAGGCGTTCGCACGGCGGCGACGGACGTTCGCTTGCGGCGCCACCGCGCCAGACTGCGCGCGGTGCGAGAGCTCATGAAGCGCCAGCAGCTCAGGCGCGCGTGCCTGCGCAAAGTCGAGCACCTGCACGACCTGTGGACCGATCCCAGTCGTCGCCATCGTGAGCTCTTCGTTCGTTCGTGTCCCAATGTGCAGCTGGTTGGTGAATGGCGCAGTGGCACTAAAGTGAAATGTAACCTGAACATGGTAACCACAAAAGTTCAAGACATCGTTCTATCAGTAGGTCGAACAAAAGGTTGTAATGAAAGGGAGTGTAGCCATTTCTAAAGATCGCGACGAGGTCCAACGGGTGACGACGTCTGACCTCTTGGGGCTGGCGTCGATGCCGTCACTTCTCCGTTCTTGGAGCGCGCTGCATCACCTTCTGATCGCTCTGGTGTCTCCCCATGGCTGCTATTGTTGTTGTCCTGGGGCTGCAAGCTGCTGGAGCGCGAGCGCCGCGTCACGAGCTGCAAGAGCTTGCGTGCCCCCGACGACGGTGTGGCTTGGCGTTTGCCGGGCGTCGATGCCGTCGATGTCTCTCGCTTGTCGCTCTCCGCTGCGTTGTTGTCGACGCCAGGCACAGTGGCCACCGCCAACTGGGGGCGTCGCCGCTTCGTTGGCGAGCCAGCGTCCGACCTGTTGAACGACGAGAGGCAGCTCAAGATACGGACCCCGGCTCGCCATCGCGGCGTCGTCCTGGGCTCGCGCACGAGTCTCGCGAGCGACGCCAGGAGCTCGGTCGACGGCTGCCACGGAAAGCGTAGTGCCGTCGCCTCACGAAGCAACGCCTCGATGAGCCACAGCGCCACCGTTACCGCGCTGTCATCGCGGTGTGCTGCTGAGCGCTCGGAGCTGGTTGGACCTGCCAGCGTTTTGATCAGGATCTCGAGACACAGGTTCAGTCCCGCCGACCGCTGTTCATGGTCGACGACGAACAGTGCTTCCCCCACAAACGCACTCGCGAAGGCCTCGATAAACGCCGATGGACGACGTGTATCGCGTTGACCTTGCTCTCGCTCTGGTAGTTGTGTGTCGTTATCGGTCGGTGGTGGTGTCTTCATCAGCGCCACGAAGACGTCGCTCAGTCGTGGCACACCGAGTGCCTTCCATACGAAATGCAAGTGCGTCGCGACGCGCTCGGCAGTCGCCGTCGTCCACCGCCGCCGATCGTCGCGTGAGCGCTCGCTTGTCGCACCACCCAGCACTGAAAACGACGATACCAGCAGTGGTGGCAGCAATGCGATCGTCGAGATGACGACGTGCTCGCCCTCGTGCGCGTGATAGACAAGCGACGGCAGCAAGAGAAACTCGGAGACCACGCACAGCGTCAAGCCCTGTGTCGGGGCGTCGCCTCGGTCCACGTTCCACACGAGCGTGCGCAGCACCGAGCTTTGCTCGTCGCTCCATTGTGCGGGGCGCTTGCACAGCAGCACATCCTGTAGCAGGCGGTTCGTCGCGAAGCCTGGCTTGTCCAGTACCGCGATCAGCAGCTCCAGTGACGCGGCGTACAGCGTGCTGTCCCTGCAGTGGTTGAGCAGCGCGACCGAGACCCACAGTACCTGTGGGTACAGCACGAGCTTGGTCACCGGCATGACCGCCACGAGGTGCTGCAGACTCGAGAGCGTCACCAAGATGAGCGGACCGAACTCGCTGCGTCGCTGGTCCTCCAATGAAACATGCAGCAGCTCCATGAGCGAGAGCAGCACGTCGCCGTGGAACGGAGGCGCGAGCAGGCGATACGTCTTGAGCGCGAACTGCACACACGAGCAAAGCTGCTGGGTCAACGTCTCGGAGCGCGCCGTCACTGGCACCACTGTCTGCTGGACAGAGACAGCGCTCGCGCCGAGCACTAGCGCCAGCGCCTGCACGCAGTGCTGCGCCCAGAGCACACGCTTGGGCTGCACGAGACCCGTGATGAAGGACGAGAGAATGCGCTCGAGCGAGCTGTTTCTCGATCGCTGGTGCCACTCATCGAGATCGCGAATCACGGGGTCCACGAGATCGGGCGCGGTCTGCAACAGCGGAAGCACGTGCCGTAGCAGCACGATGCAGTCATCTCCGACGCCGTCGTAGATCACGCGGCGCTCGTCCACGGCCGCTCCCTCCACAGCGACAGCAGCAGCCACCACCATCGCTTGCTCGTTGTCTCGTGTCGCAAAGAGCCCGAGAAACGCGTTGTGCGCGAGCTGCAGGAGCATCGTGTCGCGCAGCACTGCGTTCTCGTAGAGATACACGGGCGTGTTGGCGAGATGTGCGCTGCTGTCGCTGAGCAGGATCACTGTGATCAGCGCGTCATCGATCGGCAGCGGCGGCTCCGCGCTGGACGACGACGACGAGCGCTCGGCGGTGAGACGTCGCCGTTCGTCTGCGAGCACCAGCAACGCGCGGAGCACGTCGTGGGCTGCGTACTGCCAGCGGCAGAGCCACCAGGCGACGGTCCGCGCGGTCGCGAGCCGCACAACCGACGAGCGCTGCAGAAAGAGGAATTGCGCGACGCTCGGCAGGTTGCGGCTGCTCGGCGGCGCGTCCTCCGTCGCAGCACTGTCCGTGTAGCCCGCGAACGTGAGCGTGAGCCACGCCTGCTCGAGTGCGTCCGCGCACGTCGGCGAGAGCGACGTCGTGAGCCGAAACAACAGCGTCAGCAGCTGCTCGCGTTCCAGCTCGTCCGCTGGCTGGTCGAGCTCGAGGCGCGCGAGCCACGGCAGCACCATCGCGAGCGACTGCCGCTGTTGCGCGAGCTCGCAGCACGCGAGGAAGCGTAGCAGCACGACGCTCATCTGGAAGCAGCGCGCGGGTGGCTGGCGACTCGCGAGAAACGCGGACGCGGTGAGCTGAAACTGCGTGACGATCTGCGTGGAAAGCACCGGCGAGGACCGCGTACCGACCACGAGTGCCGTTGGCAGTCGCAGCGGAGACTCGTCCATCGCAGAACAGGACGTCGACGACGGGGAGCGACTGAGCACGTCGATCAGAGCGACGGCGCGTGCTCGCTGTCGAGCGTCGTCATCGATGCCGAGATGCAGCAGCGCGATGTGCATCACGCGGACGAAGAGCAGTGTCGGCAGCCGGCGCAAGAGCTCCATCCTACGCGCATCCTTGGTATCTTCTCCTCCTCCTCCTTCTTCTTCTTGCTGTGACACGAGCACGTCGTGGACCGCAACGAGATACTGCTTGGCGATGTGGTGCTTGTCGCCTGCACGCTGACTGAAAAGCGCTTTCTCGACGCACACGTCCAGCGCAGCAACCGCGAGGTCCTCGCTCGTGCCGTCGGAACGCAGCAGCGCACGCAGTGCTGCGTGCGCAAAGGACTGCAGGGTCTCAAACTGCGGATGCGTCGCTGACGAGACGGCGAAGCACTCGTCGAGCCAGCGAAAGAGCAGCGTGTCGCCCGTAAGCGGCAGCTTGGAGACGCCTCGCACGGCGTCGCTCTGCACGACTCTCGTGGCGTGCAGCTCAAGCAGCGCAGCCACCGACGCGCATGCGGTTTGCGTGAGGAAGTAGCGCTGCAGTCCGCCAACAGTGGCGGCGTCCTCGCTGTTCAGCGGCGCGTTGAGCTCTCGACTGTCCATCCATTGCCACGGCAGCCAGCGGGTGCTGCTGTTGTTTGCTGGCGTTGCTACTGCGTCGGCCCAGACGTCACACCGTTGACTCCACACGCGTCCGATCGCTGTCGACCGAGAGACGAATGCGCCAGCCACGTGGTTCGTGACGCGCGCCGTCGCGAGCGCTGCGAACGACGCGCTCCAGGCCAGTGCCGCGTGCAGCCAGCGCTCCTGTCTCGCTGTGTCGACTGTGAAGACCGGTATCACCGAGAAACGACGAAGCTGTCGACAGCGATCGCGAAGAGAGAGCGATTGCGATCCGATCTCTGGCTCCGTGGAGGTCTCCACAGCCGCGGAATACGACGACGACGACGTCGACGATGCAGACGGACACGCGAGCTGCGCGAGCACTCGCATCATGGCGCTCGCGTCCTGCTGCAGCATAAAGATCCCGCTGTCCACCACTCCGTCGACGCTGGAGACGCTGGCGCTCTCCACGATGCGGTCGACCGTGCTCGCCGCGACGGTGCACACGCGGCCCACAGTGTCGGTGAACCCGACGAGAAGGCTCTCGGGGCCGTCCGTCGCGTCGACAAGCGACCGACGCCACGCAGCGCCGCGCAAGAGCAGATAGTAGCACCGCGCGAGCGCCCACTGCAGTGAAAGCTGGCTCTGGCTTTGACTCTGGCTCTGGTGTTGCGTCCTCACGGGCTTGGACCGAGCGTCCTTGACCGGTGGAGCGCTCGCGACGACGCCGTCATGGTAGATCGGCGGCAGAAGCTGCTGCGCAAGCGAGCCGTGCCTCGCGTCGGTGGCTTGGAAGGCGTCGGCGTCGTAACGCGCCAGCACGTCCAGCAGCATGGCTGCGGATGAGACGTGCGTGCTTCCGAGCGCCAGGATGACGGCGCGCCGCTGCTCGACTGCTGCGCTCTTGAGGTATCGCGCGAGTCGCTGGAACAGCGCTTGCACGGTCGACGACGAGATGACGCTTTGCACCGAGCACGACTTGGCGGCGTCGCTTGTGGTGGTCGTCTGGCTCCGCGTTGTATCGGCATCCGCGCTGGAGATCACGAGGTGCGAGCACGCCGTCGCCGTCGCGAGTATGCCCAGGTTGCGCCACCGCGCGAGCTCGAACGCCTGGCGCGATCCCGAGCCACCGAGCGCGACGGCGGCGGCAGCAGCGGCGGCGGCGGCCGCGGCTGCGACTGCTGCTGTCCCAACGCCAGAGGACGCCGACGACGACGCTGTGGCTCGTCCTGCAGAGTTACCATTCGACTCGGCCGCGCTGGAGAGCAGGATCATGGGCTCGAAGCGAGCGACTTTGTCGGCGACGTCGCTCCACACGTACGCGGCGACGTCTGGCGTCCACACAGCGATGCGCGAGAACAGCAGCGCAAGACAGGACGACCATCGGAAGCTGAGCCGCCGCTGAGTCGCGCGTTGCGACGGAGACGCAGACGCTGACGATACGGCTTGCGATGGCGTGCTGTCAACGAGGTGGCGCCACCACGTCACTGCAGCCTCATTGGTGTCTGCGTCTCTCGTCGACACCTCCGACGTGAACACCAGCGCGCATCGTAGCTCGTCCTGTGCCGCGAGCAGCACGTCCAGCACGCTAAAGCGCCCCGAGTCGGTCTCGTGGCGCTGCACTACGGCGTCTCGACGCGCCTGCGCGACGCGCTCGAGCAAGTCTAACGCCGCGTGGCGAAGACGCACGTCCTCGTAGACAAGCACGAAGATCGCAATCGCCTCGAGCTGCAGCAGCGACTCCTCTCGAGCCTTTCGCGACTCCCACGGCAGCGCCATCGGCCCAGCTCCATTGCTACCCGGGCGGGCGTGCTCAGGCGCCAGCAGCCGCTGCATCGCAGCCTTCAGCAGCGAGTCCAAGAGAGTCACGAGCACGACGAGCGTGTCAACGTCGCGTGGTGACGCGACGTGCGTCGCCATTCGCAGCACAAAGTCGGTGAGCGCTCGGAAGACGACGGCTGCCTGCTGCGCTTCGACCGCGACGATGTGGCGAAGCGCCTCCGCTGCGCGCTCGCGCACTGCGGCCTCGCGATGGATCGCGCTTCGGGCGAGCAGCAGAGTCTTCTGGTCGTCAGTGAGCTCCAGCGCCGAGTAGAGGAACGGAACGACGGCGAGTGCGACGCTGTAACAGCGCAGCGCCAATGACCGGCGGTAGTCGTCGCGAAGGTACTTGTGGGACGACGAAGAGGACGACGATAGCAGCGCCAGCGAAGAAGCAGAGCCAGAGGAAGGGCCCGACGCCGAGGCGCTGTTGGCGATCGTCGCAGACGACTCCAAAAGCAGCTCGTGCCCAAAGTGCGTGTTGCACTCGATGAGAAGGTGCCCCAGTAGCTCGCCAAGCGTCGAGCGATGAGCGAGCAGCGTCGAGAAGTCCAGCGTTAGTCCGAGCGTCCGACAGCGCGGCTGTGTTGTGTCGTACTCCTCGTCTGTTGGTAGACTGCCGAGCGCGTCGTGCGCCTCTTGAAGTAGCAGCAGCATTGCCTCGAGCCCGACGAGTTTTTTCTCGTCAAAAACGCTGTCCGCCTCCATGAGCAGTCGACGTAGATGGCTTTGTACGGCATACAGCATGTTGTAGGCGGCAATCGCGACGGTCAAGTCGATAAGCACAGGCAGCACCGACTCCGAGAGCTTCGCGAGCGACTTGTACTTGGGGTACGAGAAGAAGGTCCACGCCTGCGTCGTGTTGATGATCTCCATACAGTCCAATTCGCTCGGCATGCGCCGCTCGAGCAGGAAATGCCGCTTGATGAGGTGCGTAAAGCACCGACCGAGGGTACTCAGGATCGCGGCAGCGTGGGGCCCCGTCCCGCCGTCCTTGTTCTGCTGGTACTGCACACGCAGCAGCGCCAGCGCGTCCTCCTTCCAATAGCGCCCAAAGATCTCTCTGGGTGCAAGGCAGAGCACCGCCACCCGAAGCTCCCACGCGGCGCTGAGGAAGTCTCGCTTGCCAGAGAGTTTGAGCGCCGCTGCGTGTACCTCACTGACGCAGCTCGTCCATTCACTCACATGCACCATGGCATAGATCTCCCGTAGCTCGGTGTTGGCTGTCTCTAGGCTCTGGAGCTCGTTCGTGAGGATCGACGCGACTGTCGTGACCGCCGCGAGCCGTGTTGGTGTCTTGAACGGCTTGAGCATCAGTGGGAGCACAGCTTTGAGAAGCAGAGCGGCTTGTTGGACACGCTGCGCCATGGTCGTGGGCCAGAGAAACACAGTAGCGAGCCCCAGCCGTAGCTCACTGACGTACTTGAGCATGAGATAGTCGCGCGAGTGCACGGTGCTCGTGTGTTTTCCCGCCAACAGCCCGTTGAGAAGCTGCTTTTGCAGTCGTATTCGAATGGGAGCGAGCGAGCAAAGCGACACGCGCGCGAGCACTCGGCTCCACGCCATCGCGACCTTCTCGAGCAACGCACCTTCGACTGTCGGCGCACGCACCGTTGGCATCGACTTGAAGCCAAAGAAGCCGCTGCTGCCGTCGACTGTGCGCGCGCATTCCGCCTGGAACGCCTCCTGGAAGACAAGCACGCAGCGATCCAGCACGTGGTCAATCATCTTCTCCTTGGCGGCTTGCGCGACGTCAAGATCTCGGACATCGCGGCGCTGCGCATCGCCAAAGACTGCGAGCAGCACGTGGGCGACCACCCAGCTCGCGGCCTTGAACAGCATACTCGGCGGAAGTGACGCTGTTGCTGCTGCTGTTGCTGCTGCTGCTGAGGTCGCGTCATTGGTTGCGGCGGACGATTGTTGCCGTCCTTCGCGCGTCGCGAGCCACGTCACCAGCGCATTTGTCGTGTCGCAAAGCGCTTGCTGCGCTGCGATCGACGCCATCCAGTACACTCGTTGAAGTGCGTCGTCCAGCGTCGCGGGGGCATCGCTGCCGCTGCCGTCGCCGTCGTCCACCACGGGACAGGGCTCTGCGGAGAACACTGACGCTGACGCTGACGTCAGCGCTGCGGCCGTCGTGAGCCTCTCTATCAGTGCGACTGCGTGGGTCGCGAGCAGCTCATCGATCTCGCGCTGCAGCTCGAGCAGGATGCCGTCGGTCATCGCCATGAGTCGTGGAGGCGGTAAGTGGCATTCGTGTCCTTTCAGGCTCCCATTCGTGTGAAGCACACCAAGAGCTATACAGACTAAGCTACAAAGCTAAGCCAGGAACCAAGCTAATGAGCACGAAGAGCCACATGCATGTGAGCCGACGCTGCCGTCATTGCGGGTGCCGCCAAACGGAGGTGAGCTGTCGTGTGCGGTGTATGTCGACGGCGGCTACGGGCGACAACGGAGCGGACACCCAATGAGCGAGCCGTGGCCGCGTGAGCGCGGCAGCAAGGACTATGGCGCCCCTCAGCCTGCGACGCCGACGGCCGGCAACGCATTGGCGGCGACGCTCGCGCTGTCTCCTTTGGTCCAGCTCATGCCGACGGGCTATCGCGACATTCAGCCCTTCCAACGCGGACAAGCGTGGCATGCGAACGGCAGCAAGCCCAACAACAGCAAGGCACGGCGGCTTCGAGAGCCGACGAGCGAGCGCGTGGTGTTTCCCGTCATCCCATCCGCCTATGAGTTGTCACCGTCGCGCGGACCCAAGGCGAGTGCTGTCGCCCGCGAGCAGCAGACCCCAGAGCCTGCGGAAATCAGCCGAGAGGAAGATGCTAATGCGGAGACGCACCAGCCCGTCACGCCACGCGCGCTGCCCGCACAGTCGCCCCACTCGTCAGCGATTCCGACGCCGCCATCGGCTCCGCGCCGACCGCCACCTAGTGAGGCACGTGGCGACAATAATCAGCGCGCTGCCTCCGGCGGCAGCTTTAGGACGCGTGCTCTCGCTGCATCACTCAATGCCACAGGCTCTACGGCTGTGACTGCGCTGTCTCCGACGACGTCACGTCGTCCACCTGCTGCTGCGCCTTCACCTCTTCCGCACGACGATGATGACGGCGATAAAGCCGACGACACCATTCAGACTCCGGACGCTGCGACGATGGAGAGGCTGTGGCAAGAGTACGACGCTCGCACGCGGCATCCAACCAAGACGATCGACCGCGAGACGTATCATCGCCGCATGCAGCAGCGCTACAACGAGACCAAGATCCTGCGCGAACGCATCGCTCGTCTCGAAGCCGAGCTCGTGGACACGCGACGGGAGCGAGACGAGACGCGCGAGATGCTCACGCGGAGCGTGCAGCAGTCCGTGATCGCGCGGTGGAAAGACAGAGACTCTGTGGACGAGACCGCAGAACAGGTCGGGGCAAGCGACGCGACGGCACGCTCGGGTGCCGACGACACCGCGCCGGCGTCAGGAGTCGTCTCGCCTCGCCGCTCTGTAGCCAGCGTCAAGCTGCGAGAGATGGCATTACCGAGCCCAGAGGAGGAGTCGTACCGCGCCCGTGCTGGCAAGTTGGAGAAAGCGCTGCTGACAGCGAAGGAGCGCATCGCGGAGCTACAGACTCGGCTACTAGCGCTGCACGACGACGACCGAGCGACGGTCTCTGCGTTGCAAGCAAAGTACGAGCTCGAGCACGCGACGAACCTCGCGTTGTCACGGCAGCTTCGCGAGACAAGTCTCGCGCTGCAGTCAACAGCCGACTCGCTCGTCGAGACGCAGGTCGCGCTCGAGCGTGAGCAGACCGAAAAAGCGCTCGCGCTGCAGGAGATTCAGCGCGAGACGCGGCAGCTTATCAGCGACCACAAGCGCAAGGAGCTGCAAAGCCGCGTGCGCCACGTCGTGCGTACGCTCGGGAAGGACGCGCTTAGGCAGAAGATGGAGGCGATGCACACGCGCGTGCTCGTGGCGGAGCATCACATGCACGCCGCGCAGCTCGAGGTCAAGCGGCTTCAAGCCGAGCGCGCGACGCAGCAGCAGCAGCTCGACGCGATTCTCTCGAGCCGCGCGCTCAAGTACCACACGCTGGCGCCAGAGGACGGCGGGATCGACGGCATTCTGCAGCGCGCGATCACGCTGTTTCACGGCACACGCGAGTTGCAGGGACTGCACCTGCTTGTGCACTTGCTGTACGAGGACCACCGTAAAGAAGACGTCTTCGTTCCAGCGGCGACCACGCCGAACCAGCCGACGGACTCGATGGAGGACGTGCCACTGGACGACGGCTTCTCGATTCACGTGCTGGTCTACGAGGCGTTCACGGCGCAAGACGACTATGTCACGTTTCATCTGCGCGACATCGAGCGGCTCGTACCGGATCATGAACGGTACTTGGCTCGACACGCGGACCATCGCCACGAGCGGTACCTCGCGCTCGCCGAGTTGCTGCTCACGCTGACCCAGATCGGCTACAAGAACGGCCACCTCGTGATCACAGAGCGCGCTATGGAGCCCGTTGACCCCAGCAGCGCAGAGGCAGCGCGTGAGGAAGTCACGATCTACAGGGGCTCCCAGTTTGTGCGATGTCGGGCCAGTGTCAGCACGGAGTCTGCGCCGTGCGATCAGCTCGTGGAGCTTGTCCTAAACGAGGTCTTCGCGCCATCGATGTCACAGCTCTGGTGGATCCAAGTGCACGCGACCGTTGTACTGACGGGGGAAACGGTGAGTGTCTCCGTCGACAGTCAGCAGCTCAAGGCGCTGTGTCCTGCGCTCACGGGGTATCGGCCAAGCGACAGCATGACGCTGCGAAGGCAACCTGCGCTCGAGCCAGAACATGACGCCAGCCATGCCCATCGCATGCAGGAGAGAGAGGCATTTGGTGTTCACGAGGAGCTCCTGGAGCCCTTGCTCTCGAGTCTGGAGCTACGGACCGACGGTGATGCAGCACCGTTGAGTCTTGTCGTGGTCGACTCAAATGGCGAGGCACTACTGGGAACGACAATGGATCCGTTGGAGAAGATAAACGTCAGCAGGTCTTTCGCTACCGCTGCGGAGGGGGACGCAATGGAGCCTGACGATCAGAAGCCTCCATCGCCACAGCCACGGCGAGGCGTGGCGCCAACGCCTGCGGTCGATGAGGTGTCTTCGGTCTTCTCAGTTCCGCACGTCTTGGACCACAGAAGTATCGTTGGACTCGACGACGAGACGTTCTACTGCCTCCGCATCCAGGAAGTTTGGGATGGAGAGCTCATGCTGCTGGTCACGATGGAGGAGCCAGACGACTCAACGCACCGCTTCGAGACGCTGCTGCGCGAGTCGCAGCTCGAGTCGCTGGCGTCGTTTCTCTACCGGACGGGACAAGCGGAGACCGACCACGCGAGCGAGATCAAGAACGGGCTTCCGCAGGCGCTTTACGCGCCCATTTGCAAGCTCATTCGACGCCACGTGCGGCCACAAGTGCCAATCGAAGGCGCTGAACCACCTACAAAGGCTTCCAGCGCCATCGCGAGTCCGAGAACGAGGCGCCGACGGACGTCTGCGTTCCTCCGACACGACCGAGCTGTCGCTTACGGTTCGATTTCGCTGGCGACTCTTCTCGACGAACTGGCGTCCCAGTCGCTTGCTCCCTCGACAGCCATCAGTGCTTCTTCCTTACCAGTCGTGCCGCTGGAGTTGTCGCTTACCTCCAGTCTCCGCTTGCGATCGTTCGCTGTGGATTCGGTGACGATGGTGGGAGCGATCGACAGCAGCGAAGACCATATACGATGGCTCCTGGACGACTACGACAGCAATGCATGTAAGCGCGTTGTGCTTCGTCACGAGAGCAGCACTTGGTCGACAGCAACGTGGGCGCTAGGGAGAGTGCGGCAAAGCGCCGACCCCAGCGTTCTCGTGGTGAGCTTGACACCACTCAGCGCACCACGAGATCCACGCGTCGTGCTCGTGACGTCGACGCTCTTGGCTGCGACACTGGCAGCGTTGGGATATAGATTACCCCCGCAGCTTGTACAACTGTAATCACCATGTTGAGAGATAGAGAGAAAGAAAGACTCATCCTTCGACGAGCAGCCATTACCACAGAGGATGCACCTGTGACATGTGTGGAAGCAATGACAATGGTGGCCGTGGCCCAGATCGCCTGGGCCAACGAGGACGCAGGACGCGGCGAGCGAGTCCCTGTGGATACGATGGCGTTGAGCGTGTTGGCTGGCGATCGTGGCGTGGTCGCTGCGCCGCGCTACGACCGCCAGCGTCGCCGGCACCGGCGCCAAACTCGGTGTGGCGCTGGCGGCCCATTGAGTTAGCAATCAAGCCATGACGGTAAGGCATCCGCTCGACAGTCCTGGTGTGGTGTGGGTCACCTTACACTCCAGTGGAGTCCATGATTGGCTTAAAATACAGCAAAGCTGCATACTATTGGTGAAAATCCGCCGAATGGCTCCATCTTGGCGCGTGGCCCGAACGCGTCGAGGGGATCATCATCATCTTCCGTCGTGGGGCTCACTCTTCAATTCCTCAGCAAGCGAAGAAGAAGAAGAAGGCAAAGACCAAGGAGCGTTGAGCGGTACACGGTCGTCGACCATGGATTCGTACGTCGTGATCGGCACAGTGCTGGCCGTCGTGGCCAGCGCGGTGCTGTTTCTGCGCCAGCCACGCCCGGCGGATCACAAGATGAAGAACGACATGCTGAAGATCGGCGAACAGATGAAGATGTACAAGCAGACGGCCGCGATGGCGCAGCAAAGCGCGTCGAAGGCGCCCGCGAAGGACGCGGCGAACTCGGCGCAGTTCCCCGGCGGTCGGCTGACGATTCTCTTTGGATCGCAGACTGGCACGGCCGAGAGCTTTGCGGATGTGCTCAAGAAGGAGGGCCGCAAGCACGGCTTTGATGCGCATGCCGTCGATCTCGAAGAGTACGATGCCCTCGAGTCGCTGCCGAACGAAAAATGCGTGATCTTTGTCATGGCGACGTACGGCGAAGGCGATCCGACCGACAACGCTGTGGAGTTCCACAAGCTGCTGAAGAACAAGGACGCGGAGCTCAGCGAGGACGCGTTCAAGGGCGTCGGCTACACTGTCTTTGGCCTTGGTAACCGCCAGTACGAGCACTACAACGCGATGGGACGATTCGTCGACGAGCACATGGCGTCCTTCGGTGCGCACCGCGTGTATCACTATGGCGAGGGCGACGACGACGGCTCGATGGACGAGGACTTCGACAACTGGAAGGAGAATCTGTGGCGCGAGCTTCGCCAGCAGTTTGTCGCGGGCGTCGGCAGCAATGACACGGAGGATGCGGGTGCCAAGAACAGCGACCTCGCGCCTGTCGAGCTCGAATACAATGTGCGTGAGGTGCGCACTCCCCCGGGAGGTGTCGCGCCGCCCGTCTCGTCGGAGACGCGTATGAAGACCTCGACCAAGCATTTCTTCACGGCGGCGAATGCCAAGGTGATCGTGAACCGCGAGCTGCGTCAATCGACTGTCGGCGGCTCGACGGTGCACATTGAGATGGATCTGAAGGACACGGGCGTCATATACTTGACTGCCGATAACCTCGCAGTGCTGCCCGACAATCCGTCGGACATTGTCGAGCAACTCGCCAACTTGATGGGCTACGATCTCGAGCAGTGGGTGACTCTGGAGCCTGTCGGAGAAGACACGCACGGCGAGCTGCCGTTCCCGACGCCTTGCACGATCGAGACGATTCTCACGAGCTACCTCGCGATCAACAGCGCTCCTCGCAAGGGACCGCTCAAGCAGTTGGCGTATTATGCGCGTGACGAGTCGGAGTGTGCGCGACTCTTGCATCTCTCGAGCAAGGAAGGCAAGGACGACTACCAGCACTGGATTCTGGACGACGAGCGCTCGTACGTTGACGTCTTCGCGCACTTCAAGTCGGTGCAAGTGCCGCTTGACGCGCTGTTTGCGCTTGTGCCGTACCAGCAGCCGCGCTACTACACGATCTCGTCGTCGAGTCTCGTGAACCCGCAGCGCGTGCACATCACGGTCAGCATCATCTCCAACAAGAAGAGCGATGGCCGCATCTTCCGCGGTGTCTGCACGACGCATCTCGCGGGTCTCTCGCCGCTCGGTGACCATGGCGACAAGAAGAAGAAGCGCGACAGTCGCCCGGGTGAGCAGGGCGTCAAGAAGCCTCGCGAGTGGCCGTCGGCTCGAGTCTTCGTGCGTCCCTCGACGTTCCGTCTGCCGAAGGACCCGAAGACGCCAGTGATTCTCATTGGCCCTGGCACGGGCATCGCCCCGATGCGAGCGTTCTTGCACGAGCGCGACCAGATGCAGAAGAACGGCGTCGAGCTCGGTCGCTGCGTCATGTACTTCGGCTGCCGCCGCCGCGACGAGGACTTTATCTATCGCGACGAGCTTGAGCGCTTCCAGCAGAACGGCGTGCTCACGGATCTGCACCTCGCGTTTTCTCGAGAGCAGGCACAGAAGGTGTATGTGCAGCACCTGCTGGAGCAGCAGGGCGCGGACGTCTGGGACCTCATCGATCAACACAACGCGCATATCTACGTGTGCGGCGCGACGAGCATGGGCAACGACGTGCACAAGGTGCTGACGCAGATCTTGGAGCAGCATGGCAACAAGACGCAGGCGGAGGCTGCGGCATTGATCACCAAGATGCAGGACTCGCATCGCTACGTTCAGGAGCTCTGGGCATAAACGCTCAACTCAAATAGATCGCAAAACTTCAGAGAAAGAGGAAATGTCAGATACATAACGCACAAAACTGCATTCGCTCCTTTATACTACAACTCTCCGAGCGATATGGGGGGAACACGAGCGGAAAAACGGTCTATGCATGGCAGTCTTTTCGTCCAGGACGACGGGTGGGCTTCACGGTGGGAGAGGCACCTGGCTTGGACGGAGCCGGCGTCGGCTTGACGGGCTCGGTCGGCTTTGGTGCCTCGGTCGGCTTGGGCGCCTGAGTAGGCTTTGGGGCCTCCGTCGGCTTTGGAGCCTCCGTCGGCTTCGCAGGCTGCGTCGGCTTGGGGGCCTCCGTTGGCTTCACGGGCTGCGTTGGCTTCGGAGCCTCGGTCGGCTTCGGTGCGTCCGTGGGCTTGGGCGCGTCCGTGGGCTTCGGGGCAGGCGTCGGGAAGACACCGCCCTCGTTGTCGGCCGGAGGGCGAACAGGTCCCAACGGGCTGTCATCACCAGCCACCACCTCAACCTGGAAGCAGCTCGAGTACGCGGCGCCGCCATACTGTCCGCCGGTCGTCTTCACGTTCGCGTTCACCTTGTCGTTGTAGAACTTCCAGAACCACACGAGGTTGTAGACGCCTGGCTTCGTTCCTGGCGGCATCGTGATCTCACCGACACACGGGAAATCATTGCCAGCACGTCCCGTCGGGATCGTTCCCGTGAAGTCGCCATCCTCCCACGTCTGTCCGCAGTTGCCGTCGTCAAAGTCGTGCAGCTTGCCGTCGATGAGCTTGTCCTGAGTGAGATCCGTGGTCTTCTCGAGCGACGCGCCGGGCAGACCCGTCCAGTAGACGCCGTAG
Source organism: Pythium insidiosum (assembly GCA_022836835.1). Lineage (NCBI taxonomy): Eukaryota > Oomycota > Peronosporomycetes > Pythiales > Pythiaceae > Pythium > Pythium insidiosum. The sequence continues at coordinate 849,935 of JAKVDI010000006.1, forward strand.
AAAGTGCCTCGGCCGGCCTTGTCCTTGGAGTTGTGGCCGTTGTCCATGTAGCCGTAGTACATCTTCTCGCCGGGCTTGACCTTGATGCGATGGCGCCAGCCCGAGTAGTCCGCTGCCTCTGGCGAACAGACCGGCATGCCCTTGGGGACGTCGTCCATGAGGATCTTGAACGTCATCTTGGTGTTGATGTCCTTGTCACCGCGACCGGGATAGTTCTTCATGTAGCCCTTGCAGAGCCCGCGGCCGGCGTCGCCGCCGTAGATCCACGCGCGAGCCTTGTCGTAGACGACGGAGCGATCCGTGTCGATGCAGTCGATCCACGTGTGCGCCGTCGCAGTGTGCTGGCTCAGCATCGCTGCTGCGGACAGCGCCGCGACGGCGGAGAGAGCGAGTCGGGAAGCCATGTTGAGTGGTGGATTGAGGACGCGTTCGGTCTCGGGCAACTTGGTCAATGAGGAGCTCACCTGAACGTCCGCAATCGTCACACGTCACACACACACTCACACACCCGTGGGGGGACGGACGACGCGACGGTCGTGTCCGGTGGCCAACCCATGTCGGTTCCGGTAATCCAGCAGGTCTCTGGACAAGGATGTTCCGGGAACAGTTCTGCGCGGAATCGTGTTTTGTGGTTTGCTCCGACACGACCGTCCGAAACACGGATCTCCCACAAATGCTGGGAGCAGTTGCTCACCAGGTGACCGTCAAGAGAGCGTCGGGTCGAACCTGCTGGCTGCGGGACATGAGTCTCGGCAGCGAGAACCATAACATTTGCGGTTTGACAGCCAGCTGTTCCACGCGAACAAGCGGTTTGTCGATCGGTCACTCTCTCCATACCTCAATCCCTCCAACTCACTCGCTTGTGCCGGCACCAAGTTTGATCTCCAAGAACGTTCTTTCATCTGCTGCGCTAAAGACAGAGAGAGACGGAGGAGGATGATGATCTGCATATCGCGCGTTGACAACGACAGACCGCCACACATACACACGGTAACAATACAAGAAAGGCATGTTACTCCAGAAGTTCAAACAATAGACGACCGCCTCGGACCTCCATCCCTACGCTACGCGAATGCAGACTATGCGGCTTCCTCTTGCTGCGTCTGCGTCTGCTGCTGTTGCTGTTGTTGCTGCTTCTGCTGCTCTTGCAGTTGCTTCGCGCGGCGGCGACGGAACGGCGTCTTCTTGTTGGGCATCGCCGCCCGCTCGTCGTCCAGCATCAGCTCCTTCGGCATCTCGTCGACGATGCCAGGCGCGCGGACCTTCATCCACTTGCGGAAGTTCCAATACAGCGACTTGTTGTTCACCTTGAGCGAGATCTCGAGCGCCGTGTGCCAGTCCAGACGGCTCAGCCGCGGGTTGTTCTGCATCATCAGCATGGACGTCCGGCACGCCATCAGCGGGTCGTTCTTGACCTCGGCGTAGTACTTGATCAGCTCGCGGTAGCAGTCGGTGCTGCGCGTGACCTGCTTGACGTGCTTGCTCAGCAGCTCTTCCGCCGTCTTGATGTTGCCGCATCGGATGTGTGCAATGATAATGTTCTGCGACGTGAGGTCGTCCCACTCCATACCCGCTGCCTTCATTTGCTCCGTCATCTCAAACACCTTCTCGGGCTGGTTCGAGTTCAGGTAGTACAGCATGACAGCGTTGTGCGCAAACGTGTTCAGATCGTTCTCTCCATCGCTGGCCATGCGCGCCTCGAAAATCTCGAGCGCGCGGCGCTGCTCCGCTTCATCACTCGACTTGGCGTACGCCATGATCACACCACCGAGGTAGCCGTTCTGGAGCTGTGCTTGCATTTCCTCTGGCATCTCGCTGTGCACCTGAATAATGTCGGCCCAGCGCTTGCCCTTGGCGCACGCTGAGATCACCGAGTTGAACATGGTCATCGCTGGCGTGAATCCGGCTTCTTTCAGACCGTTGAACGCGTCAAGCGCGAGCTGCCAGTGACCAGTCTTGCCCGCGCAGATCGCGAGCGAGTGGAACGAGCTCTGCGTCATCTCGAGATCGCGCTGTCGAATGGCACGCACGACGCCCATGGCCGAGTGCACATCTCCAACACGTGCGCAGCTGTTGAGGATGTTGTTGTACGTGACAATGTTGGGGTTCACTCGATTCCGCAGCATGTCGTCAAAGATCTCCAACACCAGTTCATGCTGAGCTGACTTGAGCGCAGCAGAGAGCGCGCGGGAGTACGTGATCTGCTGAGGCACATATCCGTCGTTGCGCATGATCTCAAACACTCGAAGCGCCTGCGAGAACTTGGACTCCTTGTAGCAGCACGAGATCGTGTTGGAGTACGCCTGGATGCGCGGGCGAACGCCAATTTCACGAGAGAACTTGAGCGTCTCGAGACACTCCATCGGACGACGACGCGTCGCAAACACATCGATGAGCGCAGTGGCGACTTCCGGCGTCATGCTCTGTCCGTCGTTTCGGCGCACCTCCTCGAGGATGTCGTTCGCGACCGCCCAGTTCTTCTCCCCTTTGTAGGCGCTCTCCAGGACATGGAGGTAGTCCGTTGTCGTCGCGTCCGCATCGTCTTCAGGCTCTTCCGCTTCGTGCATGGAGCCAGGGACATCGGCAGCCGAGTACACCGAGCGCACGTGCTGCAGGTGCGGCGCCACGAGCCGACACAGCGCGACCTCGGGCTGCGCAACGAGCGACGCCGCCGTCAGTCTCGAGACCGCGGGCTGCGCTACCGCGGCAGTCGCCTTGCGCGCGAGCGGGCGAGCGCTACGGCGCACCGCGAGACCCACACCGTGGTTTAACATGCTCAGATCGCTTGGTCGCCTCCGTGTCCGACCGCCGTGTGTGTGTGGGTCTGTGGGTCGCTCTTCGCCACCAGGCGCAACGCGTGCCGTGCGTCGACCACAGACAGATCGTGATGTGTTCTATCATGTGGACCACGTCACGCATAGCAAAATGGGGTCCACACATCGTGCAACCTGCCACGGGGACATCGTGCAACACACCAGTTCAGAGTGTTGGTCGACTGGACGAGAGAGTGCTGTAATCGGGTCCATCACTGTACTCATGTCTCCGTTGTCTCTTGTGTTTCTCATGTGGGTGTCGAAGGAAGAACACGAGGCAACTCCTAGTGCTCGCCGTCATCATTGCCGTCGCCTGTGTCTCTCTGCTCTGAGAAGGGATCCCCCACCGCTACGACGCGCTCACTGCGACGGTCTCCACTACTCGCGTGCGGTCGCTGCATTCAGAATCTCCACGACGGATTCTGCGGTGCGACAGGCTCTCGCCACGGCGCGTTCCCAGTTGAAGTAGCACGCGTGTCCTCCCTGTGCGACAGCGAGGGAAGCGGGTAAGGTGAGCGAAGTGCACCGGTATCTCTAACGGCAGCGATGGGGAACATCGTGAGTATGGGCTACGGGTCATCGCCTGAAGCCCCCAGTGGACCAGCGCGCACCGACATCATTCAGCGCCTGTCATCAGAAGACCTAAAACGATACACGGAAGGCTTTCGCAGAGTCTGTCGCAACGACTCAACATCCTCAGCCTCCTATGCTGTCGACGCGTCGGTTGGAGAGCAAGAGACACCGAGTGGTGCGATCGGAGGCGGTCATCCGCCGCTGCCCCCACTGCCACCAGTATCTCGGAATGGAGCACCAGCTGCGCCTGCGCCTGCGTCGACGCAACGACGCAACAACAACGCCGCACGAGTCGGTGTCGGTGGTGTCGTAGCGAATGCAAGCGTGAGTGGAGAAGGCATGTCCAAGAAGCTATTCCGAAGCAAGCTGCTGAGTTCGTTCCCGCTGATTCCTCACTCACTCTCTGATCGCCTCTTTGAAGTCTTGGATCAAGAGCAGCGTGGAGCACTGAGTGTCGAGCTTGTTTTGCGTGGCATGGCGCTCTTGAAGCATGGGACACGCGACGAGCACGAGCAATTACTCTTCACGATCTACGATCTGGACAATACTGGTCTCGTCGCAAGGGATGTCATCGATCGATTCATGGATGTTATCTACGGACGTAAGCGTGCGAGGCATCCCAGCAGCGTTGAGCTGCTGAATCGTATCTTTGCTGGTCGCGCTACGCTCACCTTCGACGAATTCCGAGCTGTTGTACATGAAAAGGATTCCAAAGGAAATGCTTTACTAACCGCATGGCTGGAATTGCTCGTTGATCATATTGGACGGAAAGAAGATGAAGCGATTGCAGTACTCGAGCGTCAGTACAATCCGATTGTGATTCGTCATCGAATCGCAGAAGCTACGAAGTTCTCCACCAACGAAATTGCTGCGCTTGAGAAGCAATTTCACCGCCTGTTTGATACCAAAGGTGGTGCAAGCAATCGAATCGCGGCAGAGCAGTTTATGGATGTGCTTGTACAGCATCACTTCCCACGCGCAGTGTTAGAACAACTCTGCACAGTTGGCACTGCGATCAAAGGAATTGTGCTCTTCGATGAGTTCTGCATGTTTCTCTCCAACGTCTCTCGTGGGTCAGTCAAAGAGAAGTGCGAAAAGCTGCTCACACTTTTTGGATGGAAGCCGTCAAGTGTGGATGAGCCCACGTCAACAGAGGACGTTGCTGCAGCTTCATCAGTCTTGAGAAGTGTTCTGAGCATGTGCGAATCAAGTCTACGAAGTGGAGAGACGGATCAAGAAAAAAGCTCAACGGTTCAAGAGATGCATTATGAAGAGGTTAGCTCCTGTGATATTGAAATGACGTTGGCCGTACTGACTGGTTCATTTCTTGTGGATAGGCTCAAACTGAAGTCAACAAACTTGACTCTGATGGTCTGTGCTGTGATCGGTTACGAGTACTATCGTGGGCGAACGAGTCATCCGCGATCGTTCAGTTGCTTCACCAAATGTCTTTCGCGGCGTGCTTGCTGTTCGGCATCAAGCCTGACTCGGGATACTTGGAGAAAAGGATTATTGTATGGCACTGGAGGAATGCAGCCCAGTCCCCAGCGGATCCCCCCCAAGCTGACATCTATCGCGTTGGTGATACTTGGAATCTGATCGCGACCAAGTGGTGGCAGCAATGGTGTCGTTTTGTGGGAATGAATGAGCTGAACGGCACTCCTCACGGTGCTCTCCTTCTACCACAAATCCCAAGACAAGCTACACTTTCCGAAAATGATGCTCAAGAGTTGGTTCATGAGGCAGCGCGTCAGCATGCAGTTCAGGGCGACGATTCAGCCCATTCTCGACCCGGCCCGATTGCCAACTGGTCCCTTCTCAAGACAAGTGGCTCTCGTCGCCTGAAAGAGAAGATCGTCATCGGGAAAGACTTCCACGTAAGTACCCCCCCTGTCAATGACTGGAACGGATGTGTCTGACCATAAAATTAGCTTATCCCAACGTCAGTGTACTCGACGCTTACTCAGTGGTACAACGGTGGCCCTGATCTATTCAGAAGTATTGTTGAGCTGGATAATGGTGTGCGGCAGCTGGAGCTGTTTCCGCTCGTACTACGTGTTGCCCGTGTCGATGCATCAAACGGTGGCGTTATAATGTCCGGTGAAGAGGTTGTTGTGAGTCGACTTAGCACGATCGAATCGTTGCTACAAGCTACGTGTCGTGCACTTCTGTTGGCAAAGTGGATTGAGCGGGCACGTCTTTGGTACTTCGACGAAAACAATCCCGATCACAAGTATCGTCTCCGCCCTACCAAACCCAAGATACTACGACGATTAACTCAGAGTTGTGTATTCCTGCTGGAAATTCAAGACGATGACGGATCGTGGCCCCTTTCACAAGTAGGAACGGTTGGGATGAGGCATGATGAAGACGGTGCTTCCGTTGACGATGGTGTTGATATTGTTCATTCTTCGAGCCCATCCGGACCGGGACTTGCCACCAAAAACGGGCGGACGGTTGCTCCATTACAAAGGCGTGCATCTGAGATATGCTCCCGTGGAAATCTTGAGTCATTGACCACCTCACTTGGGTCCAACCGAACACCAACAGCTTCGACAAGACAGCAAGTTCCAACATCAAGCGTCGACGGTCAACCAGCCCGGAGCGTGGCAAACCAAGAGCAAGAGGATGAAGCGCTAGTGACTGCGAGGACGCTCAAGCGACGCTTTTCCCGCAACGCATTCACTGGCTCCGGATTGGTGGGTCTTGAAAACCTCGGAAACACGTGTTACATGAGCAGCGCATTGCAGTGCTTAAGCCACACCCAGTTGTTGGTGGACTACTTTCGGAATGAAGAGTATCTTCACGACATCAACCTTCACAACAGGGATGGTACAAATGGCAAGCTCGCTGTTGCATTCGGTGAGCTGTTGCGCGCATTGTGGACGTCAGATCGGAAGAAATTTGCACCAGCCGAATTCAAACGTGTCCTGGCGAAGTTTTATCCACAGTTTAGTGGATCAGATCAACACGACGCACAGGAACTGCTTGCATGCCTTTTGAGCGCACTGAGTGAAGATTTGAACCGAATTGTGACTAAGCCTTACATTGAGCAGCCGGACAGTGATGGACGATGTGACTCTATTGTTGCAGACGAATGGTGGTACAATCACTTGCAGAGGGAGGTCTCTGTGATTGTTGCACTTTTTACGGGTCAGTACAAGAGCTTGCTGGAGTGCTCTGTCTGTCATTACGAGTCGGCAAGGTTCGAGCCCTACACTTTTCTTCAGCTTTCTCTTCCCGAGAGTGGGTTCCGATCCATCGTTCTAACAGTTATATTCTGTGACGAGCGGGTTCCAATGAAGTACTCAGTTCGGGTTGCACACGATGGAACCGTCCAGGACCTCATGGATGGAGTTGTTAGACTCATCGAACAGTTACAACACAAAGCCACCCAGAGCTCGAGTCGGGTCGTCACACAGTCGGTGAATCATCAGCCGAACTCTCTGGGTGCAAGTGACTCCAGTGGTCGATCGTTGGTTGGGATGACTGGGACGACTGAGAGACCCAGTGTTGTCGTTGCGCGAGTGTCAAGTCTCCACACCGTTGAATGCATCCTCGACCCGAAGACGCCATTGGTTAGGATTCATGAACGGGACCAACTCACAGCATTTCAGCTGGACACGTCAACATCATTTGTTTCCCGGCAATCTGATCACGCGTATGAAGCAGAACACGACTCATCGATACGAATGCTCCCTCCAGTATGCTCCTCGCCCACACAGAAAGATAACATGAGCACCACCGTTAGCTCTCCGTCACCTGCAAGCAGCGCAAGCAGCAGTCGTCCTGTCAGTCCGAGTGACAGCGACAGACAGACAGCGACCAGCGACCATGATCACGAGTCTCTCTCATCTCCGACATGCATCATCTCAAACAGCGGTGAAGATGGTCCAAACAACGAAAGTGACAGCACTTCGCCATTCCCAATCGGTGCTTCCGTGTTTGTTCGAGCGGATAAATCGCGGGATTTGCTCGCCGCACGGGTGATCGGTGGAACGATGAATGGCCCACAGGATACGAATGGAACCGTTGATGTTGCATACCCGACTGGCATTCGCCGATACCATATCCCAGTGAACAAGATCGTGCCTCGTCCGACTGATGAGGCATTTGTCTTCTTCGTCCACCGTCGCGTCGAGCGTTCGACGAATGCGTTCACTGACGCACATATTAGTCGACTATTTGGGGCTCCGCTTACTCTTCGTGTATCGTTGCGCGACACGACTCCGTACGATCTTTACATGTTCGTTTGGCGTCGTCTCCATCGAATCTTCAATTGGAAAGATCCTCCTTCTCCAGCCGATTGCTGCAGTGATGACGACAAGTACGGTTCGACTGTACTTCGTTCATCTATTTCGCGAATGGCTCTTGGATACCACCTCCCAATTTCAAGATTCGGTTTTTGCCTTCGGCTAGTTACGTCGCACGGTGTCGGATGCTCACGATGTGAATGGCTTGACGGGTGCCTCGGGTGTGTGCTTCCGCCGTCTCCGTCATCCCGACTGCCGCTGTCCGCGGAGGAAACAATTGCCATCGACTGGGACATTCGCACTCTAAAGGACGAGTATGATCCCATTCAAGCAAGTAAACTTGACACTCATGACGCTGTGGCTACGAATCATCGGCTTGATAACATGCCACTTAACATCTATCGCTGTCTGGATATTTTCACGGCCAAGGAGCACATATCCGAAGCGTACTGTGGGCGTTGCAAGACTCACCGTGCTGCGACCAAGACCATGGATCTGTGGCGATTACCACCGCTTCTCGTGATTCAACTGAAGAGGTTTTGTTACACACAAACTTCTCGCCGAAAGCTGCACCATTTTGTGGATTTCCCTCTCACAGGCTTGCGGCTCGAGGATTACGTCGCCAAAAAGAGAGATCCTCGTCGGATGCACGAATCGGGCCTCGTGTACTGGCGCTTTCTCGGCGGGAAGCTTGCAGACTGTGGTCCGCCGACTAAACGAACTGATCAGTGTAGCCCTAAACAAGGCGTCGCATCTCACGATTTCAAGTCGAACAAGCCGGTGCCGACATCGCTTCTTCACGCACCGGCTGCAGCCACCGACCGATCTGAAGACCAGTTTGTCTATGACTTGTATGCGGTGGTCAACCACGTTGGTGCGCTTGGTGGTGGTCACTACTTTGCGTACATCTTGAGCCAGGAAGATAGCAAGTGGAAGTGCTTCAACGACCACCAGTGTAAAGATATTGACACCAAGGAGGTCATCTCATCGTCGGCATATATTCTCTTCTATAGACGTCGTGACGTGAAGGACGTCGCGATCGAGGACATATTTCCGCCAATTCGCCGAAGCAGTTCGAAGGACTCTCCAGGTAATGAGGACGTAGTTGAGGTCGGGAACAGCGCCGAAGATCAGGCTATCGTTGAAGAACTCGTAGAAAAGACGAAAGCAGCTACCAACAGTGGAAGCAGCGGATGCACAATTAGCTGAATCGAAAAGACATTGTTGACGAAAATGGGAGTCAGTCGCGCAACTTGGCGTTTATTGTCCGCAGTATCTTCAGCTCATGCGGTTCGCACAAGCCAGCATTCAACGAAGTGACGCTTTCTCACGTGCCGCCAGAGTTACCCGATGGCGTTCGTTTCGCCAGTGATTGGAGCTCTTGTTCAGCGAGGGATTTGACGCTCTCGCTTTTCTCCTTCTGTATTTCCATCGTGCACACCAGTGTCAACAGATAGCAATCGATTGGCAAACTGGAGACTGCGTACCTTTTTCACATCTAGAGATCGACTGGATTTCGATTTCTCCGGTCGGCTGAGCAAGTTGTTAAAGAAGTTGGCCAAGTGTGTCGAGCTGACGTCCTTTTCTTCCCGCTTGCGCCGCTCCGCCGCCGCACGACGGGCAGCCGCAGCAGCCTCCGCCTTCTTGCTGGCCTCGACACTTTGTTTCTGCAGCTCCTCTAAGCCAGCACCTGCGGCTCGCTCGAGCTTCTCGAGCCAGTGCTCATGTGAGTCGAGCTTGACCTCACCAGCTCCAGGCGACGTTCCCCGGGAGCTATCGTCAAGTTCATCTGGTGGCGTCGGCACAATCTTCTCGAAGGGTTTGTCTGCTGGCCACTTGGGCTGCGCTCCCACGAGACTCTGGTTCACGAGTGCGATTGAGTCGTATCCGGCTGGAACGAAGATCGCTCCACGATCCACCAGTTGAGGAGGGGCATCGAACTTGAACTGCGCAGGGAGAGCACGATGCACGAGGTACGTGCGTAGAAGGTCGATGTTCGTGCCTGTCTTGGCCGAAGTATACACAATGGCGGCGCCGTCTATTGACCACACACATGAGCTGATTGGTTTGGCAATGAGTTACACACCGTCCAACGTGACGTACACTTGATAGCGAATTGACGAAGCACAAACTCGATGTAGTCCATCTTGACAGAGTTCTCCGGTCGAAGCTGTGGCGGGCAACAGGATATCATTCATACATCAAGCCGACTATGGGTCAAATGGCACCGACGAGCTTACATCCGACTTGGAGACGATAATGATTAATGGTACACCGAGATTCTTCGCGAGCGTACCTTCTTCAAGCTGTGCATCTGCCGTCAGCAAGTGTCCGTGTGCATTTTGCCTCCAGCAAGGACGTACAAACTCCTTCTTGTTGGAGAGCTCCATTGGCGCCTTCGGTAAACTACTTTCAAGGCTCTGGAATAGAATCAATGAACCGCATTCGTGCGTCATGATAGAGGCAACTCCCAGAGACGGCTGGCTACGTACGGGGTCCTCGTACTCGAGGAGATGTTGCTTGACGTTCTGGTAAAGCTGCGTCTTGAGCTCTGTCGGAAGCTGGTTGATCTGCTTGAGAAGTTGCCCTTCCAGCGCAGACGTCCACTGTGTTCTCCAAAACTGTCAGACGTACAGCCATTTGGACGTGTCTACCAACTAGAGACCAACCTGCTCAATGGAATTCTTGATCGCCCACGGCCGTGACAGGTCCACGACAACGGCGACAATCGTCTGTTGCGACACCCAATGATGAGCATTTGCAGCGATTCCACCCCGGCGATTGCGTATATTCCGCACCTGTGACAGCGTCGAGGGCTTGAGTGCGATGCCCATGAGGTCCACGAGCGATAGGTCGCTCAGCGCCCACGCGTTGACCTGCGCGATCACATCTTCAGCAGCGTCGGAGCTGCTGTTGCCGCCCTCCTTCGCCTTCGGGTCCAGTACGTGCAACGACGAGTAGCTCAACAGTTCTCCAGCCATCGAGCGAGCGCCGTCCGTCGTCTCTGGTCCGTTCAGTGGCTGCAGCGACGGCGACAGCAGCGGACTCTTCGCCGGGAGCTCATTCAGTCGCGAGAGCAGCGCTGTCTTGCCGCACTCGTGGTCCCCCACGACCACCAACTGAGCGACAGGCAGTTTGGAGCGCACAGAGGAGTCGCGGAGCAGCTGCTGCCACAGGTTCCCAGCGCTTGGCGCCATCGTGACGTCGTCGCGATGCGTGTCCATCGCTGATGTCGCCATTGTTGTAGTGAAGGAAGGTTGCAGGATACAACACTCGCGTCCGAGGTTATACCGGAATCTGTAACCCCATTGGCAAAAAGGATCGTTCTTTAGTAAAAACAGCTATTCATATGGTGAAAATGAGTATATACGTATGTACAGTATACGTTGATAATACACAGCGTGTCGACGTGTTGAATCTGGTTTAACGTTATTGTTGTTTAAAAGGTAAAACTCTGGAGTCGACAAACGCGAATTTTACGAATACGAGTCGGGGTGGTTTGGTGCCTTCACAACGTGCTGTAGCGATGCTGTTCGACGACGAGCGTGGACTGTAGATCCCGCTCGATGTAGTCGCGCACGATGGGCGCAAAGACGTCCTGCTGCATCTGCTCGTTGAACATGGCGTCGTGGCCAAACTTGGAGTCGACCTCGATCAGCGACGAGTTGTAGCCGTAGGATTGCAAGATATTCACCTGAGCAACAACCAAAAAACGGTCAGTCCCACTGAACCCCTCATCCATCGGAACGTCACACACGACGTACAATCATGCGCTGCTCCTGAATCGGGACAAGCAGATCTTGCTTGACGCCCACGATGAGCGAGTCGCACGAGATCCGGCTCACGCCCTCCGCCAAGTTGGTGTAGTCGCGTCCCAGATTTGTCAGGTCCATGGCCTTGGACAGCAGCAGGTAGCAGTTGGGGTCATAGAGTCGTGCAAACTTGCTGGCCTGATACTCCATGTAGCTCTCGACCTCGAACGTGAGTGACTTGAAATCGCAAGGACCCGTCGGGTTCCAGTCAAAGCGCTGGTCAAACTCTTCCCGCGACCGATAGCACGTCATGCCGAGCTCCCGAGCGACCTTCATACCGTTGAGAATCGTGCCGCGCTCGTAGTTGCCGTTCTGATACAGGGGGTCCGTCAAGATCGCTTGACGCTGCACGCGGCGAAACGCGACGGTGCCAGGAGTCGTCTGCGCGGTGCATGCGATCGCAACAAGACGATCAAGGCGGTCGGGAAACTGCGCCGCGAACTCCAGTGCCTGCATGCCGCCCATACTGCCGCCAATCACGGTGTGCACGCGATCAATGCCCAGATCATCCAAGAGCTTTGCATGGCACGCTGCCTATCGAGGTCAATCGCATCAGGCATCGCTCCTACGGAGACAATAGCGCTATACACGGACGGCGTACCATGTCTGCAGGCGTGATCTGTGGAAACGATGCTCGATACGGCTTGCCTATGCATTGGTAACGATGAGCTTTGGATCGCAAAGTCAGCAAGAAAGACCTCTTTGTACCTGTGCGCGGGTCCTTTGTGAGTGGAGAGGTTGCGCCGAATGGGCTGCCCAGCACGGACGGACAGATCACACGCCAGTAGGACGTGTTGATCGCCTTGCCCGGACCGACCATCTTCTGCCACCATCCAGGACGCGGGTCGTCGCGGTTCGACGCTGCGTGGCTCGAGTGCGAGAACGATGGCAGCACGAGGATCGTGCGGTTGCCAGGGAGCGTGTTGTCGCCCTGTTGCGAAATAACAAGTTCAGTCTTTGATCACGACGCCACTGGCACAAGCACAAGCATGCTGCTGCTGCTACTGACTACCACGCACCCATTGCTCCCATTCGATCTGCACTTCCGGCAACGAGCCCCCACAGACAAGCGGGAACTCGCCCTCCAGGATCGACCGATACTTGTTTCGTCGCAGCGGCTCGCCGTCGTGGTGGCCGTGCTGCTGCGAGCGAGCAAGAGCTGGCACAACGTACGTGCGGCGCAAGCTCGCTCGTCTCGCTGGCACAGATACGCCTCTGTTCAACAGGTAGTCATATAGGATACGCCACGTGAGCTGCTGCTGCTGAGAGCCACAAAAACGACAGGCGGCCTCACCGTCGAATGAGCGCCAGCATGAGCTTCGTCTTCCGGCTTTGGCAATGATGTTCTCGCAATCAGCAGCAAGAGCGCAGAACCAGAATGAACGAGAGACCGCCAGTGAGGTGGAAGGCAACAAACGTCCCATCGATCGCCATTTGCCCAGTCACTCAAGTCAGGCGTCTGACCTGCGGATCTCTTCGCGGCCTGTTCACAAGAGTGACTATACTGGAAGCAAGATGTCACTACGACAAGCGCCGCGATTCGTGCAAATCTGCCACTGTTTCCCGTGAGTCGACGCCACCCAACACGCTCATTGGTCAGTCAACACGGTCCCACGCGATTGCGTTTTCGCGTCGCTGTGGCGGGAGGAGGGCGGGACTCCGTTGGTCACCAACGGAGTCCCTCCCTCCTTGGTGTGGGATGGCTGCACTCTCGCAATAATGGAAGCGGTGCTTGCGACATGGCCATGGCTGTCGTTATGGGTCTTGGACATGACGACAGAGTCGATGGCTCCATTGTGCATAGAGACTTTTTTTTTCCACAGTGAATGACACGTTCGCTACTCGAGCGACAAGTATTTCACCAGCAGGTAGCGAGCGAGGTCGTGCGCTCCACTGTTGCATTTGCAAGCCACACGCAACAAAGATGAGAAAACGATACAGCCACCAATCTGAACAATATGAATGACAAGCGATCGCACCTTTGTCGATAGATCAGCGAGAGGTTGTATGCCGTCTCGCGGCAGATATGATATTCTGGTGGAACGTCCTTGAGGGCAGCGTCGTCAAGCTCGAAGAACCTTAACACGCGCTCATACATTGGAATCGCGAGATGAAAAAGCCCCTGCACAATATCAATCAACGTTAGATTCCGTTTGAAAACTCGTGAGTTGTGTGGATACCGTACCAATTGCTGGTGAGCTCGACCCATGTTATACCATGCCTCCAATTGCAAATACTTCTTGTCGATGCCGCATCGCTCGACGTTCTCGGGCATCAATCGTACTCGCTCGTATTGCTGAAGAAACGCGAACGCTTTGGCGACAGTGTGTTGCCGGTCGTTGATGGTCCGCTGCATCGAGGCAGAAAGGAACGCGAGGCCAATGCAGAAAGTCACCAACGGATCCGTTGGATGTTTCTGGTGCGCCAGGGTCAGTTCTCCAACCGTTAAAGATGCAATATCCCACGCTGAAGACTGATGGCCGGCAAGAACAATCGCTGGGTAGCTGTAGGGGTCGTCGCGAAGAAGCTTGGCAAGGAACTTCTGGTGCCAAGAGAACACACCCGTGACAGAGATGACACGTGCAAACAAATTCCAATACCCCAGGTGACTTGGATCTTCCATGATGTTCAGTCGAGCACATTCGTACGCCATACGATTCTCTTTGAACTCGAGTGCAATCACGAGAGCCAAAAACCTGAGCTCAAATCGCAACTCGGGCTTGGCGATTTTGTCCGAGGTATTGACGTCGGTGAGCAACTCGATTGCTGCCACGTACTTCCCCAGCTCGGTCAACGTTTGTGCGACGTCGATGACGAGGCGGTAGTACTCTTGTTCCCCAAGCGCTCGTGATACGACAATTTGCTGTGCCACACGCATCACGATTCCCATGAACGAATCTCGTTGATTGGGATCCGAGATATCCACAAGATACTCAGACTTCAACACTTGAAAGCCAACAGACTGGGAATCAGCAGCTGTAATCACGTCGTCTGCCGCGCCAGCAATATCTTTGACTCGTCCAGACAGACGAAATGAGGTTTGATTGAGACTCGTGAGGATAATCGGGATACCGACTTTACACAGGGTCTCAGCCTCGCCTGCCATCTTCTTTAGATGACCCCATTCGATCAAAAGCTTCAAGCGAATTCCGTTTTCCATTGCGTCAACTGACAATGAGGGATCATGAGCAGTCTCCATTCGAGGGCGTCCGCTGTCATCTTCGTCGTCCTCGTCGTCCTCTTCTCCCTCATTGCTGTCGACGTAATCGGAGTCATCGTCGTCGCCATCGCGATCTTTTCGCGATGAGTTGTTGTGAGCGAACGTCTTCAGACGCTTGGACTTAGAGTTCTCGATTGCTTGAACCTTGTTGCGGCGTTTCGATGAGTGAACCCAGTATGGTCGAATCGGGGGATGCATAATCTCAGGGAGACTGTGCTCGAGAAGATTGATCCCTCGCTTTGGATGACCTAGGGATCGAGTCGCACGCATCCCCTTCAGCACTAGCTCCGGATCCACCGCCAAATGCTCTGCATCGAGTTGATACGCGATAGCCTTCTCATAGTATTCGACGGCGACTTCGAACTTCCCGAGGCGGTCATGGCACTCAGCGTACTTGATCCAGATCTGCTCAAGAGGAAATTCTTCTCTCCCGAGAAGGAAAGACAGAATTTCGGCAGCTCGTTCGTCTTGGTCTCCAAGTGCGATGTACGCGTCAGCAACGTCGAGGTACAGATCGCCAAATACCTCGATGTCTTGCGCGAAAAGATGGTTGAACATGGCTTCTGCTGTCCCGTAATCCCGTTCAAACAAATGGCAAATGCCATACTTGACGGCAATGTCCAGCGGAAGTCCTCCCGGGTCACCGTCAACGCTGCCCTCCCCAGTAGCAGCAGCTGCATATCGAGCGTGAAGCTCATGAATAACCTGAATGGCATCTCGAAACTTCTTGAGAGTGATGTACAGATCTGCGAGCATGTTCACTGCATTCAACTCGAACTTTGATGCTTGGTGGTGATGGCGCAGTGGCTCTGCAGATGCCTTCTCGATGCACATCTTCAGCGCGTCGACAGCCTCGTCTTCTTGCTCATTGCAGTGGTACGACTCAGCGATCTGGATCCAGAGCGAAAGGTCGTGCGGAAGTAGACCTGCCAGCTTCTTGTACACCTCTGCGGCGCGACGATGATCCCCACGGTCGCGACAAAGCTCTGCGTAGTTGTAGAGCGCATCCTGATCTTTTGGATCGGCACTGCTGGCCTTCTTGAAGCAGAAAAGCGCCTGATCAAAGTTCTTCTCGTCCTTGGCGATGCGACCGACTCGCTTCCACAGTTCGGCGTCATGCGGTGTCAATGTGCACGCAATGAGGAAGAACTGCAACGCCTTGGTTCGGTCCTGCCGATCCTCGTAGATCATACCAAGCGTGTGATACGGATCTGGGATAGTCGGCGCTTTCTTGATGAAGTCCTTGAGAAGTGCAATGGCATCGTCGTATTGATGGGATGCATACAACATATTGGCTTCGCCCAGGACACCAGCGAGCTCTGGTGGCACCTTGCTTGCCAGCACCCGCTTGCCCGAACGAACCCTCCGCCCGCCTCCTCCTCGACCTCGCCGTCGCTTTCTGGAGCGCCCCCAAAGCTGGCGCTCGATATCCGAGTCATTTTCTTCCTCTTCTTCGTCTTCCTCGTCTTCCTCGCCATCGTCACCGACTTCAAAGTCTTCATCGCTCGACCCAGGCGCGTACGCTTCATCTGCGCTGTCCAACTCCTCCGCGTTGGCGCCTTGCACTCGAAGCGACGAGCGTCTTGCTGCATGCATACATCCAACGAGCGCCATTAAAAAAACAAATGCTAACAAATTGCTTCATCCAATGAAAAACGTGGCAATCACTGGCCCCGTACCCCGTCGGCTCGCGCGCCCTCGCGTTTGCTCCGCTCCCCCGCCGCTGCTCGCCTCCATATCGGGGTCATCGCCCAAGCCAGAGGCTGCCACCGCTTCCTCGTACTCCTCGATGTGCGCCGGCATCTCGTCGTCGCCCATCGCGGCCTCCAGCAGCGAGCGGAAGTACGACATCTTGGCGTCGAAGTCCTTTTAGATGGAAATGGTGGCTTGTCGCCACCAGCACCAACATGCCTGGGAAGGACCATCACTCCATTGCCGAGAGGTTGCCCGAAGGTTGTTGCAACCGGTCAGCGCGCCTCTTGTTGCTGGTGATCAGGTTTGAAAATTGATCGTGACACAACACTACGTTCGTGATCGCGATGGAGCCTGCTCCGATGGAAGTGGAGCGCAGCGATGCAGCGCCAGCGCCTGTGGGGACGACGATGGAAGGACGTCTGCTGCAGGAGAACGCGCTGTCGTGGCCAGAGGTGCAGGAGATCTGCAAGGAGCTGGAGCAGTTGTATCGCAAGGACGCACAGAAGGACGCCGCACGCATTCGCGCGCTCGCGCGCAAGCGCAAGGAGATCTCTGCGGCTTGTCAAGGAAAGAAGAACACTGCACAGCAGCAGCTCAACCGTACGTGGTAGTGTGGTCGTGGTCGTGGTCGTCACTCGCACTCATTGCGCTGCACATGCTTGTCGCGATAGAGCTCTTGGGGAGCGTGCGCGACTGGCAGGAACAAAGCAGTTCCGCCAAGACGCGAAGAGACGCGCTGTCGTCAAAGCTACAGGAGCTCGAAGCCCTCAAGCGCGAGATGGTCGCCCAGCTCGAGCGTCTTCGTGTCGACGAGCAGTCCTCGAAAGAGTCACTGGAGCAACTGCTGGACACGTACGAGTCGACGCGGCAAGAGGCGCTCAAGTTCCAAATGGAGCATCGCAACGAGGTCGATCGCGCCAAGTACGTTGCTGTTATCTGTATTGTGCTGGTCGACACTCGAGCATTTATTGATGGTATTGACCGCATCGGCATGTCGTGGCTGCTGTGGCAGGCATTTCATGAGTCTCTACGCTGCGGTGACAGGCATCAAGTGGGACTTTAGCGGCGACAGCATCGCGGGAGAGATCCACGTGCCAAGCACGCAGAACATCGTCCCATTTGAGATAGACCCAGCAAACAGCAACGAGTTCGAGACAGCGAATGCGCTTTGGACAAAGATCGATGCCGCGTTCGACGTGTTGGACAACGACGACTTGTGATGAAAGGCGACTCGACCAGCTAACCTTCTTGTATCGTTATAATTTCGTTCGTTCTTTTGCTGATCTCAAAGCAATCGGCCGCATCGTGGAGACTGCCAGCGCTGTGAGGGATGTAGAGCGTAGTACAACAGAGAATCGCCGCATAAATATGGGGTTTATTGACATGAGCAGCTCAGACTCAGGCGCTGCTGAATACCAACTGCACTTTGGATATACGTGCAATGCAATGTTGTCGGTAATCTGCTTGTCTCATGTCGTGATGACGACCTCTGGTAGCGTGAACGCGACGTGCTTGGACCGATCTACTTGTCGTGCCTGTGGAATGTCTTGTCCCCAGTAATCGTCCATGTGATCTGGTCGAGCACTGCGCTCTTCCTCGTGGACACGGCGTCTTCGCAGCGCCTCATCCATCGCGCGCCGGTACTGCCGCCACGCCCACGCGCCGTATAACACAGCGCCGATGAGGACGAGCACGGCGAGGCAGATAACCACAGCGACGAACCCCGAGAAGGGCGGCATGACGCGCTTCGCTTGCTTGATCAGGAGGAGATGACAGTTCGAGAAATGTGACAAAGCGACACACGGACACGCTCCAAATTGTACCATGTACAGCTATCTTGATGTCTTAAGGCTCTATGTATCCACTGTCAACAAGGTCACTGCGAGATCCAGAACTGCTTTGAAGTACGTGTGGTGATGTATTCGCTTGGTGTTTAAAGCTCGTACGTGCATCGATCGCAGACCCGCACAGGGTAGTTAATGCCGAACTCGGGGATGGACTTCCACTTTTCCGAGCAGCCATCGCAGACCAGCCAGCCGCACTTTCGGCAGTTGTGTTGGTCTCGGTTCTGCTGCGCTTCGCTCGATGACGTCGAGTTCCACGTGAAAGGCGAGTCGCAGCACATGCAACGCGTCTTCGTGCCAAATGGAACCCATTCTGGAAGTGCCGGTGCTGCGCGTCGAGCGTCGCGGACCACGCGCAATGCGTTCAGATAATTGCGACCGAGATGATCGCTTAGCATGTTCTGAAAAACGGGG
Organism: Pythium insidiosum; assembly: GCA_022836835.1. NCBI lineage: Eukaryota > Oomycota > Peronosporomycetes > Pythiales > Pythiaceae > Pythium > Pythium insidiosum. The sequence goes on from JAKVDI010000006.1 coordinate 868,559, forward strand.
ATGCGGGCGAGGGCTTCACATTTTCGGTCAACGTGGACAGCTTCATAAATGCCTTTGTGGAAGTAGAGATGTGTCACCCGACCTGGAATGTACAATTCCTTGGGATCGTGCATGAGCGTCTCCTTGAGTTCCTTCTCCATTTTAGCTTCTGCTTGTCGTGCCTCTGGTGACACGAGGTTTTCGTCATCATTAGCAGTCGTCTTGTCAAGCTGCTCGATCAAGTTGGTTCGTGTGAGCGTCCACGATGACACCTTCTCCTTTTCATCAGCTTCAGATCCTTCCTTTGCCTCGTAGGACTGCTTGCTCTCAGCCTTCACAGGGCTCGTTACGTTACTACCCAGCTTCCCCTTGCGCATATCAGCCACCTCCCTCGCCCATTCTCTCTTTCTCGGTGCCCATAAAGTCTTCGCTCGTTCCTTGAACGCTTCAATATCTTCTGATGCCGTGTCTCGCCAGCATCCTTTGAATTCTTTCAGCTCATCGACCAACTTCATAATGTTTGATGCCTTCGCGCGGGGTACGAAATCGTCTCGAAGAACGATGGAGTGAACGAAATCAACACACGATTCAGCGACGTGCAAGTTCACGCAGGCTGGTACGGCGTAAGCGTAACATTTCAGCTCTTCGAATTCCTTTTGAAGCATCACCGATAGCAAAGCCGCACAGCCCGCGCCAAGCGAGTGCCCCGCAAAAACCATTTGGTAGCCTTCCTTGTGTAATCTGCGCAGCGAGCTCACGATTCGATCTTTGATCCACATTGCGGCCTTCAGCATACCGTTGTGAGCAAATGCGTCAACGAAACCACCAGCTGTATCACTGCGAGGCGAGTTCCCCGTAAGTCCCATTTCTTCTGGGTGCGCCTGAATATCGGTCAGTAGATCCTGTACAGACTTGGAACCACGTACAAGAACCAATGCGATCTTCTTGTCTTTGTTACCAAGCAGTGCAAATGACGGGTGACGAACATCTTGGCTTTGCACATGAGCGTAGATCAGCGAAAAGTTCTGCAGGCGACTAATGCGTTGGATGTCAAGGACGTTCATCTCATAGATTCCGTGCAGTGCCAATGGTGCATATCGCAAGATGTCAGCTAGCAGCTCATCCGTTATGTGTGGACACTCCTTGTGCGCATCCTTTTCTCCTTCCGGATGTGCACCGCGATCACCACGATTCATTGCCATGAAATAGTACGTGCCAATAGCTGCATCTTGGAAGCCCAAATCGTCCAAATCACCAATCAAACCCTTCAGTGTGGCGAACGACTGCATGAATTCGTTTCGAAGAATGAAGCCAAGGAGACCGGCCCGACCATACTTGCGCAGAAAGTCAGCACTGACCACCGCCATCTTTGCTGTCGCACCGATCGGAGCAGACTTTGCCGCAGCTAGAGTCCCTTCGGCGGCACGTAGAATTTTGTCAACAGTAGTGTCAGTTGACGTGTTGAAGTAAGGAATCAATCCATCCTCGAGGAAGTCGTTCACACGTTCACATCGCCACTGCGTCAGCTGCTGGTCAACCTTCTCTGTCACAATTAGATGGCATGCCTCACAAAGCTTTGCTGGAACTGTCTGGCCGTAGCACCGAAGGATCCGAGAATGTGGAAGGTCGTCTCGACAAAACGATTCCGAGCAATAGCCGCATTGGTACCTGAACTTTGTCAACCCAAACTCTTGCGCGCATGCTTTGCACGTTTTTGAAATGACTGCTTCTGGTGGCTTGATAAACGTGGCGACATCATTCGCACAACACGTCACAAGACTACGATCCACTGGTGACAAGTCGGGAAAACGCTTCGACAGCATTGACAGCATGGCATACGGGTCCTCTTGTCCAGCTGCATCCAGTGCAGCGCTCAAAGTTGTTTTCGGCATCTTCTGAGTCGGAAGTTGAGGCTCTGCAGATATTGCTGCGGCTGTTGCTGCTTGTGCATGCTCCAGAGCGTACAAAGAGACTTCTTTCACGGTTTGGACTGTCCCAAGCACCGCTTGTTTGGAAGATGCACTCGCGAGGTTTATCACGGACGTTGGCAGCGAGAGAGCGGCTGCAGACACCTTACCGAAGAAGCCCGATTTACTGCTTGGGGGTGTCTTGATTGCGTCCTTGCCTTCCGGCGGTGGAAACAAAATCTTGTCGTCATCCTGTGACTTCGAGTCGGACTTGGGCTCGGCTGTTGGAAACAATACTTTATCTTCGTCGTGCGCTTTAATATCTTCCTTCGCGTCTTTATCTGCCGTTTCTTCCGAAGGCTTCTCCTCCGAAGTCTCCAATTTGACATCTGAAGCATCCGCTTGGGGGACCTCCTTGTCGAGTGTCTCAGGTTGATCCTGATCTGGAGCATCTTTCTCTGCCAGACTCTGCTTCTTTCCCATCCACACACGCGTTCGGACTGCTGATGATCTAGTCATCGGTCCCCAGTCATCTCCAAACTCGGTGCTATACAGCCACCCTTCTTCATCATAGTCTTCCGACTTGAAGACCTGCCAGTCGAAGTCCTTGAACTCGTCCATCGGGACGCTCTCTTGTCCGTCGGAGGTACTCCATGCTGGCGGATCTCCTGCTTTGAGACTCGCTGACCAGCCCTTGAACAAATACAAGCAAACAAACAAAGCGTAACAACGTAAGATCGCGTTCCCTCGTCAGACTTCTCTCTCAAGGCGAGAGCTCACCAGAATGGGATACCACCGCTGGTTCTCGATGAGCTCGAGGAACATGGCCATTCGACGTGCCTCGTTCTCTGCTGATGAATGAATGAGTGGTGTTATCTCTTCTCCGCTGCTCTCAGCGACAGAGAATGACGGAGACGAACAGTGCCTTTGGGTGCCTTTGGCTACTTGTCTTGCTGCACCAAGTCACGCCCGTTATTCGTTCGTGTGTCAGAAAAGAAAGCTTGCTTCCCGACCATCACTCTGACCGTAGCCGCTTCAACACAAGACGGAGCTGTGTTCTGGGTAAACTGCCCCTCATTCGCCAAAATACTGCACACATCGCTGAGTTGTCACCAATCCACGCGCGTACTCGCGGACATGGCTTCAACTGCAGGGGAGACCAACACTCCGCGCGCGAAGATTGGGTTGGGTTTTTCGCATGAGGGGAGGGGCCGCGCTTGCCCGCCCCTCCAAAAGGCCAACGCCAACGCCGACGCTAACGCCGACTTGGCACACGAAGGACCACGCCACGCGCAGGAAGGGACGCCCGACGCCCGACGACTGCCTTGCTTCCCCCTCGACAGACGTGCTTTTGGCGGTTGAGACAGCTTGCTAGCAGTCGCGAGCCACGATGGACAAGCTCACGTTGGATCGCTTGAAGAACGTCGTCGACGAGGCGTGCGTGGGGATGCCGATGAGTTTTCGCGGCCAGTTGGCGTGGTAGACTAACAACCAGCGACTCTCTGCGTGTAGGAAGAGCGCCGTGAAGGCCAAGCTCGGCACGGACGTCGAGAAGAAGCTCGAAGAAGCACTGTCGAACAAGAACTGGGGCGCGTCCAGCACGCTGCTGAACGACATTGCGCAGCTCACATACGACTAGTACGCAGCAAACGTTGAGAGAGAAGGAGAGAGACTCGATACCACGGGTAGCGCTGACGCTCAACGCTGGCTGACTTGTAGTGAGTCATACAATGTGGTCATGGCCAAGATCTGGGAAGCGCTCGACTCACACGCCCGTCAGTGGCGAACCGTGTTCAAGGTACGCCAGGTGCTATCAGTCAGACAGCGATGAAACAAGAGCTCATTGTGTGTGTTGCTTGAATCGACGCCTGTAGGCACTGACGCTGCTGGATCACCTCATCAAGAATGGCACAGAGCGCGTGGTCGAAAATGCGCGCGACCACATGTTCAAGCTGCGCTCACTCACGGATTTCTCGTATCACGACGGCTCGGCGGACAAGGGCGCTGGCGGTAAGAATCTCGCCCCAGGACGGTTGTAGACTAGCAAGCTCTAATCGTAGTCGTGCTGTGCAAAGTTCGTGAAAAGACGAAGCAGATTCTGGATTTGCTGAACGACAACGATCGCATCCGTGAGGAGCGGGAGAAGTCGCGCCGAATGCGTGACAAGTATGTTGGAATCAGCAGCGGCCCTGGCATGGGCATGGGTTCCAGCGGCTACAGTGGTGGAGGCTACAGTGGAGGAGGTGGCGGCTACAGCGGTGGCGGAGGCGGCTACAGCGGCGGTGGTGGCTACAGCGGTGGTGGTGGCTACAGTGGTGGTGGTGGCTACAGCGGTGGTGGGGGCTACAGCGGTGGTGGTGGCTACAGCGGTAGCTCTGACCGCCACGACGAGCGTGACAAGGGTTATTCTAGCCGATATGCTGAAGAGCAAGACGATTACCGCAGTGGACGTGGGAACCGGCGGGAAAAGAGCCGAGGTTCGTGGGTCTTTGAGTCGAAGCCGAGCTTGATGATTTGACACGATATCGTTGTCCCTTTAGATGAGTCGTCCGAGTCGGAAGATGACGTAAGAAGGGATTTCGTTCAACTGCTCCTAGCACCATTTTGCTGACTGAAGCGATTGCGCATGACAGACTAGCACTCGTCGTCGAACTGGGTCTTCATCCCGAAAGAAACCCTCGTCGAAGAAGAAGCAGGTACTATTTACGTGTGTCTGCACTGGTGATCGGTGTCTCACTTGGATGGAATTCGTGACAGGATGACGAGGAATCGACACCCACAACTAAGGGCCCATCGGCGGCTCCATCGCTACTTGACGACGACTTCTTCGGATCGTCTGCAACTGCATCTGCTTCCACCGGAGCATCGGGAGGTAGGCCATCAGATCAAATTTACGAGAGGCCAATTCGATGTTTCTAACCAGTCGTTGTAGGCTCTGGTTTCGACCCGTTTGCACCTTCAGCTGCTGCATCTTTCGGAAGCGCACCACAGCAACAGCAAGCCACCCAACCTGCATTTGATCCTTTCGGTGCCGCCGCAGCACCAGCGCAGACGCAAAATAGTGGCTTCGCTGCATTCCCAGCTCCGCCACAGCAACAAGGATTCGGTGCACCAAATGCATTTGGACAGCAAACGTCGGCTCCGCCCGCTCCTGCATTTGGACAAGCTCAGGCTGGCTTCGGTGGACAGCCGTTCGGCGGCATGCAGAACCCCATGCAGGGTGGTATGAACCCGATGCAGTCCGGCATGGGAATGGGTGGCATGCAGCAAGGCATGGGTATGGGCGGTATGCAGCAAGGAATGGGTATGGGTGGTATGCAAGCTCGAACGGCATCGAACACGGGCATGCCCCCACAGCAACCTCGAACTGCCTCAAGCTCGAAGCCTGCGGACTCCAACCGAAACGACGCGTGGGGTGCTGGGTCAAATCTGTTTGATCTCAGCAACCTCGGTCCAAGCTCAACGTCTGCGGGTCCCGGTCAAGCGATGCCAGGTCGTCCAGGTGGACAAGGTTCGTCCCACAACAGCTTCAGCGGCCTTGACACCCTCGCCGGCTTACCAAGCAAGACAAGCTCGTTTGGTAACGGTGGCGCCCCCATGAACTCCATGGGTAAGCCCGGCGGCATGCCCTCGATGGGTGGAATGGCTCCGATGGGCGGTATGGCCCCAATGGGTGGTATGGCTCCGATGGGCGGTATGGCTCCGATGGGCGGTATGGCTCCGATCGGCGGAATGGCTCCGATGGGTGGAATGGCTCCGATGGGTGGTATGGCTCCGATGGGAGGAATGGGAGGAATGCAAATGGGTGGAATGGCGCCCCGCCCAATGGGTGGGATGATGAATCCTGCTGGTGGTTTCGGTGGCATGCAACCTCAGCAACAGCCTCAGCAACAGCAGCCAAACCCATTTGCAAGCTTTGGCCAGTTCTGAGATGTCCGGCGGTCGTGTCGCGAGGACAGTGCGACAAAACCCGGGTGGCGATCAAGGTCGATCGCTCCGATTTATTGGCTATTCAAGGGGAGTGAGCGAACGAGCGAGAGAGAGAATATACACACCATTGCAAGCTTCGTAATCTGTCACACTCTATGCATGTACCGTGTTTCCATTCCATTCACAACGCACCACATCTTGTCACCCACTGTCCTACTCGTGCGATCTGCTTCACCACTACTCGTATTCACCAACGTCACACATTGCTCAAGCTCTACCTACTGTTGAGGCGAGACTTCGCTCTCATTCCATGTCTTGATCTGTGCTGCTATCACGGCGTCGACGGTCCCATGTCGTCGTCGCGCTTGCCGTTGAACTGGACGATACGCAGGCGCCGGGCGCCATGTTTGCCTCGCTCGACACTCGCTTCAGCGGCGTCGGTGTGCTGCAGTCGTCCATCTCTGGCGTCGACTCATCCATGTGCATCGACTTGCGCTTTCGAAAGCCTTCGGGACATTTGCTGAGCACGCTGAACGACGCCTTCGCCCGCAGGTGCTCGGGCACTGATAGCCGAACGGTCGTCACGTGGTCCGAGCCCGGTAGCAGCTCGTCGTCCAGCGAAATTGGACTGATCTCGATGCTGTCGACGCACATGCCATCAAATGGTTCGTCGGATGCCGTATCGCTGTTGTTGTCGTCGGCGGTCATCGAGTGTCGAGGCGCGGGGCACATCGCGTGGTTCTTCATGCGGAGCTGCTTTCGCAGCACGTCCCTGGGCTGCGGCGACGACGGCGGCGTCGACGGCCGATCGCTCGAGCCGAGGAAGCCGCCAAAGGGGTTTTGACCGAGCGGCCTCCGCCGCCGAACGCCGCCGCCGCGAGTCGCCTCGCTGTCGTCGTCATCATCGCTGCTGTGTCGGTCAAGGTGGTCCATCTGGTTGTCGCCTCGCGACGCCGCATGGGTGCGTCCGACCGCGATCTGGTTCAGCTTCTCGCGCAGCAGGTCAACGTCTTCGGGGTCTTCCAGCGCGACACTCTTGCGCGGGGTCACGGGGGTCAGAAGCGTCGTCGCCATCACGAAGTTGCGGCGACCGGTGCGCGCGCTGTGGCTGCTGCTTTGTCGAAGACCACAATTCGCAGTCTGTTGCGCGGCCATCACGGGCACGCGCGCGTGGGCAACAACAACAACACACACACACGCACAGCGACACTCAGTCACACACACCCGGCTTGAAAGGGGGGACTCTCGACGGCGGCTGTGTGCGCGGCGTTTCTCCCACGTTCTTTCTTCTTTCGTTTCCCGCGAAAGACGGAGCCAAGGGTCGCCGCCAGCGATCGTCAGCACCAGCGCCAGCAGCAGCACCGCCAGCAGGCAGGCAGCAGCAGCAGCAGCGGTGTCGGGCGCGGAGCTGGAGCGGAGCGTCGCTCTCGTTGGCAGCAAATAGACGAGAGACGACGGCTCGGAGCGGAGCGGAGGGATGCGTTTGGTGGAAGAACAACGCGACTCGAGTCTGGTGTCGTAAATGTTCCATGGAGATGCAAAGTACGATGAAAGTTACGCACGCGTCGAGACAGCCAGTGCGTAATATTTCGTGTGCCATCCCGTTTTGTTACTCTGGATTGGCTGAAAATAGACAATCAACAAGGTATTTCTACCAATTATGGTGCAGCATAGGTTTTTGCACGGACAAGTGGGTACACCCATAGTCGTTGCGCCATGGTGAAAGGGAATCCAATGCTTGCCATGAGGATATGAGGATGTCAACACATCATCGCGTCTCTCTCTCTCTCTATTCGTCTCAGTGTGTACGTGTCCATTGTCAATCCATTGCGCACTGGATACGAAGCCAACGACACCATTCAGTCAGTCACTCAGTCGCTGCAGTCCTCGTGTTGACGCTGCGCGCCAAGCGACACGGCAACTTGCCCACGTGACGCTCTGCGCGTGGATTCTCAGCACGCGCGCCACAGTGAGGAGACTGTGCCTTTCTTCGCATGGATTCTACGCAGATGATACTGTACCTACCCCATACACCACCGACAAGCGGGCTTCTCTTCTCCCCTGCGACACGTTCGTGGCACGAATCTGCTCCTCGGTTCTCTCGCTTGCTTTGCGCGTGAAACGGTGCGTCGCTTCGCGTGAGGACGCCCTCGAAACGACTACGAATGGCGGCGGCGCAGAAGCGAAAACGGCTCCCAGCCAGGACGGCACTCTCTCGGGCTTCACGCAATCATTCGCTGCGCCAAAATGGTTTCCTACGCTGCCATACTGTATGTACGACCGACGAGATGGCCGCCACGTCCGCACGCCTCCGATTCTCCTGTATACGGTCGTGTTCCATCAAGAACAGCGGCAACAGCAAGAGCACCACTCGTTCGAGAAGAAGATTCCGCGCTCGCGAGCGTCGTGACGAACTGAACTTGCATTTCATACGAAGCGGTTAGTCGATTCCTGCCTGCGAACTGCAACTGCAATCGCTCGTCGACGTCGAACGACCGCTGATTGATTGCTGGCGATCGCAATGCACAGGCGCAGACACAGCCCCAGGCGACGCGTCGCGTCGCGTCGCGGCAGACACAGCAGCAGCCTCGACCGACTCACTGCGTCGCCGTTGAGCTGTTAAACGTGTCGACGTACCGCGCGCGCACGCCTGTGGCGGCCGTCGACTTGCGACCGTCGGTCGTGCTGCTGAGCCGTTTCCGGTGCAGCGTCGCTGCTGTCGCAGGCGACGCAAACCGCGTCGACGTGGCGCGAGGAGAGCGCTCGTCGACAAACGCGCTGCCTTTCTGCCGCCGCTGAAGTGCATCCAGCACCTCTGGCGGCGGTGGTGGTGGCGGCGGCGACGACGACACCGTGGACGGCGATGAGAGCGCTCGACTCGCGGCGTGGTGGCGCAGCGCCGCTTCGACTTCGGGCGGAGGCGTGAGCTGTCGATACAACTCGCTCGCATCTCCCTCGCCATCGTTTTCTTCTTCGTCGGCGTCATCGCTTGGCTCCGCCGTCTCCGACAGTCGTCCGTCGCCGGCATCGTCGTTTGCGTCCGCGTCTCCCTGTGCGTCCTCTTCGTCGTCGTCTTCCTCTCCATCGTCGTCGTCCAGCGGGTCCGACTTGCGGGCGCCAAAGACGGAGCCCAGCAGCCATCGCTACGCGGGAGCAGACGCAGCGTCAGTGCTCTCCACCACATCATCTGCCTCAACGCATTCGTACTCCCCACGACTCTCGACTCTCGCTTGCCTGCGCGTTCTTCGGCTTTGTCTCCGTCGCCTTCGTGCCTCCTCTCGGCATCTTCGTCTCACGCGTCTCCATCTCCATCTGCAGACACACAACACAAACCGCATCAACTTGGCTCCTTGTCCTCGTCCTCTCTCTCTCTTTCCAGACACACACAACGCACCGTCGCCTGCCGCTCGGCGTGCTCGAGGAGTAGCAGTGTTCGCTTCATCGGATGCGCGTCCGCGAGTTCGTCAAAGCGGTGGCGCAGCGTCGAGCGCGTCCTCAGGTTGCTCAGCGCGGTGAGTCCGAGCGCGTTGACCGCGAGCACGCTGGCGCCGTACTCGAGCAGCATCTCGACGCACTCGGCGCTGCCGTCCCACGCCGCGAGGTGCAGCGCCGAGTCCTGCGCGTCGTTGCGCACCGCCATGTTGGCCGCGCTTTGCAGCAGGAACCGCACGCACGCGTCGTGGCCTTGCGCGCTCGCGACCAGCAGCGGCGTGTTGCCGGTCTCGTCGCGCGTCTCGAGGTCGGCGCCAAACTCGCACAGCAGCAGCACCGCGTCGACGTCGCCGAGCTCGCACGCGAGGTGCAGCGGCGTGCCGCGCTCGCCGATGTCGCGCACGTTGGGCGACGCCCCGCTCAGCAGCAGCGCCTGCAGGCGGTCGTGGCTGGCTTTGCGGACCGCGTCGAAGAGCGCGGACGCCGACACAGCGGTCGCTGTAGTCGTTGTTGTCGTCGTCGTCATGGAGCCGCTCTCTGCGACTCGACTCATGTTCTCGAAGAATCGATTCCACACGGCGTCGACGCGCGATGGTGACACAGCGCTGGCGGCCGCTGCCTTGACGGACGAGGAGTGCAGTAAGGCGTCAGTCTCGTAGCTCTGCGTCGGATCCACGTGCAACGCTGAGGCATCAGTCTCGGTCTCAGCGTAAGCGTCGATGGCGCTGTCGGTGGACGTCGAGACGGCGCCTGGAGAGTGCGACGTCGAATGATGTTGCTGCTGCTGTTGATGCTGTGAGTGCATCGGCTCGAGATGATGATGATGATGATGATGATCATACGCGTAGCTGCCGTCGGGTGCTGCTGTCTCAACGTCCGTCTGGTTACTGCTTTGCCACTGCGGTTGCAGCGCCTGCACAGCATTCAGCAGTGCCTGGTTCTCGCGCAGACTCGCGTCGATCGTCTGCGCCCAAAACGTCTCTTGCTGCACGTGCTCTGCGCGCTCGCGACGCAGTTTGTCTTGCGCCGTCCGCGCGATGGACTCGAGCATCGCAGCACGAGACGAGAGACCCGAGAATGCGGTCTGCAGCGTCGCGCGCTCGAGCTCCTTGGCGTCCAACTGCTGCGCCAGCGCGTCGCGTTCCTCTGTCAGCTACAGGCAACCAACGAGCAACGAGCATGCGCAGGTGAGACATCGAGCCCGCCACTGGAAGTGCGGGATGTGACGAGCGCAACGTACGCTGGCGTTCTCTGCTTGCAACAGCAGCTGGCTCTTGCGCAGCACATCGAGCTGCAGCCGCAGGTTCTCGTGCTTGAGCTCGGCACTCTGCGTGACACCAAGACACGACGTGAGCCAACGGATCTGCTGCACTCGTGATTCTTTTGCACAACGTACTTTGGTTGCGGCTCGCCACGCGTGCACGTGGCGCTGCGCCATCTCGACGTACTGGTACACGGCGGACGCCACGAGCGCCGTGTCCGCCGTCGTCTCGAGCACCTGCAACAGATAACTCTGCATCGCATCCAACTCTGGTTCTCCTGACGCGGAGAGAGCAGTCGCTGTCTCCGTCGCTGACGCCTGCTCTTGCCCTCCTTGCGCTTCCGCTGGTTCGTGAGAGACTTGCAGTAGCTCACCGCTATCAGCGTTGGCGTCGGGAGCGAGCGCGACCTGCAGCACCTGCGCACACTCGACGCGGTTCTCCATGATACTCACGACCAGCGGCGTGCGGCCGTGCGCGTCCTCCTGGTCGGCGCGTGCGCCGGCCGCCAGCAGCGCTCGCACGGCGACCGCGTTGCCGTGGCGCGCAGCGAGGTGCAGCGGCGTCTCGTCCTCTGCGTTGCGGGCTTCAAGCGCCGCGGCGACGACCGTCTCGACCTCGAGCAGCGCGAACAGCGCGTCATCGCTCCAGCAGCGCACTGCGAGATGCAGCAGTGTGTTGCCGTCCGCGTCACGCACGGCCGTCGACGCCCCGTACCGCGTGAGCAGACGCACGAGCGGCGCGACGTTCGCGCGACACGCCATCATCAGCGGCGTCTCGGCGGACGCGTCGCCTCGGACCAGCGGGACGTCGATATACGCGGACGCCCCGTGGTCCAGCAGCAGCGCGCACGCTCTGGCGTTGCCGCCTTGCACAGCGACGTGCAACAGGCTCAAGCCCGCGGCGTTGCGGACGTTCCAGTCGACGACGGGAGAGGGAACGCGCCGCAGCGTCGTCTCGAGCGTCGCCACCGCGTGGTCGATGCTGGGCTGCGCGAGCAGCTTAAAGAGCTCCTCGATTGACACGCGAAGTGGCTCGTTCCCGCCACCGCCACCATCACTACTGCCGTCGAGGTCGGTGTGGCTGCGACTGTAGCTCGTGGGGGTCACAGAGGTGGACGCTGTGGGTGACATGACGCCGGGCGGACGCGTCCACTGCGACTCGTGCGTGCTTGCGTTGTAGTAGTACTCGTCGCCGTCCTCTGTGTGGTACTTGATCCACTCTGGGGCCGAGCGCCGCATCGAGGCAGCGTCCGCGCTGTGGTCGAGCGGAGCCGAGGCCTCCGTCGTCTTCGGGGGTTCACTGACGTCCACAAGGAGAGCTGGTGCTGTGCTGGCAGTCGCTGCTTCTGTCGCTGGCGCTCGAGCGTCCACAGTCACAAGCTGAGGCACTTGATCGCTCGTCGTCGTCGTCGTCGTCGTCGTCTCGTCCACAACGACTGTGCTCGCGGGTCGCTGTATCCGGTGCTGCGCGGTGGACGGCGCGGACATGGGTCGCGCACGGCGACTCGCTGGTGCTCGGCTTCCACTGCGACGTGGACTCGTCCACACGTGCTCCTCGGTCGGAGCGTCGCGCCGTGTAGACACGGACACTGGAGTCTCCATGAGTGGCCGCTCCCTCTCGTTGGCTGGGGACGACGCCCGTGTCGTGTCCACAAGCGTCGTGGCCGCGGCGACGGTGTCATCCTCAGCCGCGACCGTCTGCGGTGGCGGCACGGGCGCATCGCCGTCTGCTATCTCTAGAATGTCGACTCCATCGCGTGGCGTCATGTCGTCGCCGTCATGTCGTTGCGGAGGCACCATCCAGTCGGCAGTCGTTCTGTCTGTCCATCGCGACCTTTCACGAGGTCTCTCGTCTAAAACGCGCTTTTTTCCATTTGGATTGGCATTGGGATTGGACTCTTCTTCAACCACCTAAAAAAAGCGTTTTGTTTTCACGACTGCAAAAACAGCGTAACCTCAGTCTTTTCGAAAAAAACGCTTTTAAAAACACATCGTAACCCTTGGGACAACCAGGGCATCGACGTTTGGGAGACACAATCGATGATCATGGCCGCCCGCCGGCAGCAGCAGCATGTGCTGCGGCTTCTGTCGTTCAATATCTGGTTCGAGCCGCTCGCGATGGCTCTGCGGATGAAGGCCATTGGGCGCCTCATCGAGCGGCACCGACCCGCGGTCATCGGCTTCCAGGAGGTCACGCGCGAGTCGCTCGCGATGCTCAAGCAGCAGACCTGGAGCCGCTACTACGACTGCAGCGTCGACACGATGCTGCCGTTTTCGGAGGCGTACTTCGTCGTGCTCTTCTCTGCGTTGCCTGTGAAGGCACTCGAGTCCATGCCGTTCGAGAACACGGGCATGGGCCGTGAGCTGGTCACCATGGAGGTCGAGGTAGCGCCTCGTCAGTCACTCATGGTCGCGACCGCCCACCTGGAGAGTCTCCCCAACTTTGCGCGCGTCCGTGTGGAGCAGCTAAAGGAGAGCATGCGCGTGCTCTCTGCGCGTGTGGATCGCCAGCCGTCGCGCCGGTGTCTCGGTGCGGTCTTCATGGGCGACACGAACCTGCTGCGGGCCGACATCAAGCTGTTGGACCCAAGCGCGGCGGCAGTCGCAGAGCTCCATGTTGAGGTGGCCAAGTCGGGGCGCTCGCGGTGCCGTCACTGCGCGAATGCGATTGCGAAGGGCGCCGTCCGCGTGGGAAAGACAGCCAAGGATACGCTGCCGAACGGAAGAGCGATTGAGGTTACGCTGTGGCACCACGCGACGTGTTTCCTTGAGGACCCAAGGACAACCGACGATGAGAAGGCGGTCGTTCGATCTTCCGTGGTGTACCAGCAGCAAGAGGATGATCGCGCTTAGGAACGTGAGCGTGCACAAGCAGAGACAGCGACAGGTGCAGCTGCAGCACCGACGACGGACCCTGCGACGCGCGGACTGCCGCCCAAGTGGAGAGACCTCTGGCTCTCGGTCGAAGGGCAAACGGAAGAGAACGGGTACACGTACGACGGCGAGCGCAACAGGATGATTCGCAACCGCGCGTACCGAAGCCGCTTCGACCGCGTGTACTACTACCCCTCGGCGCACGTGGACGCAAACTGGAGCGGTGTACAGGATGTGCTGACTCGCATCGAGCTCATCGGCACGGAGCCGATCACGGACGGCGTGTGGCCCTCTGACCACTTTGGTGTATTGAGCACGTTTTGCTGGGACGCGTTCATCGAGGAAGACAAGAAGGGGGATGCTGATGTCGTCGCGGTCAGAGCTACAACAGGAAGTAAAGACGCCCCCATAGAGATCGATTAGGCTGTGTATACAACGCACGTTCAAAGCTTCTGAGTATTTTTTTTTTTTTACGTTGCTTGTTGCGACTAGTATGATGGATCAGGCGCTGCTCAGTAGGCTCGATGGAGGTGCGACTGGCTGGTTCTCGAGTGCGCCGACGGCGCCGAGTCGTCGGCGTCCTCGTTGTTTTGACTGCGCACGCTACTGCGACGGCGCATCTTGACGAGGTTGGCGGCCCCACCACCGACCGCGGCGCCCAATTCAGGGGACTCGCCATTGTCAAATCGAATGGCCCCTGAATCTCCGAGAGCCATTGAACTGCTCGACTTCTTTCGAGGTGCTTGATCAAGCCAAATTGGCTGCTGAGCCTGGTTGGTGGTTGAGTCTTTACCAGCACGCCGCCGCTCGCCATCGCGCTCCTCCCGTGGTTTGGCCACGTAGTCACAGTCGCTACTTTCATCTTCTGCCTGATGAAGAGATCGACGGCTTCGTCCTGGAGCGGAATGTGGTGGCGGAAACACGTCAACCTCCATGCTCTTCTCCTCAACCGGAACAGATCGAGGAGGACGCAACGCAGCAACTCGACGAATGTGCGACGCGCGGCTGCCGCGAACGACCGTCGTGTCTTCCGCCCCGAAATGGTCAGCGTGGTTGTTCTCTTCGTCGTCGTCGTCGGTGAGTAGCGGCTGAATTCGCCTCTGGAGCGATGGCGAGCACTCCTCGTGAATAAACCGCTGCACTAGCTCCGGTGCAGTCGTCTTGAGGTGGGTCAGAATCCGTCTTGACGCCGACCGAACCAGCGGACTCGGGTGTATCGCACAAGATCCAAGAAAAGGGATGACATTCTCCACGCTCAAATTGTCACCTGAAGAACGTGTGGCACCCGAGGAGGACGACTTTCGGCGAGCGAGAGACGGCTGACCTGCGTGTTGCGCGGAACTTGTGTCCTGAGCTTCCGTAAGTAGCTCGTAGATGAGCTGTAGCCGAAGCAGAATCTGCCACCTCAGTCTGCAGAGTGCGACCTTGCGCTGTTGTTTCTGGGGCATTTGAGCGAGGTCGCGTTGTTCAGGGGCACTTAGCAACGCATTGCAGACAGCGTTTTTGCCGATCGCGCTCTTCTTAGCGATCTGCTGAAGCAACACCGACACCTCCAGACGGACACGAACGCTGGTGCTTGCGCTCTGTTGGATGATGCTGCGGACAGTCGACCCGAGAATGAGGTGGACGCCCCACTCGCCCCATGGGATTGCATACTCTGGCGATGGAGTTGGCGGGTCCACCAGCAGTCGGAGAAGATGGAATGCCGCCAGACAGAGAGCGGGAGTACCTTCGAGAAGAAGTTGCTTGGACAGAAGGCAGCAAATCTCCCACGCGCCTTTGAACCGCGCGTTTCGTGGTGAGTCACACAGCATTTTCATCAGCTGATCCACTCCACTGCAGCGATGGGCAGCCAGCGACGATGTTAGGAGCTTCGTGATTTCGTCCGAGCAAAGATGCTTGAGCTTGTTGATGTCGAGCGCGAGTGGCTGTTGACGAGCGCTGTCTGCACTGTGTTTTTCCGGTCTTTCATCTTCTGCCGAAGAAGCGTTTGGCATGTTCCGAGCGATCTGAACGACTTTCTTCGCGATTGTCTCGCGAATTGCAGGCTTCACTTGAGCTAGGAAGCCTTGGAGGTCAAGCGTCTGTCCGCCATCAGTTCCACCATTTGTGACTTCGTAGACAGCAATATACGCCTCAATCGCTGCATTGCGGATATCAACGTGTTTGTTCTCGAAAGCAGGGAGCAAGAGATCCAGAATTGGCTGCAGCTCTGGACGATGCAGCACGTGGTTCGATGAGGAAGAAGCGCTGAACCCGTCTCGAATGAGCGTTTTGAAGAGGCTGAACAACTCGGCAGCCACGAGCGGCGATGACGACACGACGCTCGATGATTCGGTTGACTTGCGGAATTGCGTCGTTAAGATCCGGCAAAGTCGTGCCTGACCAATGTGCTGCAATGATGCAAGCGAATGCAAAAGCGTGACGCAATCCGATCGCAGACGCTGCTTCGTGTCGCCCAGCTTCACGAGTGCTGCGCTCGCAGTTCGCTCGAGAAATCCGTCGAGACGGCTGACATCTGCTCCCATCGCTGGCACAAACTCAACCGCGACCACTTGACACAGACGAAGCGTGCACTGAAATACACGCGCAACTGTATCATTCAGCCCAAGCTCAACCACCTCCGACAAAACTTGCAGCGTCTCCGCTGTCTTTGCTAGTGCTTTGTCTCCGGTCAGTTTTCCACTAGCACTGCACACAACCAGTCGCTCCACTTCTCGAACCGCGGCCTCACGCTGCGCCCACGCTTTGTCGAGAAGGCACCGCACCAAGTCTTCGCCCAGCACTTGTATCAATGGGGCATGAGTCAATTTTTGGTCCTCAGTGAGTGCCGTGCCGTACGGTAAAACAGGTGCATGTGCTTGTGAGAGTGGGGTTGAAGACGCCGCGCTCAGAGAAGGGTTTGCCAATGCTGGACGGTGCTTCGTTGACGACCCAGACGCCGTTGGTGGACGGATACCACCGCTTGATGTCCCAGGGCGGGTAGCTGTGTCGGTGATCTCGAAATCGTCCACTTCATCCATCAGCATATCAGCCTCCAAAACACCTTTCTCCACGAGCTTCGATATGATCTTTTGACGTGAAGCACGCGCAAGTGCGTCCAGGCAAGGCATCGCGGCTGCCCGAGCTGCCTGCATGGTATCGGCGACGATCTGTGTGGCAACTTGTCTGACGTTTGGATCCCGATGCTCAAAAACTTGTAGTGCCGGTTGCAAAACTTGTTTTAACGGTAGTCGCCCAGCTCGCTCACTTGACTCCTTTAACCCAAACTCCAGCAAAAGCTTGGACATAACTGTAAGCTTGTTCGTGAGGTACGTTGCAGAGAGCGATTGCGGCGTCGAGCTTCGGTCAGCAGCGATCATCTCATCCAAAATGAACTCGGGTCCCAGCGAATTCTCCTGTCGAGATAGTAGAAGTAGCGCATCCTCAGTCCCAACATGCAGTCGCGCTTTCGTATCACCAAGCTTCACAAGCAAACGAGGTATTAGCGGCCGAATGATGTCTTGTACTCGGTTTCGGTCATCAGTAGCAAGAGATAAACCATTAATTGCAATTGCAAACTCTGAGAGCAAAGCGACACCAGCTTCGTAAACGTGATTCACTCGGTCTTGACTGGCGAGGATGAGTGTCTTCTGAATAGCCTGAAGTAATTGTGTCGGTATTGGTGTTGCATCTAGACCGATCGCCTTAGTCTCGACCATGAACTGCAAGAGACAAAGTGCTTCCACTCTTGGTGCCCACGCATTCGAAAACAAGCAACGAGCAATTTTGTCACCGAAGCACTGCTGAATAAGCTCCGCCTCTAACCGATTGTGCTCTTGAATAGGTTCAGCGTACGGGAGATCTTCATCTGATTGAGCGCCAACTTTGCTGCGTGGCGTAGATGCACAGAGCTCTATTGGAAGTCCCTTTAGGCTTGTCTTGCCTTCCCTAGGAACGGGCTTGTCATCTACTGGCTTGATGACGCTTCGGGGAGACGATACCTGCAGTCGCTTACTCGCTTGCAGAGCATTCTTCAGGCCATTGTTGATCTTCGCTTGTATCGAAGGCTTTAAAACTTGGTTTTGCTGCTTGAATATCGCTTCACTCCAGCCCTTCATTTGTTCAAAAATGTCGTCGACACTACCCGTTATATCTACACCCATCATCACAGTCAAAACGTTTTACGAAGAAGTGTGAGCCGCGAGTTACATAACTTGGACGTACCTGATTGCTCAC
Source organism: Pythium insidiosum (assembly GCA_022836835.1). Classification (NCBI taxonomy): domain Eukaryota; phylum Oomycota; class Peronosporomycetes; order Pythiales; family Pythiaceae; genus Pythium; species Pythium insidiosum. Next base: position 886,160 of record JAKVDI010000006.1, read on the forward strand.
AACCGATAAGAAGGCACTGCACGAATAGATCAATAGCAGCTGTCCGCACATGAACGCTTGCGTTTTCAAGAGCTGTTGTGCTTATTTTGACGGCGTCTGGGAAGCCGAAGCCACTTGTTGCAGAGTCAAGTCGATACTGACTCGCGATGGTGTTGAGAATCTTGATCGCGACAAGCTGAAGGCGCCACGAGACGTTGGTGGAAGTCACTTCTTGAGATTTCTCTCCAGTTGATGTATCGCTGATTGTAGTGCTCTGAATCGGCAAAATCGTGCTCGAGATATGATGCGAGATGAACTTCGTGATATCGGTGCTTTTGCAGATGAGAAATAACAGGGCCGCGACAGCCTCGCTAGCGTCTTTTTCATTGGACCCCGCTCCTCGTTGCAAAAGCAGCTCGCTGATTCGACTGATGAGTGGATGACTCTGGTGGAAGTTCGCTGAGTGAAACTCCTTTGTCACCATCATTGCGTTAAACACAGACTTGAGTAAGGCCGTACAGCACAGAGACACGACTTGGGAAACAGCATCCTGCAGTGCAAACACTATCATTTGGCATGCACCTTCAAACAACTTCATCGCATTTTTGGTGCTTGTGCCGTTGAGAACGTGATTGTTCGCGTCATTGATTGCATTGACCCGTGTTTTCCACGACTTGTGCCGAAAGTCGCGAGCGATATCGTTGCCGAATGCAGCTCGAATGCTTTCGAATGCAGCCTTCTGAGATCCACTATCACTGAAACCGTCATGGTCATCATCGTCATCAGGTGTCGTATCTGTCTCAAGGCGACGATCCTCGTCCTCCTCACTTCCATCTTCATCGAGGTCTCCGCCTTTTCCTGAGAGAAGCAAGGGTAGGACGGTCGACGTGGCCACGTCCACGGGGGTCTTGCCGTCATCGTCACATGCATGTGCGTCAGCCCCTGCTTCTAACAAGATACGCACAATCGACTTGTGGTTTTGCGATGACGCAAAGTGAAGGGGGGTCTTTCCATTGCGTCGAGTCCCAGACAGTGTTGCATTGCATTCAACGAGGAAGTTCACCACATCCTCGTGGCCTTTGAAACACGCGATTTGAAGTGGCGAGAAAATACCCAAGTCATCGTCGCGTGGCTTCACGTCGCTTCGGTCACTATAGTCCATATCGATGTCGGCACCGTTGGAGATCAGCCATTTCACAAGTTGAAGACGACCACTACTCGCGGCGTAGAAAAGCGGCGTATGACCAAACGCATTCGGTTCATTGAGAAACGCGTCTGCCATCCCGTCGCACATCAGCAGATACTTGCATGCGTCCACATTGCCATTATCGCAGGCGTAGTGAAGGAGCGTATTGCGAGTCTTGGGCTCGAGTAAGCCGCGCACGACGTCTCGAGGTTTGCGTGACGCTCCGTGTTCGTCCTTTGGGTCTTGAAGAATCGTTTGAAGATAGTCACTGACTGCTTGAAAGTCATTTTGCTGCGCCGCATGGAACAACTCCTTGTGGGAGCTACATGACCCCAAAACTTGCGCCATTCTAACGAGCGGCTTGCTTGACGGAACACAGAACTGCGTGAGCTCAGTTCACAAGCTTGGGTGCCCCGGGGGAACTCGGTGAGTTGTCGCACCTAGGAGCACCCTCCACCGCGAGGAGCCACGGGCGACTGATCAGTCAAGATCAAACGCCCCATTTTCGACGACGGGACACGAAAAGACGCCATGTGGTCCACACTGGCCACGCTGTTCACGAGCGTGTGTCGTCAGTTCAAGGTGGCGGCATTTTGAAGGCGTCTCGCTCATCAGAGCTAAGTCGCTGGGTCGCTGTGGCTCTTGCAAACGTGAGGTGGTCAACGACTTGGGAAAGATGGGGTCGCTGAGTCGGATTTGGGTGGAGTAGCATTCGAAGTAATGAGCGTAAGGCCGGACTCGTAGCAATCGGAATTTCCTGGAGGATGCCTCGGATTTCTTTCAGACGGACCACTGCTCGAGCTGCATGTGGAGCACTTCTCGCTTGACAACGCTGCCACAGCAGCAACGCCTCGTACACTGCGCAGCCAAGCATCCAGGCATCCGTCTTGGATGTCAAAGCCTGATCGTTGAGAATCTCCGGGGGTGCAATGACTGGATCGATCAACTGGCTCAGTTGTTCACCACGAGAAAGCTGCATCGCCGTGAACCCATTCTTCGTCACCAAGCAGCCACCGATCTTGACTTCATCTGAGAGACTTCCTGATGTGATGTACAGATGCTCCAGAGTCACACTCAAATGCAGTACGCCTTGACTGTGCAGCGAGGCGAGTCCCGCTGCTACGTCCCGAAACACTTTCAGAAGCATGTTCTCGAAAACTGTGTAGCTCTCGAATCCACCGTCGCCAATCTCTTTCACGATGTGATCCAACCACAATCCATGGTGAAAGTACTCCGTCGTCACGAAGATCACGGGCCAACTTTCAACAAGCATTCCACTGTCTGAAAAGAATTGGTATGTGTGCCGAGACGCTGAGACAACGGTCTCAACGAAAGGGCTTCGTACGATATCACGAAGAACCTTCACTTGGTCAAGGATGTACGTTGCTTCTTCGTCTGTCACGCACGGTACGGTTTTGAGGATGTAACTTCGGCATGGTGTGCTCCTGTCGCATTCCCACACTCCCCCATCGATAACGTGGAGTACGAGGCGATGCGGCGCCTTAAAAACAATGCAGCGCTCGAACTGAAGACGAAAGAGGGATTGAGACGGATTCACGCAGTGGCTTAGCAGCTTGATGTACGCGTTGCACCCGAGGTCTTGAAACTGAAGGTGTGGCCGCTCACGAGCTCGGCGGCAACGCTCTAACCAGATCACAGTTGCCACTTCCTCTGCGTGCATTCGTCGCCTCGATTCCTCCTCTTCCTCATAAAGCTTCAAGATACCGTGTAACTCGTCATCGTTGTCTGTATTGCCATCACCCTTGGCTCCCTTTTTAATCTTTTTCGGTTTCGGTACTTGTAGCTGGCGTGGCTTTGTATGCACTCGGCGCTCCACTCGAGATGGCGATGCGCTGCCGTCGTGAACACGGTCAACAAGGAGAAGAATGGCATTCATTACACCAAGCACAGCCCTTTCGTCGTCGTCGCGTGGAACAAATGAGCTTGCATGCAGATCGGCATTTCCGGCAACAGGATCCAAGGCACACGCTGCAGTTACCTCAGCTGCATTCGCCATTTCATCAATGTTTAACGGTGAGGCTGCTGTTATGGGCACTTCAACAGTGTCTTCACCTTGCGCCAGACGCAGCTCTTCTGCTTTGCGTTTGAGGGCTACACGAGTCGGCCATGAATCCCGCCAAGTTGATTCTTGCTCCTCGAGTTCTTTTCGCCATAGTTCCCACTTCCTCCGGCGACATAAGCAACAGTATAATGGGAGCCATGGTTCAATCTGGATGAAGCGATGAAGATGATTTTTTTCCCACTTTTCCTTTGGAACAAGGAGGCTCTCACCATGGGACTCGAAGACTTGCCGAGATTCATGGTTGACCTTTGCAACCAGTTGAGCTTCAATAGCCTTCACTTGCGCTAGCTCGTCAGCGATTTTCTTCGTGCTCATCATGCCCAGACGCGCACGAAGCGTGCTTCCAGTTCCTTGAGTTGAGGAGGCTAACAACGCAGCTATGTTATCCTCAGCTTCGTTAACCGCGGAACGAACACTAGTGTAGTGGTCGAATACTTCTTCTACAATGTGCACGAACTCCTGAAAATCGAGCAACGTTATCATACATTCGTCGACGGCTTTGTTGGAAACGAATTCAATCACAAATCGTTGAATCTCAGGAGTCTTGCTCAGCTCAGCCAGGCCCCGTACAGTGGACGCATACCGCTGAGTTCGCCTGCAGGTTTTCATCCATTAGATGTTAACATCTGTCAATGCCAATTTCGAGTTCACATCCATGATCACGTACTCGTCACAGAATACTGCAAAAAGCAGCTGAAGAAGATGAACCGTACCCACCCCCGTGACGTCGACAAGGACAAATACTTTTTGGGTATTCTTGAGACTTGTTTCTCGTTCCTCCTGGCGCTCTCGCTCATATCGCTCAAGGAGTTCTGGTTCCATGGTTTTCTTGCGGTGTCGTTCCAGCTCAGCAGCGTACTGTGGAGACGACAGCAACAAAATTCGCTGCTGCAATAGCTCGGAGCTACACTGAATTTGTGCGATGAGAGTACTCATTAGCTGAGTGCGAAAATGACGAAGAAATCGCTGGTGAAATACGCGCGCGTAAACTGCTCGTTTGTGTAGTTCTCGTTTTCGTCGCACCGCGTAGCGTTGCCGGATTTGCTCAACCTCTTTCTCGAGACGCCAACGAAAGGCATCATCAGCAGAAAACAGCGCTCCTCTCCGTCCCTTTGTGAGGTTACTGCCGTCTGTTGTTTTGCTCGGCTGCTTGATAGACTCCTTGTCCGTGGTCTCTCCTGGAGGCATCAGCATGTTCATATAGTACGTGCGTGCCAGCAGCAGTTGGCGCTTTTGCTTCTTCGCCTGCTTCTCCTGGTTCTTCTTGAACCGTCGTTCAGCATCAGGAGAAACAAATCGTTTCTTCTTCGTCGCCGTCTTCTTTCCCCCAGCATTCCGTTCTTCACAATTGATGGCATGATGCTCAACTTGATCCACGAGTGCTACCATCGTCTCCACCACTGCCATTGCGATCTCGAATGGGCCGACGGCACTCGGAGCCTGCTGAACTGGTCTCTCACCATCAACGGCGCTAGCGGCCTCTGCCATTGACAGCGAGACCTGTTGATCACCATCCTGGTGCTCGTCGTCATTCGCTGCTTCCTCTGGGAGCTCCCACGCCGACTCGCCTGTGACGGTGTTGTAGAAGTAGAAGTTGCCGTTGTCGTCCGAGTACAACTGCCACTTGACGGTCATCTTGGCAACACCAGCAGCAGCACAGCGACAGAAGCCCAACGACAGCAATGGCGATACCCTTTCACGAGATTCTCGGAGGTGAAGGGGCGATGGTGTGACGCATACTGACCGTGTCTCAAGCGCCTGTCAACGCAGCATCATGAAGCACAGCACTCGTTGCCTTTCGCGGTTGAAGTTGGACCCAATTATAACAAGCTTCATATTAGTGTGCCACACATGAAACTAAACAGCATGTGTCTGCGGTTGAATTAGTGTGGCCTACATTAAATAGGTGCCTCCGGCATTTTCAGTGAGCAGCCACACATCGACAGCAACAACAATGAGCGCATGCTCGTCCGACGACGATGATGAGGATTTCGTGCCGACAGGTTGGATGGAATACTGCACGAATACGATAGTATGAGGTTCTAAGCTATAGTGGTATTGACAGAGGATGTGGAGACCTCTATGACGCGCCATGCAGTTGGAGATGGAGAGGAGGCTTCGCGAGCGTCGGACCGCGTGAGCGTGAAAGCTGACGCTCGAGTCAGCAAGATGTGGGACGATATCAACGCTAGTACGGCGGTGTCTACACGTTCAGCCCAAAAGACAGCAAAGGTGTGCTTTTGTTGATTGTGTGCTCACGTCATTCCACCCACATCACTAATGGTGTGTATCCATGACATCACTAGCTGCTGGACGCGCTGGCAAGCGGCAAGCCGATACGTCGAAAAGGCAAGCGCAAGCTGCACGAGTTTACGGTTCCTGTGCTTAGTGTGGACACGAAGAAGCGCCGAGGAGACATGGCGACTGCTAAGGACCGGGAAGACGTTAAGCAGGTCGTCAAGTTCGCTGGTGTCGAGTATAGGTACGTTATCGAGTGCGTACGGTCGTGGATTCATGGATTCTGATGGTACACGTAACATGACAGTGTCTCGAAGAAGGTGGCAGTCACGGCGAAGAGTGGGTCTCAGAAGCTCGACCAAGTTCTGGCGTCGTTGGATGCTCCGAAGAAGGTCTCGACCATGGAGAAGTCGTCGATCGACTGGGACAAATTCAAGGAGCAAGAAGGCATCGAAGACGAGCTCACGCAGTACACCAAGGACGGGTACATCGAGAAGCAGGAGTTCCTTCAGCGCCTCGATCTCAAGCGCTTTGAGATCGAGAAGGCACAGCGCGACCGAGAGAGACAGCAGAGGCAGCAACAACAACCGTCAATATAAACATCGCCAGCACAATGACCCTGTCTATCTCGGATTATCTGCTCCCGATATTGTGATGACCTCGCGGCTCTCAGTCTAGTCCATATCCATTGGCACAACATCCGGCGCAGACTTGGCATCGACAGATGAATCACCGTTTGCGACGTCGTCACCATCCGTGTTTCCCTTTTGATCCTGCGGTATGCGACATCTTCGTTAGTTCGCTTCCCAATGATTGAAAGTTTTTAGGAATCACAGACCTTGTCGTCTCGGTAAAATTCTGCGTCGTGCTGACGGCGTCCATCAGTGTCCGTGCGACTATCTGGGTCTGCCGCATCCTCATCTTCCTCCCGCAGCATTGAACTCGGTGGGGCTTCAGCCATCTGAACACTCGGAGCACCGTCCAGTGCCTTGAGATTCTCAAAGATCTTGATCCTACACATAATTTGCCTGTCAAAACTCGTCCCGTTCCACAAACCGGAAGTGCAAAACGTACTTGTACTCCTCCAGATACTCCCTCGAATTGTTGTTCTCCATCTCCGGGTCGGGCTCGAGATGCAGCTTGAACGTCGGGGCGTAGTACTCGAAGTAGTCATTGTACGGGATGTTGTTGGAGACATCTTCATCCAGGAGCACACTGGTCTCGTACGCCCATGCACGCGACACGTTGCGAATAGTATAGCCACCACCACCGAGCACCAGCGTTGGTAGCCCAAAGCTCTTCACAAAGCGAACACACTCGCCATGACCTCTTGTGGTCACATTGAAGCAACCGAGTCGATCTCCAGTGAGGGAGTCTGCACCACACTGAAGCACGACAGCAGACGGACAAAATGTCTCCATGACCTTCTGAATGACTGGCTTGAACACGCTTTCGTAGCTTTCGTCGTCCATACCACTCAACAACGGAAAGTTGACCGAGTAGTACTTGCCGTTCTTGGCGCCGATATCCTTGATATCGCCAGTGCCAGGAAAGAAGTCACCATACTTATGGAAAGACACCGTCATCACACGGTCCGTCACGTAAAAAGCCTCCTCCACGCCGTCGCCATGATGAACATCAATATCGATATACAGCACTCTCGGGTGATATCTACAGCATCAACACCGCGACACACGTTAGTGTCAAAAAAGGACAAGTGTACGCAAGATTCAACGCCACTGACTTGAGTAGCTCCAAAATACCGAGCACAATGTCGTTCACGTAGCAGAAACCCGATCCTTCCGCTTTCTTGGCGTGGTGGAGACCACCCGCCCAGTTGATAGCGATGTCGCAGAGCCCGTGGTTCAGGCGGTGCGCAGCGTCTGCAAGGCAGTAGATGTAGTTCAGTTTATATGGGACTCGAAGGTCGGAAACAATCCAGAAAAAAAACACGAACCGAGAGTGCCTCCCGAGTAGATTCGACAAAAGTCGAAGATGCCGTCGAACACTGGGCAGTCCGTTAGTTCGCCCAGATTGACTGAAGCAAAGCACATGTCCAATCGTCAGCAACTGCAGTATCTCTGCATCATCCGTCGAGAGCTAGCGGTACATACATTTCTGCAGATCCGTGCCGAGCTCCTTCTGGTTCACCGGGTTCACACGTTGCAAGAAGTCGATGTACTCGGCCGCGTGAAATGTCTTGATTTCCTCCGCCGACGCCCAATGTGGCTCCTGCACGAGGCACAATAACGTCCCACGTCAGTCGGTCGCCAAATGAGCTCCTCGCATCTTATAGCTCGCAAACGTACAAAGATGTCCATCTTGCGATACAGATCGTACCCGACGACCAGTTGGTGCGCGAGCTTTAGGCGATGCGGCTTCATCGGGTGCCCCGGGCCGTAGTAGAAATGGCCCTCATCGGCTGCGTGACGCAATCCACAGGCACCATCATGTAAGTCCAACTCAACGGTTGGATGCTCACAGCTCGCGTCTCGCACAACGTACGGTGGTAGAAATAGGACACGCGCCTCTTGGTCGCCATGTCTCGCTCTCACGGTCGCTCTCGGGGCAGCGAGGGGCTCGAAGCAGAGACGAATCCACGCGCAGCAGCGGCACCAATGCCTCTCTCGTTGACGGCGACTTCGAGTTCGAGCGAGTGTCGCGCTCGGTGTTGTTGGGAAACACCACAAAACCTCCGTAACATGATAGCGTGCCTCTCTATCTGGACCCTCTGTAAAACACTAACGATCCTCTGATATCGGGAAAATCCGAAAACATAACGCTCTCTATTAGGGTGCTACACAGTACACCTCCAGCTGTTGGATCGACGCGTTGCTCGTCATGCGTATCCGCTCAGAAGTGGTGGTGCCGACCCTTTGATACCATCCAAAGGACGGACGATCGCCGAGCGCTCCTCGCTGACGCCGACACCGACGCGACGCCGACGCCGACACGCAGCACCGCAGCAACAGCGAAGCGCGTCCACGCAAGAGACTCTGCGCGTGTCGTCTCCCTCGCTCCTGTCCCGCGCCACATCTGTCATTCGTCACTTTGCAAATCGCTGACGCGACAGCGAACCAACGAAAATGCGTCCGACTTCCTCCTCCACGTTGCTGCTGCGAGCGGCGCGTCGCGCGCAGGCGCTGCGGGCGTTTAGCGGGGCCGCTGGAAACAGCGGCAAGCCGTCGTCGACCGGTGGCGTCCACCCCGGCGTCGCGGTCGCGGTTGGCGGTGGCGCAGCGGCCGCCGTCTTCGCGGCGTACAACGGCGTCGTGCCGCATGACTGGCTCATCAAGAAGCTCAGCGACCCCGTGATCATGCCGTTTGTGCGGCTGTTTGACCCGGAGACGGCACACGTGATCGCAGTCAAGTCGACGGCGCTCGGTCTCGTGCCACTGGACGAGAAGACCGACGATGAGATTCTGCGCGTGAACGTCTTGGGCCGCGAGTTCCCGAATCCGCTCGGGATGGCTGCAGGCTTCGACAAGGACGCCGAGGCCATGGAGGGACTGCTGGACATTGGCTTTGGCTTTGTCGAGATCGGTAGCGTCACGCCCAAGCCACAGGTACGCTCTTTACTGGTGCATCTGGAGGAGAGGACAAACCCGGGGATCAACGTGATATGTTTCTGTGCAGCCTGGCAACCCCAAGCCGCGCGTCTTCCGTCTCACCGAGGACCGCGCCGTGATCAACCGCTACGGCTTCAATAGCCAGGGACTCGAGTCCGTGGCCAAGCGCCTCGAGGCGTACATGTGGCGCCGCGAGAACCTCTCACGGTGGCATCGCGCGGGCGTGCTCGGCGTGAACCTCGGCAAGAACAAGACGACCGAGGATGCCGCGGCCGACTACGTCGAAGGCGTCAAGGCGCTTGGCAAGTACGCCGACTACCTCGTCGTGAACGTGTCGTCGCCCAACACGCCGGGACTGCGCTCGCTGCAGGGCAAGCAGCAGCTGCAGGAGCTCGTGAGCCGCGTGCTCACCGCCCGCGACGAGCTGGTCGCACAGCTCGGCCGCCCGATTCCGCTGTTGGTCAAGATCGCGCCGGACCTCACTGCGGACGACAAGAAGGACATCGCCGACGTGGCGCTCGCGCTGCAGCTCGACGGACTGATCGTGTCCAACACGACGCTGAGCCGCCCCGAGTCGCTCAAGAGCGAGCACAAACACGAGACCGGTGGTCTCAGTGGCGCGCCTGTGCGCGAGCTGTCGACGCAGGTGCTGTCCGACATGTACAAGCTCACGGGCGGTCGTATCCCGCTCATCGGCGTCGGCGGTGTGTCCTCAGGCAAGGACGCGTACGACAAGATCAAGGCCGGCGCGTCGCTTGTGCAGATGTACTCGTGTCTCGTGTACGACGGTCCGTTGGCGATTCCCCGTGCCAAGAAGGAGCTCGTCGAGCTACTCAAGGCCGATGGCTACAAGAGCGTCACGGAGGCTGTCGGTGCGGCCCACACGCAGAAGTAAGTGTGGCCCACAAGCAGATGTAAGTGTGAAGGACAGACATACACACGCACACACCGACGTAACGATAAGCACCAAGTGCTCGATGTTTAATCTTCCACCTCGATCGCCTTGTTGGACGAACACATCTCGCATGTGTCGTCCGCGTCATCGTTCACGTATGTGCACGCTGGACAGACCCACACCAACGTTGGAAAGCTCGCTCCTGAGTCGGCCGCCGCTCGCGTCTCTGCCGATCCATTGGAGCTTGATCCAGTCGCGGCGCTCGAGCGACGGCGAAGCAACACCGAGTCCTCGAAACCGACTTCACGCTCGTGTCCGTCGTCTGCAATAGCGAGCTCCTCTGGGATGTCCTCTGTTATCCGCATGTACACGGCGTCGCCAGCCTTGATACTGGAGCCAGAACGCAGACTTCGTTAGGCACGACGTTAACCAAGGAACATCCCACAGAGATTCAAATACCTGCAGGCCTTGAGCGTCACCGCATCTTGCAGCACATTGCCTTTGTAGTACAGTCGCTGGCGAATCGGATACACGTCGGTCTCTTCAAAGATCTTGGTCTTGAACACGTACACCGAGTCACTGGCGTTCGCTGCGATCTGCCAGACTGTCGAACCGCTTTTGACTCGTCGTGACCGGCGACGACCGGTCAGCGACGTGTCCGACGTCAGCGTCTCGGCTGTCGGCACGGCTTGGTCGTCGGCCAACAGCTGCACGTAAAGTATGCGGTTTTCAAAGTTGTACAGCGCGTCCTGGTAACGCTCTTCGCTGGCCTGGGCACACTCCAAGCACGTAATCTCGCCGCTCGGTGCTGGATCGCCAAGAGAACCACTCAGTAGTGCCGCGAACGAACACCGACGCCACGTGAGATTCTCTAGAAGACCGACAGAGCGCTCAAGGTAAAAGTAGGTGCACTCGGGGACCCCGTAGAGCTCCACCAGGTGTGTCATCTCATCCAGACTCACGAACTCCACGTCCATGCTGCTTGTCTCGACACTTTCGCCTTTCACAAGTCGAATCACTGACCGAGGCAACACCAGCTTCCCGTGGTTACACGCGAGCATCTCAGAGCGTAATCCATCGGGAGATGGTCGATCGACATCGCGAATGAATGCTCGCCACACGTCCATCCAGACTCGTGATACGAGGAACACGCGCTGTGGGCCTCGCGAGGTGTCGGGGATCACATTGAAGGCGTCGCTAAGAAAGAAGGAGCCAGAGGTCGAGAGCGTGCGACGGCGGTAGAGACGCTGTAATGGGGACCGCTTCAACACGTCGTCACGGCGCAGCCGTTCCTTCTGCGAGTCCTCATCGTCGGCAGCGCGCTCGACAAGACACAATGCGCATGGCTCTGTGGTGTGGGGCGCACAGGCAAACAGCGGGTGCACGGGGAACTTGGCGGAGAAATGGCGCCACGCTGTCGGTGGCACGGGTCGATAGCGCTTCTTGTCCAACGTCAACTCTCCGTGAGGACATACGACGTCTTCATTGATAGGCGACAGCCACTGCGGGGCCTCCTCGTCTTCGGCCGACTGCCGAGCGAATATCTCCTGCAGATTGGACGACGATTTAGCCGGCAACTGTTTGTCGCTTTGGTTCTTGGCGCGCTGCAAAGTCTTTTGCTCTTGGAGCAGGTGCGCTTTGTAACTTGAAATCCACGCGCGACTCATGAGGAACGGCGAATTGTCGGGAGGGTTCGCAGCCTTCAGTAGTTCCAGCTCTTGCACAATTTCCATCAGCGTATCCGCGTCTTGAACACGTTTCGCTCGAAACTCTGACTCACAGACCATGCAACGGTACGAAGGTGAGACAAAGACAGCGTGCCCGACGCCGCTGTCACCCGATGGGGACTCCGCCACGCCGCACGTCGCTTCGAGATGCGCAAAGAACCTCGCAGAAATCCGCTTGAGATGCTTGACGTTGCTAGGCGCCAGGCGCAGTGTCGCCGAGGAACCCCTTCGCAGCGAGCGCGATGACGCACTCGAATGCTCACAAGCGAATCCAGACGCGTCCATGCGTTGTGAAAACGGAATTGAGAGCGCATACGCTTCGCTCACGACCGCTCGTTGTGCTTCGGCTTTCTCATCCTCCTCTTCGACAGCCACATCGTCTGCTTCACTCGTTGGCTCGCTTCCACTCTTCGTTTGCTTGCCATCGTCGCTCTTCTTCTCGTTAGTGACATGGTTTGGATCATCGCGTTGCTCTTCTCCTGATACCCATGAAGATAACCACCGCGTGTCAATCCAATAGTACAGCGAATCGCCAGGAGCAGGACTCGCTTGACCGCTTTCCACGAGTGCCTTGTAGTCCTCTATTCTCTCCATCATCCGCGCCGTGAGCGCATCTGCGCGTACTGTGTACTCCTTGACTTCGTTTTCAAACGCACAGTTTTGTGCCTCCAGATCCGCGAGACACGTAGCGTTTGGCATTGGTGCGGCAGCCTCATGGAAGATTGGGTCATCTACCCGTGTATACAACAACATGTACGCATCCCGCGATCGAATGACCTTCCCACAGCGCTCGGTCTTGCCGTCAGTGTCCACGACCGACGTCATGTTCTTCACGACACTGTCATCAAACTCGAACCATTCGACATCCTGACTGTTGGGCCGAGCGTACGCAACCGATGCAGTGTAGTGACCGACGTGGGCACTCTTTCCACGGTGATTGAGGTAACCACTGAGTCGATAGACAGCGTCCTGCGATGCGTCAAAGGCAGCAGCGACACCACAACTGCGTAGAACTTGACTCATGTTGAGCGTCTCACCGACTTCAATCACATCCTTGCGCGCGAGACAGAGAGAGCCCTCACGTCAGCTTGATTAACGCTGGGACCTCTCAATAAGTTAATGATCATACCATCAGTTTCTTCTTGCGGCCGGCGCTTGCGTCGTACACGAATCGCAGTAATTGTAGCGTCAGTACGGGTGGTAAACGAGCATGATCGACTTCGATAAATCGCTCTGCGTTCTCCTTAGAGTTGCAGTTCTCACAAAGGTACTTGTTCTCATTGTCGAGCAGCTCCGGTGCCAGGTAGGAGGCAATGCATTGTTCGACCGTCTTGTGTCCCTTGATGTTCAGCGACTACAGCAGAAAACGTGAGTCGCGCTTGCAGAAGATCCTCAGCGATACACAGTAAGAGACGCCTTACAATCTCATTGTACGAACACGACCGAGCCGACCGTTGCTGACAGCGAAGACACTTGGTCACGTAGCTCAGTTGACCCTGAAACAACTGGTCCACGAGCTCCACGTGCTTATGCACGCGAGACTGCTTGAAGATGCCGCGCAAAAGCGCAAGCAGCAACTTGTTGAACTCCTGTGTGGAAACAAAGTGTCAGCACAATCGATCGACCAACCGTGGAGAACGCGTCGTGTTGTGTGCTTACCTGTGCATCCTGTTGCATCACACTGTTGAGCGAGAGCGTCGACGCAAACTCTTGCGGGTCGTACACGCGCTTCTTGCCGAGTTGCATCGCGGCAAAGAGCTGCTGCAAGGCGCGCATCGGTCGCATCTGCTGTGGGCTCATCGCATTGTCCGTGGGTTCCCATTCGAACACCGCGCGGCGGAACGGCACGTTCACGAAGAGGCACTGCAGCATGCTATTCAGATAGCACGTCGCGCCGAGGTTGCGCAGCCCGCACGGCGCCAGTCGTGGCGGGTCATCTCCGTTCTCCAGAGACGACACAGAGAAACTGCGCTGCAGGTCGCGCGGGTCTTCTCCCAGCACGCGACGCAGAAGCTTGGCGCCTTGCCATACGCCCTATCATTCATGTGAGGCGCCTGAATCTCAAGCTCTCGGATCATTGCCATCGACAAACCTTGCTGTACTCGCCGAGCCCAAAGAGGCAGTTGGGATTGGCCTCGCAGTTCTTGCGGACATGGCGCGTCACGGTCTGTCCATTTTCTTTCTTGGCTTTCTTCTTCGGCGTCTGCTGGTGATCGACCGCGCGACACACAGGCAGCGCGATGCCGTACGGATCTGCGACGCGCGCATCCACGACGGACTCGGCTGCCGCCTGCGCAGTCGAGCGCTTGCGCTTGGCGGACGGCGCAGTCGCCATCGCAGGGAGCGGCTCTGTCGATCTCTCTCTCTCTCTCTCTCTCTTTTTGCCTGTTGGTCTTGCCGCTTCACACAGACAGCAAGCAGCAAGGGAGCAGCTCCACACTGTGCGTGAAGACGGATTTCAGCCAATGCCTCGGCTTCAAGATGCCGACTGCCATATTCAGATCTGATGCAAAACACCGATACACGATGGTTTAACGCAAGACTAGTGTTTAAACATCATTTTCATGGATAACTCGCTGATCGACATGTGTTTTTTTGTACGTATTTGCCTTGTGACCCCTCAATGTGAGGTCAATCTTCAACAGCTCAACTGAACTGTATGTGTGACTGTCGAATGACCAGTCTCGGAGGGACTAGTAGTCCCGCTGCCCGACGAACCCAAGCCATCGGCCAGATCGCTTCATGCGGCCGACGTAAAACGCTGGTCCTTGACGCTCGTCGGGGTTAACTGTGACGGCTCTGAAATCGTCCATGAAGCGCCTAACCAGCGCCTGGAAATCGTTGCATGTGTTCAGTGGAAATGGATAACCATCGTCCACGAACACGCGATCGTCTTCATCCACGTCGTCATCGTCCTGTTTCGGCCCGAGTTCTTCCCACGTGTTGCTGATCGGTCTTCGTCGCGCCGTCCAGACGTGCGGAGTGTAGCCGCAGTGCTGCAGGAACGCCTGGTCGCGTCGCGTGACCTCTTTCGGATAGGAGCTCAAGAACACTGGTTCCAGAAACCGCTCGCCGTCACTGTACGTCTCCATGTCGCCCTTGAACGCGTGAAACGTGTCCTTGATGAAAGCCAGATCGCAGAACAGAGTGAACGGGTCCTCGTGGTCCGGCCACGCGTCAAGGCCGAGCTCGCCATACTGAATCTTGCGCAGAAAGCCATACTGTTGAGGCTGGAAGAAGACGCCAAGGTGAGCCCAGTACGCCAAGTCGTCGCTCAGCATCATGTCTGGTTCGTCTCCGTCAGGGTGCGTAGCAAGCCACTGCTCGACGGCTGCTCGTTGAAACTCGGAGGCATCCCGGTCGTTGAACCAGCCACAAACGTAGTTATAGTCCTCCACATTGAACTTGACGTTGTGGTTGATCGTGAAGTCGAAGCACCGCAAGACCATATCGCGCCAAAACGCGCGGTTCTGCGGCCCAATATGCCGCACGAGGAAGTCGTAGTCCTTGGGCAATGAGCAACAGATCCCCGCGACAGTCTGCAACAACGCCGTGGCGTCGCCGATGGCGTGGCTCGCCGAGTCCATGGGCAGCAGCGCCACGATGCGCTCCAGCACCTGAGGCTCGATCGTCAATGCTGCAAAGCGTGTGGCATCTGCTGCGCTCATCACTGTCGTGCTCATTGGTCGGCGAATGGCGAAATGACTGACAGTCCAACTGATGACCATCCTTCACACGGGAATGAAGCCAGGTATCGTCGTTGTGAGTCACTCGTGGAAACCAATGACTCACTGCACTGCATTCGGAAATCGCCGTTGAGAGTCACTCACGAAAATTGATAACTCACTAGGGAGAGAGATGTACCCAGGCACAGTACACAACCGATGGTCTCAATCGACGAAAGAAGCGGTGCCTCGCAATCGAGATCGATATGTCATACTCCATTTGGACACGACGAGGACGATACCACGATGACCAGGATGACCCCGTTGCAAGCAGACACCCGCGGCGCCGTGATCACTGTGCTCACGAACCGACGGCTGCTCCAGCAGATCACTGCACGCATGAACGGTATGCCAGGGCTTGTGTACCGGATGCGGGCCGGCACGTACAACATGCCTGTGAGCCGCGCAATCACATCCGGCTCGATCCGCGCGCTCGAGATGTTGCACGAGCGGACCGGTGGAGCATACGGTTTTCGCTCGTTCAAGGCTAACATTCGCTGCTTGTCTCGTAATGTCGAGGTGGTGCGCTGGATGCTCCAGCGCTTCGCGACGCCGTACATCGGCCCTGTGTTGTGGCGTGACGTACTCAGTCAGACGCCCTGCGATGTCGCGTTACTGGAGACGCTGTACGAGTTCTTTCCCAACGTTCGCGTGCGCGATGTCAAAGTCAACGACATCGCCATCATCCAGTGGCTGCTTGAGCACGGCATCGACTTCGAGGTCTCGAGCCACCTCGTTCGTGAGGCCGCAGAGCGAGGAGCCGATGCACTTGTCCAGCGACGCATTGAGGGAGACCAGATCCAAGACTACTCGCCTGGACTCGTGGCGGCTGTGGCGGCGTCCAAGTGGTCCATCTACTTCCAGTTGAGCGAGCACTACACCAAGCTCCGCCAGCACAGTCAGGTGCTCACAGTCCTCGCCGGCGCTGAAGTCGACCGCGACCACTCTCTCGTTCAGACGCTTCGCCAGCTCCTGCTCCAAACGGCGCCGAACAGCGCCGACGGTGGCGCGATCATTAATGGTCTTGTTGAGACCGTTCGGTTCTTGAACAACAAGAACCAATTCAGTGCAAACGTGGTTGATGAGGCGGCAGCGGCGGGACAACTCGAGGTGCTCAAGTTTCTGCTGGCGCAAGACGTCTCCACGTGCACGGAGACTGGACTGTACAGCGCAGCGTCAAACGGCCACATAAACGTCGTGCGTTTCCTCGTCGAGCGAGGCATTGACGCAAACATCGACACGGCTCTCGATATCGCTTTACACACCCAGCAAAAGGAGGTCGTCGCGTACCTGCTGCCATTGAGTCCACACGGGTGCGATCGCGCGCGATGGAGTACACTGCTCAAGTTGGGATTCGTCACCGAGTGGAAGGATCTCGTGTCTCGGTTCCCGCCATCAGATCTCGAGCTCGAGCTCGCGGACGCCATGCGAGTCGCCGGTAGTCACGGCTTGTTGTCTGTGATTCGGTTCATTCACTGTGAGCTGGAGCGCCCTGATCTCGCGGTGAATGCGATGGAAGAAGCCGCGACGGTAGGTCACGCCGGTTGGATCACAGCAGTGTACAACCTCACGCAACAAGCTCCGACATTGCTGACGTTGAAGAATGCCGTGATGGCTGCGAGCTCCTTTGCGTCCTGGATGCCGCCCAAGCAAGAGCGGCTGGAGGCCTTGAGTCGCCTGGTTCGCTGGTGCGACTGTACTGCGACTCAGGACGAGGTACTGAAGCATGCCACGCAGCATTGTCACGCAGAAGTCGCTCAGGTGATTGAAGCGTCGATGGCCACAGGCTCGGATGCTCAGATCGAGGTGGGCACCATCGGATTGCTGGACAAGCTGGGCAACGTTGAGGACTGGGTTGTAGAGGCAATGATGGCCCCCGGTACGAAGCAGCGCCTCAAACTACAGGGGCCTTCCGCGTGGTTTAAGCCTGAAGACGAAGAACCCGAGAACCTCGATAGGTGGCGCGTCGGCGTCCAGTCGCTACCGACGCAAGCGATCGAACGAGGTGATTTGGCCACGCTTCAGCAACTCTATCGCGCGATGCTGAACGACCCGAGTCTCTCAGAGGTCCTTGCGCTCCGTTTTACAAACGTCATATCTTGGGCGATTGCGTCTGGCAACGTATCCATCGTTCAGTGGGTCTTGTCGACGCTATTTCCAAAGTATACGCAGAAGGAGAACATTCTCGCGTCCGCCGTATCGTCTGGGCACATTGAGGTTGCGAACTGGCTGCTCTCGACGTACCCGCAGTCGTGTCAGCTAATGATGTACAGCCGTTTCAGACTCTGTCCGTACGGAGGGTGTACACCTGCGATCCTTGAGTGGCTGGATCGCGTTGCAGCTCATGACTCGCACCTCCAGAAGTACTTGAGTTGGACTGGTATCGTCGACGATATCGTGGTTCAGGGCGATGTGGCACTCCTCCAGTATGTGATAAAGCACCATCCAGAGGCGCTCGAGTCGATCGACAACCACCTGCTCGTTGCTGCACACCATGGTCACGCCAAGATTCTCGGTGTATTGTTAGAGCTCCCGGCTGCTGGCGACGTAGATACGGCTACTGTGCATAATGCAGCAAGAGAAGCCACCTGGCGACACCACGCTGACGTGCTGCAGTGTCTACTAGATCGATACCCAAGGGTCGACTACTCCTATATTGCAAGCGAGGCAGCAAGGTTCGCGCACAGCGATGCGCAGGATTTTTCCCCCAGAAGTTGGCACCATCGTTCCTGCTCAGCACTTTAAGGGAGTGGACGGACGTCAATGTGCGTACGACCGATCTATGCTCCTTCGACACTGCCGGTGCCCAGATCAACGCAGCTTGCAAGAAAGCATGATTCAGGGACAATCGACGTAGAAGTTCTGTTTCCTTCGCAACCATTATACAATCTGATAACATATCCCGTGGTGCCTGAAATGGCTGTCAATCGCCCAGCTTTATATCGTGTACGCCCAGTCCGTGTGCGACATCTATGACTTGTGTATTATCTCATGTATCCGAAAAATGTACCTCGATTCTTCTCATCTGAGACTAGTATTCACTTCGATCGAATTGCCTCCGCAACACTGAGTGCGTCGACTGCATCTACTCGATGCTCTCCATTTGCCACCTAGAAATGTATTTGTCACGATGGACAAACGCAGAACAGACACACTGATCTCATCTAGAGTGAACGGTCCATTCGGAAAGATGGGCGAGAAGGATTGAGGACACGCATTGTCTGATCGCTACGAGCGGTTCACTAGCGCGGATATTCAGTGATGGTTTGTTCTCCGACTCATTTGAATTTTCTAAGGCTCGGCGTACGCTGCAGCATGGCAAAGCGATTTGCTGCAGGCGGTAGTGCCCACTCCGCCCAATAGGCGTCTTAACCGCTAGCATTAGGTACTTCGCCTTACGAATAGACAAGCTAATCGAGGAGCTCAGATGCTACCCAGCGCTACGCAAACGGCGGCAAGGTGAAGTTTGACTTGGAGACGGCGTAGCTGTGAATGTATACAATCAGGCAGTGCCGATATCATTGCTGCTGCTGACATGCTTCATCGTCAAAAGCGTTTTTCGATTACTTACATTATGTCGTAGCCTCACTCGACTGTTGGCTGAGGATCAAGATCTCTATGGTGAATGACGTGCATGTTCGTATTCAGTCTCCCCCTATCTTTCACTCGTCCTCGATTTCGTCTGATGCGCTTGGTGTTATAGCTGTTTCAGAAGATTTTGTGTGGTGTTGGTAGTTCGCACATCATTCTTGGAGGCGTTGGCAGTATTCGAGTACTCAAGTGACTGGTACTTGTGAGCTCATCATAGCGCTACATGCGCGACCGCTCGCTCGCTCGCGCGCGCCGCGACGCGCTCCACGTGATGCACGTGGTGCCAAATGGCGTCTGTGATGAACGAGACATTGAGGTCCAACACGCTAGATGCGCGTGAGAGACGAGGAGGCAACTTCTTGGACGGTGACAGTGTATGCTCCATCGGATGCACCTGCATCACGTCAAAGATTTGGCAAAGCCGCTCGACCAAAGCCTCGTTCATCGCAGGGATTGTGACCGATGAGCAGAGACGCATGATACAGCACTCGAGTCCGATCTCTTGCTCCCGCTCCGGCTCAAACGATATCCTTCAATGCGCAGACATATTGTTAGTAATGGGATAACCATGGTGTGATCACCAATATCGTGTACTACCATCCGTCGGACGCCTGTGTCATGCGAACCGTGGTCGGCATCGACTCGTGCACGGATTTCCACATGATTGTGACACGGTCGTCCTCTACGACGCGCTGGTTGAGCTGGAGGTTGGCTCGCGTGATGACTCCAGTGTTTGGACTGCGAATCTCGGAGGCGTTCAATCGAATGTCGTCGCCAAATTGTTCACGCGTCTGCACTCACATGACGGCAAGTGATGAGCTACAGAGTGACCACAGCGCTTTCCCGGTCTCATATACTGGGCAGCACGTACCCGAATGTCTACCGAGACATGGCCTGTGTCGATCGTCTCATCGCCCAGAAAATTCTCCCACACAGCGTCCGCAATATCGGCGAAATGCCCCAAGAAACGCCGACACACCACCACCTCAATGTGCTGCGGCTGGTCCAACAGCCCTCGATTCGCCCACTTGTGGTGCCGCGTGTCGCGCGCGCCGTCCACGAGGTCGCTGCGGATCGCCCACCCGGGAAGACTCGCGTACATGTGCTGCATGATGCGCTTGGCGTTGAGGCGCCACTGATCGGGGTGCACTCCCAGTACGTTGAGTCGCCACTCGTTGTCGTCAATGTCGCCGAGTTCCTGTCGTAGACAATTCAGACAAAGAGAGAGAGAGACAGAGACCACAGACAGTCAGACGATGAGCCAAGGAGCCAAGGACTACCCGACAGTCCATCCCACACACCACCACTCAACACAGCATAACACACCACAACACACAACTCAGCAACACACGCACCATGCAGCGCGGCATTGGCTGTCGCAGCGCCTTCATCATACCAGACAACAGCGTATACTGCTCTTGCACCGCGCGACGAAGCTTGTCGTTCTCGAGCTCTCCAAAGCGCCGCTCCTCCGCCTGTTGGTACGCGAGCTGTTTCCATCTCCCAAAGTGTCGGGTCTCCTCTCCGCGCGACTGGCGGAGCACGTGGATGCGGCTCTCGAGCTCCTTGGCTTGTCGTCTCAGCACGAGGATCTCTTCCTTGGCGCTCTTGAAGAAGTTGACGCGCTTGCGGCCCCGCTTCGCACCCGTCGGTTTGGGCTTGTGAAGTGTCGACTGGCTGGTGGTGGCTGGTGGCGATGGCGGCGACAGCTCGTTCGTGGCGTCGTTTGAGTGGCAAGAGTCATCGTCCGCCTCGCTGGTGTCGCTGGCGTCGCATACAGGCTCTCGCTCTACCATGTCTCCTTCAGTCGACACACCAATCGCGACAAGCCACCTGCGATCCATGATGATGCACGAGAAAAAAAAGGAATGACGCGTCCCAATATGAACCGAACGCGCGCAGTGGTTTCGGATTATGCCGAATGCAGAGCACAGTGAACAAATCGACCGATCAAGTGGCGCCCGTCCGGTTGTACGCCGCCCGCCCGCGGATTTGAAAAAGATGGTTCGGATGACGCGTCGCGCGTGCGTGCACGAAGGCGCTTCGGGTCAGTCGTACACTACAGTGATTTGTCCCAATAAGCAAGGGGTTTAACGATTTAGTCGTCAGAGGAATATCAGATTAAACAAGTAGATATAGAGAGAAGGCACCAGCGCCAGATGAATTATAAAAGGTAATAGAGGATACACCCCTTGCCTATTGGGACAAATCACTGTACGATACTGTACGGCGCCGTCGCTTCGGGTGCGTTCCGTGGCGAGTGGCTCGGTGGTCAGTCGCTCCAAAATGTGGAAGGTCTGTCTGTTTGTCTGTCTGTCAGATGGTGCTGCTTGCTCCCACCGTGCGACCTGTTTGCTGGTTGTCGACCCGCGCGGGCCGAGAGCGCAGAGGAACAACACGGCGACTGATGTTGCTTCGTCTCTCCCCCACAGCGCTCGAGTCGAGATAGATGCACGTAGAATCTTCTTGTCCGCTTGCTGTGCTCGCCCTTGCAGCGACGTGCGGTCAGCATGAGACCGGAGCTGCTCACTCGCTCGCACAGCGTTTGTTCAGTGCAAAGCGACCGGTCAGACAGACAACCAAACAACAGTTGGTCGACGCTGACCACATCTCGTCGTCAGACGACAGCCTGCCTTTGCTGGAATGGAGAGAGCATGTATCTCCACGTCAAGCGATGTGGCCAGCCGTCGAACGACAGGCTGTTGCTGCAGCTGCATGCACCTTTCGCCACGCGACTAGACCCGTTTCTTGGACGGACGGATGACGAATCGACGACGCCGCATGGGAACACAACTGTGGTCAAGCAACGTCTCATGAATTCATGTTTGTGTACATATAGTCGATCAATTCAGGCAAAATACTGCACATTACCTTTGTAATTCAGTTTCCTCTGTATAGTTGCTCGTGGAGTGAGCATGTGGTCACATGGCTGTACCCATGTGCCAAGCTGTCAACTCCAATGGAAATGGAATACCCAAAGCACCTGTCTCCAGTCTGTTCGATTGATGCTCGCAGCTGGTGAACAACACGCGTTTGGCCGACAGAGCGAGGGCTGATGGATCAACTGTGACGTTGGAAGAAGGAGAGGTGCTGCCTCGGTGTCGTTCGTTTCGTTTAGCGACGATGACTGCAAGAATGGTGAGTTACACTCTCGACGCTTGCACTCACGCGTGATGCGATACCCTCAATGCGTTGGACGTGCTGCCACAGAGTCGCCAATGACGACTTTACCTCAGCCTCGTGGTTTTGAACCACGTGACGGAGACGCGATGGACTGGTTGTCGCGGCATGCGAATGGTCTTCAGACTTACCAGGGATGCGTATTGTGGTGTGACTGAAAACACGGTCTAGTAGATCGCTCTGATCCGCTTGGATCGCTGCTGGAATCGTGGCCACAAAGCTCAGTCGCATCCTCACTCCACGCCCACCAACATTGGGCTCGAACGCCATCCTTCAATGCGACTCGATTAGTGGCTTGAACCAGACTCTCAACAATCGACAGTGCGTTTATACTAACCACCCGCTCGCGTCGTCACTCTCTGAAGTCGTCTCGTGCTTCACCGATTTCCACATCAGAACGATGCGCTTCGCTTCGACAATGCGATGGATCAGTCGCCAGCTTGATCTTGATGACGCTACGAGTCGTTGATTCGATGCACAAAGCCACAAGTCTTCACATAGTAGCTCTCCACTCTACACAGGGTGCGAAAAGAATTTAAAACGATCTCCAGCGAGCCACTTCAAACGCATAGTCATCTGCCCTACGTACCTGAACTTCTACGCGGAGAGTGTTCTCCCACACAGCGTCCGCGATATCCGCGAAATGCCCCAAGAAACGCCGACACACCACCACCTCAATGTGCTGCGGCTGGTCCAACAGCCCTCGATTCGCCCACTTGTGATGCCGCGTGTCGCGCGCCGCATCCACAAGGCCGCTGCGGATCGCCCACCCAGGGAGACTCGCGTACATGTGCTGCATGATGCGCTTGGCGTTGAGGCGCCACTGATCGGGGTGCACTCCCAGTACGTTGAGTCGCCACTCGCTGTCGTCAATGTCGCCGAGTTCCTGTTGTAGACAATTCAGACAAAGAGAGAGACAGAGACAGAGAGAGAGACACAGAGATAGAGACAGAGACCACACACAGTCAGACGATGAGCCAAGGAGCCAAGGACTACCCGCCAGTCCATCCCACACAACACCACTCAACACAACACAACACAACACACCACTCAGCAACACACGCACCATGCAGCGCGGCATTGGCTGTCGCAGCGCCTTCATCATACCAGACAACAGCGTATACTGCTCTTGCACCGCGCGACGAAGCTTGTCGTTCTCGAGCTCTCCAAAGCGCCGTTCCTCCGCCTGTTGGTACGCGAGCTGTTTCCATTTCCCAAAGTGTCGGGTCTCCTCTCCGCGCGACTGGCGGAGCACGTGGATGCGGCTCTCGAGCTCTTTGGCTTGTCGTCTCAGCACGAGGATCTCTTCCTTGGCGCTCTTGAAGAAGTTGACGCGCTTGCGGCCTCGGCTACACCGCTTCGCGGGCTGCTCAACGCGTAATGCGTCGCTACTTCGCAGCGTTCGATCACCTCCGCCTTCGTGGAGCTTTGCGCGTGTGATGGACGGTGTCTCGCAGCTCGTTGGCTCGTTCTCCTTCACTCCGATCGCCTCCAGCCATCGCTGATTCATCATGATCTCCTAAGTGTCTGCGATCCGTTTGCGACCGAATGAAGAACGCATCGTGCGCACACGCAGCAGCACGTGACATCACTAGTTTTGCCGCACGAAACGATCCAGTGCTGAGGCGTCAGAAGCAGCGGCTGCCACACATTCGCCGGAAAAGGGGGAGGAGCCGTGCTGTAGAGTTGGGCGGGCGGATGGAGGCTTCAGCTTCAGTCTCAGCCGCAGCCTCAGCTGGCGCGGCCATGTGATGTGCCGTGCGCCAAACCAAGCTCCATCTCCACGCGTGTTATGTACGCCACCGTAGTGACGCACAGTGACAGGTGCGTCAGCCACGCACTCGTTGCGTTGCTCTCGTGTTCAACGAACGCAGCACACGCACGTGGCCAAAGCTGGGTCGCTTCAGCGATCGATCATCACACACTATTCCACCACAACCTTAGCTCTCTCTCTCTCTCGCTCGCTCGCTCTCTCTCTCTCTCTCTCCAAAGACACCCCGTCCCTTGAGAACGTACGGCCTCGCGTACTCTCAGTGCGTCCGGAATTTGCATCGTGTCTCGCACAGAACATCGCGCCAAACATAGGATGACAGGGCTTGTGCCGAACGGAGACCGACGGCAGTCTCGTGTTCGACCATTCGATCGCGGCGCGTGGTGAAAAGTGGCGCCACGCCGCCTTGGCACCCGACCGAGATCCAGCCCAGCGCCATGGTGTCGTTCCGGCGTGCGTTCCTGCTGTCGCTCGACCTCGGCACGACGGTGCTCACGCTGCTCACGGGGCTGCGCGAGAACCCCGTATTGACGTACATTTCGGGGCGCTATGACCACGTGCGCTCGCGGCTCGCGCAGCGGCGCATCAACTACAACATCATTCGCGACGAGCACCTCAACATTTCGATGCTGCCAGACCTGCAGCACGTCGCGGCGGCGTACCGCTTCTACGCGGCGCCGTCGCGGCACCCGGGCAACATCGGCACGAACCGCAGCACGTGCCCGAACGTCAACTCGATGAACGCGTCCGTGCTCACGCTCAACTACGACGACTTCTTCGGCAAGGGCGCGCGCCGCGAGCAGATCTACCTACACAGCATCTCGGCGCCGCACTGCCAGGTCATCAACTTCGAACCGTCGTGGTACGCGAGCGAGTGCGTCGCCACGAGGTTCGCGGGCAACACCACGGCGTGCCACGAGTTCATTCTGCACAACTTTGACGCGCTGCTCGAGACGCCGACAATCCACGTCGGCGCGCCCGTGGACTTTGGTGTGCCCGGGGTGCCGTTCCTCAAGTGTCTTGAGCGTCCGCCGCAGCGCTTCCAGTACATGACCGACCTCATCGTGTGGCAGTCGTACTGGGCGGGCGGCAGCTACCACTTCGAGGTGCAGAGCAGTCGCTGCTGGGCGGTGCCGTCCGTGCAGACCGCGGATGCCAAGTGGCGGCTTTTCCAGGCCGCCGCGGCCGACGCGTCGGCCGAAGTCGTGTTCGCCGTCGAGCCACAAAGCTGGATCGCGTTCCTCATCGCGGTCGTCTACGGCGTGTTCTCGATCCTCATGATCCTGCGCGGCATCTTCCTCGCGACGTCCAAGGACAACCGCGTGCAGTACGTGCCGGCCGCCGTGCGGTACCGGCTCTTCGGCGTCGTACCGCTGCCCTTCGTGGCGCTGACCACGCGTTTTCTGCCGACCGCGCAGTCGAATCGACTGCTCATCTGCCGCGGGATCCATCAAATGGCGTCCGATCTGTGGATGAACCACTGGCTGTACATCACGCTGAGCATCCTCGACTCGATGGTGAGCATCCGCACGACGTACATCGCACTCGAGATGGGCACGTGGATGCTCTCGAACAAGCGCAACGTCGAGAACTTTGTGTTTGTCTGCTCGGCGATCACCAAGCTCACGTGGCTCATGTGCCTCGTGCACACCGTATTCCGCTACGTCGTGCGCCTCATCATGCGCGTGCTCGCGACGTCGGCGTGGCTTCGCGACTCGGGCTTCTGCCGCTTCGTGAGCTGGTACGTCGATGCCGTCGCGCTGTTCGTCAACTACGCGGTCTACTCGCTGTTGCTCTGCGTGCTGCTGCTCGCGATCTACCTCGTGCGCGGCGTGCCGACGCTCATGGTGCACCAGCCGTACTACAAGCAGGCCGTGCTCGGCGGCTTCCCGGACGTCGCCAACTTCTGGCAGAACGAGATCATCTGCGACCTCGTCGTGCTGTGCACCGTGCAGCTCGTCGTCGCGCACGTGCTTGGCTCGCTCGCGCTGCTCACCAAGTACCGCGCGGTTACGTTCAACCGCGTGCTGCGACTCATGCAGGACCGCTTCGTGTTTGTCGGCTGGGACGCGTTCGTCGCAATGGAGGCGCTCGGCATCGACCCGGACAACCCCGAGCTGCTGCACGACGACGTCGCGATGACCAACTGCTCGTTCGGCGCGCTGCTGCAGCAGTTGTATCTCTCGGGACCGAGCGGACTCGTCGAGTTTGTCGGCGACGCCGCGTTCAACCGCCGATGGCTCATGTACTCGCAGGACCGGTTCGACGACGAGGACGCGGCCGTCGAGTCGCGGTATTCGCTCGAGGTCGCGCAGGAGATGGGGCTCATCCGAACGACGCGCAAGAACACGCTGTCGCGCATCGACGTCTGGCGCCCAGGACGCATGCGGTCGATCATCAGCATCGGCGACCAACCGCCCACCGGCACGGGCTCTGGCTCAGGCGCGACCGTCGTTGAGCAGATCGAACGAGCTCGATCTATACGCTCCAGCGAGGTGCTGCCCAAGACCGAGACGACGCGCACGAGCCGCATCGTCGTGGAGCGCCGCCGACATTTCTTCCGTCGCAAGTTCCACCTGCACGCCGAGTGGCGCTGGGGGCGGCTGCTGCTAGTGGACTACGAGACAGCACCGGGTCAAGTGCGCAAGGACCCCGACACGTTCGTGAGCGAGTTTGTCGTCACGAGCGCGATCGGATTCCTCGGTGCAGACGATGGCAAAGACCTGTTGACCGCGACCAATCGATTGCAGATATGCTAACAAAGAGAGAAGGAGAGATCGAGAAAGGAACGGCATCTTTGTTCGATTGTATTGTGCCTGCATTAACCAGGTGCCATCGCTTAACACCGTCGTCTATTCCATGCGGGCGCAACCGAGCGCAGCGTCGTCCATAGCATCATCTTCTTTGGGCTTCGACCGGCGAGCGGCCGAAAGGGAACCGTCCCATGCAGACAAGCAGAGAAAGCGAGACGCTTACTCCCAGCTGCTGACACCGGCAGCAGGGGCATCCCAGTTGCTCGGCGCGGCCTCACCCGACCACTCAGCAGCGGCACCCGTCGACCACTCGGCAGCCGGCTCAGCGGCGTAGAGGGCCGGCTCAGCCGGAGCGGCGGCGGCCTCAGCCTCACCCCAGCCAGCGCGGGCCTGGGCCTCGTCCTGGGCACCCGTCTGGGCCTCCTCGGCCTTCTTAAGCTCATCGAGCTCACGGTAGAGGAAGAGGTCGACGGCGACGTCCCACGGGAGGGCGCGCGAGATCGTGCCACGGAGACGGAGCACCTCACGGGCGAGGAGCCAGTAGAGCAGACCGATCGAGAGCTTGCCCTTGTTGTTGGCCGGGATGGCAACATCGACGTACTGGAGCGGCGAGTCCGAGTCGCAGAACGCGATCACCGGCACGTTGACGAAGGCCGACTCACGCACGGGCTGCGCATCCGTGCGCGGGTCCGTGATGATGAGGAGGCGCGGCTCCTTGAACTGCTTCGTGATCTGGTTCGTGAACGTACCAGGCGTGAAGCGGCCGGCAATGTACGAGGCACCCGTGTACTGGGCGAACTTGAACACAGCGCGCTGGCCGTACGGGCGGGCCGAGATGGCGATGACATCAGCCGGGTTCTCGATGGCGACGATCACGCGGGCGGCGAGCATGAGCTTCTCCCACGTCTGGCCGACGTTGATGATGTGGATGCCATCGTTGCGGCGGCGCCAGATGTAGTCCGCCATCTTGGCATCGGCATTGCGCGTGCCGATGTGGACCTGGGCGGCCAACATCATCTTGATATCCTCCTCACGCTGGGTAGCCATGGTTCCTGCTGGTTTCAATTACGTCGGTTCCAAAGAGCGATGAATTGTGATCGCGGCGACCATCGCCCACGGCGACATGCGACCGGCAAACGAGGAGCTCCGCCTCCCGCCTTGCCAGCTCCACCAGCCAACCGATCACCCCGAACCACGACCCAAAAGCCCACGCCCTTGAATCTACTGAGATAACACGAACCCAGCCACCCCCGTCCAAACACCTGTCAAAGATGATCTTCGGACGTGGGTCTTTCTGCCGAACCCGTTTGGCCAGCTCGGCAACAAGCCTGCCACGGGTACAGCAGAGCGTACCCGTGCGGGTCCGACCCGTAAGGGGGAACCCACGAGCCCTGCACCGAGCGAGGTTCACTTATCCGAGGGAGCGAAGTGAGGAGGTTGCCTTGGGTCGGGGACCCCGAACGATCGACGAGCTCAGCTCTTTCCTGCTTTCTTCCGATTCCGATTGTGTCCATGACGATGGCGGAGAACGACGTCGCCCCGAAGACCTCCGAGGCGCCTGCAGCAGCCGCAGCTGTAGCTGCTCCTGTGGAGGCAGATGCCAAGCAGACCGAAGAAGAGACGACGCCTGTGGGCGCCGCTGAAGCGGAAGACAGCGCTGCCAAGGCTGCAGTAGCGGAGAAGGAGAATGTGAAGGAGCAGGAGAAAGACAATGGGAAAACGAAGCAGCCCGTGGTGGCGGAGGGCGACGACGCCAAGCCCGCGCCCAAGAAGCGCGGCCGAAAGCGCAAGGTCGTGGACGAACCGCCTGTCCACGCGGCGACGGAGGCGCCTGCGACTCCTGCGGTGCCTGCTGCCGCTGCTGCTGCTACGCCAGCGACACAAGAGAACGACGATGAGACCGAGTCGGAGGCAGAGACGCAGTCGGCAAAGCGCGCCAAGACGACCGTCACCAAGGGCAAGCGCGGTCGCCCAGCGGGACGCAAGAAGAAGGAAGGTACAGACGCCAAGCTGCTGGAAATGGGAGCGGAGCTGCTTGGGTGGATACTCAATGCGTGTGTGTGTGTGTGTGTGTGTGTGTGTGTGTTCGCTGCAGTCGTCGAGGAGTCGTCGGATGACGACGATGACGCCTTGCTCGAAAAGACAGAGAAGCTGGTGAAGGAGCTGCCGGACGAGATCAAATCCAAGTGCGTGGCATGAACCAACGCTTAGCGGAGACGTGTGTACTGATGTGTATATGCTGATGGCTGTCAGGTTTGGCTCGATCGTGTGGGCCAAGATGGGCGGATACCCTTACTGGCCGGCGCTCATCACGGACCCTCGGCGCCTCGCGGACCCTGGCTTGATGCGAATGGCCACCAACGAGATCACGTCGCGATACCTTGTGCGTTTCTACAAGACCAACAACTTGTACGTGTGAAGATTGAGAGTCCACGACGAGACCCACAGTGTCTGATGAGTGTTACATGTAGCTCCGCGATGCTCTTCAAGAAGGTGGAGGATTGGACGGACACAAAGCACCCGTACAGAGAGGGTTTCCCGACGAAGGACGCCAAGGCGCCCAAGCGACGTGCTGACCTCATGGCCGCAATTGAGCTGGCGGACGTACGTTGCCACTGCGCTGAAACCCGTTGGCGTGGCATTGTCATCTCACATATTTTTTTCTTTCACAAACAGAAAGATATTCATCAACCCATCGAAGAGCGAATGGATGGTTTGCTGAAGGTCGTCAAGCGTGATGAGGAGCCAAAGGAGGCGCCACCGGTCGTTCAAAAGCGCAAGCCTGGTCGACCGCTGGGCTCCAAGAACAAGCCCAAGGTACCTCCGGTGCCAGGAGCAGAGCCCGCTGAACCTCCAAAGAAACCGGGCCGTCGTGGCCGTAAGAAGAAGGAAGAGACCGAAGCGGCGGCGGAGGCATCTGCTGCGAAGTCACAGGAACCCGAGGCCACTGAGGCACCGGCTGAAGAAGAAGAGCCTGAGGCTGCGGCGCCTGCGCTCAGCAAAGAAGAGATCAAGGCGAAGGTGGCGAGCAAGAAGGCGCCATCCAAGAAGAAGGCAGCGGTGGACGAAAAGAGCAACGGGGCGGCAGCCGCGAAGAAACCGGCGAAGGCGTCGGCAGCCGCTGCGAAGAGCGACACTGTCTCCAAGACCGACATCGACGCCAAGCGCAAGAAGGAGATCGAGCTCGTGGTTCCTCGCAAGTCAGTCAAGTCTTCGGATCTCCGAGAGGCAACGGAGGAGGCGACGCGCAAGCAGTTGACAGGAGGCAAGAGCAAGGAGAAGCACAAGGACAAGATTGAGTACAAGGTCGGAACCATGTCTCAGTTTGCGAAGAAGATGACGCGGCTGAACGCAAACGAGTCGTCGAAGAACAATGACGAGCTCATTGAAATGCTCACGCAGCTCTTTGAGGAGAAGATTGTGTACCGCTCGGATGTGGAGCACTCGGGTCTCGCGGCGATCATTGCGATTCTGCGGAAGGCGACGAACCCGACTGTTGCTCAAACCGCCAGTGCCGTGCGCCGGCACATGATGAAGGTGCTGAAAGATGACAGTGTCGTTGAGGCGCCGCCGAAGAAGCACAAGGCCGAGTCGACGCCTGAGGGAGACGCAATGCCCTCGAAGAAAGCAAAGACAGAGCCCACGAATGAAGCAGAGCCCATGCCCGCTTCACCAACGAGTGCAGCCACGACACCGGAGGAGTCCGAGAAGAAGGCTGCGGCACCCACTGAACCTGCGAAGACGGAGGAACCTGCCCCTGTGGCGGCGGCCGAGTCTAAGCCTGACGAAGATACGAAGGTGAAAGAGGTCGAGGCACCGGGAAAGGGGACTGCTGATGAGCCTATGAAGCCATCCGATGCAGTGGAGAAGGAGAACACACCAGTCGTCAGCTCGACCGGTGCGGAATCCCCCTCGAAAGACGAGGCAGCGTTGCCGACCGAGACAAAGCCAATTGATTCGACGCCTCGACCAGACCCCTCGACAGACAAAGCCAGAATGAACTGTATTGACATGCTGGGCAAGGCACTCGAGCCAAACGGTTCGAAAAACGTGGAGATTGCGACTCAAATCGAGGTTTGTAGCCATGGCCAGCATTGACACTTGAATGTCGGTGGCTCACCTGTTGATATGATCGTCGATTATCAGGAGCAACTGTTTGATCGTTTCAAGGAGAGCAACGCCGAGTACATCAGCTTCGCCCGCAAGATTACGTTCACACTGAAGCGCAACGCCAGGATCCGAGACCGACTCTTTAACGGCTCGCTGCACGCTCTGGAGCTGGCGTACGCGTCCGACGCGGTACGTTTTTTTCACCCATCCACGCGGTCGCTGGGGACTTGTAGAACCTAAAACAATGTTGTTGTGTGCTTGCAGCTGCTGAAGGAGATGTGATCAACAACACTGTGCTGCACAAAACAAAAACAAAAGAGAACAAACAAACAAAAAAAAAAACAGAGAGAGAGCCAAACAGGGAGCAGAGACTGTGGACAAATGCGTCGTGTGCGTGCGTAACTGTACTCATCGTCGTCAGGGGAAACAAACCAACACCATTGTAATACGTGTACATCGCATCGATCATGGTCCATGCCTGCTGGAAGTGTCAGTCAGAACCAGCTCCCTCGTTTCAGTGATATCCGTTCGTGAGCAGCTCCCCCGTGCGACTGACATGCGCTCCACTGTATCACTTCACCATCAGACCAAGATCACGTGTGCTTCCGCAATCATGGCGAAGGCTGTCTTGTACCTGTCGCAGGAGCTCGAGAGCGCGTTCGCCGACGCGCAAAGCGGCAAGATCCGCTTCGTGACCTCGCGCATCGTCGGCGAGCAGCTCACGCTCGCGGGCGTCGGCGTCGCGACGTCGGACGTGCGCCACGACGTGTCGACGCTGAGTGCCGAGCACCTCGGCGACGGCCGCGACGCGCTCTTCGCGCTCTTCTGCCTCGACGTGAACGTGCCGGCGCTGCGCTGGGTGCTGCTGGCGTTCGTGCCGGACAGCGCGAGCGTGCGCGACAAGATGCTCTACTCGTCGTCGCGCGACGCGCTCAAGAAGCAGCTCGGACTCAACTACTTTGTCGGCGAGCTCCACGCGACGGAACTGGTGAGCAACGGCGATGGGATCCACAGGCAGCAGCAACGTCTTATGGGATCCGTTGTTGCTGTCGAGATAGAGCGAGGTGACGCTCGAGAGCTTCCAGGAGGCCAAGAAGCGGCAGACCGCTGACGCACCGCTGTCCGAGACTGAGCGGCTGCTGAAGGAGACGGCGCTGCTCGAGCGCGACACGAACGTGCGGTCGACCGCCATGGGCGTCATCCCGTTCCGCATCTCGCAGAACCTGCGCGACAAGCTGGCGCTTTTCAAGGACGGCAAGTTCGACTGGATCGCGATGGTGCGTCTGCCCTATTGTCCACACAACCACTTGCTCTCTCACTCTCTCTCTCTCTCTCACTTGCTATCTGTACTGCATGCGCTCAACAGAAACTCAACACGGACGACGAAAGCGTCGACGTCGTCAAGAGCCTCGAGAAGGTCGAGCTCGTCGATGTGCACGACGCGATCGACCACAAGACGCCGAGCTTTGTGGCGTACCGCTATCGCTCCGTGACCGCCACCGTCCTCGGTACCGTCTTCGTTTCACTCTAAACTCTATCGATCTCCCGAAACACTCATCGACACTCCCTTGCTCGCAGTGTTTCTCTACGTTTGTCCCGAGGACGCACCGATCCGCCTCAAGATGGTGTACTCGACCGCGAAAGCGACGATCCTCGCGACCACAAGCGAGCTCGGCATCGAGTTTGTCAAGACCGTTGAGGTCAACAACCCGCATACCGTCGTCGACGATGTCCGCGCGGAGCTCGCGCCCCCGAAGGCGGACGACGACGCTGCTCGCACGCGCGAGTTCTCGCGTCCGGCGGCGCCTGGTCGTGGCCGCGGCCGCGGACCTGCGCGTCCTCGTGGACCTCCGCCGGCGCCGACACAGTAGAAGGAGCGCCCACGGATATAACGAAAACGCGATGACGCGATGGCGTGGCGCTCAAGTTTTGAAGGCAAACAAACGAATGCAATCTCTGTGTCTACGATACGACGGATGCTGTGGAAAGAAAACGCGAGGAGATTGGGTGGGCTAGATAGGACCCTCCTTTCTCTCGCTTCTCGGCTCTTTCTGGCGGACGCGCACTTATCTCTTTCCCTTCTTCTTTCCCTTCTTCTTGTTGCTACCCGACGACGAGGACGCGCCCGCACCTCCAGCGCTGCTCGCGTTTGCAGCAGCCGCTGCCTCTGCGGCCGCTTTCTCCAGCCGCGTCTTGCGCGACTGCAGCTTGGGAATGAGCTCCGCCATCTTGAGCATCAGTTGTTTGCCTACAGAGACGCCATGAGGTCAGTCCGTTCAGACGCAGTCCGACAAACTGGCGTCGTCGCTTACGGTTCTGGATCTCGGGGTTCTCAAACGAGCCGTCGTCCTTGAGCAGTCGCACGCGGATGCGACCTGGCACCATCCAATCGCGCGCATACTTCTTCCCGAGCTGCGTGGTCATGCATCATGATGCGAGTGAGTTCCTCTGTAGACGCGTTTTTCCAAATGGACCCGCGTGAACGCGTTTACCTCGAGCACGTGCGGCAGGTTCAGGTAGACGCAGACCTCGCTCATCTCTTCCGCGAGCGGGTCCTCGCACGACACGTCCTTGGGGATCCGTCGGCCCTGCTGCACCGTCTTCTTCGAGTTGATATAGTTGGGGTAGAACATGAAGAAGCGCTCGGTCGAAGCGCCCTCTGGCAGACCGTGGTAGATCATCTTGGGCACTATCGGCATGGGCGGCGTCATTCCAGGCATGCCAGGCATACCAGGCATACCAGGCATGCCAGGCATGCCAGGCATTCCAGGCATACCAGGCATACCGGGCATACCAGGCATTCCGGGCATGCCGCCCGCGCCGCCCATGCCCATCTTCTGCATCATCTCCATCATCTGACCCATGTCGGGCATGCCGCCGCCACCGCCGAGCGCGCCCATGAGGTCACCGGGAAAGTTGGGTAGCGGGCGCGTGCGGCCGGCGCCTGCGCGTCCTGCCGGCTGCGCCACGGGAATGGCGTTGGAGTCGTAGCGCTCGCCCGCGACGTTGGGCTTCTCGCGTCCCTTGCGTGACATTGTGGAGTGCTCGCTCGTGATCTCGATTCAATGCACGCGCAGTCAACTAACGGCTTGGCGGCGCCACGATGACAGCGGCGAGGAGGTCCGATGAACCAAGAGGAGTAGCACTGTGAAGCCTGTGGAATAGGATATCGAGACGAGGTTACACTCATGATCACAGGTAACTGTAACCGGGGAGTGAATGTCGACATCTACGGAATGTATGTATGCACATGTGGAGAGCTGCTTGCTGCCTTGAGACTACTGCGGTGTCGCCGAGACGAGCGCGCCCGTGATGATGTTGCCGTTGAGCAGCACGAGGTTGTCGGGGCAGAGATAGCCGTTGAGGTTCGCGCGGCCGCAAAAGTCGCTCTTGAGGCCCTCCGTGTTGGTCGTGTAGACGCGCACAAAGTACGGCTTGCCCGAGTTGAGCCCCGTGAGCAGCGCCGACACCGTGGCGACGCTCGTCGTGAGCGCGTTCGTAAAGTCGCTGCTGTCCGACCACTCGACTACGTACCGCTCCAAGCTGGAGCCGCCAAAGACGACGTCCAGTCCCACGAAGATCGGGCACGACAGCGGCACAAGCTGTGTGCCTGCGCATGGGATGCCATGCGCGGGAATGCGCGGCTGCTGCCACGTGACGAGGATCTCGCCTGCGTTGGCTGTCGCCGTGGCCTGCAGCGAATGCGGTTTGCCAGGACGTGTGTTGGCCGGCACCAGCGAGATTGGACTCGTGGTCTGGGGAGTTCCGACGCCGCCCGAGTTCATCGCGAAGACGCGTACGTAGTAGACGGTGCCAGGCGTGAGCAACGTGATCGTGTACGAGCGCTGCGTGACGTCCGTGATCGTTGCCTTCGTGGCAGTCGCACCGATCGAGTCGAAGCCTGCTGAGATGTCCCACTGGACCGTGTACCCCGAGATCGCGTCGCCTCCATTGTCGTCGGGGTCGTTCCATTGCACCGTGAGCATCGTCGACGACGTGACGCCCATCGTGACCTTGGTCGGCGCGCTGGGCGTCGTGTACGGATTGAGTGACGCGGGGGACGAGATCTGAAAGCCTCCGAACCCCTGCGAGTTGCGCGCCTTCACCCGCACGAAGTAGAACGTCCCCTTGACCAGATTCGAGATTACACGGGAAAATGGCGCGCCACCGCTGAGCAGCACAACAGATCCATTCTGCACGTTTGTGAACGCGTTGTCGGTCGCCCATTCCACTAGATATTCCACGATCGTGTCGCCGCCATCGTCGTCTGGTGGACTGAAGAGCACACGCAGCTCTGAGACCGTCAGCACCTGCAGTGTGACGCCCGTCGGACGACCAGGAACGACCATGGGCTTCTGTGGACTCGGCGCGTTCGCTGGCAGACTGAAACCGACTTTGTTGTACGCGAACACGCGCACATTGTAGAGCTGCCCCTTGTTCAGCGCACCGCCAGACGGAATCACTTGACTGCCCGTGCACGGAGGGTTTCTCACGCCCGCGACGAGCTTTGTTGTCGTGATCTGGTACGTGCCGCCGCCACAGACGTTGTCGTCGCAAGTCAGCGCGTTCGTTCCCGTCGCTGCCAGGACAAAGTCATCGCCAAGGTCATTGAACGTGATCGTCCACGAGTAGCCGCCATCACCCGCGGCGCCCGTCGTTCGCACGACCTTGACAGAGTCGATCGTCGATAGGTACTCGAGTTTCGACTGTAGTGATCCGGACAACTCGCGCCGAGAGAACGGGAATGTGGCCTGCGATGCGCAGACGTCCGTGCAGCCTTGACAGTCTGTGCAAAAGACCTTGGAGTTGGCAGGCGCACCGTCTCCGATCTCTTCTGCGGCTGTCGCGACCGCGTTCCAAGGGATTGGTTCTGTCGTGAGCACTTGGTTCTGCCTTGTGATCACCAACCGGAAAAAGCCATTTGCAATGGGCTTCCCGGTGCCGCCGACGCGGGACGTATCGACTCTCCACACAGCACTCACCGGTGAAGACGGACACCAGAAATCGATCTGACCGCGATTCTTGAACAGTGGTGACGGGTCGTACTGCACTTGGTACATCCGAATCGCACTGCCACCATCGCTCGGCGGCGCGCCCCACGACGCCAGCAGCTGCGTCGCGACGCCGGGATTAACGTCGACACGCACGTTGCTCGGCGGTGACGGTACCTGCAGCGGAGGCATGATGGTTGCTGGTGCACTCTTGACTCGGAAGCCGAGTCCGAGCGCGTTCTTGGCGGTGACTGCGACCGAGTACGCTTTTCCAGGCTGCAGCCCGTCGATCCGGTATGTCAGCGTGTTGGCGTCGATTGTCTCGTAGAATCCGTACTCGACCGCGGCTTCTCCCGTGACAGCGAGCGCTGCGATGCCAGTGGAGAACGAGCCCCACGTGCCGGGACACGTCACGTCGTCGCCTGGCACGCACAGCACACCGTTGCGGTTGACAGCGTTGTCGCCGTCTTTGACGCCCACGAATGCTGTCGCTGGAGTGATCTTGGAGGCATCGACCGAGAGCGCCGGAATGTTGCCGATGGCCGACTCGAACGTGATCAGCCAGACGCGGCCATTGTCCGATGGGCCCTGCAGTGTCACCGTGACCTTGCCAACAGTTGGCAGCGCCTCGAGCGCGAGCTTGAGTGCGTCTGGCGTGATGGAGGCAGAGAGGTAGTTGGACCACGCCGAGCCCTTGTAGCTCAGTCGGAAGTAGCCTCCCACCGCTGTCGTCGGGTGCGACGTGACTAGCACCTGGACCTCTCGTTTTCCAGGGAAGTCGACCTGAGGAACGGAGATACCGGTCTGCGCCTCGAACACGCGGCCGCTGACGTCGACGCCACCAGTGATCGTGTCAAACGCGAGCTGGATCACAGGCAAATTACCATCGTTTGGACTTGTGTTCGGCAGCGCGGCGCCAGCGCTTCCGACAAAGGTCACGCGCCACTGAAAGCCCTGGTTGATGTTCACCGTTGAGCGAGACACCTCGACGTGTTGGATGCGTCGAACGCCGCCAACGACAATGTTCATGAGTGCGCTGCGGAGGTTCTCTGGTGCGATCGTGTACGGCATGCTCCCTGTCTGACCACCGCCAAACGACAAGCGGAATAGCGCCACTGTCGGGGCAGTCGTCCATTTGATCTCGATCACTTGGATCTCGGGACGTGAGTCGGCCGCCCACCATTCGATCTTGTAGCTCGTGATCGGCAGCCCTCCGTTGCTCGCAGGGCTGCGCCACGTGACGGTCGCAGACGTGATCGGAAGCGGGGACTTCGTGACTGTCGACACGCGCACGTCTCGTGGTCCGTCGGGGTTACGCGTTGGCGCCAGTGGGTTCGGCGCCAACATCGCGAGCGAGTCTCCAATCGAGTTACGGATTCGCACTTGCACGAAGTATCGAACGCCGGTCTGCAGCCCCTGGATGTAATAGATGCGTGGCCCGTTGGGGAATAATGCCGGAATGTCGGGACCCGACGCATCCACGACCGTAGGCGCTTGCTTGGTCGCTGAGTCGAACGTCGAGACCGTATCGACGTCGATCCAAAAGTGCGTGATCGCAAGTCCGTTTTGTCCCTTGCCGTCGCGCGATGGTGGTTGGATTTGCACCTCCAAGGACGTGCCTGAAAACGGATACAAGTAGACGCTCACCGGCGGATCTGGCACCTTGTCGGCCGTCTTGGCCGAGTACGTGGTGCTCCAC
Source organism: Pythium insidiosum (assembly GCA_022836835.1). Lineage (NCBI taxonomy): Eukaryota > Oomycota > Peronosporomycetes > Pythiales > Pythiaceae > Pythium > Pythium insidiosum. Next base: position 923,657 of record JAKVDI010000006.1, read on the forward strand.
TTGCGGTTGTCCGGCGGGTTTCCGTCCAGCGCGATCTGTTGCACGGGCACCGAGTTGACGGCCGCGACGCGCACGTAGTATGTCGTGCCAAGCGTCAGCCCCGTGATGAGGTAGCGGAACGGCGGTGATCCTTGGACTGTCAGCCCCGAGAGCACTGCCGGCGGGAACGTGTAGTAGTAGAGCGCATACGTCTGCGCAGCAAAGTTGTTGCAGTTGTGGCCATTTGTGACGTCGATCCGCGTTGCCGACACGATAACCGCGACCTCCAAGATGCACGCGTCGTCTGCGATCGTAAACCGTGTGCCGACAACCACCTTTGCAGCCAGGGACTCGGTCACAGTGAGCGAGTTGATCTTGAGCGCCGTTGCACAGGCGGTACAGATCGCGAGGCCATGCTTGAAGTCGTTCCGCACGTCCCACTGCACAATGTAAGACGAGATATCGTTGTTGAAGTTCGGACTCACGTTCGTCGACGCAAGCGCCGGCGGCGCGAAGAATACCTCTAGCTGTGTACCAGAGACGACCGAGAGATCCACGTTCGACGGTGCGTTCGGGACTTGACTCGGCGTCGCCTTGATCGGCGTCCCGATTTGGCCTTTGCCGTTCTCGTTGTAGGCCGCGACCTCGAGGAAATACTCTTGACCCATCGTTAGTTTCTTCGTTGTCTGCGTTGGAAGGTAGTAGCATTTCCTGCACTCCATGCCTCGAATCGTCACGGTGGAATCGCTTGGTAGCAGCCGCGGAAGCTTGGTACGGAGGTATGCAAGTGGCATGCCGACACTCAACAAGTGTATCCGCCAGACGTACCCTCTTGTCGACTCGTACACAGTCATTCGTGTGGCAGTATCGCCGAGGTATCCAATCTCTCGGCCGTTCAGGTCGCCGAGGAACAGCCGAGTCTTGTGCAACGTGCTCATCGTGGACGTATCCGTACGGACTGTGTACCAGGCGCCACCAATGCGAATGGAGTATCCTGGTAACCCGTACGCGCTATGGAAGAAGTCACACGTCTCACCAGCCGAACACGTCACGTAGATCTGCCCTTTCACGACATCAACGAGGCCTGGAAGAGCTTGATATGACGACTCCCTTGCGACTGCAGCGGTCTGCACTGTCGATAAATCTTCCAACGCATACCGCACGTCCGTTGCACTGGACTCAGCGTTGAGCGGCCGCGTGAACTCGCCCTTGTATCCCAGTTGGAAGGTACCGCTCATCCTGTCGTCGACGTCTGCGTAGACGCCGTCGATACTGGAGACCGCGTTAGGTGTGATCACCGTGCCGACAGTCGCCGAGGTGATGACCAAGTTGATGTTGCCATACACACGATCAAAGACGATCGTGATTTGCTCCGGCGCCGCTGCTGCGCACAACACTTGCTGAGCATTGGCACTCAAGACGCGGATGCTGCCTGGTTCGACGGCAAAAAGCGCATGCAGCTGTGTCGCTGTGATTGCTAGCGTTGCGTCAAAAGCGATGGCTTGTGTCGCAGTGCCATACTGGAATGTCACCGTTCCAGCGGTCGCTTGGCACGAGAACACCACCACTTCCTTGCGGAACGCAGTGACTCCTGATCGAATCTCGGCAACTGATGCGACCGTCGTTGGTGCACTCGACGTCAGCATCGGGAGGTTACCAGGCTGGTCCGTGAACGTAATCTGGAAGACGGAAGTCGGACTCAGCGTCCCAGTCGCTGGCGAGACAATGACGGCGCCGACGGACGACATCGCTTGCAACGCCGTCGCAAGATCGACTGATGTCGACGTCCCGACTATGAGGGCCGCCGAGGTGACACCACGGAACGACAGAGTAAACGTCGCACCATTCGCAGCGGCGGCGAGAATCGTCACTTGCTGGACTTCATCGACGAATGGCGTTCGAAGCTGGGACCACGCGAGACTCGGCGCGCCCGTGCTGACCTCCTGGATCCGATAAAGTTGCTCTGGGTCTGTGATCGCGACCTCATTCGGATTCGCTGTAAATGCTGCTGATGTATCCCATCGAATGCCGTACTTGGTGATTGGACTGCCGTTGTCACTGGTCGGTGGGTCCCACGACAGCCAAAGTTGATCGCCGACAGCGTTCGATCCTTTCACGAGCTCCCGCACAAACAGCACAGTCCCGACGCCCGTCAGCAGCGTCGTGTTGCTCGTCAAAAGTGGCACGTTTCCTGGATTTAGCTTGTCGTCGAGGAACGTGATCAACCACGTGAACCCTCCGTCTTGGTCGCGTGCGGACCTCGTGACACTGAGCGGACCCACGACGTCCAGTGCCTCTAGCAATTCCTGCATGGAAGTACCATCGCCTTTCGAGTCTACACGTGTCGCTGGGGCATTCCACGCGATTGGCTTGGTCGCGGAGCTCAGGTACGAAAGCGTGAACGTGCCGCCGACCTGGTTGCCCTTGCGGACTTCCCGTACCGTAATCGCACTGCCAGTTCCCACCAACGATGAAGTCACCAAAAGCGGAGGCACGTCGCCATAGTAGTCGAGGAATGTGATGCTCCATGTGAATCCCATCTGTGGCGACGGACCAACGCGAGACACCTGCACGGTGCCGACCCATGCCATCGCCTCCATCGCGGACTTGACGGCTGCAGCGCTCGCATCGAACGCGATGGGAACCGACGACTCGATCACAAAGCTGCCACTGAGCGCGTTACCGTCCGTCAGCGTCGTCGTCTCACAGCTCGTTCCAGCCGTCGTCGCAAACGTGTTGTCCACGGCGCAGATAAACTGCGGTAGATTGCCCTGTGAGTCTCGAAACGCGACGGTCCACGAGAAACCGCCTTGCTGATCCGCCAGCGAGCGTGTGACGATGACGTCTCCAAACACTGGGAGGCGGTCGAGATCGGCCTCGAGCTGAGCTGCTGTTGCTGTGGCTGCGTCGACGAATGTGTTCGTCTGGCTAAAGCCTCCTGGATCGACCGTGCGAATCGCGACAGTGCCACCGACGCCGTTGGTCGTCAACGCATTGTTCTCTTGTGTTTGAAAGGCATCGCACGGCGTCCACGTCAAGTCATTGACAGCGCCGTACACCAAATTGCCAAAGAAAAAGATGAGATACCGAAAGCCGTTGGGTGCGTTCACAGGGTCCAACGATCGCGTCACGTAGACGCGATCGATGTTGGTCATCGATTGCAGAATGTTTTCCATAGCGCGGACGTCCGTGCCACGCGCCGGCGCGTCAAAGTTGATACACGACGAGCTCACGGGGCCTCCCAAGTGCGTCATCACGAGACGATACGATCCTGCGACCAGCGGTTTGTTCGCCTTCACGATGACCTCTTGCACCGCTGTGTCGGTTCCCATCGCCTGGTCGACGTTTCGATCGACTGTGATCGAGTACGGCACGTTGCCATCCGTGACAAACGGATCACAAGTCGCGCATCCGCTGGTCTTGTCCTTCACGACGATCGCTTCCGTCTCACCGGCGACGACTGTGCCAACAAACGTGATGGAGAAGACGTAACCAAAGCCAAACGCCGACGACGCGTCACCGTCACGCGTCACGACGATATCGCTGGCGTCCACAGCATCCAGCGCCGCCATCGCCGTCGTGACAACGTCTGGCGTAGCGTCCCAGTTGATCTTGACCGTGTCAAACACCGTGCCAAACGGTTTGGACTGACCCGGCGTGGCATCGGCCACATAGCGGACAAAGTTGATCGAGAAGCTGCCGGCAGTGATCGGTCCCTGCGCTGTGATCTTGATGGTTTGAACGGTAGGCACACGGAACGCGATGCGTCCCTTGATGCAGTTGCCGTCAAAGCACGCGTTCGCAGACGCAAACGTGCGGATCGTTTGAACTTCTGCCATGCGCGCCGCTGTCGTCGAGACCTCTTGAATCTCCGTGATATGGGTCGCTCCGATCCGGACTTCCTGCACTTCACGCACGTTCAACGCGTAACCAGCAGCCACGTTCCGAACTGGAGTGGCGATACCGCTGGGAATCGCGGACGCGGTCGATGTGAATGCTCCAATGCCGACATCCGTCGACGCCGCGACGCGGACGTAGTAGTTGATACCAGGCATCAGACTTTGGATCGCATACGAGTTGGATGCTGAGCCACCGACAAAGTTGTCCTGCACCGCGAGACTTCCTCCCGTGAGAGTATCCGTCTTCGATCCAAGTCCCGCGACATCGCCGATCGTAGACTTGAACTTGATCGTCCACAGAAAGCCATTCTCTTTGAAGACCGGTAACTGCGCGTCCGTGGGCAGATACGCCGTCGGGGTTGACGAATCCGAGGCCAGCGCAAGTGGGATCGTGGTACTTGTAAAGGGTGTGATTCGGTTCACGCCCTGCGTGACCGTGGAGACAATCACGTCGCCATTGCCAAAGTTGTTCTTGGATTGGACTGTCATCTCAGCAATGTCGCCTCGGACCGAAAGACCGCTGAAATACACCGAGTACACGTATCCGTTTGGCGCCGCTGCGGCGTCTCGTCGCCGTGTGACTGTGATATCACCAGTCTTTAATCCTGTGCCCGTCAGCGCTGCCTCCAGGTCGACCTCACTCGCGTCCCATTTGATGGCTGTCGTCGTGACTCCAAGCAGCGACAGTGTGTACTGTCCATTTGCAGCGGAGATGTCGTTCTGTGAGTTGGTCACGACGATCTTCTGTACGTCGATTTGCTCGTTGAGCACACGGAACTGTGGTGCAACGTGATACGCGACGTGGGATCCGGGTCGCTCGCCAGCGTACGCAGACGATAGAGCAAACTGTTGCGGGTGCCGTCCACCAGCAGAGAGCTCAGTCACAAGCACTTCAGTCGTCGGGACAGCGACTGGCTCGCACGCGGCATCGTTGCGCACGACCGAGATCAGCGGCGGATTGCCTGACGTGATATCACCGATAAACGTCACTCCGTAGATGTATCCGTTTGGCGCAAGTGTAAGCGATACGTCTCGTGACACCATGACACCAGCGGCGCCGATGGTCGACAAACCATTGAGTGCAGCTTCCAACGCGGACGCGGTCGCATCGTATGCGATGCAGTTCGCTGTCGTCACGCCATTGAACGCCAGCTTGTACTTGAACGCCGGTGCGATCGTGTTTGTCCTATCACGTACGATCAGTTGCTGAATCTCGGGGCTCCCACCAAGCGAGATCATGTCGATCGAGGCCATGCGCACGCTGCCGCCGGTATGTGTCCATCCTGTCTGGCACTGCCCCGTGCCTTCGTACTGCAACGCGAGCAACGGCGCGAACGCAGTCGTGTACGACAAAAAGAAGATGTCGTACACGAAGCCAGCACGACCATTGCGGACCGTCTCAATGATAAGTGCAGGGTCACCACTCGCCACGCTTTGGCACGGCGCTTGGCCGACGTTCAGCAGCTCCAGTTGAGGAACGTCCCCGAGCACTCGCGTGAATCCCCCGATCAGCGGACCACGGAACTCGATCAAGTACTCGTATCCGTATCCCCACACCGATGTACCGTCGCCAAGACGCGTCACGTTAATGTGGCGAACCACGTTCGCCACGTTGCTCAGCTGGTTCAACGCATTCTCGAGGTCGTCCGCGGAGACGCCGTACGCGAGACACGACGTCCAGTCTGTCTTGCCATCCAACGTGAGCGAAAGCTGGAAAAGGGGCGTCGCCGTCTGTGTGACAGCCGAGTTGGACGTCATCCGAAGCCGTTGCACCTCCGACACGGAGACGCCACTGCCGCGGCGCGTCACTAGGACGTTGCCCGTGTTCAGCGTGTTCTCCAATTGCATCTCGAGATCACTGTCTTGAATCCCCCACGACAAACACCCCGTCGACACTCCGTTCGCGCCAAGTTTAAAGTATCCACTTGTGTCGGTCTTGATCAGTCCTCCATCGGATGCCAGCGAGAGCCGCTGCTGAGGGATCTGGCCACCGTGCGTGACCGTCGCAATATCCACCTGAGCGTTCGGGATCGATGTGCAGCCGGTGAAGTCGCTCGTCAGTGCGGCAACGTTCCCCATCACTCCGTTGCCGATGAAATAGATCGAGAAGACGTAGCCCGTTCGAGCAGCACCACCAATGGTGAGTGCTTTCGGCCCTGTTCGAGTGACGCGAATATTCACTTGCTGCGCTGTCACCGTCGCGTCGAGCAGTGCAAGCTGAGCATTGAGTTTGTCGCTCAAAGTGCCCGCGTCTGCGTTGAACGCAAAACAGGTTGGGGTCGTTTGCGACGACCCATGACGCCGTAGCGTTAGCTTGAAGTAACCTCGAACCTCATTCAGATCCCACGACGCCGTCGGCAGCGTGACTGACACGGTCTGGATCTCGTGACCCGAGCGCTGCACGCTGTAAACGAGTCCATCTATTCGCAGTGTCATGGACGGGAAGATCACCTTTGTCACGTCGATCGGCGCAATTACGATCGGAGAAAGCGCAGAGACAACGACCCTCGACGTCGCTGGATCGCCTGTGATCGGGCTGTCGCCATTCGTGCCAGGCAGAATCGTTCCTGTTGTCGGACCAAATCGAACGAGGTCGCCCGGGGCCAGGTACTGTCGAATGTCGTCTGGCGTGTCGAAGTTGATGGTCGCTGCGAGTCCGTCCTTCGAGATCGTCGCGACTGCCTTTGGAATACGCTGCATCACCAAGACGTCCCTTGTGACATCGACTTCGCCAAATAGGTTCATTGCCTCGATGCCCTGCTTCAGTGAGTCAGCGGACGAGGCGTACGGCATTAGTGGCGTCATCTTGCTCGCTGAAGTCAACGCAAACGTTCCCAGGATAGGAGGCGAACCGGGCGAGTTCGTGGTGACATCGACTGACTTGTCGTTCCCTTGCAACGAGCCGAGCGTGACAGAGAGTGGGCCAACGTTGCCGCTTCCTGACGGGAATGTGAGGCCACCGTACTCACCCGTGACCTTGAGAAACCGAACTCGCCAACGGTAGCCTGCCCGGGTGCCGGGTACGTCAACGGGCTGGTCGTCCCAGCCACCGGAGCACGTGGAGTCCAAGCAGCCCGTGTCCTTCGACGGGTACGCAAACTTCTTCACGATGACGCGACCGATCGTGTTCATCTCGTTGAGCTTTCGCTGTAGCCGCTCTTCCGTCTCGTCGAATTGGATCTCTCGAGGCCCAAACGTCGAGCGGAAATCAATGAGGAACGAGCCGCTGAGCCCGACCGATCCCGGCGTGATCTGGGTCACTGTGACTCGGTCGGGCGTAGTCGGATTTGCGAGGAACGTTGTGGTGATGTCTGGGATGTTGCCTGCCCCTGGTGGCGTGTACGTCGGGTTGGAGATGAAGCGCACGCGCCATGAAACCTCGCCGTACTTGCCGTGGATCGTGCGCGTGACGCTCACAGTTCGGCCATTGATCCACACTCCCGTTTCCTTGGACTTGTCTGACGACGCCTCGAGAACTCTTTTGACGAGACTCTCGCCTGCGTTCCACGGAACTCGCATGAAGACGCCCATGGGGTTGTTGGTCATTCCAGCAACCATAGATGCGCAGGACAGCGGGATCACTTCCACGGCTGCAGCCGTGATATCCTTCACAGTGAAAACACAGGCAGTGTGCGTCCCGATGGTAAAGCGATCATTCAAAGCGAGGTGATCTGCAATGTCTTCACTGCCGGCCGCGATGCTCAGGAATTGAACGGGGTTACACGGCGGAGCGGCACCTCCAGGGCACGCAACGGTCAAGAAATAGCGGCTCTCGAAGCCCGGATCCCCCGTCACCTTGAAGGTCGTAAAGTCGCCGCGCAAAATGCGACCGTCTTGCACGACACCTGCGCCGCAATTGCCGAGCCCCGCCTCACAGACCGTGACAAGTGGTGTTGATCCCGACAGACCCGTGCCGTCCGGAACAAAGGGAGGGATGTTGCCTGCTGAGTTGCACAATCGCTGTTGCTGCGGTTGCCCTGCCGGCGTGACGCCCGGCACCAAGTCCTCCAACTGCTCGCACTTGGTCGTGACATCGCGCAAGAACGTAATGGTCCAGGAGTAACCGCCCGTGTTGCGATTGACAGCGCTTCGAGACACCGCGACGTCGCCGATGTTGGCCATGCGCTCCAGGATTTCTTCCAGCGATGAGCCAGTCGCGCCACTTTCGGCTCGTGTCGCCCACGCGTTGTGGGGAATCGGGTCGCTCAATGCGTTCTGGCGCTCAGCCATAAACGGAGCCGCAAGCGCAGACGTCGAGTCTAGTCGGAGCCGGAAGGTTCCCTTGATCGGCCCAACACCGCGCACTGCCTCAGCCGTCGTGCAATCCTCACTTCGGTCGTTTGCGGTCGTCGTCAGACCGTCCTTGATGCATGTAATGCGGTAGTTGTTGGTCCACATCGGTCCAACGTGGCGTCCCCACGCTTTCGAATATCCGGTCTCGGGCCAGACGTCATCCCACTTGGCTCGCGGACCCTTCCAGTTACCGATGATTCCACTCGAGTGATCGTCTGTCGGGTTGACCCACGTCGATGACCTAAACGTAATGAGCCACGTGTAGCTAAGGACTTGATTCGCGGCAGTGATCGCTGGCCCAGTTCGATCTACGAGCACGCTCGAGGGCTTGATCGACGCCAGACTATTCAGCTGCGCCTGCACGGCATCCTTGTCTGCAGAAAACAGAATTGGTCCCGTTGTCTCACCGTTGAACTTTAGCTGGAACGTGCCGCCAAGCTGGTTGCCCTTGACAGTCTCGAACATGCGTGCTTGCACATTCTGTCCGGTGAGCGCTGTGGTGATGGTCAGCATCTCGACATCGCCACCTGTCGCTGGATCCGAGAACGTGATCGTCCACGTGAATCCGCGACTTTGTGTCGCCGCCGAGCGTGTTACTACGACGCTCGGCAACACTCCTGCGAGCTGAGTCCTGAGAAAGTTGGACATGGTCGTGTCAACCACCGTCGTTGTGAGCGAAGTGATATCCGTGTTGGTGCCGATCACACAAGGAATTGTGGTGGCGCCGCGGAACGTGAATGTGATCGAGCCTGCGACCTGGTTACCATGGCGAGAGCCAGCGAACGGGTTGAACGGCGATCCTGCGTCCTCGACGAGTACCGACGGGCCGGCTGCTGCGGGGGCATTTGCATCCGAGTTCACCAGTGCGCTAGTCGCCGACATCTTGGGGATGTTCCAGCCGCGACTTGTAAACTCGATTTGCCATGTATAGCCTCCGGACCACTTGTCCCCCGTCGGCGAGAACACGGAGCGCCGCACGGTGACGGTGCCGAAGACTTGCTCGCCTCCGTTGACGACCGACTCCAATGTTGACTTGAGCAAGGTCTCCGATGCGTCCCACGGAATCGCGGGCGTCGTCACGACCGTGCCGTCCGATTGCTTGGCGAGAGACAGCGTAAATGTCCCAGCGATCATGCTGCCAATCGTCTTCCTCGTCACAGTGCAGACTTTGCCTCCAGATGTGACCTGAATGCTTGTGGCGTCACAGAGAAGCAAGGGGATGCTGCCGGAGCGTTTGCGGAACGTGACGTCGTAGAGAGATCCGACGAACGTGTTTGTGATTGACGACGTGCGGGTGACGGTGACCGAGTCGATGATCGTGTTGAGCAGATTCTGTATGACCGTCGCATCGGAGATCCTGGTTGCCGTTGTCTTCACTGGAATCGTCGTGGAGTACTGCACAGCGCGATACAGTGGCAGCGTAGCGCCCGTGAATGTGCTACACAGCAGCCCGACGTCGTTGGCTTTGACTGTGATAGTCGTCGCCGCCACTGTGTCGACTTCAAACACACAGATACCAGCGATCAGCCGATTACCCTGAACCACGTTTCCCACCATAGACGTCGATGTCGTGAACGCAGTGCCACTGAACGCGGTGACACAAGTGGCGCACAACAGCGCTGCGTTATTTGGCGTACACGCGGTGCTGAACGACGTGATCGCGTACGGATCTGAATACGACTCGCACGTGTGCGTGATGCCGAACATCGAGTTCGGGTCGTTGAACAGCTCGTTGCCCTTGGTCGCCTCAGTCGCCACAGTCGGCACTCCAGCGACGGCGACGTTGTTGTACGTCAGCGAACTATCGACCACGAGACTCGGGACATCGCCCGCCACTTCGTCTCCTGCGAATGTGATCGTGTACGTGTACGCGATATCGGTCGCTGCCGTGCCTGTAGGCACGCTGCGTGTAACTGCGACGCTGTCGATGTTATCGAGCGCCTCCAGTGCTGCCTCGACCGCAGCGGATGCGAGCGTGGAGTCGCTTTGCCGGAGCGTCGCCACAAGATCCGTCGTTCGACGGTACCCAATGGCCCCAGAGCAGTGCGTGCAGATCGTGTTGTCAAACGAGAAGTAGAGCTGACCGCCGATCAGCGTCGTGTCTGCCGCCGCACCTGGAATCCTGATAGTGATCGTCTGCACCTCGTTTTGGCGGACAGCTCCGATTTGAATTGTATGCACCTCAAACACCTGGTCGACTGTGGTGCGAACCGCCTGAATCTCGTTGACATCGTCGCCGTCTAAGCGAAGTTCTTGGACCTCATCGCGATCCGTCGCCGTCGTTGTGACGGTTTGAACTTCATCGACGACCGCAGCATTCGTCGTCTGAACAATTTGGATTTCGTCAGCACCGCTGAACGACGTACGCACGACCTGTACTTCGTTGATGACCTCCACCGTTGCGTCGACAAATTGCTCCTCATTGACGACTGTCGATGCCAGCGTGACACTTTGCATTTCTCGAATAATTGGGATCGTCGCGCTTGAACTTTGGCCGCTCGAGAAATCGTTCTGTTCATCCCATTGAACTTCATAGCTTTTGAGACTCGAGCCACCGTCGTAAAGTGGATTCTGCCATGCTGCGTTGAGCGAAGAGGACGATGCGACCGTGAGCTGGAGGTTACGAGGGACAGTAGGGACTTGATTCGCTGCCAACACCGACGGGGGCTGACTCACTTGTGGGCGTCCAGCTCCTTTTGCGTTGAAACCCGTAACACGGATGCTGTACATCGTGCCTGGAATCAGAACATTCGATCGGACGCCAGTGACAGGATCGTTCCCACCAATGATAAAACTGCGGGTGGTCCCATCGACGAGACCGAACGACGCGGGGGAATCAAATGCATCCGAGTCATCCCACTCGATCATGTACTGCGTGATGGGCAGTCCACCATCGCCTCCGTAGTCTGGACTCTGAGTTGATGATGGCTCCCATTCCACCAATATCGCATAGCTGGAAAGCACGGTGGCGCGCACGTTTCTTGGCTGTCCGGGTGTTCTATCAACGGGAGTAGCAGAGGTAGGCGTCGACGCAGCTGGCTGGCCAGAGCCTTGATCATTGACAGCAGATACTCGGACAAAGTACGTGCCGGCGACCGCAATGGGAATGTTGAAGTAGAATGGTCCCAACTGCTGCGTCGGATCGACACGAAGCTGACCGCTAAAGTCAAACCCGGGCGAGTTTGCGTTCGCAAAGACGGCAGATGTGTCCCACTGAATGCGATACGAAGAGATTGGCGAGCCACCATTGCTGGCCGGAGGCATCCAACGAACCTTCAGCTGACGACTTGACAAAACCATCAGTACGACATTTGTCGGAGGATCCGGCGTCGTACGCGGTGTTTGAACCGGAGGAACGATGTAACCGGCCGGTCCAAAGCCCTCCGAATTGCGAGCTCGGACTCGAATCACGTACGGCTGACCGGTCTTCAGTCCTCCAATGCGAACTCGCGTCGGCCCAGGCATACTCACAATCACAGGGTCTCCAGGAACTTCACCATCACGCTCACAGTAGGTATCTGGCTGGACACCAACATTTGTTCGAGCGGCGGCAATCCGGACGCTTGGACCGTGTAGCTCCGTGCCATCCACACCCAACAGCGATATCTCGCTCTTGACTTCGCTGATAAACGTGATGAGCCAGTTGTAGCCAAAGCCATTGGTCGCTCGTGTGACGTCGACGACTCCTATGGTGATCAGATTTTGAAGCGCGTTCTTCATTCCGTCCGCTGTCACGTTGTAGGGCAACGGAGGCGAGATTTGAGAGAGGCCATTGCTCGCGAATGACACCCTGAAAGTCCCGCTAATCGGCTGAAGTCCCTTCTGAACGACTTCACTGTAGATTCCAGGGTTGTTGCCTGCCCAACTATCGCTGGGTGTGACTGTGAGCAACTCTTGCGGTCCGACATGACCAGCAAGAAACGTAATCGACCACGTGTACCCAAACGCAGTTCGAAAGACTGGGACTGGGACTGTCGTCGTCAGCGCCGAATCGACCGTTATCGTTGTCGCACCGACTGCGATCGCTGCATTTATGACGTACTGCTTCCCGAGAATCCATACAACATCGTTTTGGGAGAGACCAGCGCCATCCAACGTGATCGTTGAGGTCGCAGCGTCGACTTTCAGCGTCGTCGTGCCGTCTCCGATGACCTTCAAGCCTCCAACAACCCGAGTCGATGTCTGACGAGACACATCGACTGTGCCAACACTTGAAAGTCGCTCGAGTCTCTCCTTCACCGAGTTCCTACCGATGGGCGGAGCATTCCACGCGACATTTTCGGTCACTTCTCCCCCAAAACTGAGTTTGAAAAAGCCGCTTAGACTCGCCGAGTCAGCGAAGTTGGTGATGCGCTGAATCTCGGGCATTCCTTTGCTCGCCGAGGTTGTGATCGTTTGCTCCTCGCGAATGCCTTCCGCTCGATACCAGTCAACTTTGTACTGGTCGATCTTGCATCCGCCGTCTGAGGCACCAGGGCTCCACGTGACGTCAAGTGTCCGTCCGTCCGCAACTGTTGCGACAACCGATGCAGGGGCATCCGGATGACCACACGTCACTGCAGATGACATAGGCGACGTCGCTGATCCAAAGCCCTGAGCATTGTACGCCATCGCGTGCATGTAGTAGCGAGTACCAGGTCTCAAACCTGTGATAGTGTAGCGAAATGGATCAGACCCAACGATCTTGTTGGCGACCTGAACTGTTGCCGCGGTACCAACAAGTCCTGAAGCGTCCGCGACCTGGATCATGAACGTATTTCCGGCTCCAACCATCTCTTCGCCACGCAAAAAGGCGAACGTGACAGACCACACGGCGGTATTCAGTGTCTTTTGTCGCCATGTCCGCGACACCTTCAATGAGTAAAGCGTTGTCGTTTCCTGCAATGCTTGCTGCATCTCCCACGCACTCGCATCAACTGAGAGCGTTCGAGTCGTTTGGCCCTCAAACGCCAACACAAACGTTCCGGAAATCGGCGACTTGGCATCCGTGAAGATCTCCTGAACTTCGTGCGTGAAATCTCCAACAGCGAGATCATCAAACCCCTGAACGAGCTCTGTAACACCAATTCGGGGAAAATCACCCGTAAGCAACGTGCCATCAGCGACCAGCAACGCGAGATCTCCCGGTGTATGTTGGAACGTAATCTTCCACGAATACCCCCACGACGCGCGGACACGCGAAATCTTGACAGGGTCATCTGCGATGTCAGCTGTGTCAGTCAGCACAGCGAGCGCGTCGGTCATCTGCGACACGGAGCAATCAAACGGCAGCTGACCAGTCACGCGTCCTCCCCACGCCAACGTAAACGTTCCGCCCATGCCTGCATCGCTTCGGTACGTGGTCAGTACTTGCTGCACCTCCATGCGTCGCTGGATGTTCATCACTCCATAATCCGGGCTGCTGCTGTCGAACGTCGCCGAGGAGTCCCACTCAAGTCTGTACATCGTGATCGGCGAGCCACCAGTATAGAACGGTGGTCGGTAATGCACCGACAGCGTAGTCGTACTGCGATACTCGCCAAGCGAAACACTCGTAGGTGGACTCGGGATGACGGACGACGTGGACGTCTGTGCGCGAAAGCCTGGAGAACTCGGTACCAGCCCGCTCACGCCCTGCGAGCTGATCGCGAACATCCTGAAGACAAAATCGTCATTGCTCTTGAGAATCGGGTAATCGCGCTTGCTCTCAGCCACAGCCGTACCAACACTGTTTTGGCTCGTTCCCATACTGATATCACGAACCAGCACCGCACAATTCGCAGTATTGACTGCAGCTGTGACTTGACCAACAAGCAACGGCAAAGTCGGCGTCGTATACATTCCCCAAAACTCGATCGTGTGGAGAAAACCGTTGTCGTGCACCACGGACGTCACAGTGACACCGTCGATACCATCCAATGACTCGAGGGCTGTTTTGATTGCTGTGCCTGTCGCCGTCCAAGCTATCGGTGTCGTTGTCTCGTCACCAAACGACAGTGTGTACGTTGCGGCGCCGCCAACATCCGTTGCGCTGACTGCCTCGAGCAGTACAGTCTGTTTGGCTGCAGGGTTTCCAACTGTGAAGGTGTGCGCTGGAACTGCCTGTGGGCGACGCGTACCCAACCGAGTCGCAGTGCCTCGCCAGTCATTCTGTGGCACCACGTCGAACGTCAACATGCTGCCAACGTAAGAACGGAACGCTAGTGTCCACCGGTTTCCTGGGGTGATGTAAAAGCCATTCGCCCGCAAGAGATCACCCGAAAAGATGCCATTCACGGGGACGTAGCGCGATGTCACGGGACCTGACACGGTGTACTTGACGAGATCTCCGACGCTGGCACCGTTTGCTCCAGCAACGGGCTGTCGAATCCAAATTGCGTCTCCAACGGACAAAAGTGTTGAGAGATCGCTTGTCGTTCGCAGCCTGTTGTCGTAAAGATATGTTTCTGGCTGAGCTGCAGTCACATCATCCCAAGGAAATGCCGGAGTTGTCGTAATGATGGCTCCGTTCACGGCTTGCACCACAAACTGCTGTCCTCGGATGAAAAACACGTCGCCGACGTTGAGCCCATGTCCCCTTGGCAACTCCATTGTTGTTCCTGTCTTGGTCGCGGTGATCACCCGCATCAAACTCGAGATACTCAGAAATCCAGGGAGATGTCGTGTCTGGCGCGTCATCAGGCCAGCGTTGATCGTGACGGGTCCTGTGGTACCGGCAAAATTGCTTGTCAGCGTCAGATCCACGGGGGTTAGTGACTGAATCCAATAGTTTGCGCCGCCGATGGAGATCTTTTCGCGGATGGCAAGAAACAGTGTTGGGTCAATTGACTGGCCATTGAGCTGCACGTTCGTCAGCACGGCTTGGCCGTTGGTAGCGCTGGCGGTCAAATCAAGCGTGGTGACTCCCATATCGTCGACCGTGCCCAACGCAACGACTGAATCAATCATTCGCAGTTTCTGAAGTTCCTGAACAACCTTTGCATGCGTTGCTTTGTATCCGATGCGCTCTGTTTGGGAGCCAGCAAACGAAAGGCGAAAAGTACCTGAAATGTCGTCCTGCATGGCCTCGGTGAACACTTCAACTGTCGGGTACACACTGATTGTCGCATCTTGACCGGTGAGGTACGCGTGTTTTATGAACAGCGTGTCTTCGCGATCACCCTCGGTCTCGTCTTTCATGAACGTGATGCGCCACGCTTTTCCGTACGCACCGTATTGCGAGACCGTGACGTTTACTTTCCCTGGCGATGTGATTGAGTCTAAAGCCGCGCGCATCACTGAGCTGGTTGTCGTCTGAAACGGTAGAGAGGGCGTCTCCACACCGAGATACGACAATGTAAATGAACCTCCAATCGCGTTGCTTCCGTCTGCAAGAATTGTCTGAATTCCGCGCCGGCCATTCGCGCACACACCATTATACTTCACCGTGTGAATCTTGCTTGTGACTGGTACTGCTGCTGGCTGCCACGCTGTACAAGTTCCACCACCAAAATCAGAGCTAACAATTCGAAGCGTTGGCCATACGCCCGTGGGATATCGACCCCAGAACCGAATACGGTAATCGTGAAAGTCCAAGATGCGAAGTGCTCTCGACTCCCCAGTGAACGATGGACATGGATCAACGCCTGAAGGTGTGGTGACAGCCACAAGTGTATCCCCAGTTGAAGCTGCGGCGGAAACCACGAACTCACACGCATGGCGAGACAGATGATTCGGGTTTCGGCTGACTATCACGATTGTGTTTGCCTTCAATGCGGCTGCTTGAGTGTCGGTTAGCGCGCTCACTGTCAGCTTCCCTTGTACAGATGAGTAGGCAGACACTCTGGATGAAGCAGAGCCTGGTACCAGTAGCACCTTGAAATTCCTCTCCTCCACGACCGTGACCCTCGGAACAAACAGCAGATTATCAAGTGCAGTCTGGATGTCACTCTTTGTCGCTCGAGTACCGAGTCGAATGCATGGAGTGACTTCAGTGCCGAGTTGAAGCTTGAACGTTCCTTGAGTGATTGTGGTCGATGCAAAGAGTTGTATGACTTGATCGGCAGATGGAGCACCGATGCTGTACGATTCACATGTATCGGGATTGTTTCCAATCTCAAACTCCCCACGGTATTGAGCTGGTATAGCGTTACGGATATTGCGAAGTCCAACGGCTACAATCGATGATCCCAACTCGACTGACTGGAGCGTCGATGAGACGCGAAGACCTGGCGAAGTATCTTGAATGATAGGTTGTACGTCGGCGCTGAATGTAATCGTCCATTCGTAGCCAAATGGTCCAAACTCAGATCCAGTCGGATCCACCTTCAGCAACGAACGATCGGCTGTGTAATCTGCAACTCCATGACCAGGTTCAACATCAATACTGGAAGCTCCAATCGCTGGTTGAATTCTCACACGGAATGAATTTCCGGCGCCATCTTGGAGGATCGAGCCAACGACAAGTTGAGCACACTGCACGGCGGTCAGTGTCGTGGTGAGAAGACGATTAAGGTTGGCTTGGAAACTGAGCACTTTGCTTGTTGCAGCGTTTACTAGCACGTAAGGTGATCGACTCACGTCGACAGGGCGAAGCGTGGGTAACGTCGCCATTGCATTCGTCAGCTGACGTGCTGTGGTGTGGATCGACAGCAATGGCGACTCGCTCGAGCCGAACAGGATTTGAAACGTCCCAACGACATCGTTCGGAAGGTAATGTGCGGCAAACAATGTCTTGATCGCCGTCACTCCGAAGGTCGATCCGACCGCAAACTCAAACAAGTACGAGTCGATCGGGACACCATGAGGATCTGGCTCAGCGAAGCGAACACCAAGCTGCGTGCTTGACACCGGCCATACCGACACGAATCGCGTCGGATCAGGAAGACTCGCCACAAATGCGGCAAACGGTAGCACACCACGGCCGTCATTTTGGATTAAATCCGTGCTCGAGCCGTAACCGTTCGCGTTTTGCGCAAAAGCCCGCAGGTAATACTGCTCCGTTGATGACAGACCATTCACAATTGCTTCGTAGGGAGCATCAACCCCTTTCCGCACTTCGTTGACGACGACCTGCACATTTGTTCCAGTCAAGGAAGTCGTATCCACAATGAACAGTGGCTGGTCACCGACGTTGGTCAGAAACGTCACTGTCCATATGAACCCGACGTTGCCGTCTTCTGCCAAATCTTGTCGCGTCACATTCAAACGGCCTACGGTCGGTAAATTCTGAAGCTTGGTTCGCAAGTCAGCAGCAGTGTCGTCCCAGTTGATGATCGCTCCAGCTGACTGAAGAAACGTGTTCCGAAAATTCACCGAAAACGTGCCTCGAACCCCACTATTCGACGCCGCACCACGGAGCGTAATCGTTTGAACTTCGTCAACAGCCCCACTAATCTCTCGTGTGGTGAAAATGGATTGCTGAACAAAGTCGCCTGGGTAGCCGAGAAGATTTCCATTAGCATTGGGTCTGTCCTGACGAAGTGCTGTAGCGACAGTGCACGTCGCGCACGCTGCTCCGTTCACGTCCGTGAGCAGCGTTAATGCTCCAGGAGCTCCTGTCGTTCCGGATAGTTTATCTGCACGAAGACACGGCGACTCAGGGCAGCTGTTACTCATGGTTCGGAGGGACTTGAACGTGACCCTCCACGTGTACGCGTTTGACGCAGTGGGTCCCACCCGAGAAACGTCAACCGCACCAATACCAGGGAGACCACTTAGGGCAGCCTTCACATCCGCGGCATCGGCGTTTGCATCGACGTTTGCTTTTTTGCGCTTGTACGCAGTGACATGCGTCATCGATGCATCCGGCCAAACATCAGACCCGGTTGGCTTGATCTTGGCGATGGACATGGATGTCGCTGTGATGGCGGTGACTTTGAATTCCCTTGAGCCAATCTTGATATGGTCATTGACACCAACCGAACCACGGAAATCACTCGAGGTAGCCACAGATTGCAAGCCTTGAACAACACTAACATCACCCAATGCTGTATCTCGCACAAAAATCGGGACAGCGACCCCGCCAGTGCCACGCACGTGGTATGAATCCAGCGGGAGGTCAGTGTCCGTGAAAGGTGCTGTTAGGTGAACGATGAACTCTTCGTTTCCAATCCTGAGGGCGTCGCCGCGATTGATTCTTCCGACCATTGATGCGGTCGTCGAGGCGACGCGAGATCCTGCCACGACTGTCGCAGTCACTCCCGAGTCCACCCAGCTTCCTTGAAATCCGACGGACAGGTCAAAGCTGCCACCCAGTGCTGTCGAGCCGGATGACTCGGACGTCGTAATCTCCCACACTTCTGGTCGAAACGCCTGAGTGCCCGTCGTGACTTGAGCGCCAGTCAGCGTGAGTACGCGATTCAATGGCTGCGTTGCCTGGCAACCGACTTGATCGCCGACGAGCACCTTGGGTTGCGGACCGCTGACAAGGAATGGTCCGTCAAAGACAATCGTGTAGACATACCCGAACTGTGCGGCGCCGTACGGCGAGCGGGACACACTGACGCTGTCGACATTTACCAGCTCCTCTAGTGCCGTCTCGAACATGATCTCAGTCGCATTCCATGGGATGCACGCCGTCACTCCGATGCCTTGCGCGTTCTCGAACGTGAGCTTGTACGACCCTGCGAGCACTGGGCCACTGGCAGACACCGTAAAGGTCTGAACATGGTTGACTCGTCGAGCCACTTCCACTTTGTAGCCAAGCACGGGCGCGCCATTGTTGCCCTCTGCTTTTCCTCGCACTGGTGGAAGGAACTGAACGCGCAGCGACGTGTCGTCCAATGGCGTCACCAACACCTTGTCCGGCGGACCAGGGACATCCTGCGGAGACACGAGCAGATCGCTGGCGCACACGACGCGAGCTGTGAGCAGCAGGCACGAAACGAGAAGCACTGCGAGCATGACCAATCGATTCGCTGCCATCCGTAGTGGCGATCGTGGCGCGTGCGAGGGCGGCGTTGCTCGCATTGTGACGACACGCGTATCGCTCAAGCTCCAGGCGGCGCTGCAAGTTCAGCAGGAAAGACGATGGCGCCTCTGTCTCGTGCTGGCGGCGCCCAAACGGCGAGGGAACGCGGACTTGGCGCGGGACGGCGGCTCTGCGTCGCTCGGCAACAGGAGGCGACGCGTCGCGTGGCCGTCCGTATCTTCCCCTGCATCATGCCATTGACCGTCAAGTTGCACCTGCGTCAAACGTCGCGTGCCCCACACAGGGTACGGTGTACCCCCCTGTGTGTTTTATACAGTTCTTGCGTTTTCAAAGTAAGAAACATCTCCACGTAATTTACGCAATTAAACCGTAAACTATACTCATTTTTTTTTTCGAACAAATCGCATTCGTTTCTCTCTCCATCTCTCGTCGACACCTTTTCATCTTCCATCTATCTCCACGACACGACGCCGCCGCATGGAGAACTACCACATTCTCGAGCGCATTGGCGAGGGATCGTTCGGCAAAGTGTATCGCGGCCGCCGCAAGTACACTGGACAGGTCGTCGCGCTCAAGTTCGTGTCCAAGCGCGGCCGCAGCGCGCGCGAGCTGCACAACTTGCGCGAAGAGATCAACATTCTTCGGCGGCTGCACCACATCAACATCATCGCGATGCTCGACTCCTTTGAGACCGACGGCGAGTTCTGCATGGTCACCGAGTACGCTCAGGGTGAGCTGTTCCAGGTGCTCGAGGACGACCGGCAACTGCCGGAAAGCGAGATCCGAGCCATCGCGATCCAGTTGCTACAGGCGCTGCATGTGCTGCACAGCAACCGGATTATCCACCGCGACATGAAGCCACAGAACATCCTTATCGGATCCAAGCAGCAGATCAAGCTCGCAGACTTTGGGTTCGCGCGCGCGATCTCGAACGACACAAGTGTGCTCACCTCCATTAAAGGAACGCCGCTGTACATGGCACCCGAGCTCGTGCAAGAACGCCCTTACAATCACACCGCTGACCTGTGGTCTTTAGGGGTGATTCTCTATGAGCTAGCGGTCGGAAAACCCCCGTTTTACACGGATCGCATCGTCACGTTGATCCAGATGATCATTCGCGAGCCCGTACAATATCCATCCACGATGTCAGCCACCTTCAAGAGCTTCCTCGCAGGCCTACTCAACAAAGAGCCCAGCCAGCGTCTTGCTTGGCCAGACGTTCTACACCATCCTTTCGTCGCTGAGACGCCAGACGAAGTCGCAATGCGCCTCAAACACGAGCGAGAGATCCGCGTGTTGCCACGTTTCTTCTCGAGCGAGACACACCAGTCCGTTGATGGTGGAGAACGTCTAAAGCCGAGTATTGAGCGCCTTCGAACCTGCGGAGAGTGGAGAATCTGTGATCCCGAGACAGGTAGACAACTTGATGTCAACGACGTTTCAAACAACCACAAGGAAGAAGAAGCACGCTACGGCACCATGGTCGCACGAGGAGACGTCGCGGCGCCTGCTCCAATACTGCAGAAAGATGATTCCAAGCCAGTCCTGCAAACGAAACTCGAGCTTGATGAAGCAAATCAGCGACTCCAAGCTGCTATAAATGAGTCTCGCACCAATATTCTTGACATGAGTGATGAGTGCGATCACTTGTTCGACATCTGGCTCAAATTGCCGTCAACCTCTGACGCACCCGAGTCCGCGGCCATTGTCACCGGAGTCATGTTGCAGATGTATCGCAATCTCACCGCTGCGATCAAGAGGCCGAATGAAAAGTACGTCAATGGAGTCCTAAGTTGTCGACGAGTGGTGCATCGATTTATCCAAGAACTCTTGAAGCGGGGAATCCCGCATGACCCGAGTCATATCGACCTACTATACCAGTGCGTGCGAACGTGTTCGATGTTCTCAAACTATACCAACAAATTACCAGATGCAACTGAGAACGCTGCGCAACCGTTTGCGTACCGGGATGTGTGTTCATCGGATATTGCTGTGGTTGCTCGACTTCTACAACTCAAAGGCGACATGATGCAGATCGTTCCAGTCATCTGCAAGGCTCTGAAGTGGCTCGGTGCAATGCTTGACCGATCACGAAATCTATCTGAATTTCTTGAAGCAGTGCACCCGTCGGGAGTCATTGAAGCACTGTGTGACATTCTTGCTTCGTCATCTGCAGCCAGGTCTCCAGGTGGCTCGTCAACTGCTGGATTACAAGAAATGGGCACGTACGCACTGTTTGCATTATCAGCGTTTCTCCAACCAGACGGCACGCAATGGGGATATCTCGAGCCGTTTCCCATCATGACGTTACAGTCTTCAGATGAACTGAAGTCAGGCAGATCCAGTCCACCAAGTGATGTGCGCCATTTATACAAGCTTCGTGTCAAAGTGCACGGCGAAGCAACATCCCAGCTACTGCGAACTGGTCTCCACGAACTCTTGTATATGCTAAATGATGAGCTGGGCGCTCGACTGGAGCGAGGTCGAGAGGGATCAGGCGCGGAGGATGACGACAATGAAGACGACGAACCCGAGCAATCCACCATTTCCTGCGGTTTGAAGATTCTGTTGCACGCCTGCCGGTGCTCGTCGCCGTTGTCGAAGAAATTATTGGTGTTGCGTTTGCCTCAACAGCAGCAGCGTCACCGTTACAGCTGTGATGATGTCGTTGCTCTCACAATTGCAATGCTCGAGACCGGATCGCTCCATCCAATCGAGCAGTATTTCGCTATCGAACTCCTCGCTGTGTTGCTTCGACGTCAGGTCTTGACAAAGCCACAGACTTGGGCCTCCGCCAAATCGCTCCTCGCGATCCTTGTGGCCACGGATGATGTTGCATTGCTGAGCATAATATGCACGTTCTTCGCTGATGTTCTGGAGGGTGGACACATTGACCTTACAGCACTCAGTGCGGATGAACAAGCAAATGGGTTACGAGTAGATGCTCAGGATCTTTGGGATCTCTTGGTTCATGGCGTTCTCCACCGGCACATCGCGGATGCAATCTTTCGACTCTTCCAACACGAAAGCTTTGGGATGCTCAGCGCTTCCGAGCGTTCGGACAAGCTCCTGGTGCTGTCATGCTACAACGTTCGAGCGCAAGGTCAAGTGGATGCTGGTGTCGTTCTGCTCCTACGAATTGCGACGAAAGCTATGCAGCATCACACAGTCGGTGGTGCTGAGGCACACTCCAACGCAGCAACAGCAACCATAGCGACTCGCGCATATCGCGCATTCCTTGCATTTTTCAAGCCACAGACGTGGTGGGAGCTGCTGCGACGTCTGGTTGTTTCGTGTGGAGACGATTTGTTATCGCCCTGGGGTCTATTCTGCTTCCTCAAACTCCTACGCATCATTCGCGAAATGCAATCAGGTGACGCGACATGCGAGGTGTACATGAACGAGTATCTCGTGCCGCATCTCGTCCATTTGTTGCACGTGCATCACATCGAGCGTCTCTTTGCGTGGCCGGAGGTGGTTGGAGGTGGAAGCAATGCTGTGAAGGCGTTGCTGCATGCAATTGTCAAGGTGCTGGGAATTCCGTTTATGCATAGTCTGTCTGATGAGCTCCTTGTGGCGACCCAAGAGACGCTTTATGATGCCCAATGTGTCCAACAACTGCTAAATGTGCTTCTCTTCATCTTCTCCACGCGTGAGCTGAAGCTGGAAGCTTCCGTGCTTGAACTACCGATGAGCTTTCTCTCTCGCCTTATCACGAGTTCTGAGCACTTCGGCAATCAATTTGTTCGGGCCGACGGCATGGCGGTGATCAAGGCTTGTGGCATGCTGTCATGCACCGGATCGACGTCGCTCGTTATTGACACCCTGTTAATCGTCAGCCAACTCGCCCGAAGCTCACCAGAGTACTACCATAACATTCTCGATGCAAATTTGTTTCCTGAGCTGAAGAGTCTCGTGGGGCACCCGGAAGCAATGGTTCGGGCGAAAGCGTTGAACTGCATCGGCAACCTCTGTCGTCATTCAACACTGTTTTACAGTTTCCTCGTCTTGCCGTTTGAAAGCGAATACGATCAAGTGACCTCAGGAAGTCCGTCAACCGTGTTAGAAGGTGTGATCCGTGGGCTCTCCGATCCGGACGGATACGTGCGGCGCTTCGCATGCTTCGCTGTTGGGAACGCGGCGTTCCATAATCACGTGCTCTACTCCTCGCTACGATCAGCGATTCCACCACTGATCCGCAACCTTCGGGATCGAGATGAGAAGACACGATCCAATGCCGCAGGAGCGTTGGGCAATCTCGTTCGAAACTCGGACGAGCTGTGCCAGGAGATGTGCCGAAACCAGGCGCCGTTGGCGTTGCTCGAACTCGCTGAGTCGGACTCCGCGGTCGCATTGCGACGCATTGTGTTGTTTTCTTTGGGCAATTTCTGCGCATATCCAGAGTGTCTCGAGTCTATTCTCCGAGTCGTGCCCGATCTCACTGCTCAACTCGAGATGCTGCATGACGCCGTCATGGCTGACGAGGTCTCCAAGAAGAATATTCGTCGCATTCTAGCGAAGGTCAACGACGTTGAGCGAGCCATCGAAATCAACCGGAGAGATCAAATCGGTGAGTCCAAGAAGTCGTTTCAATGAGCCAAAATAGGTGGCCCCTGCTTGTGAGAACGCCCCCCCCCATCACCACCACCACACCACTACTCGCCCCCACCTACGTCCGAATCTCCATCGAAGCCCTCGCCAACCCTCCATCATTGATGCTCCACCTCTCCCAAGGCGACGATATGCCTCCGCCAACGACTACTCGACTCGTAGTCGTAATTCGTATTTCACTCATCGCTATCGCAGCGATAATGAACACGTCCCTGTTGTTTGCGAGTGAGTGGTTATGCTTGCTGTCAAGCATTCACGAGCATTCACCGATAGATGACCTATCAATCCAGCAAACTACAACCACAGCGCACCGCAGTTCCACTTGCGTTCCGGTCTTCGATCATCGCCTCAAGGTAGAGAAAGGCTCACTAGCGGTATGCGCTTGCGGTGCTGATGCTGTTGCTTCTTCATTCAAGTGCGGATGTACAAGGGCGTCCTCCCGAAACCACTCGACTGCCCCGTGGGAATGTACCGAAAGCGAGGATTAACGCTCGGGGAGTGCGAGTTCTGTCCTCGAGGGGTCTACGGCGATCGACCTGGGCTGCTCACGGCAGACTGCACGGCCAAATGCCCCAAGGGCACATACAACGACATGGTCGGAGGCACGAGTATTCTCGCGTGCAAGCCGTGTCCGCCGGGTGTGTATGGCTCATCACCAGGGCTCACGACGAGCTCGTGCACGGGGCCGTGCCCATCGGGTAAATACGGCATGCGCAGCGGCCTCCAGAGTCTCAGCGAGTGCCTCGATTGCCCACCCAACTATCGCGGACCCAATGGTCACCGCGGCGACACGCAGTACGGCAACTACCAGGGTGGATTTCCATGCGACCGCTACATCAAGGGGAACGCCATTCTCAATGGACGGGACAAGGAGATCTCAGACTTCATGGACGCGTTTTACGCCAACCCCCGCCTGCCATTCACCGAACGCAACGACAACACGTGAAGAAGAAGGAGGTGTGAAAGCTCATTCCATTTTCTTTTCATGTCAAACCAGGATCTTGGAGAGCTTCCTGTGAAGTAACGACAAGAACCCAGCCATTGAGTTACTTTTCGCCGTATTACAGTATCTCGGTTGACTTCGAATATTTGCAGCAACTTCAGTACAGTACGGTACACTACAGAACCGTTCGACAGAAGAGGCGAGTGAAGCGCTGGTGTGGGTGTGTCGCTTGCGTCGATCTCTCTCGCGGGAGCACTGTCTCCGACTCGGAGTTCGAGGTGGAGACTCTGCACGTCGCACAGCGATCACAAACGCTTGCGCCATAGTGTTCTCACCCTCAACCAATCACAAGTTGCGATTGGATACACGGCAGATGCGAACCCACGAGACAAGACTCTCACTCTTCCTACGCATGACGCGCGCCAGATCGATCGCGGTTTCGACGACTCGTCATGACGACTGAACCAGACGCGAACGCGAGTAACTGCTACCGGTACATGTGCTTTAAATGAACACGGTTTCGAATGCCCTTCCTGAAGTTGATCCTTCTCCGCGACAATCATCTCTTCCCGTGAACGAACGTTCTTTTCCACAATCTACTGAGATAACATCATGCACCTCATCCAGCTGCTTCGGGCCCCGCGCTGCTTTTCATTTGTTACTTCAATAAAATCTCGAAATTTTTCGTCCTGCTCCGCTGCGCTGCGCGGGTGCGTGTTGTTGTCCTTCGTTGCGTTCTTCGTCCCTTGGACCGACCGACTGATTGACCGTCGGACCGGACGGACACTCTGGCTCCAAACCGCCCACACCAAGTTCTTTCTTCTCTTTCTCGTCGCTTCGCCTCCACTTCCACGGACAAGCAAGCAAGCCACCGCGCGAGCGAGCCACGCGACCTTCCGCCCGTGCGTCCGTCTGCCATCAACCCAGCGCCCGCCCACTGCAGTCTTCGCTGTGGTCTGGTGCACCGCAGCCGCGAGTCCCGCGTCTTCCTCCCTCGCTCCTTCCAGCGGTCTCTCGTTCTCTCTTCGCTCGCTCTCTTCTCTCGTGGTCCCCGGCAGCAGTTGAGTCTGTGCGATGGTCGCGACGCCCGAGATTCCCGTCGACCGCGGGACGAAGCCGAGCCACGCGCACCGCGCGCCGCCGTCCACGAGCAGCAGCAGCGGCGGCAGTCGCAGCAAGCACACGCGCCCGTCGAGTTCGAGCGGCAGCGTCTCGATCGACAATGACGAGCAGGACGACGAGGTCTTCGATAGCCTCCGCAGTGGTCAGTACAACAACGCTGGCTGGCAGTCGTCGTCGACGTCAGCGTTCCGGCCATCCAGCAGCTTCATGGTCGACCAGATGCTCGCCAACTCGCGCGACAGCCTGCTCATGAACCAAGGCGGCAGCAGTACCCACCTGCAGTCGCGGGCGTCCGAGTACGGCAGCGCTGTCATGCGCATGGACGACGGCTACCGCTCGGGCAGCATCCACGAGCGCCACGTGGCCGCCAGTGTCACGGTCGATGGCCTCACGCCGTTGCTGCAGGCCGCGCGCTCGGGCGACCTCGTGCTTCTCAACTCGCTGATCATCCAACCAGGGACCGACATCCTTCGACGCGACCCCGTGTACGGCCAGACGGCGCTGCACTTCGCCATCCGCGGCGGCCATATCGCTATCGTGCAGGCGCTGCTCATGCCGGAGCTTGCGGGGTCGATCATCAACGTCCCCGACAGCCGTCGCAACACAGCGCTACATCTCGCAGCGGCCAAGTCGCGCCGCATGGCCAAGCTGCTGATCGACGCCAACGCAGATGTCAATTTTCTCAACATGCGCAACCAGACCCCGCTTGGCGTGCACATCCTCACAGTGACCAAGGACGACCCGACGATGACCGAGATTCTGCTGCAAGCCAATGCCAACCCGAACGCACCGGTCGACAAGTCCACAGCTTTGCACGTCGCGCTGGACAAGGGGCTGTACCAGATCGCGCAACGTCTCGTCCGTCACGGCGCGCGACTCGACCTCAAGGACGAGCACGGCAAAATGGTGTTCGACAAGGTGGATCCGAATGGGCTTCGAATGCTCTTGAGCAAGGTCACGCATGCGCCTGTGTGGATCGAAGATACGGAGCGGCCAGCCTGTATGGAGTGCCAGAAGAAGTTTGGCTCGCTCGGTGCGCGCCGCCATCACTGCCGATTCTGTGGCCGCCTGCTGTGTGCCAAGTGTGCGTCGTGCCACGTTCTCGGATCGCAACTTCCCTTCCGACAACGCCGAAAGAAGGATCGACAGGAGCCGCACAAAAAGCAACGCGTGTGCCACACATGTTACGAGATTGTCTTGGAAGGCGACGTGAGTGGCAACAACAACAAGAACAACAACAATCACGAGTAGACCGAGAAAACAAAACAGAGAATCTGGAAAAGCAGCTGATGAGTCCTGTCGAATGGGCTCTCACTCTTGCTTTTTTCACCACCCGATCGATGTGTGTCGGGTCCCCCTGCGCTGACAACGTTGGAATGTCAGCAAGGATACACTTCTTCAAAAGCTTTCAGTGTGCGCATGCCTGAGGAAGTACGTTGAGTACTGATGTCCCTAGTCTCTTTTCAATACAACGTATGCCTGTACTACTTCCGATCTCTCACGCAGTTTCTTTCTCGATCTCATCAAGTTGCTGCATGTATCTTCGTGTTCATCACCGTCGGTGATCTTCATGACAATCGGCACCATTTGCCGCAAACCACAAAGGTGCCCCTTGTCCTACAGTTTGAGATCAACGATTTTTGGTTGTGCTGTTCAAACACAGCAACACACGATCACCGCGATCAACATCCTGTATTTGAGTCTACACTAGCTTTATACTGTAGCACCATCAACCATTGACCGCAGCGCAAATACTTCGAGTAGTAGTTTACATCTTGTCGATGGTGGCCATGTGCAGCACGAGGTCGACGAGGCGGTTCGAGTAGCCCCACTCGTTGTCGTACCACGAGACGAGCTTGACAAAGTTGTCGTTGAGCGAGATGCCGGCGTTGGCGTCAAAGATGCTCGAGCGCTTGTCGTGCAGGAAGTCGTTGGAGACGACCTCGTCCTCCGTGTAGCCGAGGATGCCCTTGAGCTCGTTCTCAGACGCCTTCTTGATGGCAGCCTTGATCTGCTCGTACGACGCCGGCTTGGCGAGACGGCACGTGAGGTCGACGACCGACACGTCCGGCGTGGGCACGCGGAACGCCATACCCGTGAGCTTGCCGTTCAGCTCCGGCAGCACCTTGCCGACGGCCTTGGCCGCACCGGTGGACGCCGGGATGATGTTCTGGCCGGCGCCACGACCGGCGCGCCAGTCCTTGCCGCCGCGCGACGGACCGTCGACCGTCAGCTGCGTCGCCGTCGTGGCGTGCACCGTCGTCATGAGACCCTCGACGATGCCAAAGTTGTCGTTGATGACCTTGGCGAGCGGCGCGAGACAGTTGGTCGTGCACGACGCGTTCGACACGACGTTGGCCGAGCCGTCATACTTGGTGTGGTTCACGCCCATCACGTACATCGGCGTGGCATCCTTGGGCGGCGCCGAGATGATCACCTTCTTCGCGCCACCCTGCACGTGCAGCAGCGCCTTCTCCGTCGTCGTGAACACGCCCGTCGACTCACACACGTACGTGGCACCGGCGGTGCCCCACGGGATGCTGGCCGGGTCGCGCTCCGCAAAGATGTGGATCACGTGGCCGTCCACGACGAGCTTGCCGTCCTTGGCCTCGACGGTGCCCGGGTACGGGCCGTGCGTCGAGTCGTACTTGAACAGGTACACCAGGTAGTCGAGGTCCATGAACGGGTCGTTGATGGCGACGACCGTCGTCTCGGGGTTGGCGAGCGCCGCGCGGGCGACGAGACGGCCGATGCGACCGAAGCCGTTGATACCGATCTGGACAACCATGTTGATGATGGGAAAGAGGGGAGGAGGTGGTGGTGGTGCCTGTGTGCTTGTGTGCTGAGAAGCAAAAGCTAGAATGAGAGAAGGACGTCGTCGTGGATGCGAGCCGAAGAGGACGGCGACAGCGATGTGCGCTCATGATGGCTGCATGGAGGCAGCGGCTGCTGACGTGGTCGCAAGGAACTGGGATCTTCAGTCCGACCAACGTCGGTGCAGCGGATTCGTGACGGGTGGCCACTGATGGCGCATGGTGCCTGTGTTTCTCCGCACGCTGCCATCTCTAAGCAGCGAGAAACGGCCACAGCGCCTGCGTATCTTTACAGTCACCTGTTGTCAATGGATCTCCCAAGCAGCAGCCATGGCCAGGTGCCATGGAGTCGCGCGTGGCGTCTCTTGTCGCAGCACACAGTGGCCTGGCTCTGTCGCCCTGTGCCACGTGGCGCGTGTCATCAGCGCGGTGTTGTGGGTGCTTGGAGCGACATGGATTCACGCGAGAACCCAATCCATTCACAGTTCACACAGACAGCGGCAAGCACTGAAGGTTCCTTCGAAGAAGTCATGGAGGTATGTCTAAACGCCGGATGAAGGCTTCACTGCGCCGCAACAGGAGAAAGAAGCCCACGAGAAACCGCCAGTAGTGGGGTCTCAGGTGGGAAGATACCGCAGACAACTGCGTTGCAATGCTCACAGCAAGATGGTCCGTCTTCAATGGGGCATGGTGCTCCAATACTCACCGCAGTCGAAAATGACTAGCACGTACTGGTGGCGCGAGGTATGACTCAATTGGTGTGGGATGACCTTCGCGTCAGCGTTGACAGCCCGCCGCCAACCACGTGGAGATGCTGGTGTGAGGCGCAGCGGGAGTCACACGGATCACAGAATCAAATGCCTCCTAGCGTAGGTTAGACTTCAACGCGTGAGTTTCGCGTCGTCTAGAAAAACAGAGCATTCCCGTCAGCTTAAACAGCGATTGATTCAAAAGCTTGGACTACGTATGGAGTTCGAGGTTGGAAGATGCCATGGCAGACACGTTAGTCTGTCTCGTTCCTAACAAATTCAAACTGCGAGACGTTCTCGTTCTCGTTCAGATTCAGATCAGTTTCGAGGCCGTTCGATCTGGCATGTGCAAACTGAACCACGTCACATCGGCGATCCGAAGGATGTTCTCGACTTTTTCCAGACAAGGAAGTTGTACTCCACTCGATTTGCTTCCAGTGACAGTTGTCCCCCCTTGCCATCACACAGCGAGTACGAGTATTGATAATGATCTGAAGATTATCCGGCCGACGACATCGCGGGCGACGCAGTAAACACTTAGCCCACAGAAATCATGCAATGCAACAAAACTCCGATTCACATCATAAGATTATTTCGTTTGGTATTGGAGTGGGTTTACATGATGGGAAACGTGTCCAACCAACCATGCAACATCCGTCAGGGATGCTGACGCTTGCTCACACACTAGGAACGACAGGCGTTCTCAACGCTGACATGACGGCACATTTACAGCTTGTCGATGGTGGCCATGTGCAGCACGAGGTCGACGAGGCGGTTCGAGTAGCCCCACTCGTTGTCGTACCACGAGACGAGCTTGACAAAGTTGTCGTTGAGCGAGATGCCGGCGTTGGCGTCAAAGATGCTCGAGCGCTTGTCGTGCAGGAAGTCGTTGGAGACGACCTCGTCCTCCGTGTAGCCGAGGATGCCCTTGAGCTCGTTCTCAGACGCCTTCTTGATGGCAGCCTTGATCTGCTCGTACGACGCCGGCTTGGCGAGACGGCACGTGAGGTCGACGACCGACACGTCCGGCGTGGGCACGCGGAACGCCATACCCGTGAGCTTGCCGTTCAGCTCCGGCAGCACCTTGCCGACGGCCTTGGCCGCACCGGTGGACGCCGGGATGATGTTCTGGCCGGCGCCACGACCGGCGCGCCAGTCCTTGCCGCCGCGCGACGGACCGTCGACCGTCAGCTGCGTCGCCGTCGTGGCGTGCACCGTCGTCATGAGACCCTCGACGATGCCAAAGTTGTCGTTGATGACCTTGGCGAGCGGCGCGAGACAGTTGGTCGTGCACGACGCGTTCGACACGACGTTGGCCGAGCCGTCGTACTTGGTGTGGTTCACGCCCATCACGTACATCGGCGTGGCGTCCTTGGGCGGCGCCGAGATGATCACCTTCTTCGCGCCACCCTGCACGTGCAGCAGCGCCTTCTCCGTCGTCGTGAACACGCCCGTCGACTCACACACGTACGTGGCACCGGCGGTGCCCCACGGGATGCTGGCCGGGTCGCGCTCCGCAAAGATGTGGATCACGTGACCGTCCACGACGAGCTTGCCGTCCTTGGCCTCGACGGTGCCCGGGTACGGGCCGTGCGTCGAGTCGTACTTGAACAGGTACACCAGGTAGTCGAGGTCCATGAACGGGTCGTTGATGGCGACGACCGTCGTCTCGGGGTTGGCGAGCGCCGCGCGGGCGACGAGACGGCCGATGCGACCGAAGCCGTTGATACCGATCTGGACAACCATGTTGTTGATGGGAAAGAGGGGAGGTGGAGGAGGTGGTGCTTGTGTGCTGGAAGGCAAAAGCGATTATGACAGTGAGACAGCAAGAGCGCTGTCGCGACGGGGAGGCAACGGCGGAGAACGGGGAGGAGGAGAGGAGGAGGAGGGGAGAGCAGAACGCATCTTGCGCCGACAGTGAAGTTGCGTCAGGTCTCTTGATACCCTTGGAAAACACCTTAGAAGTGAGGTTTAGACGCCGTCATATCCACGCGGACACTGCTACTTTGCAGAAAAACGCAGCAGGCATTTGCTCGCGTTCCTTTATGACGCTAGCGGAGCATGCATGGGACCGCTTGCTATTGTAGTGCATAGAGAGGAAGCGCGAGTGGAATCCCTTAACGTTGGCAGGATGCAGCTTTGGACAAGGTCGAGTGCTTTCGAACAGAATAGCATTGGTCTCGTGCAGAATGGATCTTCCAGTCGTTAGGGTCGGGACGTTGGCTTTAAAAAACCTTATCGGCTGCGTGAACTTCACCAAGCTGCCTCAATTCGGCCACGGTGACAGCGTGAACGTGGCCACTCACGTAAAAATTCCTTCAAAAGGGTATTTACGCATGCAACTGGCCAATCAGATCGTGTCACTTCTGCCCAAAATGACGTCACACAGGAGCTCTCCACACCAAGCACCAAAGTGTGGGTGACACAAGGCGCGTGGCCTCGACAGAGCCAGGACGCAGCACTGGGACACGAGGCCTCCAAGATCAGCGCTTCTGTCGACTCGACTCCATGGCACTCAGCTTGGCTCGCACGCTGGCTCTGCCTCGTTCGCACCTGATCTTTGTCGCGGCTGCATGAGTGATGCCAAGACGTCGATCGCTTCGGCCAGATTATTGATCTAGATACGCGAGTACTGTGCTCGTGCCTTGGTAACGTCGAGCGAAGACAAACAGCAGCCATCTCCACATCAGTGACGAGACCACACCGATCGTTCAAAAGACACGCACCCAGCAAGACGGCACACGTGTCGCGTCGCCGAACAAATCGAATCTTCAGTCACACGAACCAGCCAGAACAAAGTCGACTCCATCTCATTGCTTCTCATTCTAGCTTTTGCTTCTCAGCACACAAGCACACAGGCACACCACCACCACCACCTCCTCCCCTCCTTCCCATCAACAACATGGTTGTCCAGATCGGTATCAACGGCTTCGGTCGCATCGGCCGTCTCGTCGCCCGCGCGGCGCTCGCCAACCCCGAGACGACGGTCGTCGCCATCAACGACCCGTTCATGGACCTCGACTACCTGGTGTACCTGTTCAAGTACGACTCGACGCACGGCCCGTACCCGGGCACCGTCGAGGCCAAGGACGGCAAGCTCGTCGTGGACGGCCACGTGATCCACATCTTTGCGGAGCGCGACCCGGCCAGCATCCCGTGGGGCACCGCCGGTGCCACGTACGTGTGTGAGTCGACGGGCGTGTTCACGACGACGGAGAAGGCGCTGCTGCACGTGCAGGGTGGCGCGAAGAAGGTGATCATCTCGGCGCCGCCCAAGGACGCCACGCCGATGTACGTGATGGGCGTGAACCACACCAAGTACGACGGCTCGGCCAACGTCGTGTCGAACGCGTCGTGCACGACCAACTGTCTCGCGCCGCTCGCCAAGGTCATCAACGACAACTTTGGCATCGTCGAGGGTCTCATGACGACGGTGCACGCCACGACGGCGACGCAGCTGACGGTCGACGGTCCGTCGCGCGGCGGCAAGGACTGGCGCGCCGGTCGTGGCGCCGGCCAGAACATCATCCCGGCGTCCACGGGTGCGGCCAAGGCCGTCGGCAAGGTGCTGCCGGAGCTGAACGGCAAGCTCACGGGTATGGCGTTCCGCGTGCCCACGCCGGACGTGTCGGTCGTCGACCTCACGTGCCGTCTCGCCAAGCCGGCGTCGTACGAGCAGATCAAGGCTGCCATCAAGAAGGCGTCTGAGAACGAGCTCAAGGGCATCCTCGGCTACACGGAGGACGAGGTCGTCTCCAACGACTTCCTGCACGACAAGCGCTCGAGCATCTTTGACGCCAACGCCGGCATCTCGCTCAACGACAACTTTGTCAAGCTCGTCTCGTGGTACGACAACGAGTGGGGCTACTCGAACCGCCTCGTCGACCTCGTGCTGCACATGGCCACCATCGACAAGATGTAAAGATGTAAAGATGTAAACTACTAGCAGCAAGCGATTGCGCATTGTGTGTGGTCTTGGTGTGGAGCTGGTGGATAGGCTTTCCTTTCTGACCGATGGCCGATGGCCGATGACCAATAGATGTATTGTACCCTGTGTTGGAGAACTGAAACACCATCACACGAAATGCCGTCATCCAACGCCAGTGGTCGTGCACACTGGATACGTGCACACTGGATACTCAACATCGTGGTTCATTGCTGGTACTCAAGATCGCGGCTCGTTGCTGGGAACTTTATATTCTCCATCATCAGGATCATCATCATCATCATCATCATCATCATCATCGTCATTATCATCAAGATACTGAAGATCGCCATTCCAGATAGTCCGCCGGCTTCACGATCGATGTCCGGTGCTGCTTTAGTCGTCCTGTCGTCCGCTTGCTACAGACTCGGTGGCCAGGGTTAGTCCCTGTCTAGACGACCACAGTCAGTCAGCCTAACCAAGTGATGCGTGATGCAGTCTGTGTGCGATCGATTGCTCAGTCTTCAGTCCTCGAGGAGAGATGCCGATCGATAGGACGCTCGGTCAGTCCAACCAAACTCTATATAGTAGGAGGCCTATACAGCTATCTCGTACGCATGATGCGCCTAATCGACTTCATCTTCTTCATCATCACCAAACAAACTCTGCTCGCGCCAAGGACATCAGCACCTTTCGCGATCTCTGGCTCTCTGGCTGCCACGTTGGCCTTGGATGATTGGATTGGCAAGGCGATGTCTTGGAGTGCGTCCCGCATCATGACCATTGCCAACCGCTGCTGTTGTGACAGTGCTCTGATCTTCCAGGCACTGGCACTGGTGGACTGGCGTCACTGCCGCACTGATGAACGCTTCTGCTTCTGCTCCTGCTGCTTGGGATCCACAGTCTCAAAAAGATACGCAACCGCTTGCAAATGTAGCCATGTGTGGATCGACCCACCCGAAAAGAAACGCACCTACCCACCCACCCGCTCGCACCCACTCGCACACCAACGTCTCCACTAAGTACGTTAGTCGGGACAGATGACGCACATCCGGCGGCGAGCGAGCCGCTCTTCCTTGCGACCACGTCAGCAGCCGCTGCCTCCATGCAGCCATCATGAGCGCACATCGCTGTCGCCGTCCTCTTCGGCTCGCATCCACGACGACGTCCTTCTCTCATTCTAGCTTTTGCTTCTCAGCACACAAGCACACAGGCACACCACCACCCACCCCACCTCCTCCCCTCCTTCCCATCATCAACATGGTTGTCCAGATCGGTATCAACGGCTTCGGTCGCATCGGCCGTCTCGTCGCCCGCGCGGCGCTCGCCAACCCCGAGACGACGGTCGTCGCCATCAACGACCCGTTCATGGACCTCGACTACCTGGTGTACCTGTTCAAGTACGACTCGACGCACGGCCCGTACCCGGGCACCGTCGAGGCCAAGGACGGCAAGCTCGTCGTGGACGGTCACGTGATCCACATCTTTGCGGAGCGCGACCCGGCCAGCATCCCGTGGGGAACCGCCGGTGCCACGTACGTGTGTGAGTCGACGGGCGTGTTCACGACGACGGAGAAGGCGCTGCTGCACGTGCAGGGTGGCGCGAAGAAGGTGATCATCTCGGCGCCGCCCAAGGACGCCACGCCGATGTACGTGATGGGCGTGAACCACACCAAGTACGACGGCTCGGCCAACGTCGTGTCGAACGCGTCGTGCACGACCAACTGTCTCGCGCCGCTCGCCAAGGTCATCAACGACAACTTTGGCATCGTCGAGGGCCTCATGACGACGGTGCACGCCACGACGGCGACGCAGCTGACGGTCGACGGTCCGTCGCGCGGCGGCAAGGACTGGCGTGCCGGTCGTGGCGCCGGCCAGAACATCATCCCGGCGTCCACGGGTGCGGCCAAGGCCGTCGGCAAGGTGCTGCCGGAGCTGAACGGCAAGCTCACGGGTATGGCGTTCCGCGTGCCCACGCCGGACGTGTCGGTCGTCGACCTCACGTGCCGTCTCGCCAAGCCGGCGTCGTACGAGCAGATCAAGGCTGCCATCAAGAAGGCGTCTGAGAACGAGCTCAAGGGCATCCTCGGCTACACGGAGGACGAGGTCGTCTCCAACGACTTCCTGCACGACAAGCGCTCGAGCATCTTTGACGCCAACGCCGGCATCTCGCTCAACGACAACTTTGTCAAGCTCGTCTCGTGGTACGACAACGAGTGGGGCTACTCGAACCGCCTCGTCGACCTCGTGCTGCACATGGCCACCATCGACAAGATGTAAAGATGTAAAGATGTAAACTACTTGTAGCAAGCGATTGCGCATTGTGGGTGGTCTTGGTGTGGAGCTTGTGGATAGGCTTTCCTTTCTGACCGATGACCGATGACCGATGACCAATAGATGTATTGTACCCTGTGTTGGAGAACTGAAACACCATCACACGAAATGCCGTCATCCAACGCCAGTGGTCGTGCACACTGGATACGTGCACACTGGATACTCAACATCGTGGTTCATTGCTGGTACTCAAGATCGCGGCTCGTTGCTGGGAACTTTATATTCTCCATCATCAGGATCATCATCATCATCATCACCATCATCATCATCGTCATTATCATCAAGATACTGAAGATCGCCATTCCAGATAGTCCGCCGGCTTCACGATCGATGTCCGGTGCTGCTTTAGTCGTCCTGTCGTCCGCTTGCTACAGACTCGGTGGCCAGGGTTAGTCCCTGTCTAGACGACCACAGTCAGTCAGCCTAACCAAGTGATGCGTGATGCAGTCTGTGTGCGATCGATTGCTCAGTCTTCAGTCCTCGAGGAGAGATGCCGATCGATAGGACGCTCGGTCAGTCCAACCAAACTCTATATAGTAGGAGGCCTATACAGCTATCTCGTACGCATGATGCGCCTCATAGTCTTCATCTCCTTCATCATCACCAAACAAACTCTGCTCGCGCCAAGGACATCAGCACCTTTCGCGATCTCTGGCTCTCTGGCTGTCACGTCGGCCTTGGACGATTGGATTGGCAAGGCGATGTCTTGGAGTGCGTCCCGCATCATGACCATTGTCAACAACCGCTGCTGTTGTGACAGTGCTCTGATGTTCCAGGCACTGGTGGACTGGCGTCACTGTCGCACTGATGAACGCTTCTGCTCCTGCTGCTTGGGGATCCACGGTCCCAAAAAGATACGCAACCGCTTGCAAATGTAGCCATGTGTGGACTGACCCACCCGAAAAGAAACGCACCTACCCACCAACGTCTCCACTAAGTACGTTAGTCGGGGCAGGTGACGCACATCAGGCGGCGAGCGAGCCGCTCTTCCTTGCGACCACGTCAGCAGCCGCTGCCTCCATGCAGCCATCATGAGCGCACATCGCTGTCGCCGTCCTCTTCGGCTCGCATCCACGACGACGTCCTTCTCTCATTCTAGCTTTTGCTTCTCAGCACACAAGCACACAGGCACACCACCACCACCACCTCCTCCCCTCCTTCCCATCACCAACATGGTTGTCCAGATCGGTATCAACGGCTTCGGTCGCATCGGCCGTCTCGTCGCCCGCGCGGCGCTCGCCAACCCCGAGACGACGGTCGTCGCCATCAACGACCCGTTCATGGACCTCGACTACCTGGTGTACCTGTTCAAGTACGACTCGACGCACGGCCCGTACCCGGGCACCGTCGAGGCCAAGGACGGCAAGCTCGTCGTGGACGGTCACGTGATCCACATCTTTGCGGAGCGCGACCCGGCCAGCATCCCGTGGGGAACCGCCGGTGCCACGTACGTGTGTGAGTCGACGGGCGTGTTCACGACGACGGAGAAGGCGCTGCTGCACGTGCAGGGTGGCGCGAAGAAGGTGATCATCTCGGCGCCGCCCAAGGACGCCACGCCGATGTACGTGATGGGCGTGAACCACACCAAGTACGACGGCTCGGCCAACGTCGTGTCGAACGCGTCGTGCACGACCAACTGTCTCGCGCCGCTCGCCAAGGTCATCAACGACAACTTTGGCATCGTCGAGGGTCTCATGACGACGGTGCACGCCACGACGGCGACGCAGCTGACGGTCGACGGTCCGTCGCGCGGCGGCAAGGACTGGCGCGCCGGTCGTGGCGCCGGCCAGAACATCATCCCGGCGTCCACCGGTGCGGCCAAGGCCGTCGGCAAGGTGCTGCCGGAGCTGAACGGCAAGCTCACGGGTATGGCATTCCGCGTGCCCACGCCGGACGTGTCGGTCGTCGACCTCACGTGCCGTCTCGCCAAGCCGGCGTCGTACGAGCAGATCAAGGCTGCCATCAAGAAGGCGTCTGAGAACGAGCTCAAGGGCATCCTCGGCTACACGGAGGACGAGGTCGTCTCCAACGACTTCCTGCACGACAAGCGCTCGAGCATCTTTGACGCCAACGCCGGCATCTCGCTCAACGACAACTTTGTCAAGCTCGTCTCGTGGTACGACAACGAGTGGGGCTACTCGAACCGCCTCGTCGACCTCGTGCTGCACATGGCCACCATCGACAAGATGTAAACATGTAAAGATGTAAACTACTTGTAGCAAGCGATTGCGCATTGTGTGTGGTCTTGGTGCGGAGCTGGTGGATAGGCTTTCATTTCTGACCGATGACCGATGGATGACCAGTACATGTATTGTACCCTGTTTGGAGAACAGAAACACCATCACACGCAATGCCGACATCGAACGCCAGTGGTTGTGCACACTGGATACGTGGAGACTGCATACTCAACATCGTGGTCATTGCTGGTACTCAAGATCGTGGCTCGTTGCCGGAACTTAATTCTCATTATCAGGATCATCATCATCATCATCATCATCATCATCATCATCATCAAGATACTGATCGCTATTCCAGATTGTCCGCCTGCTTCACGATCGATGTCCGGTGCTGCTTTAGTCCTATAGTCCGCTTGCTACAGACTCGGTGGCCAGGGTTAGTCGCTGTCTAGACGACCACAGACAGTCAGCCTAACCAAGTGATGCGTGAAGCAGTACGTGAGTGATCGATTGTTTAGTCTTCAGTCGTTGAGGAGAGATGCCGATCGATAGGACGCTTGGTCAGTCCAACCAAACTCTATAATAGGAGGCCTATACAGCTATTTCGTACGCATGATGCGCCTAATAGACTTCATCTTCTTCATCACCGCCAACCAAACTCTGCTCGAGCCAAGGACATCAGCACCTTTCGCGATCTCTGGCTCTCTGGCTGTCACGTCGGCCTTGGACGATTGGATTGGCAAGGCGATGTCTTGGAGTGCGTCCCGCATCATGACCATTGTCAACAACCGCTGCTGTTGTGACAGTGCTCTGATGTTCCAGGCACTGGCACTGGTGGACTGGCGTCACTGCGCACTGATGAACGCTTCTGCTCCTGCTGCTTGGGGATCCACGGTCCCAAAAAGATACGCAACCGCTTGCAAATGTAGCCATGTGTGGATCGACCCACCCGAAAAGAAACGCACCTACCCACCAACCCGCTCGCACACCAACGTCTCCACTAAGTACGTTAGTCGGGGCAGGTGACGCACATCAGGCGGCGAGCGAGCCGCTCTTCCTTGCGACGACGCCAGCAGCCGCTGCCTCCATGCAGCCATCATGAGCGCACATCGCTGTCGCCGTCCTCTTCGGCTCGCATCCACGACGACGTCCTTCTCTCATTCTAGCTTTTGCTTCTCAGCACACAAGCACACAAGCACACAGGCACCACCACCACCTCCTCCCCTCTTTCCCATCATCAACATGGTTGTCCAGATCGGTATCAACGGCTTCGGTCGCATCGGCCGTCTCGTCGCCCGCGCGGCGCTCGCCAACCCCGAGACGACGGTCGTCGCCATGAACGACCCGTTCATGGATCTCGACTACCTGGTGTACCTGTTCAAGTACGACTCGACGCACGGCCCGTACCCGGGCACCGTCGAGGCCAAGGACGGCAAGCTCGTCGTGGACGGTCACGTGATCCACATCTTTGCGGAGCGCGACCCGGCCAGCATCCCGTGGGGAACCGCCGGTGCCACGTACGTGTGTGAGTCGACGGGCGTGTTCACGACGACGGAGAAGGCGCTGCTGCACGTGCAGGGTGGCGCGAAGAAGGTGATCATCTCGGCGCCGCCCAAGGACGCCACGCCGATGTACGTGATGGGCGTGAACCACACCAAGTACGACGGCTCGGCCAACGTCGTGTCGAACGCGTCGTGCACGACCAACTGTCTCGCGCCGCTCGCCAAGGTCATCAACGACAACTTTGGCATCGTCGAGGGCTCATGACGACGGTGCACGCCACGACGGCGACGCAGCTGACGGTCGACGGTCCGTCGCGCGGCGGCAAGGACTGGCGTGCCGGTCGTGGCGCCGGCCAGAACATCATCCCGGCGTCCACCGGTGCGGCCAAGGCCGTCGGCAAGGTGCTGCCGGAGCTGAACGGCAAGCTCACGGGTATGGCGTTCCGCGTGCCCACGCCGGACGTGTCGGTCGTCGACCTCACGTGCCGTCTCGCCAAGCCGGCGTCGTACGAGCAGATCAAGGCTGCCATCAAGAAGGCGTCTGAGAACGAGCTCAAGGGCATCCTCGGCTACACGGAGGACGAGGTCGTCTCCAACGACTTCCTGCACGACAAGCGCTCGAGCATCTTTGACGCCAACGCCGGCATCTCGCTCAACGACAACTTTGTCAAGCTCGTCTCGTGGTACGACAACGAGTGGGGCTACTCGAACCGCCTCGTCGACCTCGTGCTGCACATGGCCACCATCGACAAGATGTAAACATGTAAAGATGTAAACTACTTGTAGCAAGCGATTGCGCATTGTGTGTGGTCTTGGTGCGGAGCTGGTGGATAGGCTTTCATTTCTGACCGATGACCAATGACCAATAGATGTATTGCACCCTGTCAGGAGAACGGAAACACCATCACACGAAATGCCGACATCCAACGCCAGTGGTCGTGCACACTGGATACGTGGAGACTGGATACTCCCGATCGTGGCTCATTGCTGGTACTCAAGATCGTGGCTCGTTGCCGCGAACTTAATTCTTCATTATCAGGATCAACCTCAGGATCATCATCATCATCACCATCATCATCATCAAGATACTCTAGATCGCTATTCCAGATTGTTTGCCTGCTTCACGATCGATGTCCGGTGCTGCTTTAGTCCTATAGTCCGCTTGCTGCAGACTCGGTGGCCAGGGTTAGTCGCTGTCTAGACGACCACAGTCAGTCAGCCTAACCAAGTGATGCGTGAAGCAGTCTGTGTGCGATCGATTGTTTAGTCTTCAGTCGTTGAGGAGAGATGCCGATCGATAGGACGCTCGGTCAGTCCAACCAAACTCTATAACAGGAGGCCTATTCAGCTATCTCGTACGCATGACGCGACTCATAGACTTCATCTCCATCATCATCACCATGCAAACTCTGCTCGCGCCAAGGACATCAGCACCTTTCGCGATCTCTGGCTCTCTGGCTGTCACGTCGGTCTTGGACGATTGGATTGGCAAGGCGATGTCTTGGAGTGCGTCCCGCATCATGACCATTGTCAACAACCGCTGCTGTTGTGACAGTGCTCTGATGTTCCAGGCACTGGTGGACTGACGCCACTGTCGCACTGATGAACGCTTCTGCTCCTGCTGCTTGGGATCCACGGTCCCAAAAAGATACGCAACCGCTTGCAAATGTAGCCATGTGTGGACTGACCCACCCGAAAAGAAACGCACCTACCCACCAACCCGCTCGCACACCAACGTCTCCACTAAGTACGTTAGTCGGGACAGATGACGCACATCCGGCGGCGAGCGAGCCGCTCTTCCTTGCGACCACGTCAGCAGCCGCTGCCTCCATGCAGCCATCATGAGCGCACATCGCTGTCGCCGTCCTCTTCGGCTCGCATCCACGACGACGTCCTCCTCTCATTCTAGCTTTTGCTTCTCAGCACACAAGCACACAGGCACACCACCACCACCACCTCCTCCCTCTCTTCCCATCACCAACATGGTTGTCCAGATCGGTATCAACGGCTTCGGTCGCATCGGCCGTCTCGTCGCCCGCGCGGCGCTCGCCAACCCCGAGACGACGGTCGTCGCCATCAACGACCCGTTCATGGACCTCGACTACCTGGTGTACCTGTTCAAGTACGACTCGACGCACGGCCCGTACCCGGGCACCGTCGAGGCCAAGGACGGCAAGCTCGTCGTGGACGGCCACGTGATCCACATCTTTGCGGAGCGCGACCCGGCCAGCATCCCGTGGGACACCGCCGGTGCCACGTACGTGTGTGAGTCGACGGGCGTGTTCACGACGACGGAGAAGGCGCTGCTGCACGTGCAGGGTGGCGCGAAGAAGGTGATCATCTCGGCGCCGCCCAAGGACGCCACGCCGATGTACGTGATGGGCGTGAACCACACCAAGTACGACGGCTCGGCCAACGTCGTGTCGAACGCGTCGTGCACGACCAACTGTCTCGCGCCGCTCGCCAAGGTCATCAACGACAACTTTGGCATCGTCGAGGGCCATGACGACGGTGCACGCCACGACGGCGACGCAGCTGACGGTCGACGGTCCGTCGCGCGGCGGCAAGGACTGGCGTGCCGGTCGTGGCGCCGGCCAGAACATCATCCCGGCGTCCACGGTGCGGCCAAGGCCGTCGGCAAGGTGCTGCCGGAGCTGAACGGCAAGCTCACGGGTATGGCGTTCCGCGTGCCCACGCCGGACGTGTCGGTCGTCGACCTCACGTGCCGTCTCGCCAAGCCGGCGTCGTACGAGCAGATCAAGGCTGCCATCAAGAAGGCGTCTGAGAACGAGCTCAAGGGCATCCTCGGCTACACGGAGGACGAGGTCGTCTCCAACGACTTCCTGCACGACAAGCGCTCGAGCATCTTTGACGCCAACGCCGGCATCTCGCTCAACGACAACTTTGTCAAGCTCGTCTCGTGGTACGACAACGAGTGGGGCTACTCGAACCGCCTCGTCGACCTCGTGCTGCACATGGCCACCATCGACAAGATGTAAACATGTAAAGATGTACACTACTACTAGTAGCAAGCGATTGCACATTGCGCGTGGTCTTGGTGTGGAGCTGGTGGATAGGCTTTCCTTTCTGACCGATGACCGATGACCAATAGTGTATCTTGCTGTGTAAGCAAACTGCTTACTGCGTCATTGTGTGCGACACCCAGCCTGACGATGGTGAAGACAGTGATGGATGATTAACGATAATGTCCGCTGGCAGCCTAACCTAGTGATGCGTGGTGCGTGGTCCGTGATGCGCGACGCATGAGGCAGTCTATGTCGTATCCTTAGTCCACGAGGAGAGGCACCAATGTCAAAGACGCTGGTCTAAAGTGTCTGCGACGGCCCCACTCTCCTTTGCCAATGTTTCATCGAAAGTGAACGTACTCACTACTGTAGATCTAACACCACTACTAGGATAGATAGCACGTTGATCGTCTTAAAGGTGGGGGATCATTGTCACACCCGAGCTTGTTCGAGTGAGCGGTCTTGCGTTCCTCAGCGTTCGCCAAGGACGCACGGCCACCAGCGAGAACTTCTCGCTGAGAACATCGAGCGACTCGTCGGCATGCGATATCCCACGGTCACGTCGCTGGAAGAGCACTGTGAACGCCATGGACGCTGGCTCGAGGAATAGTCAGTTAGTCACACGCGTGACAACAGCCGCCGCTACCATCATCACCACAACGACGACGACGACGGCGGCGGACGTTGATTGTCCTACGGAACCACGGGCAGCGAAGAACACGACGCCGATGCCGTTCTTCTTTCGACGACTGCGACGCCCCTCGGAACTTTTCCCAGCGCACATCCACCTCGACGTTCCGTGTGGTTCCTCGTCACGTGGCTCGCTCGTGTCCTCTTCCAGGCAGGCACTTCCTCTGACGCTGGCAACGTTTGCCGCGCTTCGACCAAGGTTCGCGTCGTCTTGGGCGCGTGGCTCAAAGATATCAGCCAATCAAATGGACGTACCGGTTTATTTAGGCCAATTGAAACGCCTCCTCTGCGTCCATCGGCGACGGTCTGGCACGGTCGGCTTCAACCGCAGCAAGAACACTTGATCATCGAGCAGCGTCGGCGCAGATCATGTCACGCCGCAGCTCTCGTCGTCGTGGCGCTCGTGAGGACGCGGCAGAGCCTTCCTCTATGGCGGTGGAAAGCGAAGAGCGACCGACCGACAACGGCAGCGGCAGCGGTTGCGGTAGCGGCGCTCGGCCCGCGCAGCGCGTGAGCGCCGACCGAGCGACGTACTTTGCGCGAGGCGAAGCGCCGCCGCCGGCACGCGCCAGCCGATCGGCAGCAGCGTCGACTGCGCGAGAGCAGCCCAAGGAGTCGTGGCCGGGATACTACGCGACGGCGCGCGATCTCGGCGAGCAGCGGCGAGCTGCGCAGGCCGCGCGGCAGCAGGAGCTCGAACGCCGCGCCAAGTCGGGGGCGGCCGCCGACGAGACAGCGGACGCCCTAGATGAGACAGCGCAACGGGTCGTGTGGGTCCCGCGCAAGAAAGCGCGCACCGCTGTGTTGACGCAGGACCGCGTGGTGCCTCGCCTGCAAGAGCTTGCGTTGCGCTGCCTCGCGCAGCACA
The DNA here is from genome assembly GCA_022836835.1 of Pythium insidiosum. NCBI lineage: Eukaryota > Oomycota > Peronosporomycetes > Pythiales > Pythiaceae > Pythium > Pythium insidiosum. The sequence goes on from JAKVDI010000006.1 coordinate 967,479, forward strand.
TTGAGCTGATGCCAACACTCGAGTACATTGACTCGACGGCACGGCATCAGGTCGCGACAGCGGTCGTCAAAGTCCGACGCATGAAACCCTCGGGTACGTTCTCAATGTCTTGTGGCTACGGTCATTGATGGAACTACTGAGCTGCTTCGATGGACAGTGCTGCCGCTGTTCGTTTTTCCCGGCGTCCGCGAGATTGATATTCCAGATTGCTCCAACATCGACGAGTCGACATTTCTCAAGACGCTGCAGGACTGCACGGCGCACGGTCTTTCGCTCACGGTGCTGCGGCTGGGGCTGTGTGGGCGCTGCGTTTCCGACAGTGTGATCCACGAGCTTGGGTGAGTTCGTCGAGCACAGTAGAAACGGTGGCATTTCGAAGCTGAGCCTCTTGGCCGTGACACCTTCCAGGGATTCGCTTCGATCAGTCGAACAGTTGAGCTTGAACGGGTGCTATCGACTGTCAGACAATGGCATTGAAGCCCTCGTTCGACGCTGTGCGCCATCGTTGCAAGCGTTCAGCTTGTCTTGCAACCAGCGGATCACGTCTTCCGCTATTAACTACTTCAGTGAGCTCCAGTTCCTGCACACACTGTCCATTTCAGAGTGCCCGCAGCTCGATGACTCGGCACTTAGTGCGCTGCTCGGCATGAGCACACTTCGAAGCCTAGAGCTGAACCAGATGGAGCGAATCACGGACGACTTCGTTGGTGCACTGACAGCCAAGTTGCCAGATTTGGAGGATTTGTCGCTTGCAAGATGCTCTCAGCTGACCGACGTCGCGATTCGATCGGCCTTGGAAAATTGCCTCAAGCTACGCGTCCTGGATTTGTCCGATATATGCGAGTTGACAGACGAAAGTCTTGAGCCGGTAAGCGACAAAAGCGAAGCGTCTTCGTGAATGCACTCCAACCACGTCTTCTTGCTGCAGATCCGTCGACTTGGACATGGGCTTCGCCGCGTTTCCATCTGCAGGTGCCTCGGATTGACCGATTTGAGTGTCGATCACATCGCTGTTGGGGCCAACACGTACCTTGAATGCCTTGAAATCTCGAGTGTTTCGGTGCGTGCATACTGAGTACTTCATATATTTCCGTCGACTCGTGGCTGGCATAACTTATCTTACGGGGTTCCTTCAGCAATGCACTGATGCTGCCATCAAGTCATTGCAGCAGCACTGCAAGACCAGTCTTTCCGAGTTGAATATTTCGTTCTGTAGGAAGATTACAGAGGACTGTCTTGGTGTTTTCACCGATGAAGCAGAACAACTGAGCCGCTTGGTATTGTGGGGTTGCACTCAGGTAAGGTAGATGCTGGTACGCATGTGACGAACGGGGACATCGAATAACGGCCGTCTCGACGTATTCCAGATCACAGCTCGATTCTTGACGAGTCATTCACGGGATGACCTGATTATCACTGGTCACCCGTTGCTGACTGGCTTGACCGTGAAGTACTAGCGCATCGCGAAGGTCAACTCTTCTGATTTCGTTGGTATTCTGCCTTCAGTCCATGTGTGAACATGTCGACACTTTGATGTTCCAATAGCTTCGTTGGGCTTCCTTGTCCTCCTCCTCATGTCGATCACCAAACAAAGAAGATCACTTGGGACACGGCTAGGGTCGAAGCTGTGGGCCAGCTGTGCATAGAATCCGAAGCGGCGTGTGTGTGACGATGCAGAGGGAATGAGAAATGCTGTGTGCCGTGTCCCAGTTGGTTGGGACGAGATCCTACAAGGATAACAACTCTGGGAACAGGCGACCGCATTACTTCTTGTCTCCAGCGGCATTGAATACCCACCGATACCACGTCTCAGTCCTCCCTGGGAGGATGCACATCAGGGACGTGGAGTGAAGGGTATCTCCGACACTTGACGCGCGAGTGACTCCACGACTGATGATGAGGCATTCGTGTTGCATGTCGCTCATAGTGGTCGTCACATGTGCCATGCATTCTCATCGTCTCCTCGCAGATCAATGCTCCTCGCCGACGGGTCTCGTATTGCACCAAAGAACTTGATGAGCATTTGCCCTCGTGCTGTCGCATGATTACCATGTAGTCCTTCCCATTCAAACCCCACTCAACATCACTTTTCGTTCCGGTGTCCACGGAGAAAGCCTTCTTCTGCCGAAACCATGGACCAGAGGTTCACTCCGTATCAGAGGAAATCCGCCAAGATGTACATCGCATGATGGGTTCTTGATGGAGACGGGAAGATTTTGACTCGATGGAATGATCTGTGTAGCAGGGGTAAAGCCAGTAACTTGAACAGCGACTCATTCGAGCCTTGGACGACAGAGGAGGTGATGAGTTCGCGTTCTTACGACTCAGTGTCATGTCGTTGACGCCCATGTTTCCGTGAAGGATGAACTGCTTCGAAATGCCGTCTACAAACATGGCGGGAAAAAGTGGAAGACGATTGCATCGTTTTTCAAGAAGAAAACGCCGGCACAATGTAACCAGCGATGGAGTGAACTTCAAAATCATGGATCAGCTGTGAAGAAGCCTTGGAGCCCGAGCGAGGACATGAAAATGCTGGAATTGGTGAAGTCGCACGGGCCTGGGAAGTGGGCAGTCATCGCGTCGTACTTGCCCGGTCGAAATGGGAAGCAATGTCGTGAAAGGTATGGAGCATACACCTTGATAGCGTTTAACACCATGGAGACTGATTCGTGTTCATAGATGGCACAATCAACTTAATCCAGCGATCAAAAAGGGTCCTTGGACACCTGAAGAAGATGAAATCATCATGGAGATGCAAGCACGATACGGAAACCGGTGGGCGAAAATCACGGAGAAGCTTCCAGGTCGCACTGATAATGCTGTGAAGAACCATTGGCATTCCTCCATGAAGTCCAAGGTGAGACGTCCATCATCATCGAGAAAACCCAATCAAGCCCATGGAGCGAGGGCCAGCACCAGCTCAAGAAAGCGGTCTGAGATGCCGCCGACAGTTTCACACTCGGAATCTGTCAGCTTCAAGGCGGAGTCAGCGTTGTTGTCTCCCGACTCGGTCGCTATGTGCCCGAGACAACTCGAACACTCCGAATGCATCGAGTTTACGCTTGATTCGCCGGGAGGGTCCGTCTCATATTTCAGCTTGCCACAAGACATGATTGATGAGGTACTGTGCGCCGCAGTGGCATCGGGCCCAACCATGATTCCGGTGAGTCACTCCTCTCATGGGTTTCCGGGTGTTGACAAATGAATTGACTCGAATCGCCAGTACGAAGGCGTTGCAGGAGCGCACGAGCTGGTTTACATCTACGACCGAAAAGAAACGTCCGATCACGATGTGCTTGAAGCATTCATGTCACCGTCGGACGTGGCCGACTGTCCGTTGGACGAGCTTCAGGAGGAGCTGCTCTGGAGGCAGACGCTGTGGCACAGCAGCGTGCTTGGTGGCGTGGACGATGTGCCGATGGCTGCGTTGTCGGACGTACCCGAGGCGATCGACCAGTCTGCCATGGAGGTAACACCACTGTTTGCGGCGTCGACACTGGCGTTGCCTCTGGAAGATGACGACAATCGCGACGCCTTGCTCTCGTCTTCGACTGCAGACGCATCGCTTCTCGATGCGCTGGAAGCGCTGCCGCTGGAAGACAGCTCGTGGTGTCATCCAAGACCGCTGGCGCAACAGGACGGCGACAATAGAGCTGCTGTGCCCGACGCGCATGGCGCGGTGGACAGCAACGCGACGCTGTTCGAGAGCATGGAGTTCTTGGCAGCGACGCTGAGGGTCGAGCCCAGCGGCGGCGTGGTGTGGTGCCCAGCGCCCGAGGATTCGACGCCGGCGTCGCTGGTTCCAGATAACGAGAGCATGTGGAACCCGTTGGAGATGCCGCCCGTGGTTGAAGTTGTGGACGATGGGGACGCGTCCACAGAATCCCGCGACGACCTGGCGGACGTGTGTGGATTGCGGCTGCTCACAATACCGGAGATGAGGTCGACGGCGGACGAGATGGGGACAGCGCCGATGTCATTTCTGGATCTCGTGTGAGGCGCAAGACGTGATCGAGTGTGTATGGTACCATTGTAGTTTGGACGAGATGACAATAAAGTGTGTGCATGTAGTTGGTTGGTTCCGTCACCTGCTCCATGTCGCTGTGCGGGATGCCACATACAGATGCATTCACTAGCGCTCTATTTGGGGTGCGATTGTACTTGCTGTTGAATCTCAAAAGTTAGATATAATCTGCCATGTCGGATTTTATGCATTTACTTCAATAGAGAGCCCCATATGCTGCTTTGATGTGCTTGCAATCGACTGATCACTGCACCACCACCTGAACGACAAAACCATGATCGACCGCAAGTTCCAGCGCCCGCTGCAGCTCTTCTCGTGGGTCGCATGCGGCGCCATGGCGGTGAAGCTCGTGCTGTTCACCGAATACAACTCCCGACGGCCAGGACCCCACGTGTTTTCCGAGGTAAGCGTGTATACCAGCTCCCTGCATTGCGGCGTGGGTCAAGCTCACGTTGAGACGATTTACAGGTGCAGGCGTATGCTGACAAAAAGCTGGACGAGTTCTTTGGCGTGGATGCCATTGCTCAGCAAGCTAGTGGAGACGAGAAGGTTGAGTCCGATCGACCGAATGAATCGTCGTAGTCCGTGCATGCGAGAATCATGGAAGGAGATCAGTGGAGAAAAACACTTAGACAATGCAAGCTACTCAGATAGATGCTCAATCGTCCAACAGCTCAATTGCGGCGGTGCTCACGACAGCGCTGTGTGGAATCTAAAGTGTCTCAACCAAATGACGTCTACTGGGCATCTCCGTCCGACGGCGCCGATTGGTCCTCTGCGGTCGGAGCCTTCGGCTTGAAGACAGCAAACTGTGGTCGCGGCGGTCGTCGTGTCGCTGGCATCGTCGATGCTCGTTGGCCGTACATCGGACGACTGGGTGGAGCCATCATAGCAGACACGGGGTCCTTCTTCATGAGCGCAGCGTGAGCTCGTGACGTGGGCGGCGCCATCAGTGCAGCAAGCGGATCATCAGGAGCACTGCCGGCCATCGATCCAGGTGCGGAGTGAGTTCCCGGAGGACCGACAGGTGGGCCACCGCTGCTAGATGCAGGAGTGCTTCCTGGAAGAGGTCCAGTCGGCGGGGCACTTGGAATCGTGGGCTCATCAGAGGGGGTCTCGCCTGGGAAGACCCACCGCTTCTTTTCCTCGTCGAAGTAGGCCTCCATTTGCTCACCGAGCTTGGCGACCTTCACTTCAGGATTGATCTTCGTTGCAATGAATGAAGACAAGCCTGACAACCAGCCCGACGAGGAGCGACTTGGCGGTGGGGTCTTGGATCGTCCACTCTTCTTCGTATCCTTGAATTTGGGGCTTGCAGATCCCTTGTCACTCCCTGGTCCATCTCGCGGGCTTCGAGGGCTCTTCGGCTTGATCGACTCCGATGATCGACGCACATGTTCATCGCCGGAAGGTGCTGGAGGCGGGTTGCTTGCAGACATACCAGACAGATCCAGCGATGGCTTCTGGAACTTCGGTGCCGGCAATGGTGGAGCAGGTGGTTGTGAGGTTTCCATTTGGTGATGCTCTTGAGGAGGATGCCATTGTTGTTGCTCATGAACTCCATGTGGTGGGGTATTGTAAAGTGGTGGTGGCTGCTGAGTTGCAGCAGCCGCAGGAGGAACGCTGCTCGGTCTTGCCACTGGCCCTTCATCACGGTTACTTGACCCCGGTGCCGCCGTGCTCCTGCCCTGTGCTCGATATGCGATGAATTTCGCACTACCACTGCTTGGCGTCGGGGCTGGAATCGGCGCTGGAGGTGCCGCGATGTGCCCACTTGACTGCTCTGTTGTGGCCGCCACGGAATGCCCACTATACAGCTGCTGAGGAGTCATTGCATGGGGAGAAGGCTGGACTGGATTCGTTGCACTAGTGTGGTGCACCTGTCCCTCGTGAGGAAATGCTGGATGAGTCGGCATGTTCCCACCGTGAGAGTGGCTTGACGGGGCGGAGCTTCCATAAGATGGAGGGCCCATTGTATGACGATCGTTACTCAAGGGAGCTGCTTGTGATGTAGGGTACGGAAGTCCCATAGCTGAGGCACTTGGATAGTCAGGTGGCACACTGGCGTTGTTGGATCGAGGAGCACCCGGGAAAAGAGAACCATTCGAGCTTGGAGGACCAGTTGCCTGGTTTGGTGGGGCATCGCCGCCTTCAACGACTCGATTGACAATCTTCCCCATGATGCTCAGCGCGCTGCCAAGACCCCATTTCCCCTGCTTTGCATTGACCGTTGCAGCAACTGACTCGGCACGATCTTGGCCCAGATGCTGCCGCAAACGATCGTCCAGCACTGTCAATTGGTTCTGCATTCCTTCCAGATACATCGATGTTCCAGGCTTCATCGTCGCAGTGACAGACCGGAGTACTGTAAGCATCGCATTCACATACTTGAATGCAGTTTCGAGTTTGCCGAAATCAACAAGCATCATGGCATGAATGAGCTTGTAACCTTGGAATGGGACCATGGGTACTTGGGAGTTGCTGCCAGGCCCGGATGATGACGCCGTACTGGCTCGCTTCTTCTGCACCCACTCATAGATTTCAGTTCGTTGAACTGTTCCAGGTGACACATAAAATCGAGACTGTTCTGGTGTACGATGGTCACCTCCCAGCAACGCCATCTTCGAATGGTGTGATGGAGCCTCGACTGTAAGCCCACCCAAAAGATAACAGATATGCGCAGCAACGACAGCGCCAGACTCTTTCCACAGACGATCGCCAAGCTCAATGAGAATCTGCCATGAATGAAATTATCAGTCTACGTTGTGCAGCATAGTTTTGCAATCAGACTTACCTTGTTTGTGTCAGCAGTCCGATTAGCAAGAAGCATCTGGACGTGAACAACCCAGGACGACAGAACTGGAGACGTCTCTCCGTTTTCTCCCGGGTGTCCAGCTGTAGTCATCAGCTTTTGGGGCTCATGGACACTCTTTTCTTGCTGATCAGCAAAGCAAAGGAAGAGCGCACGAGATGGATCCCCTGGAGCGTAATGGGTGCTGAAATACGCACAGAGCACACGCTTGTACTCATCCTTGTCTGTGAAAGATGCGATCAGCATGGCTTCGGGCCACATTTGAGCTTGGATTGCCACTTCAACAGCGGCCTTGCGATCACCCAAGAGAAGAAGTTCTCTAATTCGAGTGGCATTCCTTGTTGTCGCATCGGGATGCTGTTGAAGAAAGTCCAGGAGTTAGCTTCCAGGGCAAAATTGCATCACATGGATCAGTGTCGAACTCACATTTGGGTACTGAACAGATTTTGGTGTCGGAAACACATACGGATGTGTCCTGGGAGCAAGATCCCCGTCAAAACAAACGAAATTGGGCCCAATCTTCGTTGAACGTACCGGCGTCGTCGCTGGTCGCTTTCCTTAAGCAATGTCACCAGCTGGACCTCCGGAGAGTCAGGGTCGCTTGGGTTCCCGGATAACTCCGAGCGCAGGCGCCCATTACACTTGATTAGCACTTTCAAGACACCCACAAGCAACCGTTCATCCTCTTCTGCTGCTGTCCGCGCAGTGGATCCCAAAACTTGCAGCTTGTGCTCGATATAGTCCCTGCGTCAAAACGGATGAGGCAACGTGGCAATCAAACAAGGTTCGCGCAGGCAACTCACAAAATTGTTTCTTCGGACACATTGGAAGTGAGCGGACCAGGAAAAGAGTCGACTTCCTCGTATTCCTTCGTTCGCGGATGCAACTGTGACATTCGATACACGGACACGGGACCCTTGCGGAGCTCTCCCTGTGGTGAATCGAAAGGCTGCCCACTTATTTATCAAGACATCGGCGGGTCAGTCACACAGGTTGGTCTGCCTCTACTCCCGATACACTGAAAAACTTACCCTGGCATACGAGGACTATGACGTGCTCCTCCGCCCAAACTTGCAGCATTAAGTCGGAGCTTTCGCTTCGGGAACATCGTCACAACATTCCCTCCAAACCCAAATGATGCCAAGCATGACGGAGCCACCTGCGTTGGATCCTTATACTTTTGGCTGGTTTTGATTGTCGGAGTTGAAAACGCTGCAGGTTGAGTCGTCGGGGAAGAGTAGGAGGTTTGATGAACCGTGCTCATCGTATGACCCATTCCACTGTTGTGGATATATCCTTGCGAAGGCACTTGGCTACCATAAGCGGGCGGGGTTGGCAGTGAACTGGATGTAAGGTGATTGGACTCCTGTGGGGGAATGACTGGACCAGGCGACGGCGACGCCCCTTGAAAAGATGGAGACGGCGGATGGAAGTATGAGGTTCGATCGTGCGAAATACCATGTGAGTGCTGAGCAAACAGCTCTGGTCTGTGGTCGGGAACTTGCGGCGCTGGGTTCAACGTCTTTGGGGCCGAGGGTGGTTCGGAAGAACCGAAGTGCTGGTCCGGTGCGTTTTGACTTGAGCTCATGGGCTGAGTGAAAGCCTCGGCGGAGGTGTTATCTGCGTATGCACTAGAGGAGGCAAACATATCTGGCGAGTGCCCATAGCCATAGTAATCAGCTTGAGTGTGTGAGTGGATTGCTCGACTTGGATCGTCATATCCCACTGATTGGGTCACAGATGAAGAGAAGAAGTCGTTCGACGGGGCCGAAGTACCAGCGAAAGGATCCTCGAAGCCGCTTGACATACCGTTATTGTTGGAAAACATTTCACCGCCAAATTCTTGCTGGTGTTGCGTTGTCATTGCTTGTTCCGGGTTGTGGATGTTACCATCGCTCACCACATACGGATCTGGCTCCTGCGTGTGGCGACCATGGGTGAGATCATCACAAGATTCACCGGCAGTTGGAGACGCGTAAGGCTGTGGGGTGCTTAGTTCAGGATTCGTCCAATCCATTTCATCTTGTTGAGGCGCTTCATCGAATGCTGTATATGAGGCTCGCGCGTCGATGTCTCCAGCAGTTTCAGTTTCAAACTGATGGCTTGCCTCAATGTGTTGCTGATGGTGGTCGAAAAACTCAGAGGCTTGTGCAGATCCAAACTGGCCAGACTGGATTTGGTGAACGTTGTGTGTTGTTGACGAGAGACCTGCAGTTTCGCCCGTCGACAACCGCTGGTGAACGTCTCCTACAGCACCGCTTTGGTCAATTGGAACCTGAGTGGACCCGTCTTCGGTGGTTGGATATTGGTCTTTAGAGTTGAAGACCGCCTGCTCCTCAGGTGCCTGGATGGTACCCGAGAAGAAATGCTGAGGGCTATGTTCGGCGGTCTCGGTGACGGAGGGGTGGCCGAAAAACTGAGCTGTCGATGCGACGTTTCCACCGTCCATCATGTAATCATTGTGCGATTCTTGATGGTGACCGTAGTTATCCTGCTGCTCTGCCGGAGCCGGTCTCGAAGAAGATTGAGACACTTGACTTGATAATGATGCTCGACTCAGCGATGGAGTAAGGGAGGATCGTTGTTCTGAATGCACCGAGCCTTCGTAACGAATTGATCCCTCACCGGAGTTCTTTCTGGTCGCACTGAACATATGCGATGCAGGAGCTGCATCTTCAAAAGAATTGGACACAGATACACCACCGAAGTGATTCGATGAAGCTCCACCATCCCCATATCCAAATCCAGACTGAGCACCAAACACATCGGCAGCTGACTGAGGTGAATGTGTGGGGGCATCAAATTGAGAATGGCTTGTGGTGGTCGAATGAGTGGGAGCAAATTGCGATCCGTACGGTGATGAGACGTCGCCGTAGTTGCCACTGGATCCAAAATACTCATTCGCGGATGTCTGTAGGAAGTCGTAAGTCAAGATTCTTCAGAAATACCACATACCTGCGACAAACGTACCGTATTGTAGGATTCAAATGGAGACCCTGGTGTTGATGTGGACCCAAACAAAGCTGCAGTGTCAGGAGGTGCACTGACTGTCGGTGACGTGTCTAAAGACGATGGTGCGTAGGACTGGTAATGTGACGGCTGCTGAAATGCCGAGAATGGGCTACTCTCCTTTTCCGGTGAGTTTGAGTCTGCCCCAAACAATGATGCGGCGCTCGGAATATAGTCACTCGCGTTTGCCTCGGGCGAACTCTCTGTCTGCTCTACTGACGGGAAAAAGCTGGTGGTCGCTGATTCTCCAAACGTTAGAGCCGGCTGCGAACTTGTTGCAGCGTTTGACTTGAATGGCACATCAACGGACTGATCTTCACCACCAAAATGTGTTCGGTGCTCCGACGCTTCGGCAAAACTTGAATTGACAGCAATATCGTTGAACAGGCTTGAAGTAGACTGAGCGGAAGCGTCCACGTCGTCACTTGCACCCCACTGATGGTCAATCGTTGTCCCGTCGGATACCTCTGTATGACTGTACTCCGGAACACTTGCTCCAGCAACAACCTCCGATGACTGGAACGAAACTGCAGCCTCACCAACACCAGAAGAGTGTGAACGTTGCTCAACAAACGGATCGACGGCAGCGGAGTTGTTTGAATGGTCGAAGTGGTTGGCATAGGTGTCAACACTCGCGGGTGCCGATTCTACGAACTCGTTCGCGTCGATTCGACCTTCATCTGCATGACTATACTGCGGGACGTTCGTTGTTATGTCAGTCTCCGATGACTGGGGGGAAAGTTGAGTGTCACCATAACCAGTGCTACGCGAGGATTGCACGCCGAACGAATCGACGATGGCCGTATCAGTTGAATGGTCGAAGTGGTTGACGAACGTGTCATGGCAAACAGGAAGGGATCCCATGGGTTCGCTAGTGTCCACCCCGCCATCGTCATACACAGAAACTTGTCCGTCAGAACTGGACGGCGGCTCAGTAATGAACGCTGTCCCTGCACTGGAAGATCCAAACACGCTTCGTGTTTCTGATGCGTTTCCATCCGAATAGGGTTCATCCACATCGCCAATCTCGCTAGCAGGATCGTTTTCTGAGTCGCCGCACGTTGCACCCACGGACGAGAGCCCTGCAAACGACTTCACTGACCCAACATCACCACTCTCAGGAAGTGATGTCAGCTGACGACTTTCCGGCATCAACTCCGTTGCAGTATCCGCACAAAAAGTCACTGAAGCTGAATCGTTGACACCTTCGCATTCCTTCGATTCACCATGCTCTTGGACAAAATCAGCAGCAATGGTGGTCGTATCATACTCGAAAGCGGTGTAGCTACTGGAGCTCTCTGAATGGACCGCACTGCTGGGAAAATGCGTTTCACTCGAATGAGCCCAACAATCCCCCGAGTCTTCTTGATGCTGAGACACTTCATTGATCTCCTGGCTAGGGGGGAACGTCGAAAACTGGTGATACGTTCCTGAGCCGCTTGGATCATGAACGTGATCGTGAGACCCAGGGAAAGCAACACTCTCTGCTGGACTCGACTCATGTGAGGCTTCAGCGACCGAATGCGACGTTACTTCGTGTGGTACAGACTCTTCAAGTGTCGTGTCATAGGCTGAATCCTCAACCTGATGCGTGGTGTGCTCTGAATATGAAACTTCCTCGGCTGATGACTCAATCTGACCCTCAGGGGATGCCACTTGCCAGCTTGATTCGATCGCTGTGCCTTCGTTGTCCTCAACTTGGATGTCTGCGTCATCTGGCCAGCCATCATCCCATTCGGATTGGCCAACGGCCGTGTCATCCTGAGCCTCGAGTGGCTCATCAAATGCGAACGTATCGTTGGAAGCTGTGGATTGCTCACAGACGGTGTCCACCGTATGCGTCGTGCTGACCGCCACATCAACTGATGTTGTCAAATCCGCTGTCACACCAGCAACGTTCATTGTCTCTGTCGCTTCCACAACTTCTTGGCGGTATGTTTCAGGGACTTGATCTGGCTGCGCTTGCTCTTGCAGTGACATCTCCGCGACCGCTTGCTCGACTTCTATCTCCGACTCGTCTGCCGCTGGCTTGATCTCTTCGTCCGAGAACAATCCGTCATCTCCCTCGTCACCCCAGAAGTCCCCGGTGGCTGTCGTCAGTGCGGCAGTTGGTGACACGATAGATGCAGCCACCGCTGAGTGGGCGACAGGCGCTGGTCGGCTCGCTTCGTCCGCGAGCGTCACACTAGGTAGCGATGGCTTCTCTACAAACGGTTCCGATGCAGCCACCGGAGCGGGCGGCGTCGACGTCGGAGTACCCATGTCGTCCCACCCTTCGCCCAAGTCGTCTTGTTGCTCGTCATCAGAGAACGGTGTCGACCCGAGCACAGCCGACGGCGAGTCGACACCCCACGCGTCATCATCGTCGTCGTCCATCGAGAACAGCTCCGCGGTAGACGCAGTGGCAGTTGTGGTTGTCGTCGTCGCCGCGATCGGCAGCGTCAGACCTGACGCCGGGCGACTAAGCGACGAGAAAAACGAGGCGGTCGTGGTTGGTGCCCGCGCAGCGGCACCGGACGGCTCGAGGCCGACTGGCTTCTGCCGAAGCTGCGTCGGGTTGTTGTTGCTGGTGTTGTTGTTCTTGCCTCCGTCGTTGCTGCCAGCACTCGACGGGCGCGGCCGGTTGAAGCCGCTGTTTGTCGCGAACATTGTCGGTGGTTGAAGCTGTTGCTGGTACGTCGGCACATACTCGAACGAGGACGTCGACGACGGCGGAGACGCCGAGCGACGGCCCCCGCGAGCGGACGTCGGCGCGGACCCCGTGCTTCGCTGGGACCACGGCGCGCTGTCCATGGAGCGATGCTCTGTTCGCTTCGTCCGTGCAGTCAGTCGGTCGGTCGCGCTGGACGTTTCCCTTGCTCAATGCTGACAGACTGATGAGAAGAGCGCGGCCCCTCTGAAAACGTTGGCTCACTTGATGGCAAACACGTGGCGATACCGGTGACCATACCGGTATCCCGCCGTTGGATTGTGTGGGTGATTGGACGATTGGGTGGTCGGATGCCGCGGAGGGTGCGTGCGCTCTTTTTTTTTTTTTCTGAGCGACGAGAACAGCAGCGGCAACCGGAAGAAAGGGTGCGCGTGCGCGTGGGCAGAAGGCAGCAGCAGGCAGCAGCTGGCGGATCGAGGTGAGCAGGCAGCGCTGCGCTGCGCTGTCGCACCACACGCGCTCTGCTGTGCGTCATGTCGCGAGGCGGAGCGCGCGATGGCTTGTGCCGTCTGGTGCGTGCGACTTGTGGCTGTTGATCGAGTCTCACGCTCTGTGTGTGTGTGTCTGTCTGTCTGTCTGTGCGTGCTGATGAAGGCGGGATTCTTGATTGATCACAAGTGAGACGGAGTCGACCCGTGATTCGAGCGACCCAGCCAGTCAACGACACGGAATAACGCGAAAGCGGTTTGGTAGCTACCCCGTGTGTGTGTATGTGTGTCAACGAGCGTCTTCTCACGGGCGTTCTTGGCGGGGACTACTTGCAGAGAAGCAGGACGCGGGAGATGGTTGTTGAAGTGCAGCGCAAACTGACAGTGCTCGGATACCCCGGCGTGGGCAAGTCGTCATTGACAACATGCTTCGTGGAGAACCGATTCGTGGAGAACTACGATCCGACGATCGAGAATACCTTCCACAAGACGATTCGATTTCGGAACGCACACTTTGTGACGGACATTGTCGACACAGCGGGGATGGTACGTCGCGCAATCACGAGAAAGTGACTGTGAAGTCACTGACATTTGGCCTCTCGATACGTTGTAGGATGAGTATTCCAACTTCTCCCAAGCTGCGTCTGTCGGTGTCCACGGCTACGTGCTGGTGTACTCGATCGGCTCACGAACATCTTTCGACAAGCTCAAACTCATCAACGAGAAGCTACTTAACCTGCTCGGATCGAAACCCCCGCGAGTACTCGTGGGCAGCATGTCCGATCTCGAGAAGAGCAGGTGCGTGCCGAAGTCCATGAGCGCACCAGCTCATCCAATTCTAAGCCGTGATACTTGATTGTAGACAAGTCTCGCAGGAAGAAGGTCAGCTGCTTGCTCGCCAGTGGGAATGCCCATTCGTGGAGTGTTCTGCGAAGGACAACGAGAACATCAGTACGTCACTGTGGTTCATTTGGGTTGACATGAAGTCCGATGCAAACGGCGAGTGTGTGTGACTGCAGCTGAAGTCTTTACATATCTCATCAAGGAGATCGAGCGGGACTCGGGGCTTCTGGACGTCAACAGTGAAGCCAACTGCACAATATTGTAGATTGGGGATTGCGATCGATCGTCGCTCGACGTGGCAATCATTCAATGCTACATGCTCGAGACGGCGAGAGAGTTCTTGACAGTGTGTGCATATTTTCTCAATCACATCGGGAAATCTCCAAGTTAGCAGTTGTCACCGGTTTTGTACCGGAGCAAACATGGACCACCAAATTGAACGGATCCGTTCCGGATAAGCTCGATCAATAGACACAAGCGAATTGTATGCCATCCGGATACGGAGAGGGCTTGTGGCAGTGGTGTGTGTGCGAGCGGCTCCCTTCGCTAACATTTCGATCGACACGAGGTGCGTCCCCACCCGCATGCCCCGCTCCCCCTGCGCCGATGCTTTATGCAGCGCTTTCTGACGCTCTAAATGTCGTTGCGCCCACAGTGTTCGGAGATCTCTGCTCTGAGGAACCATGCTGCGAAAAGTGACGTTCGAGTTGGGCCGTTGCGTGCGTGAGACTGGCCAGGCGCTTGACCGCCTTGGCATGCGCGTCCTTGGCGACAACGCCTTCAAGGAGCGCTGTACGTCACCGTCTCGCCATCGTGCTGAATTGTTGCGACCATTGATGTAGCTGACGTGATTGCATTTCGTCCCGACAGTCTCGCGCCACCGTCAGGTGATGAACCTGTACGACAAGCGCCCCGTGATCGCCCACGACGTGTGGGTCGCTCCGAACGCCACGGTCGTCGGTGATGTTGAGATCTGCAACGACGCCTCCATCTGGTACAACGTCGTCATTCGCGGTATGTATTCTTTGTGCTGTGGGGTGCTTCCGATGCGTTTTTTGCTCATGCACTTCATGTGCTTTCCAAATTTGTGCAGGCGACCTCAACCAGGTCCGCATCGGCAACCGAACGAACGTGCAGGACCGCACGGTCATCCACACGGCCAGCAACTCGACGCCTGGTCTTCCGGCGGGCACGTCGATCGGTAACGACGTGACCATCGGCCACGGCTGCATCCTCTACTCGTGCACGATCGAGAACAACGCGCTCATTGGCATGGGCTCCATCATCCTTGATGGCGCGCTCGTTGAGTCGGACGCCATCGTTGCTGCTGGCAGTGTCGTGCCGCCTGGACGCCGCATTCCTTCGGGCCAGCTCTGGGCGGGCAACCCGGCCAAGTACATCCGCGACATCTCGGAGGACGAGGTCAAGGACATCACCAAGCAGGCGACGGAGTACAAGGGCATCGCACAGACGCACAGCGACGAGTTCCTGCCGTACGGCACGGCTTACCTTGACGTACGTTCCCTTCATTATGTAATCCATGCCCAGCGGTGTTAATGTCTTACGATGCGTGCATGGCGACATGACAGGCTGAGCGCATCAAGGCTGCTGGTGGTCAGCTGTAAGCTTCTCGCATACTCGGACCAGTTACCCGTCTCGATGTCTGAAGCCCTCGGCGTTCACACGGTAGTGTTGTGACTAGCGCGATGCCCGTTAATCGACGTCGGCTTGGCCGCAACACAGCGTTGACTTTGGAACCTGACCAGTGGGCTCGCATCGAGCGGGGGCAATGAATGAATATGCAGTTGGCGTCGCTTTTTTTCGGAGCAATCATGGCGGTGTGAGATGAATGTCGTCAACGAACTAAGGAGCGCCTCCACAATATAAAGCACATGGAGAAGATGAAAACTGACAAGCTTACTCGTCGTCCTCTGTCCGTATTCTGCGCTGCTTCTTCGGCTTCTTCACGCCATTGAACGCACCCCCATTGTCCTCTGCCGCATCTGCCTTGTTGCGCTTCTTGAACGCGACGTTGCCGTTGGTCTGGATCATGATCTCTTCCTCTCGCGCCTGACGACTCTTCGCAGTCTCCGTGTCGAGCTCAAGTCCCTTGTAGCTGCCACCCCACGGGTTGAATGCGCCAAGCGCGTTGTCTCCCTGTCCCGAGAAATCCTCAAGCGCCTCTCGCTGCTGCTCCTGCTTGACGCGTTCTGCTTCTTCTTTTACTGCTTCCTCTTCCCGTCTCGCGATGGCCTCATCACTCTCGTCGATCTCGCGCACCACGACAGTGCTCCATTCGCCCATGCCAGTCGTCTCATCGATTGGAATGTGCGCCTGCAGGACGGTCTCGGCGTCACCTGCGCTTACCTTCTGGAGCAGACGCTCAGCATCCTCCATCGTCACACCCGCCGGGAGCGCGATGCGCAGGCGATCGGAGCGCACGCCATTCTCCGTCGTGGGCTCCGTCGCCCCAGGCGCCATGTACGTAATCGTGTAGCGAGCAACGCGAAGATCCGTATTCGGAATTCGCAACACTTGTGAATCTTCGATCAAGGCGTCGAGCCACTCGTCGTGGTCATCGCTCCAGACCTGGCACGCGCTTCCCGAGACCAATTGGCTCTACACGACAGCCACGACAGACAGTCAGCAGTTGCAGTCGCCATCGTTTACACACTGCGTCACCACGCACCTCATGGTGCTTTCCATCGAGATAGACAACACCGCGCACAGCGTAGATGCCCTTCTCATCTTCTTTCGCTGGTTTCTCTGGAGCCTCCGCATCGGCTTGGAAAGCGTGGCCAACAGGAGCCTGATCGTCTCGCGATCGGTGGCTTGGAGGTGGACCCGAGGGTCGCGGCCGACGAGGAGGCGGCGGTGGAGGAGTGACGACTCCGCTCGCAGAGGCGACAGCGCTGCTCGAGCCTGTGGCGACGTCCGTCGCGAACTTGGCGTGCGCAGCCTACAGTGAAAACAATTGCATCCAAGTCATCAGGTCAGCAGTGACACTCTGACCCACACAACGACGCCCGCACCCTCTCGATCTCCCGAAGCTGTTGCGCGAGCTCTCGCTCCGCAGCAGCGGCGTCCGACTTGTCGCGCCGCTTGGCTTTCAGCGCGGCATCGACGTTCTGCTTGTGGCGTCCGCCCTGTTCGTGGTGGCGGATACTCTGTCCGCCCGACGACAACAAAAGACGAAAGTCAGCCACACGCAAGCGACAGCGTGGCGCCATCGGCTCCGTCTACGAACCGCCTTGTCACTTTGCATCCAGACATTGCAGAACTTGCAGTAATGGCGCTCTCTCGACACCCAGTAGTCGACCATGGTTCCGCTTGATTGATGTCCAGCTTTGCCTTTTTGCAGTCGGGTTGCCATGAGCTCCAGCACAATCCTGCGATATCGCATAGCCAACATGTAATAGAGGTACCACAGTACGGTGTGTTGGGGCTGAGGTTTTATTCCGCCCGGCGACTCGTGTCACGGGGTCTATCGGTTTGGCTGGCTGCGAGGGCCACAGCGATTGGCTCACCCGTGTCCCCGCGTGGTCGACCATGCAGCTCACACAGTCGTGATTCTTTTCAAGACGGAATAAAGATGGCGAGCAAGAGCGGTAAGCGCTGCGATAGATGACGCCCTCCCCCATGGGATGGCTGTGGACAGCAGCAGAAGCTAACGAATCGGTCGGGTCTATCCCTCGCATCATGAGCAGGACGTGGTGGTCTTACGGGCGCGAAGTTTCGCATGACGCTCGGTCTCCCGGTTGGCGCCGTGATGAACTGCGCTGACAACTCGGGTGCCAAGAACCTCTACATTATCTCGGTGTGCGGTATTAAGGGTCGCCTGAACCGTCTCCCGGCCGCTGGTGTCGGTGATATGGTGCTCGCCACGGTCAAGAAGGGTAAGCCGGATCTCCGTAAGAAGGGTAAGTGTCATGGCGCTGTCTGTCCCGTTTAGTCCGCGGTCGAACCCAAGCCACTCACCTGCATCCCATCGACAGTCATGCCTGCCGTCGTGATCCGTCAGCGCAAGGCCTGGCGCCGCAAGGACGGTGTGTACCTCTACTTCGAGGACAACGCCGGTGTCATCGTCAACCCCAAGGGTGAGATGAAGGGCTCGGCCATCACTGGCCCGGTCGGCAAGGAGTGCGCGGACCTCTGGCCGCGTATCGCCTCGAACGCTGGTTCCATTGTTTAAATACATTACGTCCCTCGCGACGTTGCTCTGCCGTTCGTCAATTGTGCCTCTGGAAAAATACACGCAAACGAGTCGCGCATGCAAGTGCTGTGATGGTCGTCCCGATTGCGTTCGCTGAAGACGCCCTACTACGCCTTCTTCTTCTTGCCTTTCTTGGCAGCCTTGAGTGCCGCCTCTTCCTCGAGCCGACGCCGCTCTTCCTCGTTCTTCATCTCGTCCTTGATCTCCTTCTTGAGCTGCTTGAGGATGTTGGCGCCGTCCTCCAGAAGCACAGCCGACACCCCTTCCACCGCCGTTCCGACGTCCTGACACAAGCATTGTCACGAACAACCTCAGTCTTCGATGCCACAGAGACACAGACACACACACACAAAGAGATGAGGAAATCGCAGCCTAGAACGTACCACGGCGTGCTGCACTTTTTGGTTGCGATACTCGAGCGCCTGCAGCAACGTCTCGACCATGACGCCATCGTCTTGGAATCGGTAGCCCGTCACGACCTCGACGCCGGCGTCGTTCGTGGCAGCGATCGGCATAAACGGCTGGACACTTGCTTGCAGTAGAACCTCGGCATTGAGACGGTCACGTAATGCGACGGCGGCGGTGAGCAGCTTGTCGCTGACGCCGAGCGCCTGTGCCTCGCTGATACTCGCCTCAAGGCGAGCAATGTCACGCTGGTGTTTGCTCGTACCCAGCTCGATCTTGGCGCACATCGCATGGCAGCCAAACAGTGTGCACTCAGCCTCAGCGCTGCGAATAACTTGCACCGCGAGCTGCAGCATCTCGTCACGAACACCGTCACGCTGTGCATGCGCGAGCGCCAGCTTGAGTGGCTCGATGAGCGATCGAACGCCAATCGGCCGCACGACCATGAGCGCCTTGATCTCTTCTTGCAACGCGACGTGCGCCACAAGCTGGTGATATGTTTGCTTGGCTTGCTGCACGAGCTCACGGTCGACGGCCTTGAGCTGTGCCGCCCCGATCGTCGTGTACAGCGCTTCGGCGTCCGTGCGGCTGAGCGTCAGCGCGCGGAAGACCTCGTCGTTGGTGAGCAGGCGGCGTTTGGGAGTTGATGCCGTCGCTGGTGGAGACACCGCTGAGCTTCCATCGAGTTGATCAGGAGAAGACGCGGGCTCTACGCCCTCCATTTCGGGAAGATCAGAGCTCCCGTCGGCCCCAACGCTTTCTCCTGACGGAGCGTACTCCGAGCCTCCACGTTCTTCTGCACCAGCGGGAGAATCTCCTGACGCTGTGTCACCAGTCTCAGCCAGACCAGCATCGTTCTCTTGAGTCTCAGCAGATCCCGCGTCTTGAGTTGAGCGAGGAGTCGGCTCACTTGACGCAGCGATGAGCGCAACGACACCGCGAATGAGCTCGAGCTTGGCGTCCAACAAACTACGCAGCTCCTGCTCGGTCTTGCTCATGTCGGACGCGCACTCCTGGCAGTACCGTAGCGACCGAACAGAGGACGTTGCTGCCCCCGATGCAGCCGGCGCGACGATCTCCGTAATCGACGAGCATGGCTTGACGTCACAGTAGACATTATGGCAGTGCTGGCAAAGACTCGGCCGGCGAATACGGGAGAACACCTCCTTGCACCACTCGCACGTCGTCTGGCTCTCAAACTTGAGTAGCAGCTTGCGACACGATGGCTCTGTCGCGAGATCGAGCGGTCGATTGCCGTAGCGATTGCGCTGGTCGACGCCGGCTGAATGTGCCAACAGGATCTCGATGACGTCGCGGTAGCCACCCGAGCACGCAAGATGCAGGCACCGATTGCCGACGGGGTCGATGTCCTCGATGCCGTAGCCAGCGTGCATGAGCATCGTCACCAGCTCAGCGTGGCCCTTGTAACACGCCCAGTGCAGAGGCGTGTTGATCCCAGCGTTCGTCAGCTTCTTGGCGCCACCACTGGATGATGACGCGATCGTGGAGCCATTCATGAGGCCCGAATCGTCCGCTTCGCCTTCATTGTAGCTCGGATCATTTGATGCACCGGCATTGTCGCCGAGTGCTTGGTCCGTCGCGCTGTGACGCCCATTGCTTAGCGAGGATGAGCTCTCACTCGCACTTGGCATCGTGGCGGCAGTAGCTGCCGGGGTGGAAGCATGGCGTCTACCTGTCTTGGCGTACATGCCGTCTGCACCAATGTCGATGAGATAGCGCACAATCTGCCGAGCACCAGACGTGAGCGTGATGATTGACTCCGGAGACGACGTGAGGATGTATCCAGGCTTGGAGTACGTACATCGGCTTTCCCGCTGAACGCCGCACTGGCGATTGGTGTCCATCCAGTCTTCGTTACAAACCCAGCGGGGGATCCCTCCGCGATCTGGCGCTGAACTGCCTGGAAATCGGCGTCGCGACAGCTTTGAATGAGTCGCAGCCCTTTGTCGATGTCGGCCGGCGACGCGTTCTGCTGCAGCAGCGGCTCGACGCGCAGAGGAATCACCTCGACCTCGTCGTCGCCAAGGATCACGTCCTCGTCGTCCACAGCGCTAGGCGCCTTCAGTGGCGCGTCTGTCTCCGGGTTTCGCCCATTCCCGACCGCGCTCCGCGGCGCCGTCGTCGTCGCTGCTGTCATTTTGACTCTTCCTGGGGGCGAAGTGTGTCGCTTCAAGGACACCCAAACCTCTATAATGCAATCTTTTGCTAAAACAAATGCAATTATAGATAAAGAACCCTGTAATCGAATGTACTGAGGTTTGGACCTCGTTGCCACGTCGTCGAGCATCAGTCGTAGCAGCAGCAATGGTGACCGGATGCGATGATGATGGAGATCGAAGGACGATCACTGACACCTCGCCACGCATCGAACCCACAGGCGAATCAAGCAGCGAAGAAGGCGAAGAAGGCATCGGCGGCACTCGCTGCAAATCTGCGCCTGTGGATCCTCCCGATCAACGTACGAGCGCGCGGTCCATGTATCGTTGGTGTGGTGGTCGTCAATGCCGACTGACGAATGTGCTTCTCTCTCCCTCTGTCCTGCTTCTCCTGCAGGCGCTCTATGTCGTCTACCGCTTGCTGTGGCACTATGCGTCGGTGACGAGCTGGACCCTCGCGGGGTACTCGTTTCTGGTCGGCGTCACGTACCTGAGCTACGGCTGGATCGTCAGCGCCGCTGAAGAAGGCGGCTCGAGCGAGTGAGGGGCATCGCACTCTTTGCTTCGCTGCATTGCTGCATCGTTGACTGTCTTGTGCTTGTGAATGTGTTGTATAGGTATGCGATGGATGTGCTCATCATCACACTGGCGGTTCAAGCGGGTCTTGTCGTCTCTGATTACTTCTGGTACCTCTACCTTGTGGTACGTTACTCAACAGCAACTGTACATTTAAGGGGAAATATGTGATGAACTCATGACGCTGAAACTGCGTGCGCAGATCCCGGGCTACTTGCTGTACCTGGGCGGTGGACTCGTGCTCAACTACGTTTTCACGCCGGACCCGAAGGATACTGAAGAGCTTGATCCTGCGGCTCAGAAGCGCAAAGAGAAGGCCGAACGGCGCGCGTCGCGACCGAAATTCCGCGGGGCGCGGTAAAATGACCGAGATACCTTGTTGCTTCAGCGACGAGGCTTGGTAGATGAGGCATTGAACAGATAATCCGTTTGAAGGCTTGTTTCGGTGCCATCACATTTACAACTTCCATGGAGGACGGATATTGTTCAGTTGAGTAGCTGCATGAAGTGCGACAGGGGGATGATTCCACGGAACTTGAGGTGTCGGCTTGTCGCGTTTTCGTCCACGATCTGCTGATATGCTTCTTGTCAACCGTGGGGGCGAAAGCACTGTTAAACTCACTTCACTGTCTGATAAGGATGATGCGTCACTCTGTGAACGGGATATGCGGTGCTTGATGGTTGCAATCGTTCCTGCAGTGTATGGCAGACTGCTAAAATGATCTGGATTGCGCAGAGGGAACCTGGAAATTTCGCTGAGCAATGTGTCTGGAAGCCGGTGAAGGAGCTATCCAATCGTTGTTAAAACCGGATGATCAAGAAGGACAATTTGCCACGCAACTACTTACCTGGAGAGCGACCGAGACAACCTGGTCAGATTGTAGTGGTGGTGCAAAGCGTGAACTTAAGATCTTCATTAGATCCATGTCCCTGTGGTATTGAGCCTGAGTCAGATAGATTCCAAATCTTCAGTGAGTGATAGAACGCACTTTCGTAGCAATTGGTCTCGAAGTAACACTGTATGGGCGACAGCAAGAACAACGACGAAATGGATCCCGACTGCAAAGAGCTACACTGATGTCAGCTGATGTCATGACTCTCGCATACGAATGCTAATACACACCACATCCCAGACTCGCAGGAGCTCTTGAAGAGGCGGGACGCACGCGAAGAGGCTGATAATGAGTGGAAGCGCGTAGATGCGTGCTGTTATTCCTCGTGAGCTGAGATGTTGGTAAAGCTCTGGATCAATCTGCGAAATAGCAAATGTAATCTAGTGGAAACACAACTCCGCTGAACGATGAAACTGCCTCACCACTTCGAGGCATCGGTCAACGAGAATACACCCGCTCTCCACTCCACCGAGCCTTGGAGCCATATACTGCGGACAATGCTTGAGTATCAGGTGGCGAAACGTGAAGTATGCCTCTGCCTCTGGCATTACGTAGAGAAGCGGAGCGCACAAGACATTGATGCCCTGAACATAGCTGCGCGCGCGCACACGCACACAAAGTGTCAGGACCATGACGTGTCTAACACGACAGCGCTCAGAAGACCAACCGAATGTACTCAAAGGCACCTGTCCGCTCTTCTTCTTCGGTGGCATCTTCATGCTATTCAGCCAAGACAGAGAGCACTGACGCGTCAATATTGCGATTTCTCACGGATCACGGTCACCGACCTACTCACCAACTCGTTGAAAAAGGCATTGAGAAGTCTCACAAGCTTGTGCTCGGGTACACGCTGCGCAAACTTGGCATCACCTCGAAATGTGCTGTCATCGCATCAGCAGTTAGCTCTGCAACAGAGCATTGGTCCCGACTGATCCAAGCCTCACCGAAATGTGTCGTTTCTGATATCCGCGTCGTACCGTGAAGCGCCTTGCGCAATCAAACGCTCATAGTGTGTTGAATCCACATCGCTGTCTTGTATGCCCAACAGCGCTTTCCACACACGTCCACGCAAAAGACATCGTGTTTGCTCGCCGTCAGGGTCACCCGTCGTTGGAGCCTCTTGTCGCGGCAGCCCAAAGACAATCACCATCCGCTTGAGCTCTCGCCATCGGTCGTAGTCACACGTGATGCGAAAGTTGTCGCCATCTACAGCGAGCGACCGTTTACTGCCAGTCAACAACGCATCGTATCGCCATCGATTGCACGCACCCAAGACAGGATCGCCTTTCAACAACGCCAGATAGCGTCGCCGCAACTGCGATGCATCCTCCGCAAGGTTAAAAACCCCAACATACAACACGCGCACCCACACACACGAGAGCGCTCAAGCACATACAGAATACCCTCCACATACGTGAGCGTCGGAAGGAATGAACGGCATCGTCTCGCCATCGTCGGCTGGCGTCATCGTCATCGTCATCAATCTCCTCGACCGTCGCCTCTTTTTTTCCAACTCGCTGCGGCACCTGCTAAATCATGTGGACCACACAGAGGAAATCTCCACCCTCAAACGACCATCACTCTGCCAAAGCCTCGAGGCGAGTGAGACCTGCGCCGACATCCGGCATCGTCATCCACATCACTTCGTTTCGACCATTTCGATTCGCGTTCGAGAATTCCTGTTCCCGTTGTCGACGCAAGATGCAGGCGAACGACAGCAATGGCGCTGCGTCTGCTGCGAATGGAACAGCAGCAGCTGCTGCAGCAGCAGCGGCGGCGGCGGCGTCGGCGACGGCGACACGTCCGACGTTCTTCCGTCGCCCGCGCGGGGTGCGCCGCCGCCGCGAGGAAAGCGCGACAGCGATCGAGATCGAGGAGCTCGACTCGGAAATCATGCGGCAAAACTCGTACAACTACTTCCAGCAGCATGCACTGCGCTCCGTGCTGTCGGGGCTCAGTGGATTCACGACGAATGGCTCGAGTCGCAAGCGCCAACGCACGCTCGCGGAACAGCTCGAACAGCTTTGTCTGCATGCATCGGATGGGCAGTGGCGACCCGAGATGCAGACGACGGACCCGAGAGCGGCTGCTTCGACCACCTGGGAGGCGCACAGACCGGTCACAGGCTTTCGAGGCGATGTCTCTGGATTGCGAACGGACCAGGGAACTGAAACTGATGGCGACGCCGACGTGGACGACGATGATATGGACATGGGCAACGAGCAAGACATGCAAGACGGCGACGAGGCGGATGAGACGGATCAACCACGATTTCGGGTATTTGGCAACGTACCTGG
Source organism: Pythium insidiosum (assembly GCA_022836835.1). Lineage (NCBI taxonomy): Eukaryota > Oomycota > Peronosporomycetes > Pythiales > Pythiaceae > Pythium > Pythium insidiosum. The sequence goes on from JAKVDI010000006.1 coordinate 991,866, forward strand.
TGTGAAAGATATCTTCTTCAGCCCGTCTTCCGGTGGCAGCCGTGAGCGTCCGATGGAGAAGATTTTCCGCCATTACGTCAATCTGGCCACGTGAGTTCGCAGTGCATTTCTACGATGATGTCAGATAGCTAACTTGCAGATTGATGATCTCAGAGCACGCAATGAGAGCGGCAAGAATACGAGCAGCGCTTCTGGATGTGGAAACGAAATCGTACCCTTCCACTCAGGTCCATCGAGCGTGGACTTTCCATTCTCGCTTTTTACACCTGAGCAAATCGAGAATCTCCGCGCTCGCCATCATCGTAAAAAGAAACGGCAGGCTGCGATCCAAGAGCGAGAGCAGCATTTCTTCAACACGGAAAGTGGGGAAGGATCAGGGTCTAGTTGGCGCTTTCAAGAGCTGGACAGCAGTGATGACGCGGACGTGAGCAGTTCTGCTGAAGAAAGCGATTTCGAGATGTCGATGGACTGCGACGGAGAAGGCAAGGCACCTCATTTGGCGGGCACGTTATCCCATGGTGAATGGTTTGTCGAGGCTGATGAGGACGATGACAAGCGCGAGGACGTGCATACTCAGGATGATGATTTATGAATGTGGAATTGAGCTTAGCTTCTCCTAACACAAGAATAATTCGGCTTTCTTCACTCGTTCCTGGGCTACGCTGGTGCTGTTCAATGCTGATTCGATATGGATGGATAATGAATATTACACTCAAATGGAAGGCACACACTTCATGATCTCGCCAGCAGCACAATCGTGACAATGAGCAAGATACCGCCCAAGACAGTGAGAGCTCGCTCCATCATTCGCTGGCGCTGCCACCGCCGCTCGAAACTTGGGTCATTGCTGGTCAGCAGCACTTGATGTGAGCGGTGCTTTTCGTTGTGATGCACGAGGACGACGTCCCATTCGCTGTGCTTCTGAATCTCGAAGTGGGCACCGGCGGAGACAGTCACCTTGTAGCCAGACGGATATTGACAGTGAGGCACGTGGATCTCCGTTGGTTCAATACACTCTCCACCCTTCTTCCCATCAGTCGAGTACTCCAATACGTAGCGGCGGCGGCCGAGCACGTAGTACGAACTGAGCGGCAGTCCTGCGACCTTAACTGCGTGGGGACGCGCGAATGCCAGCAACGCCCGCGCAGCGGCGTCGTCGACGGTGGGAGTCTGAACTATCTCGGTCGGATGAACTTGGCGCGCGTGGTCTTCAGATACAATGCTGAGATCTTCCAGGTTCCACAAGTCCCCGAATCGGTGGCAGTTGTCCGACGTGTAGCACCACAACGTGTACGAGAGCAGATTGGCCTCAAGGCAGGAGATCGTGTGATCGAGGGCGTCGATCTGGGCACTGTAGTCACCAGATATGAACGCCTTCGCGTCGTTCATGTTGAATGGAATACCCGTCTCGCCGATTAGTGTGGGCGCGTTGTGCATCTGCACTCGCCCGAGCTCCTTGATTTCATGCAGCTGGCGCTCGTGCATCTTGCGGACAGCACGTCGCCCGAACGCGGGGAACTTCGTGCGTGGATCAACGGAGAACCATGGCCGCCAGGTGCGCAAGAAGAGCGTCACGCCATCGTACCAGTGCGTCGCATTGATTGCACGCGGAATGATTTTGTCCGTGATCTCGGGAAATTCTCCGACGGCGAACTCGAGCGGTGGCAGTTCCACGAACAGCATCACATTCGGCAAGATACTACGGATCTTCTCGGTATATCGCTGCATCAGAGACACCGAGTCCATGTTAGCAATGCACATAGTCCGTCAACGCTGAAGACAGCAAGGCAAAGCGTGCGTACCACCGCGAAAGGGACATAGAAATCTCTACCAAAGTCCGCATCGGCAAAGTAGTCTGGCTTGAGCAACTGTGGATGGCCATCATGGTCAACCGACCACACACCTTCGTCCTGCCACACACATCGATGGCCTTCCTTCCACGCGCGCTTGCCTTGAGGGTTGACGCGAACGTACTTGTCGGGTCGGTGGAACACGTGCTGCTTGATCCCGTTCGACCAGCTCGCGACAGTCTGCGCAATGCCATCGGCGAGGCACATGCCCTGGAAAGGCGTCGGGGCCAAGTCGTATCGGAGCTCGGTATCATGGAAGCACTTTGAAAGGTCCTCGACGCCAATGTAACCCGCTGAGGGCTCGTTCATCGGGCCAAAGCCGACGATGTTCTTGAGTCCGACAAGCGATTGAGCCAGTTCCGCCATGGCATCGATAAAATGCGATTGCAGAAACTCTTGCACCTGCACACCGTTGACGTGGCACTTGGGTGCGAAGCGCTGGCCACCCCAGAACAGCGTAAACATAGTCGCAGTCGCGTACTTGAAGTAGTTGGTCGGCCAGATCATCTTGGGAAACTCGGTCGGCGGCAGGCCACACGTCTCCATGCACAGCGCTGCCTTGGTCACTTCGAAGTGACGCGGCTCGAGTCCGAGACACTCGAGCGTCCACAGCGGAGCGCCATCACCGCCGGTGAAGCGCGACCAGACGTCTTGATGGGGATCAATGTAGATCAAGATGCCGTAGTCCTGAGCTTTCTCCAACAGCGCGCGGACGTACGCGAGGTACTCTCGGTCATACTGTCCTGGGCCTGCGTGCTCGATGGCTTCCCACGTCACGATGAAGCGAACGAACGTCAGCCCCCAGCGCTGCAGGCGCGCGAAGTGCACGTCCGCTTCTTCGATCGGGAACGGCCGGTTCACAAACGAGACGTGCGGCGCATCGTCAAAGAACTTGCGTTGCTGCGTTGGGTCGCCCGGCACGTGGCCCTGCGGAAGCTTGGAGGACCCACCGAGATTCACGCCGCGCAGCAGCGCCACACGTCCATGGGCGTCGACAAAGTGGCCGTGGCGAATGCCGAGTCCACCCGACAGCACTTGCGTCGCCCCCGTCGAGTGATACGCCTGGGACGTCGCCAAGTGCGAGAGCGACGGACGTCCGTGGGCCGAGCTCGTCGACTGGCGCGCCTCAAGCGAGAGACGATGGCTTCCGAGCGACGTCATCTACGCGTGCGTTGGACTTGGAGACGATGCTTTGAGGAATGAGCGAGCGACAGCGCGTTGACGGCGGGAGGAGAAAGCGTATCCAAGCAGCAGACGCGTGCGACACACCCGCGCGTTGCGGTTCGCTGGCTGTGCTCTGATGATGAGGAAAGGAAGAAGAAGGACGGAACGAGAAGCTCTTCGTTCAGATTCAGACTGGACGGACTAACCGCACGCACTGTGCCTGCCGTTGTATTACTGTAGGCACTAGTTGGTGCCGCCCGCTACGCGGGCGGAGTGTATGTGCTGGGTTGGAGTAGAAAAGCAAAATAGAGAAAAGCACAATTTAAAATGAAAAACGTGTATTTGGAGAATGCAGATGTCATTGAAGGCTGACCTACTTGGACCTACTCAAAGATCTCCCTGTAGACGATGTTCTTGGTGAAGATGCTGTTATCATCCTCTGTCACTGGGTTCTCGATTAGGATTTTAACTCTTGATCTTGATGGTGCCCGCGAGATGGCGACGTACAACTGGCCGTGAGCAAAGCAAGGTGTTGGCAAGTACAACCCCATGTTGGGAACTGTTTGGCCTTGTGCTTTGTTGATCGTAATCGCGAATGCAGGTACGATTGGAAATTGCTTTCGTCGAAGTCGGAAAGGGAATTGCTTCTTGTCATTGTCGCTAATGAATATGATCTTGGGAATGAGGACTTCACGACCGCTGTGGCTTCCTGTCATTATTGTTGCCCGAATGACATGTTGCTTCAACTCTACAATGCGAAGTCGTGTTCCATTGCACAGGCCTGCATCGGGATTCAAGTTGCGGATCAGCATGATAGGAATTCCTGGCTTGAGAATCAGTTTGTGTGGTGGTATCCCATTCAGATTGATGGAGTTCAGCACCTCTGTCTCGAAGAATGCACTGCCTGTACCCTCATCTTCTTCAATTGAGTCGACCGATAGATACGTTGTCGACACACCTTGAACTCGTGATGCGACACACTCATTCAACCTCAGAACCGCTGCGTTTGTCGGTGCAAGAATCGTTCGATTGGCGAAGTATTCATCTGTAGCCACGTCCGGATTGTTCAAATCTGCCGAAGGGTACACCGCTTCAACAATTCTCTGCATGCCAAGAGACACCGGAAGCTCGTTAGCTGCCTCGCTGGCATCCAGCTCTGGATCGTAGGCAGGATTAGATATGATCATATCCGTTGGTATCTGGATGAAATCTGGGCCAAGTGCTTCATGGATAGGATGGCGTCCTTCTCCGATTTGCAACAGCAGCTCAGAAAAGGCCGCTAGATCCTCAGCCGTCTCAGAGTCCGCTGCGTTCTGCACTCGCATGTTGATCGTCAGCCGAAGTTTTTCAAACTGTGTCCATAGTACTGAGGAGCGAATACATGCCTCCAAAGTGTCTGCAGGTGTCCCTCCTTCCACAACTGGAAGAATCTGTCTGAAGTCACCTGAGAGAACAACCACCTTACCACCAAATGGCTCGAACGGTTGGTCAAGCACATCGCGCAGGGTCCGATCAACGGCCTCCAAGGCAAACCGATGAGCCATTGGAGCCTCATCCCAAACAATAAGATCAGCTTCTTGAAGAAGTTCCTTCAACTTGGACTGTTTGGGGATGTAGCATGTCGACGTATCAGACAGCTTGATTGGTATCTTGAACGTTGAATGCGCCGTACGGCCACCAGGGAGTAACAACGCTGCAATGCCGCTGGAAGCTACAGCAATCGCGATTTTTCCGTCGTACCGAACCTTCGCAAGGACGTGCTTGAGCAGTGTGGACTTGCCCGTGCCACCCGGGCCATCAATGAAAAAGAGCTTCCGTCCTGAGTAGCCTGACGCAGTAGCGGCTATGACCTTGTCAAATATATATCGTTGATCCTTGTTGAGACCATCAACTCCAGCGATGACTTGTTCAAGCTCCTGGCGATCGTATCCCTTTTGCTCGCGGAACAGGAGAAGATTGTGATGTTGCTCTTGCTGGAGTGACACGGGGATTTCTGGCATAGCTGCCGCGTCACTCTCCGACCACGTGCCTTGCCCTCTGTTGCTCCGGGTGCAGGCAGCGAATAGATCACCGCAATCTATTGCCGCGTCCGGACAGAGTAGACCGCCGCGTTCAAATTTGAGAATGCCGCCCAAATCACCACAGAAACCAAGATGTGACTATTTTTTAATTTTTTGTTTAAGGTAGCGCTTTTTCTGAGATTTACTAAAATGCATTAGGCTCTTGATGAGGTGAAGCGATGCGGCACGACCACGCAGCTCCGGGTCGCTGATGTGCGCGGTCGTGTCCAGAAGCAACGCACGCCGCTGCGACGACAGCTCACGCGCGCGCTGGATGTGCTTCTTGCCGTGGCGCTCGCCGGTCGTCTTGCCCTTGCCTGGATAATGCGCACGGGCCTGACAGTCTTTGCAGACTGGGCCCGTTTTGCGACGTTGCGTGTTGCTGTAGGCGAAATGCGGCAGCGCACGGCGACAGCACGCGCATTCTCTGATGCGCTTGCCAGGATCAGGCGGGTGGTCCTGCAACGCGCTGCCGCATCGTAAGCATCGCTTTGGCGAAAGCGGCAGGTCGCCATAGCTCTGTATGCGACGCTCGGCTATCTCACCAGGTTCCATGCTAGGGTAAAGTTAATACATGTATTACACATACCATCCATAGTCTAAGACGCAGCGACCTCGACATGCAAAGCGCTGCTGCGGAGGCCTGCCCGGTTCGGCGGCGCATGAGCGCGACTAACCTGCTGATGGTGCCGTCGTCACGGTTGGTTCAAAAATGACTGCCTTGCTGGATGTTTGGCGCGCCTCAAACGGGTTATCTCTCCTGTATCCGGTTTTTGTAGTTAGTTTTGTACCGGTTCCTTTAAACCCATACGTCACGTTTTACATATGTATCTATTATTGGAGGTTTTGCTCCACTGTCGGCTGCATTTGCCGCTCGAAGCGAATGGACCATAGCTCAGCGTGTAGTGCTCGCACGACGATGGTTGAGGTGGCTGTAGCTAGGTAGCATCGATTTGAATGTGCACACAAAGTTTCGTTGAAAATGACGTAGTTTCAGCAAAGTTTGATCACCGCTCGTGTGACCAACCACTACAATAGAGATTGTATGGGAAATGCCATGGGGTGAAAAACCAAGTTCTCCAATATGCATCAGATTTGATTGAAAGTTGGCACACAGTGAGGTACATGTGAGGGCTTTATGCTCACCAAGTTTCAGCGTCATAGCATACCTCAGTGTCGCGAACGGAGCGCGCATGCCCAGGTCCATTTTCGCCCTTGTCATGGCTCGGATGTTGCCTTTCACTGGGTTTTGTCTTTTTATCCAATCAACGCGCACAAAATCAATTTCATCCAATAAGCGAGCGTTACATGCGTTACAGTTTAGCCGCACTGCTGCCATAGTATATATAGACTAGCGTAGTGGGGCCCGGTACCCGGGCCGACCACAGAGGGAGAAAACGCGTTTTGATGGGCCGAAGCCCTTTTTTATTTCGATTTTACGCTTTTTAGTTTTCAGTTACTCCTCGTTTTCATGAGATATGCAGTTGGGTTAATGCAGAACGTGGAATGGTGATACGAATTGGAGTCATGTGTCGACGACTTCGCGATATACAATGTTTCTGGTATAGACACCCTCTTCATCTTCAAACTCAGGATTGAGGATAAGAAGCTTGATGTTGGGTCGAGACGTGACGCGAGACATACCAACGTAAAGCTGACCGTGAGCAAAGACAGAATCAGGAAGATACAATCCAAGGTGGTGCAGTGATTGTCCCTGAGACTTGTTGATAGTCATGGCGAAGCACACTTGCACAGGGAACTGTTTGCGCCTGATCTGGAACGGCAGAGATTTATCGTTGCTGTCACAGATGATTCGGGGCAGTAAGACACTGTCCCCTGTTCGTCTACCTGTTAGGATCTTGGCGTGAATACAGTGCGCAGTAAAATCCACAATCTGCAATCGCGTCCCATTGCAGAGTCCACGTTCCGGGTTCATGTTTCGGAGTAGAATGACCGGTGCAAATCGCTTCAACCGCAAATTGTGCACTGGAACCCCGCTCAGGTTGAGTGAGTTTAAAAACTCGGTCGGAAGATTGAGATCCGGGTAGTCTTCCTCATCCACCACGGTATCAACAGAGAGGAATGTCCGCTCCTCTTCGGGAATTTCCATAACAGTGTTGTTTATGGTATGCACATCCACATTGAGGGGTGATAGTATCGCACGATTCGTGAAGAACACTGAATCACGATACCTGTGCTCCAAGTCGGGGTATGTAGACTCGATCAACCGGGTGAGATCCTCATTTGGATTGTCCGTTCGAGGTAGCACCATGTCCCGAGGGATCTTCGCGCAAGAAGGATGACGGCCCGGTGCGGTGTCATGCCGACCTTCTCCAATCTTCAAGAGATAGTCTGCAAACTCCTGTAGCTCGCTAGCCTCGCTGTGATCCGGTGCAGAGCGTACACGCATGTTCACGGAGAGACGGAGTTTCTTGAAATGTGGCCACAGGGGGCTCATCTTGATACACTGCTGAATGATCTGTGCATCCGTTCCTTTTGGCACAACAGGTAAGATTTGGCGGAAGTCACCACACAACATAATGACTTTGCCACCAAACAATCGAGAATCATTCATGATGTCCCTCATCGAGCGATCAACCGCCTCCAATGCATAGCGACTGCTCATGGATGCTTCATCCCAAACAATCAGTGACGATTCGCGAATCAACTCCGCCAGCTTTGACTGAACGGGAATTGCACAGGAGCTGGTTTCTGTAAGGTTCAAAGGTATCTTGAACGTCGAATGCACCGTCTTTCCACCGCTCAACAACAACGCCGATATGCCACTTGAAGCGACTGCAAGTGCGATCTTGCACTGACGACGCACATATGCGAGCATCTTCTCCACAACAAAAGACTTGCCAGTGCCACCGGGTCCGTCGAGAAAGAAAAGATTGCTATCCTGTGGAGATGGGTTGTCCACCGTGCTTATCACTTCGTCATACACTACGCGTTGGTCTTCGTTCAGCTGGTCCAACGTCGCCAGGGTATTCTCGAGAACATTGATATCGTATGAGTGTTCCGCATCGATCAACGGATTGGCGTGCACGATCAAATCATTGTGAACGTGAGCGAAATCTGCAAGCTGTGGCATCGTGTCAAAGAGGGTGAGTTCTTTTCCTATTCCGCACAAATACTGGTTGATGTCGTGAAGCGCTTGGTACGACTCCGAATCACGAAGTCGCTGATTGTGGTCAGAGTTCTCTGCCGTGTAACGATCCCGATTTTGGCGATGGTAGTCCTCGCAGAATGCATCTCTGTATCGGTCCCAAAGTAGTCTCGGTCGTTGGAGAAACCCCTCCGCAAGAACCATCGCAAACAACTGACGTAACTGAGCCGGCATCTGAAACGTAATTGCCTCTTGGATAGCACGATCCCATTCAGAGTCATCTTGCAGCAAACCTTCACGGATGGCGGCCTACTTAAATGTTGGACAAACTTCTCCATTCACAGTCCGAAGGTCTTCAAACGACGTTGGTCCCTTGCGATAACACAGTAAAAGCCGCAGACAATATCGCTCCATGAGCTTCATCGAACACGACACCATCCGCCCCACAGGTGTTGTTGCCGAACACACGACCAACACCGTATCACCGTTCCCTGTGTCTCCTTCCTCGACACTATCGACGCGTCTGGATCTGCTCGTTGGATAGGCATATCTGTAATGAACAGGAATCTCTTGATGTCAGCGTTCGAGCAAATGAATCCTCACGACAAAGATCAAAGAACCGAGTAAGCATGGTGTGTCGGCCTCGGTTGAGGACTGACGAAACTGTGGCATCAGGTTGGAACACAACACTTTGCTGGTTCTCCAGGTGGATCGGAAGCGAGATCACCGAGTGCGACTTCTGTTGAATCGGAAACCTGAAAATACCCAGCAGCTCTCCGATGCAGAGATGTAGCGGCCATCAAGAAATTGCTGGATTTCGTCTCGTGTCTGACCCCCTCCCATCGTTACTGCAACTCTGTCATGACCCTTGTAAACGTACTTGTAGAGGTACTTGACACTTGTTACTGTCGTACAAACCTCCACGTTGATGTGGCAGTTGTACTTGTGTGTCAGCCACGGGTTGTACGGGACGACATGCTGATTGCTCAACGCCCTGTTCTTTACAATCACGGTACGACCATTGTTGCGGCGGCGGTAAACTGGATAACCATTCTCTGCACGACGCGTTTCCTCCACAAAGTCGCGAGGGTATCGCTTTGAACACTTGCCATCCTTCATACACGGTGCTGAAGATCGTGAGCTCCACACGGACCGTGCATCATGCAACTTACCACTGTCTCGTACAGCTCTGTGTTATTGGGATCTGGAATTTCAGCCGAAACAAACTTGTTGTAGTCTTCAGGGGAACGGGGTTTGTCTTCATCGCGTAGGATGATGAGGATATGCGCATGGGGCAGCCCGCGCTTCTGAAACTCGATTACCAATATCTTGCCACCTGAACACCAAGCGCTCCCTTGGAGATATCATCCAAGATGGATTGGAGCTTCAAACGAAACACTCTAGCGGTTAGATCAGGGCGATCCGATGCTGCCTGACCTGGGAGTAAGTTTTCTGTGATTTCAGGCCACTTGGATTGCATGTCACGGTCACGAAGAGATCGGGCTTGCCGAATGTGCGAACTAATGCCATGGCGTCTTGATACTGAGTCGCATGTACCGTTCGCCACCAACGAAACTTGGAGCGAGGATGATATTCGTCCCGGTTCTTGTCAGTCGCTGGGCAATGACACATCTTCAGCGACACCGTCGAGCTGTGGCTGCATATCAATCACACTCTGCTCTCCACCCGCAAGATCCATGATACCTGCATATGCTTCTGCCCGGAGCTGGCTCTGATTGTCTCGCTGGTACTTGAGCCGCTGTGTCTCCAGTTTGATGTACTGATCGACGCAGTATTGCTGGAACAATCGCCCAGCGCGATGGAAGCTCATGCTGTCCTGGTCTTGTTGACAACCTGAACGCAGCATACTCTCGGGTTGTTACTCGCTTGCTGGAATCCTCTCTTCCACCGGGTTCCCTCGTAGCATTCTCGTTGTCTGGATCCGCATCGCCATCTTCAGCTTGACCACGCTGCTGACGGCTGCGTTGATGTGCTTGCTTTGGGATGCCAATGGCCCAACCAAGCTCGCCATATGGATGTAGAAGCGGATACTGTAGAGCATCATAGCTCTGAGATGTCTCAAACACCTTAGTAAGTCGCCCCGATTGCGTTTCCTGCACATACAAATCACGTGTGCTTCCCGTTTCGGCGTTCAGAAGAATCCCAGCTACCTCCGACGCCGTTGGTCGATTGTAGCGGCGTTGATCAACGCCTTCCGCGCGACTCAGTATGCTTACACGAACACTCTCTCCCGAAGACATTCGCTGGAATGCGTGCCGAAACGTTTGCGCATGGGGGTTATGCTCTTGAAGCACTCTTTCGATGCACTCGACAATGTTGCGATCGAGGTTATCGACAAATGATGATCGAAGGTCAACACGTCGTTGCAGTGCGCCTTCCTCATTGGCGTCGTAGAAATAGAGTTGCGCGAACATGGGCTGTTGACCTGGTGCGGCACGGAGACCGCCAATCCGATGACAAAGTGCTCCTTGAACACGGTAGTTGTACACGCCACCGTGGGAAACCGATTCATCTTGACGGACGCGGTCGGATGGTATTGTTGACGCACCCATCGACGTGAATGCGAACGCGTTGTTGTACTTGCGAATATTCTGCATGAATGCTCGGTTGTCAAACAAAAGCCGAAGTGCTTGTGGGGGCTCTTCGAACAAAGGAAGCCGAACTTGACCTCCGTTGCAACAAATAGAGCCCGTTTCGCTTTCCCATCGCTCCGCCGCACAGTACTCACACGTTGTACGCGGAGCTAGGATGTGTCTCTGTGGGTGAGTATATTCCTCATGCGATCCGAGAGCGACATGGAGCAACCCTTGATTGTTTCGGCGGCGAGGACGCGGCTGGCCTTCGCCGCTACCACGATGCGACCGAGCACCTCCCACCGAAGTTGTACCAATTGTGGTGCCAGTCTCAGCTACTTCGTCATGCTCCTGCTCGCCATCTTGCACGCGCTCAACAGTTGGCGCTGTCTCGATCAATGGCAAGGTATAGCTCACCGAAGAAGCCGACTGAGGTTCCTGTATGGATTTTTCTCCAGTCATTTTATCGAACATGATGCTTTACCAACAAAAACAGTACCTGGTCGTGTACTTGTTCAGTCGGTACAGCCGTTCGTCGACTTATGTCGACATTTTCATCCAGCTCCATTTGTCGCATGGCATCGTCCGGTGTCTCGACTAATCGTCGCTGAGCACGTCCACGCCTACCGAGGCTTCCAGCTCCGGTGTGACTGGCAACTGCAGAAACCTCGTCAGTTTCCGTGCTTCCTGAACCGTCACGGGCCTTCTTTCGACGACGCAAAAGAGCCGTTCGACGCCGCTGTAGCCGCCGACGACGTTCTACACGCGATTCAGTGTCAGGTGTCGGATACAAATCGTTCACTTCTGCGATCATCGCTTCGTCAATAGTGAGAGGCGCACGCTGATGATCGACTCGCCGCTTTGCTCTGGCTGGAGGCCCAGGGCTTGGATCTCGAGGCCGCTTTCCCTGTTCTCCACGTGTGAATTGGTTAGGGTCGACATATCCAACCATCGCTTGCCCAGATATCCTTGCTCTCCGAGCGGCAGCCGCTCGGAGAAACGCCATCTCGAGAAGCTGAGCAGTACTGGGCCGCCCTTCAGGCATCATTGACGTCTGCATTGCGCTTGAACCGTCGCGAGATGGCACTACCGCCTGTGGACTGGAATCTGATGTTGATCTTGACTTGCCAACGGGTGAGCCAGTCGTAGGTCCCGGTGATGGTGCCATCTGTGTTCACACACAGCCAGCACATGAACGCCGGTCAGACAGTTGTCCGAGTAAGCTATCGATCTACACCTAATTCTACATCGTTCACCGATGTCCCCTAAGGACAACCGCAACAAACGGTACACCCTCAGTCGCGATGGCATCCCCTCACAGCACGTTCCATCCCACTCACTTAGCCTACACATTCTGGCATTACCGTCGTACGCGATTTTTCGAGTGTTTGTTTTACCCGCACTATGAGCCCTCACGTCGGCGTGCACCACTATCCACTACAGCAATGCATCAGCACAGCTGCAGATCCGGTGATGGGGGTCCTAAGGTTTTCCCCTTCCCTTGGAGGTGCTAGAGTACTCTATATGTATTTACTGCCAATCCAGCAATCCTTCCTCCATGTCATTACTTCGCAATGACATAGATCCGGTCGCTGGATGGACTCACACCTTGTGTTGAGCCACCCTCCGCAATGACCGCTGTCACGCTTCGCAGTGCCCAACCCATGTGAGCACGTGTTACCAACTCGGTATGCACGCTTTTGGTTTGTTCGAATTAGTTTCAGAGTTACTCTGCAGCCTTTGTCCACGCTCCCGGTTTTTGAGCCCCCCAACTGAATAAAACCAATTCAACGGAGCTTTGGGTCACTCGTCACACGATTTAACAGTAATGTCAAACGTGTAAAATATGTGAAATGAGATAAAACAACTGCATAAGTTGTACCGTCACTTCGAGATTTGTACCCCAGGGCACAGTCATCCTCAGGGACAGCAGATCCCGGAAGAACCAAAATAACGTGTCCACACGACTCCAGGCGCCAGCTGTCTACCATCTGAGAATGGTGTTTGGTGCGCGGTTGATGGCATCACCAGCCTCGCGATACAGTGATGCCGACCGCCACCTCGTCACCATCTCGATAGCCCTGTAAGCCTCCCCCACAGGCGGCAACTCCCGGTCGCGAGGATCCGCGCTACACTCTCTGGCCATTGGTCCCGACGATCGCCGCTGCCAGCTCAACCCATCGGCTCACTGTATAGCGACGACCGCCTGCCTTTAGAATGGTGGGGGACCTCCGGTCGCAGCATGTAGCGCCTACCTACTGATTATTCCATCTATATTATCTATTTCGCACGCGCCCACAGCTGCAGTGTTGAGAAACACTTTCCATGCGTCTGCGTTACGCGCGCTCGCTACATGCGGTAGCTTACCTTTGTCTGTTCTTCGGAAATGAGCTGGAGACGAAGAGAATCCCGGAGAACAGTATTTCCGCCAATCATCATACTATAGTACACATTTCATCCAATGTCAAAGCAGATGATGTTGATCACGGTGATGAGTCGCCCGCTCGATGGCTTCCAGTGCCCACCGGAACCTGAAAACCTGGTCACACCGTGCCAATTGCTGTAGAAGTGTGTGTACCAATTTTCGGCGCTGTATGTTGTTTTATTTGGAAGTTGGAGTAGATTTAGTCGGCTCGATATGCCCATACGGCTCTCCGATTCCGTCAATGCAAAACCAATGAGATAACAGGTGCTGGTGGTCTGTACGTACTTGTTTGCTCAATCTATGTTATCTATCATGCTTATGGCAGCGTCTGGATGCGTCTTCGTCGCGTGGAGATGGCGCATCCGCGCTCTCGGGCGATGGCTCCATTCTTGACATGGCTTCAACCAACAGGAGTCCTTCACATCCTTCACCGTATTTAGCCAATGCACTGTCTGAAAAATGTTCAATATCAGCCAATCATATGCCCTACAAAGCGTGACATGCCTTGCTATTTTATATAGTGAGAGATGCACGGCCGGCGACTGAAAAAAGAACGGCGACATGTCGCCCGCGTCTATCGGGGGCACGAGCCTGAACCCAGTCGGTCGGTGGCGTGACTCAGATACCAGTCTCTGAGTCTCTGAGTCGTCGCTGAGTATCCGGATACGACGACGGCGGGGGGGGGAGCGAGCCGACAGACAGACAGACAGACAGATAGACTGCTCCGACCATACGGAACTCGGACCAGCTGCTCGTCCAGAGCGAGCGAGCGAGCGAGAGAGAGAGAGAGAGAGGGGATCTCGCCTGAGGACGACGACGGCGACGACGACCCGAACCGAACGGAACCGAACGGAACGCCTCGCGGTTCCTCCCCTCAGTCCACGATCCATCCCTCGCCCCATCGCCCGTGCGGAACCCCCATCATGAGCGCCAAGTCGGTGGGCGACGATGCCAAGATCCCCAAGTTCCTCTCGATCATCGGCCACGACAGCGTGAGCCACAACGGCTCCAAGACCACGGTCTACTTCCTGCAGGTGCAGCACGAGAGCGCCATGTACGTCGTGCAGCACCGCTACCACGACTTTAAGGACCTCTACGATAAGGTAGGAGCCGTCGCTATGAACTCGTGACCCAGCAAGGTCGTGGGGGGGGGGATGAGATGACGGTTGGACGTGGATGTGACGGGATGCTGTGTGTGTGGCAGCTCACTGCCGAAGGGTGCAAGTGCCCTGCGCTGCCGCCGAAAAAGTTCCTTGGCTCGTTTAACAAGGAGTTTATCGAGAAGCGCCAGAACGAACTGGCGAGCTGGTTGCACCTGCTGTGCCAGCACAACCCGTCGTCGAACCTCCCGGACCCGCGCCGATCGGCCACGTTCTGCGACTTCCTGCTGTCCAACGTAAGGAGGCTGTTGATCCTGATGATGATGATGATGGTGATAATGGAGGAAACCTCTCGGTGGCATTGCTGACGATTGCGGTATCTGGTCAGAAACAACCCTTCGAGCGAGATGGAGCGCTGACCGCGGACCCATCGACGGCCGCCGAGACCGACGCCCCCGGCAGCAACAACGGCACAGAAGCGCTGTACAACACACCCAAGACGACGCTTGATGACTTTGAGCTGCTCAAGGTCATCGGCAAGGGGTCTTATGGCAAGGTGACGCTCGTGCGCAAGAAGGACCAGAACCGCCTGTACGCCATGAAGTCGCTCAACAAGTCCAACGTCAAGCGTCGCAACCAGGTCGAGCACACCAAGACGGAGCGCCGCGTGCTTGGACGTGCTAAGCACCCATTCATCGTGCATCTGCACTACGCGTTCCAGACATCCCACAAGCTATACTTTGTGCTCGACTACTGCCCCGGCGGAGAGCTGTTCTTCCACCTGTCTCGAATGGAGAAGTTCGAAGAACCCATGGCCAAGTTCTACGCCGCTGAGATCACTCTGGCGCTTGAGCATTTGCATGACCTGGGGGTCGTCTACCGGTGCGTTTTTTCTGGCCCACAAGACCAATGCTAGTCGGTCGCATCTCACACTCCTGTATTGCTTTTTCTGCAGTGACCTTAAGCCAGAGAACATTCTCTTCGACGCGCAAGGCCACGTCTTGTTGGCAGACTTTGGTCTAGCGAAGGAGGGTATCACAGACGGCGCCGAAGGAACGAACTCGATGTGTGGTACACCCGAGTACCTCCCCCCTGAGATTCTGGACCGCACGGGTCACGGCACTGCAGTGGACTGGTGGGCGCTCGGTATGGTCCTGTACGAAATGCTGACCGGTCTGCCACCGTGGTACACTCGCAACCGCCAGAAGCTGTTCGACCGAGTGCGCAACGCTCCACTTACGTTCCCCGACGAAGTGCAGCCCGCGGCTCGCAGCCTGATCAGCGGTCTGCTCAATCGCAACCCTGTCGAGCGTCTCGGTAGCAAGAGCGCCGACGACGTAAAGAACCACGAGTTTTTCCGCGGCATCAACTGGCAAGATCTCTACGATCGCAAGCTGCCCCCGCCGTTCAACCCGTGTGCCTCAACGACCAATTTTGAGGAGACCAAGAACTTCGAGGCCGAGTTCACCAAGATGAACATTAACAGTGTGGAAAGCTCGGGCATGGGCTCGCTGCGCGCATCGGACGCATCGCGACCGTCGATGACCTTCCAGGGCTTCACGTATAACACACCGAACGACCTCAACATGGGCGCGTCTGTTGGACGAGGCTAACGCCGGGAGCACTAAATCGTGGGTACGTGTCCGATCTGGCAGGGGGAAAGACACAGTGTATGCTGGCTGTCGGTCTTGCTGTCGATTGGAAACCGTGCTAGGTCTCTCTGTTTCCTGATGATGCAGTAGGTTGCGTCTGTTCATGTGGATCCTCGTTGCAGTCGTACTTCAAAAATTAAAATCAAATGACACATGCATTCACCGACTTCATGGTGAATGTACTCTCCACAATCACATTAACCAGTCACGCGTTTCGACTTGAGCAGGTTGCGGTACTTGTCCTTGAGATCCACGTTCGTACGATTCCGCAGCACTTCTGGGTTCGCCTGCTTGATGAGGACCCACATATTGGGCTTGCCGCTGAAGCTTCGGACGCCATTAACCAGCGCGTCCACCTCAGCTGGCGACCAGAATGTTCGTCCGCGACGAGGCGCTGCTTTCGTCGAGGACGCCACACTCTCATCGTCGGACAGAACGCTGGACACATCGCTAGCAGCGCCGTTGGTTCTTCGGCGAGCCGCTGCAGCTGCGCGACGCGTCACTGGAGGCGTTGTTGGAGGCTTGGGAGCCTGACGAGGCGTCTTCGCTGGACGACGAGCTGTGGTGGGGGGATTCACACGCTCTTGACGGGGTGGAAGAGCTCGACGATCTTGACGGATGATGCTGTCGAGAGCGGCGCCAGCGTCGGAGTCTGATGAGGCAGATGGAGAGCTTGGCTGCGTCGGTGCGATGGGCAGCCGCGCAGACCAGATCCTGTCTTCTTGCTCAATCCCTGGCGGAGTCTCACCGACCAAGATGTCGGACTCGCGTCGACGCTTGGAGACCACGCGCTCGTCACCATCGCTTTCACCGTTTTCCTGTTCGTCCTCATTCCCAGGCTTGAACGCAATGTCAGCGAGATGGTACCAGTCGTCGCTCGTCCCCGTGAAGGCTTGTTGAAGCATGTTGCGCGAAATGACGACGCTGGAAACAAAAGAATTGTCATTGTCGGACGGGAATGCAAAGACATCAGAGTGTGAGGCGACACGTACTTGGACGGAGCCATCTCGTCCGACTCGGGCGGAAAAGAGCGTTCGATCTCTGTCGGACCATAGACTTCGTCCTCGATCCACCACAGCGCTCTCAACATGTCGCGTCGAAACGTCACGTCCGGCAGTCGGTGCGCGGCTCGGAACGCTTCCCATTCGGCCTATGAACAAAGGAACACTTGAATCAACTCGCTCCAGATCCATGGATATCCCACCGTCGCTGTACCTTCGGTTCATCTGTGTCAAAGAGCGCACTGAATTGCTCGAGAAAGCGCCCAAGAGTCGACGGGTTCTTGTACCTGCATTCGCAGTCCATTCGTATATATCAGCTACATAATACAAGGAAGAACCTCTATCGCACTCACCCAAAGAGCTTGGATCGAACCAGATCACACAAGCCATAGACGTTTTCAGTGTGACAAAGCACGTCACTCTCGAGCTTGAACGTCTCATCATCGTGAGTCTCGACGGCCTTCTCAAAGCGCTCGACCACCACCTGACGAAAGAATGGCACAGCGTTCAAAACCAAACAGATCTGCAGCAATCTCGCATGCATGGACTCGTACGTGGAAGAAAATGCGGGTCTGGAACAGCGTCTTGCTCATGTCGAGCGGCGTCTGAATGAACTGAGCTCCTCGCATGCCGTCGTCAGCCACATTATCATCGTATCCACTCGCGACACACATTGACCATGCGACGTACAAGCTGCATGAGCTGCTCAAAGAGAAACACATAGTCGATCGACGGATTCATGACCTTGACTTCTTCTCGCATGATCGCGAGGATGGAGCGCGCGCGTGCCGGATGATCCCGCGGCAGCGCCCACCCCATTTGGTCCAGCATCTTGACGATCGCTGTTCCACGACAGCAGACGCCCGCCGTCAGTCGATAGACCCGGAGCGTACCCTCAGAAGCCCATGTGTCTCGACGCACGCACCGTCATACTCTTCGATGCCGGCGTGGCGCACAAAGAACTCGGCGACGGCTTCCCACGCCGCGCGCATGGTTCGCACTCGTTCTTGCCAGTTTAAAATGCCGCGACGGCGGGAAGGATACACGGTACCCCGTAACCCAAAGCGGGCACCCGTTGAGGTGTAACCTCAATGAGGTTACGCGGTGTTGACGATGGTTCTGGGTACCTTCGCGCAACCTCCAGGAGCGCGTGCCTTTGACTGATGAAGGACGACAACTCAGGGGACGAACGAACCAAGTGAGAACACATCTTCCTCGGCTGCTGCTGCTGATGGCGGAACCGATGGAGGTCGACGGCGAAGGACTCAACGTGGAGATCGGTGCGCGCGTTCTGGTCTACGGCAAGCTCGCTGGGGTGCGTTGTCCGTGCTGCTGCTGCTGCTGCTGCTGCTGCTGCTGCTCGCCGGGCTGTTTGTGTTGAAAACGAAACGAACGCCGACCCGAACGGAGCTGCTCACTGACGGTGGTTGCACAGACCATTCGATATGTGCCAGAGCGAAGAAGCGCCATGATCGGCGTGGAGCTGGACCGAGCGCGGGGCGACAACGACGGCGAGATCGACGGCCAGCGCTTGTTCCAGTGCCGACCGCACCACGGCGTCTTTGTGCGCGAGGAGAACCTGAGTGTACGTACGATGATGTTGAGAGTCCCGCCGTCGGTCCGTCGGTCGGTTGTCGCTGGACTCACCCGCTATCGATGCAAATGACAGGCGTTTTCCCACGATGACGCAGCCGCGTGCATGATCCAAAGCGCGTGGCGTCGCTTCCGAGCTGCGCAAAAGGTGAGCGAGCGCATTGCGATCTCGGCAGAAAGAAAAAAAAGAATGGAGGAGTGACATTGTTCTCGTGTACCAGTTTCGGACGATCGTGTTCTCGCATGCGTGGAACCTGCTCGACAACAATCAGGAGCAGCTGAACCTCAAGCGCTCGGAGAAGTTTCGGTCGGCAGAGCACACCATCTCGATGCTCTCCAAGCGAAAGGTACGTCGAGTCGTCCATCTCCACACGCGGCGACTGCCAGTGTGTCACTCACCGCGACGTCGGCTTGCAGTTGATGCGTACAGTCTCGGAAATGAAGATCGCGAGTGTCACCATCGCGCCTGATTATCACGGTCCACATCTCTCGTGGCCGCTCAAGCTATCGAACGTGCTCGACATGCTCGAACAGTTCAAGAAAGGCGAGCTGCTGCACTACAAGTATGTTCTCGAGGTGCTCAAGGAAAGTATCCGCGTGTTTGCTCCGTTGCCAACGCTGCAAGAGCTGAACCTGGCGGAAGGCGAAAAAATGACGGTCGTCGGCGATATCCACGGCCAGCTCCAGGACCTGTTTTCGATTTTCTCGATCAATGGTTTGCCGACGCAGACGAACAAGTACCTCTTCAACGGAGACTTTGTCGACCGCGGCGCGTACGGCGTTGAGGTGATGATGACGCTGCTGTGCTTCAAGCTGCTGTACCCGGACGCGGTCTTCCTCAACCGCGGCAACCACGAGTCGCGCAACCAGAACTCGTGGATGGGTTTCGAAGACGAGCTCTGGAGCAAGTACTCTGGCGTGCAAGAGAACGACCCCGAGCGTCCCGCCCACCTCTTTGAGCGCTTCCAGACGCTCTTCGAGTGTCTCCCGCTCTGTGCAGTGCTTCAACAGAAGATCTTTGTTGTGCACGGTGGTCTTTTCTCCCGCGATAACGTGACGCTCGCGCACCTTCGAGCCATCTCGCGCAAGCGAGAGCCTCCGCTGCACCAGACGGGTTTCGAGGACAAGATCTACGAAGACATGTTGTGGAGCGATCCACGCGCGATCTCATCTCGCCAGCCGTCGGAACGTGGCGCCGGTGTGGAGTTTGGCGTTGAGGTCACCAACAACTTTTGCCTCGTCAACAAGATCGCGCTGGTCATTCGGTCGCACGAGTGTGTCCCCGAGGGCTTTGAGATTCTACACGGCGGTCGGCTGATCACGCTTTTCTCGGCGTCGCGCTACTGTGGCACGCAGATGAACAAGGGCGCATTCCTCACGCTTGGCCCAGATCTTCAGCCAGAGATCCAGCAGTTTTATGCGCACGCGATGAACGAGAGCACGTTCAAGATCTCGGAGATGCAGGACGCACTGGAGGACGACACGCTGCGCATGATCGCCGAGCGCATTTGCGACCACCGCGCGTCGCTGTTCTGGTACTTTACGCAGCACGATCAAGAGCACAATGGTGGCGTCTCGAGACTCGTGTGGGTTGACGCGCTCAAATCGGTGCTTCAGCTCGATCTTCCGTTCCTTCTGTACCAGTCCAAGCTCGCAGACATCGACGAGTCGACGGGACTCATCAACTACTGCAAATTCTTGGCGCGCTACCGTATCGAGAACGAAACTGTCGACCAAAGCGGATGGCAGGAGACCATGATCGCGACGATTTGCAAGAAGCTGTATCGTGCGATGGGCGCTGGTAACATTGAGCAGGCGTTCACCGTGTTTGACGCTGACAAGAACGGGTACATTGAGTACGAGGAGTTCATGACGACGCTCAAGAAGATGGACACAGGTCTCTCGGACCAGCAGATCTTTGAGTTGATGCGCACTGCGGACACGAACGACGACGGTCGCATCGACTTCAATGAGTTTGTGCAGCGTTTTGAGGTGATCTTCACGGACTTGCGCCAGGCGCCAATGAGCCCACGCTCCCCTGCGACGCCGGCGTCGCCTGGCTCCTCTCTGCCACCGCCCAGTCCGGCGAGTCTCTCCGACGTGTCGACTGCGCGTCCCGGTGGCTTGCTACGTCGCTTCTCCAGCCGCGAAGATAAGTCGTTCACGCCCACACCGGCTACCAACATCGATGTGGAGACGATGGACGCGCTGCTCAAGATCGGCAAAGCGCTGTTTGCGCTGGACGGATCGCTGCACGATCATTTCTGCTCGTTCGACACGAACGGTGATGGTGTCCTTCAGCGTGAGGAGTTTGAGACGGCTGTGCACAAGCTTGGATTCGATTTTAGCGACGACCTCATGAACCGCGTGATGGTGGCGGTCGACACGGACGGTGGGAACTCGATCGACTACAAGGAGTTTGTGACGGCATTCAGTATTCAGGACATCAAGGAACGATCGATGCTCGAGCGCGGCGACAGTCTCACGTGGCAGCACGCCGTGCTACAGCAAGTGTCGAACGTGTTTTATCAGCACCGCATCCACATCCGCAACGCGTTCCGGATGTTTGACAAGACGAACACGGGGTTTATCGACAAGGAAGACTTCCGCGTGGGCATCTCGGCGTTCAACGCTGTCCTCAACTCGCCGCTCACGGACGATCAGATTGAGGAGCTGCTGCTTCACCTCGACAGCAACAAGGACGGCGTGATCAGCTACAAGGAGTTCTTTGACGGCTTCCGAGTCGTTGACGTGCGGATAATCGAGGAGTAATGGCATCAAGGAGGGGCGAGCCACCAGAGGAGAGAAGGAAGGAAGAAAGAAAGGAAGAAAGGAAGCAACCTCGCATTCGCCTTGCGACCTGTGATCGGATGCGAGAGACACAAGCAGACGTACGTCGAAGTAGTTTGTAGCAGCAAGTTGGCGCCCACATTTTGGAGCAGATCATATCAGCAGTTTTTTTTTCTCGCTCAAACACAAACGAGTTTATTCGAATTTTGGTGTCTTCACAAAAAATACACTCTCTTTTACACAAAAATGGTGGATGGTAAAATATGGCGAATGACCACTCCAAAAAAAGGTTTCCAGCATCGAACTTAGTCGGCGTTTTCTGCACCCGTCGCACATTTCCTTCACCAACAGCTACAACACGATTGGCATCTCGACGACGCGCGATGGATCTCGACGGTCTGCGCATCAAGGAGCTTCAGGAGATCTGCAAGAAGTTTGGTGCGTCCTCGCTCTCGTCACAGTGTCGCGCCAAGGATGCCGCTGTACTGACTCGTCGTGAGCTGTCGCCGATGCCCCAAACGGGCAAAGAAGGCATCAAGACTGGAGGCCGCAAGGCAGAGCTTGTGCAGCGCATCGCGAGTAGCACCGAGTACCAGAAGCAGCTCAAGGCGCCGACCAGTCTCAAGCGCAGTGCCAGTGCAGAGGTGAGCGCTAGCATCAGAGTATGCTGGGTAGTGTACAGTATGTGCTCACACACTCGAGATACTGTCGGGTTCCGACCGTAGGCTGCATCACCTCGAGTGAAGAAGGCCAAGCACCAAGTCACCGACTCGCAGCGTGCCATCAACGCGCTCTTTGATCGTTTTCAAGGTGTGTGGGCTTCTTGGTGATGTGGCTCTACTTGTTGCGAGGTTCCATCGTTTGATTGTTCCTTTTGAAATGACCTCAGATCCCGAGAGCCCCGATACGATCACAGACGATGGCATCGTCGCGTTCTGCGAAGAGCTCGAGATCGACCCGCAGGACCCCGTGATCCTTGTGCTAAGTTGGTACATGGAAGCCGAAGCGATGTGCGTCTTCACTCGCAGCGAGTTTCTCCGTGGCTTTGAGAAGCTGCAGTGTCGGTCCATCGAAGAGCTCAAGCAGCAAGTACCGATGCTGCGCCGGCGACTGCAGCAACGAGAGTCGTTTACGGAAGTCTACATGGTTCGTACGCAGTGGCTGTCTGGTAGTTTCCCCCCCTAATCAAACTGACTTGCTGCGTTGCCTGTCGGTGGCAGTACACGTTCATGTTTGCAAAAGAAGCGACGCAGAAGAGTCTGGCGCTGGACATGGCGCTCGCGCTGTGGCAGATTTTGCTTCCTGACTACTTCCCGCTGCTCCCTCATTGGTTGCGCTTTATCAAGAGCAACTCGCGCAACTCGGTGCCTCGTGATCTGTGGATGCAAGTGCTGGAGTTTGGGCATCAGGTGAAGAAGGATCTGAGCAACTTTGACGAGAACGGCGCGTGGCCTGTGCTGCTCGATGAGTTTGTATCGCACATGAGAGAGCAGATCGAAGAGCGAGGCCTTGAAGCCGTCTTGAAGGAAGCAGACGACGGAGATGCTGACATGGAGGACGCATAGACGAAGCCATAAAGATCAACATGCCTCCCGTCCACTTTGAAGTGTTTGACTCTACTAATCACACTGCGGTGACGACGTTGATCAGGCAAAACGCCGATGCGATGACAGCGACGAGCACCGAGCGATGCCACATTGTCTCTGCGTCTGCGAGATCATCGAAGATCAGTCGTGAGCAACGATCCTCATACGTTTCCTTGGGGTCGCACGCACAACCACACACCTGAGCAAATGGTAGTTCCCGGGAACGCGTACTTGTTGAAAGCGTTGTTGACACCACATGGACACGGCTTGTCGATGCCGCTGACGCCTTTGCCGATGCATTTCTCCTGGACGTCGTCGAGTGCCTTGATGCTGGCTGGGGTTCCATACTGCATGTACTGTTTGTAGCTCTGAAAGCAGCACCCCAGGTCCTTGGCAATATCAGCACAAATATCGTAACTTGAGCCGGCATCATTGATCAAGGTGGCGAGCAAGGGAACTATCGAATATCACATCCACAAGCTGGGCAAGCCATCCCCTACTACGAGCGCAACAGCGAGACGTACTGCAGTATTTTCCACCAGGCATCGTCTGGCACGCGATCTGGTATGCGGCAGCCTGCAAGCTGCCACTGGCCGCTTCATACCTGTCAGTGCTCGCGTAGCAATTGTTGTCCAGGAGGATTTTGTACTTGTTATTGAGCTTCGCAAAACACGAATTGGAGCACAATTCGCCTTGCGCCTCATCAGAACGAGCGTTCAACACGTTTGCATCAACCAACGCCTTGCAGTCGTTTGCGACGACGCCGTCGCCCTCGATTCCCTGGGCTGCTTGCTTGCTGTTGATGAGTAGTCCACGGATCTCTCGCTCCACCTGCGCGCAGATCTCTGTCTCCTAGACCGACCAACGCGTAAACACCCGTCGCTTTATCATCAGGACACCCAATGAGGTACATACATTGCCGCCCCCAATGCCATCGGCGCCCACGAGTCCTTGCCACACCGTCATGAGCAGTATGATGAGACCACTTGCCGTCGTCATTGAGACCAGCACACTTCGGAGAGACCGAGCATGGAAAGTGTCAGCTAAATTAGTCACCATTGTAGAAGCGAACAATCCCAGTGAGCACGCAGGAGTCACCGCCAGTCTGAAGCACGCGAATATGGATGGAATGCTCACGATAGAGCTCTCTAGGCGACCACCTCATCCTCGTCCATCCACACACAAGGCACTAGCACGCTCCAAGAGAGATACATCACCTCGAGTTGCTGCAGACGCTGTCGCACATCCTCGACCTCCGGCGACTCGCCGTTCGTTCCCCCAGCCATCACCGCGTCATCCGCGTGGCAGCCTTGAATCATTCAGATCGATCTGCTTGCTCAGTGATGTCGTTCGGGTCGAAAATGCTTTAGCTCGAGTCGAGATGACGCCTGAGCACGCCTTTGACATGCTGATCCGACTGGCTCAAGACTTTGTCACCGCACCGACTGTGTTGATGGATGGTCTCACGAGCTCTCAAGTGTTGGAGGCCATCAATGACGCTTGCTGGCGGTGGCATCCGTATCGCGGGAAACCACTTCCAACGTCCCCTCGTTCGCCGAGGTCGGAAGGTCCACTCACCGTTCGTTACTCGCAGTTGTGCCACGGATTAGACGAAAGCATCCTTGATGGCGAGAAGGCGGTGCAAGCGCTTGAGGTTCAAGTCTTCAAAGCTATTGAGCACACCAACGTCTTGCCCACGCAGATCCACGACCTGGAACAGACGATCGACCGCACTATCTCATCGTTTGTGGCACTTTCGGCAGCGTCACTCGACTGCGCAATTCCTTCAGTGCAGCGCCGCTTGTCGCTCGAGAAATCCCGAGCGCGTGCTCGTCCAGAGCGTCAGATCGACGAAGCGAGACTTGCAGCACGTGTAAAAGACAAGATCGCGACACTTCGACGACGAAAAGAGCTTCGCATGTGGGCGTGTGAGGAGCTTCGCGATGTCATCAACGACCACGAGACCAAGATCAGCGAGTTGAAGAAGGAAGTCACCGTCATTCTTGGCGACGTAAAGCGAGAAGAGCTCGCCAACAAGGTCAAGACGAAGCGCCTAGAGGACGCGATTGCTAGCATCGCACCCACGTTCTCGTCTCGAAAGAACTCGCTGCCTGGCTTGGTTGCTTCCAAGTTCCTCTCAGCTGGGACAGTTGCGATGCTGGCTGCCAATGGGTCGGCGCATCCTGGCTCAACACCCAGTGCCGCGAGCGCTCGTCTCGCGGACGCGCAGGAGCGACAGGCGGAGCTTCGTGATGAAATCCTGCAGCGAAAAGAGATTGTGAGGCAACGCACGGAGGAGATATTCGACGTTCGTAATCGGATGCGTGACGTCGAGCAGCATGTCGCGGAATTGATCGCCGAGCGCGAAGCCCTCGAGACGGAGATGGTGGAGATTCAGCGGACCTGCACGCCTCGCCCTGACTGGAATGAGCTTCGTAGTGCCGTGATGGTGACCACAGCAGCAGATCGTGCTGCGAAGAACGGACGCTTCAAGCCGTTAGGTCGGGATCGGCGATCCAGCGCTGCCCACAAGGGCGCAGACGCCGACGATGAAGACGACGTCGAGACGAGACTGAACGCGCTGCTCTTGAACAAGTGGAGCACGGTCGACAAAGTGAAAGCTCTCTCACAGGAGCTGGCACGTATCCGGTCGCGGTACCATGGCGGTGACGAGCTCTCAGCGGAGCAAGCGAAGCTGGATCAACTTCAGAAGGAAATTCAGAAGACATTGCAGCAACTGGCAGTCGTTCGCGCCATGGCGACGGGTTCAGCCTGAGGAATGGATTCACAACGAACGTTGAATTACGCGGCTCGATACCTCACCGATTACGTTGAAACAAGCACGCCATCTCTGACGGTCGCACTACTGCCGAAGAGCACCAGCTCGTCGAGACTCACTGCCACACACGCACACACACACACATACACTTGCGCACGGCTACCCACACAAACATGCAGCTGAAACAAACGAGAGGCTCGCATCACCAAGGTAGCGTTGCACTCGTCGAAACCAGACTTCCTGGATACCAAGCCTCCAATGGTACATCATATGGCGCCAGTGTGGCTTGGTCGAGTTCGAAGAGCGTGTCATCGAGAAAGAGATCCTCGTCCCAGTTCATCGTTTCGTGGAAGTATGTAGTCTTGTCCTCTTCTGTATCCCAAACGCTCGGTGGACCAAAATCAAGGACCAGCCGCTCGGAGTGACGAGGCGTCAGCGATTCGTCACAGAACAAAGATTCGAGAGACTTTGCTGCCAACGATGCTGAGGCTTGCACTTGCTCTGTGTTGATGTCGGATAGCCACGAAATGGGCTCCATCGTGGACTCGACGAAATCCGCCCCTTCGTTCACCGTAACGTCATTGTTGATTGCCGTTGAAGCGTCTGACAGTGATGGAGTTGGTGACACTGGTGCGTCCGAGCAATGAGCCAGAGAGCAGCAAGGCGTCTTGGTCGTCTTCACTTGCTTTTTCGGCGTCGCGTTGTAGCTTCCATCGTTAGATCCTGAGCGAATGCGTTTCATTTGAAGCGGACGAAGTCGTGGTTCGGTCGACAGGGCGCACTGTGAGATGGAAACTCGACTTCGTTGTCGTAGTGCCTCTATCTGCTCTTTGACTCGAGTCCAACCTTCGGCTTGCTTGAGTGGTGCGGGTTCGACGAGACGATTGTTCTTTGCTACCCTCGGGCTCGGAACCGTCGCGATGACGTTGTTGTACCATTCGTCAAAGCCAAGAGTACGGTCTTCCACGTTCCATCGACCGAACTCCTCTTTCGCCCAGTGCTTGAGGAAACTCGTGCGCAATCGCTGGACGTCGAGACACATCCTGTCGTACTCGTTCTGGCTCATCCGCTCAATTCTGTCGATATCCTTCTGGAACTTAACTTTGCCCTTGAACTTTTCGCCGTGCATTTGCTTCTTGGATATCCGCATCGGGCAGCAGTTGAGCATCCTTGAGAGCCACGACCGCATTGACGTCTTCTGCTCCACTTCATCGAGCACACCCGCCGAGAAAAGCTGGACCAGCTTGCGAAGGTAGTTCTCTTCCTGGACGTTCCATTTCCCAGACCGCACCGGAATGTTTTGCTTGCGCGCGCTCTGCAGGAATGTCAAGCCTTTGTCAGTATTCCCCGCCGCGATACGTTTGTGTTTCGATGGCGAGATGACCGCTCGACGGACGCGACAACGAGCAACCACCTTGTCATTGGGCTCGTCAGTCGCGGAGCCGCGGACGTGATGCGCCTCTTGAACGTTCTTTCCCGCAGTCTCTCCAAGCGGCTTGGTATCGGACGCTCGGTCCATCACGTCGCTAGCCGTCGCCTCAAGGTAGCCGATCTGGACGATGAGACCCGAGTGCGACGCATTCATGGTCGAGCTCTCTTCGGTTGCGCGGCCGCTGCTCCGCAGGCCAGTTCGACGGGGTCCGGTCGTCATTGTGGGTGGATGGATGGCTGGGTCTCTCTCTCTCTCTCTCTTCCTCGTTGGCGGAGCCTTGCGTCTTGGGGTTTGAATTGAGGAATGACCGACAGTGACAGCGATGACACGACGGACCGACGCTCCGCCTCCTCTCCTCCTCCTCCTCCTCCTCCTCCGCTCCACCCTGCGTCACTCCGCTCCGCTCCTCTCCTCTGGTGTGTTGATCCCCATCCTCCGTGGCGCTCAAGCACGGCCGTCGCTCGGGAGCATGAAAGTCAGCTGCTGTGGATATTCGTGGCGGGGTCCTGTCGCTCGGGAGGGTATCGTGACAACACATCCCTCCACAACGACGGCGGAGAGAGTCGGAGTGAGTTGCGTGGCTCCTCGCAGCGACGGCCGCGCGGATCGAATCCTGAAGCCATCCAGAATGTTATCAGGGGCGGCGCAAAAAACGAACATTAGTGGCTACACTCGTGCTGGGGGCATCGCCACACGAACAACGCGGGCGACAGACGAGGACCGTCTGAGATGCGTCCAGAAAGCACGAGTGCCAACACGGGGATGCGGACGTAGAAGCGGCCACGTCGAGAAACGAGAAGGAGCGAGCGCGCAGGGGGAGCGATTGTGGGACGGAACACGAAAAGCAAAACGGTCGCAAACCTGATTCAGTCGTCCAGAACAGTGGACACACCCGCACACTCACACCCACCCGCGTGCGCGCGCGCGCGAGAGAGAGAGAGAGAGAGAGAAAGAGTAGAATCGATACGAAACAATCGGCACAAGTTGAGTTTCGCAGAGAATCCTTTCGTGTCAACCATCATTCATCATCGTCAATGGCTCGGTGTGTCCGTCCTGGAGCATCAATGTAGCCATGTGACTGCTTGGCACAGGGGCCACCCCAGTCACATGTCCGACCTCATTTAACACCCGCTAGGAGGACACGCATGGGCGCTGCACACTTTGCCCACGTGGCATCGCACAACCAACCAACGATGCTGTTAAACGCGGTCGTTAGTCGTGCGTCCTGCGCGTGATCTCAGGAAAAACCAGGAGGTCTCATTCTCCACCTGAAACCCAAGGCAATGCCGTGCGCGAGGAGCGCCGTGCCACCTGAAACCGATTGAGCGCGGCGTTTGTGGCGTCCAGAGCTCTGGACGGCGCCGCGCGTCGACGCACCCCTACACGCAGGCGGACTCTGTGGCCGTCGCTTCGTCTGGTCTCGAATTCCATTGCCGTCGGCGTCTCCGGAAACACCCACCTACCCACCCATCCACTCTCTTGCTGACCCCTCTCGCTTTCTCAACGCGCCAAGAGAAAAAGATTTTCCCGCCAATTTTTTTTGGTTTGACTGAGAACATCCTGTTTTGTTCCGAACTTAAACAATTGGACAGTGCGTACTTAGTGGAGTTGAACTTGAGTCATGTTGAACAACAGAGCCAAAACGCAACGGGATCCGAGCGCGCGGCGATGACGACGATGGCGCTGGAGCAGATGAAGGAGCTCTTTCGTGCGCAGAAAGCGCTCTCTGTGGAGGCGGCGCTCGCCATCATCCACGACGCACAGCACGTTCTGAACGCTGAGCCCAATGTCGTTGAAGTGCAGGCAGCGACGACCTACGGTACGCACTGCAAGACGGAGTCTTCTGTCCTTCCGCGCTGACGTCCATCTGTCTCCTCAACAGTCTTTGGAGATATTCACGGCCAGTATTTCGACTTGATCGCACTCATGGACCGCGTGGGACTCGAGCAGCTCATTGGTACGTGTGCTGTAGTCTGTGAGGGAAGCTACGCTTCCATCAGTGACAGTGTGGGAGGGATTGCCTGCAGACGGCGACGTCCAATTCGTGTTCCTCGGAGACTACGTCGGTGCGTTTCCCCGCCAGCGCTTCCTTGGCTCAATACGTTGGCTCAGTCAAACTGCAACGCACAGATCGGGGAGTATTCTCGTGCGAGGTCATGCTCTTCTTGCTCAAGCTGAAGGCCACGGTGCGTTGGCTTCCTGACTACCAGTGCCTGTCTGTCCACCGGGACTCAATTTGGTTGTACCGCTAGCACCCTGCTAAAATTGTGTTGCTTCGCGGCAATCACGAGTGCGAGACGATCTCCTCGTTCTATGGGTTTCGAGCCGAGTGCCGTATCAAGTACGGGCTCTCTGTGTACTACCATTTCGTTTCGTGTTTCCAGTCAATGCCGCTTGCCGCCGTCATTTCCACGCCACGCGGTCGATTGTTTTGTGTACACGGTGGCATCTCGCCTGCGATTCAAACGCTGGACGAAGTGCAAGAAATTGATCGTCATCGAGAAATTCCTGTTGACGGACCGTTGTGTGACTTGCTGTGGTCGGATCCAGAAGCTGCAGTACAAGGTAGGGAATTGGTTGCCCGTGTTCACCGCTCGACTGAGCAACTAATGTTCTATGACTAGACATTACCGCTGAGCCGTCGTGGTCCGCAAACGACGTACGTGCACCTTGGAATGACCGAAAGCACAATGTCTAATTCGTGATGTTACATTAGGTCCGAGGTTGCTCATACTACTTCAATGCCGCTGCACTTTTCCAGTTTTTGAAGCAAAACGATTTGCTCGCTGTGATTCGAGCGCACGAGTATGAGGAGTCGGGTTTCATGTACCACTTTTCTAGCCAGGATTTCAGTGTGCTCGACAAAAGGCCGGACAAATCGATTGCACCGCTCATCACTATATTCTCCGCAGCAAATTACTGCGACACAAATGGCAACAAGGTACGTGACGTGTGAAAGGGAGCAACCATGACGATGACATTGATCTCTACCCTAGGCAGGCTTCATGAAAATATGCGGGGAGCCGTTCACTGTTGAGATCGAGCAGGTCGATTCTGTTGGACACCCGACTCCAGATTTGTTCTGTGTCGAGCGAAGTGCGGATATTTGGCGCCAATTCCGACAAAAGCTCCCGTTTCTCCCGGCCAGCAAAGACTTCTTCGAAGAAATCGTCCACTTGTCGGGACAGGAACGTGCACGCGGAACATCTATTGGTCAGTCTTCTCAAGTCAATTCATCAGCAGAGAACAGTACAAAAGAGACGGGAAGTGGCGATGGCGGGTCAAACGAGATCCATTTTGATGACATCGGTATGTCGGCACCATGCTTGTGCTCGAGTGCGAAGGTAGTGACATTTCAGTAAATCAGACGCTCGGCGCCGCAGAACCAATGAGATGCATCCTCAAGCAATTCGACGGGTGCTCGATGAAGAGGCATCAAGATGGATGCAACATGATGAAGGATCTTTCGAGGTTTTCGCAGCTCATGATGATTCGGTTCACGAGAATCAGTCGTGTCCTTCGAGGAAGAATCGACCAAGACATGATCACCATCGATCGGAGGTGCGTCTGCGGCTTGATTGTCAAAACGAAGTGTTTCGGAAAGTGATAACGAATATGAGCAGGTTCTCACTGCATCAGAGCTTGACATGATGAAGCTGTGTTTTTCGCTCATTGACACGGATGGAAGTATGACTCTGAGTGCGCCAGAAATCTCTCAGTTCGTTTATCACATTCTTGGTAAGTCGTGCTTTCTGCAATCTTTGTGACCCAAAGACTTAGCGTGGTAATCAATTGCAGGAGAAAGGATTCTCCCGGATACCGCTGATGTGTATCTGAAAGCGCTTGACTTTGACTGCAACGGTGTCGTCGATTTCTCTGATATCCTGTCGTGGGCCGCTGTGATGAAAGCAAAATATTGCCAACAAGACGCGAACGGATTTACCATGGGGTTCCTTGTGAGAAAAACGCGCAAGCTTCTCCACAAGGTTGACCCATATCGAGCCTTCGTGTGGCTGACTGCTGCATACATCTTTCGAGACATGTACTTCGTTCGCCGCCATCACTCACTTAAGTCTCGATCGCTTCGAGTTTTGATCTGGATCGCGTTGCTGCTGTACACACTCGATGTATGGAGGGTATGCAAGGCGCTTGGAGTCAACCAGTGGGTCCCCGCAAGTAAACTCTGGAACGTCTTGTCCGTACTCCGGTCCAAGTTGAAGTGAGGAAAGCCTGTCACACGAGTCGAGCGCTATGACTCTAGTTCTTCTTCTAGTTGCTCCTCCAGCTCGATATCGGGGATACTACTGTAGTCAATTGTGACTCCCAGTTTGCTGATCACTTCATATAGATATTGCAGTGTGCACTTTCGATCTCGCTCGTTGTGCTGATCATCATGCTTACGACGCTCGTGCATGCAGTGCTTACACATCGAAGGATTGATCGGATCGCGCTGAAATCCCGGACATACCGTGCCGATTTTGCAGATGGAGCACTTCGGGTAGCCAGCATTCAGGAACTTCACGATGATGGAGATCTTTTGCCTTCGGATCTGTTCAAGTTGTTGTGCCTTCTCCTCCTTCACGTTCTTTGACTGTCGCTTCACGCGGTCCGCCTTTTCAGCCGCTTCTTGGTTGCGACGTTCAAGCTCCTCTCGTGTCGGCCCAATGTATGGCTTCGTGGCGATCAACGTGAACTCGCGGCCACAGGCGACTGCATCGGCATCGAGCTCACTGAAACCCAACAGCTTTTCGGTGACATCATGTTTGACGCGTACGTACTCGAGCAAGGGCGACCTACGAAGTCTTCCATGCCTTCAACTTTGCCTGGCACTGCGCAAAAGTTTTCCTCAAGACCGTCAAGCTCTTCAGGGCGTCCCAAGCATCCGTTCACGTTGCTGCCCCACGTAAACACCTGTCAAGCAAGAAGGTATGAATGGGAAAAGGTGTATTGTCAAGGGCACTCGAGCGCTCACCTCATCATCGACAGAGAGAGCGACATTGTGGAACATGCCCGCGCACACCTTCTTGATCAGGACGTGCGTGACCAACAAGTCTGAGACCAAGCCGGGCTTGAGCGAGATTTGCGTCCCACCCTGAGCGAGCTGCCCGACGCGACCACTGCCCCAAGTGTAAACAAGTCCGCCTTTCAGAAGCGGTGGAATGAGAACAATCGCGACTGTGTGCCAGCATCCACACGCGAGCTCGAACACGACATCATCTTTGAGCGCCTCTACCAGTCGCGGCGTGACATGGGATGTGACATCCCCGTGTCCAAGGCGTCTAGTCGAAAACATCGTCAGAATTCGAGTCCCAAGGATTCCTCGCACACCACGTTTATCGCACCCGCCGTCGCCGCTTCCCCATGTGAACGCCTGCCCACTGGTTGTTACCAGACCCGCGTGCATCGCTCCGCAGGTGATCTACACGATCAGTATCGTTAGAAATGAAGACTGAGCAACGTTAGCCTCTGATACACCCACCTGCGCGACTTGCAGCTTGGAGATGCTTCGAGAAAATGCCGACAGACCATCCGTGATGTAGATGTGTCCGAACGCGTGCACCTCTCCTTTGTCGGTCACTACCATCGTGTGGTTTGTTCCGACCGTGACATTCTTGATGATACACGACTCGGACACCGTTCGCTCCCACAGGCACGGCTCCTGCCTGTCTAGCCCGTATCGAACGCGAGCTTTCCTGGCCTGCGCGACCAGTAGACGATGTGCTGGCTCGTCGCCGAGCTGGCAGTGGTCGTTGTGACCCCACGTGAAGACGTCTCCATCCTTCGTTTTCGCACAGCAGTGCACACGCCCGACCGCGATGTGGTTCACGCCTTCTCCACAGAGCGAGAAGAGCTTCATAGGGTGAACGAAGTCCTCTGCACCACCGTCTTCCTCGTCTTCATCCTCGGAAGAACCAGGCTGCTGGAGACCCTGACTCGACGTTGCTGCATAACCCTCAGCTCCGTTTGCAGGTCGGTTACCAGAACCAAGCGGAGCCTCGACCTCATCATCGCTGGAGTCGATATCCTCGCCATTTCCACGGTACGTACGTCGGACAAGAGCATTCAACGAGGCATCAAACGGAAGGCCCGTGGGTCCATGGCGCTTGCCCCACACGTACACGTCGCCGTTCCGACTCACGGCGAACGAGACATCCGAGTCGAACCCAGCGAAGACATGCGCGATACCGCGACCGCGCAGTTTCTTGATCAGTCGTGGAGTAGCACTGGACTCGAGATCACCGTGCCCGAGCTGGCCTGCGTGGCCTGATCCGAACGACCAGACACCGCCGAGCATGTCCAGCTGCCGTTGGTACTCGGCCTCCTCTTCTTGGCGGCGTAAAAATTCTAACACAGCACAGAGAAGTGAGTCCAGTGACCTCGTGAAG
This sequence comes from Pythium insidiosum, assembly GCA_022836835.1. Lineage (NCBI taxonomy): Eukaryota > Oomycota > Peronosporomycetes > Pythiales > Pythiaceae > Pythium > Pythium insidiosum. The sequence continues at coordinate 1,025,387 of JAKVDI010000006.1, forward strand.
CCATGCAAACAAAATGAGCGCCTCACCTGCGCTTTTTTGCTCAGTGAGCGACGCCGTCAAGCGTTGCACCTGGAGAGACAGAACGAGTCGTTGGCGATTGTATTTGTGTGTCGTGCGGTGTGTGTGACGACGACGTACGAGTGCTCGTTTTCCACCTTTCCTTGGAAGCCCCCGCGCGATACAAGATGCACGCAGCATCTTCGTCTTCATCAGCGTCAGGCATCGCAGATCCAGCTAGATAGGCAGCGATTAGCAATCATGCGCTCGTCATTGAACGTGAGCAGTGAAAAGTGTCGGCAGGTACCCGCTCCCACTCGGCATTGGACAAGAGATCCTGCGTGTCCGGGATCGGAAGAAAGAGCAACTTGCGGAAGTTGACGGCATCTCGACCCGTCGGAACGCGGATATCGAGCTTTTTGCGCCGCAGCAAACCCATCGGGGAGCGCCGTTTGCCGAAGAGAGAGCGCAAGATGAGCTCGTCGTCAAGGTGAGTGAATGTTGGACGTCGCTTCACTATCGATTATGGCGGGTGTAGCCATGTCTTGCGTAGCTGCTCGGGGGTTGATGTCGTTCAATGGCTGGATTGATGCAGGAACGACGGCTCGCTCTACGTAGTGATCCACGTAAACCGAAAGCTCGAGAAGGTCTCTCAGAAGCACCAGTTCGTCATCATCGCCGACTCCGATCGCGCCAAGCAGTCGGAACGACCACAGCCAGAGCGTGAGAACACAACCAACGAAAAGCGTGTCGGTACGCAGTCGACCACGTTCCCACATCACACGATCGTGCATGGCATTCATGTCGACTCCGTACAGCATCAGAACAGCACCAGTAAATGCGTACAGAGCGAACAGCAACACCGGAGCAACCGAGACCTTCTTCAGGTACAGGTATTGCCGCACAGACGGTGTCAGCGCGTCGAAGAGTAAGACCCAGTGGAACCAAAGCGTCCACGTTACAACATTGATCCAGCGCGCGTCCCATCTGTACAAGTCACCCAGTAACACCGCTGCTGCAAGACTCTGGAGCGACAGAAACCTGACATCAAAGCATCGCGTCAACGCTACCAGAATGTCTCGCTGGTAGTATCTTGCTGTCGAGGCCACAAATACTGTTGTACCAACCAGTGCCACGTACGGAGTGCCAGCTTCGTCAGCTTCCGCAACCCAACCAGATACGCGAAGCTGCGATACAAAGCTTGCGAAACAGAGGCACACAAAACTGAAGATGCCCGGCCCATAAAGAGCGAGAAGCTGGAAGGACGAAATGGCTCGAACTGGCGGTGGCGACGCCCGCCATGCAACGGTGAACGATGGATCGATACTCGCGAGAGGCATGACGTAGCTACGTTCAGCAGACACGAAGCGGGTGATATTCAGCGGCTCGGTGTGCATCTTGGCGTCTTCAAACACGGAGAGTGCAAGCGGAATATAGCAGAACCCACTGATGACGAGCCTTTCTCGGAGTCTCGAGTGCGTAGTGTTTGCGCCCTCTGCACCGCTCAGTCGGTTTTGTCGCCGTGTCCAATATCGGTGGCACACATAACCGCTCCTGCAGATGTATACCAGCAGCGTGACTGTTGTCCACAGGAGCATGTCGAGGAACGTGATTTCGCGACCGTTGCTCTTGATCACGATGTCATGGACTCGTAGAGGGACGTTCATCCAGACGATCTCCGCCATGGAGCCCAACAGCACGATCGCTGTGACCGTAAGCATATGAAGGCGCGCTCCAAGGAACCCAAGATCCGCTTCCACGAGAAACGAAGAGAGCGTCGAGCACCACTGCACAACGCAACTGAGGGCGCGCACGTCACGAAAGACTGCTGCCAGCGTGCACCAGTGCACTGTGTTGACCAATGCGATTGCTCGGAACTCCGCCTCCTGACACACACGCCGGACCATGTCGACCCGGAAACTCGTACCAGCAAGAACGAGAAGCACGGGGGCCGCGAGAACGCAGTTCGCGACCCAGAACACGGACGACCAATTGCCAAGTGCTTGGAGATGCTCACAATGCGGCAGGACCAGGAAACTCGCTTGGCTCGACCAGAACAACAAGCGTAGCCATCGAAGCGAGGCACCGTTGAGACGACTTCGGAGCACGTGCGACACTTTTCCCATTCGCTGGCGGAACAGCAGCGTGCAAGAGAGATCGACTTCGACTGTCGGTCTCGCGCACACGAGGTGCAGCTCGACCGGGTACGCGGTCGCCAGCGCGATGAGATCAGCGGTTGGGCCGATCTGTGGCTCAGGAGGAAGAGTACTTGATACAAGCGACGAGCGCCGCCGACCATGGACACCGCGTGTAGCCGTTGTAGGAGGCGTGGGGCTACAGTGTTGCAGCCCAGCCTCGGAGCTCATCACTGCCATGATCGGAGCCGGGCTCCCCCAGGTCGTGAGCTGTCGTGTGCCGGCGATGACGTGCAGGTAGCGCTGTTTTCCGAAAATAATATGCTCGACTGTAGTTCGGCATATCGATGACTATCAACGACTGAGCAATTGCAGGTTCTTAAAATTGATTGTGACTGAGCACTGGAGTTCTTCTAACCTATCTGGTGGCGTGTGCTGTCCACCGGTGTCAAGCTTCTTGCTCGACCTTGACCGGTGCCATCCGTTCTCTGCGAGTGGTTCTCGCGTCGCACGTGCGTTTACGGTTGCATCGAGAACGAGGCTGCAAGTCCCTTGAATGCTGTCATCGTACCGGGCACCAATCCGAATGGTGTCATGTGCGCGTGGTATCGAGTTTTTCCGCCTCATTTGGTTTCAGCGCGCTTGCTATTGCTTGCTCATGGAGGCGATCAGCTTGAGAGGCATCCAACACCTTGTTGAAGAATCGGACACGTCGTAGAATATGGACGGGATTTGTAGTTACAAAATTCTCCACATACCTAGCACGCCCCAACACAAACATCAGCCAAGAATTACCACATACACAGTCACAAAGACACTTACGCCTCGTGTGTAAGCCACGGTAGCAGGCAAGCAACGCTAGATAGCGCGAAGCCTAACCAGAAGGTTGGGGTACTAGCAAGAGTCCTCAACGCACCTTGGATGGGACTGGTAAATGTGTCGTACACAGCCACAGTGACGAAAAAGAACAGCAGAGAGGCGACGTTCGTCCACGAAACGAGAGATGTCCAATTCCAAGTCTCGAAAAAAATCTGGAAATGAACAGTCGGGACAATGTAGAAGAAAGATGCCACACTACCACCCCAGAGATCACCATCTCCCTTGACAAACAGAATAATCGGGATGAGAGTCAGTACGATCGCTTGAAACGAGGCCAGAAGTGACGACTTCGCCAGAGTTGAGAATGAGAAGTGCTCGTTGTATGCACCAGATCGATAGAGCTCCGGAAATGTCTCGGCAACTTTTTCAGGTAAATCCACCTCCATGACGGCGCGAACCATAACTGGAAGAGCTGTGAATGCGACATTGTAGGCAGTGATATAGATGTCGCAATAGAACGTCTATGCGCACTCAGAAGTGGTCGTTAGTATTGAGTGGGCATACGTGCCGGTGCATTTCTGTACCTGGCCAGTGAATGACGAGCTGACGCCATACACAAGCTGCGGTAGGGTGAAGACAATGTTCTTATAGAAGAAGTAGTTGATGCACTGGGCAATCCGTAGGTATGAGAGGCGACCTTGCCAGAGAGATAGTCAATGCAGCTGATAAAGAGAGGAATGATCCACCGTCCGTACCATGATGTAGCAACAGCCGCCCCAGATGGCTGAATTGTTGCACAGCATAATCTGAACTTCGCACAGCTTGCATACCTTCTTGCCCGGTGACACCGACTCCGACGTGGGCAGACCGAATCATGCTGACATCATTGGCTCCATCGCCACTGAAAACATCGCTTAGAAGAATTGCAACGAGTGCGTACACCCAGAGATAGCTTACACTGCAAGAGTCACGTAAGGCACTCCACTTTTGACGAGTTCGACAACCAAGGCTTTCTGAAGTGGTGAAGTCCGGCACACAATCACTGTTGACGAGCGAAGAGCAAGCTGAAGAAACTTCTCACGATTCGTGGCGGACAGCGCACACGTCAGCGAATCCCCCTCAATGATAAGTGCCTGATTATCCTGATGAGCAAATGATACGTAAGTTCAAACACCTTATACAAGGTAGCATCGAGTGCCATACCTTGGAATCTTTCAATGCACCGTCAATCTTTTGCGCCATTTCATCTCGACTGGATGCACGCAGAATAACCTCCTTCATTCCTGGTGTAACAACACGGCAAAGCTTGCCCATCTCGAGGGACGTCTCTAGCTTGTCTCCAGTGAGAACCCAGATCTTGCAAGAGAAAGTTTAGCGTCATCACTTTAACACCAAGAGAGGTAAGTCTAGGTACCTTGATCCCTGCTTTTTGAAACAAAGATATTGTCTCTGGCACCCCGTCTTGGAGCTTATCTTCCACAGCTACAAGTATCATCAGTTGGCGTTAATTACTCTTCAAACCACCACCTCACGATTGGTGCACACACCCGTTGCTCCGAGAAGCGTGAATCCTTGTTCGATTTCATCAACGAGAGAATCTGTCTTGGATCCTTTACCTTGAAAGTCAAGCTCAGCTTCGTGAAACCGACTTTCCCAGGCCTCATAGTACTCATCGTCCTAGAGGTTCGACATCCGTCAGTCAGTGGAGTCCTTTGCCACTGCCATCGCTACGTACCAGATATCTTTCGGCGAAGAGTAAGGTTCTCAGTCCCTCACCAGCAAATTGGGTGACATGTGTCATTGTAGCTTCTTGGGATGACAAAAATTCTGAACAGCGGTCGAGAATCACACTATCTGCTCCCTTGCAAATGAGCCGAATTCGTTTTTCGGGATCCCGAACGATGATTGCCATGCGTTTGCGATCACTGTTGAAGTGGAGCACCCTCAGAACTTCGTATGTCAGCGTGTACGTCACTGTCTTCAAGTAGCTCTTTTCTCGTCCTTCCTCTGTTAATGACAAGTAAACATGACTCCCATTTCTTCCGAGCAACTTCACTCCCATCGCCACTGCACCGCGTACAAGCGCACATTCGTCGGGAGAGTCCGAATTGTATCGGACCTCATTTTGGCTCGCATCGTTTTCACAAACGACAGTGTGGCAGATAGCCATCGCGAGGGCTAGGCGACTCTCTGGAACCTCAAGGTTGCGAAGACACTCACGAAAGTACGAGATGCTTCGAGTATCACCGATCGTCAGCTGGTCGACATCACGACGGCTATTCGGATCGCGAGGAACGACATCGAGCGATGAAATTGACACCGCCCGTGGCGGGTTCACTTCGACTTTAGCGAAGCTTCCATAGATCCTGCCATCGACGCTGCATTTTCGAAACTCCATTTGATTCTGGGTGAGTGTTCCAGTTTTGTCGGTGAAAATGTACTTGACTTGACCAAGCTCGTCAGTCAGTGAGGAGGTATTAGCTATTGCTCCTTCACCCTTCGAGTTCTTCATTTTATCGTCCCACGAAATGAACTTTGCATGAAAACCCTTGATAATCTCCACGGTTACGACGAGCGAGATTGGAATCAGCGTGTTCAGCAAGACGATGAATGAAAGAAACAAAATGAAAGATCCGCCAACGTCACCGTAGATGTCTTCGATGTTCCAAACCTTTTCATTCTGGGATCGACGCCGGAAATGGTGCGCCAGCGTAGCGATTGCACAAAACACGAGCTGCACCATAAACACTAGAATCACCATCTTGCTCATCATGATCTCGACATGACTAAGCTTGTGGTGAGCATCTCTGGCATTCTTCATGATCTTCGTATCATGCCCTGTGTATGCAACGAGCATGTGGATCCACTTGGTGTTCATCAGCGTCGAACCTCGCAGCAAAAATTGTTTTTCACTGAGGCTATAAAGCTTTGTGTCGATCGAAATATTCCCTGAGAATCGATACAGATCTTGATCTGGTGGCTCACATTTCACGAAGTATCGAGTTTTGTCTCGATCCTCTGGGTAGAAGCCGAATCCAATCGTCGCCCTCAAAGATGCTCGCGATTTCAAGTTTGCTTCCCCATCCAAGTTACTCGTATCGATGAAGCATGTGCCTATCATTACAAGATCATGAATGAATATCGACTCCATAAACTCCAAGCGTTCTTCGCGTTCATACCATCTTCTTCACTGCTAGATAAAATGATCCCATCTGCCGGAATCATCTCCTTCTCCGAGATTCTGACAATATCTCCAACCTGAACATCAATCGATCGTCATACGTATTCAGAGCTATTTCGCATAGCAATGGTAGCCCACCTCAATTGACTCCCAAAGAACGCACTGTTCTTCAAAATTGCGAATCACAACGACTGGCTTGCCATTTATCAGTCGGTCTGACACACGCTTTTTCTGATCTTCAAGCGCTTCTCTTGCTAGGCTGACGCTGACAACAAGAACGAGAGGGGCGATAGCTGTGAAGGCGTTGAGCGGAGAAATCTCCTTGATCGATTGAAGCACTGCAATCACAAGAAAGTACAAGTTTGCACTCTGCACGTAGTCAGGTGTCAGTCACCGAGGCAAGAGCGGAGCCATAATCCTGTGTCGCTCACCCTTCGAAACTCTTGTAGCAGACAAAGGGGTAGGAAATTAATCAGTGTGTACTTGGACGTTTTGATCTGATTGTTGATGTACTTCGGCTTGAGATGTGTGCGCTCGTCACGTTCGACATGGAATGGATCAACAATTCGATAAGGCTTCTCGGCGACCGTTTGCCGTCGCTCGCGCTCCATGGTGTGGCAGAATGTCCTCCGGGCTTTCTGGTAGTCTCACGAGTGGTTGCCCGCCGCTGGGGGCGACACCGCCAGCTTCCAGCCCGAGGAGCACAATGTAGCGTCACCCTCGTCACCACACCGAGTCGATGTCTCCAACCGCGGGATGATACTAGACTGGGTGCTCGACACCAGCTCAATGTCGTGTAGCGGAAAGGCCGGGAAGCGTGCGTGGCTGATGCTTCTGGCGCCGCGAGAGTCTCCACTTGGCCGCTCAGTATGCGCCGTCGCTCACCACGATCGCGACGCTAGCAAACCCTACAAGGCACTCTATCAGGGCGCCGGTAAGCTGAGCGAAGAGCGATGGCGTCGACTCAACGACGTCGACCCGTTCGCTTTTAGCTCAAGCCCGACACCGACGCGAAGGCAAGAGCTCCCGCTTGACTTTCCCAACCAAGGGAGGGGCGAAGCAAGTGCAGGTCGTTTGTTGGCACCGCTACATCGAACGATGCCCTCAACTGAATGGTATTTTCGTCGCATCCGTTGTGGGTTTCGACGGCGTGGGCATCTCATCCCATCAAGGCGGCACGGTCGCCGCGTCGGTTCCGGCGATTGCTAATAATATCGGCAACACCGCATGCATGCGAGGAGAGCGGACGACGTCCTGTCGTGGGAGTAGACTGTTTTCATGTTGGTTAGGCAGCAAGTGCTGATGGTGAGCTTCAATAAGTGACGACTGGCACTCGCGGACAAGATTAGCCGCGGGCACTCACCTTGTCAGCGACGCGAGCTTGCCGCTCAAACACAGACATGACTGTTCCATGCGGGTTACACCTGTCACGCGCCAGCCAAGATATCCGTGCAGACATCGAACTTGAAGCGATTGGGCGGCAAGGATTCAAGCGCGCGCGTGCAAGGAATGAAGCGTCGAAGCGGAGGTCGCGGCATTCCATTTGAATCATCTTCCATGGCATGCAGCACACAACTTCAACTGGGACGACGAAAGAGTGATGGTCAGGTATGGTAGGTCTGTCCCCTGTATTGAAAAACAAAACATCCAAACGAGGGACTCCGCGTGAAGCGACGCGATGTCATGAGGCGCGCAGTTCATCCGTCACATTGTGAGGAGGCAACGTGATCATGTATGTCGCCAAACCCAAGCCGACGCAGCGAACCAAGGTACTGCTTAAGTCTCTACACGCAAGGCTGGAGCGCTAACGCTTGGTGGATTGTTGTGCAGCAACAGGAGGTCGCAAAGGCCAAGACCAAGAAGGGGCCGACAGTCGAGGAATGTGTGGCGAAGCGAGACTTCACCGGAGCGGCCGCGATCCTCGAGTTCAACTTGAAAAGCGATGAGGGTAGCAAGGGCACTGAGAAGCGCAAGACGTTGCTGTGGTTGGCGTACGCGTATTTCCATCTCGGCAATTACCAGCGCGCGCTCGACTGCTACGAGCAGATCCGCGATATCGACGAGCAGCCTGAGATCTATCTCTTCTGCGCCTGCTGCTTGTATTACCTGCAGTCGTACAAGGAGGCGATGAAGAAGGCGACAATGGGCCCAGCGGGTGCGCTGCAGAACCGCATTCTGTTTCACTGCGCGCACAAGCTCGGGGACGAAGACAAACTGCTTGTCTATCATCAGCAGCTATCCAGCAGCAAGGAGGATCAGCTATCGCTCGCTGCGATCCACTATCTTCGTGGGCACTATCAAGAAGCGACTGATATTTACAAACGGCTCCTGCTTGAGAACCGCGATGATATCGCATTGAACGTCTACGTGGCGATGTGCTACTACAAGCTCGACTACTACGACGTGTCGCTCGAAATCATGCAGGCGTACCTCCAAGCGTTTCCAGACAGTGTTGTCGCTGTGAACGTCAAAGCATGCAACCAGTTCAAGCTGTACAATGGCAACGCGGCCAAGGACGAGATCAAGACGCTGACGGACCGTGGTTACAACCTTGAGAACAACGATATCGTTAGCCATAACATGGTGGTTTTCGATGACGGGCAGAACGCCCTGCGCATTTTGCCGGGCTTAGTCGACTCGCTGCCTGAGGCTCGATTGAACCTCGTTATCTACCACCTCAAGCACGACAAGCTGCAAGAGGCATACGAGTTGATCAAGGACATTGAGCCGTCAACGCCACAGGAATATATCCTCAAGGGCGTCGTGCACGCGACGCTGGGACAGGCGACGTCCTCTCGCCAGCATATCAAGACCGCGCAGCAATACTTCCAGCTGGTTGGTTCGTCGCCCACCGAGTGTGATACGATTCCTGGGCGTCAATGCATGGCGTCGTGCTTCTACCTGCTCAAGCAGTTCGAGGACGTCAACATCTACCTAAACTCCATCAAGCAGTACCTCTACAACGAAGACGACTTCAACTGGAACTATGGTATCTCGCTGTGTAACACAGGGACCCACCAGGAAGCATTGGAGACGCTGCTCCGCGTGCAGCGCGAAGAATACCGACGTGACTACTGCTACGTGAGCTGGCTTTGCCGCTGCTACATTCTCAATCGCAACCCGTCCGCAGCGTGGGACCTCTATCTCAAACTTGATAACTCGGACGACTCGTTCAATTTGCTACAGCTCATCGCGCACGACTGCTACAAGATGGGCGAGTTTCTGTACGCTGCGAAGGCGTTTGATGTGCTGGAGCGGCTTGACCCAGACCCCGAATACTGGGAGGGAAAACGCGGTGCTTGTGTCGGTGTCTTCCAGCGCATGGTCGCTGGAAAGGCGTCACGCGTCGAGCTCGAAGAAGTGCTCGGCATGCTCAAGGCAAACAACAACCCTCAGGTCGAGTACATCGTCCGCATCATGAAGAAATGGTGCGCCGAGAACGGCATCTCGATTTAAAAAGGATCGTGAGAGCACACTTACTCCCTCACGCCTTCAACGACATATCCAACGTAAAGCACAGCCCCTTGTTTACTTGTTAAGTGTCTATTTTACTCCATCGGCTTTGCCTTGGAGCGTATCCGTCGAATAGACCACGCAACAGCGATCGACGCGAGACAGTACGCCACGAGGCGCCGCTCTTGTGGATTTGTCATGCGCCGACGCCATTGGAGCAGCCCAAGAACTGTTGCGAGCACGCCGAGTTGCTGAAACCAGTCGGCAAACTGCGACGTGGAACGCCGTCGTACCCCACTACCTTGAAACGCGCGACCATGTCGATACGGACGTCGCGAGCTGAACTGGTCGGGACTGGGAGAAGAACCTCCATATAAGGACCCCGTTTCGCCTGCGACACCTTGATCTTCCTCGATGACGGTGGAACTACAAATTATACGCAAACGGTGAGCCCTTCAATTGATTGCAAACCAAGCATATAGAGTGTGCGCGTCGACATACAGTGCGTTTTGAAGTGAGTACCGACTCGTATTCCGTCGAAACGTGGGCTCGGCAGTTGCGCTTCGGGAGAATGTGACCGACTGAATCGACGAAGCCATTAACGGTCTCGTGTCTGCTCGCATGAACGACTGCATATCCGACAACGAGTAGTTTCGATTTGACTGTGACCAGGAAAAAGGTGTCAAAGATTCAGTCGGCACTGTAGACCGAACATGTGGTCGTTACGTGCCTTTGTTGACAGCACAGTCAATGACTTGAGCAGTGCAATTACATCCGTGTAGTCATCGAGAAAAAACTCGGCTTTGGATGGCTTCTGTCCGACGGTGCAGGTAAACACTCGCTCTGCGCAATCACAGAGCATCGTTATATCTCTCTTCACACCCATCAACGACTTCAATCCACCTACCACGTGCGATAGCAGAGCTTGCCGTCAGCTCGTTGACCTTCTCAAACATCAGCTCGTCCGCAACGTCATCACCGACGCAAAGAACGAAGTCTGCCGCGTTGCCCTCGACACGCATCGACTCGAGAATGTGGCCAATCACTTTGCCCTTGCCGACACCTTCCGGGCGAACCTCGATGTAATCTTTGCCTTGAATGACGTCGAGAGGCCAATTCTCAAAAACACTCTCCAGGTGCTCCTTGAGCTCCGCTGCTTGCAACGCACCGAACTCGAGATCGGACTTGCCATAGCGAAACAGCACAGCGCTACTACGTCGCTCCAACGCTGCACCGTTCGTGCGATCGACGTATAACTGGATGATCTTCTCGGCTTTCTCTCTCCACGTTCGACTGGCCGACTCGCTTTCAAACACGTCTCCAAAGCGCTCCCATGGGTGTCGAATGCGTGCGTTCTGACCCATCACAGAGCGCCGAATGAAGTAGCCGTGCTCAGCGACCAGCCCCAAGCCTGGGACGCCACCAAACTTTTCTGTCAGGACGTCACAGTTGCAGCCACTGACGATAAAAACCGTGTTTCGCGGATCCTTGCACAGATGCTCGAGAGTCGATAATGCCTCAAGGGACACATCTGGCCAGCGCACGCCCAAGACTTTGGACACGTCTGGGGCAACCGTTCGATAGTAATCCAAGAAGATCGCACGAGACTTGCTCGTGCGGTACGCTGGTGCGATCTCTGGCTCTGTGAGTTTCTAAAGACACTTCGTTAATACATCTCCGATGCCATGCTGTACCGTTAAGCAGCTCGTACCCGAAAGCTAGCGCTGACTTCCATGACTCGAAAATCGAGACCGAATCCTGTACCCATGTACACAAACGTTTCCTCTTTCTTGCGCGCGTTGACGATGTCACTCAGGACGCAACGTGCCCAACGTCGCGGGGGATTTGACGAAACAAACTGCAGATCACAGTCGCGACGGTACTCTCGTTCCTTGGGCGACATCAAGAGCGCATCGCGGATCGCGTCTGTGACTTGATCCAGCTCCCATGGATTGACTGTCAACGCTCCGCTGAGGAGTCGACTGCTGCCCGAGAACTCGCTCAGGATGAGTACGCCAGCGGCGGCGTGGTGCGTCACAATGTACTCAAACGGGGACGTATTGAGTCCATCTCGGAGCACTGTCGTCAGCTGCACATCGCCGACCCGCCAAAGTGCAATGCGCTCACGAAAAGGACACTCCTCCTGCTCCACATAATCGATTACGTCCTCACCGTTTGCACGTTCTCGGTACTTTGCGTTGATCGTGGCGACGACATGCTCGATCTCCTTTTTGCTTTGGTGGTAGTCGTACGCGCGGCCACGGCGGTGGATTCCGCGTTGGACAAGCACGACTTTACCGATAAACTCGGGACATCGCGAGAGGAACGCGTCAAACGCGAGCATCTTGAGTGGAATCCCCTTTAGTCGTTCGATCGAGTCACAGCCGATGATGATTTTCTTGCCGAGATACGTCTGGCGCAGCTCGACAACACGGTCGATGACGCTGCGTTCATTCAGCGCCTCTTCGATACGAGCAGCGTCGATCGCCATGTGACTGCACGTGACTGCGACGCGACGGCCTCCGTAGTCGATACCGAGCTGGCCACGCAGAATCGGGCGATACGAGAGACCGAGAATGCGCTTGCACGCCGACATGAAATGACGAGCGTATCTTTACGATCCACGTCGACGCAATAAAAACAATGAGTTCCCATGCGCCTTCATCCAGGTATCGCATCGCAAAGCAACGACGTACTCGAAGAGGTGGAAGCCAATGTGGTCGGCGTTCAGCATACCACGTAGAATCTCCTTCCTTGCCGACAGCGTGCGGAACACCTCCGACGACGGGAACGGCACGTGGAGGAAGAGACCGATGTTGGCGTTGCGGGCCTTGCGAATGATATACGACGGCATGAGCAGCAAGTGGTAGTCTTGCACCCATATCACGTCGCCTGGCTCGTACAGGTCACACACAGTCTGCAGAATCAAACGAGAGTCCGTCTTTCTCAGTCGCGATTTCAAACAGAGACTTCACATGAGGTTCGTACCGATGCAAACTGCTGATTCACGTTGGCATACGCCTGCCACGCGAGCTTCTGTGCGCCAGGCGTCCAGTACGTCTGTGCGCTTGACGCTCGCGGTCGATGTGGTGCGCTGCTGCGCGACGCGGGCTTGGTCTCTGTGTTGGCTGCACACTCGGTCGGTCGCTCGTCTTCCGCGATGACGTCCAGCGGGCTATAGACGTCCACGACGTTGTGGAACATGGGCCAGAGCGACTGCTTGCAGTACTCCTCGTAGAACAGTCGTGCTTCCTCGGCGTCCACAAACACAGGGAAGCAGTTGAACGCCGCGAGCTTCTCGGCCAGCGCCGCTTGCTCGCTCACGGGCACGTCCCACTCGGGAATGCGCCCGACGAAGCGGATGTGCGCGCGCTGCGAGAGCTCCTTGTGCGAGAACGAGTTCTGCGCCTCGATGACGCGGTCGCCCGCCCACTCGACCTCCCACTCGACTGTAGGTGTGGCTGGATGGTCCACATCCACCGCGTCCGGCTCAGCTGTGGACGGAATCTCCCGCCGCGTCAGACGCACTGGTAAGCGGTGGGAAGCGATGATCACGCGGATGGAAGGATCCCATCCGTCTGTGGACGCTGCGGACGTCGCGGCTGCGGATGCGGATGTGGATGCGGACGGACCTCGCGGCCCCATCGGGGCCATGAGCATCGGAGGACCACGCATGTCGATTGGTCGGTGGCCTGCGAGAAGCCGTCAAGAGCCGTCGGGATCGAGATAGAGATAGAGATCGAGCGAGTCGACGTCCGCTCAACGCGAGAGAGGCCACAGTGGTGACGAAGAGACCGATCCTTCAATAACGTTGAGCTTCCTGGGTCGTGACCGTGGCGTTGGCCCCGCAACGACTTTCAACGCCTGTCTATGTGCAGTATGGGTTGCCCACAGCGGACGACCTTCGAGACACCTTCGCGTCACGCGGCGTGGTTGAACATTTTGCCCAATCAAACACTCTCATCCAGCACGCGTGTGAGTTGAAGAAGCGCGGGGCTCACAACAACATGGCGATGGAGTCCGCGGCATCGGCATCGGCATCCGCATCGGCGCCGCGCTTCGTGCTTGCGGTCGCGCGCGTGCACCGCTGGGCGAGAGGCTGCGAGCCGTCATCGACGTCTGTGTATGGATCATCTTCAACCGCATCCACACAGCGAGATGCGCTCGAGTTCTTCTGTGGAGATGAGGATGTCTCCGTCACGCGAGACGACGCGCTGCTCGTCGCGCGAATGGTCGTCTCGGCACTCAGTGCAGCGTCTTCGCTGCAGCCTCGACAGCGCCGCACAAGCGCAGTGGGTACGACGTCCCAAGAGGCGACAACCGGCGTGGACGCCAGTGGTAAAGTAGTTCAAGAGCCAAAGGAAGAAGAGGTTGATGAAGAGGAAGAGGAGGAGGAGGAGGAGCTCTTCAACCGCGCGATCGATGCGCTTGTCTTTCGAGAACCCAGCGCACCAGCAACCGCCGGATCTTCGTCCTTGCAAACACTGGCAACACCGTCGACACGCGATCGCTGGGAGCGGTGCGTTCGAGAGAGATCGCCTCGCGACGGACAGTTCGTTCACCTGCCGTGTCATCATGCGCTTCACAACACGATGCGAGCCATCGCTGTCCCCGATCCTCGCTTCCGGCGTACGTTCTTCGTGCAGCAGGAGGTGCGCGTGCTCGTGCTGTTTTCGGATGCTCCGTTTTATTCGTTTCTCAAGGAACGACTCGAAGACCTCGCGTTCGAATGGTTCGCCGCTGTCGACGACGCACATTCGATGGGCGATTTGGCGCCAACAACAGGTGCAAATCAACTTTCTATGACGCTTCTTGAGCGTCTGTATCAGCTCCTCACTCACGGCGTGAGATTCGATGAGCTTCCCTATCGAGAGGTGTATTCGGGACTGCCAGTCGTCCCGCTGATCAAACAGTTAGGAAATGATATTCTGGCCGTGCTTCGCGTACTGCTTCTCGAAGGTCGAGTCGTGTGCTTCTCTTCGCGTCCCGACTATGCCGCAGCGTCATCCTTAGCTCTGCTTTCGTTGCTCCCAGGGACACTTGTGGCAGAGGCATCATCCAAGACATTCCGAACGATTGACGCCGCGATCTATCGGCTGCGGCGCCTTGGGCTTCCACTCGATCTACTCCGCGATGACGCATGCTTTGTCTATCAGCCATGTTTCACAAGCGATCAAGAGACTGAGCTCTACGCCAAGCCAGGTTTCCTCGCCGCAACCAGCGACCCGATGCTACTCAAGCGACCGGGCGCCAAGTTGGACCTCGTTCTGGATCTTGACCAAGAGCAGATCATCACATATCCAACGCCGAAGACAGAGCTAGCGTTCGCGTATGGCAGCGCGTCTTCTGCGTTTGCGGACAGCCTCGCGGAGCGACTGGGGCGCAACCTCAAGCCTACGAGTGATGTCCCAGGTGTTGCTGTCAAGACTGACACCCCTCCTTCGCGCCGGCGACGAATGCGCGAGTCGCTACGCCGAAGTCTCTTTCGAGGGCGACCTGGTCCGAGTTGTGAGTCGCCGGCGCATGCTTCAGAGCAATCTGAAGGAGATCTTGATGAGACCGACTGGGTACTTGAACAATTTCGAAAGTACATGGAGCACTTTATCGAAGACGGTGTGCGCAAAGGCGTGCTCGCAGACAGCTCAAGCATCGATTGTGGCGAGCCTGAGAACGGCCAAGAAGGCACGAAGCGTAGCTTGGAGCCGTCGCTGCGTTCTCGCTTCGAGGAACTCGCCGTACCAATTCTGTTTGGAGACCCCGCAACGGCGTTCAACGCTGAGTACGGTCGAGCATGGGTACAAGCCTGGCAGCAGACAGAGAACTACAGTCGATGGAGAGTCCGACATCGTGAAGCAATGCGGTCTAGACGATTGTCACTCTCAGCGTCGTTCTGGAAGGCTTCACCAGGCTCGACGACTCCTCAAGATGGCCACGCAACGTACCGATACCCGAACGGGGATGAATTCGACGGTGAGTTTCGCAGAGGTAAGCGTCACGGCCACGGGATCTACGTCGAGTTTCTCAGCAAGACGCAATATGACGGTCAATGGCTCGATGACAAGCGCCATGGTCACGGGGTGCTGAGTGCTCCGAGTCTCGGGTACATTTACGATGGCGAGTGGGTCGACGATGTGCGCTGCGGTCAAGGGCACAGCACGCTCAAGAACGTGGAAAACTACACTGGCGAATGGCAGAACAACCAGTTTCACGGCGTTGGTGTGTACTCAAACGCTGCCGGCGACGTCTACGACGGCGAGTGGCGCTGCGGGCTTCGCGATGGCGCTGGCAAGCTCACAACAGCAGCTCGATCACCAGCTGCAACGAAAGATGGCAAGATCTACACAAAGGCGAAAGATACCGAGTCGTCGTCTTCATCGCCAGCGCTAGTCGTTGTGCAGTACGTCGGCGAGTGGCGACGAGATATGTTCCACGGCGTCGGAACCGCTGATTACGAAGATGGAGCACAGTACTCTGGTGCGTTTCAAGACGGCAAATTCCACGGCCATGGCGTGCTCGTCTTTGCGAACGGTGATCGCTATGAGGGCCAGTGGTGGAAGGGTTTCCGCCATGGCGAAGGCGCATTCTTCTCGGCGGCGTCGGGCATCACAATGGAAGGCACATGGCGTAAGAACGCTGCCGTGGACAGCTTCCTTCCAGAAAACGACGATGCGTCTCCCGACCCCCAGTTCAAGATGACGACGGCTGCGACCTGGTTCATCACGTACCCAAACGGCGACAAGTACTCGGGGCAGTGTCGGCGTGGTCGGCCGTGGGGAGAAGGCGTGTGCAAGTACGCCAACGGGTCGTCGTACTCGGGGCGATGGGTCGATGGGCTCCGAGAAGGACAGGGCGTGTGCGTGAGCGCGGACGGCAGCATCCTCGAGGGCGAGTGGCACAACTCGGCGTTTGTGCGACCGCGGCGTTCGCCATCGCGCTTTGTGGACGTGCCACTCGTTGGAACGGTGCCTACCGATGCAGCGCAAGCCAAGTCCGCGTCGTCTGCGAGGGCACGAGGGCATTCCAGTGCTTCCACGAGCGACACACCACCCGCAGAAGGCACACACGTGTTCGTCTACCGCAATGGCGACCGCTACGAGGGCTCGTTCGTGCAGCATCGACGGCATGGCGTTGGCGTGTTGACTGAGCATGCAACGGGAAACGTCTACGAAGGTGAGTGGCACGAAGACGAGCGTCATGGCCGTGGTGTGCTGACTTCTGGACTCGGCGACTTTATCTACGACGGCGAGTGGCGCAACGACGCCCGCTGTGGCCAGGGCCACTGCGTCATTAGAGGCTGCGAGACATACTCGGGGGAGTGGCTCGCGAACCAATTTCACGGCATGGGCACGTACGTCGACGCCGAGGGCAACGTGTACGAGGGCGAGTTCGCTGTGGGCAAGAAGCACGGTGTTGGGAAGGAGACAACGGCGAGTACCCAAGCGCAGTACTCGGGCGAGTGGCGCGATGGGCACCGTCACGGCATCGGCGTCGCAACGTTCGCCGATGGTGCGACATACTCGGGAAGCTGGCGACTCGACCTGCCCGACGGCGAAGGCACGCACGTGTCACCCAACGGCGAACGCTTTGTTGGGCAATGGCGGCGTGGTCTTCGCGACGGCGCGGGTGTGGTCTTCACGCCGTCCACAGGCGTAACCAAGGAAGGCGTGTGGCGCGCCGACGTGCCGCTCGACGGCGAGTGGACCATCTCGTTCGCCGACGGCAGCAAGTTCACAGGGCAGTGCATGAATGGGCGTCCACACGGCCATGGCGTCTGCAAGTATGCGACCGGAGAGCTCTACGACGGCGCGTGGGTCGATGGCAAACGACACGGCCACGGCGCTGGGTTCTTCGCGAACGGCGAGAGCTTTGTCGGGGAGTGGGAAAACAACCACGTCGCGCTGCACGGCAAGGGACAGCTCACGCTGGCCGACGGCACCGTCCACGTCTACGCCAATTGAGGAGATCAAGCCACGTGAGTGACCGTCCGGTTGAGCTGAACATGGCGAATGCTGTATCTGGTGTTCCAGATGACAGCAGCCGCCGCATGGAGATGGTGGTTCACCCGAGAAGGCCAGTTCTTGTACGGGAGCTCTTCGTGCTGGTTGATGTTGACACGCATCCTGAAAAAATGCGCTTTTTGTGCCACCAGCTGGATGTCGCTTTCTTTGGTCTCCGCAGTTTGTGTGTGTGTTGCGTCACGCCGGACTGACCGACCGACAGACATCAGAGTCACGCGCGCTCTTTGTGGTCTTTACATCTCCTTCTCTCTCTCTCTCTCTCTCTCGGTCTCGGTCTTTGGTTCCTGAGACAGAGAGAACCCAAGGGAGACCACCCCTCGAGCGCCATTGTGCCGTCCGTCTGTTCCGAGACGCTCGCTGGTCTGTCGGCCACGATGCTCACGGGCGAAGACTCGCCGCGCGAATGGCTTTACGTCAAGCTCGCGGCGCAGCTTTGCTCGACGTGCTTCGCGTCCTTCGTCGGTGCGCAGCACGTGCTGCACATCATCGGCGTCGGCGTCAACAAGCCGCCGCGCCGCACGACCAGCGCGACGTCCTCCACGCACTCCACGAGCAGCCGCGACCGCATCTGCATGCTCGAGGCCGCGCAGCCGCCAGCGCTCGAGGACCCTCGACGACGACGGCGACGAGATCGAGAGCGCGATCGCGATCGACACCGCGATCGCCGCCGGCAGCGACAGCGTCGACGAACGGACGAGCACGACTCGGCGCCGGACGGAGCGTCCTACTCGTCGGCGTCGCCCGTGTCGGCGTCGCCGATCACGCGGATCCTGCGCGCCGCGTGCTTCTCCGAGATCGCGTTCAGCCTCACGGGCGCCGTGACGACGGCGTTCCGCATCCACGACCCACGACTGGCGAGCAGCTTCCACCTAACGTTCTGGGCGCAGGGCCCGCACTGGGGCGCGCAGGTCGCGTCGTTCTGCTGGATGGGCGCGCTCGCGCTCTACATCGCCAAGCGCAACCGCGCGCTCTTCGACGTCGTCACGGCGCACATCATCATCTGGCTGCTCGCCGTCTTCTTCTGGATCCTCGTGCTCTACGCCGCGTACCACGACCGTGAGACAAGCTGGGACGCCGCCATGCTCTCGTGGATGAGCTTCGTCGTCATCAACATCGGCATCGTCTGCACCTGCTGGGCGCGGTTCGTGTGCCGCTGGCGCGGCCAGGACCCCGCGCGGCGCCGCGGGTCCTACGTCGTCGCCAAGCTGCTGTCGTACACGCTGGCGTTTCTCGTCTGCGTGCTGCCCTACGTCATCTACAACCTCATCCGAGGGTGCCACAACCCGAGCGCGGTGCTCTACGCGTTCTCATCGCTGCTCGCGATGTGGCCGACCGCCAACGCCATCATCTACCTCAACAAGCCGACGCTCTGTCTCCGCTGGTTCCGAGACAGTGGCGACGGTGCGTTCTCGACGGCCCAGCGCAGTGCTGGCGCGTTAGCATTACATGGCGCGGGAGGTAGCGCAGGCGACGACGACGCGATCGCGGCGCCGTACACCGCGCTGCCTCGCCGTGCGCCAGGTGACGTCGGCATGCACCACCAGATCCTCATGTCGCCGACGCAGCACGAGCTCAAGGGCCTCGAAATCGGTGACAAAATCGGCGAGGGCATCGCGGTCGTGTACCACGGCAAGTGGCGCGGCGCCGATGTCGCAGTCAAGATGAAGTCGCTCATGATCGACCGGTCCGAGGACCTGAAGGAGTTCCAGGACGCGTGTAACCTCGAGATCCAGCAGGAGGCTGCTGTGATGAAGACGCTGTGCCACCCCAACATCGTGCTGTTCATGGAGGCCGGTTTCTACAAGGGATCGATCTGCATCATCAGCGAGTACTGCGCGCGTGGCTCGTTGCGCGACGTGCTCATGCGCGCGAACGTCACCCAGCTCTCGTGGTCCACCAAGCTGCGGCTCGCGCTCGGCATCGCGCACGGTATCCAGTACCTGCACAACTCGAATCCGCCGATGATCCACCGCGACCTCAAGAGCCCGAACGTGCTGGTCGACGACTCGTGGCACGCCAAGATCGCCGACTTTGGCACGCTGCGCTTCGCGGAGATCGTCTCGGGCGTGCAGCACTCGCAATCGCGGCAGGAGAACCGTCGCGCGTCGGCGCGCGCGTCGCGGCGTCTCGAGAACAACAGTAAAAAGCAAAGCGGCTCTGGCGGCGACGCGGACGCCATGGTCATGACGGGGCTCGTCGGTACGACGCGCTGGATGGCGCCTGAGGTCATTCGCGGCGACAAGATCTACACCAACAAGGCTGACATCTACAGCCTCGGGCTCATCTTCTGGGAGCTCATCGAAGGGCGCCTGCCATTCGAGTCGACGCGGTGGAACCACGAGATCGAGGGACTCGTGCTGCGCGGCATGCGGCCGGCGATCCGCACCGAGCTTTGCCCCGAGCGCTGGAAGCTGCTGGTCGCGACGTGCTGGCAGTCGGATCCGACGGTGCGCCCGACGATCAGCCAGGTCATCACGAGTCTGCAGCGCATCGCGCGCGAGGAAGCACTCGACACGTCGGCGCCGCGCTTCACGGGCATGAGCTCGCAGTTCAGCGTCACGCAGTCGGTCACGTCGACGTCGTCGCTGCTGGACGCGTCCGTCATCTCCGAGATCTCGACGCAGTCGATCGTGACGATTGCGACGTCACCGGCATCGCAGCGCGCGCACCAGCGTCGACGACGCCCCAAGCGCTCCCAGCTCGCGAGCAGTCGCGCCGCACGCCGTGCGTTCCGAGCGTCGTACCTCTCCGTGGACGAGGAGTCAGAGGTCGGAAGCACAGTCGGCGAAGACGACACGGACACGGACGCGGACGTGGACGTGGATGTCGACGCCGACGGCGAGCAACAGAGCGCATTCTTCGTGCACTCGGGCAACTTTATCAAGGAGCCGACGGCCAATCTCGCAGACTCGCGGATAGACGAAGTCCCGCCGCCACTGCGGCTGCAAACGCGCGGACTCAGTGGTGATGTGAACGCCATGGTCTCTATTTAATCTCACACGCCAGGCATTCGGTCTCTCTCTCGCTCTCGTTGCTTTGTCATTTCTTCTTTTTGCCGCCTTTCTTGCCTTTCTTCTTGCCTTCGGCCTTGGGAGCGCGATTGAGCTGCGCAAAGATGTCTGCCGGCAGCGCAGCGTCGACCTGAAAGCTGAGGAGCTTGGCGTTGTCCTGACAGTAGCCAGCAGCAAGAGAGAGAGAGAGAGTGAGAGGCAGAAAGAGAACAGACCAAGAGAAGGGAGGGGCGCACAGGATGAAGCGCTGGTAGTAGGTACGTGGCGCCCTGACGCTCGATCGGGTTGAACGTAAAGTCGACGTGAGCGAGTGCTTTGCTGCGAAGCAGCGCGTCTCGAAACGCGGTCAGCGCTTCCTCGTGCTGCGTCGCAGTGCGATGGGCACTTGTGATTAGTATACAATGAGGTTGGGGCCGCCGTCTGTCGAGGGTAGCTCCAACGTACGTTGCGTATCGCATTGTCCGCGAGATTGAGCGTCGTGAGGTGATGCGAGCGTGCGAGACCGAGCGAGAAGTGGTACAGCCCTTCGTCTCCAAGGGTATTGCCCTGCAGCGAGAGCTTCTCCAGTGCGCTTTGCGGCATCGCCACGAGTTGTGCGAGCTTGATGGCGCCCTGAGGCCCAATGTTACAAAAGTCGAGATGGAGTTTCTGTTCACAACACCAGCGGAGATACCTCGATCAGAGATACCCAGGGGCCGACAAAGAGAGCGAGAGCTGCGTACTTTGAGAACAGTGTTAGTGAAGAGGCCGTCGCACAACGCGCTGACGCCGTCGTCGCCAATGTCCGAGTTGTAGTCGAGTTTGAGCGTGAGCAGTCCTGGCTGCGTCTGTGTCTTAAGCACCTCGGCGATCGCGCGACATCTATTGACACCATGACGTATCGTGAGGCAGTCAGTGAAATACATGAAAAGAGCAACGGGAACGTGCCCTTCGACGCCGATGGCACAGTCGAGAAGCTCGAGGTACGCGATGTTGAAACTTGGCGGACTCGACTGCAACAGCGACGCCTTTGAGATGCAACGTTAGATGGAAGTGAGATACACTGTTGACGGTGTGGTGTCACTGGTAGCAGTCACGACACACCATCATAACGGCGCCTTCGTCTTGGACGTCCTGGTTCCACATGCGAATGTAGCGAAGATGCGGATATGGTCCGGACGTGATACCAGGACCGGCGCCGTGCTACTGACCACAGTCAGGATCCGTCAAGGAGAGTAGCGAGTGAGTGAATGAATGGCATGTGAATTCAGCAACGTTGGGGAAAAAAGAGGATATGAGAAATGCCAGCACGATGGCGTGCACGCCGCCGGGACCAAGCGATCCGATCTCGCCCTCCAGGATAAACTACAGCAGCAAACGTAGGTGTTAGAAATGGGCAGAGTAGCATGAGATGCTGGTGCGACCTACATTGACGAGCTCGGTCTCCTCTTCGACGTCGCCCCGCAGAACTTCGTTCACGTGCACATTCACTGGGACGCCAATCGATCTGCCATCGTACCGCCACGTCAGCGCAACGCCTCGTGCTGTGCTGGAGAGAGCTACACACGCAAGAGCCACGAGCCGCTTACTTGCAGAGCTTGCCATAGTTGGAGAACACGATCTGTCGAGTGACGGCATTTTCCTCCTCAGCGGCCGCCTTCGCCTTGCT
Organism: Pythium insidiosum; assembly: GCA_022836835.1. NCBI lineage: Eukaryota > Oomycota > Peronosporomycetes > Pythiales > Pythiaceae > Pythium > Pythium insidiosum. The sequence goes on from JAKVDI010000006.1 coordinate 1,047,649, forward strand.
GCCTTTGCTGCCCTTGCTCTTCTTGCTCATGGTTTGTGCCAGTCATGGACAGTTCTCCGTCGCATCCATCTCGAAGCGACGCGCATACCTTCGCGTCACCTTCTTTCTCTTCAGGTACATCCAAGCGGTGCCATCATCTCACATGTCACATATTGCCTTTCATGACTATTGCATCACGCTCCTCTTCCTTGTGAAACCATTCAATCCCAAGCTGTGTGTCCATTGAGCTTCGGACCATCGACGCGATGAAGACGTCGAGAGCTCGGTCAGTTACTCGACTGGGCCCGCGTTTCAGCCATGGCGCTGCGGCGGAGAAGCGAAGCAAACGATATGGCCACGCTGCCACAGCGTATAATGGCATTTGACATGGCATTGACACCGCGAGAAGGCGAAGTGGCGTCGCTGTTCAACAAGTTTATGTCGTGAGCTATTGTCTTGGTAATCTAATCGCCCTATTCACTTGATGCTTGCGGTGTCTACTTGATTCGCAGCGACACTCGCTGGCGCACTCATGGCCGGCGCTGCACCAGTCGAAGCGGCGGCTGCTGCCATGGCGGCGGCCTTCTTCTGCGCACGCTGTGCATCGAGACGAGCTTGAACGATCGCCGTAAAGTCCATCATGTAGGCTGCGACGACGTCCAGATCGGCCATCGCCTTCAGGCCGCGCTGGATGATGTCGACGTCCGACAGATTGCCGTTGCCAACAGAGCCAGAACCCGCTCGAGCGCTGTTCGACCCATTGTTATTGCTGCTGTTGTTGCTGGACGCTGGTGCTGCCGCTCCGTTCGGATTCTCGGCTGCGACGACGGCTGCAGCAGCGGCGGCAACCTGAGCCGCTGCGTTGCTGCCCTCCATGTGTTTGAGGATTTTGCCGTGCATTCCACTTGTACAGCGCTGCAGTAGATTTCCAATCGCCATCACAATTTGCCCCAGCGCCAGTGTCTTCTGGGTGGTCATTCGCAGCCCAGCGTCGGCCTCATGCTGCAGCCGAATTGTGAGGTTTTCGTCGGCTTCGAGCTCGCGCTGCATCGACGCGATGCGGTTGTTGTGATTAAGGATCTCGTTCGCGCGCTCCTTCTGGAAGTTGGCGAACTCGACACGCTTGCGCTCGTTCTCTTCCTCGTGATGAAGCTGGTTTTGTGATAGGTCGCGGTTCGTCTCCTTCAACGTGCGGTATCGATTCACTAGATCTGCGACCTCGGGGTAGTCCTCGGGCACCGTCTCCTGCACAAGCTCCAGATACCGCGCGTACTTCATGTTCTTCTTGACCTCGGAGTTGAGCTTGTCATTCTCGACCAAGAGCTGCTCGAGGTGCTCTTTGAGTTTAGCAACCTCTTGCTCCTTTGTCAGTCGCTGCTTGATCTCGTCACTCGCTCTCTTGATCGCGCGATTTCGCTTTGACTCGTTCTCCTGAAGAAACTTGTTGAACTTGATCAGAGATTCCTGTAACTCGAGGTCCTTCTTGCGAAGCGCTTCCTCGCGGCGGTGGAAGGCGTCCTGTGTGAAAAACAATTGCGTGCGTTCAATATCGAGTCGACGGAGAATGCAGGGAGGATCAAACACTGACCTCTCGCCGAGCAAACTCCTCTTTCTGCGCATCAAGCGCCTCCTGCACCTCAAACATTTGTCGACGCTTCTCTAATAGCCGCGTCGCTGGAGATACATGGTCAAGCGTCAACGTCTGCGGAACCTTGTTGCTCCTGATCGATAACAGAACGACTGAGAATGTCGACAACGATGCTATGTGGACGAGACGAGTCAGTCGTGTACCTCCCCATTATCATAGCTGCGCCTGCGCTACTTAGCGCACTTGTTCTTGGCTCCATACTCGTTGCTGTCGTGCTGCCTCGCTCGTCGTGAGCTCCTGCAGATGGAGGTCGTCGCGCTGGTGACCAGCATCATGAGAGGCTGCTATTCTTGAAGTTGCGATTCAGAAATCAGCTTAGGTTAGCCTTAGGCTCAGATCAAGTCCCTTGTTGGACTTATATCATCGCTTTCGAACGAGGACTGTATCGTCACCTCGACTGAAGACGCCTTTACCGTCGTCATTCCTTCCACGCGACTTGGGAGTTAGTTGTCAACACCATCGACATCTCTTCCTCTCTATCTATCTCGTAGCACCATTCATCCATACACGGGGCGACGCCATGGAGATTGTCTCCTCCAATAGTCAAGATCCGCACCGTGCGCACCTTCCAGACGCCAATTCTCCGGAAGAAACTCGGGCATCCGGGGAAGCTGCATCCACAGATCCGGACGACAATCCAGGGTCATCCACAACGTCGTCCACATTGTTCAGCGCCGACGTCCGCGCGCTTCTCGCGGATGTGGATGAGATTTGCCAGAATGATGGTCAGGGAAACGAATGCGACGCCCCACGTGCGACCAACGGCAACGTGAATGACGATGAAGAAGACGATGGCGATGGCGATGGCGAAGGAGTCGATCCACTTCATCAACTACGAGAACAGCTCGTGCAGGAGCTTCAGAAGCGTCGACCAGACCGCTTTCTCTTGGGCGTCGTGTGCCGCGCATTAGGTGGCGTTCCCTCGGAATGGCGCGCGATTGTGTGGCAGGAGATGCTCGGGGTCGCGCGCAGCGACCGCAAGCATCTCGTCTCCAGCATCGACAAGGTGGTGCAAGACTTGCCCAATCAGAAAGTCGTCGCGGCAGACGCGTGTCGCACTCGAGCACAGGACGAGCACTTTCGACAGCAGGACACAGTCGATCGCATCACGAAGATCCTCACGTACTACTGCAAGAGCCGAAACATCAAATACAAGCAAGGAATGAATGAGGTGCTCGCACCATTCCTGATGCTGGAGGTGTCTGAGCACGAGAGCGAAAAGCATGGTATGGCGCATGGAGATAGCTATGAAGGCACAAGTACAATGCCCGAGATCGATGATGCCGTCATTTACCAACTCTTTTACGCGCTGATTGACAAGTACATGCCGCACGTCTTCGTCGACCACGAGTTCAAGTCGCTGCAATGTTCTTTTCAGCTTTATCGCCTCTTGATGCGCTACCATGACCCCATGCTTTGTAACTATCTCGACCAGCATGCGATGACGCCGGAGCTTTACGTGACACCATGGTTCATGACGCTCTTTGCCCGAAGCTTGCCTCGCGATATTGTTTTGGTGTTGTGGGATTTCTTTATTCTGCAAGAAGATCCGTATCTTCTTCACTTCGTGGCGTACGCTCTTGTCGCATCTCATCGAGACGCCATCCTTCGCGCGGACGTGTCAATGCTGCCCCAAGTTCTCAGCAATATCACCTTCACGAGTTGCGAAAACGTGGAACAAGTGTGTGCTACTGCGCTTGAACTCATTGAGACCACCCCACAGTCCATCAAAAGGGACCTGTACTCGGTGTGCTACGGAGGATATAGTGATGCCATGCTTCCGCTTCTCCAGCATTTGATGGATGTATCGAGCTTGAGAGTGTACCCGGATGAACTCGTGGTGAACCTGATGAGCCGAATTAAATCGCAGTCTGGCAACTTGGCTTTCACGCCGACGTCGACGCAAGTTAGCAGCCTTCCGCGTACCATGTCAGATCGCTCATTCTCGGATGAGCGGCAAGCATCGGCCTCATCTGTTTACTTTATCGTGCTTGATTGTCGTCCAATGGAGCAGTTTCAGCAGTGTCATTTGAACCTCTCCTATCACATTGAGCCAGATGTCATTGCAAGTCCGGAGGCACTGAGCGTACTTATCAAAGGCTTCTCAAGGATGAAGGGATGCCACTTCTGTTTCGTTGGTCCATCAACATCAAACGTCACAGCCCCGAAGTCAGGCTCAGCGTTCGATGCGATTGCCAAACTCACCCGCGGTGTATCTGGTGATCGACAACGCATCGAAACTGCTCCCGGTGCGAGTCACAGAACAGCCAATTCGGCGTCACAATTGAGGAAGGAGCACGTATCGGTGACACGAATGGTGTTGATGTTTCTCCAGAAAGGCTTCGAGCACGTGAGTCGGCTTGATGGTGGCTTCGATGAGCTGCGTCGTGAAATCGAAGGGATGGACGAGTTTGTGCAGGAACAACTGCTTGTATTCCCCGAGGAGGCATCTGAAGGATCGGCGCTTGAGTCAAGCGGGAACTCAAGTAACGGACTCAAGAGTCTCGCGAAAAAAGCACTTGAACGGGTTCGAACTGCATCAGATGATGACCCCACGAACGCTATTGTCCCACCGTCAGAATCAGCTTCCGTGACAATTTCTCCGTCTTCAATTATGAAGCAGAAGTCGAAATCTGGAGTTAATTCGCTCTCACAAAGGTGGAGTAACCTTACTGCAGCTGCCCGCGACGTTGTTTCATCGGGCAAAGGAGGGACCTCGTCGCCTGGTGGAACGGTAATTACTGAGGAGCGTCATCTTGTTGAAGGAGAAGAATGGATGGAGGTGTGTGTGCGAACAAGGGAAGCGCTGGAGAAGAGTTTATCTTTCAAAGACGTCGTGTTTCAGCACGGCTCACTTGGTCTCCTTTTTCAGCATTCTCGCCAAAAGCGTTACACCGCAATGGTTGACAGCCTCGTTCCTGAGAGTCAAGCTTCAGAAAGCCAGCAAGTTGAGATGGGCGACTTGCTTGTTTCAATTAATGGATGTGACGTTGCTGAGGTCCCATTCATTGAAGTGATTGAACAAGTGAAGGATGCATCCCGGCCGCTGGTTCTAAGGTTTCAAAGTTCGTCGAAGAAGATTCTCGAAGCATTAGATCGGATATCGATACCTCCTCTCCCCCCAATCATGATCAGCGCGTCTCATCACTCAATTAGTGTATCATGGACTAAACTACCCGAAGACTCAGCTCGATATCAGTTGCAGTTTGCCAGACACTCTGACTACTCATTCAGCCCGTGGGTATCCGTTTCCTGCAAGCAAGATGGTGGATCCAGCAGTGACTCTATCAACAGTTCCGGCGTGATGTCTTGTAGCAACGGAACGATGGTCGGTCTTGAACCTGGCTCGTCTTATGTTTTTCGTGTGCGGTGTGGAGTGGGAGAAAAGTGGGGCCCTTATAGTTTGTCTAGCGGCCCCATGTGCACGCTGGAAAAGGAACAAACTGAGCCGGATGGGAAACTGTCAAGTCTTGATGAAATGGATCGATCGGATCATCGAGAAAGTTTGGCAATATTCTTGCCAGGCGAGTGCCCAGAGGTTTATGAGCGAGGATCCTTTTACTACCGTGTTCTGGCTGGCATTCGAGCGCGTGGAAAACCAGTCTTTGATGCTGAAAAGGTTGATGTGGTTGTGGAGAAAGGCATGATCATCAAGGCCATCGAGCGCCTTGTTGCGCCAGGAACAAGTCAGGTGTTCGTCCGCTTGGATCGTCAAAACTGGAACTTGGCGAATCGAAGAACTGGGCTCAATCAGGCGAGGGATCTTGGGGATGAAGCAACGATGACTCTGGTCGATAATGACGTGTGGATCTTCGAGAATACTCCAGACGGAGTACTCGTCCTCGAGCGATTACCTGAATTCGACGAGTCAACGTACAACCCTCCTGTCCCACTCCAAGAGCAAGCCAAGTCACTGGTTTCATCCATTCTATCTGCTAGTGGTATCAAGTCGAACAGCAGCTCGTCCCAAACGGAAGGGACACGTACCCCACCACTTCTGGAACCCACTGTCGCCACCCCAGCAATGGCTCTCCCACCTCGCTTGCTTCAAGTGTTTCCAGTGTCTTCGACTGAGATCGTCGTGACGTGGGAACCAACTCATGATGTTGGAGTGACGAAGTATCAGGTTCAATACGCGAAGAATCGGTTTGCAGCGATTTGGTGGACGGTGAAACAGGATATTCCATCAGAAACACTGAAGTGCAGTATCAGTGACCTCACTCCTGGGTCTCAGTATTTATTCCGTGTTCGAGCAATGTATGGTGACCAGTGGAGCGGGTTTAGTGAAGCCAGTGATCCGTGCAAGACGTTGGATGAGCCATCTGAGATCATGAACGAAGCGGAACCACCCGTGGTTGCATCACCCCCTCAATCTCTGTCTACTTTCCTTGGTGCTGGTGCAGTGATTAAAGCACCTTCATCATCGCCTCCGCAACTTCGCACAGGAAGTACCTTTCTCGATAAAGCTGTTGCAGCTGCCTCGAAGCTTGCCTTATCCAGGGCGAAGTCCATCGGCGACTCGGCTGATAATAAGCCACCGTCAAATCAAGAGACTGCAGCAGAGGAAACATTTCCACTCGAAGGTGACATCGTGGACGCGATATTGTGGAAGGCGGAACTGGAATGCTCTCAACAGATCTACAAATCGTATAATTCAGTTCGGTACATTGCCACAGTGACAGAAGCCACTGAGGTGCCGACAGCCGATGCGGACGAAAGCTCGACTAACTCTGGCGAACACACAACAGTGACGACATGGAATCGTGTGGGAGAGCGAGAGCTCGTCGTCACTTCAACAACGCTTTATGCTCTTGCCATGCCATCCTCAAATGAGACGACGGATGTAGTCGTCGAGACAAAGCGACCACTCGCCAGACTGGCGAAGATTACTTCGAAGAAGACAGTGCCAAATTCGGTGGTCTTCCACTTCAAGGTAAAGCAGACAGATTGATGCCTCAACTGTTCACTGCCAGCGCTGACTTATCGTTTTGCCCGTGGAACAGGGTGAAGCACAAGAGAATGTTGAACAACTCTGTTTTGTGGTTGAAAACAAGGCAGAGTGCATTGCACTCATTAGAGAAAACTACCAAAGTACTGCTTGAAGCAACTCGCCGAAACTTGGCGCGGCGAATGTACGATATGTTACCAATGTAACCGTTTGTCTTGTTCACCTGCGTCATCTCCAAACGGCTTCCCATGACAACAAGATGAGCTCAACTGTCAAGCTGACTCCGTCACTGACTGGTGATCACGAATATGCGCCTTTGCGCGCTCCATCCATCGCTTGTATCGTGTTCTTGTGGGCTTAATTCGAGCGCTTAACTGGAACCAATGAATGGCGCTTGCCAGTTGCCCAGCACGGTACGATGCCAGCTTGAACACAGGAAGTGAGAGTGAGCTAACGATGTGTTGTTGCCAGTGTACAACGCAATACACGTACCCCAAGAAGGTAGGTCGAGTTAATCAGCCACTCGCTGCCCATATCACGGCTGCCGATCTCGATCGCCACGGACTCGCTCAGCACTTGGATCACAGTGCTGAAATCCTCGAGCTCTTATATCCATTCAACACCATGTGAGTGCGAAGTCTCCAACATTGGAGGTCTACTGTCAGCGATAGACAACGAAGACTGTACTTACGGTAGAACCATCTTGCTTGCTGCAGCATAATTCGACACGTGGATCCTGTCGAAGACGCTTCGTCAAGAACGTAAAGCATTCTGAGACTGCGTTTCCCCGCATCGCGCAGTCGATCTCGCACGTGTGAACACTTGCTCGCAGAGGTCCGCCAGTGACGCAACAACGGCCACTGAACCACGAGAAAGAGATCAAAATCCCACGCTGCCTGCGTGAGAAGGGAAAGTTGGGTCTCGAAGGAAAGATGTTTGGCTCCGCTGTCAACCCCCATCATCCCCCACACCAAATCACAATCACTTGGCGAGAAGTTACGGAAGAGCTGAAGAAATCGGCCGATGAGGGTGTTCGAACGATCATCTGATGCGCTCGTCTTGAGTGCGAAAAGAAGGTTGAATGTGTCACTCGCTGGTGTCAACGACGTCGCAGTCGCTGGGTTGCAATGCAATGAAGACGTGTATCCTTGCAGGATATCGAGGTCTACTGGAAGACAGAAACAATCAGGGTGTGGCGATAACTGCGGAACCTCAAAATCGTTCGTGTCCGTGTCGAACAAGGCACTTGGGATCGGATCCAAATGGCTGAATGTCGCGTCACCGACAATCACAGCGATAGGAACACCGAAGTCATCCCGCAACAGCTCTCGAATCAACTTCATGGCCTCTACGGGGAAGAGCAGGAGTGACGCACCACTGCTCGCATCGTTCCACGAAGTCTTCAGTCGCTCCAGGGTTTGCGCCAGACATCTATTCAGATCGCTGTCGTCGTAGAGCTGAGGACTCGAACCTGGGTCGAGATCAACTGGTTTCAAGTGGAACGTCATGTCTGGAACGTGTGTTGTCTGTGAGTCAATCAACACCTCGCGAATCTGAAGATCGGGCGAAGTGTTCGTTTTGGAGACAATGAATGCGTCAGCCCGAAGCGAGTCCACGAAGTAATTGCCCATGAAGAAGACGGGACCAATGTCAACGCCAACGCGCCACTTGGTCTTTTGACATCGCAAGTACAGCTGATGGCGCGCGTCTTCGGAATCTCCATGAAGGAAACTCGCAGTATCGAAGCGCGCGAAGTCTAGTCGGCCGTCCTTCAGAAACCGCTGAAAGCATGGCATCGCTTGTCGCGAGTCGAGAACTTGTTCACTCAGATCACTAGCGACGACACAAGGCACAATGCCAAAGCGCGTCTTCAGTTGCTCCGACTCGATGAGGTCGTAGAAGTGGATGAGGAAGGCGTGGAGAAACTTGCAAGAGCCGCTTGCGGCCTCCCACACGACGCAGTTGGGTGTGCGACGAGTCTCATCGCCAACAGAATCGTCGCCAGAACGCGGTGTTCGTCGAGCGTGTTGTCGAAGAAAATCGACGGCGAGGCCTACAATACAGGCATCAAGCAAGCAACGTGTAAATTGAGACGCAATCGTCAGAGCTCAAGCATCGTCGGGTTTCATCCATCGTACGGGCATATTGTCTCGCGAGGTACGAGCTGCTCGAGACGCCGAACGGAATGATGTTGTCGCTCCACGCTCGAATCCCAAGCTCACGGTAAAACGCCTTCTGTGCATCCCATAGCGCGCTGCTTGAGAGACGGACGAGGTGATGCGATGTCGATACAGCGTCAGTCGGGGCGTCGAATGCTGAAAATGAAAGCGCTGGAGGTCGATTCGATCGCGCTGACACCGGACTCTCACTTGTGCTTGGGCCGGAAAGTGACGCCCAGCGAGGCTGATAGCGCTGATGCAGCGCATGGACGTCCTCGCGAACGCGTGATTGAGGCAGCAGTGCGAGTTTGCGTTGAAATGGTCGGTGAAGAAGCGCATATACGCGCTCGTGGAAGCGAGTCCAGCGGAGAATCAAGAGCAGTACCTGAAACGGCATGTGGTTGATCGACGCGGTCATCGCAAGGAAGCTCGAGCTCGCTTTCGTGGCTGCATTGTGAGCAGGCAGCGGCTGCAACAGCTCGAGGGCGAGGCGCCAGCCACACTGCTCAAGCAACTCGCGGATCGGACGCAACGTGTCTCGAAGCTCTTGCGGCGTGATGACGCTGTTGGTGGTGCGCAAGATATTGATAGACGGCGTCATATCGACGCCACCAGCATCCTGCGAGAGCAAGCGATGCAGACAGATCCAGACTTCGTCCCGTGGCGTGGCAGTGCGGTGCGTAGCCACCGTCGACTGGAGCTGCTCCCACGTGGAGGCGTCATCGGCTGTGTACGCGACGACGAGACGCGTTCCCTCGGTTTCGATGGGTTCGCCACCGCGAAGTTCCAGTTGAACTGAGGTGTCGACCGCATGGATCGCGTCGAACGCGAGCTGCGCATGGGCGCGAGACGTCACGTCGACGAGCGTCGCGAGCGTCGAGACACCGACGACGACCAGCTCCAGCCGTCGCAGCGACGAGACCTCGCGACGCGCGCGCGCCGCTACGTCACAAAGCGCTTCAGCGATGCAGCTCCAGACGATCTCTTGCGCGGTCTGCGCGCATATCAACGGCGGCGACGCCATCGCTTGTGGCGCGATCATGTCGAGTGGCTCCATGCAGCGGATTTTGGCCAATCAAGAGAGCGAGAGCGCGCGGTTTGTCGCTCCCACATGTGAGACCGTGGAATTGTCAAGGTCTCACCTTACGTTGATGGTGGACATCTGAAGGAATACCGCACTGTCATGCGGACGTGGCATTGTGCTGTGGTTTAGATACTAGTGGGTCACGAAGATATTCGCGCAGTCTCAAGAAGAAGAAGAGGAGGAATTCCATCAATTGGCGCGAGAGCATCGTGTAGCAAGGGGGGGGACGCAAGAGTAAGCAAACGATCTATAGGACATTTTTGTCAGGATCTTTTGGGCGCCACGAGCCCAAGCGTCGGCTTGGCGCCTTCTTGCAACAGCAGTCGTCGCGCCTCGACAAGCTCCTCTAGATCCGCCTGGCCCGACGACCAGACAGCACACAGTCACACCGTGTCCTGTCGCACTCAAGATGCGCACCGCGAAAGCATCGTACCTGAACCGCGCGCAGCTCATCGCGCGTGGACGCGAGCAGCGTCTTGGTCTGCAAGCGAGGCGCCGTCGACACCTGCGGCTTGCGCTTGCGCTTGGCGGCCGCAGACTTGCGCGTCGCGGGCGACGGCGACGACGGCGGAGGAGGGGTCGCCATGGCGCGCGCGATGTCCACTCTCAAAGTTGAAATTTCGCCTTTTTCCGCCGAGGAAAAAAATTATAAATCGACGAAGCGACGTCGACATGCGGGCAACATCAACGCAACATGAGAGCGAGCGACCATCAGTCATTAATTGGCACCGGCATCGATCATCAGCAGCTCCGCTCGCTCGACTGGAGGCGACATGCTCCGCGTCCGTCGCGCTCCGTGGTCTCTTCGACGGCTCTCTGCATGGCGCTCGCTGTCGACGCTGCGGCTGCCGGTGGAGGGCGACTCGCTGCTGGCGATCGGCGAGCGCGTCCTGCGCACGCCCGAGCCCGCGGACAAGGTCGCGCTGACGCTGCGCTGCCAGGAGCTCTGGGCGCGCGGCGCGCTGCGGCTGCACGACGGCGACGCGTGGTCCAGCGATCCGCCGGCGCGTCCCGCGCGTAGCGCGCTGCCTCCGCTGCTGCCGCCCAAGCAGATGCCGTCGCCCAAGGACATGGACGCGCCGATCCCGGTCGTCATGCTGCACGCGCTCGCGCACATTGAGCTCGGCGCCATCGGTACGTTGGCGAGCGACTGTCTTTGATGCGGGCGACACACTGACGCGCGCTGGTTCATCGGCAATACGCAGACAACTACTGGGACACGATCGTGCGCTTTGATCCCGCGACGTACGCGCTGCCGAAAGCGTTTTACGACGACTTTCTGGGCGTCGCGAGCGACGAAGCGCGGCACTTTGCGATGGTCGACGCGCGGCTGCGCGAGCTCGGGTCGTTTTACGGCGCGCTGCCCGCGACGACCGCGCTGCTCGAGCACGCGAGCAACACGGCGTCGGCGCTCGCGGCGCGGCTCGCGGTCGTGCCGCTCGTGCAGGAGGCGCGCGGCCTCGACTCGGGCGACCGCCTCGTGCACCGGCTGCGCTCGGTCGGGGACAAGGCGTCGGCCGCGGTCGTCGAGCAGATCGTGTTCGAGGAGCGCGGCCACGTCGCGTGCGGCGTCAAGTGGTTCCGCCACCTGTGCGACCACGTGCTGCACGTCGACGCGGTCTCCTACTTCCACGAGCTCGTGCTGCAGTTCTTTCCCGACGGACTCCCGGGACCGTTCGACATGGAGGCGCGACTCGCGGCCAACATGGACGCTGCGTGGTACCAGCCTCTCGAAGCCAAGCCACGCTCCTCTCCTCCTTCTGCACCTGCCGCTGCTCCTTCTCCCACTGCAGCCAAGACCGAGGCATCATCATCATCATCATCATCATCATCATCATCGTCGTCGTCGTCGTCGTCGTCGCAGCGGCTCGCCAAGTTCGCCGCCAGCAAGAAGCGCGTCGTGCTCGCGGGCTCCGTGTGGCCCGAGCGCACGAGCTCGGCGGCTGGTGTGCGCAGCAGCGACCTCATCGCGCTGCTGCAGAGCGCGGGCTTCCACGTCGTCTGCGTGTCGCCGAGCCGCCCGAACGCGCACTCGGCGGCGCTTGAGCGCGAGCGCGGCGTGCAGTGCGTGCAGTGCGACGCGAACCGCAGCGACGCGCTGCAGTCGCTGCTGCTCGAGTCGCCGCCGCAGCTCGTGATCTTTGACCGGTTCATCGCCGAGGAGATGTACGGCTGGCAGGTCGAGCGGTACGCGCCGTCGGCGCTGCGCGTGCTCGACCTGCAGGACGTGCACTTTGTGCGGCGCGCGCGCGAGCTGCTCGTGACCAAGCGCGGCGTGCCGTTCCCCGAGACGCTCGACCTCGCGACGCTGCCGCTCGCGCGCGAGCTCGAGAAGCACGTGATCCGCGAGCTCGCGGCGATCCACCGCAGCGACCTCACGCTCTTCGTGTCGGACGCCGAGCGCGACGCGCTCACGCAGCGCTTCCAGGTCGCGCCCGAGCGGCTGCACCGCTGCGACTTTCTGTACCCGCGCGTGCCGGCGCCCGAGGAGCTCCCGGCGTTCGACGAGCGCCGCGACATCGCGTTCATCGGGAGCTTCAAGCACGCGCCCAACGTCGACGCCGTCGAGTGGCTGGCGCGCACGATCGCGCCGCTGCTGCGCGCGCAACGCCAGGACGCCGCGTCCGAACTGCCCGAGATCCACATCTACGGGTCCTACAGTCCGCAGGACAGCGGCTCGAGGCTGCACAAGCGGCTGCACGACCCGACGCGCGGCGTGCGACTGCTGGGCGCTGCGCCGGACGCGCACGAGACGCTGCGTCGGTACCGCGTGACGGTCGCGCCGCTGCGCTTCGGCGCCGGCATCAAGGGCAAGATCGCCGACAGTTGGTTCAACGGCACGCCGTGCGTCTCGACGTCCATCGGCGCCGAGGCCATGGACGTGGACCCGTGGGGCGGACGCATCGAGGACGACCCGCTGCGGTTCGCGCAGGCGGCGCTGGCGCTGCACGACTCGCGCGACGCGTGGACCGCGGCGCAGCGCCACGGACTGCAGGCCGTCGCGACGCGCTACGACGGCGCGCGCAACGGCGCCGCGCTGCTGGAGCGACTCGAGCGAGCGCAGCAGGAGCGCGAGCGCACGCGCGAGGCCAACTGGATGGGCCGCATCCTCTGGTCGGAGCGGTACCGCGCGACCGAGTTCATGTCGCGGTTCATCCGCGTCAAGAACGACCTCGAGCGCGAGCAGCGACGCGGCGACACCGCTTCAGAGACCGTGTGAGCTGGACAGAGAATATCAATTATAGAGGTGCTTTCTTGTATGGGTTCGCAGGAATGGACTCATTGTCAGTCGGCGGATATAAATTTACATACGAAGAGGTCGAGGGGTGGCCGGCAGTCGACAGGCGATGCATCGCTTCCGCTCTTCCTGTCGTCTTCTTTCCTCGTGTGCAGATGCACGACGTCTCTGCTTCGCCTCTCTCTCTCTCTCTCTCTCTCTCAACGATGGCAACGACCGCCAGAATCAAGTCTTAATGGCCGTTTGTGATGCACCCAAGTCCGGCTCTCGGCGGATGAATCACTCCGCAGATGGCCGCGTTCGTGGCCTGTCCTGCCAGGCGCATGGCCTCATGGCTCCAGCTGTCGACCGCTTGGCGCTGACGGACAACGCTTCATGGGTGCCGAGGCGACGGACGCTGGATTGATGTTGCTGCCACTACCGCTTCAAGTGTCAATTGATGCCCTTCGTAGCTGGGAACTTGGAACATGCGTCTGTGTGTGTGTGTGAAAGAGTGAGCGTGCAACGCCATCGTGGTCTGGCGCCATCGCAGGGAGCGAGCGTCTTGACGAGAATCGAGTGAGCCTGCGATGTCTCAACGGCGGCAATCGCTTGCGCTTCCTTCGGACAATCGCCCGGGTCAGGTTCTTGCTCATTCCGCCATTTGCCTTGTCCTCGACACACGCGACACCCCACCAATTCCCAAGATGAAGACTGCTGCTGCTTGCCTCGTTGCGTCCGCTGCGCTCGCCGCCTCGGGCGTCGACGCCCACGGCTACCTCGTTGTGCCCAAGGGCAACTTCAAGCCTGGCTCCATGATTACCAACTTCGTCGGACTCATCAACTCGGCCGACATGCCTGCGCCCTTCGCTGGCAAGAAGTGGAACGGCAGTCCTGACGAGAACATGCGCACGTTCACCGAGGCCTTCAAGGCGTCCAAGTACAAGACGCTCAAGGAACTCGCCGACACCAAGGTCTCCGACTGCGGCAACACGCTCATGGACGGGCCTCCGGTCGATGTCAGCGGCGTCAAAGAGCTCAAGTGGGCCAACGACCAGGAGCGCGTCGGCTTCATCAAGTCGCACACGGGTCCTTGTGAGATCTGGATCGACAACAACAAGGTCTTCCATGACGACAACTGTGTGGGGCGCTTCACGTCGTACCCGGCGTCCATCCCGGTCGACTACTCGGTGTGCAAGGGCAAATGCCAGCTCACGTTCTACTGGCTCGCGCTGCACGAGACGCAGTGGCAGATCTACAAGCAGTGCGCACCTATTCAGAACGGCAACAAGGAGTCGCGCAGCATCGACGACGAGTACGAACATCACGCACGCGAGTCGTTCGACTTTCATGCGCTCGACGGCAACCAGACCACCCACTAATTAGAGAGACCCAACACTGCTGTGTGTGCACGTCTTCGAGTCAACAGTACCGTTTCGTGCCTGCATGACGTGACTTCATTCTTCTTTCAGGGAGCTTGATACCGTTCAATATAACATGTCTGGTCTTGCGTTTGGATGACGTATCTCTGAAGTGATGGCGAGTACGGCACGCATGCCTTCACTCTTGCGATTTGCCCTTCATTCATTGAACCAACGATCATGAGCACCGTCACCACAGAAGCCACTTGAGATGGCAACAATGCGAACCCAACGTGGCGCAACGAGGAGATCATCAGTCGCGTTGCCGGCATCCACTCGCTTGGGTACCTGTCGTTCCCTCCAGCACATTATCGCGATCCAGCTCAGCGCAGCGCCACACAGCGCTGATTGATACGTCCTATCATCCGACGTTCTGCCCCATGCGAATACAACAACCGTCAACAAGAATCGCCGAAACAGCGACGTCATGGCGAGACTTGACTCCGCTGGATTTTTGTCGCTTCGAGATTTTGCCGACCTCATCGAGTCGACATGCGCCAACTGCCTCGTTGGTGATATCGAAGCCGCAAACGTCCACGGTGCTCGGTTCCTCACGTGGCGCAACGAGGAGATCAAGGCGGGCTTCGTGAATGGCACGCTGGTGAGTCGAAGCGTTCGGACCGTCATATGCATGCATTGTGAGTTACCCAAAACAACAGGGGCCTTGCGAAGTCTGGATTAACAGTTGAGTTTTCACAATGATAACTGTCCGTTGCATTTACCGACGTTTCCTGCACACCTACCGATCGATTTCAGCGTCTGCCACCAGGGTCGCCGCTGTGTTTTGCGAGTCCACTGGTTTGCAGTTCATGACACGCCGTCTCGCTTGATGAGTATTCTGCAGTTGGAGACGTATCCTTCCTGCTTCTGATATGTATTTCTCGCAGAGGATTGTGCTCCCATTTTGAACGATCCTACCCGACCGGTAGCATCAGAGAAGCTTGGTACCTCGAGCAAACACGCCACATCAACACTGACTGATGCTCAAAATCGTTTCTCGGTCGACATCACAACCGAATTGGAGCGAGAGAATCATGGAAATACGCCCGCCCGCCCACCCACGAACTTCCAAACTTGCGCCTCATCCACGTTCGTGCACAAGAAAGCGACTGCCTTAGAGACCGAGTGTCTGCGTCGTCTTCTTAGTTTTTTTCAGCATTCCTCCTCGCCGTGCTGCAGCCACCACGGCAGATGATTTATCATTCTTTTTCTTCGTCTGGGTCTTGTCTTCTACTGCGGACCGTAGCCGCTTACTCTGGATCTTGGCAAACTTCACATTGTCGTCATACTTCCTGAAGAAGTTGTCGATTCTCGTTTGCACCTGCCTGCCAACACCCTGATTGGCAAACTGTTCCATCAATGGTAGGAGTACACGATCTGTCGTTGCCTGGTCCCAGCCGAATATCTTAGTGCAGTACTCCCGAAGCCCAGGTAAATCAGGGACTCCCCACGAGAAACGAGCATCGGAGCGATCAACTTGAGGGTTTTTGTATGCCTGAACGACAATCGGGTTTGGGAACTCCTCACCAAGGTCCCATCGCCGACGTGCGGTTGAATGAGTGATATTGAAACGGTCTCGGATGGGTAGCTTGTCGAGCTCCTCTTGGTTCTTTTTTCGCTCTTGGCGGAGAGCTTCGTCACTAACGTCGTACGACAATACCCATTCCTTGAACTCCCGCAAGCCATCCACCCCGGGGTATGCTGCAACGACTTCAGTTGCATTCACAATTCCAATTCCTCGAATTCCGTCGGTGTAGTCACTTCCCAGTAAGAGCGCCAACGAGATCATTTCGTCCTGCGTGAAGCCGAGCTCTTTCTCAATGTCATTTGCAAAAAATGCTTCAACAAACTTCTGGTTGTGGAAAATGTTTTTGTACACCTTGCGCCCACCGAAAGGGAAGATATCGCTGTCATCGGTAATGATACCATCCACGAGTCCAAGTTGCTCCAGCGCTGCGCATTGAGCTTCGGCTTCCATGGGGCAAACAAGGTATGGGACGCCAAATAAACGGAGTAATTCCATGACGTCACTGACCATCTCGTCGTTGACCCCTTCCATGTCTCTCTTCTGCCGATTGCGAAGCTTCTTCAAATCGACCTGTTCTTGCTCAATAGCGTCTACGTCCACGGTCTCTTCGATCGATGAATACTGAAGATAGCGTGATGCCAGTGGCGCTCCAACACGTTTATCTTCTGCGAGAGACTTTTCGATTGCCTCTCGGAGTGTCTGATCATCGTCGTGAGTAAGGTCACCTTCACTGCTTGTGAGTGTTTTGCTGGTACTTTCGGCATTCTGAGGCACGATTGCATCTTCCTGATGTGCTTGTATCTCAACATTGTCGTCCTGAGATAAATCGATCACAGTGCTGGGGACCCCAGCCGATGAAGGTTGCTTCGGACTACTCAATGATCCATCTTGTGTATGAACAGCGAGGGCACGGCGGACAGCTCCAGCAGCCCATTGTCTGTGTTCGATCACATCGTAGTGTGAGTACAGTTCAAATGTGTTAGAAGAATTTTTTGTAGAGGCTTACGTAAGATTTGACGCAGTTGCGATTGCAGACTTCAGAGCCTCTTGTCGAATTGCAACAAGGTCACCTTCGGCTTTCTCATCCTCTATCTCGCCCTTTAGCGCCGCGAACAAGTCGTCCGTGTTACTGTCCATCTCATCTTCTCTCGGGATCAAAACCGCCTCCGCAGCCGTCTCTGTGAGGGGATCGGTAGCAACTTGCGAAAGAATGCCCTCTTTCGGTTGGCTTCCGCTACTTGACACCCCGTGATGTTCCTCAATTCCTTTGTTTGAGATCGATTTGGTCGCTGGTAAAGGTGCCAAGCCTGGTGAATCGACGACTTCGAGATGTTTGACGTCTCGGTCAGCTTCGATACTTGCAGACGAATCAAGATGCCCAGAGACTGGTACTGTCTCCCATTCTGTAATGACGGCCGATTAGGCGACATTGGAACCTCGATGACAACATTAAGCAGACGCACCGATGTCATCGTCGCTGTCATTAGCTCCGGGTTCAGGGTCATCTTTTTGCGGAGAGAAAGCGGATGTTTCTGCCACATTCAACCCCGACGAGCCCAAGAGAAGTTTGATCTTCTGGTCAAACTCTGCCGCATCTTCGTCCTTGATCGTGATGGCAACATCTTGTGCTCTGTCGTGGGCCGTTATGTTCGACGTTATTTGTGCTGCCTTGACTTCTTGGCGTTCTTTACGCGCAATCTCGATCTCTAGAGGCTTCTCCTGTTGCTCACCCAGACGAAGAAGATACTGTCGTCGTGCTTCCTCCACCACAGCTTTTCGATGATGCAGTCGCCCAACTTCTTCGGTGAACTCTTTCACGGATCCCACTGAGAAGTCCGTCAGACTTCGCTTGACCGGAACGCTGTCCTCATCAAAACGTTGGCGCTTTCGTCGTGGCCCATGAAGCCGTGCGAAAATCTCATCATCGTCCTCATTTGGTCTCCAATCACTCGCATCGTTGACAATCGACTCATCCATTGGACTTGTCAGGTTCCCGATATTTCCTTGAGAGGCTTGACGAGGATTGTCTGCCTTCTGATATATGAAGAATCGGTCACTGCTTGACGCGATTCGTTTACCATGACCGATTAATGGTACTTCGGCGGTCGGTGCAACCTTCTCCATCTCTGCTTGCATATTCTTTTGTCGTGCATTCTCGATTCGACGGTTCAGCTTGCTCGTTTCTAGGAAACTGGTGATTTGGGTGAGAGAGTACGCCTCCGGATTACCTGCTAATGGAATGAATTGATCCCGAACTTCTTGACGCCGATCTCGCAATATCCGGTTCAACATGTCCTTCTGAAGGTGCGGAGGAAGAGCGAAGACCGCATCCAGGTCAACCTTCGTCAGCCGAGATGATCCAAGATCAATATCATCAATTGTAAGCGACGGTTCTCCCGTCACGTCTTCGTCATCATCTTCAGTTGATTTGCTTTCGTCACCGGCTTCCGCAAAATCGTTTGCGCTTGCATCCCTCGTTTTTGGGGCCGCGCTGACGGTTGCGTTGGATTTTTCCTCCTCTACCTCGTCATCGTCGCTGACCACGATGACATCAGCACCATCATCACCATTTTCAGACAACTTCTTCGACTCTTCCTTTTCTTCCTTTCCTGTGGCACTCGATAATCCAGGAATCACGAAGTTTGGTGCGACTGCCGATTCAATCACCGGTTTGCCACCATTCTTCTTCAGCTGTTGGCGGTGTGTGTCAGTGACAAATCGCTCATCTGCAATGTCATAGTCGGCATGGGCGCACCTCTTCTCGATACAATTTGAGACGGTTGAGAAGAATCCGCTGAGCTGTCTGTCGCAGGTTTGCTGCCTGTGTGGGTTGCATGGTGAGGTGCCTCTCCATACGCCGCCGTTCTCGCCATTTTCCATCGTTCAACAGACCTGATGGTCTTGCCGCTTTCGGCGTCGCGCCACCGTGCGTCGCTTCAGCTCTGGGGTGTTGCCGTCAAAGACAAACACAGGGCGAATGCGGTAGAACAAGAGCTTGGCCACGCGATGGAACGTGCCCAACAGGTGCGCGTTCTTGATCATGTTGCCCTCGTCATCGCGCATCGCTTTGACGAACTGCGTGAGCCAGATACTCGCGTCGACCGCCAGCACCTGCGACGCCAGCGACTCGATCTCGATCTGCCGCCCGACCGGCGCCAGCAGCACCCATAGATTCTGCACTCCCATCGCTCTCTCTCTCTCTCTCTCTCTCTTTCACTATGGTGTGGTGACCTTCCTGTTGTGGTAATACGTATGATCGAAGGGAAGGGAAACATCGACCATCACTCTCGATTCCCTATACATTCTTCCAATACACTAGCAAATAGCGTGGTCCACATCATTATCTGGTGTTGGGGTATCTCGCGCCATCCATCGAGTTGAAGCAGCCGTCGAAGGAGGGAACGAATTAGGTCTCATGTCGCTGCGTGGGAAGCGCGCGCTGGTCGTCGGACTGCTGAACAAGCACTCGCTGGCGGCGAGCGTCACGCAGGCGCTGCTGCGCCATGGCGCGAGCTGTGTCGTGGCGTCGCGCAACCCGATGACCGCGAGCCAGATCCAGTCCTGCGGCTTCGAGATGGCGCCGCGTTCGTGTGTGGACGGTCCGAAGCAGACGCTGCACATGGCGACGTGCGACGTCGAGAGCGACGCGTCCATCCACGCGCTGCTGGAGGAATGCGGCAACGTCTTCGACGGAGAGCTCGACATCCTCGTGCACTCGGTGGCGTTCGCGCCGAGAGAGACGTTTCAGCCCAAAGGCACACTGCATGCCACGCGCGCTGCGTGGCAGCAAGCCATGGACGTCAGTGCGTACAGTCTGATTGCGCTCTCGCACGCGGCGCACCCGCTGCTGGTGAAACCCGCCAGCGAATCGGACGCTTTGGTGGACCGAAGCATCATCGCGCTGTCGTTCGCCGGTGCCAACAAGGTGAGACAGCCACGTCGTATCCAATACATGAGCACGAGAATTGATGCTCAGCCGTGCAGGTTGTTCCAAGCTACAACGTCATGGGACCAGCAAAGGCAGCGCTTGAAGCGACGGCGAGACAGCTCGCGTATGAGCTTGGAGGCGATGGCGTTCGAGTGAACTGTGTCAGTCCAGGTCCGATGAACACCGTATCTGCGCGCGGTATTCCAGGTATCTCGGTAAGAGATGATGCTTTGTGATCATGGTCAACCCAGCCAACCATCAACGTGTGGCCTCTGACGCAAACGTCTGAACCATATCAGAAAATGCGCAAGTACTCTGAAGAGCATGCACCATTGCAACGCAACGCCAGCGCTCGAGATGTCGGAGAGCTCACAGCATTTCTCGCTAGCGATGCGGCAGCAGCTATCACGGGGCAGACACTTTACGGTGAGTCGTCTCATTCCCTCATAGTGACGTATGCGTCGGCTGACCGATTTGGAAAATGACAATGGCATTGCGCAGTGGATGGTGGCTTGAGCTCAATGGCACCGTACGCTCGAGACGCCACTTAGAAGCAGACACCATTCCTCCATTTACTCTAGTTGTCGTTCAAATTCAGTACTATGCGCCCTCTCACGGTTTCGACTTAAATAACCGCTCATGAATGGTCGACATCGCCACGACTTCCTCTCCATTGACGCCAATGCTGTCGTTCATCCCGGTTCGCATCGGTGATCTGATCGAGTTCGCAGCTAACCATGATGCACAGCCAGCGAACGCACTCACCGTCGCCCGTGTGATGGACGCTGATCCCTCGTCGCCGCACGAGTGCGTTGTTCAGATTTCTCCGTTCGATCCGTTCCAAAAGGTCGATTTGACCAAGGTCTTTTACAAGGTGTGTGTGTGTGTGGCGAAGAGCTGAACGTCGGGAATCGCATCTTGCTCATATGCTTTCGTCAGATTGTCTACGCCGTTGGAGAGTTGACGCAGCTCACGACCACGATGATTGGGTGGGAGATCGAAATCGTGATCGATCCGGACAGCAACGCCGTCGAACGAGGCGTGATTAAGCAAGTCGACACAGACCTCAATTGCGCGCTGCTCGCGTTTCGGGACGGGCACAAAGACTGGCGAGATCTCACGATGAACCAGTTCAAGGTGATCGGTCGAGTCGCCAAGACTTCGTCCACAAGCCCACCAAAAGGCTCTGCGGCCACTGAGGCTTCGTCGCCACTTGCAGTCCCGAAGCTACGCATTACGTCCGACAAGACGCCTTCAGATTTGCTCACGACGTCAACATCACTACCAATGTCAATTGTAGATGGCTTCGACTGGTACGCAGAAGGTGGACATGTCGAGCTGTGCAGCGCTGAGGGTCATTTTCGTGAAGGCGCCTTGCTGTGCTCCCAGCGCGAGCAATGCCTTCAGCTTTACAATGAGACGCGACAGTTCTTCGAGATCGATCCCCACAAACAGAGTTTCAAGGTCGTGATCCATGGTCTTCTTTCGCTCAAGTTGATTCCGTTAGGGCAGAAAGTGGATGTTTATTCCCCAATGCATGGAGCGTTTCGTTGTGGCGCCATCATGAAAGAGGCCGAAGTAGGCAAGCTAACACCCATTCGCTTCGACGAAGACGGCAGCGTGGAGTGGCTCGATTTGTCGTCACAGACGTTCAAGTTGGTGTTTCTGGTGCCGACGTGCCGGCCATCTCCAGCGAAGACCTCGATCGCTGACCCTGTGCCATCAAAAAATTCTCCAGCGAAAGTGTCTCAAGATCGCTCAACACGTAACTCGACTGAACGCAATGAGTCAACGGCAGGTTCGCTCCACCCGGTGCTACCACCGCTTAGCGTTGGACAGTCGATCGACGTGTTTGACTCCAAGACACGTCAGTATGTCAAGTACAAGGTGAGTCAAGTCCACAGACCGGAGGGAATCGACGTATCGTATGATCTGGAAGAGACATCAAGCAGTGCGAGCTCGCTCTTACACCACGCAGTAGCTACTCGGAGGCTGAGCAACGTGCTTCTATCCGAGATCAAGTGCCGCATCGTGATCAGCGCACACGACTGGTCTCACTGGGTATCAGCGTTGCCGGGCCAACGCGTTGATGTGTACGACAAGACAGATCGCGTTGTCTTGGCTGGAAAGATTCTGTCGTGCGAGGGGGATTTGCATGATCCGGCAATCCACGTGAAGCTAAAGGACGGCAGCAAGAAGTGGTTTGACGTCCGTAAGACCAAGCTCAAGCTACGACTCGGTGGTGACAAGTCGTCCTCGTCGCCCGAACACGAGCGGCTGTGGCAACCCGTCGAGAAGGTACCAGCTTCATCGTCACCAGTGCAACGAACAACTCCAACGGAGCCAGTATTGCTTCGACCGCAAAGTGAATACGCGCTCAACGATGTGTCGCCGCATCTGTCTCGAAACGCCTCAACGCCGCAAATACTGGGCACCTCAAGTTCTCAGTCTCGCATCCCATCGCTTGATCTCACTGGCGTGCGGCGGCACTCGCAACCGGATCCAGTTCCAGCAGAGATTATGCAAGCGGCAGCACCAGCGAACGAGTCCGCCCGCTCGGCGGATTCAGGCGCGGAGAGCGGATTGGGGGACCTTCTGCCGCCGATGGACGAAGTGTGGATCGAGGAAGTGACTCCAGCTGGTGAGACGCACTTCGTTCGATTGTCAACACGCGAAATCTCGCAGGTGGCTCCACAGTGGCTGCAGCGTCGAGACTCGATGACCGGTGAGAGCTTCATCTTGAACACGATCACAGGAGGCAAGTTTCGACTCCCAGGATCTGCGCAGACGACGCCGCAGTCTACTGAGAGGATTGTCACGCTGCCTGTTGGTGCGCTGGAGGCGGTGCGAGTAGTCGGTCAATTGACGGGAACGACGAATACAAGCGTCGAGACGAACGGGTGATAGTCTCACACGTGAAAAGAGGGTTTACAAGGCGGGTTCGGAGAAACCATGACAAAATTGTGCGTCTACTATGATGGAGACAAATAAATCACACAGGAACACTCTACTCTTCCCGCAGCGCACGACGCGAGCGCGTCTTCCGGGTGCACTTCTTCTTGCTCGGCGCCGGAGCGGGGGCCGGACCAGGAGCTGGGCCAGGAGCAGGACCTGGAGCTGGGCCAGGAGCAGGCGAGGACGGCTTCG
This sequence comes from Pythium insidiosum, assembly GCA_022836835.1. Taxonomy (NCBI): domain Eukaryota; phylum Oomycota; class Peronosporomycetes; order Pythiales; family Pythiaceae; genus Pythium; species Pythium insidiosum. The sequence continues at coordinate 1,070,708 of JAKVDI010000006.1, forward strand.
GGTTGTTGTTGTTGTTGCCACCACCGCCCGAGCCGTTCTGGATCGGCGCGCACTGCTTGTAGATCTGCCACTGCGGCTCGTGCAGCGCGAGCCAGTAGAACGTGAGCTGGCACTTGCCCTTGCACACCGAGTAGTCGATCGGGATGGACGCCGGGTACGACGTGAACGTGCCGACGCAGTTGTCGTCATGGAAGACCTTGTTGTCGTCGATCCAGACCTCGCACGGACCCGTGTGCGACTTGACGAAGCCGACGCGCTCCTGGTCGTTGGCCCACTTGAGGTCCTTCATGCCGCTCACGTCGATGGGGGCGCCGTCCGTGAGCGTGTTGCCGCAGTCGGAGACCTTGGTATCAGCGAGTTCCTTGAGCGACTTGTACTTGGACGCCTTGAATGCTTCGGTGAAGGTGCGCATGTTGGCGTCGGGGTTGTCGTTCCACTTCTTGCCAGCGAAGGGCGCAGGCATGTCGGCCGAGTTGATGAGACCGTTGAAGTTTGTGATCATGGAGCCAGGCTTGAAGTTGCCCTTGGGGGCGACGAGGTAGCCGTGGGCGTCGACGCCCGAGGCGGCGAGCGCAGCAGACGCAGCGAGGAAAGCAGCAGCAGTCTTCATTTTTCAATGGTTGTTGGTCAAGTCTTGAGCTGACGGTCTGTTGGAAAATTGAAGTGTGATCTACTGGATGCCGGACACAGATCATGGACACTGGACGTAGACGATCATCCGATCCGGATCAGGAGCCCGGCAAGTGCCATCCAGCGGAGACGGACCGAGTCATGGTGCACGTCCGGTGGCTGTCGACACCTGCCGCTGCGATGGATTCCTCAGGCGGCATTGAGCCACAGGCGACGGCGTCCAGATGGACTGGCGGCACCAACATCAGCACGCCGCTTGGGCAGATGGCGCCACGTCCGGCAGCTGGACGGTCCGACTGTCTTGTGGCCAAAAGAGGGTTAACAGGGTCTAAAACTACACTCTTTTTGTAAGATTGTGCAGGTATCATATCGTAAATTGTCACTCTGGTTGAAAGGGGCAGACCGGCAGAATCTGAGTTGGGGACCACAACGGCGGGCACCAAAGGTCACGATGACATTTCGTTCGAGCGTTTGACTGGAACCGCTTCGGTCTCACATACAGTAAGATGTTCGTGATGAGAGAGACCGAAGCGCTGACATTTGAGACTGAACCTTCATTGCGATTCAGCTCACTACGCTCGCTGAAGTCAGCGAGGGCAGCGAACCTCCTCGATCCCGAACACCAACAAGTGTCTCGCATTGCAAACATGACGACAACGCATGTAAGTCATCTCCGACTGGATTCCAAAAGGATCCTTCGTCCGACGTCCGTGGCTGAGATTCTCCAACGAGAATACCGAGCCCGATTCGACGGTGCCACGTGGGGACAGTTGTCTCTGTGGGCACATGAATGCAAGGCAGGCGGTCGCTGCTGTCGACACGGCATTCGTGCGTTCCCCAGCGCCATCGTCTCGAGCCTGCAACCCATAATTCACTTCCCCATGGGGTAAAACACCGCCAATCCACTGTGTTTTCCCTTCGCCTGTCGAGCCAACCAGCTGTTGCATTCTCGTTTTCGCGTTTTCGTCAGTCCCAGCTGGCAGTGGTCGGCAGTCACAATGGCTGGGAACTCAGTCTCGTGGCGATGGATTCCGTCATGTCCGGACCTTTACGACGGCATGCGCGTCGTCAACCTGGCGCTGGATCAGCCGAGCTTGAGGCCAGAGCCTCCAGCTGCAGCTGCGGCGCACAGCACGTGCCGGCAACGAAATAAGCAAGAACAAGAGAGCGCGGGCACAGGACACAACGCTGGACGTCTGAGGACAGTCTCGGTCGAGAAAGGCGGACGCCGTGAACGACCACCAGGACACATTCACCGATTCGACGTCCAGACATCAAGTCCACTTTCGAGATGAAGACTGCTGCCGCTTTCCTCGCTGCGTCTGCTGCGCTCGCCGCCTCAGGCGTCGACGCCCACGGCTACCTCGTCGCCCCCAAGGGCAACTTCAAGCCTGGCTCCATGATCACCAACTTCAACGGTCTCATCAACTCGGCCGACATGCCTGCGCCCTTCGCTGGCAAGAAGTGGAACGACAACCCCGACGCCAACATGCGCACCTTCACCGAAGCATTCAAGGCGTCCAAGTACAAGTCGCTCAAGGAACTTGCTGATACCAAGGTCTCCGACTGCGGCAACACGCTCACGGACGGCGCCCCCATCGACGTGAGCGGCATGAAGGACCTCAAGTGGGCCAACGACCAGGAGCGCGTCGGCTTCGTCAAGTCGCACACGGGTCCGTGCGAGGTCTGGATCGACGACAACAAGGTCTTCCATGACGACAACTGCGTCGGCACGTTCACGTCGTACCCGGCGTCCATCCCGATCGACTACTCGGTGTGCAAGGGCAAGTGCCAGCTCACGTTCTACTGGCTCGCGCTGCACGAGCCGCAGTGGCAGATCTACAAGCAGTGCGCGCCGATCCAGAACGGCTCGGGCGGTGGTGGCAACAACAACAACAACAACAACAACAACAACCCGAAGCCGTCCTCGCCTGCTCCTGGCCCAGCTCCAGGTCCTGCTCCTGGCCCAGCTCCTGGTCCGGCCCCCGCTCCGGCGCCGAGCAAGAAGAAGTGCACCCGGAAGACGCGCTCGCGTCGTGCGCTGCGGGAAGAGTAGAATTTTGCCACTGTGATTTTTATCTAGAGTTATCCATTTTTGACGTCTAAATCATTTCGAGAGTTGAAACTGTCTTCAGAAATGTTTCTTGCTTGGTAAATCCATGTAATTTCGTTTTCCTTCTAGGCGTTTGCGGCAGTAAAAACAGTGCAACCCTTGTGGGGTACCATCTACATGAGTGATGGTCCTGATCCTGTTGAGTTCGTTCGAACTTAGTGAGCTCCATCAGTCAGTCGGCATTCCACGACACCAAGACACGAAAGAGGAAGAAGCTCATCTCTCGGATATGGCGCGTGACGAGGCGGACAAGCGCAAGGCGAGCGACGTCGTGGAGATGACGGAAGAAGACGAAGAAGCCATTCGCGCGAAGCTGCGCGAGTCGGGTTGGAAGAAGCCCCGCAAGACCACCAGCGACCGCGACGAAAGCAAGGACAAGGACGGCGCCAGCAACGTCAACGGCAAGGACAAGGACAAGGAGCACGACAAGGACAGGGACGACACGAGGGAGAACGGAGACCGACGCGATAAGGACAAGGACAGCAGTCGCCGCAGCACGCGCGACAGAGACCGAGACCGCGATCGTGATCGTGATCGTGATCGTGATGGAAAGTCGAGTCGCCGAGGAGGCAGTAGACGGTCGCGCTCTCGGTCCCCGCCGTCCCGCCGTCGTGACCGTGATCGGGACCACGAGGATGACCGAGAGCGACGTGGTCGCAGCGATCGACGTCGCGGGTCCAGCCGTCGTGACCGCGAACGGACGTCCTCGAGACGTTCACGCTCGCGCTCGGCGTCTCGGGCGCGCTCCCGCTCGGCGTCCAAGTCGCGGTCGCACAGCTCGAGCCGTCGCCGGCGTCGCAGCAGCAAAGAGAGTGGCGAGAAGCGCCGGTCGCGCAGCCGCAGCCACGCTTCGCGATCGCCGTCGGCAGACACGAAGCGGTCTCGCCGTTCCAAGTCGCAGCCGCGCGACGCGGAGGCAACACAGGAGAGAGAGAACGCTTCGACGAAGAAGGGGGAGAACGCCCCAACGCCCGCGCCTGTGGAGTCCAGCGAGAAGGAAGCGACGCCATCGAAGGTGAAGGGCTCGCCCGCAAAGGAAAGCTCCGAGTCCAAGTCACCGGCGATGAAGAAGGATAGTCGAGACAAGAGCGAGGAGAAGAAAAGCACTCGGAAGAGCAGCCGTCGCTCGCGGTCGACGTCACGGTCTCCGTCGCGCTCGCGTCATAGACGCCGCCACCGCTCGTCTCGTTCTCGATCGCGTACCCGTCGTCGCCGTTCGTCTCGCTCGGCGTCGCGATCGAGATCGCGTTCCACTTCGCGCAGTCGTCGTCGCCGCCGTGATCGAGACCACGACCGTGATCGCCGCCGACGTAGCCGCAGCCGCAGTCATTCGCGCCGTCGTCGCTCCAAGAGCCGAGACCGCAAGCCCAGCGACGCGAACAGCTCCCCCGACGCGACACAGCATCCACCGGAGGCTCCATTGATTCCAACGAACCCGACGATCGCTCAGCTGATGCAGCAGCATCCAACGCTGAGTCTGCAGGAGATCATCGCCAAGATGCAAGCCGCGAATGTCGCCTCCGCCGCTGCCATGTCGATGAAACCCGCTCGCGAGTTGTACGTCGGCAATCTGCCACCAAGCATTAACGGTCCGCAGCTGCAGCAGTTCCTTGGAACGATCATCCAGGAAGTCGGTCTCAATATCCAGCCTGGTAACCCGATCATTACGACGTGGATCTCAACCGATGGTCATTTCGCATTCTGTGAGATGCGATCCATTGAGGAGTGCAACTTCGCGCTGCTGCTCAACCAACTTCCTCTGCTTGGCCAACCGCTCAAGTTTGGACGTCCGAAGAGCTTCACTGGTCCGCCGCAGCCACTGCCTACTGTCTCGGCTCGCACCCAGACGGCGCTGGCGAACATGGGGTGCGTTCCGAATCCCGCGTGGTTCGCGTCCGCTCCGATGCCCACGACGACGACAGTCACGATGAGTGTACCGGGGATGCCATCAGCCATTGTGGCTCCCTTCAGTGCCGTGAGTGGAAACGATGACGGCACGAGCTCCAACAAGCTCATCATGTCCAACATTCCCGTCGTGCTCAAGGAGGCAGAAGTGAAGGAACTGGTGCAGCCGTTTGGGGAACTCAAGATGTTCACACTTGTGACTGACCCCGTTACCAACGAGTCGACGGGCAAGGCTGTGTTCGAGTACGTGGATCCAACCAAGGCGGACGAAGCAATCAAAGGTTTGGCTGAAATCGACTTCGGCGGAACGCCGTTGGTCGTTGAGCGCGCGCATGATCAACCTGGGGCGAGTGTTGTGGTTAAAATGGTGTGTGGCTTTGTGCATCCTCAGTGCTGCAGGCTTCAGAGTCTAACGTCTCGTGGACTGTAGGAGAACATGGTTTCTGCTGATGAACTCGTGGATGACGAGGAGTTTGCTGATTTGAAAGAGGACGTCGAAGAGGAATGCAAGCGATTCGGAACCGTTGTCACGACCGAGATTCCGCGTCCGAAGGTATGTCATCCTCACTCCACCACACAGTGATTGCTTTCAGCTGATACAATGTGGGGTTCGCACTTCAGGACGGGCAATCTGTCCCTGGCGTCGGTAACGTCTTCGTGCGATTCGAGAACACGTCTCAAGCCGCTGCGGCAATTAAGGTACGGTCACATTTGTCTTTCGGTGTGGTATTACGACTACGAGCGACTCACGCGACTGATTGCAGGCGCTAAGCGGCCGCAAGTTCGGCGGAAAAGTGGTGCAAGTGGGCTACTTCCCACTGGACAAGTTTGAGCAGAAGCTGTTTGCCTGATAGTTTGCCTTCCCCATGTTGCATCGACTGAGCTTCACCCCCTGCCACTGTATCAATGATCGACATGGTGATGTGGTGTATGCAGTGTTCTCTCGAGACAATCTTCTTCATGCGATCAAGGTTTTCATCCACCATCCTCATCCAGTTTGAAGCTCGAGCCAACACACACTGTTGCAGATGAAGGTAGAGACGTAGGAGGTTCATTTGGATCTTGTCTAACGCTCCTCGCGATCAACATTGTGATGTATCGTGCCACAGACAAGAGGAGGAGAGGGCGTAACATGCTTTTTTTTCTTCTGTTGAACCTAGATCCATCTCCATTTGTCATTGGACTCGAGATGATTAATCTTTGAAACTTATGTGCTCGTGCTGATGCTGTAGCTAAGCAACTTATGATCATGACACTCGAGTACAATGGACAACGAGAGATGAAGCAATCAGTCCAACAATCGCAGCACGCGTTGATCGCTACTTTGGCGCAGGAGGAACGCTGGTGACGCGTTTGGTGATGCGATGGAAATATCGATACTCCTGTCGACCGTAATCGTAGAACGTCTCCCACAGGCTGTTGCCTCGTTCATCGACGTGGGGCTCTCGGAACAGAAGACCCCGCGTTTCTTCCAAGGACAGCGCTGGCGCAGCTATTGCTGCAGTCTCCGACTGAGCGCTTGCCGCTGCGACTTGCGGAGGAGACGACACGTTTTCGAGGTTCGTGTCTTCCGCAGTTCCTGGTGGAGGACTCCAGTCCCCAGTCACCACCGGCTCGAACTGCGCGATCTCCCAGAGCATCTCTTGGTACCGATCTGTCGGTTTCTGCGTGACGAAGTCGTAGCCGCGATCACGATCCTGCAAGATTTCCGACGGCCAACGAGACGGGAACTCGCCGTCGCCGAAGTCGCGGCGCTCTCCGTAAAACGTGAACAGCCGACGCGTCTCGTGCTGCCGCCTCTTTCCTCGACCGTGCACGATGTCATGACACGGGGCACAGAAGAACTCGCCACAGGTCGTGCATTCGACGCTCGCACACACCGCCATTTCTATTGGAATGACGACATAGGTCAAGTCAGCGTCATCCGAAGACAGAATACTCGACAAGGAGCTGCGCGATTCCGGTCACGCACCGCACTGGTCGCACGCAGGTCGAGGCTGAAGGTTCAAGACTTGGGGCGGCATGCGCCATCGAATATCGCCGTTCGCTTGATTCTGCGAATAACCAACGATTAGCCGGCGCAGTTTACATCCAACCGAGCTCATCATGCCGACGTACGTAGAAGAAAGGAGCCCCGTATCCCCGACCGTGCTCGTTGTATGTGTCGACAAGTCGCTTCCACCGCGTCCGACGGTCCCATCGTCGCCTCGCGACAAGTCGCCGCGCCTCGATGCCTCGCCAGTGCGCCTGCACCAGCGTGGCGGCCCATTTCTCCATGTCGCGATCGTTTTGCTGGCGCTGTCGCAGCGCGAGCATCACGCCACGCGCTCGCTGCCGCAGTTGGTACCGACGGAACGTGCGCTGCACGAGCGTCGCGGCCTCGCGCTGGCGCTCGAGACGGCGTCGACGCACCGCTTGATGGATCTGGAACGCGAGTCGATGCCGTCGTCCGCGCCACTGCGTCTGAATGAAGACCGCGGCGCGATGCATCTCTGCGTGATGCTGTGCGAGCCGGAGCAGATCGACTGCCTGGCGACTGCGGCGCGCGCGAAACGCTGTCTGCAGCTTGGTCGCGCAGCGCTCTTGGAAGCGGCGAAGCTCTCTCCGGCGATCCGCCTCGCGCCGAGCGAGTCGCTGCCGTATTTGTGTTTGAATGCGCACCGCCATGCGCTGGCGCAGGGCCTCGTGTTGGCGGCGCTGCTCTTCAAGCTCCCGCGCTTTCTTGCGGTCTGCGCGACCACGGTACAAGCTCTGGATGCGAAGCGTGGCCTCCTGCTGCTCCCGCGCGCGAAGCTCGCGCTGTACACGCAGCAAATCCACGCGTCGCCGCGTCGCGTTGCCACGGAACCGGCGCTGCACGATCGTCGCAGCTCGATGCTCGCGCTCGCGCTGTCGACGCAGCACAGCGACCATCGCGTGGGCGAGTCGAGCGGCGCGCGTGGCTCGGAATCGGCGCTGCACGAACACGACGACACGCTCAAGCTGGCGCTCGAAGACTGCTTGACGCTGCACGGCAGCGCGCCGCTGCTGTCGCGTGGCGCGGTACTGGCGTTGGATCTTGGTCGCCGCCTTGTCGAGCCCCGACTGCATGAGCCGACGCAGCAGCGCCTCGCGGCGAGCGCGTCGACCGCGCCACAGACTCTGCAGCCGCCGGACGACGAAGCGCCGAAGCGATTCCTCGCGGTGGAGCAACGCCCGACGTCGCGCGAGTCTCGCTCGAAACAGGTTCTGCGTAGCGCGACGACATTCACCAGGTGAGTGACGCTGTCTTGAGTGGACAAGGGTACGTGGAAGAGTGTACCTGAATGCGAATCACCGCGACCCATTCGACGCAGGATTCCTCGACGAAGCGCCGGTCTCTCGCTCGATGCGCAGGGAAGATGCCCAGCTCCTGCTGCGTGGTGCCGCTGCCGAGCTGCACTCGCAGCTCGCCGAACGGCCAGGACGACCGCAGACTCTGCAGCACGCGAGCCGACACGCGACACCCGTAGACACTGAGCGTGAGCAACAGCGGACACGTCATCGCGAGGCGAGCGACGACGTCCTGCGTGATGCTCGGACATCCCGCAAGGTACAAGTGCGCGAGCGACGGCCGCTGCAACGCGTCGATGAACGCGTTCAGTCCGACGTCCGTCAGCAACGCACAGCCCGAGAGGTCAAGCAGCTCAAACTGGTCGGCTCGCTGAGCGAGATGTCGAAGACCGACGTCGGTGATGCGGTCGCACTGGGATACGATCAGCTCGCGCAGCGCGACGCCGTGAGCTGCGATCGCCGCGAGCATCGCGTTGTTGCAGAGCTCGACGCCCGAGAGATTGAGGTATGAAAGCTGTCGGCAGCCCTGCAACAGCGCGTTCACGGCCGCGAGCGTGACCTTGGGACAGCCACGGAGATTAACGCGCTGCAGCTTTGTCGACCGCGTGCCCAGCGCGACCAGCGCGCGCTCAACAAGCTGAAAGCAACCTGCGAGATGCAGCTCCCTGAGATCTGTTGCGGCATCCGAGAGAGACGGAGAACGAGGAGAGAAGGTCAGCACTACAAGGGAGGACCCTAGTGGACTAAAGGTAAGCGTACCTGGGCAACCGTTGGCGACTGCTTGTAGACCCTCGAGCCCAAAGTCGCGGTTGCTGCCGTCCGAGACGAGGTACAAGCGCTGCAGCTGCAGCACGTGAAGGCGTGGACACCCGGTCGCGAGAAAGCGCAAGCCCACGTCCGAGACGTTCTTGACGTCGGTCAGTTTGAGCGACTCGAGCTGAGGACACCGCTCGCCGAGCACGCGCAGCGCAGCGTCTGTCACGTGAAAAAGCTGCGCGAGATCCAGCGACCGCAGCGACGTCGTGCAGCCCTCCGCGAGCCACTTGACACCTGCGTCTGTGATGAAGTGGCAGCCTGCGAGCTGCACGTCCGTCAGCGACGGACAGTGCTCTCCCAACGCGGCGCACGTCGTGTCGGTCAGTTTCTCGCTGCGTTGCGCGCGTGACAGCGCGATCGTCTCAAGCTGGTGGCACTTGTGCGCGATGGCGACGACGCCGACGTCCGAGACGCCGACGCAGTCGGTGAGATTGAGCACGCGGAGGTCGCGGCACTGGTTCGCGACGGTCTTGAGCAGGTGGTCGGTCACCTGCGGACAGCGCGCGAGGTTGAGCGTCCGCAGCGCCGTGAACGCGAAGCAGCAGCGCAGCAAGACCCACTCTGGCAGCTGCGGGCAGTCGGCCAGCGCGAGGTCCTGCAGCCGAGTGCAGTGCTCTGCGATGGCGCCAAGTCCCGCGCCTCGAATGCCGGCGCAGCCGCTGAGATTGAGCCTCGTGAGCGACGCACAGCGCAGCGCGACGACCCGAAGCGCCGCATCCGAGATGAGCCCCGCCTGTGCGATCTCGAGGACCTCGAGCGTCGGCACGTTCTCTGCGACTGCGCTCAGACCGATGTCCGTGATCCGCTCGGCGCCGTTGAGAACGAGGCTTCGTGTCGGCTCTGCATCTGCTGCCACCGCATGCGAGTTGGAGAACGGAGACAACGACGGCAATGGAGATGATGACAGCGACTCGATGCTGCCTTTTGCCAGCGCCGCGCGTTGGCGAAGCTGATGGATCCGGCGGTTGCGCGCTGCGACGCGGTGTAGAGTGACGTCGGATACGATGACGGTCCAGCGACTCACGGCGACGTGCGGCACGTGGAGAAACTGCGACGGCAGTTCTGCTGGTGTGCGGAAGACGTGCGTTCCATGGCGGTCCGTGGCGGTCGTGAGTGCCGCCAATCGGTCAAAGATGGACGGTCTGCGTGGATTCGTCAGCAAGAACGTGAGCCTCAAGACTCGGTGGGACCGAAGGGAGAGACTGCGTCGTACCTGCGCTTGAGATGAGCTGCTGAATGCTCAAGCTGATTCTGGTTGGAGGTCTCGAGAGCGATGGCGGTGCTGGTGGTAGACGCGCGGCGCTCCAGTCCCGGCAGCTGCAGCGTCGCGCGCCGCACGGTCGACTTGCGACGACTGATGGCCGGCGTCTTGGGCGTCTTGGAGCGCGACGTGAGGCGGTGTCGGTCGCTGTCGTCGTCTTCATTGTCTTGCTGGGGCTCTGTCCCTGTCGAGCTAACGGACGGGAGCTCCGGCAGCAGCTCGCGGCGTGAGGGTCGACGCGAGAGCGACTTCTGAGGTGCTCGAAGCCTTGGATGACTGAAGTCCGCGGCCTCATCATGGCTCGGCTGATTGAGTCGACGCTGGTCAGAGGTCTCGAGCCTGTATGCGTGTCAAAACGTCCATTCGCGCATGAGTGAGCGAGTGACGTAGCAAAGCAAGAGAGCGACAGCGGAGACGAAGCGCCATGAACACGCACGGGAGCAGCGCAGCAGAGCTTCTTGTCTGCTGGAGATGATGACCAGCCCGTACTCGACGGCCGACGAGTTTCTCATCTGCTGCGGGCATGGCGACGCCCCAATAGCGTGGCGTCAAGGGCGAGTGTGGTGTCGAGCATCGCGAGCGATGGTTGGTATTTTAGGTCGAGAGCGGATTAAAGTACACGGAGCTGTCCGTGCATCGTGCAGTGCATGACCGGAGAGCTCAGTGACGTGTGATCACGGTGCTTTTGTATGGAGTTCCCTGGCTGGACCTAGCAGCTTCTAAGCCAGGAAACAGAGGACAGACTGTAACTTCCAATACCTACACTGTGGGCGCTTTGGCAAGCTTGAAGCACGCGGTGATCAGTACCACGGTCGATGGAGATTGGGGAGAGAGGGCAACCGACATACACCTGCAGTGCACGTGCGCATGTCGCCGATACTGTATGTACACATTCGATCTATGGCGAATAGCTCTAGCTGTCCCACGATGCCGTTCCGAAAACGAACCCGGGACTTGATTTGTGGACGACTGGAGTTACATGATATGGTTGCGCCATTTTGGGAGGCAGGACTGTATTCGTCCAAGGCGAACTGGCAGACAGACAAGAAGCCTCTGGAGATGAGCGTCTTCTGTTGCTTGCATTGTGGATACGTACTGTATTGACCAGACCGCGTTAGGCCTTTGTCAGGATGTCTGGAATGCTGCATGTACGTGCAGATAGAGGATTCCATCATGGAGCGGAATGGCGTTTCCGTGCTCGCTCGGTCGTTGCGCTGCGATGCGGCTGTGATTTTTACTTGTCGTGCCATAGTTCATGGTCATGGCATCCATCCATGGTTGTGGTCCACGACCTTGGGCTCGTCTCTGGAAAAAATCGATTCCATCACGCAACGCGCGTCGTTCTCAGACCAGTGCCCTGGATCCCTAACCTCTCTTCCAGCAAACACACCGCTGACGTCGCCTTTCCTTTCCAAGTGGCTTTTGAACTGTGTTTCAGACACGTCAGCTCTCTTCGAAATGCCTGGACCTGATCATGTTCCATGTATCGCTTTTGCTCCAGGGAGATGGGTCGTGAGTCACACTGCCAGTGACTAAACCACGGTTAGTCTGACTGTCAGACTCAGACTTGGCTTTAGTCAGAACTGCACCTTGGTGAATGACTGAGCCAGCCAGGTGCGCGTTTCCGATCTGGTGCTGGGCAGTGTCGTGTCTGTCGGCCACCAGATCGGAAACGCGCACCTGTGTCGGTGATAGTGACTGGCTGTCAACGTGGGCTGGGAGGCCTTCTGTTCCGTTCCGAGGGCTGGAGACTTGATGTTCAATCTTTCGTCCCTCGATCGGTTTGACCTCAACGTTTGGGGACCGCCACTCTCCCCTTCCCTCCACTCCTCGGAGGAGGAGTCCTCCCCTCCTCCCCCACGCGGGCCAGTCAGGGGAGTCCCCCAGGAAGTTGGAGACAGGGGAGTTCCCTGTCTCCACCTCCGCGGCGCCCGTCGATCCCGAGAGACGCTCACTTCTCATTTCTTCTACTCGCCCTCAAGTCAACCAAGGAAGAGTCCAGTGAGGAAGCATGCCTACGACCGCCCAAGTCAGCCTCGTGGAGCGTGTCTCCTACATCAGCTCCACCACCAAGGACAAGGAGCTCCAAGGCGACTACGCCGGAGCCGCGACGCCCGACCTCGAGGGTGCCCTCCGTGAGGGTGGTGCCCCACATCTGCTCTCTCGCGAGTCGTTCGGTCTGCTCGCCCAGTATGCCGCCGTCGGTCTCGTGTACGGAACGCTTCCGTACACGATCTACCCGTTCCTCCAGAGCTACCTGTTCATGGAGGGCACGGAGACGACGTCTGCGAAGGCTCTTCTCTCGATCCCGTGGTCACTCAAGGTGTTCATTGGTATGATCACTGATAACTTCCCGATCTTCGGTTACCGCCGTCGTCCGTACATGATGATCGGCTGGACTGCCGCCGCGTTCTGTCTGTTCTTCATGGCGTTCAAGCCGCTCCCCGATCCGTATTTTGTCAAGCCCGAGTATGCTCGAGTGAAGCCCGACGAGCGCCTCCCCAACATGACCAACAAATTCGCTCCGGACAAGGGCGGCATCTACATCATCCTGATGATGTTGGCCTCGCTTGGTTACCTCGTTGCTGATGTCGCGGCTGACGCCGTCGTCGTCGAGTATGCGCAGCGCGAGCCGATCGCTATTCGCGGTCGCACGCAGACGGCCATCTACACGACGCGTACGTTCTTCCAGATTTTCGCGCAATGCATCCTCGGCTTCGGTCTCAACGGCCCCGAGTACGGCGGTGACTTCAGCAAGGGCATGTCGATCACGACGGTCTACCTCATCCTTGGCCTCTTCTGTGTGCCAATTGTGCCACTGACGTGGGCCTATGTCCGTGAGGAGAAGTACGTTCGCGAGAGCTTCGGTGCGTACATCGGAACTCTCTGGGAGGCGATCCAGACGCGCGCGTTCTACCAGATCATTGCCTACAGCTTCTTCTCGGGTGTCTTCGCCAGCATCAGCTGGACGGCCGCGGACCCTGTGATGTCGATCTGGGTGCGGGCGACCAACCTCAACTACAACCTGAGCGGCATCTTCGGCAACATCGTCATGGTGCTGACGCTCACGGCTGTCGGCAAGTATGGTCTCCACTGGAACTGGCGCGTCGTCATTGCGAGCACGATGATCATCGTCATCGCGATTGATTCTGTTGTCACGATGCTCGCGACGTACAACATTGTCCGCAGCCAGTGGTTCTGGCTCGGTGTGCCCATTGTGGAGCAGGTGCCGGCCTCGATCAGCTTCATCGTCTCGACGTATGTCGTCGTTGAGCTCGCTGGCAAGGGCAACGAGGGCGCGTGCTACGGTCTGCTGACGACGGTCATGAACCTGTCGGGCCCGTTCGCGCTGACGATCACCAAGAACATTGACGCATCGTTCGATGTGTGGAACTTCGACATCGAGAAGGACACGCCTCACGTACGCAATGAGGTCGCTGTGACGATCTGGATCTCGTACATTGCCAAGATCCTCTCGCTTGGTTTCCTTTTCATGCTTCCCGCTCAAAAAGAGCAGACGCAGGAGCTCAAGCGCACCGGTGGCAAGAGCAAAGCCATGGGCATCATCACGGTCTTCTACTGCCTCTTCGCGCTCTGCTGGTCGATCATGACCAACATCTTCGCCATCTTCCCGGAGACCAAGTGCCTCAAGATCACGGGTGGCTGCGCACCCGAGGCGCCGTCCGAGTAATCACTCCATTCACCGTGAGGCGGACCCCATAGCCCGTTGTTTGTGTGAATTGAATCCAGTCTCGTTCATTTTTCCACGTACACTGTGTAGTGTCCTGATCGCTTCATTTCGCGTTGTCCTCTTTATCTGTATGGCACTGAAACAGTAGCTCAGAGCACGCAGACTTTGAGTTACGATGCATGATGATGATGGTGATGGCTGTACACAAGGCAGCAAACGATGCGATACGTTGCCTTGGATCTCCACAATACTCCAACAGGTTACAGAGTGTGCCCTCGAGCATGTGACAAGAGAGTTGCATAGAGAGGTGGGGGTATCACACGAGATCTTCTGAATCATGCCAGCTTGGGCGTCCACCAAGGTCACGGGGTCGTACTCGGGGACGACAGCGACACTTCGGGGGTGGAGATTCGATCGGTCGACCTTCATGGACTTGCCGCCAATGTCGTGCACGAGCTTGCTGTAGCTCTGAACGAAGCCCGGTGGAGAAAACGTGATTGACGTCTTGCCTAGAATCGATCCCACGAGTTTGGCGATGCCTCCACCCATGGAATCGATTCGACGTACTCGAGAAGCTCGTGGTAGTACCAGAAATCGTGTTGGAGACCAAACAGTGCGATGAGCTCACTGTAGAGCTCGATCAACGTGGAGAATGTCACGTCTGGCCATATACGGATGGAAGGGAAAATGGCAGAGAGGATGCTGAAAATCACCGGCTCGACAAACATCTTGGCGTCTTCGACGAAGTCGGTGAAGCGCCAAATATCCGTGCCACGCACCGCGATGACACTAGTGTTGAGGGCTGGGATGAATGCCTCGTAGAAGTCGAGCTTGGATCCAGTCTTAGTATTCAGCTGCGGGAGTCGCACCTCGATGTCGCCAAGATTTTGAGCGACGGAGGACACAATTTTGGCTGTGTCGTTTGCCAATGGGTTGACGTAGGCTGCTTCAGCAAGCAACGCATAGTCAACGAGCCCAAGGCCGTGCCACTGAGTTCCACAACTGGCGTAGCGAGGCTGATCAAGGTGCATCGCAGGTCGACTTGGGTTTGCGAGCCCCAAGTGAAGCTTGACGATCGCTGTGTGATGGATCTCGATAGTGGCATCACCGTGATACTCGACAGAGGTTGCATCGGGAAACCACTTGGCATGGCTCTGTAGAACGGAAAGCGTGCTAAATCCCGAGAGCACCGCGACGAAGACCAGAAAGAGTACCACACCGATGCCCGCAAGGACCTTCATGTACCGATGACCGCGAGGGGCCTTGTTCGTTGCACCAACTGACGAGCGAAGCATCTCTTGCAACAGTCTGGGGATTCGATTCGCCGACGACGCTGTCTGCCACGATCGAATGAGGATGTCGAACAGAAAGAGAAAGACGACTACAAAGGAGTGAGGCTTCTGCGTCATCTTGGAGCCCGTGAAGATCAATGCGGCAAGCCCGAACGAGGTGGGCACGGCGAACAACAACGACTTGACACTGGCCATGCTCATCATCCGAAGCATGACAAGCGAGATCACGTAGATGGAAGGGAGCAGCAGGTTGATAATGGTCAGCTCGAGCTGTGCGTGCACGAACCCCATGTTGGGATGAAGACACGCGCGCACGAAGATGATGCCTTGACCGATCACGAACGAGTACTTGAGTCGCTGGAACAAACCGTTGAGTTTGTGCTGGTTGGCACTGCAGGTCGTCACGTTGGTCGACGTCCGCCACGTGAGGAGCAGGAACCACACGATCCACGCGGTCAGCAGCGCCATGCCAAAGATCTCCCTCTGCATCGGCGTCATCGTGCTGAGCGGCGTCGCGTCGTACTGGACGTGGCGAGCCGCCCACTCGACACGCCACACGGCGCCGACAACATTGAGAAGCACCAAGGAGCCGCCGAGAACAAAGGTCCACGATGTGGAGAGCCCTTTCAGGGCGAGCGGCCAGCGGGGAAGAATCTCGAGGTACGCCTGAATAAACTGCCAGATCGCGGTGGCCGTCGACAGTCGCAGAGCGCGTTGGAACACGGGCTGCTTGTCGGTGAGAAACTTGAGGTAGTTTTCCTCGCTTGCACTCAGCTTGACGAAGCGTGTTGTTGCCTGGTAGCTCTCGAATACATCGTCGGTAGCAAGCTCCGACGAGAACGACACCCACACGCACAGGAACATCGACTGGCGATTTCGTAGATGCGTGTTTGGGAGATCGTTACTGTTGACTTGGGTGAAAAACCAAAGCTGCAGCAGTCGAATTAGCCAGATACTTCAAAGTATTTAGTTTTTGAAATACTGCAGAGACGCAGAGCCAGGAACCGACGAGGGTCGCGAAACTGAATCCGTGACGCTCTCTCTGCGACGACAAACGCACACGAAACTGCTGGAATCTACGTGTGCTCGAGGAGCTTCTCGGCGTCTTGATTACTCGCTCAGCTGACTGCATCCGAGCCCACCCACCATTTTCAATTTCTGGTTCTTGGCTTGACCTTGAAGCAGCGCCATTGGCCTCTCGTCGTAAACGAGCGAGCCCAATATCGGGACTGCTGATGCCCCGCAACGTACCTGCACTGCAGACGCATTAGTGGGCGCCACACAGTCTGTCGTGGTGCCAGGTGTCTTGCTCCATTGATCGAACATGAACATCGCCAACCAGCTGATTGCAGCCTGCTGGTTGCTTTCACGGACGCACTTGCGGTCCAACACGGGCAATCATGCAAGCTGCGGATGGTTGATGGGTGTCGAGTCAAGACAAGTAGCAGGTGGCATGATAAGGCAGCATTTGGTGAAGAGGAACGATGACCGACGCGAGATGCAGAAGATGCTCGGTCGATCCGCAAGTGTAAGGGCGCAACCTCAACACCGCACTGGGGTTGAGCGAGCGCTTGCGCCTGCAGCCGGAGCCACCAAAATGCTTTTTCGAATGTCCTTCACCGACGCGTCACGGCGTTCGACAGATCTTTCTTGCGAAATCGCCAGTGGCGATTCGACACACGTGGCTGGGAAGTGTAGGTTATCTCGGGCCCCGAGATACACCTGCACTTCCCAGTCTCGGGAAAAGGTGAGCGGAAGCATGTCCAGCAGACGAAAAGAAGTGCAAGTCCCACGATGTCATTCTTGAGGGAAACGTCGAGAAGCAGGCGCATGTTTCGTTGGCCGTTCGTTTGGCGGTTCGTCTGAGCCTCTGAGCGTCAACCAGTCAGACGCTCGGTGGCTGGATCAGCCAGACTCTGGCTGATCACGCCGTGAGATGGGCTGAAGGTGAATGGTGATGCGACTTGTGGCATCAACACCATGTTGACGCCGAGCGTGACGCAGAGAACTCGTCAGTTGAGACTCTGTCGTGGCCCACGACAGAACCGCTCTGAATCCTGCAGGTATACTACTGTACAATGTATTTTAGGTTCTTTCTGCCGCCGACAGCTTGTGCGCATGTACAATCAGGATTCTGGAGTCTCGCAGGTGCTGCTCGCGTCGTCAGGAACAGTGCACATCAAAGCGATGGGAGCTTTCTGCCCACAACGGAGCGCCATCATCTTTGCGTCTCCGCTGCTGGTGTGCTTCATCTGCCGGATGTCTGTGGGTTTGTTGTTTGTGGGTGTCAAATGCCATCGAACCATCGAGCGACAGCTGCAACTGCTGTTGGCAACAGCCTGTTGGCGGTGGCTTCGGTCAACGGCCAGCTGTTTCGTGAAATTGACGAAATCCATCACCGACTTTGAGGAAGTTTTGATGGTGAAGCCAGGAAAGATCTACAGTAAAAAATAGGATCCACAACCCCTTTTCCCCGTCGTTCTGATCTGCAGGCCCAGCGTTCTTGCGCACCGTCCAACGCAGTGAGTTTTGCAGTGTGCGAACTGCGGTCACGCGGCACAAGGGAATCCCTTGAAGGGATTGTCCACAGTCAAGGATCTGCGCGCCTGAGCGGCGCTGAGGCGGAGGGAGAGTCTGCTCCCTGGCAGACCACACGCGGGAACAAGGCTGCCCCCCCTCTCACCTTGAGATAGGGAGCGAGTCGTCTGCAACTGAAGCGGAGGGAGCAAACACTCCAGCTTCTCCCCGATGCCATTCATTGTTGTATTTGCAAGTCGTTGCGGGTGGTCGCTGCGGGGGTTGTTTATCGACATTTGACGATCTAGATCTTGAGAAAACCTGGTCGCCTGTTCAGCGCGTCTGTCTGTTCTTGATCTCTCCATTCAGAAACACGAGATTGATTTCGCCCCAGGTTGAGTCGGGGCGCCAGAGCCGGGCCGATCTCAACGGGGTTCTGTGGAAGTTTTCTGGGTCTAAAGTCTAAAATTCACCCACGCACGGCCCGTCGCTGTCAAAGTCGGGGGGATGGGGCACTCGGTTTCTCGGATCAGCCTGCGATCCTCATCACTCATCATCGCTGCGGTCAGCACGTCGCCTTGCTCCATCACCGACGTCATGCTGGTGTGGCCGTGACGATTTCATCCCTCCGTCGGGATCTCCACCTGCGCCGTGTTCCATCTGCACAGCGTATGTCGCTCCTCTTTGTCGACGTGTCGTCGGTCATGCAAGTCGGTGGTGACCCAGCTCAGCTGGCAGGTGGTGAAGGTTCCGAACTGCTGGCGCTGCGTGAGCAATGGTCGAGCGGTCTTCCGTTCCAAGGGATCTCCCTCCCCCTTGCGTCCTCTCTCGCTCTGCTGCTCGAGCCTTGAGGCTCGAGCGGTCGAGGTAGCCCAGCAGCCTCCTCCACTGCGATCCTCACTTCCCATTTCTTGGACTCGTCCTCAAGTCGACCTCGTGTCAAGAAGCCACACCAGGAAGCATGCCTGCGACCGCCCAAGTCAGCCTCGTGGAGCGTGTCTCCTACATCAGCTCCACCACCAAGGACAAGGAGCTCCAAGGCGACTACGCCGGAGCCGCGACGCCCGACCTCGAGGGTGCCCTCCGTGAGGGTGGTGCCCCACATCTGCTCTCTCGCGAGTCGTTCGGTCTGCTCGCCCAGTATGCCGCCGTCGGTCTTGTGTACGGAACGCTTCCGTACACGATCTACCCGTTCCTCCAGAGCTACCTGTTCATGGAGGGCACGGAGACGACGTCTGCGAAGGCTCTTCTCTCGATCCCGTGGTCACTCAAGGTGTTCATTGGTATGATCTCTGACAACTTCCCGATCTTCGGTTACCGCCGTCGTCCGTACATGATGATCGGCTGGACCGCCGCCGCGTTCTGTCTGTTCTTCATGGCGTTCAAGCCGCTCCCCGCCGTACAAGCCCGAATATGCGGATCGAACCCGACGAGAGCCTCCCCAACATGACCAACGATGACTCTCCAGACGAGGGCGGCATCTACATCATCCTGATGATGTTGGCCTCGCTTGGTTACCTCGTTGCTGATGTCGCGGCTGACGCCGTCGTCGTCGAGTATGCGCAGCGCGAGCCGGTCGCTATTCGCGGTCGCACGCAGACGGCCATCTACACGACGCGTACGTTCTTCCAGATTTTCGCGCAGTGCATCCTCGGCTTCGGTCTCAACGGCCCCGAGTACGGCGGTGACTTCAGCAAGGGCATGTCGATCACGACGGTCTACCTCATCCTTGGCCTCTTCTGTGTGCCGGTCATCCCGCTTACCTTCTTCTTCGTCCGCGAGGAGAAGTACGTCCGCGAGAGCTTCGGCGCGTACATCAGATCGCTCTGGGAGGCGATCCAGACGCGCGCGTTCTACCAGATCATTGCCTACAGCTTCTTCTCGGGTGTCTTCGCCAGCATCAGCTGGACCGCCGCGGACCCCGTGATGGCTGTCTGGGTGAAGGCGTCGAACCTCAACTACAACCTGAGCGGCATCTTCGGCAACATCGTCATGGTGCTGACGCTCACGGCTGTCGGCAAGTATGGTCTCCACTGGAACTGGCGCGTCGTCATTGCGACGACCATGATTGTGGTCATTGCCATCGACGCCGTCGTGACCATGTTGGCCACGTACAACGTTGTCCGCAGCCAGTGGTTCTGGCTCGGTGTGCCAATCGTTGAGAACGTTCCGGCCTCGATCAGCTTCATCGTCTCGACGTACGTCGTCGTTGAGCTCGCTGGCAAGGGCAACGAGGGCGCTTGCTACGGTCTGCTGACGACGGTCATGAACCTGTCGAGCCCGTTCGCGTTGACGATCACCAAGAACATTGACGCATCGTTCGATGTGTGGAACTTCGAGATTAAGAAGGATACCGCCCACGTTCGCAACCACGTCGCTGCGACGATTTGGATCTCGTACATTGCCAAGCTCCTCTCGCTTGGCTTCCTTGTGATGCTGCCGGCGCAGAAGGAGCAGACGCAGGAGCTCAAGCGCAACGGTGGCAAGAGCAAGCTCATCGGCATGATCACGGTCTTCTACTGCCTCTTCGCGCTCTGCTGGTCGATCATGACCAACATCCTCGCCATCTTCCCAGAGACCAAGTGCCTCAAGATCACGGGTGGCTGCCCGCCCAAGAACCACGACTAAACGCAAGTTGTGCTCGTTCAAACAGCGACAAAATCTCTGTCGTTATTGCAGTTTTGTGTCAGGTGAATACAGTGTGAATTCATTTTTCCCCCCCCGCTCTTTTCACCACTCAGGTCGGTATAAAAACACACACTTTTTCTGGATTTTCGAACACCTTGAGGGGCGTGAATCCGGCATCTGCGGGTTTGTTGACACATCATGCAGCCGGTGCGACATGCCTCGAAAGAACATCTTTCGTCGTCACGTCGTGAGTAACAGAGAGGATCCGTCCACAGCCAGACCCGAACCGAAACACAGCCTGCGTCCACAGTTCACAGTCCACACACAATCCACAGTCCACAGACGCTCTCTCTCTTTCCCTCAAGATCAGAGCCGGCGGGAGAAAGCAACGCGACGCGACGCAGCGGCCACTGGAGACCACAGGAACATGCTCCCGTCTCACTCGCGGCGACCCCGCCTCATCAGCAGGAACCCGCCGTCCGCTCTGTGTCGGCGGCGCTCCAGCTGCCTGCCGTGCAAGCTTGAACGGCTGTCCGTCCCATGTCTCGGGGCTGCCTGGCGTCCGCGCAACCAACGCTTGTGACGTCGACACGACGCCATGCGCTGAGAGGTTGAGAGGTGAGAGGGCTGGCTGCCTTCGCTCGCTTGCTCACACATACACACACATATACACGCGTGTCTGCGCTTCGACACGGTCCAAGAACAGGAAGCCGCCGCCGACATTCGCTGCAGCCGGCGGTCTCTCGGTCTCCCTCGCTCTCTCGTCCCATTCTTCATTTTGCCCGCTTTCGTCGACCAAGCCCAAGAGAGTAATCAACCGTCCAAGCCAGACCATGTCGACGGCCCGCGTGGACATTGTCGAGCGCGTCTCGTACGTGAGCTCGACGACCAAGGACAAGACGCTCGACTACGAAGGGGTGATGACGCCCAACGCCATGGAAGACGGCGGAGCGCTTCGTGCTGGCGCGACGCCGCACCTGCTCTCGCGCCAGTCAATCGGTCTGCTCGCGCAGTATGCGGCAGTGGGTCTGGTCTACGGCACGCTGCCGTCCACGATCTACCCGTTCCTGCAGAACTACCTGAACATGGAAGGCACGGCCACGACGTCCGCGACGGCGCTGCTCTCGATCCCGTGGTCCCTCAAGGTTTTCCTCGGCATGGTCTCTGATAACCTGCCGATCTTTGGTTACCGCCGCCGTCCGTACATGATCATCGGCTGGAGCATGGCAGCGGTCTGCCTCTTTGTGATGGCGCTCATGCCGATGCCCGATCCGTACTTCATCCACCCGAGCGACCGCCACTACAAGCCAGAGGAGTACGCGGCGCGCGGCATCACGGTCCGCACAAGCGCCAAGGACGCCGGCGGCAAGTACATTGTGCTCATGATGCTGGCGTCGCTCGGTTACCTCATCTCGGACGTCGCGGCTGATGCCGTCGTCGTCGAGTACGCGCAGCGCGAGCCGGAGGCCATTCGCGGCCGCACGCAGACCGCGATCTACACGACGCGCACGTTCTTTAGCATCTTCGCGTCGGTAATTCTCGCGTTCGGACTGAACGGCAAGGAGTACGGCGGCGACTTCGAGTTTGGCATCAGCTTTGCGACCGTCATGCTGATCCTCGCGATCTTCTGTGTGCCAGTCGCGGTGCTCACGTGGTTCTTCATCGAGGAGCAGAAGTACGACCAGCAAAACTTCAGCCAGTACATCGCGACGCTGTGGGAGGCGCTGCAGTCGCGCGCCTTTTACCAAGTCATCGGCTACAACTTCTTCTCGGGCGTGTTCCAGAACATGAGCTACGTGTCGTCGTACCCGATCCAGTCGTACTGGGTCAAAGCCACCAACCTCAACTACAACATCAGTAACATCCTCGCGTACGCGGTCATGGTTTTCACGCTCATCGCGACGGGCAAGTTCGGTCTCCACTGGAACTGGCGCTGGGTCATCGCGACGACCATGCTCTCGGTCGTCGGCATCGACGCCGTCTGCAGCATGCTCGTCACCTGGGACGTCGTGCGCAACCAGTGGTTCTGGCTCGGTGTGCCGATCGTCGAGCAGGTCCCGGCGTCCATGAGCTTCATCGTCTCGACGTTTGTCGTCGTCGAGCTCGCGGGTGAAGGCAACGAGGGCGCGTGCTACGGTCTGCTCACGACGGTCACGAACCTGTCGAGCCCGTTCGCGCTGACGATCACCAAGAACATTGACGCGCAGTTTGACGTCTGGAACGACGATATCCAGGCCGACACGACGCACGTCCGCAAGCACGTGACCATCACGATCCTCATCGCGTACGTGTTCAAGCTCGCGTCGCTCGGGTTCCTCGTGTGGCTGCCGCAGCAGAAGCGCCAGGCACAGGAGCTCAAGCGCCACGGCGGCAAGAGCAAGGCCATGGGCATGATCACGGTCTTCTACTGCCTCTTCGCGCTCGTGTGGTCCATCATGACCAACCTCTTTGCCATCTTCGAGAGCACCAAGTGCCTCAAGATCACGGGCGGTTGCAAGGAGTAAACACGTCCAAATCGTGAGTATTTGTTAAAACAATGTAATATGTGTTTCACACTATTTTCGACAAAACGGTTTTTTCGTAAACGCACTTGGGAGAAGAAAAAAAACTGTTTATTTTTGACACTTGACTGCCTGTGCTCTTGATGGCGCCGACTTGGGGCGAGATGCGGGGAATCGAGCTGCAGCCGCCACTGCAGAGGACGCGCCACCATGAGGCTCTTGCTTCTCGTCCGACGCGGCTTCAATGCTGACTCCACTGGCGGTTTTCAGTTCTCCACGCGTGTGTGCGGTCTCGTCTTCGCCGTCCAGGATGCGGCCCAGTTCCTGCCGTGCCTCGGGGGTCAATCGAAGTGGATGCGCGACGGCAGCGCTCGCTGGCCGCGTGTGAAGGGTGCTATCAATCGCCTGATTCGTCCCAGTGACGCTGCTCGTGTCTGGCTTGAACGGTCGAGCGCTGCTGGCACGCGCCGCTCGCTTGGTCGGACTGATGGCGCTCCTGCTTGCTGCCTCCGGAGCTGCTGGTGGTGGCGTGAACGTGAAGAGCTGGCGCTGGCGCCACAGCGTCGCACTCGAGCATCGCACCTTTCGCTTCTCACTGTTCGCCGTCGATCTGCCACCACCACCACTAGAGGTCGCTGGTCGCGGCGTCTTCCCTGGAGATGTGGACGAGTGCACGGACACGCACACAGCAGACGCCGTGCGCGGACGCGCTCCTCCTCGTCCCACCGTTCGAGCCGCCATCTCGGCGGATTGCAGCAGCGTCACTGGGGCAGACGTCTCCACGATCTCAGTCGCAGCTGCGCGTGCTGCCTCGAGTTTCGCCTGCCACGCGGGTCCTCGCCACAGCGTCGGGTCCAACGGCGGCTTCTTCTTGCGCGCGGCCTCTTCCACCGCGAGCTGGCGCTGCTTGGCGACGGCCAAGACCTTGGCGCGGCGCGAGGCGTCTTCCCGCACGAACGCCTCGAAGCGCTCGACCAGCGCGGCGTACCGAGTCGGGTGGTTGGCCTCCATCGCGTCGAGATGCCGCGGCGTCGCCTGGCAAAGCGCGACCGAGTGCGCGTCGCCGCCCGCGACCTGCACGACGCCGAGCCCAACGGTCGACGGCACGAGATGCGGCACCGTGTAGATCTGCGGGAACGACCCGAGTCCGCACTGCCCGAACTCGTCGCTGCCCCACGCAAAGAGCCGCGTGTCCTGCGTGATCGCGAACGAGTGGCGCTGCCCCGCGGCGACGCCCGTGAGGGTCGCGTGGCTCGCGTCAAAGTACGCGACCAGCGTCGGCGCCGCGCGGCACCGGAGATCGCCGACGCCGAGCTGCCCGCTGGTGTTGCTGCCGAACGCGAGCAGCGACTTGCAGTCCGTCAGCACGAGCGTGTGCGCACCGCCGCACGCCACGAACGTGCACAAGCGGCCGTGCTTGAGATCCACGCGCGCAAAGCAGCTCGAGTACTCGGACGCGGACCCGCAGGGGCGTCCGAGGCGACCCTGATCGGCCCAGCCACACGTCAGCAGCGTTCCGTTGGTCAGCACGATCGCGGTGTGCATGTCGCCACACGCGATGCGCGCGACGCCGCGGTGCTTGAGCGTCAGCACCTCAAGCGGGGACGCCACGACGTCTGCGACGCCGCTGGGACTCGCAATGCTGTCGCCGTCGTCGTCATCGTCAGCTTTGCGTGGTCGCTCGGGTCCAGCGGTTGCCGACGTGCTGTGCCCCAGAGCGCCGCCCTTGCCGTAGCCCCACGAGTACACGTCGCCGTCTTCGGCGAGCGCGAACGTGTGCCTCGCGCCGCACGCGACCTGCACGATGCGCTTGTGCAGCAGCGACTGCACGAGCCGCGGCGTGCGCCGACTACGGCGGAGTCCGTGCCCGAGCTGTCCCATGCGGCCGTCGCCCCACGTGAGCAGGTACCCTTGCTCCGTGATGGCCACGATGTGGTCGTCGCCGCAGTCCACGTCCGTAACCATGTTGCAAAGCGCGGCGTCCGCTGCGCTGTCGCCGCCATTGTCGTCTCCGGTGACGGTCGTTGTCGCGGATCTGCTGCGGGCGCTTGATGAGTGAGCAACGTGGCCGCGCGGAGGACGCTGGCGCGGACTCGGACTCGGACTCGATGCCGCGCTGTGACTGGAGCCCGCTGCACTGTCGCCGGCTGCGATACCGTCGCGCTTTCCCAGCACGACGAGCTGCTTGTTGCGGTGCAGCAGCACTGTCTGGTTCTTGCGGCACACGACCTTGAGGAACGCCTGCGAGTCCTTCGCGAGGCTGTGATACAGTCCTTCGAGCAGCTCGGTCGCGAGAGACGGCCCGGCGTCCGACGTGCCGTTGCCACCACCAGCACTCGGGGTCAGTGCCAAGAGATTGCGACGCGACTGCAGCCGCTTGGACAGCGCGTGCTGCGTGGCGGTGTTGGCGGCCTCGACAGCGGCGACGGCCGCTGCCGACGCCGTCGCGGTCGTGCCTGGCGCCACGTAAGGCGCGCACATCGCAGAGGACTTGGCCACGAGCGCCACGGGCTGTGGACCGCCCGTGCTGTTGCTGCTGTTGGTGGCGTGCAGCACGAGGCCGCGGGCTCCGGCTTGCAGGTGCTCGGGCGCGAGCGGCTCAAAGTCGTTGCGCGCGTCGGTCGCGATCTGCTTCGTGATCGGCTGCAGTGGCGGCGCGGTGCCGAGCACGCGACCGGACGCCATGGCGCTCGTGCCGTCGCGCGGACTCACGTGGACGACGAGCGTCGCGGGCAGATAGAGCAGGCGATTGCCGTTGAACCGCGCGTCCGAGCTGCTGCTGTAGTGCTCGATGATCTGCAGCAGCTTGCGGCGATCGTCCTTGGCGTCGGACGAGGTGCTGCTGCTGCTGCTGCTGCTCATGTCGTCGTACGTCGCGCTGCTGAGCGCCGCGACGCGGAAGAACTGCGGCGTCATCCAGTTCTCGGCGGTGAAGATCTGCAGCGACGGCGTGACCCGCAGGCACGTCGGCAGGCTGCCCGGGGAGATCGTCACGGGGCTCTCGGGGGCGCACGAGAGCACCGCCGAGTAGAACGCCGCGCAGCCGCCGACCGTGACGTTGAGCCGCTGGCACGAGAAGAGCACGCTGGGGCGCGCGGCTGAGCCTTGCCGCGGGTCGCCGCCGACGAGCGGGTGCTGCATGTGGAGCCCCCCAATCACCTGGCGACGGCGCATCGCCGTCATGGCGGCCGCAGCGCTGTGCTTGCCGCCGCCATGGTCGTCCAGGACGTCGGCCGTGATGCGCGGCGCGACCACGTGCGACGCGAAGCGCTCCCTCGGGACGAGCTGCCGGCTCGGCATGCGGACGCGGACGTGAACGCGGCGAGTGGGGGGGGGGATTGTTTCGTGTTGTTCTTTAGCTGGATCGATCGATCGATCGATCGATAGATAGATAGGAGGAGGAGGAGTTAGGAGTCGGGCTGCAAACGGTCGCATCACATGGAGACCGCCGTCACGAGCGGTTTGCGGGCGCCGATGACGAAGAAGTCCTGCTGCCGCCACGCGCAGTCGACGTCTTCGAAGCCGACGCGCTCGAGCAGCGCGAGGTGGCGGTAGAGTCCGAGCTGCCCGACGTGGTCGGCGATGAGCACGTGGCCGCCGGGCTGCAGCAGCGCGTGGACGCCTCGAAACAGCGTCTCGTAGACGGCTTCGGCGGTCGCGGGTGGACGGTTGAGCGCGGTGGCGTCGCGGAGTTGCGGCTCATAGTGGGGCGGGCGCTCTGCGAGCACGTGGAACGCGAGGCATCCGACGACGACGTCCACAGTGGATGCGGACGGCCGCGAGAGCGTCGCGAGCAGCTCCGGCACGATGCGCGTGTGGACGAGCTGCGCGTCCGTTAGGTGGACGCCGGCCTGCTGCAGGATCCGCTGGCGCGCGAGAGCCAGACGCTCGGCGGACGCGTCCACAAGCGTCACGTTCGCGGTTGGATACGCGGCGAGCAACGCAGCGGACGCTCGGCCACTGCCAGCGCAGAGATCGATGACGCGGCGACCGCCACAAGGAGGCAGCGCGGCGACCAGCTCCTCTAGCATGGGCTTCACAAGCGGCATTCGGCGCTCGAGGTGGACGTCGTACCAGTGGGCATCCGCCCAGAATCCCCCACTTCGGCGTTGCAGGTTGCGAGCCCACGTCCACTCCACTGTGGACGACGTCGACGTGGATGCCGGACTCTCAACTGTGGACGAGAGAGGTGCTGTGTTGATATCCGCCGGTGTGGCGGATGAGCCCTCGGACGCGACCGCGACTGTGGACAAGTCGTGGACCTCGATCGCCTGCGTGGTGGTGGCGGCCGATGTGGAGGCTGCGTTGTCCACGTGGTGGACGGCAGTCGGATCGCCCCTGATGATGGCACTCACGTGCGTGTCTCCGCCTCTCGGTGTCGCATCGTCGTCCGTGTCATCAAGGCGACGCTTCTTCGATGGCGTTGTTTGCTGCGTCGCAGCTAACGTGTGCTCCTGAGACATCACCAGTCAGACATGGCAGTGAAGACGGCCGAGGAAACGTGTCGTACCTTGGTTTGGGCCTCGCGGAAGCTTTCCAGCTCGGCGCGATGCTTGGTTTCCATGTGATAGCGGATGCTCTGGCTGCTACCTTTCTGAAAGACGAGTGACCGGTGGCAGCGCAGACACCAGATCCCGACGGCGTCGTCGGCTGTCCACTGCTTCTTGCCGGCGGGAAGCGATCCCGACGGAGCGATGAGCCGAGCGAACTGCCAGTACTCTGGCTTGCGAATATTCGTCTGCTCGAAGAGCGGCGGTGTCAACGTCAGCGCTGGAGGAGAAAGCGCGAGCTCGGCAGCTAGGAGCGGAGATGACATGACGCGATCGATTCGTGTGGATGAAGTGTGGATGGTGTCATGATGCGGATGGATAATATCCAGATATCGAATCCCAAATCATCCAGGTTTTGTCGATTTGGGCACTTCTGGCCTAAATCTAACTTGAACCATTCCATTTCCATCCAGATCTTCTCTCTCTCGCAATTCTGAAAGTTTACAAAAGCTCGCAGCTTCAAGGTCGCGCACAGTCGACGATCGCCAGCTGCTTGCATGTGGCCCAATCATCGCCACGAGTGGCGCCGCATGCAGCCAATCAGCGCCTTCGGTACAGCCGCATTCACGCCGCAGTGTGCGACGTCACGACCACAACGTCGGATTCGATACCCTGTTGGTGCAGATAGACGTATCTTTGTCCTGCGCCGAGCAGCTCCCCGATAAAAGCACCTACGTCAAGCATTCATCTGCTATAATACATGAAGCAAGTGTAGCAAAATGCGACTGAAAACTCCCTGCAATATGATACCCTTTGTACATCGATATATCATTCCGCTTGCTGCGGCGGCGCCCCTCCTTGTCTTTGCGTTGCGCCCCAAGCAATGGGCGTCGGACGCTCGCGGCATTTCGAGATTCGCCTCTTCAGCCGCAGAGTCCTCAGTATGCCGCTCATCAACGAGACCACCGCCTGGAAGCGCCTGCAGGAGCACGCGCAGGTCATCAAGGCCACCACGCACCTGCGCGAGCTGCTCGGCGACGAGGCGCGCAACGCCGCGCTCCGCACCGAGCAGCGCGGCATCCTGCTCGACTTCTCGCGCCAGAACGCGACCGCGGAGACGCTCGACCTGCTCTTCGACCTCGCGGACACGGCCGAGCTCAAGAAGAAGCTCGCGGCCATCGCGGGCGGCGTGCACGTCAACGCGACCGAGGACCGCGCCGTCATGCACATGGCGCTGCGCGCCCCCGCGGGCAAGCAGATGCTGGTCGACGGCAAGGACGTCGTGCCGGACGTGCACAGCGTGCTCAACGCCATCAAGGCGTTCACGTCGGCGGTGCGCTCGGGCGCCAAGCTCGGCGCCACGGGCAAGCCCATCAAGAACGTCATCTCCATCGGCATCGGCGGCAGCTACCTGGGCCCCGAGTACGTCTACGAGGCGCTGCGCGCGGAGCCGACGGCCAAGAAGGCCGCGGCTGGCCGCACGCTCCGCTTCCTCGCCAACGTCGACCCCGTGGACGTCGACCGCGCGACGCAGGGCCTGAACCCCGAGGAGACGATGGTGATCGTCGTGTCCAAGACGTTCACGACGGCCGAGACGATGCTCAACGCGCGCACGCTCCGCAAGTGGCTCGTCGACGAGCTCGCCAAGCGCGGTGTCTCGGAGGCCGACGCCGTCAGCAAGCACATGATCGCCGCGAGCTCGGCGGTGCCGCTTGTCGAGAAGTTTGGTATCGACAAGGCCAACATCTTTGGCTTCTGGGACTGGGTCGGTGGCCGCTACAGTGTGACGAGCGCTGTCGGCATCCTTCCGCTCGCGCTGCAGTACGGCTTTGAGATCTGCGAGCAGTTCCTCGCCGGCGCGCACGACATGGACGTGCACCTGCTCGAGGCGCCGTTCCGCCAGAACCTGCCGGTCATCATGGGTCTCCTCGGCGTCTGGAACTCGTCGTTCCTGGGCCACAGCTCGCGCGCGCTGCTGCCGTACGCGCAGGCGCTGCTGCGCTTCTCGGCGCACATCCAGCAGGTCGACATGGAGAGCAACGGTAAGCGCGTGACGGTCGAGGGCGTCGAGCTGCCGTTCGCGGCCGGCGAGATCAACTTTGGCGAGCCCGGCACGAACGGCCAGCACAGCTTCTACCAGCTCATCCACCAGGGCCGCGTCGTGCCGTGCGACTTCATCGGCTTTTGCGAGTCGCAGAACCCCGTGCACCTCGCCGGTGAACCCGTGTCGAACCACGACGAGCTCATGTCCAACTTCTTCGCGCAGCCCGACGCGCTCGCGCGCGGCAAGTCGCTCAAGGACCTCGAGGCCGAGGGCGTGCCGGCCGAGCTGCGCCAGCACAAGCTCTTCCCGGGCAACCGCCCGTCCGTGTCGCTGCTGTTCCCCAAGCTCGACGCGTTCACGTGCGGTCAGCTGCTCGCGCTGTACGAGCACCGCACGGTCGTGCAGGGCGCGATCTGGGGGCTCAACAGCTTCGACCAGTGGGGCGTCGAGCTCGGCAAGGTGCTCGCCAAGCAGGTGCGCAACCAGCTGCAGGCGTCGCGCTCGTCGCAGGCGCCGGTGCAGGGCTTCAACAGCTCCACGACCTACATGCTCAACAAGTACCTCGCGCACAAGTAAGTAAGTCGGTTGATCAGTCGGAGACGAGCATCAAAGCGCCACGTGCTGTGCACAGAAAGAGAGAGAGAGAGAGAGAGAGAGAGGAACCATTCTGTATGTTGCATCGTAATAATGCGTGCACGGCACTGGCCATCCATCCATCCATCGATCCATCCATTCCACGTCTGCTCTGAGTCGCTGTCGCTTGCTTGGGGCGTTGACGTCGACGCTGTTGACGCGTCCGTGGAGTGGTAAGTTTTGAACAGTGGCGAGGCGATCGACGATGGACAGGCGACGAGCAAGCGGCCAAAGGTCCGCCCTTCCACGTCTGCCGCGAGCCATCCAGTGTGCTGACCCCAAGGCGTCTTGTGAGTCACACAAGTTGTGACTCTGGCGGAGCGGAGGATGCTTGGAGTGAGAGAAAGAGAGAGAGAGAGAAGGACAGCGTCGTGTAGTTTCTTTCGATGCGCTCGGTCCAAGCAAACTCTCGCGGCCGACTGTCCGTTGCTTCGGTTGCTGAACCTGGGAGCTCTCACGTTTCCCACCGCCAAGTCTCGTCAAGATGCGGCCGCGTCAGCATGTGTATCCATCCCCGTGTTGACGAAGCAATGGCGGATCGACCAACCAAAACCCACAGAGACGCCGAGAGTGGCGCTTAATGGAGTGCATCTCCTCCACAAGGCATCACGCCAGAGCGCGAGAAGCAATCGATCGACACACGCATCATCAGATACGGTAGATCCCATGAACAGGTCGAAGAGCTCGGCGTCATCCAACAAACTGAACACCAGACAAAACCACCACACACAGGCGAACCAACTGACGACTGTCAACGCACCAGCACGGGCACACGCGGATGACCAGCGACGCGAGGCGGATGGACCGTCATGGACGGCGCGCATCCCCCATCTTTAATCGCGTCCCACTGACTTCGCATGGACCGGAGAATGCCAAAGAAAGAAAGCAAGTGAGCAGAGCGTGCGCCTGCATGTTGCATTGGTCAAGGTGGCAGGTGCCCCGCAGTCCAGACTAACAAATGTACTGATATAACAGAATCAGAAGATCACCATGGTCTCGTCATCGTTGCAACAGTGGCCTGTTTCGTGCTGACGCTTGCCCTACCCGCTGGCTGTTGCCTACGCGTTACAGGCACACCAGATGACGCGCCGATGTCAGCTGGCTGGTCAAGCGCGTCACCAGCTGAAGCCACTGCTGCCACCAGCCAATAGTGACATCCGCTTCATGGCGTCGAGATCGTGGCGCGATGTGTACGATGCCTGTCCCGGTGCTGTGTGCTTTGCACCGGATGGCAGCCACGTCGTGGTCGTTGACGGCCGGCGGGAAAAACCGGAATGCCCAGCGGCCTCACCCAACGAGGGAACGCGGACGTGTGTGCGTGCGCGTGACCAGAAGAGCGGCCGCCGCCGCGGCAGCTTCCTTCCTTCCGGGGTCCGGGGTCCGGCGTCCGCCGAGTCCGGCGTCCAGTTTTCTGCTGCTCATTCCTAGTCTTTCCAGACTCTCGCCAAGCAAGCAAGCGGCTCTCTCCTCCCCCGGATTCCCCCGCGCTCCCCTCTTCTCCCCTCCGCTCCTCTCCTCTCCCCCAAGTTCAACATGTCGGGTGTCTGGGAAGCCGACAAGATCGCCGACATCATCGTGCAGAGCGATGGCATCGCTGCGCGCAAGCCCGCGACCGTCATGGAGATCTTCAAGAAGACGGTCGAGAAGCGTGGCGCCGCGCGCGCGCTGTCCTTCAAGAAGGACGGCAAGTGGGTCTCGTACACGTGGAAGCAGTATTACGCCAACTGCATGTTCTTCGCCAAGGCGCTCATCAAGCTCGGCGTCGAGATGCACGACTCGGTCAACATCATCGGCCACAACGCGCCCGAGTGGTTCTTCACCAACAACGGCACGATCGCGGCGGGCGCCATCATCGCCGGTATCTACACGACCAACGGCCCCGAGGCGTGCCAGTACATCTCGGAGCACTGCAAGGCCAAGGTCGTCGTCGTCGAGAACCGCGAGCACCTCGACAAGTACATCCTCATCGCCGACCAGCTGCCGCACCTCAAGGCGCTCGTCATGTGGTCGGGCGACGTGCCGCAGCACGTCACGTGCCCCGTGCCGATCTACAAGTTCAAGGACTTTCTCAAGCTCGGCGAGAACGTCGACGACTCGGTCGTCGAGGCGCGCATCCAGCAGCAGCTCCCGGGCCACTGCTGCACGCTCATCTACACGTCCGGCACGACGGGTCCCCCCAAGGCCGTCATGATCTCGCACGACAACCTCACGTGGACCTCGTACACGGTGCTCGACACGCTCTACGGCGTGGACGAGAACGAGCGCAGCGTGAGCTTCCTGCCGCTTTCGCACGTTGCCGCGCAGCTGCTCGACATCCACGTGCCCATGCACATCGGCTCGGAGGTCTACTTCGCTGGTCCCGAGGCGCTCAAGGGCGCGCTGGTCGAGATCCTCAAGGAGATTCGCCCCACGTTCTTCTTCGGTGTCCCGCGTGTCTGGGAGAAGGTCATGGAGAAGATGCGTGAGATCGGCGGCAAGACCACGGGCTTCAAGAAGACGCTCGCGACGTGGGCGAAGGAGAAGGGTGCCGAGAAGACCGAGCGCGCGCAGTTTGGCGCCGACGGACGCAAGTCGCTGTCCTTCCGTCTCGCCAACAAGATCGTGCTGAGCAAGGTCAAGGACGCGCTCGGCCTCGACCAGTGCAAGTACTGCTTCACGGGCGCGGCTCCGATTTCCACCGAGTGCATCAGCTTCTTCGGCAGCCTCGACATCCCGATCTACGAGATCTTTGGCCAGTCCGAGTGCACGGGCCCGCACTCGATCAACCTTCCCGGCAAGTGGAAGATCGGCTCCATCGGCAACCCACTTCCTGGCACGCGCACGCGTATTGACCAGGTCACTGGCGAGATCCAGTACGCCGGTCGCCACATCTTCATGGGCTACCTCAACAACGAGGCGTCGACCAAGGACACGCTTCGCGACGGCTGGCTTTGCTCGGGAGACGTCGGCCAGTTCGACGAGGATGGCTTCCTGCGCATCACGGGTCGCATCAAGGAGCTTATCATCACGGCCGGTGGCGAGAACATCCCGCCCGTGCTCATCGAGGACTCGCTCAAGGCCGAGCTCCCGGCGCTGTCGAACGTCATGGTCATCGGCGACAAGCGCAAGTTCCTGACGTTCGCGTGCACGTTCCGTGTAGTAATGGACGAGAACGGCACGCCGACCGACAAGCTCGACAAGACGGTGCTCAAGGTCGCGGAGGAGATCGGCTCGTCGGCGCGTACGGTCGCGGAGGCTGCGGCTTGCGACAAGTTCAAGAAGTACATCGAGGCCGGTGTGAAGCGCTCGAACGAGCGCTCGACGTCGCGCGCGCAGCGCGTGCAGAAGTTCATCGTGCTGCCGCGCGACTTCTCGATCCCCGGTGGCGAGCTCACGCCCACGCTCAAGCTCAAGCGTGCCGTCGTGGTCAAGATGTACTCGGCCGAGATCGACGAGATGTACGGCGAGTCGCTCGAGTAAGAAGTACCAGATGATGGGTAGTGCATCCCTTCGTCCGTGTGTGTGTGCGCCCCCTTGTGATGAATAGTAATAGTATCCGCTTGTTGCATTCCGTCATCATCATCATCTTCTTCTTCTTCGTCTCGTCAGCGCTTGGTCGCGAACAGCGTGCGCTCGTTCTGCGTGTTGGCGTGCAGCCACACGACCCGAAAGCCGTGAAACTCGGTCGAGAGCAGCGCGGTCGCGTGCCCGACCGCAGCCGCGACGGCGTCTGGTGTCGGGCGCTTGCCGAGCTTGAGCGTGAGCACGACGACGGCGCCAGGGCGCAGCAGCGGCGCCGCCTGCAGGATGAGCGCCGCCATCAGCGGCACGCGGACGTTGATGTCGCACACGCAGACGTCAAAGCGCTGCAGGTGGCGCAGCTGCGGCAGCGCGTCCTCCAGCAGCAACGGGATGTGCGTGATCGGGCGTCCTCGCAGCGTGATCTTGAGGTCGCCGGGATCGACGGCGACGACGCGCGCGCCGTGCTCCACGAGGCACTCGGTCCAGCCACCGGGCGACGCGCCGACGTCCAGCGCGAGCGCATTGCGAGGAAGCGTCACGTGGAGACGCAGACTCTCCTGCAGCTTGAAGAACGCGCGGCACGGAGCTCTGGCATCGATGTCTTCATCCTCTTCATCCTTGTGTGCGTTGCGATCGCGTCGACGCGAGACACCAAAGAAGAGACTGGAGGAGCCCACTGCAGGCTGCGACGTCACAAAGATCTCGTGCGTGTGGCGCGTCGGATGCACAGCGAGTCCGTGCGCTGAGAGCAGCGCGACGATCTTGGGCTGTAGCTGCTTCGGATACGCGACGACGCGCAGCACGACAGCGTCTTCGTCCTCAGTGTGCAGTCGGTCGCGGAGCGCGTGAGGTAGCCACGCGGCGTCGTGGCAGCACGCGTCCAAGCGGTAGACGCGATGCGCCGCGATGCGTCCGTGGCCGAGCTCTCTCTCTAGCAGGCGATACAGCGCTTCGTTCCACGCAATGCGCTTGGCCACGGCGGTGGCAGCACAGCGCACGTAGATGAGCGGCGCGACGACGGCGACCACGTCGACCGCAGCAGCGGAGGACGCGGCGTCGAGCGCGACAGACATCGTGCGGAGCCGCTCCACGAAGCGCTCGACCTGCGACTGCTCCACGTGGACGGCGACGCATGGCGGCGCGAGCTCCGCTCCCAGTGCCGTCGCGCGCTCTGGCATCGAGACCAATGAGAGCATTATGCTCAGTGTCGATGCAAATCAGGCGGATGGCGCTCTTGGAGTGGACCACATCATGCGTGTGAATGGTGGTGGAATCGAGAAATGGCGAGTGGCATGCGCCATGAAGGCGAACGAGCTCACCAAAAACGTGTCCTCGCGGGTGCGTGCGAGTGGGCGTCGCGTTGTCGCTGTGAGCGTCGCGCCAAGCGCGAGCGACGCGTTGTGCTGGCAACGATCGACGTCATGATGCTGTCAGCCCTCATGAGAGTTGACCAAACATTCGCTCGGCGCAATCGCGAGGCGTCAACATCCGTTGATGTTGTCCACACCAATGGATACAGCCCTCTAATAAGGTTTTTCATAGCCCCCGCACAGTCTTCAAAATGTATAGCCGCCCTGTATTCAGCGCGTGCCAACATCTGCTCCGCCCATCTTCTTTGCCGAGAATATCCGCGATTGCTCCGCGTATCACGCGCTTGATCTTGAGCATCCGCCGTCGCCGTCGCCATCGCTCGAGGAGCCATCTGCGCAGCAATCGTCAGCAGCTGCATTGAGTTGTCTCAAGCGACTGGCAGCAACACGCGCCGCGTGATCTGTTTCTTCTCGCTGCCATCCTCATCTCATCACCATCCCCACCACCACCACCAGCATCGCGCCGCGCCAGTCCTTCACTTGATCCGACACACAGAGCGACCGCCATGGCGAGCGTGAGCCCGACGCAGCTCGCTGTGATGCGCTGGCAGCGGCGCTTCTTCGACATCATCATGCTCTGGGAAGGCGTCGTCCGCAGCGTCTTCGTGCAGCTTCCGACCAAGCTGTTCGAGCTCATTGACGGCTTTGAAAAGGTCGTCTCCTTCTTCTTCGTCTACGTCATGTTGCAGGTTGGTTGGTCTCGCTGCTGCCGTCGGGTCCGAGCGTTGAACACTGACGTCGACTGCGCTTGCTTGCTCGCTCGTTTGCTCAGGCGCTTGCCATTCTCTGGGGCTTTCTCTTCAACGTCGGCGCCATCCTCGGCGACAACATGATCAATATCCTGCAGATGCCATTCTCCCAAGCGCTTTGCGTGCTTCTCACGCATGCGTCTGTGATCGGCATCGTGCTCTCGTTTGGCCGCGCGACGTGGATCTTGACGTGGCAGTCGACGCAGAACTTCCCGTTGATTCGGCGGGTCATCGCGTACGAATGTCGGCCGCAGTCGGTCATCAACATCGTCGCCATGCCGATGCTCGTGCTTCTGCCGAGTCTCATCCTTGTGCCGTCCGTGTGCGCGCAGACTGTGCAGGAAGACGCGACGTCGTCGTGGGCGAAGACGATCTGCGAGGAAAGCTATCTCAAGTTTCTCACCGACAAGCACCCCGTGTTCCAACGCGCTCTGCGACTGTCGACGGCCATCGCGATCTGGCAGTTTATTCAGGCGTGCCTCGAGATTCTTCCCCGCTGGCCGCTCGCCCTGAAAGGGCTGTCCACGTCGTGGACCTTTGTTCTCGGCGGCTCCTTGGTGCTTCTCAATGTTGTCGGCGCCGTGTGGGGAGTCGAGTGGGCGGCTCGCCACATCCAGTACGACGCGACGCCGCTCAGCACGATGACGCCGATGCAGTGGGAGATCTTTGGCATGACGCTGCTGACTGCGTGGATCGTTTGGTTCCTGCTGCTCACGTGGCGGACGTCGACCAACGTGACGACCTGCAGCGCTAACCAGCACAAGCTCAACGGTTTGTTCCAGCGACTCAAGTACTCGTTCGTGATCGGTCAAGGCATCATCTTCGTGCGCGCGTGTCTTCACCCCAACATGGGGTTCGTGCACGCACAGCTCGAGCTGACCATCATCAACCTGCTGCTCCCTTCCATCTACGTGATCTCGCTTGTCATGCTTCGGATGATGAGCATGGCCAGTGTCAAGTCGTTGTTGTTCGCCGTGCCCACCTCGTTCGGGCTTGCCGCATTGATCTTCACGGGCTCCAAGATGACGCAGAAGCCTCACTCCTTTGTAGTCGTCTTTCTCTTTCTGTTCGACATCCTCATTCGATCGTGGCAGACAGCGTCGTCAGCGAACCGAATCCCCAGACTGGTGCAAGAGATGCTTCGCTCGTCAGTTGGTGCAACGAACAAGGCCCCTCGCGGTCATCGGTACATGAAGGTCCTTGCGGGCATCGGTGTGGTACTCTTTCTGGTCTTCGTCGCGGTGCTCTCGGGATTTAGCACGCTTTCCGTTCTACAGAGCCATGCCAAGTGGTTTCCCGATGCAACCTCTGTCGAGTATCACGGTGATGCCACTATCGAGATCCATCACACAGCGATCGTCAAGCTTCACTTGGGGCTAGCAAACGCAAGTCGACCTGCGATGCACCTTGATCAGCCTCGCTACGCCAGTTGCGGAACTCAGTGGCACGGCCTTGGGCTCGTTGACTATGCGTTGCTTGCTGAAGCAGCATACGTCAACCCATTGTCAAACGATACAGCCAAGTTTGTCTCCTCCGTTGTCGCTCACAATCTTGGCGACATCGAGGTGCGACTCCCGCAGCTGAATACCAAGACTGGGTCCAAGCTCGACTTCTACGAGGCATTCATCCCAGCCCTCAACACTAGTGTCATCGCGGTGCGTGGCACGGATATTTGGCGCTTCACCGACTTCGTCGAAGACGCCAAGATGTTTGTCGAGCCGGTGATTTTCAGCATCCTCTCTGCCATTTTCCCTTCCATCCGTATATGGCCAGACGTGACATTCTCCACGTTGATCGAGCTCTACAGTGAGCTCATCGCACTCTTTGGTCTCCAACATGATTTCTGGTACTACCACGAGCTTCTCGAGTACGTCGAATCGATTCGAGACCGCGACGTCGTCTTGACGGGGCATTCCATGGGTGGAGGCATTGCCAAACTCGTGGGATCGATTCTAGGCAAGACGTCAATCACGTTTTCTCCACCGGGCTTCGTTCAGAGCTACAGCAAGCTCGTGCACGACATTGGCGGCAAGTCCATGAAGGTTGACCGATCGAACCTCCACCACAGAAGTGTCGCTGTCGTCCCCGAGTACGACCCCGTGACCTTGGTGGACGCCCAAGCTGGCATGATTCAGAAGATCTCGTGTGATACCCCCCACCTCTCCATGCAACTCTCTTGTCACATGCTCGAGGGCACATTGTGTAATCTGTTGGAGCATTGTGGAGATCCGAGGCAACGCATCGCATCGTGTCAGTTCCACCACCAGATTACAAGCATCACGGATGACATCGTACCGAAACTGCGCTCCATGCTACTGCCAGAGATGATCGTGACGATCGCCATGATCGCGTGTGTCCTGCTATCGATCATCATTCGCCATCGACGGAAGCCATCGCTCGAAGCGCAGTTCCTAGCAGAGACTGCGCCCATCAAGCGCCGGCGATCAGGATCGCCACCAGCACTTCAGCGCGCAGGACGCACTCGGACGAAGCACGCAATCTCGCACTCGAACTCGCCACGCCGAAACTCGATTAGATAATCCAATTCGTATGATATAGAAGTAGATCATGTGCACATCTTGAAGACGACGCTGATACCTCATCTGGGTCGAGTCACCTGAATGCATAAGTCAAGTTGATTGACATGTGTGGGTGCAGTATGGGGATTGGCAATTGGCTTGGTGTGGCTCTGGGTGTCCGATGGTCGCCTGGAAGGCTTGGGCTGGCCAAGGGTGATGACATTTCTTGTTTCGCTTTTCGCCCCTAACTCTCCAGCGTGGCCTATTGCAGGGAAGAGAGCATCCTCACACTGGTTTGACGACAGGTTCTTGCGCAGGCGTTGCTCTTTCTGTTCGCGTTGCTTCCTAAGTCGTTCTTTATCTGCATTCTTCATTTCCAGGCGGTATTCCTCTGCTCGCTTCAGTCGATCAATCTGCGAAGATTCTTGCTGGCCAAGCGGAGGCAGAGATGACGTGGTTTGGCTGCGCTCTTCATGAGTTGCTTCCACAGCCCGACGACGACCACACTCATGATGAGCTGAGCTCAACTGCTGACCTCGACTTAGGGGCAGAGGAGGCAGTGCTGTCGCCAGCCCAAAGCATTGAATTCCAATCTCACCACGTGGTTCAGCCTTTTGTTGCTGCCTTGATCGACTCATCCTTAATACGTTTGGCGGCGGTTGGTTGTGTTGTTCTTTGTCTGACGAGACGGTAGGACGGGTCTGGTTCAACGGCATGATAGAGAGGCTTGGTCCTGTTGGCTTTGGGGCTTCCTTCTCTTTCGTGTCATTTGCAGCGGTTTTTGCCATAGCTTTTTGAGCCAGTGAATGAAGTCCAGGAAAGAGAACATGCCCACAGTCAGGGAATGGGCATGCGTAGTGCTGAGCTAGTATCGTGCGTCCGAGACA
Source organism: Pythium insidiosum (assembly GCA_022836835.1). Lineage (NCBI taxonomy): Eukaryota > Oomycota > Peronosporomycetes > Pythiales > Pythiaceae > Pythium > Pythium insidiosum. Next base: position 1,109,567 of record JAKVDI010000006.1, read on the forward strand.
GCTTTCGTGAAAAATATGCTGAGGAGAATATCGATCAGCAATGAATCAACAGCGAGGACAAACCAGACGTCACCTACCCCACACAAGACTGAGCGAACGTCAGCTTGGATACGCAAACTCTGTCTACAAAGCGAGCAGCTCGCCCCAGCTTCACCAAAGCTCTTCGCGTTTGCTGCATCGACCTTCTGCCCACTTAAAATACTCAACAAGTAGTCTTGAATGGGATACTTCTCACGTTGATCGAGCTGCAAAAGCGTATCGTAGTCGTTCGTTGTCAATTCTCGATTTTGCAACTCGTGCACAAGATCAGCGTGAAGCGCTGGACGCTGATGACCAGTTCGGAACGCTGGTGTCCATGCATCCGTTGCAAGTTTCTTCATGACAAAGTGATGGTTGATGTGTGCATTGGTGTCTGATAAGGGGAGAAATCAGTGGAGCCATCCCATCACAAACTTCAACTCGTGTTGACATACCAAAGCACCGCGTGCACAAATCTGTGTTCTTGCATTGGACGCATCGATATCGCGCGTTTCGAATTGGCTTGGTTTGGCATTTTTTACAACTGACGCCCTTGTGGACATTCGGAGCCTTATTGGCCTCGTCGATTTCTTTTCGAAGAGCGGTGAGAGCGAGATCTCCCCAATCATGGCGACATAGCGGGCAGATGATGTTTTCCTTGGACTGCCGACGACTCTCGCCGAACACCTTCACTATGAGGGAAGCATCACCGGTCAATAATCGTGAGTCGTGGTGAGCGAATTGCAAACGTTATATAACAGTTTCACTGCGCGCGTACTGCATTCAACGTGAAAGTTGTTGCCGCATCCCTTGCGACAGAATGTCAGCGGCTGATCCGAGAGCATGTCTTCCTGACAAATAGCGCAGACTTCTCCTTCGACGAGTTCGTGGCGGGCGACATCTTTCTCTGTGTCTGCGTCTGTCTGCGGTTCACCTGCGCTGTCCTTCTTCTTCTTTAGAAATGCATTCATGGGCCTTGGTGGCGGGCGCGTTTTCTCCCGATAGTCTCCCCGCAGCAGAGCTTCCACCTGATTATGCCTCGTGCACATTATGGCTCCCTTTCTATGGAACCAACTCAATGACCAAAGGAAAATACCTCAGAGTCGATAAGTGACTTTTGCCAGACGATCGGGATCGTCGCGGGAACGCGCAGCACCTGATAACGTGTTTATTGTGTATGGCACACATAGTCATTTGAGTCACGTAAAGGCTGCGCTGGCTCACCTTGAGCATGACAAACAGAATATGGATGCAGACGTCGCTGTCTCCACACGAACACGTCTGTAGCGCTCCGATCAGCACCTTGTGCTTCTTGTCCGAGTTTTGTTCTTGAATCTGCAGCGACCCATGAGTGTTTCTTCAGGGCAGACAAGAGAGACCAGGCGAAATGCGGCTCGTACGACGTAAGACGTCGGTCCCGTCGTCTGCACGAGGTACATGGTCGTCGCGAGCGTCTCCTCAATGCGCGTCTTGACCGCCTCTGGCGCCTTCGTGCGGTACGGCACCAGGCGACTCATCGTCCTCAAGTCTCCGCTTTCCGATGAAGGACTTCTTGTTCACTTCAACTTCCGTTTCCTCGACGTTAAGTTCGGTTGGAGTCACTTGTAAGTACGAAGAGTACCGGTATATTTACCGTATTTCGGGCAGGTGGTTTTTGACAGGATTTCCAGAAAGGCCATCGAGCATCAAGCTCCTCCTGCTCAAGACAAGAGAGCTACGTGGCGAGAAGCAATAAGCAGCAGGCTGCAGCAAGCGACTGCTGTGGAGAAGACGCCCAGTCTCGATAACCTACCGTTCGCACTTGTGCACTGTCAAGAAGAGACGGCCATGAATGACCCGCTCGAGTGGTACCACGAGATCCCGATCGTCTCGCGGTTGTTTCTGACCGGCGCCGTGCTCACGACAACGGCGTGCGCGCTTGACTTGGTGTCGCCATTCTCGCTGTACTTTAATTTCAACCTCATCTTCCTGAAAGGCCAGGTACGATATTGAACCCCAACATGTACGTACGTACACGGTGGGCGACGTCTGAACCCAGACGCGATGGTGTGCAGGTATGGCGGCTCCTCTCGAGCTTCCTGTTTTTCGGTACATTCAGTTTGGACTTTGTGTTTCACATGTATTTCGTGTACGTCCGATGTGCTCCTGCTCACTGCAACTCTCTTCTTGAAGCTAATTGTCTCACGACATGGATTGTTTGTTGCGGCTTCACGGGGCGATAGATTCCGATACACAAGACTGCTTGAAGAGGGATCGTTTCGAGGCCGCACGGCTGATTTCGTGTACATGCTGACGCTCGGTGCTGTAATTATTGTTGTACGTACAATTGCTTGCGATACGATATGTATCGCTCATCAGCTAATCAAGTCGTCGGTGGTTTTAGCTGGTGGCTCCATTTGTCAACATTCACTTCCTCGGGTCCTCGTTGACGTTCATGATGATCTACGTCTGGGGCCGACGGAACGAGCACGTGCGAATGAGTCTGTTAGGCTTCGTGCCATTCACGGCTCCGTATCTGCCGTGGGTGCTCTACCTCTTCTCGCTTCTTGTCGGGAGCAACGCAACGTCGGATCTGATCGGCATCGTGGTGGGCCACATCTACTTTTTCCTCGAAGGTGCGACAACGTGATTCATGTGTCTGGTGCCTCTTGACACCGTGAGATATTGAATGGTTCTTGGCCCGCAGATGTGTATCCGACCATCGCTCGCATTCGAGGGTGGAAAAACGAGCGACCGCTCGCGACGCCTCGCATTTTGTACGTGTCGATCAGAATTGTTTCGACAGTCATCATACATTACCGAACTGACGGACGCTGTGGCGTGTGCTGTGCAGCAAATACTTGTTGGAGGCGCCGCCGACGGTCGCAGAACCTGTCGTCAACGATCTCGCGGCTGGCGGCGACGGCAACAACATCGTTTTCGATGATCGAGACCCGCGCGATGACCCGCATCCGCACGAGGACTAGTCAGACTACGTGGTCACATGGAAACAGTCGTTGGATCCACTCATTCGCGTCACTATTTGAACAGATAAATAGCATCTTCTATCACAATACTACTATGCAGCGTAGTGGGTCGCTTCCTTGGCGACTTGGACTTGGGCACCAGACGATGAACACATCACACACACATTCGCTTCGTCACGACGCTCAACAGTCGTCCATGTGGCTCACGGCCATCAACGGAACATCCGAGTGGCGCTGCATATCGGGAACTCGGAGCAGTCGCAGCAACGACTCGCGAGGATCTTCTTCCTCCTGATCACTTTCGCTGTCGTCTTCTGTCGGGCGCGACTTGCCACCCGAGACCACGCGCTTGAGCATCGGAGCCATCTTGGACACGAAGCGAGGCGCCTTGATGGGCGCCGAACTCGCGCGCCGCAGCGTCGGCGGCTTCTTCTCAATCGATGGCTGGCGGCGGCGCGAGAAAACGGACGAGATACCGCCTGATGATGAGGCGGCAGGAGCGACAGGCTCATCAAGCGCAGCGTCGTGTGGCTTGCTCTCGGGGCTCGCGAGCGGGTTGAGTCGTTCCTCCGTCGGCAGCGTGACGCGCATCATGGGGTTCGAGCCGCGACGAAGACGTCGCATGCTGGGCATCGCCATGGTCGAAGGCTTCGAGGGCAGCTCAATGGTCATCGTCATGGTCGTGGATAGCTAGCTGCTTGTGGGGACGTGCGTCGATGGATGTCGCTTGGGAACTGAGCTGCTCGTTGAGATCTGCGCGCGTTGGACGCGGGATGCATCTTCAAGCGCGCGACTGGTCGACCGATCGCTGCATGTCTCGCATCCCCATTACGCTTCGGGGAGCTCAGCTTCTTCGTGAGGCCATTCCCGACGACATCCATCCATCTGCTGCCAGGTGATCGACGGCATTTGTGGAGTTCATGAGGTGACCGCTCCTTTGCTGGCTTGGGGGTGCCTCTTCGGAGAATGATAAATTACACACATATACTAAACCGATACTGATATATCATGGAAGTACTTCATAATTACATAAACGACATCACACTCTGTGACGTGTGACACTGGCTGCGTGTGGCATCGGTCTCGTGTGATGCAAGTGGCGATCCACTCGACTGCATGGAAGTTCGACGGACGACGCTTGCACCACGTGCTTGTACGATGGCGCGTCTTCTTCCAGCGAATGTATTGCCGTTGTATGGTTCTGCAGCTCGTCCTCGGGGGCTGGTGGATGCGGAAGCGTGATCGTTCCCGCCACCCACAATGCTGGTGAACTTCACCGTGAAGCCCTCTCGATCGATCGCCATCTGGAGCTGCTCGTGAGATCCGCCGCGACGGTCGCGCCTCTTCTCATGAGCTTCTTTGCGTGACTGTGGATTCCACAGGCAGAGAGAACCGACTGCCTTGATCCCAAACGCCTGCCTGCGCCTTTGCTGCACGCACAGCGTTGCTCAAAAGTTTCGAAACTCGAGCGCGAACGCGTCGGTCGCGCCTTTGCCGTTGCCGTTCTCGAGCTCGTTGGCGTGCGCGTCGACAATGTCCTCGAAGTGCGAGTGGTCTCCCTCGGCCACGAGTCGCGGCCGGAAAGGCGGCGGCACGTCACGGTGCCGCACCTCCTGCCAGTCGACGTCGCTGAACCAGGCGTGCGCCTTGATCTGCTCGGCGTCGCAGAGGCGCGCGCTCAGCTCCGGCTCGAGCATGCGGCGCAGCAGGTCGCGCAGCGTCGATGGCATGCCACGCGGCCACTGGATCTTGCCCTGCAGGATACGCGTGTACAGCTCGAACGGCGAGTCGTGCTTGCCCAGCGCGAAGGGCGTCTGCCCCGCCATCATCTCGAACATCATGCAAGCGAGCGCCCACCAGTCGACGACACACGTGTAGTGCCGCTTGTCGCGCGACTGCGTGAGCTGCTCTGGCGCGAGGTACTGCGGTGTCCCGACGTCTGTGCAGCAGCGCTCGCCGCGCTGCTCAAAGCGCCGGACGAAGCCCAGGTCCACGACTTTGACGTGGCCGTCAGCGTCGAGCAGCACGTTCTCGGGCTTGAGATCGCGGTACATGTAGCGCTGCAGGTGGCAGCTCTCGACGAAGGCGACGAGCTCGGTGGCGTAGAACTTGGTCTCGTCGTTGCTGAAGCGCCCGACCTCGTGCAGCCGCCGGAAGAGCTCGCCGCCGGGCACGTACTCGAGTACGAGGTGCACGTGGTTTGGCGTCTGGAAGCTACCAAAGAACTTTGCGAGAAACGGGTGCTGCAGCTTCGTGAGCCGCTGGAATGCCTGCCGCTCGGTGTCTACGTGCCGCAGCATCTCGTGTGCTACGACGTCAGCTTTCTTCATCGACTTGAGCGCGAAGAACTGCCGCGACTTGAGGTGCTGCACGAGCCGCACGCGGCCGAGCATGCCCGTGCCCAGCACGCACTGCAGCCGGAAGTGCGTCGCCAGGTTGAACGGCTTAGGCGGAAGCTCGAGCGACTGCCCGATCCACGCGACCGGGCGTGTGCGGTCGCTGTCGCTGTCGTGGAGATCGGCGTCTTGGGGCTCGTGACGGTGGTGGTCGCCAAAGCCCACGCCGTAGCGGTAGCCTCTGCCTCGATGCGCGCCTTTCGAGAGCCCTCCGCCCATGAATGTTCCTGTCTGCTGCACTTGACGGACGTCCACGTTGCTCGCTATTCTCGTGACCTGGTGGCTGGCATTATTGTGGGCTTTCTCTCTTTCTCTTTGTCAGTCTGTCTGAGTGTACCTAACTATCCATGGGGAACGGGTGCGCCTCCGTGTTGAACACGATCTCGTCGAGCGGCAGCAGCGTCTCGTCGTCTGAGAAGAGCAGGAAGAGGTACTTGAGCGTCTCGGCGAGGAAGAAGCTTTCCATGCCTTCGCGAAACAGCGTGCGCACGGGGCCGTCGGCGACGTTATTGATCGTCGTGTAGCCGCCGCGCGGCAGGCGGCAGTGGCGCTCGAACGCCGCCATGATCTCACGTCCGTAGCGCCGGTACTTCTCGTTCTTGGTCACGCGGTAGAGAATCATGAGGCTCTCGACCGTCTCGGGGCGCTGAATGTTGAACGCGTCCTGCGGGTGCACATCCAGGTCCTCCGTCGCGCTGTCGTCCATGCGGAAGTAGACGATCTCGGGCGCGAGCTTGGCCTCCATGCGCGCGTACATCTGGTAGCATGTCTCCAGGAGCTGCTCGGCCAGCACGAGATGATCCTCGGGCATGCCGTGCATGTAGCCAAGCGCAAGCATGCCCGGCACGAAGCACACGAGGTGGTCCATCTTGGGCGAAAGCCTGCCGTTCTCCCACTCGCCGATGAACACGAGTCCGCTTGGCTTGCTCTTGGCTACGAGCTGCGACTGGATACCGCGCACGGCTGTCAGGTACTGGTGCTTGTACTTTTCGTCCTTCTTGCCCGAGAGCAACCACTGCACCAGAGAAAGATTCATCAGCAATTCCTTCTATACGAGTCGACCTCTCTCTCTCTCTCACACACACACACAAACGGTCCCAACGACGACGCACCTGTTTCAGCAGATACTCGTAGTAGCTGTCACCGTAGGCGCCGAGCGTGATCTTGGACGGCGTGATCTTTCCCGTGAACTGGTTGATGTGCACTGGGAGCAGACCATTCTTGTACTTTTCGTCCACCTGACGGAAGAGCTACGGACGGAGAAGCATCGGATTCTCAGCCATCAATATGCACGCAAGAGAGGACTCGAAGACGACGCACCACGTCCATGATCCGCTCGACGCGGTCGTGGTACTTGGGCTCTGCGGTCAGTCGCGAGAGGTACTTGAACTCGAGCTGCAGCGAGCCTGCTTCAGCCACAGAGCTCGAGTCACGAGGCGTCTTGGACTGCAGTTGGCAGTGTGTTTGCATGAGTCACACTGCGCGCTCTACCAACGGTTGCAAGGAAAATTTGCAATCGTACCACAACGTCGAAGTCCTTCCCTGGGACTCCGTGCGAGTAGTGATCGAACGCAGGGAAGAGTGCGTCGCCGAGGTCCTGGGCGGCTTGCAGCAACTGTGCCTGGCCTGCGCAGTGAATGCAGTTTAGTTAAACCGCCTCCAGTGAGAGTGCGAGGGAACCGTGCCTGTACCTGAAAGATAGTACGCCGAGAGCAGGCCACCGAGATTGCGGATGGTCGTCTCAAAGAGCGAGATGTAGGCGCGCTTGTGGATGCGGCTGTGCATGTTCTGTCCGACCCAGTCGCTCGCTCGGTCGAAGGCGTCGAACATGCCCACGAGGAACAGCGTGTCCAGCGAGTCCACGAGCGTGATGGCCATGTCATGACCTGGCAGACCATCTCCGCGCATGCGCCGCACGTCGAGATAGTCCTTGCCGAACGCGTGCTCCTCGTAGCCCTTCCACGCCCACGCGACCATCTTGGCGACCTCGCGCTGGTCCGCATTGTGCTTGGACGGGTCGAATCGCTGGCGCCACGCCGCAATGGACGCGCTACTCGCATTCTTCGAGGGAGGCACGAAGACGCGGTGCGACTTGGGAGCAAACCGCGCCGGTGTCACCATGGTTGACGGCTTGCTCGTGGCAGAAGACGAAGGACGTGTTGCGACGGGAGCCGGAGGTTGTGCGTCGATCCGTGGGCGCTCAGTTACAGCCGCAGCTGCTGCCGCCGGTGCTGGCTGAGCGCCATTGTTGCCCGGGTCGTTGTTGTTCTGTTGTGGTTGTTGCTGGTGCTTCAAAACGTCCTCGTTTCCACGGAGATTGATGTGCGCAGGAGGCGCTTTCGCGGCGGCTCTGCCGTGGTGCAGCGCGTGGCGGTCGACAAGCGGAACCGCGCGCCAGTGCCACCACTGCAACAGGAAGCTCGCGCACATCAGCGCGAGACAGACCTGCAGGATGATGATGAACGAGCAGCCGCGTCCGCCATTGCTGCTTCGGCTTCTGCGCATCGCGACGATCGTCAAGCCGTCAGCGCAACTGAGTTTGATCGATGCATGCAGCAGCCCACGTCAAGGGGGGGGGTCCCGACAGCAATGGGGACTCAGACTCAGATCGGCACCATAAATACTCAGATCCCGGTGAAAACAACAATTTGTTCGAAACGTGTGGCTGCATAAAACAAAATGTTTCAAACAAGTCAAAGTGCAGCAGTTTGAAACGAATGGCGAGAAGCCACGCACCACGACGCTTCGGTCGAATGGAGGAAGATCGCAGTGTGCGTCGCGCGTCGGCATTTTCGGAAGGCGCCTCTAGGAAGGAGACACGCCGTCAGTTTGAGTTGGTTCTCCATTGGCAAATGACGAAACGACATCTCTTATGCGTGTCAGTTGAGAGCCGTGCGCTGTATCGAGTGGGCGGTTCACTGAGAACCAAAGAGTGTTTGCTGCTATCCCCTGATGCCAATGCTTCCATCACGAGTGCTTGACCACGAGAATGCAAAAGCAAATCATGATGAGTGTCACCAGCAGGAAGATGCAGCGCTGCGGACGCGTGTTGCGGTCGTAGCGCTCGGCGTCGCGCAGGTGCTGGAGCCCTGAGCGCATGCGATTTGCGACCTAGACATGTGTTGTCAGCAACCGAATGACCACCATCATTGCCTGGACGCACCTGCTCCATGTTGTAGTCTATTCGGTCGACGAGCGTGCCTTGATCGATGACCATTCCAGCGACCTCCTTGAAGATGGTCGCGAGCTGCGCGACCGACCGAGCGATACGCTGGATCTCAGCGTCGCGCGAGTCGATCTTGAAGCGCTGCAGCTCGATCGCGGCATGCAGCTGTGGATCCGTCGGCCCGCAGTCGTCGCTGATGACGTCGTCACCGTCGAAATTAAACGCATCCGATCCGTACTTCTGTAGCTGCAGGCGGTGCAGGTACTCGCGCTGCCGCTGACGAAACGTGAGCGACAGTGTCTGCAGCCGACTAGCGATCGCGCGTTGTGTGTTGAGACGCACGAGGCGATCGGCGGGTGACGCTGTCGGTTCGCCGCCGACAAACGGACTCGTGACCTTCTTCAGCGCCCGGTCTGCGCGCTGGAACAGTGTCGTGACCTCATCGTTGAGCTGGTCGATCTCGCGCTCGTACTGCTCTTCCGAGTCGTTGAAGCGGATCATGAGGCGCCGCGTGTGCACGAGCTGCAGATACTCCACTGCCCCGAACGCAGACATGAGCTCAGAGAAAGCGTGAATCAATAAAGGCAGACGTACGTTTGACCTGCAGCAGTCGCGTGGCCTCGTTTGCGTCATCCGCGAAGCGGATCCATTCGGGCTGCAGCACATCGCCTTCCTCTAGCGCCGAGAGCTCTCTTGCTTCCTGCAGCAGCGCATTCTCCAGCCCCTTGACCCTGAGCTGTCTTCCACAATCGGTAAAAGGCTCGCATACAGATCTGCGACGTAGGATACGCACCGATCGCGACGGAAACAGCGACAGCGTCGGCGCTTTGTCCTTGAGTTGGTGCAGCTTGAACCGAAGATTCCGCTTCTTGAGGTTCACTCGTCGCTCCGCGAAGCGCGCCGTCAGATCGCGATGCGCCATCGCACCAAGCGATCCGCCGAGAGACACACACAAAGAGAAATATGGAGAGAGTAAGTGAGAGCGCGCGCTTCTTCGTGTGCGCTGATCGGCATCAACGGCTCAATAGTCCAATCAACCAACGATATCATGAACCGCCGTGCATTTCTTCGATCGAAGGATCCCTCTGTTGTCTGCACGGATGCGATCTCACAGGTTTCAACGTCTTTTGCACCAATCACAAGACATAGAATCATCTTTCGACCAATCATATGCCGCGTCGTTTGGCGCCCCACAGCGAACGCCAAGTGCAACTTGCCCCCTGCGCCGTCTCGTCAAATGGCGTCCAGGGTCGCCATCGCTCGCTTCGCTTCTCGACGATGGTGGCGAGCGACGCCGCTGCGACGCCGACGACGGCGGTGCTCAAATGGACCAAGATCGACGCCGTCGCCGCGCGCAACAGCGAGCTGCCGTCGCGGCGCTCGGGCCACACGCTGTCCGTCATCGGCTCCAACGGCTTTCTCTTCGGCGGCTGCGACTACAAGGAGCCACCGGGACCGACGAACGACCTGTTCGTGCTGCGCATCAACACGAGCGCGCCCTGCGAGTGGGAGAAGCTCAAGGTCGCGCACACGCACGCGCCGCTGCCGCGCTGGAAGCACTCGGCGACGGTCGTCGACGGCAAGATCTACGTCTTTGGCGGCTTTCACAACAGCACGACGCGCTTCAACGACGTCTGGGTCTTCAACCCGATCACGATGGACTGGTCGCAGCCAGGAGCACAAGCGCTGCCGCCGACCGCCTCCACCAACGCGTCGACTGCGTCATCAGTGCCAACGCCATCATCGTCTTCTGCGACAGCGTCGTCCTCATCCTCTGGTGGAGCAGCGCGTGCGAGTGTCTCGGTCGGCGCGCGCAACGTGGCGCCCGTCGTCCCGGCACCACGCGGCGGCCACTCGGCGGTGCTCATTCGTCGCGCGATCTACGTCTTCGGTGGCTACGGCGGCGCCGGATACGCAAGGCGCGACTTCGACGACCTCTACATGTTCCGCGTGGAGGACGCGACGTGGAGCAAGGTCGCGACCAAAGGCAAAGCTCCCGAGCGCCGCGCGGGCCATCAGGCATGCGCCGTGGACGACGTGATGCTCGTCTGTGGCGGCTGGAACAGCGTCGTGCAGTTTAACGACCTGCACGTGCTGGACACGACGACCGGCGCGTGGTCGAGCGTCGACGGACCGCACATGGCGAGCGCACTGCCGCGGTGGAACCATGCGAGCTGCGCTGTGCTCGCGATCCCGCACGCCAAGGTCTTTGTCTTTGGCGGTGTGCTGGGCGAACCCAACAACTACAACGCCCAGGGAACCTTCATGAACGACCTCGCAGTGCTTGAGACCGGCGACTGGACGTGGCACACGCCCGAGATCCGCGGTTCACCGCCGTGCGGCCGCGCCGACACGACGCTCGCGTACGACGACAAGGGCAGTCGGTTGCTCGTGTTCGGCGGTTGGGCCAACGTCTGGCTCGACGATCTCTTCGCGCTCGACGTGAGCTGCGTCGTCGGACCGCCGTACGGCATCACGGCGATCTTCCCTGACTTCGGGCCGATCACGGGCGGTACGTCTCTCACGATCGAGGGCATCGACTTTGTGAACCGCCCAGTGATCGTGCGGTTTGCATCCCGCGGCGGCGGCGCGCTCGACGTCGCTGGGGAGTTCGTCAACGACCACACGCTGCGCGTCGTGACGCCCGACTTCTCCGCGCATCCCGCGGGTGACGTGCAGGTGCGCGTCGCGCTCCAGGGCGACTCGTTCACGACGACGTTCCAGACGTTCTGCTTCTTCGCGGTCACGGCCGCTGCCACGACGTTCGCGTTCGGTCCCGGTGTGCTCCGCGGCGGCGCTGCTGGCGACGCGACCTCGTTCGTCATCCAGGCGCGCGACGCCAATCGCGGACTGCGCACGCGCGGCGGCGACGAGTTCTCGGTCGAGCTGCAGTCTGCGGGCGACGGCGCGCCGCTGTTTCTTCCCGATCTCGTGGTTCAGGACCTGCAGAACGGCCGCTACCTCGTGAGCTTCACGACGCCCAAGGCTGGCGAGTACGATGTGGTCGTGACGTTCCTAGGGACGTTCGGCGGCGCCGCCGGACCGATCCGCGGGTCGCCGTTCCGGGTGTCATTTGACGATGCGGTCACGCGCGAGATGAACGTCCTCACGGGCAAACTTGTAGTCGACCAGTTGCTGAGCGATCTGCAGGCGCTTGCCACGTCGACCCGCGAGTGCCTCGCGGGGCTCGACACGCCACTCGCTGACCCGACGTGGACACCCGAGCAGGTCACGAACGCGCTGATCGCGCTCAAGGAGCACGTGTTCCACGTCGAGAAACGCGGCGCTCGCATCACGACCGCGATCGACGAGCTGCGCGTCGAGATCGATTTTCTACGCGACGCTGGCGTCGTCGTGTCCAAGGAAAGCGAGATGATCGCCGCGGTCGAGCGCATGTGGCTGGAGATCCAGAAGCGCGTACCGGCCGCGAGTCAGCGCATCGCACCGCTCATCGCCACACAAAGCGTCAAGTTCCGACAGGAGATGGACGCGTACGCCGAAGATCTCACACGAAAGGAGACTGCTCTGCGGCAGAAGCCGTTCTGGGCGTTTGCAGTCGGTGTCAAGCAGGCGCAGGACCTGATCGCAGCCGAGCGTGTGGCGTTCCAAGCGGAGCAGACCGTGTTTGAGCGCAAGCAGCACATCGCTGAGATCCTCGAATGTGACGACGTCGTGGCGCCGTGCCAAAAGGCGCTACACGGTATGCAGCGCACGCTCGAGCACGTGCACTCGCTGTGGGAGTCGATCGCCGACGTGACACGCAAGATCGACCTGTCGCGAGAGATCCCCTGGAGCATGATCGACGGCGTCGTGCTGGAAGAGGAAGCCAAGGCGTTCATGACGCTCGTCAAGAGCGTCCACAAGGAGATCCGCGACTCCGACGCGTTCAAGCACTTCGAGCGACTCGTGCGCGAGTTCCTCAGCACGTGTCCGCTGTTCCAGGCATTGCGGCACCCGTCGATGCGGCGCCGCCACTGGCTCGAGCTTGTGAAGGTAACAGGCAAAACCTTCGAGATCCCGGACGACAACCCGTCACTCAAGTTCGCCGACATCCTCGAGCTGAATCTGCACGCGTTCCAGCGCGACGTTGAGGAGATCACGGACCGTGCGCAGAAAGAAGCGAAGCAGGAGTCACTGCTGCAGGACCTCGAGGCACGCTGGGCCAACGTGTCGTTCGCGATGGCCACGTACCGCGAGACCGACGTGCCGCTGCTGCACCTCGCAGAGGACGCCGTCGAAATGCTAGAGTCAGACCAATTGCTGCTGCAGTCGATGCTCTCGGGACGCCACAACTTCTTTCAGACGCAAACCGAGCGCTGGCACGCGACGCTCATGCAGGTCGCCGACGTCCTTGCGGTTCTCAACGACATCCAGCGCGCATGGTCGTATCTCGAGCCGCTTTTCATGGGCTCAGAGGAGGTTAAGCGCGAGCTGCCTGAGCAAGCGGCCGCATTCCAGGACGTCGACGCGCGTGTGCGGGCTACGCTGCGACTCATGTGGTCACAGCAAAGCTGCGGGAACGTGCTCATGGCGTGTCAACTTCCAGATCTGCTCCGCACGCTCGGCACGCTTCGCTCGGCGCTCGAGGCCGGACAGCAGGCGCTGAAGGAGTACCTCGATGCGAAGCGCCGGCTCTTCCCACGGTTCTACTTTATCTCGGAGGCCGATCTGCTGGATCTGCTTTCGAAGGGAAGTCAGCCCGAAAGCATTCTCGTGCACCTCGAAAAGGTCTTTCTCGCGACGCACACGCTCGTGCTTGTTCGGCAACAACAGTCGAGCGACGCGCAGACGGTGACGCATTTTGTTTCCAAGGATCTCGCGCCCGAGCGTGTAGCGCTCGAGTCACCGCTTGTACTTGAGGGTAAAGTCGAGTTGTATCTACAGACGCTGCACGAAGCGATGCGTGCGACGCTCAAGGAACAGGTCGCGCGGTCGTCCCACCGCTTTCCCGAGCAGAATCGCGTTGACTGGCTCATGCAAAAGCTCCCCGTCACGACAGACAAGTCCCAAGCTCAGCAGCCGATGGACGCAGCACAGATCGCGCTGCTGGTCGCCGGCATCGAGTACGTCAAGGGCGTGGAACAGGCATTTAGTCTGCTGGCGCACGGGCGCGCGACTGCGATGAAGGAGTACTTTGACAAAGTCGTGATCCAGCTGAACGACCTAATCAAGCTCACGCAGACGACCCTAACGCGCGAGGACCGACAGCGCGTCATGTGCCTCATCACGATGGACGCTCACGCACGCGATATCGTGCAGAAGCTGCTGTACGAGCAGATCACGTCCGCCAGCTCATTTCTGTGGCAGTCACAACTCAAGCAACGGCGTCATGAAACACTTCAGCGCACGACGCTCGAGATTTGTGACGCGTCCTTCGACTACGGCTTCGAGTACCTCGGTAATGGTGCGCGGCTCGTGATCACGCCACTGACCGACCGCATCTACGTGACGGCAACGCAGGCACTGCACATGCAAATGGGCTGCGCGCCCGCAGGTCCCGCGGGTACCGGAAAAACCGAGACGACCAAGGACTTGGCGAATATGGTAGGCAAGGCGTGCTACGTGTTCAACTGCTCGCCCGAGATGGACTACAAGAACCTCGGCAACATCTTCAAGGGGCTCGCGAGCGCTGGCGCGTGGGGCTGCTTCGACGAGTTCAACCGACTCGCGCCCGAGGTACTGTCTGTCTGCTCAGTACAGTTCAAGGCTGTGTGCGACGCCATCCGCGCCAACAGCGAGCATGTGACGATCGAAGGTGACCGCGTGACGCTCGACGCGACGTGCGGCACGTTCATCACGATGAACCCTGGATATCTTGGGCGTTCGGAGCTGCCCGAGGGGCTGAAGGCGCTTTTCCGTCCGATCACGGTCATGGCACCGGACCTCGTGCTCATTTGCGAGAACATGCTCATGGCCGAGGGCTTCAAGGACGCCAAGATCCTCGCGTCCAAGTTCTTCAGTCTTTACTCGCTGCTGCGGGAGCTGCTGTCGAAGCAGGACCACTACGACTGGGGACTACGCGCTGTCAAAAGCGTGCTCGTCGTCGCCGGAGCGTTCAAGCGGTCCGAGCCCAAGCTCTCGGAGCACGAGATCCTCATGCGTGCGCTGCGTGACTTCAACTTGCCCAAGATCGTCGAGCAGGACCTACTCGTGTTCAACGGGCTGCTCGGTGATCTCTTCCCGGCGCTCAACCCTCCGCGCAAGGTCGACGAAGCCATGGAGCGCTACGTGCAGGTCGCGTGCGAGGAGCTGCATCTGTGGCCGCATGAGCAGTTTCGGCTCAAGGTTGTCCAGCTTGAGGAGCTACTTGCGATTCGACACTGCGTATTCGTCATGGGACCGCCTGGTAGCGGGAAGACGGAGTGCCGCGACACGCTCATGACGGCGCGTAAGAAGAAAGGCGACGAGTATCTCACGCGCGTCGTGGATCTCAATCCGAAGGCCGTGTCGACGGAAGAGCTATACGGCTACATGGTGCTTGGCACGCGCGAGTGGAAGGACGGACTGCTCTCCAAGCTCATGCGTGACGTCGCGACGGCGTCGTCGACAGACCCGCGGCCGCGGTGGATCGTGCTCGACGGCGACCTCGACGCCAACTGGATCGAGTCCATGAATTCGGTCATGGACGACAACAAGATGCTAACACTCGCGTCGAACGAGCGCATCCCACTCAAGCCCAACATGCGCCTGCTCTTCGAGATTCGTGACCTCGTGTATGCGACGCCTGCAACAGTCTCGCGCGCTGGTATTCTCTACATCTCCGACGACGATGGCTTCCAATGGAAGTCGCTACTCGCGAGCTGGGTCGGTGCTAAGACGACGAGTGCAAACGCGACGCCCGCGCAGCGTGCGCTGCTCGGCGAGACCGTCTCGCGCTACATCGACGCATCGCTGCCGTTCGTGCGGCAGCAGTGTAAGACGATCGTGCCCGTGCAAGACATCACGCTCGTGCAGACGTACCTCTACTTCTTGGACGCGGTGCTACCACTGCAGGACGGCGAGTCGGCAGCGCTGCTGCGTGACGCCAAGAAGCTTGACGTGCTATGCGCGTTCCTCTCGATCTGGGCGTTCGGCGCAACGCTCACGATCGCCGACGACGGCACCGACTACCGGCGCATCTTCAGCGAGTGGTGGCGCAGCGAGTTCAAGGGCGTCAAGCTGCCGGCGCGAGACGCCGTGTTCGACTACTGGCTTAACCCGACGACGATGCACTTTGACTCGTGGCGCGCCTCGCCGTTCTTCCGCACGGTGCAGTTCGACGGGTCGGTACCCATGTCATCGATCACGGTGCCGACGACCGAGACCGCCGCCATCTCCAACTGGATGAGTCTCATGGTACGCGAGCATCGACCGTTCATGCTTTGCGGCAGTGCCGGCACGGGCAAGACGCAGCTCGTACAGGGACTTCTCGCCACTATCGACTCCCCGCCACCACAGCAGCAGCAACAACAGCAGCCGCAAAAGGGAGCAACGGCTGCTGCAGCGGCAACGTTGACGCTTTCCAGCCTGAGCGTCAACTTTAACTTCTACACGAACGCGGCGTCCCTGCAGACCATTCTCGAGTCCAAGCTTGCCAAGCGCATGGGCAACACATTCGGTCCAGCGGCCGGCGGCCAGCTGCTCTACTTTCTCGACGACCTGAATCTGCCGCAGGTCGACGCGTACAACACGCAAAGTGCGATCGCGTTGTTGCGGCAGCACCTCGACTACGGCCACTGGTACGACCGCCAGAAGCTGACGCTCAAGCAGATCCAGCACGTGCAATTCCTCAGCTGCATGAACCCGAACGCCGGCAGCTTCGTCGTGAACCCGCGTCTGCAACGGCACTTTGTGACGTTCGCGCTCGCGCAACTGAGCGTCACGAGCCTGCAGACGATCTACACCACGTTTCTTGAAGGTTACGTCGCCGACTTTGTCGAGGAGATTCGCAAGCTCACGCCGCAGGTGCTCAAGGCGGCGCTCAGCTTGCACGCGCAAGTAAGCGCGACGTTCCGCAAGACCGCGGCTAACTTCCACTACGAGTTCAACATCCGCCACATTGCGAACGTCTTTCAGGGGCTGTTGCTCGCCAAGCCATCCACGTTTGAGGACCCGTTCAAATTTGCGTTGCTTTGGATCCACGAGTCCACACGCGTCTACGGCGATCGTCTCGTGAGCGCCGCCGATCTTGCCAAGTTTACGACGCTGTTGCAGCAGCAGGCGCGAAAGTGCTTCCCGTCGTTCAACTTCACCAAGCACTTTGTCTCGACGTCAGCGTCGGCTTCCGCTGCAGCGGCAAGCAGCAATATGGACGACGTCGCTATGGCAGCAGCTCCTCCGGCGGCCGACGTGATTCTCTTCTGCCATTTCGCCAACGGGCTCCGCACGA
Source organism: Pythium insidiosum (assembly GCA_022836835.1). NCBI lineage: Eukaryota > Oomycota > Peronosporomycetes > Pythiales > Pythiaceae > Pythium > Pythium insidiosum. The sequence goes on from JAKVDI010000006.1 coordinate 1,126,481, forward strand.
ACGAGTACGACCAGGTGACGTCCCTGCCAGCGCTGCTGGCGACAGTCGAGGACGCGCTCGCGGAACACAACGAGCTCTTCACCAAGATGGAGCTCGTGCTGTTCCGCGATGCGCTTGAGCACATCACGCGCATCGTTCGCATCCTATCGAATCCGTCAGGGCACGCGATGCTCGTCGGTGTTGGCGGCAGCGGGCGAAAGTCTCTCGCGCGGCTTGCGGCCTTCATCTGCGGCTTCTCACTCTCTGAGATCGTCATCACGCAAACCTACTCACTGCTCGACTTCAAGGCGGATCTGCAGGCCATGTTTCTCAAGGCCGGCGTGCGATCAGAGGGTCTCGTGTTCCTGCTGACCGACAGCCAGATCAAGCATGAACGCATGCTCGTGCTCATGAACGACCTACTCTCGAGCGGCAACGTACCCGATCTTTTCAACGCGGACGAGCAAAGCAACATCGTGCAGCAAGTGCTGCCACGCATGAAGGCAGCAATGGCCAATAACAGCAACAGCAACAGCGCGAGCATGGCACAGTCGAACATGTCCGAAAAGGAGCTGTGCTGGCAGTACTTTGTGCAGGAAATCAAGCGTAACCTGCACGTCGTGCTGTGCTTCAGCCCGGCGACTGTCGAGTTCCGCTCGCGCGCGCGCAAATTCCCGGCGCTCGTGAGCTGCACATTCATCGATTGGTTTCAGCCGTGGCCGCGAGACGCGCTTTTCTCGGTCGCTGCGCGGTTTCTCGATGTCGACGAGGGCAGCAGCAGCAATGTGCCAGCGCTCGACAGCAACGGAAAGCCGCTGCCACCGTCAGGACTGCTGCGGTGCATCCGTGACGACGATCATCTCGTGGCGATCCAGCGGTTCATGCCGTTCGCGTTCCAAAGCACCAACGACGTCGCGCTGGAGCTCTTCGCGCACGAGAAGCGGCGCGTGTACACGACACCGAAGAGCTACCTCGAGTGTCTCATGCTGTACAAGGGGTTACTGCTACGTAAGCACGACGCGCACGAGCGCGCGATGGCGCGGCTGCGCAGCGGACTCGACAAGATGGAGGTCACGCGTGACGTCGTAGCCAACATGGAGCAGGAGCTGCAGGCGACACTCGAGCAAGCGGAGAAGAAGAAAGTGCTTGTCGAGGAGATCGCGCTCCGGCTGCAGCAAGACAAGGCGATCGTCGAGAAAGAAACCGCGAAGGCCAACATCGAGAAGGAGAAATGCGCTGTCATCCAGGCGGAAGTCTCGACCAAGCGCGCCGACACGGAGGCAGACCTGCTGCAGGCGCAGCCAATGGTGGAGGCTGCGATGGCGGCGCTCGATACGCTCAACAAGAAGGATCTCGGGAGCTGCAAGACGATGACCAAGCCCCCAGCCGGTGTCGGTGACATCTTTGGCGCTGTCGTCGTGCTACTAGCGGGTGTGAACCCCAACGTCGTCGTGCAAAAGAACGGCAAAGTAAAGGACAAGGACCGGTCGTGGGAGGCGTGCAAGAAAGCGCTGCTGAGCAACGTGAACGCTTTCGTCGACGAGCTCAAGTCCTTCAAAAGCCTCGTGGACGACCAGCAAGTCCCCGAAGTAAACTGGAAGGAGGTGCGGCCATTCCTGCAGCTGGAGCACTTCACCGTTGAGGCAATCGAGAAGAAAAACTCGGCGGCCGCAGGGCTTTGCGCGTGGGTCATCAACATCGTCGCGTACTATGACGCGATCGTCGTCGTTGAGCCCAAGAAGAAGGCACTTGCAGAAGCCAACGAGAAGCTGCGGCTCGCAAACGAGAAACTCGACGAAGTGCAGTCCAAGGTTGACGCGCTTGAGGCGAAACTGAGCGCACTCACAGCTGAGTTCGAGCTGACAAATCGAGACGTGCAGGACGCGATCGCTGCTGTCGAGAAAGGACGACTGCGCATTCAGCTGGCGACGCGATTGACGGCTGCGCTCGGCAGCGAAAGTGCTCGATGGGCATCGGATCTCGAGGTGCTGAAGGGCTCTGCAGAGATGCTGATCGGCGACGTGCTCATCGCCGCGAGCTTTGTATCGTACATCGGCGGCTTTACCAAGCCGTATCGCGATTTGCTGATCAGCGAGCAGTGGATCCCATTCCTTCGCAAGGCCGTGAATCGAGGCGGCAGTGGCAAGAATGCCAAGCGAGAGTCGTTGCCCATGTCTGAGGTCTGTAATCCGCTGCAGATTCTCGCGACTGACAGCGAGATTGCGGAGTGGAACACCCGCGGTCTCCCGAGCGATCGTGTCTCAATCGAAAACGGCGCGATCGTGCGCAACAGCACACGCTGGCCTCTGCTGGTGGACCCGCAACTGCAGGGCGTCTACTGGCTTCGCGAGATGGAGAAGTTTGCGCGGCGGGCGACGCCCAGCGCTTTCCAGGTTGTGCGGCAGGACCAGCAGAATCTCCCGCAGGTGCTGGAAACCGCGATCGAGAACGGGTACTCGTTGCTTGTCGAGAATATGGGCGAAAAGATCGAGGTGAGTCTGTGGCCGGTCATCTCTCGACTCACGACCACGCGCGGCCACAAGAAGCTGCTCAAACTGGGCGACAAACTCGTCGAGCTGCACCCCGAGTTCCGATTGTATCTCCACACGAAGCTCTCGAACCCGCACTACCCGCCGGAGCTACAGGCCGAGACAACGATGATCAACTTTGCGGTCACGCAACAGGGTCTTGAGGATCAACTCTTGGCGCTCGTCGTCCGCAAGGAGTGGCCCAAGAAAGCGAAGGCGCGCGTCGCGCTGATCCACCAGCAGAACGAATTCAAGATACGCGTGCAGGCGCTCGAGGACCGCATCCTGACGAATCTCGCCGACGCTGAGGGCGATGTCACGGAGAACGTGCAGCTCATCACCGACCTGGAAACGACCAAAGCAACGGCCGTCGAGATCGCGCAGAAAGCAGCCAAGGCGCGCGAGTACGAGGCACAAATCACGTCGCTCAGTCTCAAGTACCAGTCGGTCGCGTCACGCGGCGCGCTGCTGTTCTTCTTGATGGACGCACTGAACCGCATGCACTCGTACTACGTGTACTCGCTCAACGCGTTCGTCGTGATCTTCCAACGTGGCATCGATCTCGTCTCGGCAAAGAATGAAGCAGGTGGTGGTGGAACACCAGGAGGAGTTGGAGGGGGAGGATTACTTGGACGCTTAAAGGCGGCAGCCAAGAAGATCATTGCGACGCAGCGGTTTCAGTGGAATGCGGACCTTTTGCTGGCCGATCGCGTCGTGGACGCCGAGCAAGACCTCGATGCGCTGCTCGCTGAGACGGACAAGGAGGAAATGCTGACGCCCCAGCAGATCGACGCGCGATGCACGCAGCTCAAGACGTCAATCACCGAAGTCGTCTTCAATTACATCCGTCGCGGGCTGTTCGAGAAGGACAAGCTCACGCTCGCCACGCAGCTTTGCTTCGCCATTCTGCAGGCTGAGCAAAAGATCCAGTCGCAGGACGTGCAGCAGCTCATCACGAACGCGAGTGCAGCCGACATTGGCTCCGGTATGGGGCTGCTGAGCGAATGGATGAGCGAGGCGACGTGGCTGCGCGTCCGAAAGCTCGAAGAGATGGTCCCCAGCTTCCAGAAGCTCACGACATACATGCGATCAGACTGTGAGGAGTGGAAGGAGTGGTACGACGCCGAAAAGCCCGAGCTTAAGCCCATGCCAGGGCCCTACAAAACCAACGTGACGCCGATGCAACTGCTTCAAATTGTGCGTGTGCTGCGTCCCGATCGTATGATTGCCGCGCTGCAGGGCTTCCTCACGCAGCATCTCGGGCTCGGCTTCATCAACCAGCCGCCGTTCGACATGGAGGCCGCGTATCAGGAGACCAGCGCGTCAACGCCCATGTTTTTCGTGCTGTTCCCTGGCGTCGACCCGACGTCGTGGATCGAGAATCTCGGGCGCAAGTTCGACTTTACTTACGAGCGCGGCAATCTCGTCAATATCTCGATGGGTCAAGGCCAGGAGGCGACGGCGGACGCGACGCTGCTGCGGTTTTCGCGCGAGGGCAACTGGGTCATTTTGCAGAACATCCACCTCATGCAGTCGTGGCTACCCAAGCTCGAGCGCACGCTGGAGCTTTGCTCCGTGTCAGCCGACCAGAACTTCCGCTGCTTCCTCTCGGCTGAGACCCCGGCGCTGGCAACGCTCAGCAACATCCCCGAGTCGTTGCTGCAGAGCTGTATCAAGGTCGCGAACGAGGCGCCGACAGATCTCAAGAGCAACTTGCGCCGCGCGTGGGCGCAGTTCTCGGTCAAATCCATCGAGACGTGCGCGCAGCCGAACGAGTACCAGGGCTGTCTCTTCGCGTTGTGCTTCTTCCACGCGCTCGTGCTGGGGCGCCGCCGCTTCGGGTACCAAGGCTGGAGCCGCATGTACAGCTTCAACACGGGCGATCTGCTCATCTGCTCGGACGTCTTGCGGCGGTACCTGGACACAGCGGCTGCGATGAAGGGCGGCGTCTCGCTGCCGTGGGACGACCTGCGGTACATCTTTGGCGAGATCATGTACGGCGGCCACATCACGGACCACTGGGACCGCATCACCAACAACACGTACCTCTCCGAGATCTTCACGCCCGAGATTCTCAAGGGCAAGACACTCACGGCCGGTTTCAAGTGCCCCGACATCATGGCGTTCACGTACTCCAAGTATGCGACGTACATCGAGTCGGAGCTGCCCGCGGAGGCGCCCAATGTCTACGGACTGCATCCGAACGCCGAGGTCGGCTACCTCATGGACGCGTCGAACGAGTTGTTCCTCACGATCGCCAAGTTTGCGGCCGTTGGGATGAGCACGTCGACAGCAGCGCAGCAGTCCTCGGGCAACAGCAGCAGCGGTGGTGGTTCAAGTGCAGCGCTCGCTGGACCTGCGCGGGAAAGTGCTCGCGTGCTTGCGATCGTAGAGAGTCTGTTGGAGAGACTGCCGCCCGAGATTGATCTCGTTGCGCTGCAGGCTCGCGCGGCGCCGTTGCTGACCGCGGAGCAGTCGCCGTTTGTAGTTGTCGCGCTGCAGGAGGCGTCGCGCATGCATACGCTCATGAAGGAAATCCAGGAGAGTCTCGTGGAGTTGACCAAGGGCATCCACGGCACGCTCAACATGACCGAGCCGATGGAGGACCTCATGGAGGCGCTGTCGATCAACCAAGTGCCGGGGCGCAACATCCTGCACCACTGCTCGTGGGAGCGGCTTGCGTGGTGGTCGCGCAAGTCGCTCGGGCTCTGGTTCACGGATCTGCTCGAGCGCATCCAGTTCCTACAGAGCTGGACAAGCGAGTTCCGGTTGCCGTACTCGATGTGGCTCTCGGGGCTCTTCAACCCGACGGCGTTTCTCACAGCCATCAAGCAGACGGCAGCGCGGCGCCACGGGCTGCCGCTTGACTCGCTCACGATCGAGACGCACTGCACGACGATGGTCGGCGCTGACGCGGCCGAGTTTTACCCCGAGATGGGCGCGTTCGTGCATGGACTCTTCCTCGAGGGCGGGCGCTGGGAGCCGCCGATGAAGGACAGCGAGAAGACGTCTCCGTTCAGCTACGACGTGGACGGCGTCACGTGTGGCGGCCACCTCGCGGACCCGATGCCCAAGGAGCTCTTTCCCGAGACGCCCGTGCTGTACGCGCGCGCCGTGACCATCGATGACAAGTGGGAGGCCACGGGCGTCGGCTACTTCCGGCGCAGCAAGGACGTGTTCGACTGCCCCGTGTACCAGACGACGCTGCGGGGTCCAACGTACGTCTTCCTCGCGACGCTGCACACTGTGGATCCCAAGGCCAAGTGGACGCTCGCGGGACTCGCGCTCGTGATGCAGCGCGACGCGTAGAGAGAGAAAGAGAGAGGAAGAGGTCAAGTACTGTTTTGTGTTTGGTTTTTGTCTTTTGTCTTGGATTTTGATTTTGATGTTGGAGGCTCACAGACAATGGATGACACACAGCACAATGGGGGAAAAAAATGGAGAGCGAGAGAGAGCGAGAGAGAGAGCAATGCCTCGCACACATATTCTCTCTCTCTCTCGCTTTCGCTCTCTGTTTACTTGGGCGTGACGCTCGTCGGGTCAAAGAGCTTGGGCATCTTCTGCCAGCACTTGTAGTAGTCCTGGTCGTTGTGCTCGCACTGCAGCGCATAGTCGGTGAGCTTGACGAGGTACGTGGACTCGAACATGAACGCGAGTCCGCCGTCAAACTTCTCGGGCTTGAGCTCGGCGTTCGACGCCTTGAGGAACGTGTCGGCGTCGGGGCCGTGCGGCGTGTCGCAGCTGTGCAGCGAGGCGCCGCCCGGCACGAAGCCGTCCTTGCCGCCCTTCTTGGCGTCGTACACGCCGTAGATCATGCCCATGTACTCGGTCATGCAGTTGCGGTGGAACCACGGCGGGCGGAACGAGTGCTCCATGACCATCCAGCGCGGCGGGAAGATGACAAAGTCGCAGACCGCGTTGCCGGCCTCCTCGGTCTGGCACGTGAGCACGCAGTAGATGGACGGGTCCGGGTGGTCGTAGCTCACCGAGTTCATCGTGCAAAACTTCATGAGGTCGTACTTGTACGGCACGTAGTTGCCGTGCCACGCGACCACGTTGAACGGCGAAAACGCCATGCGCGCCGAGAAGAGGCGGCCGCCAAACTTGTTGACGCAGAGAAACTCGCGGTCGCTGTCCTCGTACCACGCGACCGGGTGCTCAAAGTCGCGCGGGTTCGCGAGGCCGTTCGAGCCGATGGGCCCGAGGTCCGGCAGGATGAAGTGGCGGTTGAAGACCTCGCAGATGTAGCCGCGCGACGGGCCGTCGAGGTCGACCGAGAAGCGGATGCCGCGCTGGATCACGCAGATCTCGCGCGGCGCGACGCGCAGCTTGCCGAACTCGGTCGTGATCTTGAGCACGCCCTCCTGCGGCACGATGAGCCAGTCGCCGTCCGAGTTGTAGAAGCACTTGTCCGTCATGCTGGCGTTCGCGGTGTACATGTGGATCGCGAGCCCGCTCTTGACCGTCGGGTCGCCGGCGCCGCCGATCGTGCGCAGCCCCTGGATGAAGTCGACGCGCTCGCCGTCGCTCGGCATCGGCATCGGGCGCCAGCGCATCTGCTGCGGCGTGAGCTTGCCGTGCGTCGCGAAGTCGCTCTCGAGGAACGGCTGCTCCACGGGCTGGTACTTCTCGTGCACGACGGCCGGCAGCACGCGGTAGAGCCACGAGCGCTGGTTCTTGTGGCGCGGCAGCGTGAACGCCGTGCCGCTGAGCTGCTCGGCGTAGAGGCCATACGGGCACTACAGCACCATGACAAGCATGAGGGGTGAATTGACTGGCCAGCAGCGCAGAGAACAAAGAACAAAGAACAAAAGAACAAAAGAACAAACCTTTTGCGGGTTGTTCTGCGCCTTGGGCAGCGCGTCCGGCAGCGCCTCGGAGCAGAAATGGCCGCCAAAGCCCGGCAGATACTCGAGATCCTCCCACGGGACGTGCTTGGAGGACGACATGATCGCGCGGGGAGAGGTGGTCTTCTTGGCGGCGAAGGACGAAGACGGCGAGGAGAGTTCCTGGGGCTGGAGTCCCGAGAACAGTTGCGACCGACGCGTGAAATGTCAAAGTGGTCTGTCGACGAAAGCGCACAGCACCGGGGAACAATCGAATCCAACAACCAACAAACAGTGTTGGTCCAACACACCAACTCACGTGAGGCGACAAGAGCACGCAGTCCGCGTCGATACAGTCGCGAATAGAGCGCGGTCCCATTGCGGCCTGGGATTGGCCAAAATGCCGGTCATGCTGATCGCCGATCATCCCACGCCACCGGCAGCTGTCATTCGTCTGCAAATACTGCATCATTTTTACCAGGGAGCCGACACGATCGCAGCATCTTCAACTTGAATCCGGGATCGCCATTCATCCGGATTCCGGATGCGTCCGGAAGCACGCGCAGAACAGGAAGCCCCAAGAACAGAGAACACATTTGCGCAATCCCCGAGCGGCTCTTTTGCGCAACCATCTTTCCACGGAAATTACAAAAAACGATCGTCATTCGTCTACAATGGGTTCGCTGACGCGCGTCATCATCGCCTGACCAGAGAGCTGCTCCCGAGCCCAAACATGGGGAACGCGTTGCTCGCTGCGGCTGCAGAGCTCTTCATTGGACTCGACCACGACGCCTGTGGTACGGGCAGCATCTGCGCAGCAGCAGCAGTAGCGGAGGCGGACGCGGACGCGCCGAGCATCGCGCCCGGAGGGTAGCGCAGCTCCGGTCGAGTCGACGACTGGTTCGACAGTGAAGGCGGTGGGGTGTCTGCGAAGGACAGCGCTCGACTCAACGCGCCAGACATGAGCTGGAAAGACCGAGCAGCGCTGGTGTCGTAACTGGATAGATCGCTTGGGGTGTTGCTGAATCCAAACGATGACGGCGGCGCAAACGATTGCGGTGGCTGAGCGAGGAACGACTGTAGCTGTTGGTGAGGAGCGACGTTCTGCGGCAACGGCTGCGGCGGGACCATGTAGCGATTGGGCACTCCATGATACGCTGTCGAGGTAGTGTCGAACGCCACTGCGTTGTTGGATCTCTGTACAATGGCAGTCGGTGGCTCGGGTTGCTGAGCCGAAGTCGCAGCACCTCCCTGGCACAGCGCGCAGTTGGGCAAGTAATGCGCATCACACCGTGCTCCGTTCATACCCACGGCGCCTGGCTGCGGCTGACTGGCCTGTGGTGTAAGACCGACGGTCGTGGATGACTTGAACGTCGTAGGAGTCGGTCGAGGCGGCGCAGTCGTGCTCGACTTGTGGCAGATAAAGCAGCCAGGCAAGAGATGCCGTTCGCATGGAGTCGCCGATGCAGAGGGTGGCGCAGCACTTGGGTCTGACGGCGCTTGCGTGGGCCGAAGCTGAAGCGACGATGGCATCGATCCATACGCCTGAGATATCTGTGGAGGCGCCTCGGTCTTTGGATTGCCACACAGCACACATCCCTTGAGACTGTGTCTCGCACAGACGTCAACAGCGTTTGCTGCAAACAGACGCGATGCCGTCGCATCCACAGTGTGTTGTTGCGGACGATTGTTGTTGTTGCTGCTGCTGCTGCTGTCGCTCGAGGATCGTACAGCGTCCACACCAGTCAAGAGATGCGAGCCAGCCTGCTGCAGCAGAGGCACCAGCTTGGACACAACTGGCGTTGAGGCATTCCACGCATCCAGTTGCGCCACTCGTTGACGTAATGGACCAGAGAGCGACGCGTCAACGCTCAGCGCGAGATCTCGAGGGGACGAAGGCTTGAAGATGCGCTGCGTAGCCGTCATTGACTCGGTCCGTGGGCTTCGCCTGTCGTACGCCATCGGTGCCTGCACCGTCGACTCGCTCAGTACTCGGTGCAATGCTCGTTGCTTCTCCGGTGACGACGACGACGGCGGCGACGATGGTGAGGTCGGCAGCGTCGAGTGCGTCAGTGACCGTCGCATCAGCGTCAGCTCGTGATGGTCTGTCGACCTCTGGATCGCCGCGACGCGGGAGCCTTCCGCCTGCTCGATCGATCGCGGATGCCGCTGCACGGTGCTCTCCTCTTCGGGTCGCTTGCGTCGCCGTCGAGCGGGATCGTCCGTTGTTTTCGCGGCGTCCACCGCATTTCTGGCTCGTCGGATCGGTGGTCGACGCACGACCGAGTGCTGGTTGTCCACGACTCGCTCGTCCTCCGCACTCGAGTCGTCGTCCGCCACGACCTCCGGTTCTTCGTCAGCAGAAGCAGCAGCAGCAGATACTTGATGGTGCCGCGTGCGCTCCAGCTCGCTTTCCACGTCGCGAAGCTTTGTTTCCAGCGACCGAATCGTCTTCTTGTCTTCGTCTCGCCACTTCGCAAAGACCTCGTTGTCGCGCGTGAGCTTGAGAATGACCTCGTCCTTGGCCTGCAGCTGCTCGGCAAACTCGCGCTGCATGGCGTCGTGCTCCTGTATCCGCGCCTCGCGGCGGCGGCGTTGCTCGCTCTCGAGCCGCTGGCGAAGCCGAGCGATCTGCGCTTTCGCGTGCGCGAGCTCCGTGTCGCCGCTCACGGCGTCGTTCAGCCGAACGACCTGCAACACGGAGCGCGCGCGGTCGGCAAACTGCAGTGTACGGATCGTCTCCTCAGCGTGGCGCGCGCTCGGACTGATGGTCGCGATGAGCGACGTCTGCGTGTGGCCACCGAGCGAGTCCTGCAGCACGCGCGTGAGCGTCGAGTCGCGGTACGGGATGTGCCGGCGCCCGCTTTCGGCCAGCGCCGCGATGCAGTTGCCGAGCGCCGAGAGACTCGCGTTGATGTTCTTGAGCTCGCTCGAGTGCCGCTCCTGCATCTCGAGGTCCGTGTTCCACTTTTCCGAGCCCGCGAGGTCCACAATGTTGAGCCGCGAGCGACGCACGCGCTTCGTCGCCGCGTGACCGTCGCCGCTGGCTCGCTCGACCAGCAGATTGATCTGCACGATGGCGTGGCTGCGACTGCTCGACGCGTTCATCTCGGTCTCGCGCACCGAGCGGTTCGATCGCCCTTTGCGCACAAACTGCAGCGCGTCCGAGAGCGACTCGATCGCGTGCGTCGAGAGCCCCTGCAGCACGACGCTCGTCGACCCATCGACGCTCGGCTGCTCGCGCACGACCAGCGGCTTCTGCCGTCGACGGTCCGTCAGCAGATCAAACAGGCGCTCGTTGTAGATCTGCACAAAGCTGCAGCGCAGCTCAATGCGCACGCCATCCTCATCACGCATCGCCACCGCGCGGCGACTGAGCAGGTACGCGAGCGCGCGAGGGATCACGCCCCACGACGGACGCACGAGCGCCGGGTATGCGGCCGCGCTTTCACTAGGAAACACGATCGAGTCGAGGTCGTCGCCAAAGATCGTGTGCGTCTTTCCTGTGCCAGTCTGTCCGTACGCAAACACGGTCGCGTTGTAGCCCGCGAACGCGGCGTCGACGCTCGGTTGCACGGCCGCAAACACGTCTTCCTGCGTCGCTCGCTCGCTGAACAGGCGGTCGACGACGCAGTCGGTGACGCTGTTGGCCTGCGACGAGTGCACGCGCACCGAGTTGGCGCTGTCGCCGCGCGAGACGACGCAGCTCTCGCTGCCTTCGGAGCGCGTCGCCGGCCGCACGCGTACGAACACTTGCGTCCGTTTGGACGTCACGCGAGCCGACTCGATATCGTCAATCGCCGCCGTCGACAGAGCAGCAGCAGTTGCCGTCGCGGGACGAGGCGACGGCTCGATGCACGCGCTGGCGTCGAGCGCGTCCATCGTCGTTGGCGGCGGCTGCGCCTGCGTTGAGCGCGGAGACGTCGTCAATGGCGACTCACTCGAGTCTTCGTCCTCGTCGTCGTCTTCATCTTCGTGTCCATCGTCTTCTTCTTTGTCCTCATCGTCTCGAGCGCTGGTGTCGTCCCGTTCGGTGGAGGGAGTCGAGGCTCTGGTGCCTTCCTGCTCGTCTGGTTGCCGCGACACAAGCGGTCGAGCAGAGCTGCAGACGCTCGCGTTGTCCTCAAAGAGATGCCACTCGTCGCATGGCGTGGCGTCTTCGTCCGTGGCGTCCACTGTGTCGGCGGTGGACGCGACGCTTTCGTCGGACGCCGCGGACGCACAGCGACTGTCGCTGTCCGTGTCACTCGCCGCCGGCGCCGACGTGAACGCGCGCGCACCGCCAGCAGCAGCGTGCTCCCACACATCTACGCGCTCCATGGACGACGCGACATCCACAATGCGCGGCCGAGCTCAACGCGGGCCTCTATTTATACGGTGCGAAAGGCGCCTTCTTCTTGTGCATCATCAGCTTCATCATCCACCTCATCTTCTGCTGCTGCTGCTGGGTGCGCGGCGGCGGCGACTACTCCACAAGCTCTGGGTACGCGACCGCCAGCACGTCGTCAAAGTCGTCGTCTGCCGTCGCCTGCAGCAGCGTCTGCGCCAACGCGCTGCCGTCGATCGCCGCGTCGTGCAGCGCTCGAGGACTCGCGCGTCGCTGCTGCAGAGGCTGCGGCTCCTCACTGTGGTCGCTCTTGCGCCGCGAGGATCGTCGCGACGGACGACCAGCGTCGTCGTTATCGTCTCCGCCGTCATCGTCCATCTCGTCCTCGAGACTGCGCTTCGAGCGTCGACGTGTGCTCGTCTCCTCGGAGGATCGACTCGTTCGTCGTGGCCGCTTGCTCGGCGTCCGCTCGTCGTCCGAGTCCTCGCCGTGCTCTCGCTCTCGCTTGATGGGATCTGGACGCCGAGGCGACCGCGTCGCGCCACGCCGGGACGTCTCTCGGGCGCTCGGACTCTCGGCTCCACTATTGTTGAGACGCGAGCTGCTTCGTGCCGCTCGCTTGCTGTCGCTGCCTCGTCGCTGCGACGTAGCGATGGGGACGACTCGCTTCGGGACGTCGTGCCACGTCTCCCCCGTGAGCTCCTCAAACGTCTCCTTGATCACGGTCGTGACGCCACGCTTCTTGGAGACCATCTCGAGCGACGCCTCCATCTGCCGCATGATGCAGAGGTTCAGCAGGCGCTTTTTCTGGCGGTCGCGCTGCCTCGCCATCTCGATGATCATGCGTCCTCGCTCGAGCACGTGGCGCAGCTCCTGCAGATGCAGCAGCGTCTCCGCGGTGATCCACGACTGTCGGCGCTCGTCGAACGCCGCGTCCGCCGGCGCGTGCGCTGGACAGTAAAACTTCCAGTCGGTCTTGGAGCGACAGATCAGGTACTTGTGGCGCGCCGCGCAGGTCGGATGAAAGCGCTTTTGACACGTCACACACGCCACGAGATTCCGCTGTCAACATCCAGAGAGAGAGAGAGAGAGAGAGAGAGAGAGAGAGAGAGAGAGAGAGAGTGTCAATGCTGTCCACACCAAGCAACAGACACACACACAGACAGCGTGACGTACCCCTTTCGACGCGCAGAGAGTGCATTTGCCAGTCGTCGACTCGGCGGCGGCATCAGTCGCTGCGACATGTGCCATGAGCACGTGATGCTTGCGCACGATGCGCGCTCTCGTCAGCTTGGCGCAAAACACGTGCATCCACCTGTCGGCCGACGACGCGTCGCTGGGCTTCACTGGGTCTGCTTGGCTGCTTGTGCTCGCGGACGAGGACGCGCTCGCGTCGCCTGCTGGCTCGAGATGACACGGCATCATGTACTCGGACGCGCGACCACAGTGCGTGCACTCGAGCGACGCGGGTCGATCGCGGACCTGCGTGCACCGCTCGCAGATCCAGTTGCTGCGGAAAAGCTCCGAGACCTCGTCGACTTCGCCGATGCAGCACGCGGGATGCACAAACGTGTTGCAGTACTGGCAGCGGATCATGACCTGCCGCTTGTTGAGCGCCGCGGGGTCCCGCAGCGCCAGCGCGTCGGCCAGCGGCGACGGATACTCAAAGCACGCGCCACACAGCTCCTGGTCGCTCGCAGAATCGTCGCTGTCGTCCTTATCGCTTTTGTTGCTGGAAGGTCGTGTGCGCGTGGAGCTCGTACTCTTTCCATGACTGCTCTCCTGGCGCTTGCGCTGCATCGCGAACGAGTCGATACGGAAACGTCGGCGTCGGCGTCGCTGCGTGCAGCGGAGCTCCTCGCTGTAGTCCTCGGGCAGGTGGTTCGCGCAGAGCATCTTGAACTCGAGGCCAGCGCCTCCGCCGCTGTAGATGAAGCCGAACTCACTCAGCGACACGGTGAGCGGCAGCCCTTCGAACCAACCGCAGAGCGGGTGGTACGACACGGTGCAACCCGCGTGGCAGCACTGCAGCGTGCGGCCACACGCGACACGACAGTACTGGCACAGCGATCCCGTCTCGAGTCTCGGGCCCAAGACGCTGCCTGCATGGCCGTCCTTCGTTCCCTCGATGAGCTGCGAGAGCTCCGCCGTCGTGTCCGCAAAGCGTGTGCGGTGCGTCGCGTTCACGACGAGCTGGATCTCGGACAGCGTCTGCAGGTTGCCGATCCAGACACCGGGGCACCAGAGCGCGCACACGACGTGCACCCACTTGCCGTCGACCGTGCGCTTGAAGGCGCCGTCCCGCAGCGGACAAAGCTGGCAATACACCTCGGCCGCGGGGTCGTGAGTGTCCTCGGGACGGCAGCGATCGCAATAAAACTCGTTCGACGGCACGCGCTGTACGCCGTAGCATCGCTGGTGCACGGCGAGGTCGCAGCGGTCGCAGAAGATGATCGGGTTCGACTCGGGCGACTGGCCGTCAAAGCACACGACGCACGTACCGTCGTCGACCGGCTCCGCCTCGGCCTCTGCATCTGCCTTCGCGGCGTCGGCGGACTGCTGCGTTGTATCGTCGAGCAGTTTGTCGCGCCAGAACGCTCGATATCCAGTCAAGAGGCACTTGCACAGCGCCTTCCACAGATCAAACTCGACGTAGTACGCCTCGGTTGCGGTCAGGTGGCGCTGCAAGACGCTATCGTAGTGCTCACGAAGCTGCGCGCGCCGACATAGCGACCGCACGCGGTACCGGTTCTGGCGTACTTGCTCTCGCAGCTTGTCGATCAGCAGATTGATCTCGGGCGTGACTTCATCTGGCTGTTGCTGTTGGTGCTGGTTGAGATTGTGCTTTGCAGTGTCGGTGAGATCGATGACCTGCGCGTGCTCTTCCATGGACCGCAGGGAGACCCAGAGCTCGTCGTCGCCACTGTGCGACTTGAGCGCCTCGAGGCCTCCGCCGGCCAGCACCGACAGCGCGTCGTGGTGGAAGCGGCACCAGACAGCGTCGTCGCTTGCAGTGTTTGCGGTCTCCTCTAGCTTGGGCTTCCGCAGATGCATGCCGTATTCGCACGACACTGTGCTTCCGGAGCCGCTTTGAAACGTGACGCGGATGCTGTCGCCTGCCGTCTTCATCTTCGTCTTCGTCTTCGTCTCGTCGCTGTCGGTGTCGTTGTTGCTCTTGCAGGTCTTCTTGCAGGCCTGAAGCCGCAGCAGTGGCTTGGACGAGTAGTCGTCGAGGCACCGAGAGCGGCTGCGACGCATCAGGAAATCGCAGCGGTGCACGACGCTTTTCACGGTCAGCGCATGGTCATCGTCGACGTCAGTGCCCTCTCGGTCAAAGAGCACGACGTCTGAGCAGTTGACGGCTTCTTGCGACGGCTGCACGCGCACAAAGTTGCCGATCTCCGCGAGATTCGCGCCGCAAAGCGACTTGCACAACGCGTCCATGCGCTTCTTGAGCAGCAGCTTGGAGTTGAAGCAGTGGTTGTTCACGATGCGCCAAAAGTTGGTCGAGTCCAAGAGGCTGCCCGCGTGCTGGCCAGGCCACGTCGCAAAGAGCACGTCCGAGAGATCCAGCGGCTGCTGCGGTTGGTGGTCGTAGCTGTCCCGACGCGTGAGGTCCACGACGGCAGGCGCCTGACGAGGAGCCGATGGATCCGCTCCAGCGCCAGCGCCAGCACCAGCGCCGGCTACAGCTTTGCCAGTGTGCTTGTGGCGCGTCTGTGCGTCACGGCGGTGGGGACAGCGGTTCTTCATGTGCCCCATCATGAGCGTCTCGCGCACATCCTCTCCGCACTGTGGACACGGTCGCATGCCAGGACTCTGTCGTCGGTGCTTGGACGGCCGGGACGGAGTCCCACCACTGCTGCTGTCCCTCGCAGAGGCCTGTGGCTTGCTGCTCGCGTACGCGATCGCGGGCGGCTGCACTCCGGCGCGTTCGAGCGCGCGCTGCCGTCGCTTGGCGTCGTCCTTGGTGAGCCACGCGATCATGCACTGCGCCTCGTGTCTCGCGAGCTGCTGGCTCGGGATCTTGCTGCTGCCACACACGCGGCACTTGCCGCTTTTGTCGCCTGCCGCCTGCAGCAGCGCCACGAGTCGCTCGCTTCGGCGCCACGAGTCGTCCACCATCTCGTACTTGAAGGTCGCGATGTCGCTGAGGTGCGTCTTGCAGTGATACACCTGCTGGTTGTCGTCGTTGTAGCCCGTGAAGATGACGTCCGACGGCGCCCGCAGCGCGCAGAGCACGTGGAACGACCGTGCGCAGCGACCGCTGACGCACTGGATGCAGCCGCCGCGGAGCCCGCACACGAGGCACTTGAGCGACTCGCGGCTCGGATCAAGGCACGAGAGGTCCAGCGCCTCGTCCAGGTGGCCGCGCAGGCTGTGCGAGAGCTCGGGGATCCACTGCATGCAGAGCACGTGGCACCAGACGCCGGGCTGCGTCGTGCGGCGCAGCGCCCCGCCGTCCACGGGACACAGCGCGCAGAACGGCGGCGCGCGGTCGCTCGGTGGCGCGGTCGTCGTGGCGCTGGACGCCGAGAGCGCCTGGCATGGCTCACAGCGCCACGAGGTCGTGTCGCCATGCGCCGAGACGCCGTAGCAGCTGACGTGCACGTGGAGACCGCAGCGTCCGCATGTGAGCAGCGCCGTGCCGCGGTAGTCGAGCTCTTCGAGGCACACACAACATGCCGGTTGAGATCCATCGTGGATCGGCATGGTGGATGTGGACCGGAAAGTGGCTGTGGATGGAGAAGAAAGAAAGAGAGAGAGTGTGTGTGGGTATGACCCAACGCCACGCTCGGCCAAATGATTGTGGACGCCTGCGTGGACACGAGTCGATCACCGTTCTTCTCCGGATGTGGATGTGGACGTGGACGTGGACGGCGATCCACAGCAGGTGTGGACGACGAGATACACGCTGCTTCGCTCAGGCGAAGTCGGCTTGCGGTGGTGGCGTCGAGCACGCCGAAAAACCATTCATGCCGGCGCGACGATCACTCCCCCGGGCGATACGAACGTGACGAAGATGGCGAGGTTCGTAACAGGCCCAGAGTCTACCCATGTGGTCCACACCAGTGAGACTGTAACCCATCTGTGTGGCGTCCATATCTGATACCGTAACCCAATGGCGTCGCCCTCATCACCAAACCTGAAGCGGCAGCAAGATGACTGCGTGGGTCTTCATACATCGAGTTCGTTCGCAGTTTTTGCCCGGTCGGCACCATGCTGCTGTACACAGTGTACGCATGAGTGACTTGAGTCTGCTTCGATGACATCGCACTGTACGTTGAAGGGCATCGAGCGAGCACTGCGCCCACGCAGACACATCAACGTTGACGGTCCTGCGACAGCGCCCGACGAGCCGCGCGACGCTTGACGTGGCAGCTCGCTGGCGCGTTGATTCGGCGGACACGCCAAAGATCCAGCGCACATCGAATCAACACGTCAAGCGGGATGCCAAGTTTGGCTGCTTGAAGGTTGGCTCTGTCCGAACTCTGGGTTGCCTTGGCAGGGCCGCCAGCTGCAGGCTGGAGGCGATGGCTCCGGATCTCTGCCGACACACTCCGGCTTCATCCCATGATCGCCATGGCAGCCCCCATTTGTCTTCCGCAGATACTGGATTCTGCAGGTCGCAGCGCGGCTCCGGATGGGAACAGTGACGATCGCGTAGGACAGGGATTACGAAACAGCAAGGGACATCCCTTCCGCCGACCTGCACAGCGGCAGCAAGAGCCACTTCATCCAAGAGTGGGACGAGATCGGCTGTTTTATCCAATCATGCCCATCCATGCGTTGATCCTCGCGTCGCGTGGACGTCTCAAATCTCGAGGTTCAAACGAGAAAGGGCAAACAAAAACGGCCCCGTTGGGCTCGCGCCACAGCAACACCCTCTCCTCCTCGTCTCGAAACTCTTGCTGCTGCTGGCCGGCCGCTCTTGCTCCCTGGCTGGCTGTCTCTGGTGTGGGGGCCATCACCGCCGCCCACGCAAACGTGTGTGACGAAAGCGGTGTGTCGGGCAGCCGTGGCTCACACCATCGCGCGCGAGACGAAGCGAGTCGACCACACATCTCGATCCATCCTCCTCGCGTCCAAACGTTGGGGCGACCAGCACTGCGCTCGTCCATCTTGTTCTCGGCGCAACCCATCTGGGGACGTTTTTCGTGGCATCACATCACGCACCATCCGGCACGTCCACCAAACGGCCGTGGTGGATTCGTGGTGACTTCTACGAGTCCGGAATCCGGAGTCCGAAGCAGCGACCGCACTGCGTGTGCGCACGTGTGTGTGTCGGCGGCATCTGTGGGTGGGTGGGTGTGCTTCTTCCCACAACAACAACAACTTGTCTCCGTCGGTCGGTCTGTCTCTGGAGGCGCGGCGGCTGGGTCGTCAAGTCAGAAAAGGGCTCGGGCAACGCGGCGTGAGCGATCAGAGACAAGCACATCCGGCATCCGGAAGAGCCGGCGCGCAAAGCCACCTGGAAGCGCGTGAGTGGCCGGTCGACTGCTGGGTGTCGGTCTGTCTCGCCTCGAGTGACTGACGCTCGTCTCGACCAGCACAACTGCCTGCCGCGGATGCCTGTTGTGCGCCTCGCAGGGCCGTCCGGCATTCACTTGGCGCAACATTCTCCGGACGGCAAGGACGTGGCCGTGGACCCGCCGCCGCCGCCGTCCACGTCGTCGTCCCCGTCCCCAGCCTCCCCCGCTGTGGCCGCCGCCGCCGCCCCCACTGCCACTGCCATGTGCGAACTGCGGACCGCGACCATGTCGATCGAGGACGACGCGGCGTCCGCATCCGCATCCACATCCACAACCGGCGGCCCCACGACGGCGACGGCCGCCAAGCGCGTCGTCCGCACGGGCCGCGTCAACTGCCGATGGCTCTACAACCAGGTGCAGGCGTCGCGCGGCATGATCCTCGTGGACACGCGCGCGCACGCCGCGTACGAGGACGACACGATTCCCGCCGCCATCAACATCCCGCCCATGCCGCACTGCCGCGTGCTCGACGACGTGCTCGCGGGCATGCCCGAGGACCAGCGCTTTCTGTTCTCGGCCAAGCGCCGCAAGCTGCGCGACGTCGTGCTCTTTGGCGACGCGCTCAAGCAGAGCTCGCCGCGGCCCGATGACATGATGGCCGCCATGGAGCCCACGAACGACGGCTCGGCATGGCTGCAGCAGCTCGCGCAGCTCATCATCGACGACGGGCTCGTCACGAGCCTCAAGGTGCTCTGCGACGGCTTCCTGACGTTCAAGTACCGGTACCCGTTCTTCACGACCGGCGCCGTGCTCGACGACCTCGCGGGCTGCGGGCTCGAGCGCACGCAAAGCGGCACGCACAACCTGAACTACCCGAACGAGATCCTCGAGGGCTTTCTCTTTCTCGGCAATATGTGGCACGCGCAGTCGCGGCAGGTCATCCGACACCTCGGCATCACGCACGTCGTGAACGCCAGTCTCGACGTCGAAAA
This sequence comes from Pythium insidiosum, assembly GCA_022836835.1. Classification (NCBI taxonomy): domain Eukaryota; phylum Oomycota; class Peronosporomycetes; order Pythiales; family Pythiaceae; genus Pythium; species Pythium insidiosum. Next base: position 1,145,606 of record JAKVDI010000006.1, read on the forward strand.
CGTGTTTGCCGGCGACGGCGTGCAGTACCATGAGGTCAAGATCAAGGACCGACCGGACGCCGACATCACTGCGTTTTTCGACTCGACCTACACCTTCATCGAGTCGGCCAAGCGCACGCAGCACGGCCGTGTGCTCGTGCACTGCACGCAGGGCATCTCGCGCTCGGCGACGCTGGTCATCATGTATTTAATGCGCGCGCACCACTTGTCGCTGGTGACCGCCGTCAACTTTGCGCTCGCGAGTCGCGGCGTCGTGTACCCGAACCAGGGATTCATCCGCGCGCTCATGAAGGAAGAGTTTCGTCTGTACAAGGGCAACAGCCTCACGCAGGACGAGGTCGACACGCTGCTGCAGCACCAGATCCCCGATCGCCCGATCCCGTTGCAGGTGCACGCCGAGAAAACCGAGAACTGCTCGCACTGTGGCAAATTCTTTGGACTGCTCGAGTGGAAACACCGCTGCAATTACTGCCGCAAGGTGTTCTGTAGCAAGTGCACCAGCACGCGGCTCGCAGTCACCGAGCGAGACAACCGCAGCGCGAGCTCACTGTATGACGAGCGCGAGAACCGAAAGGCGCGGCGTGTGTGCGACTGCTGTGTGAGTCGGCTGTGGCGCATTAACCTGCCACGGCCGCGCAAGGGACTGCACCATCGCTTCCCGCGATGTAAGCACCTGAATATCAACAGCATGTCCACGTTCGGCAAGCCCGTGTGCATCTCGTACTTTGAAGGCACCGAGTCGCAGGTGCTTCTGGATGTAATCAAGACGCGCTTCGAGGTGCAAAGCAACCAGATCATCGATATCTCGGCCGAAAGCGGCGAACCGGTCTACGATCTCGCGTCGCTGCCGGACGAGACGACCGTGCTCATCTCGATCGGCAAGGCAGGCAACGTGCAGGACACGGTGCACCGCATTCGCGCGAACGGCTTTGGTCGACGGTATCAGATAATGAAAGAGTTTCAGGCTGAGCAGGCACGCATGGCGCAGCTCGAGCGCCTGCACCACCGCGGTCGATTCTCATCGGATGGAAGTGAGGAGCAATTCGTGGACGGCCCCGACCGCTACGGCGAGCGGAACTCGTTCCAGCTGGATCGTTCGCACGGAGCGCAGCCCGAGCTGTCGACCGAGTCGCCGTCGTCGGCGGTCGCAGCTGAGCTCAAGTTTCAAGAGCTGTGGCGGCTATCGTTCCCGTCGATGGGATGCATCAGTCGCGCGGATCTGCTGCAAATCGAGAACCCAATGATCCTCACGGACCTCATGCTCGGGCTCAGCAGTCTGTCGTGCGGCACACTGAGCGTGCCGGACTTCGAAGAGCGCCTCGTGGAGCTGGGCTACTCGGATGCGGACCGCGAGTTCGTCATTGGCATGCTGGAGCGGGCGATTCACACCAAGAAGTGATCAACCAGGGTGCCGTCGGCCACGCCTTGAGCGTTCTGAGTGTGATGTGATGGATGCAAAGCTAACGTCAAATGGATTAATTTATTCATCCTCCTTTCGTGTCTGTCTGGGAGAGTCTTGCATGTGGTCGTGGATTCACACAGACGCGACTTCCTTGTCGCTTGGGAACATGTATTCGGTGCCGTCCATCTTTATTCTGCAGCGATGCACTGTCAGCGTGAAATGCAGCTTGGGAAGATGGTTCGAGGACGACGGCTTCGGAGTCGGCGGCGCGGTCGTCGGTGTCCTGTATCGCGCCACAGTTATCAAGCCAAGGCGTCAGTCAATGCTCATCGACCACGCAGAGACTTGAATGGATTCGCACACATACTTGGATGAGGAGCCGTTGAGGATCGTGATGATCGCGAGCGCCGCGCCAAGCGTGAGGCAGCACTTGTGCGACCAGTGGAACCCGTCAACGCCGTAGAGCAGATGCACAAAGAGGCACATGAGCAGAAAGCCGATGCTCGCGCCCTCGTCAACCCGCTCGACCCATTTCGGCAGCGCGTGTGGCGTCGTTTGGTTTCGTGGCGTCGGCAATGTCGGTCCCTGTGCCAGTACCTTGCAGGTGGCAGACACTGGAGCCAATCCATCCCCCCCGTCAGTGTACAATTACTCCACCAGCCACTGCCTGCCTGTGCTGCTTACCTTCGACTTCAGTCGGCAGCTCGGTGTTGGTGATCTCGATCCAGCAGGGCTGTCCGCCGTCCCAACTGCCCATGAGCGCCTGCGTCCCGATGCGTCCGAGGCCGCCGTCTTGCATGAGGATAACGCACGCGCCGCCCTGTGACACGACACCCAGGTCCAACACCTCCCCCCACGTCACCTTGCGTTTGATCACGAGCTCCGAGGGCTTGGCCTCGCGCTCGGAGACGCTGACGACAGAGACCATGGCGATGCGGGGAGGCGAGAGTTCCTGTTGGTGGAGCAAGAGGACGTTTTTATACTCTGTCAATGTCAAGCACGACCACAGAGCGTCTCAGCCATGCCGCCTCAACTTACAAACTGCGAGCACATCTCATGGTGACGCGCCAGCAAGGACGGGCTCGGCAGCGCCTCCATTCCTAGAGCAAACTCACTTTGATCCTCTTTCTCGGCGCGCAGCGCCTTGCGTTGTTCCTCGATCGCAATGGACCAGCTCTCACACGTCGACGCCTCCGCCACGGGCACGCGCATGAGAAACGAGCGCGACTCCTGCACGGCAGCCGCAGTCAGCTCATTGAGATCACGGTTCGTCACAAGCGCGTCCCTTCCTCCAGCGTACCGTGTTGATCTCTAGGTAGTAGTGCTCGATGAGGGGCTCCACGGCCGACGGCGGTGCGTCATCCTCCGGCATCGCGCGCACCGACTTGATCGCAGACAGCGGCAGCTAATTGCAAGCAACGGACAACACGAGTCAGCGGCGTCGTACGGATGAACAAATGGCGAGCGATGGACGTACGATCCCGCGCTCTTCGCCGAGCAGCTCCTGGTCCGTCGTTCGGCGGAAGTAGTGCAGCGCCTCGGGCGTGAGCATGAAGAGGCGCGTGGCCCAGCCAGCTCTCACGGCGCCATCGCGGCGCTTCTCGAGCTGCCCGCAGAACAGCACGCGGCCGTAGACGCCGTACTCCATGGCGAATACGGCACGACGGCGACGACGGTCGGGAAGATGCGGCGGCGGCGGTCGGGTGTGCGTGTCGACATGTTGTCGGTTGAGAGAGCACACAGCAAACATACCGGTATCTCTTCAACAAGACCGGTTGAATACCGGTATATCCACTCGGCTGATCTGTCCAACATCATCTTGACAAGGGAGCGACGGCCTGGCGACTTTGTCATCATCAGCATCAGCATCAGCATCATTGTCTTCCTTCGCTCGTTGAGTGCGTGAGTGAAGAAGCGATGCTGTTCCTGGAACCCGAGAACAAGATCATTAAGGACGTGCTGGAGGGCCGTCTCGGAGAGAAGTGCGTGGGATGGGGCTCGCTGTCGGAGAGGGAAACGTTCGCGGGAGTTAACGGGGGGGATCTGCCTTTCTTCAACTTGACGACAACAACACAGAGCTCCTCGCCCCGTTGAGCCGCTCGAGATTCGACTGTGCGATTTTGACGACGTGCAGTATGACATCTCCATCGCCAACAGCAAGCTGTCGATCTCCATGGCGTACGCGCCGTTCAAGCACATCGCCAGGTCGGTTTTTGTCGATGCAAACATGACCAACGATGACTGGATGGATCTGATCGAAGCGAGCGTGGATGCATGCGTGCAGCTTGGGTGTGACGGCGATGCTCAGCGCCGTGTACCCGGAGTGCCAAAGCGTGGCGCCCGTCGCAGGATTCGACCTGACGCTGGTGGCGAACGTCGACAGCATCACCCCCAGCAATGCCGGTGCGTTTCCCTTTCGTGGTGACACTATGTGCTACTCATGACATAATCCATCGCAACTCTTCTGTACGCAGCATCGTTTATTCAGCGTATCGCGCTGCTGAAGCGCAACATCTTGGCTGCCCCATTCGAGCTGTAGGTCCCCGATACCTGTGGCCAGTCACGCCTCGCTTTGGTGACCAACAATGTTGCAATGTAGCTGCTTCCAGGCGCTCAAGAGCGGCACGGCCAACACGCTCGGGCTCGCGCAGATCCCATTCCGCCGCAACGAGTCCATGTACGTCGTGCCGCAGTCGGACCGCATCGTGATCGTCTACTCGGTATGCTTCGAAGACAAGACGGACCAGGCGATCGCGCGTGTCTTCCTCCAGGAGTTTGTGGACACGCGTCGCTCCGTGAACAACGCGCCGCCCGTCGCGTTCAGCAAGGATCCGCCGCTTGAGCTGCGCGGCGCGCCGGGGCTTCGTGCCTCGGACGACCTCGTGGGCTACCTGAGCCTCGCGATCTTCCCGTCGCACGTCGAGACGGACGAGAAGCGCGCCAAGGCGGCGTCGCTCGTGCAGGGCTTCCGCAACTACCTGCACTACCACATCAAGGCGTCCAAGACGCACCTGCACATCCGCATGCGAAAGCGTGTGGACCTGCTGCTGCAGGTGCTCAACCGCGCGCGACCGGAGAAGGACCCGTCCAAGGCCACGAAGAAGACGATCTCGGGACGAACGTTTGCCCGGCAGTAGACAGACAGACAGACAGACCGACTGCATACTGTGTGTCCCAGGCATCGACGAGCAGCTACTGTCGCTCCATTCACTGTCAACTTCTGAGGTTAACCTAATGGATCCATAATGAATCCCAGTCAAAGTCTGTTGCCAACCGCCATCCTCACATTCCCAAGTCACACACGGCAACATGCTGCTGCAGTCGGTGCGTCATCTTCGCCAGCGCGTGCGCCGCGTAAACGCCGTCAGCCGCTTCCTCTGCAGCGCCGCCAACGCGGGCGACGCTGAGGCACCTGTGGCTGCTGCCGCGGCACCAGTCGCCAAGCAGGCGTCCGCGCCAGCGCCTCCAACGACGACGTGGCAGAGCATCGTCGTCGGCGAGATCGTCGACCTGCAGCGCCACCCTGAAGCCGACCGCCTCAACGTGTGCCAGGTGAACGTCGGCGACACTGAGAACCTGCTGCAGATCATCTGCGGCGCACCCAACGCCCGACAGGGCGCGCGTGTCCCCGTCGCGACTGTGGGCTCGAAGCTCGCGATCAAGGAGCCGTCGAGTGGCGAGCTGTACGTTGTTCCATCGCTTCTGCTCTTCCTCGATCGTTATATGTGCTCATGAGACGATGTTTCTTTCGCCGTCTACAGAAAGCAGCTCAAGATCAAGAAGTCGAAGCTGCGTGGCCAGGTCTCGCAGGGCATGATCTGCTCCGAAGCCGAGCTGGGACTTGCGGACCACAGTGACGGCATCTTGATTCTCCCCGATGACGCTCCGGTTGGCTCGCTCGTTCAGAAGTGGCCGTCCATCGCTGCGCGACTCGGTCTTCCTGCCACTGAGAGTCCGAGCGAGTCATCGCCCTGAGCTAGACATCCACAACGGAAGCAAAAGCTTCCAGCGGGAGTTTTGCGAGCCCCATGACAATACAACAAAATGTAGATGGCAACAAAGTTGTTTGTTCACTCTCACACATACAAAAGCAAAGATCAACAAAATCGAGAGAGCGAGAATGAAATGAAAAGGAGCAGCACAACGTGGCCGGTGCGAACGACAACCAACAGCAGTGCGTTTGTCGGAGACGAAACGAGGCCGCTTGGTTGCTGGCACCAGTCGACGAGACGGAGACGAGGGATTCAAATAGCGATACAGGAGTAGAAATGGAAATATGTTGGAAGGCGCTCGTCTTGGTAGCTTGGCTTGGACATCGCTTCTGTGGTCGCTGCAAGCGAGCTGCAGATACGTCCGCGGCATCTCGAGTCCTTCTCTATGCAGTTGTAAGACGATTCTTGTGGCATTATCTTCTTCCCCGACTCACGCATATACACGCAGAGAGACACACACAGTGTTACCGCTTTTGCGGCATGTTGGCGACACCATCAAGAAATTCCACCGTCTGATTGCCGATGGTCACATGCAAGAGACCCGTGGGCTGCTTGTTCTCGTAGATCGACAGCTCGACTGGCGTCGGAAGACCGGGAGACACCAGCAGCATCTCAGTCGGCTGAGGCGCGTACAACTTGTGGGCCAAGGGGTTCAGGTACATCGGCGTCGAGCCCGCGAGCCCGCTGCCATACATCGGGGGCTTAGGCGCTGCGGCGTAGAGCTGCTGCTGCTTGGCAGACGAGAGTCCGAGTGTCGCTCCAGGCGGCGGGGCTGGCATCGTCATGCTTCCCCGAGGCGGCGGTGGCGTGGCCGGCAGTGGCACGTTGTGACCTTCGACAGCATACGCATTGAAGCGGAGCTGCATCTGGATTTGCGCAGCAGCGGCGGCAGCGGCAGCGGCAGCTGCGGACGGGTCCACGACGCTCGTGCTGGAGTAGTGCGCAGTGCTGGAGGTCGACTGCGAGAACGAGAGCCGCGTCGGCGAGCCGCGGTACAGAGTGGCCATGATGGTGGTGAGCAGCTACGGACGAGGCACTCGACAGGGGACCGAGTTGAGGGGGAAGAGTCTAAGCGGCAGTCGCGCTGGATGGACGAAGGGAGCGAGCGCTTCAGTGATTGCGGCAGCCGTCGCGGGGCAGAGCAGAGCGGGGGAAGAAGTCCCGAGTCGGAATGGGCGAAGAGCTGCGAATGCCGAGTGCCGCGTCCGATACTGCGGTGGGTGCGGTCGGCCTCACACCAGCGAAACAGCGGCAACACAAAAAGCGAAACTGCAAGAAAAGCGATTTTGTCGAGCCACCCACGTTCCGTTTGGTCAACGTCAACCACAGAATGACCCAATCACCCGACGCGAGGGCATCCAACTGTGGCAGCAGCACGGCCGCCGCCAGAAATGCGTTTTTTTGCGGGGACGGTTGACTGCGATGCACAGCGTGCGAGCCAATCAGCGCGTGACAGCGCGCGTATCTGTGTGTTTTTACGAAGGAATCAGATTTTTTTCAAATCACAAGAACGCAGTTTTGCATGTTTAGCGTCTGATTCTGAGACGTGTGTGGTCTTCATCAAAGCCCCAAGTCACTCAATCCGGGATGATCATGCGGTCGAACGCCCTGCGGCCAGTGGAACTTGCGCTCGCTTTCCTTGATGGGGACATCGTTGATGGACGCGTAGCGTTGCGCCATGTAGCCCTTCGCGTCAAAGACCCAGTTCTCGTTGCCGTACGCGCGGAACCACTGCGTCGTCTGCTTGTCGTACCATTCGTACGCGAAACGAACGGCGATGCGGTTGCCGGAGAACGTGAACAGCTCCTTGATGAGCCGATACTCGCTTTCTTTCTGCCATTTTTGCGTCAAAAACGCCTCGATCTCCTTGCGCCCATTGATAAACTGCGACCGGTTGCGCCATGCGCTGTCACGCGTGTACGCCATCGCGACGCGCTGCGGATCGCGCGAGTTCCATGCGTCTTCGGCGGCTCGCACTTTGAGAATCGCCGTCTCTAGTGTGAAGTCGGGAACGGGCTGGCGTGGAGGCTCGTCGGTCGTGCTGGGGCTCGACAACGCGCGTGTACCGGTCACGTGAGCGGCACGTGGCCGAAGCATGGAGGACGCGGCAGAGCTAATGCCGCGGCGCATCGTGGGCTGAAGAAACATGGTGGATATCTGTTGAAGACTCTGCTTGAGCGTGTTTTCGAGTGTGAAGATCTCACACGACCGGCCGTGAACAGTCCCCTCGTAAACACATAAAAAAAAGGTGGGTAGCGTTCGAGACTTGAGGTCGGACATCAGACAACCAAACCGCTGGGCACGAGACACGGCCGCACTCAATCACCACGAGAGTGTGCGCGTGCCATGATGATGACTCGTGACGCCATGAAGCCATGAAGGACGTGGACATCCCTCGCGAGTGATCACGCAACACAGCACACGCTCTTGGCATCCGTTGTGTCCGACCTGCAGTCTGTGACGCGCGCACAACCAAGCGCTTTTTTGCATCCTAAAAAGCGCTTTCCCACATGTACCCTATATCCCCTCATTACAGGCCCTGTAGCTCTCTCTCTCTCTCTCTCGCTTGTGCTTCTTCCACGAGAAATGGACCTTTTGGCGTGACGGCCCCACCAGCCAAATCCATCGACGTTGTAGTGAGCCATCGCCATGTTCAAGACGCTGTCGAGCGCCGTGGAGAAGGCCGTGTCGGGCGCCGTGCAGGGCGTGCTCGGTGAGGAGTTCACCAAGCACTACGAGACGCCCAAGGACTGCACGGCGTCGGGCGGCCACGAGCTCGCGTGGCGCATCTTCCCCGCGATCTCGCGCAAGACGAACCAGGAGGTCAGCGTCTTTGTGTTCGACAAGGAGGACCTCAAGAAGATCAAGAACAAGAGCGAGCAGGAGCGCTATCTCGAGGTGCTGCGCCAGGAGATGCGCGTGCTGCGCGTGCTGCGCCACCCGCACGTGCTCAAGGTCGAGGAGGTCTTTGAGGAGTCGCGCCGCACGCTGAGCTTTGTGACCGAGCGCGTGACCTGCTCGCTCGCGAACGCCTGCAAGAACTTTACCAACGTTGTCAACGTCACGCCCGAGGTGCTCGACGTCGGACTCACCGAGTTTGAAGTCGCGTGCGGCCTCATGCACGTCGGCGAGGCACTGAGCTTTCTGCACCGCGAGGGCCGCCGTGTGCACCTGAACCTCGGGCCGCACAGCATCTTCATCACGCCCAAGGGCGAGTGGAAGCTCGGCGGCATGGGCTTCTGCCGCGTCGTCGAGCCCGGACAGCAGTCGCGCAGCGAGTACTACCAGATCGACTCGTCGAGCGGCACGCGCAACGCGACGACGGGCCGCTGGGAGGGCACGTGGGAGCCGCCGCTCGAGTACTGCGCGCCGGAGCTCGTCACGGAGCCGCGGCAGTTCAGCAGCAGCGCCGACATGTTCTCGCTGGGACTGCTCGTGTACGAGCTCTTTGTGCCGCCGCGCGCCGACGGCGGGCGCAACCCCGTGCTCGACGTGCGCGACGGCAACAAGATGACGCACGCCTACAAGGTGAACTCGATGCACCCGATCACGTTCCCGGCGTCCGTGCCCGTGTCGCTGCAGAACACGATCCGCTCGCTGCTCTCGGTGCAGCCGTCGCAGCGTCCCGAGGCGCGGACGTTTCTGGCGTCGCCGTTCTTTGACTCGGGTCCGATCAAGACGCTGCGTACCCTGCAAAGTCTCGTGGAGCAGGACCCCGCGGCGCAGGCCAAGTTCCTCAACGCGCTGCCCGAGGCGATCGAAGGCTTCTCGCCGCGTGTGCTGCGCGACATGGTGCTCCCGGGGCTGCAGGCCGTCGTGATCAACAAGGCGGTCGCCCCATTTGTGATCACGCCACTGCTCAAGATCGTGGCCAAGATCGACAAGATCACGTTCGCGAACCACGTGGCGCCCATGATGATCCCGCTGCTCGCGATCACGGAGCCCGTGCAGTGCATGCTCATGTTTGTCTCGGAGCTCGAGACGCTCGTGCCCAAAGCCGAGGACACGTACATCCGCGACCACATTGTGCCGATGCTGTGCCGCGCGCTCGACAGCACGGTGCCCGAGATCCTCGACACGGTGCTCAACAAGATTGTCGACCAGGCGAGTCTCTTCGAGTACCGCATCCTCAAGCAGGTCATCCTGCCGCGCGTGAACAAGCTCATCCTGCAGCCGCCGCAGATGTCGGTGCGCGTGAACGCGCTGCTGTGGCTCGCCAAGTCGTTCCACGTCTTTGACAAGGACCTGCTGGTCGAAAGCGTGCTGCCGACGCTGGCGCAAACCATTCAGGCCGACAAGTCGCCGGCGGTGCTCATGTGCATCCTCGGGTGCTACGACAACCTCGGCAAGCACCTCGGACCGGAGTTCCTCGCCAAGCTCATCGTGCCGGCGGTCGCGCCGCTGCTCTGGGAGCCCGCGCTCAACAATGCGCAGTTTGACATGGTCTGTGAGAAGATCCAGGACATGCTCAAGGCCGTGATCTCGGAGCGCGACAAGGCGTTCGCCGCAGAGAACTCGGTCAAGTCGGTGTCCACGGGCGTCGTCGCGGCCGCGGGACTCGGCGACGCGGTCAAGGCAGCGGAGGCCAAGCGCGAGCAGAGCAGCGGCATGAGCGCCGTCAACAAGATGCTCGCAGAGGAGTACGTCCCCAAGAAGGACGAGAGCAGCGAGAAGAAGAAGCCCGAGCCGTACTCGGACGACCCGTTCCACCTGGGCGCGCGCCGCACGCAGACCATGACGTCGATGGAGCGGCAAGGCAGTCCGACGAAAGCGGACCGCTCCGAGACATTCTCGTCTCGTCGACGAGCCGCCAAGAAGAGCTCCTCGCGCGCCAGTCGCCGCGGCGGTGCTGACAAGGACGACGACCTGCTCGACATTCCTGCTGCCAGCCAGGCTCCGGTACGTTTCTGTGTAGAGATTGAATGGCCTGGGGTGCTGCTGATGGACTGATGTAACCACGACTTGCATGGTGCAGGCGACGTCCTCTGGTCTCTTGGACACGAGCAGCATGCTGTCGAGTCTGCCAGCGACGACAGCGCCGGTGCAAGCGCCGGCGTCGATGAGCGGCGGCATGTTCTCGGGCATGAACATGGCCGGTAGCAACACCAACGCGCGCGCCATGTCGTTCCAGCAGCCCTCGTCGATGGGCATGGGCATGTACGGCCAGGGAATGCAACAGCAGCAGCAGCAGCAGCAGTACAATCCTGCGATGATGCAGATGACGCCCTACGGATTCCCCAGCCAGGCACCGCAGCAGCCCCCGTCACAGCAGGGCTTTGCAGCCGGCGGCTACAACAACAACGGAGCCATGGGGTACGGCGGTGCTCCGGCGGGCGGCATGAACGGCATGGCGGGTCCTGGGGGCATGCTGCAGCTGCAGGCGACGCCGTACGGACAGCCACAACCGCAGCACGCACAAGGAGGACGGTCGAGCGACCCGTTCAGTGCGTTCGATGGACTGTGAGTATAGCTGGCAGCAAGAATGGAGGGGTGACCAGACGAAAGGGACAGACAGGAGATGCGTGGAAATACACAAGTACGCTTGCTCTGACCCGCTTCAGTCGGGAGCCAGCCAGGTCTTTGGTTTCGTAAAGGGCAATAGATGGCATCAAAAGGAAGCGCAGCGAAGTGGAACGAGTCATTTTCCTCTTTGATTAAGTCGATTACCACGGCATCAAAGTCGTCCGAAAGCTCGAAAGAGAGACCAGCGACGCTTACGCGTGGCCGAACTTCTCGAGCGTCGGCTTGAGGGCCGAGTTCTCGCCAAAGACCTTGACGGTCGCCTCGGCGACGCGCTTCTTCTGGGCGAGCTTCTTCTTGTAGAAGGCCTCCGACTTGATCTTGCGCTTGGCCTCGAGGCGGGCGACGAGCTCGCCGTGCTTCCAGCCGACCTCCGAAGCGAGACGGCCGAGGACCGTGAAGCGGCGGTTGGCCTTGAGGCGGAGCACGCGGAGGGCATCCGGGACGACCATGCGCTTCATCTTGTCAAACGGCGGCGGGATACCGTCGAAGACCTAAGGAACCAGGAGATCATCAGCAACAAGAAGAGAATGATAGAAACAGTCAGAGAATCGTACCTTGAGGCGCTGGAGGGCGGCGGCACCACGGGCCGTCTTGTGCGGCAACATGCCACGGATCGTGCGCCAGAGCATACGCGACGGCGCGCGGTAGTGGATCGGACCCTTCTTGGGGTTCGTCGACGTACGCTTGTTCAGGAACTGCATGAACTTGACCTTGTTGCGCACGTCTGTATGAAAAGCAAACGCAAGCGCCACAGCGACACAGCGCGACACACGAGAGACCATCAGTATTCGAGTCACGACTTAGAAAGCCTGCTCTCCTGATGTCTGACTCCCGAGTGCGCACTGTTGTACTGCGTGGCTCCCCGTGATTGCCTCAACAGACGACATGACACACGACTGCTCGCTCGCCTCTCAGTAGAGAAGACGAGGTCGTCACAGGGTGCCTGCACACAGCGACTTTTGCATGTTTGTGGGATCCCGACGCGCGGGGAAAATGACCGTTGAACGGTCTCCCTCCGTCATCGCATACACGCCGCGAACGTCCCTCAATACCGTGCGTCATCCGCGCTTGGCGCGAGTACTAGGTCGCGCATCTCGACAACGCGCCAAGCGCGACTAAATGACACACGAGAGAACGAGGGACGCGGATTGCCGCGGCGATGCGTCTCCGACATGTCCATCCCCGGCGTAAGGGGGAGATGCGATGGAGCTTGCGAGAGATACAGCGAGAGGACGTGACGTCGATGGTCGGTCGACGCGTCACGCGCGCGTCTTCGTCCGAACAAACGCGCAGGTCGGCCATGTCATGTCGTCTCCCGACGGGAATCCGACAGCACAACAGACGCGACTCTAGAGAAGGCAGCAAGAGGCAGCACAGATCAAGACAACTCATCACGTACGCGAGCCCGAGACCTCGAGCTGCTCGCATCGCACAGCGACGACGTGCTGGCCCTGGAGGAGCTCCTTGGCAATGAGCGAGGCCAGGCGACCGAGGAGGTGGCCACGGCAGTCGACAACGACAGGCTTCTCGAACACCATGTTTCTCGAGGGAGTCGGGAAAGAGGAAATGTCTGGGGCTCGATATTCGGCTGCGCGCGCTCGGCTCTTGGCTCTCGCTCGACTGGTTGGCCAGGATGAAGGGAGCTGCTGGGCCCCCCGCCAATCGCTTGCGGAATTCCGATTTTAGCCAATCCCATGACGCGTGTATAAAGTAAAAGGTCCTCGTTAAGTTTAACATACTGTTGGAATACCGGTTTTGTTAGTGCAGATGACTTGGTGTTCCTGGTTGGTTTTTTTTGCTGTTGTGTTGCACGTTGTCGAGCCAAGATGACGATCATGCGCGATGCAGAAGCAGAAGCAGCAGCGATTGCGACGCCATTTAAGCTCGTTCAGGTGCGATTTCCCGGGATATCAAGAGATTATCATATTCTATACGTTCTGCTGATTCTAACCATGTGGTTTTTCGCTCTGTATTCGATCTGTAGTGGGAGCCAGAGCCATCGACTTCTGCATCTTCCTCGTCGACCTCCGCCACTGAACGGGCTGATGCCGACGCCTCGTGGCGATCTCCACGCGTGGCGCTGGGCAACTCCTTCCGACAGCGCTCGAGGGACTCTTGGGCCCAAGCGAAGGTGCTTCGAACCGACCCCATCGTAGCCACGCTCGAGAAGCTGGCGGCCGCTGCCAGAGAGTCCAACGGGCACCAACCGTCAGACACACAGACGCAGACACAGCAGCAGCAGCAGTCAATGTCGTTCCGTGAGCGCTCACTACACTCGTGGCGCACGCAACGCGATGCGCTGCGAGGCGAAGTCGCTGGCGAGACGGCGGCGCCTGCGGATGCCGAGAGCGACAAGAGTGAGAGCCTCGCGAGCAAGCTCCAGCGCCAGGGATACAACGTGCGACCGACCGCCATTGCGATGAGCGGTGCCTCTACTGAGTCCAAGTCGTTTCGTGAGGTCTCGAGAGAAAACTGGCTGTCGACGAAAGCGCTGCGAGAGAGCGAGCCATCGCAGTCGACGAGGACTGCGCCAACATCGACAACGAGCGCGAAGAGCTCCACCAGCGATAGTTTCCGCGACCGGTTGGTTGCGTTCTACACCAAGCACAACCCTGAGAAACTCTCAACTGTCGACGCGACGCTGGTTCGGTTCGAAGGGAAGGAAGAGGAGCTGTTTGCGAAGCTGCACGAGAAATACGTGGCGCCTCCGTCGTCGCAGGCATCTCTCACTGCGAGAAAGGCCAAGTCGCTCACGACCGCGCAACACCCGACAGTGTACATGGACATTGCTATCGGTGGAGCACCGGCAGGGCGTGTCGTTATGCGACTCCTGAATGACCACGTGCCACTTGCGGCTGAAAACTTCCGCTGTCTGTGCACTGGCGAGAAGGTATGTGTCTCATTTCGAAGCCTGATGCATCTTGACGAGAGAAAACAAGGATACACTAACGTGTCTACCGCCAACAGGGCTCCCACTTGCACTACAAGGGATCAAAGTTTCACCGTGTGATCAAAGATTTCGTCGTGCAGGGAGGCGATTACACGGTCGGGGACGGCACTGGTGGCCTGAGCATCTACAAAGGCACTCCTCATGGCAACATGTGGGGAAACTTTAAGGATGAAGCATTCCTGCCGCACAACGACGTTGGCCTGTTGTCGATGGCTAACAAGGGCAAGAACACGAACGGATCACAGGTACGGTTTGCTTTTGTCTCGGATACAGTACATCCCCAATCGATGGCCGCTCACACTGTAGTCTCCTGCTGCAGTTCTTTATCACAACGCGCGCTGGACTGACGAATCTCGATGGTCGACATGTCGTCTTTGGCGAAGTCATCGAGGGACTCGACGTCGTCGACAAGATGCAGCGCGTGGAGGTCGACGCCAAGCGCAACAGCAAACCGCTCGCGCACAATGAGATTGTGATCGTGGACTGCGGTCAGTTATCGTGAATGCATTTCGCGCTTTCCGTGTGCTTCATAGCGTCTATCTGTCAAAAGAGAAGGTGCGCGAGATCACGCTTGATCAAGACTTTGTGGCCTCCGTCCTCTACGCCTACATCACTGCGGCGCTGCGCTGTTGCGATGGGCGCTCCAGGTCGGATCCGAGTCTTTGGCATAGCTCCGCTGCGCGGGTTCTGGGAGGCAAGCGCGGTCGATTGGCTTCGCTTTTGCTGCGAAGACGGTGACACCGCCTGCGGTGGCCGCGCGTAGCTACCATGACCGCCAGTACTATAGGGAGCTGTTCGCGACGCTTGATTATGATCATGTAGATCGGTCGTTCCTGGTGAAGAAAAAAGAGACGATTGCGGTGGCGCTTTCACCAGTGGCGCCTTCATCTCCCGGTTGATCGTTGTGAGCCGAGCATTGAGCTTGTCCAGTGACTGACGCAAGCGCTGTTCCTCGGCACTGAGTAACGCGTCTACCACATCTTCACTAGTGTCGTCCTGGGGATCTCCAGCCTTGACGACTGGTGCAACAACCTCTCGCTGGTTGTTGCTGTGTGACATCGAAGCGGGAATCACGTTACGCGTGTCACGCGGCTTTGACGGACGATCCGATAGAATCGTGAACGTCACTGGAGGTCGCATCGCAACAGCTTCCTGCTTTGAAGGCGGGCATGACTCCTTCTCGACGTACTTGTTGGTTGCGCGTTGTGCCGTCGTCGTCTTGCCATGGAGGTCTATTGCCTTCACACTATTCGACACGGGCGCCGACGGACGTGGATGTCCCTGTGGCTTAAGAGGCGCAACTTGCTCATGCTTGCATCTCTCAGTGACTGCGTTTTCTTTCGAGCTTGACTGACTGATTGGCTGAGATCTTTGGGCGTCTTGCTGTGATCTTGTCGTCCCGATCACTGCTGTAGACACCGTTGGGGCTTGAGGCTTGGTGGCTTCGTGGTGCGCGTGAGGTGGGCGGAGACGAGATGTCGATGATTGAGGGTGTGGATTTGTGATCGGGATCTCTCTCGTTGTCCCAGTGACTGTCGTTGCCACTGATGCGGCGGAGCTCACAGTGTCAAACGGTGGCTGAGCGATTTCCGGTTCAACACGTTCGGGTTGCGAAGTACCGCGTTGCTCCAACGCGCGTCTACGCTGAACCAATTGACTGGTGCCTGTCGAGTCGCTGTCGCTTGTGCATTTGGTGGCTGCTGTCGCGACATGAGGTTGCGACGTCTTGGCAAACGTGGTCACTCCAGCTTGAGATTCGTGTCTTCTCCTCTCTGTAAAGTCGATCGACATCGACATCGACAGATCCAAACTGTCACATAATGCTGGTCGCGAGTTTGTTGCATTGCGCAGCACAGCGTCATGCGTATCGCTGAGCTCCTCATCGCTATCCGACGACATCGCTGCCAGGTCCAAGTCGGTCATTGTGACTGCTGCTGCATCTTGCTCAACAGAGGGAGCTGACGACCTGACGCGCTCCGCAGCTCGGAGCCGCCGGCGCTGCTCCATCTCCGCGAGACGCGCCTCCACCGTTCGCACGTCGTACACGTCATCGTCTCCACTCCGAAACGAGGAGCTGCTCTTCATCCCGTGCCTGCACTTCGGATGGAAGGAGCTCCTCTCGACACCGGCCAACATGGCTACATCGGTCACACATCCGCCGGTGTGTAACCGCTGCACTTCACATTATGTAGTCCACACTATTTGTACACGTCCATGGACATTCACCCAATCAGATGACGCTCGGAGCTGCCCACACGTCGCAGATTCGGAGCATTGTCTGTGTGCGTCGTTTGCCCAAACACCTCGAGCGTGTGTATCTTTTGGCTCCACAAGATTCCGCGACGCAAACGCCGTCGTCTCGGCGGTGCAGCCTGCTCCGCTGTTCTACCACGGCGACGTCACTCTTCCTTTCGCTCTCGCTCTCTCCCTCCAGACAGAGCAGGATGCTGCGCCACGCTGCTCGAAGAGGCGCCGCCACCGCCACCAGTCCGCGCCGCCCGCTGTCGCTCTCGCTCTCGCGCCCGCTCTCGAGCCGTTCCGGTGGTGAGGACGACCGCGCGCTCAACCGCTTCTCGTCGCGTGTGACGCAGCCCAAGGCGCAGGGCGCGTCGCAGGCGATGCTCTACGCCACGGGGCTCTCGGAGGACGACATGCACAAGCCGCAGGTCGGCATCGCCAGCATGTGGTGGGAGGGCAACCCGTGCAACATGCACCTGCTGGACCTCGCGGAGGAGGTGAAGAAGGGCGTCGAGGCCGCGGGGCTCGTCGGCATGCGCTTCAACACGATCGGCGTCAGCGACGGCATCAGCATGGGCACCGAGGGCATGTGCTACAGCCTGCAGTCGCGCGAGCTCATCGCCGACTCGATCGAGACCGTCATGGGCGGCCAGTGGTACGACGCCAACATCTCGATCCCGGGCTGCGACAAGAACATGCCGGGCTGCGTGATCGCCATGGCGCGCGTGAACCGTCCGTCGCTCATGGTCTACGGCGGCACGATCCGCGCGGGCTGCTCGGCCAAGGGCCAGCCGCTCGACATTGTCTCGGCGTTCCAGAGCTACGGCGAGTACATCGCCAAGCGCATCACGGAAGAGGAGCGCAAGGACATTATCCGCAACGCGTGCCCCGGCGCAGGCGCCTGCGGCGGCATGTACACGGCCAACACGATGGCGACGGCGATCGAGACGCTCGGACTCACGCTGCCGTACTCGTCGAGCAACCCGGCGACGTCGCAGGAGAAGGTGCGCGAGTGCCACGCCGCGGGCGAGGCGATCAAGCTGCTGCTGGAGAAGGACATCAAGCCACGCGACATCCTGAGCCGCCAGGCGTTTGACAACGCCATCGCCGTGACCATGGCGCTCGGTGGCTCGACGAACGCCGTGCTGCACCTCATCGCGATCGCGCGCGCGGCGGGTATTCCGCTGAGCATCGACGACTTTGAGGAGATCAGCGAGCGCGTGCCGTTCCTCGCGGACCTCAAGCCCAGCGGCGCATACGTCATGGAGGACGTGCACCGCATCGGTGGCACACCGGCAGTACTCAAGTACCTCATGAAGAAGGGCGTCATCGACGGCGACTGCCTCACGGTCACGGGCAAGACGCTCGCGGAGAACCTGCGCGACCTGCCGGAGCTCTCGGACGACCACAAGATCATTCATCCGATCGAGAAGCCGCTCAAGTCGAGTGGCCACATTCGCATTCTGCGCGGCGACCTCGCGCCTGAGGGATCGGTCGCCAAGATCACGGGCAAGGAAGGTCTCGTCTTTGAGGGAAGCGCCAAGGTGTACGATTGCGAGGAAGACATGCTCGCGTCGCTCGAGCGCGGCGAGATCGGCAAGGGTAGCGTCGTGATCATCCGATACGAAGGCCCCAAGGGCGGCCCCGGCATGCCCGAGATGTGTACGTCCTCTGTGGGTGACTGTATTGTGGATATGCTGACTGACTGACTGACTGCTGGTGCTGGCGCATACTGCAGTGACCCCGACATCGGCGATCATGGGCGCTGGTCTCGGCAAGGACGTGGCAATGCTGACGGACGGCCGGTTCTCGGGCGGCTCGCATGGCTTCATCATCGGGCACATTACGCCCGAGGCGCAGGTCGGCGGCCCGATCGCGCTGGTCGAGGACGGCGACAAGATCGTCGTGGATGCCGTGAAGAACCGCATCGACTTTGTGGACGTGACGCCCGAGGAGCTCGAGAAGCGCCGGCGCGCGTGGAGTCCGCCGCCGCTCAAGGCGACGCGCGGCACGCTGTACAAGTTTATTAAGAACGTCAAGTCGGCGTCCGAGGGCTGCGTGACAGACGAGTAATGAAATGAAAAGAAAAAAAAATGAGTATGGATGGCGGTGTGTTTCGTGTGATGTCGTTTGATGGAAGAGTGAGTGAGAGAGAGAGAGAGAGAGAGAGAGAGAGAGAGAGAGAGAGAGAGAGAGAGAGAGTTGCCATTTCATGCCGTGCCATGCGAGGATGTAGGACGAGAGACGCTGAACGAGAGCGACTGGGGACGAGTGTATTACATGGTTTTTGTTTGCTCAAGCTGGAGACTCCGACAGGTTGCTTCCAACAAAAACGCACACGCACACGGACACGAAAGAAGAGATCCCGCGGGAGCCACACGCACACACGATTGAATCCACTGCACAGACGCTCTTGGGGGGATCTCTCACTCTCTCTTTCTCTCTCTGCTTCTCTCGCTCGCTCGCCGGTTGGCTTGTGGCACGACGTCGTGGCTGCCTGCGGCGTCGACTGCTGCTGGTCATCGGTTCTCGTCGTCGATTCTCACACGTTCGACTTCAGTACGACGAGTAGTACGGCGATGACGTCGACGTCGAGGGTGGCGGCGGGACCTGCATCTGCCCGCCCGACGCGAGTTGCTGCTGTGTGTGGTACGACTTGATCAGCAGCTTCCGCATGCGCTCCTGCGCCTCGTAGTACCCCGCCGAGTACTCGCTGTAGCCGCGCGGCATGGGCGCCACAGGCGGCACCGGTGGACTTGACGCCGCGCTGCTCGCGTGATGCCGTGATGGCGACGAGCTGTAGACCGTCGGAGAGCCAACGACGGGCGGCACATCGGCGTCCGCGAGGTCGTAGACACGCGCGTGCATGGGCTGCGGCAGGTGGACGTTGGCGCTGTTGTTGCGGTGGCGCTGAGGCATGGGTCGGTCAAAGATGGCCGCCGGGTGCTTGGCTGACGACGACGCAGACGAGGAAGTCGAGGTCGAAGTGGTCGTCACACCGCCGTAGCCATGACCGACCTGGTTGTTGCCAGCGCCGGCGAACGGCTCCCGATCTCGGTCTCGGTCGCTGGCGACGCTGCCACCGCTCTGTTGCTTGGCCGCGAGGTTGCGCTCCATGGTCGTCACCGCGAGCGTCGCGAGCCGCTCCATCGTGAACGCACAGCTCGGACCAAGCGTGTCGCGCTTGGCGACGTCGGCGACACACACAAAGCCGAGTTTCTTGCCCGTGCGCGAGTAAATCGGGCAGCCCGCGAAGAAGCGGATGGTCGGCGCGCTACGGCCGCGCGCAAAGTGGCTTTGCACCTGCTTGTCCACGTTGGCGTCGAGCACGATCGTCGGCGATGACCCCATGATCTTGTCGAGGAAGAACGCGAGCTCGTCTTCGAGCTCGGGCTTGTCATCGAGCCCCGTGGCAGAGCGGATGCTCTCGCCGTTCGCGTCGACGACCGAGACGGACGCAATCGGGCAGTTCAGCGTCTGGCACGCGAGCTCACAAAGCAGGTCGAACATGTTGCTGTTGCTGCGCTGCTGCTTGTACAGCATCTTCTGCTCGAGCTGCAGGCGGTTGAGGCATCGTGCGTCGATAAAGTCATCGAGCTCGTCCTCGTCGTCTAGCGCTGTAATGGTCGTCGCAGTCCCAGACGTCGTCGATGCAGACGCCGATGCTGCGCGCGTGATGCTGCTGAGCGAGTGGATCGGGTGGATCACGGACGCCGACGGCGGCGTGAGGTCATCGAGGCCGTCGAGTGACTCGAAGTTGTTGTCCGTGGACGACGAGAAACTCGAGGAGCTTAGCGTGCTCGCCTCCACGAGCTGCTCGGCGCGCATCGCAGCCGCAGCAGCGATTGCAGCGGCCGTGGCGTTGCCCAGCGACGACGATGAGGACGACGAGGAGGGAGGTTGTTGTTGTTGTTGCTGCTGTTGTTGCTGCTGCTGTGGCTGGGACGTCGTGTGACTGGACGGCTTGACGCCGTGGAGGGCGCTGCTGGAGCTCGAGCCCGTGTCGACAAAGGACATACGCGAGCCGTACGGCGACGACGCGATAGCGTTGACGTTGCTGAGCGAGCGCGCGCGCACGAGGTGGTCAAACACGTTGGCGCGGTCGTTGCGCTTGAGCGGCGTGGACTTGGCCTTGAGGCAGCAGACCTTGCAGAGCCGCAGCTTGGAGTAGCCGATGACCGGGAGGTCGACGTTCTCGACGACGGAGCAGTCGGAGCAGATGACCTCGCCGCACTTGCGGCAGTGGTGCTTCCTCCGCAGCGCGTAGAAGTTGCGCATGCAGAGGTGGCAGCTGCTGCGCTCGTGGTCCTTGACCCACGTCGAGCGGTGCATGTAGATCTGGTTGCTCAGCCGCAGGTCCTCGACGATGCCCTGCAGCCGACTGAGGCACTGCAGCAGTGTCGCGCTCACCTTGACCGCGTGCTTGGATGGGAAGCTGCCGCAGATGATCACCTCGGTCTCCTCGTCGCTCAGCCGCCGCCAGAACATGCCGAGCTTGGTCAGCGTCGACCGTGCGATGCCGTGCGTGTCCTTGAGTGCCATGCACCCGACGCGCTCGCCTTCGACCGACGAGAACGTCCACAGGTGCACGCGCTCCTTGTTGTCCGTGTTCGGGATCCACGCCGTCGAGAGATAGTCCACGAGGCAGAGATCGCGCTTGCCGCTGCCAAGCGTGTCCAGCGCGCCCCACTTGACAGTCAGCAGCTCGTCGACGTCTTCGGGCTCGTCGCTTGGCACCGACTGCGTGTCCGAGTTGCGCCGTGTCGGCTCGTCGTCGCTGGCGTGCACGTCGCCACAGTCGTCGGCACCGTCCAGCTGCACGTGCCACAACGTTTGCCGCTCGGCGTGGTCCCGCTCTCGGTCGTGCTCGTGCTCGACGGCGGCGTCGCCTTGGCCGTTCTTCTCCGTGCTCGGCATGCGGTGCGCGCGGTTGTTGTCCGCTGGCTTGGTCGGCGCCGAGAACGAGTGCAGGATCATCGTGTCGACGTAGTGCTTGCCGAAACACTTGCGCATGAACTCGCGCCAGCTCTCGGTGTTGGTGTTGCAGATGACCATGTTCACCTCGTGCTCCTGGCAGCGCAGCACCGTCGCGGCGCGCACGAGGCGGTACGACTCGGCGAGGTTGCTCGTGTCCTTGCGAAGCTGCGTGCCGTCCTTCTCGGGCGGGACGTACCGCCACTGGTCGTTGAACGACTGGCTTAGACACGCCGTGGCGTTCTGCTTGGCCTGGTGGTACAGCGCCTCCATCGTCTCCTTGGCCAGCGGCAACGAGCGGAAGAAGTTGGACCGCAGCGGGAACCCGCCGATGCTGCCCGAGCTGTTGGTCGGCGCGGGCGCGGCCATGACGCCGGGGCCGGCGCTCGCGTCGCCCTGGCTGCTGTAGCTACTGTAGCCGCTCATGAGCGCAGGGGAAAGAAATGCCGAATACTCCCGAGTCCCGAGTCACGCGCGACGAGTTTTGGCGTCTGACTCGAGCGACCGAGCGAGTGAGTGCCTGAATGAAGGGGTGCGCTGCGCAGGCGCTGCTGCCTTCGTGTGCGGGTGTGTGTGTGTCGGTCGGTGGTGGGCGGGTGGGTGCGCGTGCGTCGTCGCGTGCCGCTCCGGCCAGCCCGAGATATGGAGTGACAGAGAGAGAGGAGAGAGAGAGTGAGAGCAGCAGCAGCACCAGTGCGTCAGGGAGAGGCGGGCGCGGCTGGCCGAAACGACAGCGCGCTGGAGCTGCGGATCGTGGTGGGTGGGAACAAAGGCGTCCAGCGTTGATCGAAGAAGAAAGAAGCGAAAGAAGGAAAGAGCGAGTCGCCGGTAACGCGCCGGGAATGCGGTCGGCGCCTCGCGTCGACTGGCGCCGACGGAATCCAGAAGCCGACGGTGGAAGGAAAATGACAGAAAGAATGCTGGAAGAACGTGGAAAGCGTGACCATTTCTGGACCGAGAAACCGAGAAACCGACGGACATGGCGGCCAACGCATGGGCTCCTGTGCCTCTGTGTGTGTGGGTGTGTCGGTGGTATGTTCGACGCCATCGCACGCAGCCAGTTTGGTTGTGTTGTGCGGTTCATACGGTACGAGTGCTCGGGCAACAATGCACACACACGTGACACGAACACGAACACTGCAGCGCCTCATTCTTCTGAATGATGGGCTGCTGCATCTGCTTTGAAGGCCACGTCGTGGCAACAAGAAGAGCAGCATGCGCTCTCGTTGCATGAATAATGATGTGGCTCGCGTTCGACGACTGGAGAGCGGCGGTCGGTTCCATTACTACAGAACTTCTTGAGATTCTCAATGAGTTCACAGTCATGTGCGGAGGGCGGAAGGCGGAGTATCTATCAGACGATCCGTGACGTCTGGAGATCGATTTTTCCATTGACCCCAGGCTTGTTTTTAATCACCACCAGAACGGTCGAATACTGCTATTTTAATAGATAATGGATTGTAGTTTAAAACATATCTACACACAACGCTCATCTCCGTTGGATTCGCAATAACCTCTGAACAGTTCCGCCCATCGTGTGATTCTTCCGCCTTCCTCCACGGCGCGATGCGAGTTGCAGCTCCTCTGCTGCCAACGCCGTTCGCGTGTGGGCTCTGGTGCCAAACCAGTAGACGACAACGACGGCGGCCACTTTCCACCTGCACGACAGAAAGAAATGCACTCATGAAAGGCGGAAGGAGAGCAGGAGAGGAGACGAGCCTGCAGTCAATACAGCGCACAACATAACACCAGTCTTAATGCAAGCTTTGGCAGCAAAGCATGAAACGCTGGCCGAACTGATCTGGGCAGGGCGAGCGGGGTTTCGCTGGAGCTCCTCCACGACGAGCTGACTGAATCACTGGTTGACTGGCCGACTGACTCGGTGGCCAAAGGATGGCGCGTCAATGGCGATCGATCGAGGAGGCGCGACGTCCGGAGTGCGCCGCCTCCATGAAACACCAACTTGAGGCACCATGTTTTTCCACCGAGCACCAGCCGTGCGGATACCGTACGTCATGTACTGCAAAATAATGCACTTCGGCGCATGGAGTCTTGTTGTCTGGCACATGTACGTAACGCGGCCAATCCATGGCTCGCATGTTCAGTGGTCCGCCCAGCCAAGCGGCCTCACGCAAGCACAGTTGAGGCTTCGAATACTCGAATCACCAGGTGCTGTTGGCTTTGCAACAGTGTGGATTCACAGGCTTAGATGGTCGCAGAGTTCTCCTCAGTCGTGCGTTCTCACACGGATCCAAAACACGTTCGTGTAGAGACCGATGCGGCACTGTGTACTACATTCTGAACAAACTAAACGCGCGCTGAACCTCGCCAACGGAAGATCGCCATGGTGATTGCGGCATCGCCCCAGCAGTCATCGCGTCTGCGCGTCCGTTGCGGGGGCTTGGACGTGGGCGCCACCGTTCAGCTTGCGCTGAAAGAACGTTCTGGCAGCGCGGCGTGGACATTGACGGAAACTTGAAGTGACTGGGATTCACCATCGCTCCGCGAGGGGAGACGCCACTGCGCGCGCGTGTGGTTTCAGTCACCGCACCATACGATGATCAGCAACATGGGACGGACAGACGCGTCACGGCTTCCGCACAGTGTACGAGTTTCATGCCTCGCCACTGGCACCGCTGGCGACTCGCCAGCGGTGATTGACTGATGCAGTCGGCGACCGCCGGCTATCACGCGTCAGAAGGCGCTCCGAAGAGCACAGCAAGTTAGATGGTGCGCTCGCAACAGCAATGACTGGAGGGATTCGCTGCACGCCGTCACCCACGGGAACTGGACCGACCGCGGCATCGGTTTCGGCAAAGGCATTGCGCATTGCGAACATGCGCTCCGCCCAGCGTCAAGCGAGGCACTTCACTTCGACGTTCGCTGCGCGCTGGCCACTCCGGATCACGCAAAGGAAGATCATGCGCAAGCGCGAGGAACGAGCGGCGAGTTCTACTCGGTCGCCGCCATGCCAGTTGGCGGCAATGCAGCGCCAGCTCTGGTTTGTATCAGCGCATTCTTCAATGACGGCGAGGGATGATTGCACGGAGCGGCGGCCGAATTCGTTCATCACGCCAAGTGAGACTCCGTAATCCGCAGGACGCACGAAGGCACTTCATGGCAGCGTCTATTGTGTTCAGGCTCTGTCTGACGCGAACGAAGGACGAGGTCAACTCTCTCGACGCTCGTTACATGTATTGTGTCGAAAAGACCGTGGCTAGCAGCTTGCACCTTGCAGCTTGCAACCGAAGCTGAAGACGAAGCGAAAGCCGTCGCTCCTCGTGGCACGTTCCTGAGGCTTGACGCATTCGTGGTCAAAACGAGTCGCAACGGGAGGTGATGCCAGCCGCGCTCCAGTCAACTTGAAGGAGGCACTGCTTGCTGTGCCGCAATCACGTTCGACTGAGAACCAGACAGAGCCCTGGCTGAAAAGCGTCTCGATGTCTCAATGCGAGTCTCTTCCATTCGGCATCGTCAACGTGAGCCTCGATGCACGATGCAAATCGAGCGTGGATGCATTTGTTCAACAGGGCTCAACAGATGCTGTTGATGTCAACAAGTGAGCCATCATCGTTCAGCCGACAGTGCACTCTTGAATTGATTTTATCTACAAACACGATCATCATGCTACAGCTCACGTGCTCAAATGGCCGATGTCAATGCCTGCTGAAATGGCCGATGTCAATGCCTGCTGAAATGGATATTGCCACCCTGGTTGTCAAGTTCAACTGTACCATCCGTTCTGCACTTTTGACAGACCCAAGAGTACCCAATACATGGTACATGATCCCGTTGACTTGAAGCCGTGATGGGGTGGGTCCGTCCGCGTTCATCTGATCGGCGGCTCCTTCGCACTGCTTCCATTCTCACTCTCGATCTTGATCCACGCGTTCGTTGTCCAATCCCTCGCTTCTCATCGATGGTTCTCTCTCCACGTGTCGTGCGGTCGCTCGCCTCCACTGTCCGCCGCCACCAGCAGCGCCAGCTCCAGCAGTCACTGCGCACACTGTCGACGATCATCCACAAGGCGCCGCACGCGGAGCTCGACATTCCGCACAAGACGTTCTGGCAGGTCTTCGAGGAGGATCTGCTGCCCGAGTACGGACCGCGCAACGCCACGATCTGCGGACTCAGCGACGATCGCGTCACGTTCGACGAGCTCGCAGCAGACACGCGCCGCGTCGCTGCCGCGCTCGCCCAGGACGGCGTCAAGAGAGGCGATGTATGTCTCTGCGTCGCTCATGATGCCAGACTAGCGGATGTTGGAGTTGTGCTCACTGTCGTCGCACTTGCAGGTCGTGCTGTTGCATTCCATCAACTGCCTCGAGTATCCGATGATTGTGCTTGGTGCGTGGACCTACTGTGCTGTGCAACTCGTATCGATCGCTAGCAAAGCGGCTACTGATCGCTTCAATGTTTCTCCTTATTGACAGCGTTGAACGCTCTCGGTGCGATTTGCTCGACGTCGTCGCCGCTGTTTAGCGCGAAAGAATTGGCAGAACAGGCTCACGCTGCAGGGGTACGCGTGCTGTTGTAGCCGGCGTCTTCCATTGTCGGACGACTCGCGTTGATGCTTTGTACTGTACCGTGTGGCTGTAGGCGACGTCCATCATCACGCACCGAGCTTTCGAAAAAACGGCAATCGAGGCGGCTGAGCTGGTCGGTATCGACAAGCAGCATCTGTACACAGTCGGTGGGTCACCCGAGCCCAAGCGCCTCAAGTGCATCAAGTACGTTCCTTCCATTGTACATTGTAGATGTCCCAGCGAGCCAGTGTTTGCGGACTTGGCTGACTTTTCTTTTCTTTGAAATGCACCCAGCGAGGTGTCCAAGCGAGACTTTGAGACGTTTAGCTTTGAACGTATCGACCCTCATCAAACTGTGTTGCTGCCGTTCTCGTCGGGTACGACAGGAAAGCCCAAGGTATAAAGAGCATCTGTACTCTCTCTTCATGTTGCTGTGGTTTTGCTAACGCTGTTGTCGTTGGACCTAGGGTGTCGCACTGACTGCCAAAAACATGGTGGCAAACACGCTGCAAGTCGATTACATCGAGGACTTCGGCGACCACATGCTGGGCGTGCTGCCGTTCTACCATATCTACGCGATGCTGCTCATGCACGTGTCGCTGTACCAAGGCGCCGCGAACGTGGTGCTGCCTCGCTTTGAGCCAGAGCCGTTCCTGAATGCGCTATCGAAGTACAAGGTGCGTTGCACGTGCTCTCTCAGACATGATGACTTGCACTGAAAACGTTGTGGTGATTCCATCAACTGTAGATTACGAAAGCCAACATTGCTCCGCCGATCGCGATCTTCCTGGCGCATCATCCGCTGGTCGACAAGTACGATCTCTCAGCGACCAAGTTCCTCGTGTCGGGCGGTGCTCCAATGGGAAAAGGAGTCGAGGAACTCGTCAAGAAACGACTTGGCGTCGAAGTCAAGCAGGCGTACGGAATGACGGAGGCGTCGCCGGCTGTGAACTACACTGAAGACGACATGCGCAAGCCGGTGCGTTCTGCGGTGTGTCACGATACAGAGCTGTAGCCTCGTTGCTGACATGTGGGATCTGTGTACAGGGCAGCGTCGGAAGACTCGTGCCGAACACAGAACTCCGGGTCAAGTGCACGGCCACGGACCGGGACCTGCCGCACAATGAGCACGGCGAGCTGTTGTACCGAGGGCCACAGGTCATGCTGGGATACCTCAATAACGACGAGGCGACGCGCAAGACGCTGACGCCAGACGGGTTCTTGCGCACGGGCGACGTTGGCTACATCGATGAGCACGGATTCGTGCACGTCGTCGACCGCGTGAAGGAGCTCATCAAGTACAAGGGCCACCAGGTCGCGCCAGCGGAGCTGGAGGACTTGCTGAACCACCACCCGGACATCGCCGACTCGTGCTGCGTGCGCGGCTACGACAAACACGGGGAGGAGATCCCCAAGGCATTCGTAGTGCTCGTAGACAAGGCTAACAGCAAGGGACTGACAGCAGACGACGTGATGGAGTACGTCGCTGGCAAGGTGGCGCCGTTCAAGAAGGTCCGTGAGGTGGAGTTTGTCGAGGCGATTCCGAAGAGCGCGACGGGCAAGATCCTGCGTCGGCAGCTCCAGGCGATGGAGAACGAGCGCCACACCCACAGCGCTTGATGCGCCACTGTGGGAACGAAGGAGATGGCGATCGGGTCCAATTGTTGAGTGGTGTTGGATTTTCCACCAAGAGACGTTTGTTAGTTTGTTTCTCAGTTCTGATTCTGGGCAATATCTTGTCTTTTGTATAGTCTGAGAATACGTCTGAGTTCATCGTCTCCGGCATTCTGGGTTGGCGGCAGACCAGGTGGCGACTCGACTCGACCAAACGACCAGCTCACTGCCACGAGAACGCGAAGAAAATGACGTCGACGTTTGCGTTTTCCGATGAAGAGCTTCTCGACGCGCTTTCCCACGTCGACGGCATCGCGGAGCTGCCTGCCGCACGCCACGGGATGACAGACGCGCTGGCGTTTCCGCCCGTGCTCCATTCGATGCCCAGTCTGTTCGCCTCCGACGTGACGCCAGCAAACTCTGACGCGATGCACGAGATGTCGCGTGCGCTGACGCACGACGACGCCGTATTTACTAGTGTATCACCTTGCGGCTCAAGCGATTCAGCTCGCAGGGATGACGAGACCGAGTCGACAAGCAGCGGCTCTGAAGCAGTCGCTCCCGAGTGTACACAACACGCCAAGCCAAGTCGGAAGCGCCGCAAGCATGAGCTGGATGCGATGCGCGCACTTGCGACGAGCCTCGAGACGCAGCTGTCGGAGCTTCGCAAGCGACGGCTTCACGAACAACCTGGTGCCAACCTTTTTTGGAAGCGAGTGGCCGATCAACTGCTGCTCGATCGTCAGCGCGCCACAACCGAGAACGAACGTCTGCGCGAGATCTTCCAGGATCAAGTGAAGGCACTCAAGTCTGCTCAACGCACACTATCGAAGTCACCCGACTTGGAGGTACGTCCTTGGTGGCTATCAGTGCCAGGGGGATTGATTTGATTTTCGTGGATGATCACCCCTGTCGTCCTATGCAGAAACTCGGTGTCGCTCCTGCTCGAACCCCTGAGCTTACCGAGATCGGACCCTCTGAAACCTACAGTCGTCTGTTCGAGGGTGTTGAACATGCGTTCCAAGGCACCGAGTCCGTGCTTGAGCAAGCCGGTATTCGAGAAGCGAGCGAGAACTCTCGACGGGTGAACATGAACATGAGGACGGAAGACGGACGCAGCGTCATGGTGATGCAAGTGGCGGAAAGTCGTCTGCTGCCATACGATGTGTCATCCGTCAACGAGGGCGTCTGGCAGTTCCTCGCAAACTCGAGTTGCTCTGCAGAGAGTGCTGAAAATGAGGTCTTTCAAAGGGTACGTGGCCCGGCCAGTCCTCGGTTGCCTTTGCGTCCGCAAATTGAGTTGTGCTCGTTTCAGACCTTTCGCGCCCGTGGGAACGATGTCTTTGGGGTGTGTCAGATTGGCTGCTCGTTGGGCTTGTACACTTTGAACGGCGACGTTGCTGTGCGCCGCTTCATGGAGAACAACCGCTTGACTTACGTCTGGGAGTGCCTGGGCCGCTGCATTAACGACCCGTGTCCGTCCAACTCGTTTCGCATGCAGGAGAAAGGATGGTGAGTCATGCCCGCCTTTAGCTCAACCGAGTCTGATGAGTTTGCTGAGCTTGGAAATGCTGCACCAGGGTCGTCTTCGAGCCATCACCGAGTGACCCCCACAAGTCGATTTTCCGTTCGTGCGTTCAGTTTATCCCCCAGCCGATGAACTGTGACCAGGAGCTCGGGACTGCTGCCAAAGACGTCGGACTCATGACCGAAGTCGCCATGAGTGTGTACGAGCGAACGATCGGCTACATTTACGAATGTGTCGTGGCAGAGCTGGGGAACGAGCGTGTCTCCAGATCCTGATGTACCTGGTGATGAGATTTCATGAACCAAGTGTAATTTAGCGTGCAAGCCAGCGCATGGTGGAACCTCGCTGACACCGTGTCAGTGACACGTGCCTGTCGCCCCAATAATTGAGGCTTGTGGAAAGCAAGCAGTCCGTCATCTACGGACAGCTTGATTGTGAGTCAACGGCGTGTTGACTCACACGATCATGGCATGGCGCTGTTCGTACTGTGCGTGCGGACACCTGTTTCACGACGTTCCTCACACCTTTTGCCTGCCACCACGAGTGGATGCTTGCTTGTCTACTGTAAAGGGCCTTTAAGGCTGGAATGGAGACTTGAACGCGCATGATGACGACGGATTTTGAGCACCTACATGCCCTGTTGCTGGCTTTGGAGCGCAGCATTTCATGATTCATGAATTTCATGAGCAGCCTCGAAACTTGAAGACTCGGACCCCACCATCCGACACAACACGGCACAGATATGCTCTTCATTCTAAAAGAGGGTGCATAATCCCTTAGCTACCCACAATCTCCCCATTTAAAATGTCGTGTTTTGGAAAAACCCTGAAACCCGCGCTGTCCACGCACGACACTGCGCGTCAAAAGAATGCCTGAACGAATCCCCAGTCCTGATCGTAATCTTTCCCCACTGTCCGCGTGTTTTTTTTTGTTGCGTTCTGGCGGACCAGTACCAAAGTTGGAAACCCAGACCTGCATCAAGGCCAGAAGACCACACGCAGCATGGACGCCAACGAGCGTACGCTCACGGACGCCGACTTGATCGATGCTCTCGAGTTCGTCGTCGCGGCTGCGACTCCACTGTCGATGGAGGACTCGAGCCACGCGACGGATCTCTCGCGCGCGGAGCCCATGGACCAGATCGAGAAAGACGAAGAACTCGACATGGACGATGACCTCTCCACGTCGAGCTCGGGAGGGACCCCACGGGACAGCGACTTGAGCGGCTCATCGTCTGTGGAGGCGCCCGCCCGCACTTTGAGCCGCACGATGCAGTACCAGAATCGCCAGCGACAGGAGCTCGCGTACTTGAGAGCCAAAGTCCACGAGCTCGAGAAGACGCTGCGACGCATCGAGCGCGAGAACGAACGACGTCTGGCGCAGGCCGAAAACTCGGTGTGGCAACGCGTCGCTCACCAGCAACGTGTCGAGCGTCAGAAATCGCTCGCTGAGAACGCACGACTGCGCGAGTCGGTTGAGGAGCAGATCAAGTTTGCTCGAAACCTCGAGCGAGCGCTGCGGAAGCGTCCGCATCTTTCTGTCTTTGGGGATGACGCCGCCACGCGTAAGCGCGATGCGCAACGGCAGCCTCGTAAACACGCTGGGGAGTGTTGTAAAGAGAATCTGCATGACGTGACGGCGCGTGAGTACAAGCGGCAGGAAGACGTCGTGGAACGAACAGGAATTCTCAAGCTACCGCCAAACCACCGCAGCCTCGAAGTGCACGTGGAGGATGATGAGACAGGCGACACCAGCGCACCGTCAAGAGGTCAAATTCGCGTCCAGCTCCTGCAAACGTACCGATATCCGTTCGCGTTCGCCGACGTTGGGCGAGTCATGTGGGATTTCTTCTCCCACGCCAGCAACATTGAGCGTATCGAGGGCGTCACTCGGGTAGGTCGTTCAACTTCAGGCTGGCATCTTGAGACGACCGTGTAAAACCATGCTTCTGCCGAACAGGACGTCGAGCAAGACGGCGACACGCTGACGGCGACAACCACTGTCGCCTTCCAGGTAGACAACCAGCCCGTGCTTCTATCGGCAAAGGCCGCGTTTCGTCGCCACGCGTGCATCGACAAGTTCGATGTGACGTGGGCGTCCGAGGGCGAATGTGAGACGTCAGACAAGGCAGCACGAACATTTAAACTCATCGAGACAGGATGGTATGCCCAGTTGTGTTGCGTGGTGCGTTATGAAATGGCTGATGTGCTTCCTTGTCCTGCAGGATTACGATTCGTCCTTGCGCTGACGAACCCTCAAGCTGCACCGTCAGCACCATTGGATACTTCTGGCCAGTTCTGTCGGAGCGATGCAGTTCAAAGGCAAGCGTGTCGTACAATGCACAGCCTAACAGCTCTGCTCAGCAAGTCGGCATCTTGACAGAGCTGCTGTCAACGCTTTACCAGCGAACGAGCACCGACATCCAGGCAGCGATTCAGAACATTCTTCTCGAGGAATCATTGCGCGCGAAGGGGCAACATCCAACATCGTAGGCGATTGAGTTACAGCGGATACGCCACTCGTTACAGTCTTTTTATCCTCACACACAGCTCATCGACGAGGTCGGTCCGCTGTGTCTTCGTGTACAGTTTCGCCTGAAAGATGGCAACCATTAATGGAAGAAAAGCGCCCAGCAAACTCTCTTCATCTACAGTGCAGATGACCTACCAGTGACTTTAATGTCGCTTTGTCCTCCGGCTGAATGGCGAGCGCAGTCTGGAGGTAGAATTCTGCGTCTTCAAACTTGCGACATCGCACAAGGCTCTCACCAAGCATTTGGAGAACCGAAGCGCGCTCTTGAGCACTGCAACGTGGACGAAATTTCAGCATTGCCTTCAACCTGAACGAGAGCAGTCAGTTATGCACCAACGAAAGTAGCTGGCTTCGAAACGTACCAACCACTTGCAGCCTCAAAGCGATTGCTGGCGAAATCACGACGATACTGCTCCTCACAAAGGTCCCACAATGCTGACTCCGCACGATATCGGGTCTCCTCATCCACGCAAACGTCGGCACCAAACTGCATGACCTTCCGAATGTCCTATCAATGTCGCAGTGTCCACTGGTCAGAACTCAACGAGCCTGGTGTCGTGCACATTGACATACCTGTGCACTGTATTTATCCATGTTCACGCGTGCGAGGGTCACGAAGTATTCGTAGTCTTGCTGCGCATCGCGCTGGCACGCCGTCGCATGCGCCTCAGCTGCCGATATGGCGTCATGCTCAGTCGGGAGAAACGGAAACGAGCGCTCGGACGGCGGAAGGATCTGAATATCACGCTCGTTGATCGGAACATTCTTCCAGATGAGTTTCTTGCAGCCCGTGATCTTGATGGTGCCGTCGTACAGCTGAAAGAACTCGGTCGGCATTGGGACATCGTGCATCTTGTCGATGTGATTGTCGTCAATGTTGAACAGCGGATAGAAGCGCTGATCGACGAAAAACGCGTTGAACGTCGTCGTACTGACGAGCTCGTAGCCTGTTCTCGTTGATCACCAATAGAATCTCAGCCATCCCAATCGCCGTTTTCATCACTCAGTTCCCACCGACCTTTTTGTTTGGCGAGCGCAATGAGCGCTGCAAGCGAGGAGCCATGGTAGATGTTGGTGCTGCGCGCCTGGATGTACACCACGTTGTTGGGGATCGTGGGGTTAAACTCGATGATGATGACCTTGGGCCGAAACTCGGTAAGCTCGGCCCAAATGTGGTAGTCGGCGCCGTCGACGTCAATCGACATGAGGTCCACGTCCTTGGGCACCGCGGCGTGGCGCTGCAGGATGCGATCCAGCGTGTTGTCGCCATCCAACTCGACGAACGAGTTGACGCACGTCACGTTGCTGTGCGCGCGATACATCTCCCGCATCTGGTTGACGCGCGCGGCGTCTGCTTCGATGAGCACGCCGCTCCAGCGAT
This sequence comes from Pythium insidiosum, assembly GCA_022836835.1. NCBI lineage: Eukaryota > Oomycota > Peronosporomycetes > Pythiales > Pythiaceae > Pythium > Pythium insidiosum. The sequence goes on from JAKVDI010000006.1 coordinate 1,178,266, forward strand.
CGGGCTGTTCGTGCAGCAGGTTCCACGTGTTGCTCAAGTGGCGGCCGTCCCACGCGCCAAACTCGACGCACCAGCGCGTCGCGGGCGCTGCCTCGTGCTCGTCGAGCCGCTCAAAGATCTGCGCGATCACGCCGTCCTCTCCGCCCTGAGACGTCACGTTGAACGCGTGCTTGACGAGCCAGTCATTCTGCTTGAGCGTGGTCGGCGCGCGGCGATCCAGCACCTCGGCCATGATCACTACAAATGTCCGCTCAATCAATCCGCTCAATCAATCCAGTGGATGATGGATGCACCATGAGAGGTGTGGGCGGCAGTGCGTCACCAGGAATACGTGGTCCACACCAATAGTGACATGTGCACTTTGGTTTCCCTAAATTCCTGAATGTCGTGATTGCGTAGTCTGTCTCATGCGGTGGTGGGTGCGAGTTGGTCGAAGTGGATGCCCAAAGTGTTCTTCTTCTCTTGCTCAGAACGAGAAGACGTCTGTCTTCTCCTTGTTCTTCGCTCTCGCCGCCGACTGCTCCTGCGCCACGCAGGACTCCTGTCGTCCGCTCGCGAGTCGCTCCCGCCAGTGGTCCACCACGTCAGCAGGGTCGCATCTCACCTGCATATCGGCGAATCACCGGCGCCGCCCAAAGGGAACAGCAACCCCAGACGCAATCATATCTCCCGCGACAGTGACCGCTCCGCCGCGTCACTGACACTGACCAGGTCTGCCCGCAGGAGACGAGAAGCCCTCCCGTTGCTGCGTGCGATCGAGCTGGTCGCCGGGAAGAAACCCCTCGCCCATGCGCGCCCCCAGTCCACTTCAGTCCAGGCCAGCGGAACGCAGCGCGGCATTTTGACAATTGCGCGCTCCGCCTCGAATCGAGACGACGTCTCTCTCCTCCGCCGCCATCACACTCTCTGCTTCTAGACCATAGCCATGCGATCAAGCGCTGCGACTGCTTTGCGCATGCCGACCACGGCAGCAGTGTCGCGTGAAGGCTACTGGGGAGCCCCGACCGCGATGATCGACTGGTGCGAGGCCAACTATGAGTACAGCCCATACATCGCCGAGTTCTGGAACACGATCAGCAATCTACTCTTCGTCGTTCTCGGCATCTACGGACTCGCGCGCTCCATGAAGCAAGGATTCGAGTGGCGATTTCACATGCAGTTCATCGCGGTCATCGTCACGGGCATCGGGTCTGCACTGTTCCACGGCACACTACAACTCGTGTACGTCTGACCTGGCGCATCTTCTTGGACTGGCTCGGTTGACAAGTAGCTGATGAGCTCTGCCTGCCTGCAACAGACACCAGCAATGCGATGAAACACCAATGGTGTGGACCATGCTGATAGGGTGCGTTTACACTCCTGTTCCTTTGGGGTCCTCCACGCGATCCGCTTGGCAATACTGACTGGAGCTGATGCAATAGGATTTACATCATCTACAACAATGAGATCCATCGAGCAGGTCTCGCGGATGCTGTGGTCATCCCTCTTCTGACGCTCGCTGGCATCGCCTTTGCCGTGACGCACGCCATCTATCGCTCCAACATGCTCTTCCAAGTGGTATTCGGGACGCTCGCGACGCTATGCTCAGTGCGATTGTGCTTCCACTACATGCAAGTGAAGGACGCGCGTGCGCGAGCCGTCGCCCGTTCCTACGTGCGCAACAGCCTCATCGGCTTCACGCTTTGGCTCACGGACCTCCACATGTGCTCCCACATCCAGCGTTTACCAGTGAATCCTCAAGGTCACGCCTGGTGGCATCTCTTCATGGGCATCGCAAGCTACCACGGCCCCGTGTTCATGCAGTACGTGCGCCTGAGCCAGCTCAAGCGCAGCCCCAAGATCATCGACACGGCGTTTGGGCTCAAGACGATCACCGTGGACGACGCGGAGGCCGCTGCGAAGACACTATGATAGACACGACACTGTTCTCTTGCCATGGCTTCAATTTCTTGAGAAGCAATAAATATCGCATTCATCTAAGGCGCCTGCTCATGTCGTGCCGCACCAACGCCAATGTGTCCCTCAAAGCGACATGCGTGGCGGCCAAAGCGGCACAGCTGGAGTCGACGTTATCTCAGTGCATCCTTCCGCCTGCTGTGACATGTGCGCTGACGACCTCGCGACCATCGTAATCCTTCTGCTGTTTCGGGGAGGTGAAGTTCTGACGCCTGACGTCAACAGCTTCTGGGGACCGACCCTGAAGCGTCATCCCTCCCCCGTTATGTTCTCGCTGTGTCGTCGCCATGTTGCTCGAAGAGCAAAGAATGGCCAAATATATTCTCGCCGACCCCTCCTCCAAGCACAACCCACCCCAACGGCTCCATCATCTCGCACGAACAGGCTGGCACCCGCAGCCGACCACGTGCCGCGAGGGCCGACCATTTCCTCTTCCGACCGACGACCGACAAGCTCTTCTCGACCAGCACGCGATGGCGCCACACACGAACGACTCGGTGGTGTCGCTCCGCCAGGGCTTCTGGGGCGAGCCCACCGCGACGATCGACTGGTGCGAGACCAACTACGAGCACAGCCAGTATATCGCCGAGTTCTGGAACACGGTGAGCAACCTGCTCTTCGTGGCGCTCGGACTCTACGGGCTCGCGCGCTCCGTGCAGCAAGGGGTCGAGTGGCGCTTCCACGCGCAGTTCATCGCTGTCATGATCACCGGCATTGGCTCTGCCATGTTCCACGGGACGCTTCAACTTGTGTGCGTAGAAGTCTTTGTGTGGAGCGTTCTCACTCGCTGTTGTTCCGCTCCCGCTCACATGCATACACACATCAAACGTGTGATGACTTGACAGGCATCAGCAGTGTGACGAGACACCGATGGTCTGGGCAATGCTGGTGTGGTACGTCGACCTCCAGGATCATCGCTGACGATCGAACAACGCCCTTGATTCATTGCGTGCAAACATCCACAGGATCTATATTGTGTACAACAACGAGTTCCGCAAGGCAGGACTCACGGACGCGGTTGTCATTCCGCTGCTCACGCTCACTGGTGTGGGCTTCGCCATCGTGCACGCCATTTACCGCTTCACCACGCTGTTCCAGGTCTTCTTTGGCTTTCTCGCGTCCCTCTGCTGCATTCGCCTCTGCTTCCACTATGCGCAAGTGGAGGACCCTCGCGCTCGCGCGATCGCGCGCTGCTACGTTCGCAACAGCTTGATTGGCTTCTCCATGTGGATGATGGACTATCACCTCTGCCACTACGTGGTTCGCCTGCCGATCAATCCGCAGGGTCACGCGTGGTGGCACCTGTTCATGGGCGTCGCGAGCTACCACGGCCCGCTGTTCATGCAGTATGTGCGCCTGGAGCAGCTCAAGCAGAAGCCAGAGATCGTCGACAATGCGCTGGGATTGGAGACTATCGTGGTGCACGCGCCGCATGGACCTGACGAGAGGGCGTCTAGTAGCACCAAACCAAAGACGTTGTAGTGAACAATGAATGGAACGAGTGGACGTATGAGCTGCGTATCGAGTGGCATTTGATATGCTTCGGTTCTCCCACAATGCACACAAAAACACAAGAAGCAGCGAGATGATCTCACCAACAAACTACTCCATCGAGTTCGCGAGGATGAGCATCAAGGTGATGTACGTCTGGATCTTCTCCTTGATCATCAGCATCAACGCGGATGAAAGCGCGCCCTACACACAAGCGAGCACTCCGTGACGAAGTCAACTCTGGTTGTCGAGCGGTGAGCGAAAACGCACCTTTGTCAATTCGGGCGTGAGGCCACGGTAAAGCGCCATGGGGCCATCCTCCTTGTACACGCGCTGGAGTGTGGCCACGATACCGTCGTTTGCGTGCGAGGAATCGCGTTGCTTGCCGTCTTCCAGTGCAGCGGGCTGGCTGGACGTCTTTTTCTTGGACTGGAGAATGACCTTGGCGCGGATGTAAGGAAACAGAAGCAACGTCGCGATGGATCGCGCAAGAGCTCCAAGCACGAACGCCTGCAAATTGCGTGAGTTGTTCTCATCTACAGTCAACCGGGAATCAAAGGTCAGATGAAAACGCACCTCCAGTGCGCTCAGCGACTTGGCCATCGATTTGGAGCGCTTCAAGTACGCCTCCTTCACGCGCTCAAACACGGTGTATTGGATCGCAGGTTGGAGACACAAGACGAAGTACGCCTGGAACCCCTTGTAGAAGCCTCGCACACCGCTTTCCTCCAGCACCTTGCGGATGATCTGGAGCACGCCGCCCGAGCCGACGCCGGTCTGAAGACGCGTCGCGATCACCTCCATGGGCAGCGTCACCGGCAAGTGGAAAAACTCGCTGAGGTAGCCGATGCCGAGATTGAGCGCTGTGCCGATGGGCTTGCCATTCGAGACAAGCTGGGCCAGCAGCGTGTACGCATAGAAATAGAGAAACTTGGAGACGCCCGACTCGGCTGCCTTGTACTGGTAGCCACGGTAGAGTGACCGCACAAGCGCCCCGACATCCTTTCGCACCTGCTTCTCGTCCGTCTCATCGTCGTCGAACAGCGATCCCCCAGACTGGAGACGCGTCTTGATCGTATCAAGCGGATACAGCACGCTCGTCGCCACGAGGCCGCCGACACCAGCGGCGGAGGCCGCAGCCAGCATTTGCATCGGCTTGCTCAGCGCCATGATATGATGGTGGAGACTTGGGTTGTGCCAGGATTCCGGCGTCTGCAGAATTGCCAGATACTTGATTGGATAAAATGAAGTCCATGGGGCAACCAAAGTGGATGATTTTCCTCAAATTCAGCTGGTTTATACTGGCAGGTGGTTATGGTATTGCACTTTAGCCAAAATGTGGTATAGTTTTGAGGCTTTCGCAAAAAAACTCCAGGACTGCCAGAACGTGGTAACATAAGCGACCAGTTTTGTGCCGTGCATACATTTCCCAGTCAAATTCGATTTGGCTAAACGACCAGTTTAGTGCCGAATTTTATCTTCAACAAAGTATGAGTCGTTCCAGCGGTCATTCAAGGGATAGGTCATCTATATCAAGCAATACAAGAAAAATCTGATGAACATCTGTAAGATATAGAGAGATGCAGTTAACAAACTGTTTTAGGTTATTTTTTGGACACGCGCTTGTGTGAACTCGTGGTGGAGCTGCTGATTTTTTAATGGTCGAGCCGGTGGGTCGATTTGACGCGGAGTACAAGTCAGCCGTCCATTCTGAGCGACGCCACATACGTCTAGCACCAAAAACCATGACATACAGAGCGCTATCGTGGCGCAGACAACTAATCATGCGTTTTGAAATCCTTCAAACGTTTGCACATTTCACAACATTTTTTTCCAACACCCGCTGGACCGTCATATATGATACATGATATCCTAATTTTATAGAGTTTGAGCAATGCTCGTAATCGTATCTTGCAGGTGTTTCGTCAAAATGTAAATTTGCTAATAGATCGTACTGCAATCAAATATCATTCGCCGATTGGCTAAAACGAGCCGGCACTAAACTGGTCGGCGGCACAAAACTGGTCGTTTATGTAACATTCCGCGATAGCAGGATATGAACTCCACCCTTTTTTGACATTCCTCATCTGTTCCTGCCAGGTTTTGAACGAAAACACGTCAGCTTGTTGTGACAAAGTGCCCCGAAGATTCCCCGACTTGTAGAATAGTGTGCAGCACAGGTCCGTAATTACTACACTCCGCCGACAGGTGCGCATGCGCCCAGGCACTGAGCCACAGTGCTAAGTTCGGCCCCACCAGCTCAGGCTGGTCCACTGTGCCAATCAGCTGGTACACGTGCCAGAGCGCCGAGTACCCGGATACGATGTCACGTAACCGGGTGCGCACCAGTATGAGATACCGGTGCACGCAGGGTTTTACCTGCTAAAGTAGGTAGGGTTGTTTAGTCGACCGTTTATCGGTTTAAGGAGGGACCGCGGACGCGTGTCCCTCCATCAACAGGACTTCCGTTTTTGCCTCGTACATCCGAAGTGCCCAGCCTCATCGACACCAACGACTGGTCCCCACCGCAGTGGACCAGCCCCTCAAGACACAGGTACAGTACAGACACGGTCTGTGGCAGTGTATATCTCGTGTGTGCGCATCGGCTCCGAGTTGCGTGGACCAGCCCGACGAGTGTCGTATCTGGTGCGCATCGGTCGTACGAGTGTGAAGAAGGGAGCCAACCCTCCTCCCTGTGATTGCTGAGGCCCTGGCTAGCTCCAGGCACCTCGGCTCATCACGCCCTATTTGCGAGTACCGACCCCCATTGTGGGTGGACCGGTCCGCATTCCATATCCTGCATATTGAGAAGAGCTATAAGCCCATTCGTCTAGCGGATCGAGCAAGTGCTCCGTCCTAGACTGTATTATATTGATAAGAGAACGAACAGTTCCTTCGTGTGGACTCGTTGCTCTCGTAGTATCCTTCGGTGGACCGGCTGAGCGGGGTATTTGTCCATTGGCAAGTGCATTTCCTCAACAATCCGGATTCAAACGAGCCGCTACAAAGGGTACACAACGTGAGACTACTGAGCCAGAGCCCCAGTGACCGGTCCCCTCACAAAGCTGAGCCCGAGCACCGGTCCGAGCTCGCGTGCATATCTGGTTGCCACCGGGGCTACCCCTTCGCCGGTGCGCAACCTGCAAGCCACGCCTATCCGCGTACTTGCGACTTCGCCGACCACTTCATCACAACTGGTGCGTATGCCAGGATCTGGTGTTGGTCACGCGAGTGCATCTGCCATGGACGTGTCTACTGTGTCCCCGAAGATACCGAAGACAATGAGGTCTGATGAAGGAACGACCGACACTGAAGAAGGATCCAGTGTCAAGATGCCGAAGGACGAACGTACGAAGATCGGCATGAGTCGTCTGGCCATGCTGGACGACGAGGAAGAAAAGAGCGACGACAAGAAGTCGACGCACGGTGCTGAAGAAGATGAAGGTTTCTATTCACTCGGTGATAGTACGGGCCCGGACACCCAGCGGCGTAAGGGAGCCGGGCCTTCAAACAAGCCGAAGCGCACGAAGAAGTCAAAGACTCCACCGGCACGAGCTGCTGCGTACCAAGACACAAGCCCGCGCCAGCGTCAAGCACAAGCTCAAGCGCGGGCACGCTCGACGGGAGGACGTGAACGCCCTGGTGTGACGAGCCAGCCCCGGAGCCGACGCGAGGCTGCTGGGGTCCCGGAAGAGCGATTCGCTCAAGTCGCGTTGTCGCCGCGATCTGGTTCCCTGCCTCGTTCGGTAGCGGAAGCGATCCGGCGCACACGGTCGTCGGCTCCGAACCAGCTCTCGACCGATGCGCAAGTCGGCAGCCGACGCGAGGCTGACGTCTTCGAGCGCTACCTGGTTCAGGAGTGCGTCGTGTTCTGGTCACAGACGCCCGCGACCAGAGTCTACCCGCCAGCGACCGGTCCACACTCGGTCACTTCGGAAGTAGTCGGCGCACGCACACGGGATGTGCTGGACAAGTTTCATGGAGACACATGGCTGCGTCAGTTCGATGTATGTCACGTATCCGGCCCAGTCAACCCGAGGACCAACCTGTATGGCGTACGACTTGATCAGCTGACGACGGTGCAAAAGATCGCGGTACTGCAGTCGGCTCTATACGAGGCTGGATACGCGTTCTTGAACCTCGTCCATGCGTTCGAACAAGGTGCGCCCCAGCTCGCACAGCTCCTCCCTCTCCAGCTGGAGCAAGAAGTCTTCATGGCTATGTGGCTCCTGGGGACTGAGATCGAGGAATGGGCACTAGCCCAAGCCGAAGCGCAAGCGCACGGGCATAGCACCCCGCGCTCCGCAGTCACTGCGCGATCCGTCACGCACCCGGTGTCTTCGGACGCGCTGTCATCGCCGATCGAGCGCATGCAGCTGCCCCGATCAGCGTGGCAGCCCGCGGTGGAACCGGTCCACGCAGCACCAGCGGCGTGGATCCGCCCACCTGCACTCAACACTCAAGTACCAGGGTCAGTACACCCCAGCCACGCTCAACCAGGAGTCGAACCTCACGCACCGACCGGAGCCACATGCGCCCCAGCCGTCGACGCACCAGGTCATCGCCCGCCAGCCTCAGTCTTCGACGATCCGATGGCGAGCGCAGCTAGCGTGCGCGTATCGCCGGTGCACACCGCCCGCGGCACAGCCCCGGATGACGGCGCACGTGTCGCACAGGTGATGATGCGAACCAACGCGGATAACGCACCGGCCGGATCGTACCTGCTGCCGGTGCGCCCGTTCATCCCGCACCGCTCGCTCGACACCTTCAACGGCAAGGCGGAGCTGTCGGACCGACGCGCGTGGTGGAAGGAGTTCCTTTACCACGCGCGCTTCGGCGCCTGGTCGGATCTTGAGAAGTGCCGAAACCTCGAGATGTACCTCAGAGGCGTCGAGGAGAGCTGGTATCAACAGCTCGACCGGAGCCTCCGAGATGACTGGTCACGACTCGCTGAGGCGTTTCAGAATGAATTCTGCGTTGCGCGCGAGTCTGCGATCGAGAAGTACTTCTCGATCTGACAGAAGCACGGAGAGACGCCACGTCAGCACCTGTGGCGGTTAAACGCCGCTGCGAAGAAAGCACGCATTCCCCTAACCGGTCCGCGTGATTTAAAACACCATGTGAACCGGTTCATCAAGACGCTCAGCGACCCCGACGTCCGGTCCGTGCTGGTGGGAAGAACCTTCGCAACGCTGGACGCGCTCGAGATCACTCTCCGAGCGCATGAAGAGCATACGCAAGGCAGTACCGACGACTGGAAGCGCAGCCGATCCCCGTCGCGAGATCGCGAGCGTGAGCGTTCCTCGTCGCGCACCAGCGCGCATGCGTACTACACGTATGACAGCGATGACCCAAGCACGTCCTTTCCCACGGAGCACCAGCCCATCAAGGCATCGACCTCACGAGTCCGCTTCCAAGACGAAGTGAGCACCAGTGCCACCGACTCTGGCTACGACTCCGACTTCGTCTTCCAAGCGATCGCCGAGAAGGTGCGCAGCGACCCACGGTTCGCGGGAAGGTCGCACGTTGACCGCGGCCGCCAAGGCACCAGCTCTCTGCACCGGTCCAACGACAGACAGCGTGACCAGAGCCCGGCGCCCAAGCGTGATCGTGATAATCGCTGCTTCGAGTGCGGTGGCTCGGGTCACTGGGCCAGCGAGTGCCCGAACCGAGTTGCGTGTGCGCTGTGCAAGGGCTTCGGCCACCCTGCCGAGCGTTGTCCAAACCGGTGCCCCGCGTGTAAGGACGCCCACCCGGGCGAGACGTGTGGCGTGGTCAAGGCGCTAGAAGATTTCAAGGTGTGGTGCAAGTCCGAGGGGAACGGGGCAGTGGCGAACACGCTGCCGCCCACCCTTCGTGACTATTTAAACTAGATTGCTCGCGGGGAGTTGCGCCCCCGGTACGTGCCGAGCAACGTGCACCCCAAGCCCAGTCGCGGGCTGAAGCACACGCCTTGTGCGTGTTTGCATATGTCGGAGATGACGAAGAGGATAACGACAACAAGGACTCAGAATTGCATATCTCAGACGAAGCGCGTTCGTATTATGCAGTCGAAGAGTCCCGAAGCCCAGGCACAGCTGACGCTCGCAAGGCATTCGAGCTACTGCCTGGAGAACGAAGAGGATGGTGGTCAGACCACCCGGAGCCCGCTGGTCAAGTCAGCATCGCACTCGTCCACGGAGCCGTCTGCGATGTGCGGACTGACATTTTGCTGGACACCGGCTCCTCAACGAGCATCCTCAGCCTTGACTTGGCTCGGAAGCTCGGCCTAGAGCTGTCCTTCAAGGAGCGGCTTCGCGTCAAGGGGATCGGCGGTGTCGTGACACAGGTCACGGCCAAGGCACATGTGAAGATCACGCTTGGCATGAGCGTGGTCTACACGGTCGAGCTATGGTGTGGGAACATCGGCGGTGGTGTCGACTGCCTCTTGGGCATGGACTTCATGATCGCTGCCGGTGTGCGCATCAGCACCTATGACGGAACAGTCCGGCTTCCCAACGAGGAGTCAATTCCCTTGGTTGCCACAGGCCTAAGGCCGAAGCGCCCAACCAAGATTCCCGTCCACACGACCACCGACCTCTACATCCCACCAGCACGAGCCGCATCAGTTTCTGTGATATATGGGCGGAATCGCGCCAACGAGCTTGAGACATGGCTTTGCCGTGGACATGGGTGGGTGACTTCGCTCAGCCTTGCTGCGGATGGACTTCCCCAGCTCGTCCGCGTCGTCAACGTGTCCGAGAAGCTGATCTGCATCCCCGCAAGAACGCCAGTAGCTCACTTCGTCGAGCGAGGGCACCTGCCTGACGGAGGCCGCTGTGCCCGAGTCGGCTCGGTTAAGCAACAGGAATGGGAGATGCTGATCTACGAAGGATCCCACTCCCGCGAGTTCGCGAAGAAACAAGACCGAGCCATCCACGATTTCAATCATTCGTTACCGGCCGCAGTGCCGAGGCGCACACACCCGGCGCCGAAGCACATCCTGCCCAGGCCCGCGAGCCCGAGCACCGAGGTAAGGGAAAGAAGCGTAGGCGCCACGACTTTGCTAGCGCGCCCCGACCCCGACAGGAGCGGTCAAGGGGCGGCATCACCACGAGTAGCGACCGCAAGCCCAAACGCAGCGACAGTGAGCATGAACGAGGTTGCCCTGACGATGAGTCTGAAGGTAGCAGGGGGTGAAGATGACCAAGTGGACCAGTCCGGTACACGTACGGACGAGGTCCTCACGCTAGCCCACGCCTTCAATGCCGTTGCAGCAGATCCGGAGAGCGTCAAGTATGACGACGAGGCGAAATCGTTCGACTTTGAGGGCGACGACCAGATACTGCTGGATCAGCTTAAGGACCAGCTCGCGATGCTGCCCCAGCTCGCGGAAGAGGTAGACGAGCCCGACCTCGATGGCGCTGACGTTGGGGAAGACAACGAGCCCACCCCCGCCGAGGTGGAACAGCTGCGCACAATCCTCAAGAGGCACCGAAAGTCGTTCCTCGGCAGCGGCAACGCGTTACCTGCACCGGCGCGCGGGGTGGTGTGCGACATCGACATTGCGCCAGGCACCAAGCCTGTTGCGCAGAGGCCAAGACGGATCCCGGGGCACCTGCTCCCCAAGGTTTATGAGCTGCTCAAGAAACTCCTCGAGCAGCAGCTCATTGAATACTCCGATTCGGACTGGGCAAGTCCGATCGTGATTGTTATGAAGAAGAACAAGGTCGACATTCGCTTGTGCATCGACTATCGGCTGGTGAACCAGCTAATCCAGCTCATGAACTACCCGCTTCCCCTCATTGATGAGCTCCTCAACGACTTTGACAAAGTCATGTGGTTGCTGAGCCTCGACATGGCCAGCGGGTTCTGGGCGGTCTTGACCCCACGCGCGCGGCGGATCAGCGCATTTGTGTGCCCACTGGGGCACTTCCAGTGGATCCGCATGCCGTTCGGGCTGAAGAATGCGCCACTCATGTATCAGCAAGTCCTCGACAACTGCCTGTGGGGATTCGTGCGTCTGCCCCCGGGCATCGAGTCGGAGGTGGAGCAAGAGGTCATGGACGCGCTGGGGCTCCGGTGCACGGGTAGTGACGAGCGTCCGAACAAATCCACGCAAGGTGCGCAAGATCCGGCGGTAGCAGGACAGAAGACAGTGTTCGAGCACGGCATTCCGATGCCCCGGTCCCTGGGGCCGGTCCTCGGCCGTAGCTCGTATGTCGATGACATCGCGTACGGAGCTCGGACGTGGGACGAGCTCTGCACTACCTTGGATCGGCTCATGTATCGACTGAGATATTGGAACATCTCAGTCAGTTTACCGAAGAGCTCCTTCGGCAAGCGTTCCGTGCAGTATCTGTCGCACGAGATCTCGCGCACCGGCTTGAAAGCGGTCCCTAAGATCGCGAGAGGTGTGGACGCGCTCCCGTTCCCCACTACACTGAAGGCCCTGCAGTCGTTTCTCGGAAGTGTGAACTATTATGCAAAGTTTATCGAAGACTTCGCTGTGGTAGCTAGCGTCTTGTACGAGCTGAGTGATGAGCAGTTGCGCACCGGCCGTGACCTTGAGAAGGCGAAGAAAGCATTCGACGTGTTGAAGCAGAAGATCACTTCGACACCGGTGCTCCGCACCGAACCGAGCCAAGCCGTTCGTCGTGATCCTGCATGCCAGTGCATGGGCGGTGAGTGCAGTGCTCGCCCAAGACCATGACGGTGTCCTCCACCCGGTCCGCTTCACCGGGCGCACGCTCCACGACGCGGAGTTGCGCTACCATCCAGCTGAGAAAGAGGTACTGGCACTGATACGCGTGCTGCGCACGTGCTACACGCTTGTGGCCGGGTGCCCACTCAAAGTCTACACGCGGTTCTCTGTCCTGAACTGGCCGATGACGTCGAAGTCGGTTAGCGGCCGGTGCTTGCAGTGGTCGACCTTCTTGTCCCCGTGGACATTCGAAGTGCACCGATGCACACGTGATGAGGACTGGCTGGCGCGCTGGCACGCAATCGGGATTACGCCGCGCGAGAAGCTCGACGAAGTGGCCGCTGAGTTGGTCCCCCCAAAAGCAAGCCGCGTGAAGCCGGTCGTGAGTCTCGAGATGTTGAGCACCGGGTGGACCGGGCACGTGCTCACGTTCGATGGAGCAGCAAAGTTGAAGACGAGCATGGGCAGTGCCAGCTATATTATCTGGTCATTACCCGGTTGGAACCCGATCCACGCGCGCGGGATCAGCTTGAGCGGTGTGACCGTGAACGAGGCTGAATATCACGGGTTGCTGACCGGCCTCCGCTGCGCCCTGAATCGTGGCATCGACACGTTAGTCGTTGCAGGGGACTCAAGAATTGCACTAGAGCAATGCCAAGGTGCCATCGCGTGCAAACAAGCTCACCTCCAGTTGCTCCTCAACCGGTTCCTCGACTTGCAGCCCAGTTTCAAGTCGCTCCGCCTGGTCCACGTGAAACGGGAGTTTAACGCGCCGGCGGACTTCCTTGCGGGAAAGACGCTGCGCACCGGCGCGGATGTGTGTGCCGACGCTGCCGCCGAACTCGAGGTGCTGCGCCAGCTCAACCGACTCGAGGAGCGGCTGTCGAAGGAGATGAGCAGCAGCGCGCGGCCGGAGCAAGCAGCATCAAGCACGGAGAATGCCCCTCACGCCAATCCTCAACCGCAAGAAGCTCCGCAGCAGAAGCCACAGTCGGTGCACAGCATCAGCACGCAAGAGCACGCCTATAGCAACCGAAGCGCGGATCAGTCGAACAGGCACACGACCGACAGCGACGTGCCACGTACCATCGACGATGATGCTCGGCAGCAAGACAGCGCCGAGTGCGCACCAACGCCAGTCGACGACTCGCCCGCGACCAACCTGTCAGAAGAAGACCAAGCCTCGTATCTTGGCCATGGTGCCGCGCCGAGTGCAGCGCGCACGCAGGGGGAGTCGGCGTCGGCGTCCGAAGCGACTTGCGCAATGCGCGTTCCTGGGGGAACCCGGGTGAATGAGCGCAGGGGCGCGCACGCCGCGCGCGGCTCGCCGCGGCGACGATCTGCGCGGCTCTCACAACGTCAAGGGGCGTCGCCCGAAAACCCAGTGTCTGCGACCACCGATGCGCACGGCGCACAGACTTTGGCACCACCTGGCGAACATGGAAGAACAGCAACGTCTGCGACGGAACGCCCCACCGAGACCGGTGATTGGTCATATATGGCGAGTGATCAGTCGCGCCCAAGTTGTGACTCAACGACCGCTGATCGAAGTGTGGATCGGCCCAGCGAACCGACGCGCACCCACTCCGATGATCGACAACCCGCCACTGAACAGTTGCAGCAGCACGAACACGGCAGTGGTATCAGTGTGGCCGGGCCGAGGGCATGCGCGGACGGGTCCGAGACGTCACACGAACACGTCACAGCTGAACGCCGCAGGCGCCTTTGCGCTCATCAAGACAGAGAGGAAGAGTGGCGCCGACTGAAGCAATTCGCGTGGTGATCTGTCCGAACTCTCCCAGCGCCAAGCGAGAGATGCAGCAAAGATCGCGGACCAGTTTGAAGTCGACGTGCACGGGCTGCTACTGTATGTGGGAAATGCGCGTCCCATCCAGGGGCGCGCGCGCACACCAGCGCGGATGGTCATCCCGAGCTCTGTCCAGCGGGATATCCTGCATCTGTGCCATGCCGACTACCAAGGTGGGCACTAAGGCATCGGGCGCACGTATGACCGGTTGCGAGCAGAGTATTACTGGCGCGGAATGTTCAGCGACGTGGAGCGGTTCGTGAGGGAGTGCGTCGACTGCGCGACGGCCAAAGGCAGTCCACCGAACCCAGGCCCGTCCCCAGGAAACCTCCTGCCTGAATATCCGATGCACGTGCTCTCGATGGATTTCGTGACTGAACTCCCAGCGTCCCGGCAGGGCAACACGATGTTGCTGTTGTTCCAGGACGCGTTCACCGGCTTCGTCATGTGCCAGCCGATGTCTGACACCAGTGCACAAAGCGTCGCGGAAGTGTATGATCGGTGCGTATTCCAGCGCTTCGGTGCCAGCTCGTACATTCGGCACGACCGCGACCCAAGATTCATGAGTGAGGTTTTCGCTCACTTTCGGCGGATGATCGGCTCCCAGCAGCGCGCCACCCTGGCGTATCGACCCCAGGCCAACGGGCAACAAGAGCTCTCCGTCCAGACGATCATTAGGTCGGTGCGCGCCTATGTGGAGCAGCCCGACCAGAGCGACTGGGAGGAGATCGTGCACCGGCTAATGTTTGCGCTCAACACTACGCGCAAGGACACCCCGTTCTTTCTGATGCACGGATGGGATGCACGCTCCACCGTGTCGGCGATGATGCAACCCGCGCCCCGAGGAAGGGATCAGCTAGACGCCTACGCGTGGCGGCTCAAGGCCCAACGAGAATACCAGTACGCCCAAGCCTGGGCACGAGAGCTACAGGAGAAAGCGAAGCAGCGCCGTGCGGAGCAGCACAACCAAGCCTGGACCAGCTTGCCAGACCGATTTAAGTCTGGCTTCGATGTCGGCAACGCTGTTTGGCTGCACGTTGCACGAGTGCGCACGGGACTGTCGCGGAAGCTGGCGCACTCCTGG
Organism: Pythium insidiosum; assembly: GCA_022836835.1. Lineage (NCBI taxonomy): Eukaryota > Oomycota > Peronosporomycetes > Pythiales > Pythiaceae > Pythium > Pythium insidiosum. The sequence goes on from JAKVDI010000006.1 coordinate 1,193,287, forward strand.
CACGGGCCGTCAGCTAGACGCCTACGCGTGGCGGCTCAAGGCCCAACGAGAATACCAGTACGCCCAAGCCTGGGCACGGGAGCTACAGGAGAAAGCGAAGCAGCGCCGTGCGGAGCAGCACAACGAAGCCTGGACCAGCTTGCCAGACCGTTTTAAGTCTGGCTTCGATGTCGGCAACGCTGTTTGGCTGCACGTTGCACGAGTGCGCACGGGACTGTTGCGGAAGCAAGCGCACTCCTGGCACGGGCCGTTCCGCATTGAGGCTCGCGATGGCCACAACCGAGTCAAGCTCCGCATTGAGGACACGCCGTATCGCATGTATCCTTGGGTGCATGTGAGTCGGTTGAAGCCAAGGATCGTGTGCCCCGACCGCCCGGTCGATTCCGAGCCGGTGCCCCAAGGTGACGCCGATGATGACTTCGACGCAGCGCTCCTACCAGAGGACAGCTGGGCTCCGAACAAAGAAGCGGGAGAATTCGAAGTCGAAGCACTGGAGGACGTCCGATGGGTTGAGGCGCGGACGCGCACGGGCCGCCGACGAAAGGAGTATCTCGTACGGTGGACGGGCTATGAGGAGCGAGAATGGGTGCCGGTCGACCGAGTCAACTGCGGGCAGCTGCTCTACGAGTTCGACCAGAGCGCCAAGGCAAGGAACCGGTTCGCAGCCATGCAGACTGGCGATGGCCTGGACGACGACGGTGCCTCGGCCTCGCCATGAGCCGGCGACCTAACGGAGAACGCTGACTCCGGCAAAAATGATTCAGCGTCGACGCTTCGTGGAGGGGCGTCGAACTCGATTATGAATGGGTCACGACCTCCACCAGGGACTGCCCCGGTGACCCAGGCCCAGCACTCGCGCTGCAGAGGCTGGTCCACAGCGAGTGCACGAGTGAAAGCAAGAACAAGCAGAATGGAATCCCGCCGAGAAAGCAGAGACGAGTCATGTATTACGAGCACATAAGCACATGAACATGCGGACAAGACTCAAATCAAGTCGGCACCAGAGCGCTCGAACGAAGGCCCGGGCGTCCCAACAGTCGCCTCACTGTATGGCAGCGGTGCGTAGTCAGCTCGATCCCAAGGAACAGGAACTTCAAAGCACGTGCCGCGATGGCTGTGCAACAGTGGCAGCTGTTCGGGGATCAGCGCCTCGACGAAGCGCGCGGGCGCGGAGGCAAAGAACGTGCGGATCGGCTCAAGCTGATCCACCTCCTTGAGCTGGCGATCCAGCGGCACACCGCCAGCAGCCTGAGGGTCGGTCAGCAGCCACGGGCACGGGCGAGCTGGGATGTGCCAGAGCGCCGGCTCAGAGAGGATGAGCGCATCCATTCCAGCCGGCGCCTTTTGTAGCAGCTGCGCAAGCGCCGCCATGAGCGCATTGTCGAGCGAACGGCGACGTCGGTGCAAGTCTCGCAGGCGCGCATCAACGTTACGCGCGCGCACCTGGTCGTCGGGAGAGCTGCGCTTCTTCTTCTTCTTCTCTTCGGCGTCATCCGCAGGGAGGTAGAACCAGTGCGTACGAGCCCAGATCGCCTGGCGGAACGTGAACATGAACTTGAAGTAGTCGAGAAGCCAGTCCACTTGCACCGCCGAAAGTGCGTTCGGGTCCACCAAGAAGAAATGACGAACGCGATCCGTCCACATCGAGTCCCACGGGCGCACTTCAAGCATCTCGAGCAGGTCTTGAACACCGCTGGGCCCGTACACGTCTTCGACGAAGCCGCCCCCCGTCGTCCGCACCAGCTCGTAGTTCGGGAAGAACAACGTCTGGTTGCCGACGCACTGTGTGCGGAAGCCGGACACCTCGGTGCGCTGGCGTGCCTTCATCGATCGATACTCCACAGGCGTGCTCCGACAGCAGACCTTCCCCAGCTCGAACGGGTGGGGAACAGCTCGGAAGACGTGCGCCGTACCCGCAGTCTGCTGCGGACAGACCGGGATTCGCGTGTGGCGCGCCAAGTCGAATGGGCCGAACTCGTGCACGATCGCCTTCGGGATGTCAGGCACGGGCCCCAGCTTGCTCGCCGACCGCGTCGCATCTTCAAGCCCCTCCGCGAGCCCGAGCATCGCGTACGGGGACGACTTGTCGTGCTTCAGCACCCGGATCCCGTTCCGCTTGATGCTGGGGGTCGGCGGCCGCTTGGTCGAAGACGCAGTGGTGGACCGGCTGGACTTGTGGCTGCGCGGTGTGGACGGGGTCACGCTGCCGCGCGAATCAGCTTCCTCGTCAGTCGCAGGATCAGGTTCCGGGTCCGACGCCACACTCGGCTCTGGCGACGCAGCGGACTCGTCGTCGCTGCCGAACAGCGACCCGCGCGCGCTACTCCGACCGGCACGCCGACTCTCTGACGCGCCCGAGCTCACCTTGCGGCGCTTCGAGGGGACCGACTCGACAGTCGTGTCTGGAGCCAGTGCGCAGACGTCCGGCATCACCTCCACCATGCGCGCCGCGACCATTCTGTCATGCGCCGCGGTTGCGGCGGCACGAGCCCGCTTGCGTGGACTTGTCAGCTTGAGCTCGACATCCTCGTCTGCGGACGAGTCAAGCAACTCAATCGCTGCCTTGGATCCAGCTGCAGCAGAGTGCTCGGACCCGGTTCTCGTCACGCTTGGTTCCGAGTCACGACCAAAGGCGAATCCACTGGTCGACCGGCCCTTCGACGCCTTGCCTGTCGGAGCCGAACCAGACGCAAGCGCGACGATGCGCGTGCCCGCGAGGATGTAGCTCGGGTCGTTCATCGCGAATGCCTTGATCAAGCCGATTAGCGCCTCAACGGATCCCGTGCCCACGCCTTCGTCCCAACAGAACCGCGCCAGCTTCTCCGCCGTCTCCTCGTCGATGGCCGTCTCCGCAGCTAGCAGCTTGGTGCGGAGATCGCTGATCGTCTCCGCTTGACTGTCGACGTGTCGGAGCAGCGACGCGACGTCATCCGACGTGCCCGACCAGACGCCGCCGTCATCGAGTTCCACTTCAATCTTGTTGACGACGCGCTCCGGGGGCGCAGGCGCGTGGACGGAGTCGAACGACTGCCGACGCAAACGAGTGCGCCCCGGTGATGCACCCGTGTCCGACGACGAGCCAGACGCAGCCCCAGCACGACGATCGCGAAGCCCAATCGCGGTGCGACCAGACCAGGCACGAAGCGCGAGACGCTTCGCATGCGCGGCCTCCTCCTCGACTCTCGACAAGTCGGCGCGGAGCATGTCGGCGACCCCGAGCGCACTCCGGAGCCGATCCTCGAGGAGCTCGAGCCGACGCTCCGACAAGATCGCCAAGTCGGACGGAGGAGCACCAGCATCAGGGAGTCGGGCACGGGCCTCGAGAATCGCGATGCGCTCGATCAGCACTGCACTGAGAGCGGAGAGCCAGTGACACGCGCGTGCCGTGCTGTCAACGCGCTGGGCCAACTCAACGAAACCGTAGCGACGGCCGAGCTGGTCCCACAGCGCAAGCGCATCGAGCAAAATCGCGGACGGAGAAGTCGATGCCAACTCGCGTCGATCTGGTGCCCCGAGGAGGAGGAGGTGGTGCGCGAGCTCAGCGGCGGTGTCCTTCGTCACGCCGAGCCGGTCGAGCGCGTGCGCCAGCAGTACGCCGCTCGGGGGGGCGCCAGTGCACGAGTCTTGAAGCAGCTGGCGAAGCCGCTCCGACGCATCACGGTCGCGTTGCTCGAGAGCATCGGACACGTCGCCCCGTGGCGGCACGGCACCCTCTTCGACGCAGAACGACCTCTCCACAGCGCGCAGCAGTGTTGCGAGCGTCACCGCCCCTGCTCTCACCTCAGCTGCCAGCTCCTCCGACGCGCGCTCAAGCGTGAGAACGCGCGTGGCGGCAGCGCGCGCGGGATCAAGGTAGCGCTGATCGGGGTCGAGTGGTGGATCGGCATCGTCGCGTGTCTGCTCGGCGCGCAGACGCTCGCGAAGCTGCTCGCTCGTGTCGCTGGACGAGTGCTGAGGGCTCGACGCCGGCGCCTCCTCAGAACGACTATCCCCCGGCAACGATGCGGAAGGGTCTGTCGCCGCCGTCACGTCCGAAGGTGAGGCATCGCGAGAGCCAGCCGTGGGAGAGGAAGCGGAACGCGGCGGAGCTGGTGACGGCATGTCAGCACGAGAGGGAGAGTCGGCAAGTGGGTCTCGCGCACTCGTAGCGCGGGCGATGCGGAAGAGCGCATGGTCCGCCGCCATCACTGACGTTGAAGATGCGAGAGTGATGCGATCCAACCCGAGCCAGGGCGCGTTCTCTAACTGGCACGTGCCGGATCGAGGGGCGGTTGTGACAAAGTGCCCCGAAGATCCCCCGACTTGTAGAATAGTGTGTAGCGCAGGTCCGTAATTACTACACTCCCGACAGGTGCGCATGTGCCCCGCCACTGAGTCACAGTGCTAAGTTCGGCCCCACCAGCTCAGGCTGGTCCACTGTGCCGATCCGTTGGTACACGTGTCAGAGTGCCGAGTATCCGGTTACGATGTCACGTAATCGGGTGCGCACCAGTATGAGATACCGGTGCACGCAGGGTTTTTCCTGCTAAAGTAGGTAGAGTTGTTTATTCGACCGTTTATCGGTTTAAGGAGGGACCGCGGACGCGTGTCCCTCCATCAACAGGACTTCCGTTTTTGCCTCGTACATCCGAAGTGCCCAGCCTCATCGACACCAACGACTGGTCCCCACCGCAGTGGACCAGCCCCTCAAGACACAGGTACCGTACAGACACAGTCTGTGGCAGTGTATATCTCGTGTGTGTGCATCGGCTCCGAGTTGCGTGGACCAGCCCGACGAGTGTCGTATCTGGTGCGCATCGGTCGTACGAGTGTGAAGAAGGGAGCCAACCCTCCTCACTGTGATCGCTGAGGCCCTGGCTAGCTCCAGGCACCTCGGCTCGTCGCGTCCTATTTGCGAGTATCGACCCCCATTGTGGGTGGACCGGTCCGCATTCCATATCTTGCATATTGAGAAGAGCTATAAGCCCATTCGTCTAGCGGATCGAGCAAGTGCTCCGTCCTAGACTGTATTATATTGATAAGAGAACGAACAGTTCCTTCGTGTGGACTCGTTGCTCTCGTAGTATCCTTCGGTGAACCGGCTGAGCGGGGTATTTGTCCATTGGCAAGTGCATTTCCTCAACAATCCGGATTCAAACGAGCCGCTACAAAGGGTACACAACGTGAGACTACTGAGCCAGAGCCCCAGTGACCGGTCCCCTCACAAAGCTGAGCCCGAGCACCGGTCCGAGCTCGCGTGCATATCTGGTTGCCACCGGGGCTACCCCTTCGCCGGTGCGCAACCTGCAAGCCACGCCTATCCGCGTACTTGCGACTTCGCCGACCACTTCATCACATTGTAGAGAATGACAAGAGCTGTCGATTGGCACCACTCTTAAGAGAAGCATGTAATTTTAACCAATAGAGCTGATAGACGACCAGGCACGCTGACATGTCATAAAGACACCACACAGTTTTGAACTCAAAAAGCTGAAAACTCCACAGCGCCACTGAGGAATAGCACATTGCACCTATCCGGCTACTGTCAACGCAACTGACCGAGGAAATGCCGCCCTCTCTCGACTGGAAACTAATCGCAGCGCTCCGGCATGAAGAAGGGATGGCGGCGATGGAGTCACTGCGTGATCATCGTGTCGATAGAAGCAAGAAGACTCAGTGCACAATGTGTATCGCCGCTGATCACGACATGAAATACCAGCTACTCAGTTGCGCCAGCTCAGCTTGCACAGCAGTGGCGACAGTGTGTCCGTGGAGAGGTAAGGCAACATGGTGCCTACCAAATGAAGCTGTATGAGCTGAACAAGGAGTCGCAAGCGTCGTTATTGGTCCACCATCAGGTGCCTTGACACGGCTCCAGAAAGAGCACTGCAAGAAGCTAGCAGCGCGAGGATGGAAAGCGTACCAGATCCGGTCCAATTTTCAGACTGAATTTCTGTTATCTTCTGAAAAAACTCCAAGCCTGAAGGTCGTCCAGAACTTTGTACATCATTACGGTCGCGCGCATTTGGGCAAAAACGATACACTGAGGGACACAAATATCGGAACACTCACTTTCACATCGAAAACTCGCGAACCACCGATCCGTTTTGGACGCTGTTTGGATATGTGGCGCAAGTCCATACGTCGACGTTGCGGTTGGGGTTCACGTGCCACGTTTCCCACGTGCAAGGACCCTTCCCATACAATGGACAAATTTGCCATAAGGACACAATTGTGGAACAAAATCCCTATATTTAATCCAAGATTAGCAGAAGGATGGTCAAGCTAATAATGCGTCTTGTCCCCTCGCTTCTTGATGGCTTCGACGCAGCGACGCGGCATGCTCTCAATGAGGTTTCGAATTTTCTCTAGTGTGACCTTTTCCATGCAGTGAGTTTTGCATCCCGGAGATCGTCGATGTGATAAAAATGGCGCCCGTCGGCATATACATCACGTGCGATGGATGCCCAGTGATTCTCGATCGGATTCAGATCTGGCGAGCGGGCGGGCCAGTCCATTACATTAAGTCCCATTTCGGAGAAAAACTCGTTCGTTTCGCGAGATGTGTGAATCGCCGCATTATCTTGCTGAAAGACGAAGTCAACACCGTACTTGAGATGAGCAAAAGGGAGTAAATACTCCGAGAGAGTGTACACATAATCGGCGGATGCCTGTCGACCGACCAGAATTGCTAGCTCGCTTTTCCCCTCCCACGATATAGCGCCCCACACCATCACACTACCACCGCCTTGTTGGCGACGCACCGCCTGGAGCGCCGGCCTGCGCAGGTCCCGCCAATAGATCGAAAGCCGTCTGGACCGTTGAAATTGAACTTCTTTTCATCTGAAAAGATGACACACTTCCAGTCCTGTTGGTGTGTCATCTTTTCCGATGCCCAATTTTGCCGAGCAGCCTTGTGGGTGGCCGTCAGTGGCAACGTCTCCTCCATTTTGTCGTTCACCAAAAAGTCGCACCTCGACAGTACGCGCCGCACAGATCGCGTACTGCACACAAGGCCGAGGTCGAGCTTTAGCTTACCCGCCTTCCCTTCCCCTTTCGCAGCGGCGCGTATAAGTCGACGCGTGTCACGCTCACGTAGCGTTGGTGGGCGCCCTACTGGCTTCTTCTGTCGCTTTGTTCTCGGCTGCAGAACACGGTGAACAGTCGCAAGACCACAGCCAACACGCGCTGCAATCTCGCGTTAGCTCGTCTTGCACTCACGAAGCCCAATGATCCGACCGCGCGTCTCATCGTCGATTCGTGGCATTTTGCCCAGTGGCGACTGTACACCACCAATCGAACATAACCACCATTCTGCTAATCTTGGATTAAATATAGGGATTTTGTTCCACAATTGTGTCCTTATGGCAAATTTGTCCATTGTATGGGAAGGGTCCTTGCACGTGGGAAACGTGGCACGTGAACCCCAACCGCAACGTCGACGTATGGACTTGCGCCACATATCCAAACAGCGTCCAAAACGGATCAGTGGTTCGTGAGTTTTCGATGTGAAAGTGAGTGTTCCGATATTTGTGTCCCTCAGTGTAGATTTGACACATTCGAAAAGCGCGTACTGGAGTTTGCTTTCACAGGCAAGGAAAAGGACGACGCTGGTTTCACGTTTTCATGGAGCTCAGACTTACAAGGACGTATGACTGTTGGAAGCGGAGAAGACCATAACCCATGCTTGATTGGCATTTCGAGTAAAGCACTGTTGAAACGGCTGAGTCGTGACCCAAGCACCTACATCCTGCACGTGGATAGCACATTCAAGTTGAACCAAGCTTCGTATCCAGTGGTCGTCGTTGGCATATCTGACAGAGGTCGTCACTTTCATCTTGTCGCACTTTTCATGATATCTCAACGAACCGAAGCTATCCAGCGAATGGTGGTGGCATCGCTGTGTCGCGTGTACCACAAGGTCACCCAGAAGACGCTTTCAGTACGCTATGTGATGGCGGACGCTGAAATTGCGCAGTACAACGCCATCCGGGATGTTCTCGGTGATCCTGAAGATACCGGATATTGCTACCTTATGTGCTTTTTCCATGTCATGGTGAAGGTGGAAGAACATACGAAGTCATTGCCTAGTAGTACCGCTGAAGTCATCCTCAAGGATATCTACGACATGCACTTTGGACAAAGGCAGGAGTATTTGCAGCTGGTCAATACGTGTTTTATGCGGTGGATGTCGCATGCGAGCACAATGGCATTTGCAAGCTACTTTCAGCGATGGGTACACGGGTCATTTTCTCATTGGCAATGCTTTCATGTTCCTCCTGGCTTTGCGACAACAAATAATCCCGTAGAACAATTCAACGCAAACTTGAAAAAAGTCTACACACGAAGATCGAGATTGAAGCTGACAGCGCTTCTCGACAAACTGATGATTTGTGCCCGTGACGAGAGCAGACGAGATGATTTTGTATGCGGTGTCGAGGCAAGTGAAGGTCTGTGTCGCCGACAAAGAGAGCTGAATTCTCAGAGGTTCCTTTTCGAGAATCCTTCCAGCAGCAAGGATGTGCTCTCCTCGACGGTGTATGTCGTTCAAGTTCAAGCGCCGAGAGTCCTTGTTGAAGAAACGGGTCGCCGCGTCGAAGAGCTAAGTGTGACGGCCAGAATGGGGGCAAACTATGCACGCATGGAGATAGAAAACCAACCAGCATACGGGTGGCCTGTGAGCCTCGTGTACCTGTCATGCCCATGCCGATACTGCCTCAAATTTGGGATCTGTGTGCACGTTCTTTTCGCAAAGAATCGTTTGTATACGTTCGACAAACGTGGCGAACGTGTGATGAAGGACCGCAGCAACAAACGCCGCGAGACGACTTCGTCTGTCCAAATTGTGGCGAAGTGCGTCGAAAGAGATCCTCGTGTTATGAACGAAAACACGTCAGCTTGTTGTGACAAAGTGCCCCGAAGATTCCCCAACTTGTAGAATAGTGTGTAGCGCAGGTCCGTAATTACTACACTCCCGACAGGTGCGCATGTGCCCCGCCACTGAGTCACAGTGCTAAGTTCGGCCCCACCAGCTCAGGCTGGTCCACTGTGCCGATCCGTTGGTACACGTGTCAGAGTGCCGAGTATCCGGTTACGATGTCACGTAATCGGGTGCGCACCAGTATGAGATACCGGTGCACGCAGGGTTTTTCCTGCTAAAGTAGGTAGAGTTGTTTATTCGACCGTTTATCGGTTTAAGGAGGGACCGCGGACGCGTGTCCCTCCATCAACAGGACTTCCGTTTTTGCCTCGTACATCCGAAGTGCCCAGCCTCATCGACACCAACGACTGGTCCCCACCGCAGTGGACCAGCCCCTCAAGACACAGGTACCGTACAGACACAGTCTGTGGCAGTGTATATCTCGTGTGTGTGCATCGGCTCCGAGTTGCGTGGACCAGCCCGACGAGTGTCGTATCTGGTGCGCATCGGTCGTACGAGTGTGAAGAAGGGAGCCAACCCTCCTCACTGTGATCGCTGAGGCCCTGGCTAGCTCCAGGCACCTCGGCTCGTCGCGTCCTATTTGCGAGTATCGACCCCCATTGTGGGTGGACCGGTCCGCATTCCATATCTTGCATATTGAGAAGAGCTATAAGCCCATTCGTCTAGCGGATCGAGCAAGTGCTCCGTCCTAGACTGTATTATATTGATAAGAGAACGAACAGTTCCTTCGTGTGGACTCGTTGCTCTCGTAGTATCCTTCGGTGAACCGGCTGAGCGGGGTATTTGTCCATTGGCAAGTGCATTTCCTCAACAATCCGGATTCAAACGAGCCGCTACAAAGGGTACACAACGTGAGACTACTGAGCCAGAGCTCCAGTGACCGGTCCCCTGACAAAGCTGAGCCCGAGCACCGGTCCGAGCTCGCGTGCATATCTGGTTGCCACCGGGGCTACCCCTTCACCGGAGCGCAACCTGCAAGCCACGCCTATCCGCGTACTTGCGACTTCGCCGATCACTTCATCACAAAATCGATACTAGCCAGCCTCCAGTCCACATTCCACCACCACCAGGATATCCAGCCATTGGGGTTGCATTGCCGGAAGCAGCACACGTCGAGACACTTGTTGGGCGGCCGCCGCTCAACTCAAGTGCATGGTCGCGTAAAGGTTTTCAGCTTCCCGAAGCACTGGCAAGCTGGACATAAACTGACTCAATCGCCTTTGTGAAGGTTCTACGACACTCTGCATTGTTGGATGCTGAGAGAAACAAGCTTCCCGAAGACACAAAACGCCAATTTAGGCTGCATGAACTGGCTCAGTCGACTCTACAAAGCCTCTACGACACACTTCATTGTCGGATTTTGCGAACAACGAGCTTCCCAAAGCCAGAATACACCATCATAGGCTGCATGAACAGGATTAAAAGACGCTGGAAAGGCTTAAGGATACCCTCCATTGTCGGATATTTGTCAAATACATGAACTGATGTCGGAGATCAACAATGCGTACATTTTGTTTTAAGCCGGGTTGCGACAGTTTGCTGACTTACAGACACAATCAAACCAAATGTCTGCGTAGTCGACCGTAATCTCCTCCATCGCACGAATCGGACGGGTTGCCACCACGGTGACGACAACTTCACCTCCGTTGCGACGCTCGAAAAATCGGCAGCATGGCTCGCAAGAATGGTTGACGAACCTCATAAGACCACCACACTCCTCTGCGTCAACGTAGACGCACTCTCCACCTGTGCACCGTTGTTTGAGCTTTATGACGTAGGCATGCTGCGTCGGATCGGCGTCGAATCGGAAGCTCGTCAATGCTCCCCAATATGCTCCAACCACGGTTCCCTCTTCAATGTCTTCACCAGGGATGACCCCGAGCCCAGCTTTCGTGTTACACAGCAGCAGAGTCGAGAGACCGTCGGTACCGTTACCGCAGTTGCTGTTTGAACAGCTTCGCTGGTTGCAGAAGATGTCGGAAAGAGCGTTCAGGCAAGACCATAAACCACACGACCCCTCACACTCGCACTTGCCGACATCTCCGGGGTTGGAAAATTAATTATTCGTATCGTTCCGATACTGGTTCAGACGAGTGACTGCGTCGGGCCACGGTACGACACATCTTACCGGGTGCGGAAACATTTGAATGGCTCCTCGGCACCAGTGTTTTATTGGTTGCAAATGCGTTTGTTTTGAAGCGCACGCTTTGGCCACTCTGTCACCGCATTTTCCAGTCCGGAGAGATCCATGTCCACGATCGATCCCGCAAGAACGTGACCTCATTCGGTCGCTTCATGAGGCCGGTTTCTCATTCCGAAAGATGCTCACCCTAACAGGGCATGCTGTTACACGAGAGTGATGTGTGTGTGACACATACACTCGGGTGCATCTGCACCGTGTGGCACACACGAGCTGTACGTGTGTGGTCCACGTAACTTATGGTTTGGATCAAACTCTAACGGGTGACACGGAGTTAGATAACTCAGTTACATGTTACGTAGGGTAGTTAGAATTGTAGGTGATTATCCCTGGGATCCCCTGCGGGATCCCAGGGATAATCACCCGTAATACAGTCAGTCTGCATTTTACAAGATAGAGATTAGTCTCTTTGCCATTTCTGGCTGTGGAATCGCTTCCTCCGTGCATTTAGTCACGTGCCCCGTGACATCTGGTAGCACTGTAGTCAATCCAGCGCCATGTCCGCTTCGATTGACGCTGCGAATGCAGGGAGCCCTCTCGGGCTCAGGCGAGAGGACCTCTCGTCTCTCAATGACGATGAGTGGAGCTTCATGCGGAAGGTCGGGGCCATCCTCGGCCGCGCGGGCTTGTATGAGCTCGTCGCGCAGGGCGAGGATGCGCTGAAAGAGAGGATCAAGTCCTTCCGGGAGTACGAGGACTCCCGCGGCGCGTCCCGTGGACGTGGCCGCTGGCGAGGCAGAGGATCTGACGCGCCTGCGAAGGCGACTGCCAGTACGGGAAACTACGGAACCCAGTAGGCGCGGGGCGGCCTACTGGGGAACGACTGAACACCCGGCGCGCGGATGGTGAGTTGGCGCGAGCTGAGTGTTCAGCCCCTCGAGGGAGCAGGGCTCCCTCTCACTCGAAGGTGAGTTTACTCGTCTTCGAGGGTCGAGTTGAAGGGTACAGTCGACCCTTCCGAGTCCTTGTGGACTCTGGAGCGTCGAAAAACTACGCTGGGGCGCAGAGCCTCCGCGAGGAGCCTGCGCAGCTGGAGCGGGTGACCAGCACTGAGGGCGGCTCAGTGTCGGTGAAGCTGGCGACCGGTGTGGTCGTCACGACACCGAGGATCGAGGTCGATCTCCGAGTGAAGTTCGCTGACTTAACTCGGTCGAGCACTTTGTGCTGCTCGAGATGGACGGTCGATACGACCTCATCCTCGGGATACCATGGCTCACGAAGCACGAGCCATGGATCGACTGGAAGACCAAGTCGATTGGGAGAACCTCCCATGTTGGGCACGGAGCCTCGGAGGTCTTGGACCCCTCCTTCGCGTTTAATCACACGGACGAGGCATCCTCTCTCGAGGTTACTCTCGAGGTCGGCGTGTGCGCCGATGTGGAATGGAGTCGGGGTCGACTCATGCTGGCTGTGCCCCAACCCCCACTGCCGAAGTCGAGGCTAGTGGGCCGCGCAGGACATCCGCCAAGCAACCGTCATCGCACGCGTTCGTGCTGAGCGAGGTGAACGCTCCGGGGCAAGGGACTGCCTCCGTGATGACGACGAAGTCGCGCGATGTCGCGCTGAGCAGGGCTACTGCTCCGGCGTCACGGTCTGACGCCGTGATGGGAGGTGTAAAGCCCGAGATCGTGCCGAGCGGTGTCTCCGATCTGGCGTCAGGGCCTGACGCCCTGAATGAAGATGCGTCGCACCTGCCGGTGCTGAGCGGGAATGTCGCTCCGACTCCAGGGACTGGAGCCGTGACGGGATGTACGTCGCGCCACAAGGCGCTGAGTGGGGTGACCACTCCGGTGTCGAACCACACCGTGACGGGAGACAAGGATCGTCTTGCGCAGTTATCTCTGCGCGGCACAGGGATTGAATCCCTGCCGCCACCCGCGTTGTTCACGCGTTAACAGGTGAGGAACTCCACCTGTCTGAACTGGATGTAGATCCAGGGCCATTCGATGGCAATCTCGGAGAGATGGTGGAACTCTCTCTCCCAGAGTTCGAGTGGGATCTCAAGGCTGGCGCCTACTCGGAGATAGTCGTACTGCTACCTCCGAGGGTTGAGTTGGAGCTCAATAGCTCGTCCGTAGTCGACGAGACGGTCGTGGAGGACTTCCGCCAGCGCTTCGAATCGCGCAGGGGTGCCGAGATCATGAAGAACCCCAAGGATAGGTACTATCCACTGCTGAAGCGCTTCTCGTCACGCTGCCTCAGCGCCAAGCCACCCGATGGGCTTCCCCCAGACCGGGGCGTCGGACACGAGATCGACCTGAAGCCCGGCTCGGGTTACTGTGTCTTGCGGCAATGGCCGCTGTCGAAGGAGCAGTCCGACATCATCGACGACTTCTTCGAGAAGAAGCAACGAGCAGGACTCGTGCGGGAGAGCAAGTCTCCCCACAGCGCACCGACGTTCTGTGTGCGCAAGCCAAACGGCAAGTGGAGAATTGTACGCGCGTGCAATAAGCTGAATGCAGCAACGGTGCCAGCGCAAACGCCTATACCGAGGAAGGATGTGATCCTTCACCGCATGGCGGGCTCCAAGAAGTTCAGTGTATTGGATCTGGTAGATGGATACTACCAGGTGCTGATGCGTGAGAAGGATATTCCTCTCACTGCGGTCAGCACGCCCAGCGGCATGCTCTGGGAGTGGCTTGTGATGCCACAGGGGCTCTCGAACGCCCCGGCGACGTTTAATCGTCTTGTCGGAGCGCTGTTCCGACCTCTACGCGATTTTGCGCAGACGTACTTCGACGACATATTCGTCCACACGAAGCCTACGGCTGACCGTGATCTCGATGATCTCCACATCGAGCACCTCGAGAAGGTCCTCGAGTGCATGAGCGAGAACTGGCTTTTTGCCAACCTCGACAAATGCATCTTCGGCGCCGAAGAGGTCCCCGTGCTCGGGTGTTTCGTCGGCACGGAAGGGGTCCGTGCCGATCCCGCGAAGATTAAGGTGATCGCGGAGTGGCCGGTGCCACGCTCGCAGAAGGATCTGCGCCGTTGGCTCGGGTTGGCCAACTGCCTACACAGGTACACGGCTAACTACGCCGAGATGGCGCGGCCGCTGTCGGATCTCCTCAAGAAGGACTCCGAGTGGGTGTGGACACCCGAATGCGAGCGTGCGTTCCGCACAATCGCACAGAGTCTTCAGGAGGCGCCCATCCTGGCGCTCCCTGATGACTCACGTCCGTTCAGCGTCTGTGACGCCTCCGAATACGCCATCGGCTGTGCTCTCCTGCAAGAGGATGAGCAGGGACGCGAGCGCGTCATCTCGTTCCAGTCTCGGCAGCTGAAAGGTGCCGAGCGCAACTACCCTGTCCATGACAAGGAGTTGCTGGCGATGAAGTTCGCCTTGGTGAAGTTCCGCGTTCACCTGCTCGGGCCGAAGCCCTTTGTGGTCTACACCGACCATGCCTCGCTGAGGACTGCGACACAGTCGCCTCACTTGTCGCAACGGATGGCCCGTTGGTTGTCATTCTTTGCAGAACACAACTTCACGGTTGTTTACAAACCGGGCAAGCTGAACGTGCTTGCAGACACCCTGTCGCGTCGACCCGATCATGAGCTTGCTCACATTTCGGTTGCGAGTTCAGATGTCTTCTCGCTCATCCGCCGCTTGTACGCGGAAGACAGGCAGTGCTCGACACTCTTGTCGCACCTGTCTGGCGATGTGTCGCCTAAGGAGCTCTCTCCGAAACTCCGCGCTCAGATACATAGGTATCATGAGCGTGACGGCCTGCTGTACTACAGCGGTGTCGTCGGCGAGGACCCTCGCGTTGTGGTACCGTCCAACGAGGACTTAAAGCACAAAATCGTGTTCGATATACACGATACGCCCGTCGCCGGGCACCTGGGTCGTGACAAGACGTTCGCCCAGCTTGCCCAGAGGTTCTGGTGGCCCAAGAAGTACAACTGGGTATGCACATACGTTCGCACGTGCGAAGTGTGCAAGCGGGTGAAAGCAAGCCCGCACACCCACGCTCCCTTACAGAGCCTGCCGGTGCCAACCGACTGCTGGCGGTCCGTCAGCATGGACTTCGTGTTCGGGCTTCCCCGCGACCCCCACGGCAACACCGGAGTCTTGGTCTTCGTAGACTGACTGAGCAAGATGGTGCGTCTTGCTGCACTGCCCGACACTGTCGACGCCGAACGAACAGCGTCGCTGTTCATCGACAATGTCTTTCGACATCACGGCATGCCTGCCTCGATCGTGTCCGATCGCGACCCGCGCTTCACCAGCGAGTTTTGGACGACTCTCTTCCGTCTGCTGGGCACCCAGCTCGACATGAGCACAGCGGCTCATCCCGAAACGGACGGCCAGACCGAGCGCGTCAACCGGACGCTAGAGGACATCCTCCGTGGGCTTTGTGCGACCGAGCCCACTGCATGGAGTGCCATGCTGCCGCTCGCAGAGTTCGCGATTAACAACTCTGTTCACGCGAGCACCGGGTTTACACCCTTCTACCTTAACGGTCTGCGGCACCCCGCACTGCCCCTCTGTCTCATGGGCGACACTAAGTCTGGTGGGGGAGGAGAGCGCCTCTTGGCGAGCCAACTCGACGCCATCGTGACGAAACCTGCGGTTCGTCGCGGCGTCAGCGCGTTTCTTTCGACTCGCGTCGCCCTCGTCAGGGCAGTGCAGGATAACATGGCGGCTGCACAAGATCTGCAGAAGACAAACGCAGACAAGCATGGACGGTCAAACGTTCATGTATTTCACGAAGGTGATTATGTGCTACTCAGTACTAAACACTTGGCGGACGACGCCGTGAGCAGCTTGGGCAGCTCGAAGCTCCTGCCGAGGTTCATCGGCCCCTTCAAAGTCTTGAAGAAACGCGGCTCCGCGTACACGCTCGATCTGCCGAGCTGGCTTCGAACGCACCCGACGTTCTACGTCGGGTTGCTCAAGCCGTATCAGCCTCCTTAAACCGAGGACGACTCGGCGAGCGAGAGCGAGAGCGACCACGAGCGTCACCTTGAACGCGAGGCGTCGGATACGCGCTCGTCTCGTGACGACGATACTCGTCGTACGAGTGCGGGAGCTCCTCGCGACGCGCCGAGCGCGAGTACGAGTCACGACTCGAGTACGAGTACTCTTGGTGAGGGTAACTCGAACGCGGGTAATCCGCTGACTGGTAGTAACCAGAGGGGTGACGAGAGTCACTGCGGGGCCAGCCCACCGCGGCGGTCGGCCCGAATTGCGGAACGGGCGAGGTCATCTGCTGCAGAGCAGCGGTGTACCCCTGCGTCTGATAGAGCATTCGCTCAAGACGATCAAGCTGCTGGGCCAGCCGCGATTGCTCGCGCAGGGACTCCTCCCGCGCCGTCTCAAAACGGTCCCGCAGGTGCCCCAAGCCCACTTGGGTTTGCGACTGCGCCGTGTCCACGGACACCACGATCTGGCGGAGCTGGCGATAGCTCTCAGCCTGCTGAGCGTGTTGACGCTCAAGCTCGCCCAAGCGAGCAGTCAACTCGGCCGCCGACGCGACTGCAACGGCCGAGCCGCGCCCCTCCCCCGGTGGTGGACCGGAATGGGGAGCTCCACTACCCCGTGGAGGCGATCGTGGACGCTCGGCGTCGCCACGGGAAGCTCGAGCTACTTGTGAAGTGGCTCGGCTATCCCGCGTCGGAAAGCCAGTGGCTTCCGCATGAGCAGTTGCTCGTGGACTGCCCGGATGCGGTCCAGGCCTTTGCCAAGGCACAACCGCGCTGGCTTCACTAGCGGGGGCCGACGTAGTGTCGGCGACAGAGGACGAACCTCTCGCGGATGTAGATCCGCTCGCAGCATAGCTGCCGTCGCGATGAATCGCTAAGTTCCTCTCCAACGGGTTCGTCGTATCCAGGTGGACGAACTTGAACCACATATCCCGCATCCGTTGAGCGGACGCCCGACTCGCAGACGGTCTGAAGGTGTACGTGTCCACCCTCGTAGTCGCTCGGACCCACGTCCAGAAGCGATCCTCGTACTCTGCGACGGTCTCGCGACCGCGCAGAGGGTACGGGAGCCCGTTCATGTCGTCGCGAGGACGGTTGCTGCGAGAGCAGACCTTGCGAAACTCGCGAAACTGCGCCATCGTCATGACGACGGGTCGCAGTGCGTCGGGGATCGTCATGGCGCGACCGTTGATAGACCATCGTGGTCAGCTCCACCGTCGGAGACAGCGGGGCCACACGCGCATGCGACTCGGGACCGCGGTCGCGACGTTGCGACTCTTGCCCCTGATCGGGACTGCCCTGCGCGCGGTCTGGGCTGTCCTCGATCCAGAGGGTGTTGCGTGGCGCGGGTGCTCGCGCTTGACGAGGCGTACGCGGAGTATCCGTGTGGTGATGTGGGTGGCGTCTTGATGGGCTGTAGCACCCAGTCGCAAGAGGTTAGAACGCTTGATTGAATACTACTGAATGGGCGAGGGGGAGTTGGCCCCCCAGCCCTCGTGGGGTCGGCAAGCCGGCGTTGGCTCGCCAACTGCCAGGATCCGAGGTGTACCAGTCAGGTACCACCAGCGGTTGAAGTAGCTAGCAAACCGGTTCCATATCGCTTTTCAGAGGTCCAAAGCTGGCGACCCAGCCTCGTTGACACGCAGTATTAGTTTAAGCAGGGAAACCCTCGCGGGCAACCTGACACAAGAGACTCTCGTTTTTCCCTCGTACCCCACAAGTCTCCCCCAGAGCGCAGCCTCCGCCAGCCCAACGGAGTTGGCGCGCGCTCTACAAGTAAGTTTGCGTGTGCGCTATGGCCCAGCCACGAGGTCGGGGCTACTGGCGCTTTCCGATCGCGTTGCTCGAGTATCCAGACATCGTCAAGGCGATCGAAGGTGAAGCCACTGTGGTCCTTGAGAAGCTGCGGTCGGCCGACAACAAGGGCAAGGTCTGGGAGGAGTGGAAGCGCTCCATGAAGACTCAGCTCCAAGCCATCCAGCGCAAGCTTCGCTACCAGAACGAGGCAGCGATCCGCGACGCGCAGACAGCTCTCGACCGAGCGGCAGCAAGGTTTCGAGACACAAGAACAAACGCGGCCCAAGAGATGTTTCAAGCTGCGTTGGCGACGTATCGTGAGTGTGTTGAGCACTCCCGCAACTACAACCAAGACAGCGCGTTTGACTTCCAAACAGCCAACGCCGAGAAGTCGACCAAGTTCTTCTTCCGTCCGATCGACGCATCGCTCAACCGAGTCAGCATCGAGGAAGTGCGCATGTCCGACGGGTCAACCTCGCGTAATCCTGCGGACATCTCGACGGTGTTTCGCGATCACTGGGGTTCGATCATGGGCGATCCCGCCTCCAGTGGCGGTCGACCGCCTCCACCGGACCTGAAAGATGGCGCAACTACTGGAAGCTATCACTGCTCGTCTCGACCCGACAGAGACCGAGTTGCTCAACGCTCCGATCACAGGTATCGAGTTTGCCGCCGCGCTCAAGAAGATGAAGTCGACGTCGGCGCCCGGAATGGACGGGCTCACGGCTGCGTTCTACAAGGTCGCACCTGACGTCTTCGGCGAGTGCCTCGAGCTAGTGTTCTACCACCAGCTCGGCCGCGGAGAGATGCTCAAGTCTCAACGCAAGTCCGCCATCTGCTTGCTGCACAAGAAGGGTTCTCGCGCGGAAGCCGGGAACTACCGTCCGATTGCGCTAATCGGTGTGGATGTGAAGGCGCTGTCCAAGGCTCTCAGAGCTCGGCTGCAGATGTTCCTGCCCAAGCTCATCAACGCTGCGCAGAAGGCGTTCATGAAGGGGCGGTCGATCCACCACCACATCCGGTTCCTCGCTGATCTCCAGGACCTGGTGATGGCAACGGATGACGACGCGTTTGCTACGTTCCTCGACTTTGAGAAGGCCTACGATCGTGTCAACTGGGACTACCTCTTCCACGTCCTCGATCGCATGGGGTGCGGTGGTGCGTTCTCGACAGGGATTCGGCTCCTCTATACACGACCGCAAGCCCACCTGATGATCAACGGCCACGTCCAAGAAGCAATCGAGCCGACTCGCGGTGTGAAGCAGGGTGACCCCTTGTCGGCTTTGTTGTTTTTGCTTGTCATCGAGCCGCTCGGTAACCTCCTGCGGCAACACGGAGAACACGGGGTGTGTCTGTCCGAGAGTCTGACGGTCACAAGTTTGTTCTTCGCGGACGACTCGACACTGCTCTCAGGGTCTGCCAGTGGCATGGCAGCGCAGTTAGAGCTCGTCCAGCTCTACTGTGATGGATCCGGCGCCAAGCTCAACCTGAACAAGTGCGTCGTGCTGCCACTTCATCGTCATCGACATGTCACCCAGCTGGGCGCCGTGCGCGTTCTCGAGCGCGGTGAGACGGTCAAGTACCTCGGTATCCCGTTTGGCCAAGCATCGATCGCCCAGGCTCTCCTGGATGATCTTGATCGCAAGTTCTACGAAGGATTCAAGCTGTGGTTTCGACGCGCGCGTACACTCCAAGGTCGGCTCTTGATTGCGCAGACCATGGTGTTGTCGCGCTTGTGGCACTACACTATGCACGTCCCAGTCCCGGCACCGATGGTGCGACGGTGGCAGGCGACGCTGCATCGGTTTGTGCTCAGTCGTCGCTATGAGCGCGACGCTCGACACGTCCAGCTCATCTCTACGGCGTTCGTCGCTCAGCCTCGCAGTGTGGGCGGTCTCCAGGTTCCCAGTATCGACGCAGCGATCAAGCGACAGATGTTGTCACTCGTGCTTCAGTTCATCCGTGACTCTGATGCATCGGTGTGCAACTGGACGTCAGCTGGTCATCGCGTGCTCGAGCTGGTGCTTCCTCGTTGGGGTCCTCGTCAAGCGTTCGACTTCCTCACCGTCAACCCGAAGCGCCACGGCAAGATCCTCGACTGGTCGTGTCTTTCACAATGGTGGCGCGACGCGTGGTTACTGTGGCATCGAACGCGGTTCCCAGTGACGTGGATGGATCTTCCAGACCCAACTCGACTAGCGTACGCATTGCAGCAGCCTCTGTGGTTCCACGGCGACCCGACATTCCAGTTCGAACCTCCACCAAGGTCCAGCACGGCGATCGCTCACCGTCGAAGTCTATCAATGGTAGCCGAGCCTCAGCGAAGCTTCCGTCGACGTATCGCTCAAGCTTTTCGTCTGCGGTGCCTGTCCGACTTCGTGGACTCAAGTGGCGCGTGGCCCGACGCAGACGACTTCGCTCGACGTCACATCGACTACACATGGGTCGGTGTTCGTCCGTATCAACAGTACCTGTGGCTTCAGCGTCTCCACCATGAAGCTACTCAAGTGTTTCGCCGCGTGCTGAGTGTGTGCGGAGCCAGCGAAGACGACCTGCGTGTTGTAGGCACTGCACCGCCTTCACCGTACGCCGGTGTGCGTATCCAGATGCGTGTGTGCCTCGTTCCGAACGTGCCGCGCTCGCAGCTTCTTCGACTGGTGTGGCAAGCTCCAACAACGGACCGACCACACCCAATCCAGCTGCACGACCCTTCGGCAACACAAGATGACATCAAGGCAGTCGTGCGACGCCGCAAACGCTTGCGGAAGTTGCTCCTACCGGTGTTTGAAGATCTACAGTTTCGTTTGGCGTTCCGTCTACTACCAGTGCGCTCAAGGTTCTCGTGGAATCAAGAGCTGATCTACTGCTTGCACCCCGAGTGTGTAGCAGTAGAGACTGAGCGTCACTTGTTCTTCGAGTGTGTGCTTGCTCGTCAAGTGTGGCCAGTGTTGTTCCGGGACTGGTGTGTGTTCTTTGGCACACGCCCCACATGGTTGCACGTTGCCCTCGGTGGTCTCTCGGGTGTGGCATCACAGTGGCAAAGTGCATCGACGGTGATCCAAGACTTGTGGCAAGTGCTACGATCGGTGACTCTTCATTCTCTGTGGCGGTGGCGCAATGAGTTGATCTTCTGCGATCGAGCCTCACCACCGCTGGTCCCAGCCCTCCGCGTTGTCTACACGACGTTCACTGCACATGTGCGTGCATGTCAGCGACGTTTGTACAATCAAGAAGAACGGACGCAGTTGTTGTTGGTTCTGGAAGCGCTAACAAGCACAAGGTCACTTGGTGGGTTCCTCAGGTGCAACAAGAAGCTTCTCAAGGTTCGCTTCATGGTTTAGGTGAAGCAAAAGGCAAAACCGTACGTCGGTTTGAAGGCATTACCCTTAGGGTGATCAGCTTGCCGGCGGAGCGTCGAAGGGGCTCAAAGGTCCGCTGTCTTCCCTATCTGCGCATCCAAGCCAATCGCCCCGCCCACTTTTGGTACGGAAAAGTCCGACCGTTATGGGAATCGAACCGGAGACCGAGCGATCGACAATCCGGCACTATCCCACTGGGCTACAAGGCAAGACGGGGTCCCCCGGTCTAGTGGAAGACCGCCCGTCCAGCGTGGGGAAGGTCACGGGATCGATCTCTCCCGTGACCACAAGGAAGACTGTGGGTTCGAGCACCACACGCTGAAGCACCAGCTTGCGACCGACCTGTACAAGCCAAGCAACCCAGCACATTAACTTAACACAGTAGTAGTTTCGGTAGTTATATCTTAGTCATAGCCGAGAAGGTATAAGCGGTATTGACGTAAGGTATAAATACACGCATCTTCAACTGGGCTACAAGGCAATCAAAATTCAGGAGGCAAGCACAAGTGTTCCCAAACCGTGTGGTGGTGGGCGACGCAAAGTAACGTGGAACAGGGAACCCTGTAAAAGGGAAAAGCGCAAAAGTGCATCGAACAGGCAGCAACAAGCGGCGGTGATCTGCACCTCCGCTGTGGATTGCCACAGCGTTCTGGGCCAGGGTAGCGGGGCATCGACCAGCAAAGGCAATGCCTCCGCCCGGGATTGAACCGGGGACCTTCTGTTTACAAGACAGATGCTCTACCACTGAGCCACAGAGGCGCAACATAACCAACACACCACTCGATATTCATACCACCCAGGTCAACTTGAACCGAACAACACACCAAACAAGCACAAGCACCAAGCACCACCACCACATCCCACATCTTCCCAACAACCTCCATCCACATCGGCATCTACGACACCAGTCGAACCTGTCGAACCTATCGAACCTATCGAACCTATCGAACACATCGCCAACACCAACACCAGACACCAGACAGCACCCTGCAACTTACACTCTTCACGCGACACCCGGTACCATTCACACAACACCGAATCACTCTAGCCCAACGTCCCTCACTACCACACCACCACTAACCACACGCCAGTAATTGTTGCCTTGCTGGCACCGCTTCCTCCCTCGCGCTCGCTCACCATACGGACTACATCTTCCAAGTCAGAATACTTCGTCTCTCCGTCTTTCTGTCTGCCCGGCGCCTGGCTGCCGACACCTTGCTGCCGTCTCTCTCTCTCTCTCTCTCTCTCTCTCTCAAAAAAAAAAAGTAAAAAAAAATAGTGAAATGAAAAGAGTGATGCGTCACGTCATATTACCACGCATGGTGCCATAAACCACACGCAACTACACAAACGACAAACGCGACCAATTGTTCCAGAGTACAATCCACATCCACAAACCACCACCACA